>OX381710.1:38034690-39342190 GCA_947462335.1 Harmothoe impar
ATTACAGAAGAGGTTGATACTTATGATAATAGCATAATTTAACTAAAATAGTTTTACTTATCTTATCCATGATTAGAGTAGGAGCACCCCTGGCTCTATACTGAAGCAACTACTACTATCTATAATATGTCATACTAAAGCAACCACTCTTATCTATAAGATGTCATACTAAAGCAACCACCCTTATGATTATCTATAGGATGTCACGCTTAAGCTACCACTCTTGTCTATAAGATGTCACACTAAAGTTACCGCTCTTGTCTAGAGTATGTCAGACTTAAGCTACCGCTCTTGTCTATAGGATGTCAGACTAAAGCTACCGCTCTTATCTATAGTATGTCAAACTAAAGCTACCGCTCTTATCTATAGTATGCCATACTAAAGCTACCGCTCTTATTTAAAGGATGTCACACCAAAGCTACCACTCGTGTCTATAAGATGTCACACTAAAGCTACCACTCTTGTCTATAGGATGTCACACTAAAGCTACCGCTCCTGTCTATAGGATGTCACACTAAAGCTACCGCTCTTGTCTATAGGATGTCATACTATGGCTACTGCTCTTATCTATAGGATGTGATGGAGCAGACATTCCATGAGGTTGGTATTGGCAGTACGATGGGACTGCACAACTTCTACCGGACGCGCGTCCTTAACTACCACACCAACATGCAGCAGGCCTGCGAGCTGCACATGGCGGAGTACGAGCGACTCCTCAACCCTGACCTGCCGCCCACCGACGACAAGGCCTCCGTCAAGTAAGCTTTGAATTTGTCCGAGGGATATTGCATCTGTTATATTGATTTGGCTGTTAAGCAATACTAAATATAGAGAGAATGGGCTATTTCGGCAATGAAAATGTGTTCCTTATAACAGGAACTTCCTTATATCAGTCCTCGTTATAACGAGATTACGCTGTATTTGGCTGTTTAAATGAAACATAATGGTTTTGGCTGTCTGAATCATAGAGAGGTTTGACTGAATAATATTGATTTGGCTCTCTGGATAATGTTAATTTCGCTGTTTGAAAAGTGTGTCTGTTATACTCGTCGTCTGTTTCTTTAAATGAGTAGTTATTAATTTGTGTCGGACCTACTTTACAATGATATAATCTGTATTAGACCTGCTAAGAAAGGAGTTTGGGTTCTTGTTAGATCTTTTGCAATTTAGTCTCATGATCATACACATTTATCTAATACACATACACATGTATTTATTCTTAACTGTAGGGTTAAAGATGAGATGTTGCCTGACATACAATTCCCAAATGCAGAGGAAGCAGAGGAGATGCTTGACCCTGACCAATTGCTGCAGTTAGGAGAAGGTAAAATTTAACATTTAATGTTCTCAAATCCAACCAACGAGAATAGTTTCTCTCAATTAAGGTACATTCACATTGATTCGCACTCGGTATTCAACTGTTCCCATGGAGGTCTGCATGATAAACTCCGTTGGGACTAGTCGGGCTTTGTTTCAGTCTCTCAGAAATGATATCACCTGTGTAGGGGACCTTTGGCATCGGTCATGATTGCCGGCCATACTCTCAGCTTTCCCATAGTGAAAGGATTTTTTAAAATACCCGTATCGGGAATTAGGTTCATATAACGATTCTAAATTTTATTGAGCGTTTTAAAATTCATTTCATAATTGTTATAAAGAAAAAAACATTACATATTTATCCATTGATAGATTAGTATGGATGACATGACATCACTACAATGGACCGATATGACCTGTGTGAGTGAAAATTGGATGGATATAATTACACAGGACACATTAGAATGTGTTCCTGAAAGGTTTTCAAATCGTTTATTACCCTACATCCTGTTACTTATTAGGATCGATTTATCTCTAGGTCTAGGTCTTGAAATCAGCATCGTGCAAGAGGCCCCGAACACCTTGGCTGCCGAGGAAGACGCAGCCTCAGGGTCAGGGGTGAAAACTGAACCCGCAGAAAGGTAATTTCATCATATTTTAGTTATATTCTGATATCTTCTAGGAATCTGATAGTATAAAGGGCTGTCTTCTAGGGATTTTACATATCATTTCAGCTGACTTGTAGTACTATTGATATCTTCAAGTATTCTGATATCATAAAGGGCTAGGTTCTGATATTCCGATATTATATAGGGCTATCTTTATATACTTCTAGTGGTTTGGTGTTGCATAGAGCTAACTCATATATGTTGATGTATAGGCTAACTTCACAAAGAGTCACAAAAAGCAAGCTTTAGCTCGCACATAAGAGAGCCAGCACCGTAGTATAACTTGAATGTCACACAGGTATTTCATAGTACATCTACTTGAAATGTTAGTATATTTCACGAATTGTGTCTCTAGTTGTCATAGCTGCACACTATTAGCACACGATCACCTCTTATAACAAGGACTTCGAGTTTTATCTAGAGAAAAGAATTTGTATAGATTGCATCATTCCATGAGTGATCTCCTAACCTAAGCACAAATATACACTGATACCAATTATATAGGAAGCTACTCCCAGCAAAGAGAAGGTTGGGGAGCATAGATGCTCTCACCAAGAAAAAGTTAATTGACATAGTTCAGAGTCGCACCCAAACTGCGTGAGTACAGAGAGATGAGAGTGTCTGACTAACAGTGTCCATGGTAGTAGACCATAGGCCTACTAATGGCGTTTCTGTTCACCCCCCCCCCCCCCCCGCCTCCATTGCCCTGCAAGCTGCATGTAAGGCCCAAAATGGTGCCATGTTGTGGTTCACTTAAACTAGTTTATAAAGGACCTTTTCCAGCCGAGTTCTAGAATGAAGGATGATGTGGATTCTAAATCCCAGGCAGTGAAATATTGTGTGTGATGGCAGCAGAGATGAGAAGATTAGTCTTCTTGAAACATGCCCTGTGATTTGATTATGCGACAGTAATGCCGCATGTATACTTAATACCAATATTTTTTGCATGGAGTTCTGCATCAAACGTTTTTTCTCGATGCATGGAATGCCCAAGCTGTAGAAACTGGTTTATTCGGTTTAACAAACCGAAAGAGTTTATATGTAACGGTCGTTTTGATACTTTTGTGTAAGAAAAAACATTGGTATAAAAAGAGTACTCCCAATACATTTGTTAAGGACAGTTTTGCATTCGATGTCAACATTTAGAGCAACCAAACCGTTGGTGTGTTTTTTCGCTTATCACAAAGGTTTGTTTCTGGGAATGTTGGTATGGCATTACTGAGTTGAGTATTCCATAAAATACACTCTGCTCATATATTTTTACGGTACTTCAATTTTGGTCATCCTTGTAATACGCCCAAATGGATGAGAATAATTTAAAATTGGTGATGGTCGGAAGAGGGAGTCTCGACACTTTATGACAGTCACAACATATAAATGGATAATCATCCAAAGACAAATATATTCCCTGGCTTAAGTTTTTTCTCAGGGCCCTCATTGGGTTCAATGCTGCATTTTCTGGATCCAATTTCATCTTAAGCTTCATTTTCCTCCAGGGCGGCATCGATGGATTCCTTTGATGGAGACGAGGCGCAGCAGTCAGGTACCGAGATGCCGTCCACTCCGCGTCTAAGTGACACAGCCGACAGTCTCAAGGACCCGGGCTCCGTACCCTCCTCCGACATCATGTCACCCCCACCCGCCCGCTCAACCAAGAAGTCAAAGAAAAAGTAAATACTAATACCTATTAATCGAGAGATACCCCTAGTCTTCCTTCATCAACAGAAATGTTTATAATCTTAGAGTATAATGGGAGGCACAACACATCGTTAACCCCCAACTTAGAGTATAAAAGGATTGTTGGTATTTGTAGACAAATAGAAAGCTACGTTTGACTGCTCCAAAAGTAACATAATTAACTTTTCAATATGTGTATTCCAGAAAGAAGAAATGAGTGGATTCCAAGAGCAGCTAACACTACACATGCGTTACTAAGATGGGAAAATCGAATAGTGTTCCACTAGACAAGACTTTTATATCATATTCGTTGTATCAATTCATATACCTATGTGGTAGTATCTTATATAAGAGTATTTAATAGTATACCGTATACATCTTTAAGTTGACCATTGAAATGTACAATGTACTGATTTGACAGGACTTCAAATAAAGTTGAAATAGGTGTGCCGACATGTTGTCTATCCTTCATGTTATAACCATGGCTCCTACATAAAGGCAACGACGTGTCAATGGGTCAATATATGAGGAGTGACCCCATTTCACATTCCCCATGAACCAATCACACACGGTCTTACAGGAGGGGTGGGTGGGGCCAGGTCAGCACCTCTCACGCTCTCCATGCTCTGGTAGGCGATTGGCTCATGGGAAAAGTGCAGCGCGGCTCGTGGGAGTTTGGAAGCCCTGAATCAATAATCTATTACCCTTCATTTCACTTGCCAAACATATGTGACGTAGAGTATAGCTTACTAACCACATCTCCCATATAACCTGCACCCGAATATTTGGAGAATCCTATATTATAATCGTACATAATCCTCACATTGATGCTGAACATGTCCACTTTAGAACTTTAGTGTACTTTTAGAATCCCTTGTAACCCACACCTGCAACTTTGGAAGTGTGTACAACCCGCATAAGGGATTTAGCTTTTGTACGCCTAGCAGCTCGTATTCTACAAAAAGCAATCGTTAACTCTTCATGTGGGGGGGGGGGGTATAGATCTCGCAGTCTTTAATAGATATTTTAAGTATATCATAAATAAACTTTTTGATTTATATAATGCCACTTCACATATCTTCACTTAATGCCACTTGTATCTATGGTCGTCCTAGGCTAAATATCTACTCTTTCACAGAATGATAACAGAAAAGGCAAGTAGAGTAGTTAAATAATATATTTATTGACATAAATAAACCACATTCCACATTAAAGAGAGAACAGAGTGATGCGAGAGTACCAACGACGATTGATATACTGAGCTTCTTCCATGAAGTATAAAATCTAGGAACATAAATGTCATTTTAAACTATTCCGTGGTTTTAATGATAATATGCCCTATTCCATTCACCAAACCAATGGTAGTAACGTAAAATCTTCTCACAATATTTCATTATACGCATCTCAAATTTATTAAAAAATAAGTCTTGTCCCATTTCTTTATTTAAGAATTCCAATTCCCCACAAATTTAAATGACAAATCTGATTTCTCGCATGATGGATTACAATCCTTAACTCTAATAGTACCTACCGAATACCATATCTCTGACAAACAATTTCAATGCCCTTTTTAAGAGCTTAAACCGACATTCACACTCATGTTTTCGGACCTTAACCTAGGGAGGAATGTTAACGTATTGGGATATACCTTTTTATAACAATTGGAATCCATAGATCAAAACATGTAAAGTTTAGATAAATTTGGACATCTGAGATGGTGCGTTCCGTGCGTGCGCTTCCGATCTAGCGGCCTCCGACACCATGGACGTGGATGGCACCCTACCCTGTGAGGTACTTCCGACCATAGAATTGTGACTTGCGTTCAAACGCCTGGGACTTGATCGGCGTGTTGGGCTCGTAGAATGGATTCATTGAGTACTGGAAAGAAATAAAAGTATATTTAAAATCGTATGGTTGGATTTTTTGACTGCCTTGTTACTTAATTTAGAGTAAAGTGACGTTCACTGACGGTTATGGTTTTCTAGACTTAGTACCGGTATATAATTGTTCTTCAGGGGGGCATAATTAAGGGATACACACCTTTATGTAAATTTCATACATTTCCTGGAAGAAGTTCCTGATGCCATCCTCATTCTTAGTGTCATGGAGCATGATGAAACGCATGCGTATCAAAAGTCAAGGATATTACACATTCAAAATTAAACGCTCTGATTTACGGTTCTAGGAGAAACTCCGTTTTGCATTACTTTCTAATATTGGAACTTGAAACCACAGTATATATATTGCCTAATTTACATTAAACCCCAATTTCTAAAGAATAGACATTTGGCATACCAAATTTACAAAGTATTTGTTGAGTTGATTTCATTAATGGTAATCAATATCATAAACAGATCAGTTCATAAATCATTGATCAGAAAAGGATATGTCCAGCGGTGAGAAAAGCAGAGACGAACCACTCGTTGAACTTGTCGACGATCTTCAGGTACATGTTGCTTGTGGCCCACATGTGTTCGTCGACAAGATCCAGAGAAGCGTGAGCAATGAACTGATTCAGGTGACGGTGATCATCTTTCTACAAGTAGATAAGAGAAAATGGGCTGACATACCTCGTTCTCTATTTCGTGATCATATATCCAAGTAAATAAGCCATGATTGAATAGATAGAAACAAAGATGAATAAGGGTTTCTTCTAATAGAGGAAAGTTGAACAATGTACTGTTTACAAGTAAACTTTTCAAAATAACAATTTTTTAGAAAATTATGAATTCTTTACCTTAGGTTCATTGGTCTTGTTCGGGGGAACAAATTCCATTTCAAAGACAGGGTTGTCATGGTGACCAATTATAGCGAAGTAATAGTTTCCCGCCATGGTGAAGAAGAGGCATGTGAGATTGGAGCCTCCTGTACTTCACACCATTCTTGTTGGACAACTGAAAACCAAAAGTGGATGTCAGTAGAATCGAGAGATTAAATAGGGATCACTATTTCTAGTGATAAGTACATGTAATATGAAAGGCGGGGGTGGGGGGGGGGGGGGGGGGGGGGGGTCTAGGTGTATTCAGAGATAAGGGCAAATTCGTTGAAACCCCATAGCCAAGGCTGTCCTCATATAATGTAGTTTTTACCTCCCTATCCCCAGGCTGCCCAGGGATAGCGAGAGTTAATTTTTAAGTCTGCTAGGGCGGTGAGGCTTAAAAAAGAAAAAGTTATGTTCAGGTCTAACATGGCCAAAGAAAAAGTGCGTCGGCAGGTAGGATTTTGAGACGAACTTCCCCCCTTTTTCTCATGATTTCAGGGGAAAATTGTATTTAGTAAATTTTTGGGTGCCAAAAACTCAAAAATGTCTTCCAAGATTTTTTTTTTTTAATTATAAACTGG
This sequence comes from Harmothoe impar, assembly GCA_947462335.1. Lineage (NCBI taxonomy): Eukaryota > Metazoa > Annelida > Polychaeta > Phyllodocida > Polynoidae > Harmothoe > Harmothoe impar. The sequence continues at coordinate 38,041,695 of OX381710.1, forward strand.
GGTAGGCCACAAAATTTGGGTCGGTCGGGATACCTGAACGGGCAGGCCTTTTCTCTAAAAAAAAAAAAACGGTTCACCCCCCTCAAGAGGAGTAACGATTTTTGCGCCCCCTCCCCCCAAGGGGCATCGATTTTTTTTTATGAGGAGATGGAGCGAAAGCGGATCCATTTCTGATTGGCTGGCAGGGCAGGGCCAGCTAATACACATCCACTATTACCACCAATTAAGGGAGTGTTCATTCATTAGTTACACTTACAGGGGGGGCGTAACTCCTGAGGGGGGGGGTGTAAATAATTCTTACCCCTCTTGAGGGGGGGGGGCCTAAACAATTTAGGCCATTTTTAGCAAAAAAAAACAGCCAGCACGTTACTATAGTTTAAAGGGGGGTGGGCGAAAAATTTGCACCACCTTCGGCGATCGAAGGGGGGCGCGAAACGTTCAACGCGCTCTCGAGGGGGGTGGGGCGTAAAAAATGTCCGCGCCTCCACGCGAAATCTTACCACCCCCCTGTAATTAATAAATGAACACTCCTTAAGAGATCAAAATCATGCCCTCGGCCTTGTCAGGCTTGTGTATTCGGAAATACACATCTATAAACTTTAAAGGCGCACTGAGTTGAGGACCTAGCCCTGCCGAGTTTTGTACGCAAATGACGTTGTGGGTTCAGTGCGCCTTTAATACTATCTTCAAAGGGATCTCACAGTTTGACAGTTGAATACACATTATTGTTTTTGTATCTTATCCTTATGGTGTCAAGGTCGCAATTATATGATACCTACGCTATATCTACCAGTAGCGTGGGTGTCCAAGTTATCATAGACATAGCATTCACTAAGGGAGCGTTCATTATTTATGGCAGGGGGGGGGTGAGCATTTGAGGGGGGGGGCAAATTTTTTTAGGGGTATTCAAAGGGGGGGGGGGCCTTTTTTTTTTACCCTATTCTTAGGGGGGGGCCTTTTTTTTTAGGGGTATTCCTAAAAATGTCGCGAATTTAGTATGTTGAAATGTCGCGAATTTTGGCAACAGCCTGTGTTATATTTTACCAAATTATGTCAATATTTCCAAAATTTTCTAAAATTTTCCTCAAACTCCCAGCAAATTTCTCACTGCATCACTTTTGACACTCAGAATAGCCCACCGTTTTGTCAGTCTTCAAAAAAGTGCCGGCCTCATGTAAGCACTGAGGTTATGGGAGCTTCCAATTTATAAGCACTGGGGCCCTTAAACTCAACGGTATGTAAGTCGAGTGTCTGAAGTTTGACTATTATCGCTCACCAGCGAGTATCATGAGACGTTTACACTAAAACAAATTACGAATGGATGTATTTGTTGCAAGGTAACAAAGGTTCAAGGTAAAAAAGTGCCCATGATTAAATGCATACAATTAGTAGACACCAACATTGTTTTTGTAATGAAGTTGAAAACGATCCAGGGTGAGGGGGGGGCGCTTTTTTTTCAACCTATTCCGAGGGGGGGGGGCCTTTTTTTTTCAACCTATTCAGAGGGGGGGGGGCAATTATTTTTGACGTATTCGATTTGCCAAACGCTCACCCCCCCCCCCTGCCATAAATAATGAACCCTCCCTAAGTCAGTGACAGTGACAGTTGTCAGTGACACTGACACTGACAGGGTCAGGGGGCGGGACTTGAACTGGGCGATAATATAAGTGATTAACATTTTTGCATTAGATTCATCATTTTTATGGCGATAAATTCTATAAAATAATTTTAAGCGAAGAGAGATAATTCTAATCAACCTACCTGTAATAGTGGGGTCCCGTTATATATCCCCAAAGTATCCCAATAATCCCTTTTGATCAACTCATCATGCGAGAAGCTTGGGGAACCTTCCTGACCTTTGCGGAAACGAGGCAAGGGAATCCCTGTTACTATAAATAGATTTATTTTGCCGTGTCATCTGTCAGTGAGCGACTTTTGGAGGTTCCCAACAGAAGTGTATCAACTCTCAGTGAAATAACAGCAAATACGCAAACATGGAGTTTCCAGATTTAGGCCAGCACTGTTCAGACAGCAGCTGTAAACAATTGGGTAAGTGGTTTTGTATTTAATGGGGATGATTTTGATGGGATTCGTTGAAAAAACAGTTGAAATGTTGATCAACACATAGGCCTACTGACATAGACAAGTCTCACAAGTGACAAGACAAGTCACCACTCCACTCCACTCTAGCCTAGCCTAAGCCAGGGACATTTAGTCATCTCCAAATTAATACAATACAAAATCACATGATAGTGACCTAAAAGTTGTCCTGTCATGCCCCTGGCCTGGGGCTACCAGGGGCAGGGCATCATGGAAATACACTCACACACCAGTGCCACCAGCATTTTAATTTAGAATTACATCCTCATTTATGAATCATGGGATTACATAAATGAAAACTTCTGAATCTGTTATGAAAACTGAGTGGCAATTTTTATGGTTAAATAGATCTGGAATGGATCTCAGCATTTCCTCCTTTTTGTCATCCAGGCTATGGCATCTATTAGATCTACAGAAAATGAACCAAAATCTCAACATTTCCTACTGTTGTCATCCGGGCTATGGCATCTAGGTAGATCTACCTGTAGGCTGTAGATCTACAGAAAATGAACCAAAAATCTCAAAATTTCCTACTTTTTGTCATGCATGGTGACTCTTGCATGCTTGCAAAATTTCCTGTTTGCTAGTGGCAGCTGTTTTCCCCCCTTTCCCCCAGCTGATATGGACCCACTGTTTTGCGCTTCCCCTTCCACGTTAAGAGGGATCAAAATTGTTGAGTCATCTATACTATATCTATAGACCCTATACATGTATTGGGCCTACTGGGTTAGGGAGTGTGCAGTTGAAATTGCCCCCCCCCCCCCTCACTTTGTTAAAAAGTGATTATTCCCTCAGTATGATGGGACCATGGATGGTATGGATCAGAACTATTCATCAGATGTAATTGTCATCATTCATCAATTATTCAGTCATACCCCCGGGGACCCGACCACAATCACATTGAGTAGGTGTATAGGCCTACCGTAAAGTCTCCCTTACAATGGCTCAATGCAGTTAGATATCTATAGGATTTTAAAGATTTAGTCCAATTTCAGGGTGAGGATGATACAGTTAGGCCTATATCTATGTGTATAGACCTAGTACAGTATCAAAGTAGTCAAAATCAGATCCCAGGTACAGGTTATAGGGTTTCACCAAAGTCTAGGTGTGGGTTATACGTTAGCTGTATACCTGAGTCGCGGGTTGTACGCAAGACTTTACAATAACTGTATTGAATACGCACAACTGGGATTCAAATGTAGATCTATACCTATTTTATACATTTCAGTAGATAACTTTTCATAGCCGGGTTACAAGTGCAACTGATACAACAACAATGCTTCGGTGATACAGTTAGTGGTATCTGAAATTAGAATATACTATAATAGTATTGCAAAAGAAGAAAAAAACACACACAAATATTGGTCTATGGATACTGCACAATTATTATGGTACCACAGACAACTAGTATCCTTGTATATGGATGTGAGTAAAATGATTACATACGAGAGCCGTTTTAATACCAGGCCCTCGCGCGTATATGCATGTAGATATAGATGGGCTTAAAGTTCCATGCTTCTGTTTTCCCATTTCAGACTTCTTACCAATGAAATGTAACGCATGCAGCAATATTTTCTGCAAGAACCACTTCTCCTATACCAACCACAGCTGTCCAGAGGCATATAAAAAGGTAAGACTGGTTGTATCTTCTACATTCTCTGTATCACTTCTTCTCAGGGGTCTCCCATTATCAGAGTTACCGTAAATTCCCGCGTACTACCCGCGGGTTGTACGCGAACCAAACCCAGCTTTCATTTGATACCAAACATGTCTATATAGGGTGCGGGTTATACGAGGGTTTTTATTACTATAGAACAGTACTAAAATTGAAATTTTCAAATTCAAAAACGGGTTATAGGATTCCCCTTAGTTGGGGGTGCAGGTTATACGCGAGATGCGGGTAGTACGCGGGAATTTACAGTAGTAGAAAACAAGAGAAGTAGAAATAAATCCTTTATATTATGAATATATATAAGATGATTAAGATCAGATGCTAGCTTCACTTGATATGACAGTGAACTCATGTATCCTCCTTGTCTTCCCTTGTCCTGTTATCAGGATAACCAGGTACCCGTGTGCCCACTTTGTAATGCCCCAGTACCAGTGCCGCGTGGACAAACACCGGACATTGTAGTCGGGCGACATATCGATGACGACTGCCAGTCAGATCCAGCAAAAGAAAAGCGTAACAAGATCTACACCAATCGCTGCTCTAACAAGGGATGCAAGACTAAAGAGGTATGTTATCATGTTACTAATCCCTGAGTGAATTATTGAGTCAGGGTTACTAACCCTGGGTTATATGCGCCACCTCAGCCCCATTTTTAAGACGATGGGAAACTTCTGTCTACGTCTTATGACCTGAGTACCCATATCTACCAGTACATGATAAGCCACAGACCCAGCTTACCCTGAGTCATCTGTGAGTTCACTCACACGCTCAATCTCTTGAGTCGGTGGGTGAGTGGACTTTAGGCTGGCGCTATTGAAGAAAATTGTTCATAAAGTTGGGTGAATTTGAAAATTCTCTCCATGTCATTACTTAACTAATGTGTGTACGAAACATGTAATTCTACCTCTGATTTAAATATCTAGGAATTTATTCATTGATACTATCCATTTACTCTACCATTTAATCTTTTTACTTTGAGCTCTATTATGATAAACAATAACGTTTCTTAAAATTGATACAATCCACCTTCAACTTCAGAAAAAATGAGTCAAGATTGTTTAATTGATTTTTCCCACATTATATTTTTTTCTCCAGCTCATTCCATTCAACTGTGAGAACTGTCGGCAAAACTTCTGTATCAGACACCGACTGGAGTCTGATCACGACTGTAAAGGCTTTCAGGGCTCGGGGCGGGGGATATCTCAGGCTGGAGCAGCGGCAGCCAGTCGCCAGCCCTTCAAAGCTGCATCAAAACCTGCGTCCAAACCCACATCTTCAGGTCGACCACAGCAGTCTGTGCTATCTTCTTTAGGACGAGACCTAGATAGGTAAGTGGCTATTGTATATGTCTACAGTAGATGAGGGTTAAGATATAGTATATATTATGCAGGAATCAACTCCAGAATATGTATTCAACTCATTGTGGATTCATGCAATAGTCGAAATAATGCTACCGGGTAAATGCTGCTTCAATTTGATATTTGCTTTCCAGTAAGAAAAGTTGATAATTAATAGCAAGGAACGTGGACTAATCGCGTAAACTTACATTCCATTCTACTGTATCTGATTTGTAGGGAGCGCCGAGAAAGAACGCAACAACCAGCACGAGCAGCACAGCCTAGAGCAGTTAATCTCCGTTCTATGCAGGCTAATATGGTAAGTTAATATGAGCGAATTCAACCAGTAGCCTGAAAATAAAAGATGATGAACAAAATGTATTCATATTAACCCTCATTTGCGTTAAAAAGAAAGTCTGTGTACATGTGTCATCTACATTTGAGCCCATTTCAGCTTTAGAATTAAATGTCACTATTGGGTACCTCAACTGCTTTAAAATGATAACATGTATACTTTTCCATGTACTGTTATATCAGGTCTTGTCGCATTAAACTAACCAGTATATGATATGGTTATGTTGTAGACAGAAGACGAAGCACTAGCACAAGCCATGGCACTCTCAATGTCAGATTCCCAACCAAAGCCGTCCAACCCACCAACGTAAGTGAAATATGATTGTTAACATAAAAGGATCTAAAACATATATGACAAAGAAGTTCTCCAACTGTATGATATAGTTCTTTAAATTGTCATTCATGCATTATATAGATGTACATCATCCTCACTTTATGACTTAAAGTATGCAAAATGATTTTAAAATTTTAGATAAAAATGAAATTAGTTACTCAACTCATATGTAGAGTAGATACAGTAGACGATAGATAAAGAGCGTCTTTTTACACCTTATACTCATTATATATCACCTGTTGTCACAGGAGGGAGATGACGGCCCAGGAGGCAGAGGACCATGCGCTCGCTCAGGCTATTGCGGAGTCAGAGCGCTTAGCGGCAGAACAGAGACGGCGGGTAGGTGGCAGTCAGCTCTACTACACACCCACAGATATAGGAGCAAAGGGCTGAACCCCCAAGCATAATGTCATGCATACTCTGATGGCCAATGTGAAAACATGATATTGTACCCATCTTAGACATTAAGAAAACTTGATATGAAAATGTGATATTTTACCCGCTCCCCCCATGTCTAAACGGGAGAAGCGTGATCATCTACATGAGTTTTGGGCAATAAAACCATTAAAAAAAATGTGTGTATACAGAGGCAGAATCACATGAGCATACTCCATATCAAAATATAACCGATGATACTATCTGAAACCATTAGTTTTTAGCAAAACTTAGCCTCTGGTATATAGTAGGTTTCTTTCTCCCCCTATAGGGTAACCAGGGAGGAGGACAGAGCAAGGATAAATCATGTCTGCTATCGTGATGACGTTGTACGTCCACAGAATGACGTCATCAGACGCAAAACATCGATGACGTGACGCCACTCTAACCACTCTATACGCACACTCACTCTAATACAAATCAAGTAGGGTCGATGGAATATAGATATGAAAAAGGAAATATTCAGGAAATTTCTGAGTTTTCATCCACCATACTTGACGACTTGAACGTTGTGACTTACATCCTTAGTGCCTCGTCCGAAAAAGGGTGTAGGGTCTAGGAAGTTTTCTTAGATATGTAGATGGAATATAACTTGGAGGTCCCTGTCTATATTATATGTTGTATATATTGCTAAGAAGAGAAACGTAGCTATCTGTCTTCAAACTAGAGTATATTTCTGTACGTCCTTAATCGGTGGTGACGCTATGGCTGTTGTACAGCTTTTACCTATTGAATTGTACATATGTTATATATTGTTAATATATTAATATAGAAAATGATACTGGGGTCATGTGTTAATCTCAGAATAACTGTAAAAATCTATTATATATGGAAGAGGTATTACCCCAATGTTACAATGTAGAAATGTCTAAGGAGTGTACAGACACGACTTGGACATATTAGAATGTATATTTATGTGGGTATCTAAGATAGTGCAATTTTATTTTATATTGATCCAATATAAATGACATAACGAAAAATATAGCAAATAATTATGAACGTTTTACACCTTGAAGAAGTCTTACATCTAATCAATGTGTAGTCAGAATTGCTATTGTAAAAGTGCATCATCCAAATTTCATAAATTCAGTGTTGTATGATTGCCATAATCTTACCGTATGATATAAATTTAACGGATAGCCTGGTGCACAGCCATACATGTGTTTGATGTTTGGAGGATGGCCTCGTTTGTGTTCAGCACGTGTATGCAATTTTACCAGAAACATTATGTTCCCATCATTAGCACCTACCATGATATGCATGGCCCAATTCAAACGTCGAAAGTATTCAATGCTCATTGTAGGTTTTCAAACGTGTATATTTTCTTAACAGATAAAATAGAATTAATAGATGCATATTCTGAAGTGTTGGAAATTGAGAAACACGCTACAGAGATAGGGTAACAGAGATGGTAGTTATGTATAGCCTATCCAGAGAGTCATTAGTTCTAGAAATGAAATGGGAAAATACATTTTAGGTTACACTAGGGATCACAAATATCGCCCAGCTATATATATCAAGAGATTATATAGTGCATTAGTAACCAAAGAACAGTATTATATCAAGGCTAGTATAATACAATTTTCATATACGATTAACAAGAGAATCCCTTTTATGGTCAGTCAAACACAAAGAGTTTATTTTGTGATCCAGGAGGAAAACAACGTGTATATACAGTGATTATTTTCAAATAGATAAAATGGTTGATTGCCCCATGTCCCATTACATAAACATAGCACATGTGGAATGACTGAAAAGAAGCCGATTTAAAGGGTTCGAAAATTATGAATTATGATTATGCACGTGATTATGCATTTTAGAAACATTAGCTGTCTCACTCTATTCAGATGTCTATCCTAATAACGTGTCACTAATGCACGTAATGGAAATGGAATTTATCTCACCTAACAGTTTTACTTATCAGTATGGTTACATCATAACATAGTCAGGATATTTCAGAGAAATGCTGAAGTACATTTTAATATGCATTTAGCACGGTGATATCATGGGAGCACCGCAGAAAGCAAACAGTTGAATGAGCTTATTTTATATGAAACCATGATGCAGCTGGATATTGTTTGTTCGCATCATCAGCACCCAGTTGTAAAACCTCTCACAAAAGTCGACATCTCTTATATTTTTTTATTTGAGGATGATTATATGCCGAATTTGTGGCAACTTAAACATGTATTGGTTACTTTTACTTTATTTGATTAAAAACCTCCCTTATAAGTCGAACCACCCCCAATCTTTACAAAGAAACGTTATGAGCCTTAGCAGGCTTATAATCCCGAAAATGTGCAAGGCTTATGTGAGATGTTATACGATATTTCTCTGCAGGTTGTAACCTAGAGTGCAACTTTTATGCGATTGTCGAACTTTTGTGAAGTGCAAACTTTAATCTTATTTTATCTCACACCGAGTGGCTCAGAAGCAGGACCATGATCAACCCTCTTTATGTAACACTTATGTAAAAATGTATATTGTATAATAAAATGTGACATAACTACTAAAAGTGTTAGTTTCATACTTTACTATAAATATGGTAAAGACTGGGATATGGGTCATACATCGCTGTCTTTCACACGAAAAAAAAAACCACAAAAAACACATTTTTAATGCAATACCCAGGGTTGGGATTAGCCTCTCACACTAACCCTGTCCTGGGTCTGTATGAGGTTCCTGTTATTGCCACCAGAGGGAGATGGAGGGTAGAGTTCTCACCCTTGTCATGTAAGTGGCATACTTTCTATGCTCTGAGTAGTGAGCAGACTCGCACTACTATATCCTGGATTTTTAAATGTACGTATAATGATAAAAGCATATTCCCATAATTACTGTAGCATATCCCAATATCCTTAAAGTATATTGCAACTTCGCTAGCATATTCTAATATCTAACCAATAATGAATGGATATCAAGGCACGAGTGCCCTGTATCATCGGATATCGGCACAAGGCGCTTTGAAGGCCATTTACATAAAAGACTATATCGAGCAAGGAGGGCGCCATGTTGATTTTGACATCCCACCAAGCCTGGTCTCTGATTGGTTGAGCTGTGTGGGGAGCATTCATTATCTAAAAGCGACTAAACCACTTTCCCGCCCAACCTATCGGCAGTGTTAGCATATACGACTGTACTCCCGCGGCGCGACTTGCTGTTTTGATAACTAACCGCTCCCCAGCAGACTTGAATATAGCCAGCGTTTCCCTTCTGGTGTACCATGGTCACTGTAGTCTGGCGGCTAGCGCGTCCGACTCGCACACCAAAGATCCCTGGTTCGAGCCTAGGTGAAAACGCCCCTTTTTTTAAGTGCATATATATATATGTTAAAAAAAATGACCCTAGAATTATTTTAATGAATAGGAAAGTAAAGTCCAACTTCAGCCTTGATAATAAAAAAAAGGAAAAAAAATTGACTTTGAAAGAAATTATACCGAAAAATGTCTTTTCTTCTATAACTCGGTAAATATTGGCCCTACGGAGCTGAAACTCTGCCTATAGACTCCTTGTTTCATCCCCTGCTCTTACCAGCGCCTCAACGGCCTGGCACGTAGAGCGTCCGAGATTAAGTTTTGGGGTAGCTTGTTCTAACCACCATGAAACCTCAGATTTTATGGGTGACGAAATTTCGGAATTGCTCAGGACCACCAGAAACATGCTGATATCCCCCGGAAACATGCTGATATCCACCGGAAATGTGCTGATATCACTAGACATCAGCATAGGGATATCACCTAAAAAGCGCGATGAGTGGCCCAATCGTATGATAACCCTGATTAAAGCGTATTTGCATATATTTCAATAATTATTATCAAGTATGGATAACTGCATAAGTATCCAACCATGAGCTAAAGGTAATACACAGAAAAAATCCAGAGCCGGCAAACCTGGCACTGCCTTGTCAATTTGACAAGAAAAGGGGCTGGCAAGCAAAACTCTTCAGTAAGAAGACCCAACTAGCTTCACCTGGTACATGCCAGCCCTAAACTTGTCTTTGATTAAAGTTGGTATCCCAAATGTTGTGGTGACGAATTTCCACTTCCAGCATGGTGATCAGCATGCTGATGTTGTCAGGCATCTGTGAAAGTATTAAAGCTCTATGAGAACTATTTCCATACAAAAATCCCCACACAGTAGCAAAAATGAATTTTCACTGAGCAGTCAAAAATAAAGCAATTAGCATGCCTCTCTTCTCAACCACAAGGTGGCAGCTGTGTATAATGTTTACAGGATATTCCCATTGCAGACCCAGTACCTCAACTCCATTCATGAACACATTAGTGCATTTACATCTGCACAGGTGGCAGCATATCTCTGATGGTTTGCCAATGCTTGAGTTTTCTCCATGAAAGCTGTAGATCTAGATGCTATTACAATTTTACATTAAAGCATTTAAGACTCTTGGTAACCAGAATAAAGCACACATTTCAGGACTTTCAGGTAATCATTAAGAGGGGTCAATTCTAGTCACCCCAACTGGGATACCAACTTTAATATAATACTGAGTATTAACATACCTATATGTTAATATGGAGAATTCTGTGAAGTATCTAGTAAAAACATAAGATAATCTAAAGAATGCATGGTTTTGGCAGCATTAAGTAAAAAGAGGATAAGTATAGAGTGAATACACCTCTTTTCTGTCATTCACCAGGGCAGAAGTAGGGACATGTCCCTACTACTGGTATGATCCACACATATGCCTATAGTCCATTGCTGATGAGTAGCTTATCCTCAGTAAAGATTAAATTGATAAAATAATCTTGTCATCTGGAACCAGACCAAACTCATACATTGAAACCCTAGACCTACCACCATTATGCAATGATGAGCCCCAGCTGTGGCTAATCTAGGCCTGCATCAACTATCTTTCTTTGACGACCTTGACAAGTCTAGGGTCGTCTTGTGGGATGGTAACCTGGCAGGTTGTCAATTTGACGAGTTGAAGCTAGTTGATTCTATGCTGTTCACTTAGAAGACCCTAGGGTCGTCCTGTAAGACGACCTTATGGACTCCAGAGCTGTCCAGAGTTTTTCAGTGTAGGGTTAGCGCAAAACCTCGTGGACAAGCCTAACTCGCATATAGGCCGCACCCCGACTTTAGAGCAATCCTATAAGCTGCACCAGCGACCTGATTTTGGTGACTTTTGCACTTTATTATAATAGCAAAACATAGCATATAAGCCGCACCCGGACTCTGTGCCCATCCTATAGGCCCTATGCCGCACCAGTGATCTGACTCGCGTACTAGCCACGGCATATATACGCGAGGTTTTATAGTAGTTGTGTGGTGTGTAGGGATCGTCACGACAACTTATAACCCTCTTCAGTATGTTTTAACAATATATGAAGAAAGAGACTGAAGCAAGGAGTAACGAAATGTGAACCCTCTCATAGGCACTCTGAAATACGCACCACACTGACCTAAAAGTGCTGCCACGGGCAGCACACAGAATTAGCTCTGCCTTTAGCAGTCTGCTTGAGATGACCCTCTCAGTTTATCAGCCCCTGATGCTATGATGCTATGATAACAATATACAACGGCGCATTGAAAAGCTCTTGGAGAGTACTATCTCATAGTGTACATTTACCATAGATTAATAACCCAGGGGGAAAGTGACAGTTTGCTAAAGGTTATGGTCTTTTTATTCTCAATAAATAACATGAACATATTTGCGAGCCTCCTTTATGAATGCGCTAGGTGTTTTCTAGATTTCCCAACTGTATGCACTGCAAGTAATGGGTTATACAGCATGAAAATGTAATTATGATGACAACTATTTTATAAAATGCTACTTAGTTCAATCAAGAATACACCAAGATTGAAAGGGATGCCCCTGCAGAACGGGGAACTGATATAGACTACAGTCATAATATGCCATTATCTATTAGACTGCCATTATTCCTTATGACAACCTAGGTTGTCCCTATTGACAAGGTTTAGTCCCCCTAGGTTTTCAGTGTAGCTGACTTTATAGACTGTGCCACTGGTCCCTACTTTATGTCATTTATCCATTAGTACTGTAGGGTGTCACATATACCTAGCTGAAACTAAATAGGAATACAGATAAGTGAACGCTTCTAGTCACTAACAATTTGTACCCAACAAATATAATGCACATAATAAGCATAATGAACTGGCAAATGCACCTAATGCCAGAGTATAATAGTTTCTAAGCAACTGTCCATAACAAATACAAGACATATTGTCATTGCCATGGGAGTGAATGCTCTCATTGTCATAAGCACTTTTAGATTTTACTATACATTTAACCTTCAGTTTATGCCTAGACCTTTGGGCATTTGGGACTTGGGCATTTGAGATTTGGGACTGCATGACCAGGTCGATGATGCCCAAGGACAGTGGCTGGCAATTTGTCAGTTCGGTTGGAGGTTGGTCGTTTGGGGTTGGGGCTTCGGTTGGGGTTGGGGTTGGGTTGCAAATGTTGCACAAACAAGCACAAACACAATCACTCTATTTAATTCTGACAATGTGGGGTTGGACGATGTGTGTGGTACCTCCGCTACTACACTCAGAACTGAACAGGTAAGCTTATTTTCGCGCTCCCTTGGCATACATGGCATGACATGTGGTCACTTGATCTGATTTGCTGTTTACTCATTGGCTGGAGTCATGTTAATTAGGTCAATCAACATGTATTCCTACCCATTATGGGTTCTCACAAAAGAGTTCTGAGTTTAGAAAATGCATCTAGTGACACACATTCAAGTTTCAGAACTTTCTCCCACTGGAGTATTTATTTTTATTTTTCAATGAAATAAATAGTGTGAGTTTATGAAAAATATTTCAATATTTCCATAAAGCCAAGTGATTCAGCACAGAATATGTGACTGGTGAGTTCTGGTGTTTCATCTTATTCAAAGATTCATCAGGTAGACATTCAGGAGTAGGGTATAGGGTCACAGCTGATTTAATTTAAATTCAATCTGCCTGCAGTGTATTTATGTATGGCCTTGATCCAACAGGGGCTCAATACATGTATTCACTGCCATGACCCCAACTTGACCTAGTTGCAGGACTTAGAGTCTGCCAAGGTAGTTTGGGAGCTGCACTGTCTGTGTGCACCTACTAGGTAGGTTAAACTTATCTGTTCAACTATTTGTGGAATAGTTATTTAGGTTAGGAAACAAATCAATCTTAGATTGATATTTTCCCGGTACTGTGTTAGCTATAAAGATAGCTGTAACGCGCGGAGAATTCCCAATGTTCAAAAAGTAATTTATTTAAACTTAATTAAATAAATCTTTTACATCGGGTTTCCCTAGATACACGTTTCAGTGTTGGGGAAAAAATGACGAGGGGGTTACCTAACCAAAGCCTTTCTCCATTATGTTCATCCCAAGTGGGACAACACATTTCAAGCGCTGTATCCAACTCCATTCCAAGGTTTTCCTCAGTTTGTTTGCGTGTTTGGATTTAGGGTGTTCATATACAAACTCTAGGATGTATACTTTCACGTCGGCCATCCGGTTGTGGCCCGGTTGATTGAAGTGGTAGGCCACTTCACTCTTCCCGTATCGTTTGTGCTCGGTATCTTTTAGGTGCTCGCCTATTCTTTTCTGTACTGTGCGTTCGGTTTCACCAATGTACCTTTTGTTGCAGCAGGTACATTCAATACAGTATACCACATTTGAGCTCTCGCAGCAAATGTTTTTCTTGGTGTCTCTAAAGACTCCTTTTGACTGCCGGATTTTTCCAGTCTTGTCAAGTCGGTGACATACGTCACAGTCCTCAGTCTTACAATTGTTGCTGCAGACTATGGGGACACTGTCCTCGTTGTTCTCATCTCGGACCGGGTGGTAGTCCGTCTTGGCTCTACATAGTAGGTCCATGAGATTTTTGGGGCGTTTGTAGCTCACCACTAGTTTTTTCCGTTGGAGGTTCCTAGTGGAGCATGATTCTTAAAGGTCATCCCATCTGGATTTCACCATCTTCTGTAACTTGTTGTAGTTACGTCTGAAGGTGGCAGTGAGGAAGATGCGCTCTTCCTCTTCCGAGGCCTTTTTCTTGTCTTTGACCTTCTCTTTGAGAAGGTCTGATCGTTCCAGCGCTGAGACCTTTTCTTTGGCTTCCCTGAGCAGTTCCTCTGGGTAACCTCGGTCTCTAAAGAGTGACTCCTTGACAGCTAAATGTCTCTCAAAGTCACTCTGCTCCCTGCATATCCTCCTTAGTCGAAGGTATTGGCTGTAGGGCAGACCCTTCTTCACATGTGGAGGATGTGAAGAGTCATACAGCAGGTAGCTGTTTGAGTCTGTGGGTTTTGTATACAGGTCAGTGTATACGGTACCATTCTCGTCAGAATTCACTTTTGTGTCCAGGAACGCTATCTCGTCTCTGGACCATTCTGAGGTGAATTTAATGGTGTTGTGTTGCTCATTCAAGTAACACAGCCATTTTTTCAATTCATCTTCTCCATGATCCCAGATGAAGAAGATATCATCGATGTATCGGTACCATACCCTGGGTTTGAGATGATAATTTGCAATTAGCTTCTCTTCCAGGGCGGTCATGAACAAACAGGCATAGGAGGGGGCTACACGGGTCCCCATTGCCGTACCACTTATTTGCAAGTAGTTGTCGCCATTAAATTGGAAATTGTTGTTTTTCAACACTATCTCCAAAATATTCACCATAGTGTCGTTCTTTGGGTTGATCTCTTTGTCTCTCTTTTCCTCCAACATATCTCTGATGGTGGAAATACCTTCATCATTAGGGATGTTGGTATAGAGTGAGGTCACATCCAGTGTCCCCATGATGCTCGTGTCTGTGAGGCCATCTAATGACTCTATCTTTCGGATAAAGTCAGTGGTGTCCTTCACAAATGAGTCACTTTCTCGCACCAGAGGTTTGAGAAAGATGTCCGCGAAAGCAGAAATTCTTTCGGTGGGACAGTTGTTTGCTGAGACTATTGGTCTCCCAGGGGGGGCCTAGTCTCTTTGTGAATTTTCGGCAAAAAGTAAATTTGTGGGGTTTTTGGTTTTTGTGAGACCAAAGTTTTCGCCACCTTTTTGGTAATTTCTTTGTTTTCCAACATGCCATGTACCAGATTTTCTACCTTCTTTTGAATAAGACTAGTCAAGTCAGAATCCAATTTCAGGTAGGTAGTTTCATCATGAAGCTGTCTGTGTGCTTCAATGATGTAGTCTACAGTATCCATGACAACAAAAGCTCCGCCTTTGTCTGCGGGCTTTATTGTCATTGATCTGTCGGCGGCCATCTTTCTGATAGCCTTTCTCTCTTTAGTGCTGATGTTGTGTGCCCTAATTTCTTTTGGGTGACTAGATTTGTTCAGATTTTTGATGTTTTCATGGCACCAATTTTCTAAAGGGATGGACCCCGAGGGGGCCCTCCAGGAGGATTCACCCTTCACCTTTATCTCCTGTGGTTTCCCAAAGGGGGGTGGAGGTGGGGGGTTGGTCTGAGCAGCAAATGCCTCCACAATGGAGGGTTGCTGTAGGCCTTGTTTGTCCTTCCTGCGTTTCTTTTTGGATTTTTTCTGAGAATCCAGAAACTTTTTCCCCTTCCCATTAGACCAATAATGTTTAGTTCTAAGTCTGTTGTGGAAGATATCTAGTTCTTTTCTAACCTCAGCCATGTCTACACTGGACTGTGTAGGACAAAATTTGAGACCCTTACCCAAAATGCTTTCTTCTGGATCAGTTAAAGGTCTCCTAGAGAGATTTATTACACTGGTTTTAGTATTGGTTATACTAGGTGATGGGTTGGAGGCTGGTAATTCAACTATATTTGAAATTGTAGAGAATTCACAAACAACCGATTCATTCAAGGTGTCATTTATTTTTTCATTTTCAACAGCAGTTTCATTTGAAAACAATGACAGAGCAGACAGATCAAGGCAGTGTTCAAGTTCATGTCATAATTCTGACAATGTGCCAATCAGTCCCTCTTTCTCGATGAACCACAACTCTTCCTCTTTGACTTGTAGTGAGAGAGTTAGATGTCATGTATCAAATATGTGTATGTCTTAGACAGTTCATGGAGGAAATATCTTAGCAGATGTTTGTAGTTTTATTGCAGATCATTGGTACACTGCTGACATACACAATTGTCATTTTCCAATTCCAGCCATCAATGACATCTTGTGACTGCCAATCAGTAAATGGATCATTCAGACTGCTATAAATACTAAACAAATTCTAATACAATAAGAATAATTTCATCTATTTCTTTGCTAAACACAATTATGATTTGCATGAAAGGAAGTCTTTAAAAGCCAATAAAATATATTGATGGAGGAGTCTCTGTGAAAAAGAGGACCTAACATAAGCAAAGGGTATTTCTTCTACTCAACACATACATATATATATATATATATATATGTACACATCACATGAATATATCAGCAAGAATAGGTTTTCCCGGGGTGTGAAAGTTTCCTAAAGTCATACACATTACTTGATTCTTGTGAATTAAAGATAAATGTTTGCGTTTTTTTGGTGTGTTTTTTTGTGGGTCTTTTCTATCATACTGCATTGTACAATTTGGGATGGAACACAACAGTAAAGTTAAGTGGAGGGTTTTGGGACATAACTGTTTTCGTTAAGCTATTGCTATTATCAGAACAGTAGGTTGCCATGAATTTCCTTGAAGATATTTCAACGTTCCTCCCTTCTTTAAGTGAACAAATAAAAAACAATATTGTCCATTGGCTCAAAGATGTCCCAACAGTGAAATATTTCCCAGTCAACGGGTTTCCCGACGTCTTTGTATTTAAAGTGGGATAACGTATACAGCAGTGGTACTGTGTATCGTGACAAAGGTGTGTCCATGTAGCATATGTCTGTGCCAAGGGTTGCATGGCCATAATTTTATGACTGCCAGTAGACATAAACACAATGACCTTTGCCAACAGAAACAGCCAGCTTATCAGAATAGGTAGCGGTAAGTTTTAAAGTCACTCACCATGGGCTGGCACATAATGCCATTTATAAACTGTACTGGTCAAGAGAACGAAGCTTAAAGTTAAGTATAACAAGGGATTCCCTGGAGCCAGAAAGGAGAGATGTAGCGGACAAGAGGAGGAGAGGATAACAAGGGAAACCTGGAAAACTGCTTATTGGAAATGTTTAAGTTGTGCCAAATGAATGGCTACACTGTAATTTGGACCTTCCATAAGGGCAGCCCCATTGCGTTATGGGGGCTCTATTCCGAAAAAAGGGGTGGGGCAATAGTTTGTGGTACACATCATGATGGACTAAACACATTACGGGGCAAACAACAAATACCACAATACCCACCAAAGGCGCCACTGTTCTCACCAGAGAAGCCGCAGACTTTACATCTGCTAATACAGAAAATTCATCTAATACAACCACCCCTCTAGTACAACCACTTTCTCTAAAGCAGCTACTACCTTTATCATTTATTTATTTGGATCCTCCTACAAATGCAGAATGATTATTCTGTATGCTACCGTTTTCTTACATATGTTTCCCATTTTTTAAACGGCATGCGTCTTGAGCACTGTGCATACATCTGAACAGTACATTAGCTTTTGATGCGATGTGGAAACCTGAACTAATGTTTGCTATCATCAACATGGACCAGAAAGACCGGGATGGTAGCAGGAAGAATAAGACTGGGGGATGGACCCACGAATTCCAAATGGGGGCCGGGGGATCCGAAGTTACTGAAAAGGTAAATTAGTGGGACAGGGATAATTATGTGGATACCAACGGCATAACACAAGGGGAATCTCCGAATAGCAGTGGGAAACCTGCTATTGCTGTAAAAAAAAAGAATGCGCCGAAATTTGTTCAGTCCCCCGCGAAAGGCTAAAAATAAATTAATTTCACCCCCCTCCTACACACACAATCCACCAACCCCCCTGTTGTTAAAGTTACCACTCCCATAATAACCCTTTTAACATTAATAGGGCCACTAGGGGGCCTATTGCACTGCATAATTGATGGTGGTCTGATATATATTTATACAAAGGCCTTTGACTATATAAATAGGAGAGCACTATTCTATAAACTGATGTGTAACAATGTTAAAGGGAAATCTTTACAAATTCTTATTGATCTATATAAGAAATCCCATTCAAAAGTATGTATAAACTCAGGCTTAAGTGAGGATATAGATAGTACATATGGCGTACTACAGGGCGGAGTGTTAAGCCCAAAACTATTCAACACCTACCTAGCGGATATTAATCAATACCTAGCCTCTGGCAGTGGAGTGAATATATATGGAATGGATGTCGCATATCTTCTGTATGCAGATGACCTGGTTTTACTTGCTACCTCACCAGAAGACCTTCAGCAACAACTTGACAGGCTATTTCAATACTGTAGAAATTGGCATTTAATAGTTAACATGATAAAGTCAAATATCGTGGTGTTTAATGACAAAAAACATGACAACAGAGTGGACTTTACATATGGTGATGAAGTCTTGGAAAGGGTAGACTCATATAAATACCTAGGTTTCGTACTAAATGCTACCCACAAAGATATATTTCATGAAACCTATAACCAACTTTGTGATAAAGGAAGGAGAACAATTTACCAGTCATATTCATGTTGCTACCAACATATTGGGAAACCAAAGCCTAGACTAGCTCTTAAGTTGTTTGACACGCAAATAAGGCCATGTCTTGACAATGGATGTGAAATATGGGGCATGAACAAAGGCAGAAATGTTGATAAATTTGAGTTGATACATCTAAGATACTTAAAATCAATGCTTGGTGTAAGAAAGCAGACAACCTCAGCTGCAGTGTATGCAGATACTGGGAGAGTGCCTCTAAAAGCTCAGGGAGACACGGGCGATTAGATATTGGGATAGGGTGCTCAACCTGAAAGATTCACATATTCTACATAAATGTTATTTGAAACTATACAACCTTGAAACAGATGGCCAGGATAACTGGTGTAAAAGTATTAAATATTTACTACACTCACTAGGTGCGAAATATAGCCAACTCTGGGCCAATCAGTCAACTTCCAAAGACCAGAAAATTATATCTAATGCAATAGAACCTATTCACACTAAATATAGGGAACAAATTATGAATGAGATTACACTGGCTGGGGAGGGTAAGAAGCTAAGAACATACAATAAATTTAAAACAGAGTTTCGGCTCGAACACTATTTGTTTAATATAACTAACCAAAATTACATGACTGCATTAACACAATTTAGACTAAGTTCCCACAACCTTAGCATAGAGACTGGGAGGCACTGTAGACCCCCAAAACCTGAGTGTGACAGAATCTGCTTATATTGCTCTACTGGTGCTGTAGATGATGAAATACATTTTCTAACAATGTGTGAAATGCATGATACACTTCGAACAACTTTTGAAAAATATCTAGATGGAAAAATTGTTAATTACCAGGACAAGACAGCATTAGACAAGTTCACTGTAGTTATGAAGGAAACTGACCACGGTATTATGAATGCTCTTGCCAAATTTGTATACTCTGCCTTCAAACAAAGGCAGCAGCAGCTTTAAACCTATGACATCAAATATAACATATACAATTTATCATTATTTTGAGACATGTGCTGTACATAGCCTGTCTTTAAATGTATGTGATATAGATGTGAGTGACCCGCCTTGGTTATGTATGCCATCTTTGTAAACATGTATCTTGGTAGATAGTTCCTACATGATACTCTGTAAGCATTTCTGTGTGTGTGTGTGTGTGTGTGTGTGTGTAGGCGTGTGAATGAATTTGTCTCTGTGTGCTAAACATCATTATCTGTAGATTGCATATACTCCTTAGTTTTGTAGAACATAGTTTTGTAGTGTATTGTAGTGAACTTACTGTATGACACATAGGTCAGTAATGACCTCCCTTTTGTTGTCAATAAAAGCTATTATTATTATAATTATTACTATGTTGAGTCTGATGCTAGCGGAAGGACAATTTATTCTAATTGGTTAGTTCCGGTATTGTATTTATAGGTCAAATATGTCGGCATTCAACAAGGAGAGATATACAGTTAGGGTAGATACATATGGGCAATCCCCTTTAGCAGATCTCCTAGGTTTAAGTGCATTACGATAGCAATGAAGGCATAGCCATTTTCTGTTTCTCGGTTATGTCCCATCTATATAAAGTGCAGCTGACACCCCACTGCATTCACGAGAACTTATTTTAGTATTCCTTGGACCAAAAACAATGTTTTTTGGGGGTCTTAGTATAACACCCCAGGCATAACAATGCATCACGTGACAAATGCTCAGTGTGATACATCGCTGGCTCACATGAATGCAATTCTCACATACTTAAAAGTTAAAGGTTCAGATCTTGCTGCCCAGTGAGCGGAGCGAGTACAGGACGTGGGGGTTAACTCTGGATTTCCATTATAATTATCCAATTAGAAACATGTCATGCATGGAGTATAGTGTCAGAACCAGTTGATGGTTTGGGCTACAGGGGAGCCCTACACTCACTAGTATATGCACACATAAGTCTATGTATACGTATGTGTTGTCTTTTTATCTTGACAATGCGTTTTAGGTGATCTCCCTTATTAAAATGGGGGTTTAATAGCTACATTAAAATAATCTCAGACACAGTTAACAACACTTACAGCCATACATTGATGACATATTCTATGAGATATTTTGTAGTAAGAATACGTGATTAATCTTTTGTGATTCACGTCATTCAAGTGTATCCACAATCTGTCCATCTGAGTGGATACATTCGTATTTTCTATATTGTTTAGATAATACGGTGGCCCGAGAGTGACATCCCGTTTAGCATTTTTGTGTTTGCATGATTGTTTGTGTGTTTGTATGTTTACAGATTTGCATGTTTAGTCATTTTGTATCTATCCATTTGTGTGTTTGAACAGAAGAACTACCAAACGCGAAACGATATGTCACTTTCGGGCCACCGTAATACAAATCTTATTGCTTTAAAGCGGTCTTTTTCAGATCTAATTTTGGCCTTCACCCTCTGTAATTATTCCATTTAATTTAATCAGGTAACAACTCCTCGGGAAGCTTAGTTTTACATTACATTTGTATATTTTCCTATACATGCATTGACTATGTGTGACAATAGATATTCCATAGTGTGGTACTTAAACCAGTGGGTCCGAGGTGGTGACCTGACTGCATGGATACCTTCTATACCGAGGTTGCAGGTTCCTTAGTAGGGGGCACCATTGCTTGATCTGGTAACTGGCGACATAAACACTGATACAACAATCACAATGGGTACACAGTGTTACATAATGCCCACTAAGAATTCCGCAGTGGAGACCAGGGAATTATCTCATTGGTTGAAAATTCAACAAGCTACACGCCTATAGGGGTCAGGCTGGTCGTCCTGTGGGCGGCTCCATTACTTAAGCCTGTTCCGGCGAGACGAGCACTGATACAACAATCACGATGGGTGCAGGCTGTTACATAATGCCCCCTAAGAATTCTGCAGTGAAGGCCAGGGAATTTTCTCATTGGTTGATAAAGCAACCGGCTAGACGCCTATACCGATGTTGCAGGTTCCTTAGTAGGGGGCACCATTGCTTGATCTGGTAACCAGCGAGATAAGCACTGATACAACAATCACAATGGGTACAGACTGTTACATAATGCCCCCTAATAATCCCGCAGTAAAGGCCAGGGAATTTTCTCATTGGTTGATAATGCAACCGGCTAGACGCCTATAGAGTGCCAGCTAGAGTAAGGGGGCATCAGATACTTCATCATATATAGTGTGGAACCTGAACTGCTAGGTACTATATATAGGTGGTGACCTTAGTGGGTAATGTCCAGAGAAAGAGATGTATTTAACAATGTGGGACCTTAACTGTTGGGACACGGGGTGAACTTGGCATCATATTTAAGGCATTATGGGCCAATGATGCGCCTCCTCCACAATGCCTATGGTGAGTGGTTGGTGTATATTGAATTGATATGGCCGTTTTTCGGAATTATTGTAGATTTAACCTCAAATCCCAATTAGAGATCTGTGCTGTACTCTACAAGGAAGTTCCTCTTCTAAAACACATCTATAACGTATCGTAAAGAATGTAAAAGCTAATATGTCAAGCCAAATAAAGTCCCCTTTGTCCCCGCCCCTCCATTGAAGGGGAGAAGCTTGCCACGCTCCGGAGGTGAGCCATAACAATTAAGTTATGTAACGGTGTGTCTAGAACAGTAGTTGTGTTTGGGGTGATTTGCAGGATTATAAGCTCATTATGAATAGTTGAGGAACCATCATAAGTAAATGTAGGCCAATAGATCCTGACCTCATCTAAGTTATCAGAAGTACACAGTATACTTATCATAATTAATTAGACTTATTAGAATATTTATCATTAGAATTTATACCATTCAATAAAGGGATGGGTATGTTTGTTGATACATGAACCGAAAAAAACTTTATATCACTAGCTAGATCATTTCCCTCTCTATATATCACGTTACCACAGTTAGTGTTGTAGCTATAGGCTGGTTCGTGACCCGATGCCAGGTCACCTGTGGCAGGGTATATATTCTGACGAGGAAGGTGTACTAGTTAGCCAACCCCCACTCCTTACGAAGACCCCCCTTCACTCCAGATAGTCTTATGAATGTTATACCCCCCCCCCAATCATCTTCTCTGTTCACCCTGGAGGGGGGGGGGCACTCCCTATCTTTTTTATGTCTTCTTTACTATCAGTTAACATAGTCTGGAAGCCAGAGGGGTTGACCCCAACTTCTGGTATAAAGTTTTTTTCTCTGCTGATTATTGATGTATAGGGTCTAGGTAAGATTATCAGGGTGGGTGTGGAGCTCTCATCCTTGGGCAATTTGAGTTATTCAAGATGGCCGCCAGTACCCTCCCGAAAACTAGAAATGTGTCTATCTCAGCTTCTAATCAACGTAGAAACACAAATATAAATGTAACATCACCTCAAATTTGGTAGCCTTATCACGGGGAGAAATCGAACAAGTAGCACTATTTTTACAGGAAATTGAGCTAAAACATACCATAATCAAGGGGGACCAAGAAGGTTATAGGGGGAAAAACACATGAAAATGAGGCCTAACATTTAGCTTAATTTCTTTTTATGCAATATGATAATAAAATGCATATTTGATGTTGAGAAAAGTTGAATAAAAGTGTTGTCTTATGTTAACCAAAGCTGAGGGAGTGCCCCCCACCCCGGACTGTTCACCCACCCATCTGTGTGGTACATGAGCGCTGTCCCTACACCGTCCTTACAACCAGGCCATGCGCGTCGGACCGGGCACGCCCGCCCCTTATACACCAGTACCACATAGACCCTGTACCATCCACCACCAGTACCGCCATTTTCTTCCTCCTGCCTACACCTTAAGGCCACACCCTTTGGATCCAATATAATCTTTTCGATAGATAAGAGAGATCCAGGAGGGCCATGATCTGGAGGTGTACCTTGCTGCTGGCACTATGTGCCTTCAGGTAAGTTGGGAATAATTTCAACTGGTACTTGTCATTTTGCCATTTAATGATCATGATTTGATCTTGTGTATATATACTGTGTACTGTTTGGGTGTGTACACTGTGTAAAATAACGGGAAGGAACATTGGATAGTTAATCAAGAGCTCTTTTTAACAGAGCTACTGCACATATATAACGGTTTAGATGCATGTGTTGATATAAGATAGGTCAATGAATAGGTAAAGTCTATTTAGAGCTGAAGATGAAACTTGGTTTCTGCTGCATGTACCACTATCCTGTGACCAGTGTATGGCCACACCCATGGACAGCTATGTGTCAGTTATACTCATACACATATATTATAGGAATAGGATATGTAGGTCCATGTGAACATTACTACATTGTACTATGACATATGCACAGATACCTTTAATTTTAGTCATGAAACGTGTATTCATTTAGTCATGAAATGTTAAATGTGTGCTCAGATAAAGTGTCATCATGATTATCATTAAAATGATCAAACACATGTACCGTTAAAGACAATGGAGGCACAAAGCACCTGATGTAACGGAACTGGCCAGATCATGGCTCAGTAACATAACAAAGTATACCATATACCCCTTCTTAACTTCTCTTCATTATATTTTTTATAGGTTAATCATGAATATATATATATATATATATATATATATATATATATATATATATATATATATATATATATATATATATATATATATATAATTTACGTCACAACTGGGTGATTATTTGGGGTGTCCCAAATAGTAAGCTATATAGTGCACTCCAGTTGCCCCTTTCCATCTGCTACACCAAGCAGCAATTGTTATAACCCACCACTGACTCTCCATACACGCACCTTCAGGGCAGCCACGACTTGTTCACTGGGCGTCGCCTGTACTCTTGGGCATGAGATGCTTTAGGGTGTCACCCTGATACTTACTAGTAACGTGGGTGGCCACACCTTAGCCGTAGGCCAGTTTTCGCCACCATTTTAGGAGGAAACTATGTTCTTTAGGGGACCAATAGCTAGTTGATAATTATCCATAAAATGTTATGAATTTACCAAATCAAAAATCGGCGTACGTATACCGTGTTTTCTTGGCCATGCTCCTGAATAGATGTTGTTCTCTCTTTGCCTAATCCGTGAGTACGGTCATTTAACCCTTTAGGGAGTGGTCATTTTTTAACAACAGGGGGGGGTCGGTGGATTTCCGCGCGAGCGGGTCGAAAAATTTTTGGTCCCCCCCGCGAGAGGGGTCGAAATTTTTTTGGTCCCCCCCTCCAGCAGGTTGAAATTGAGCGCAGCCGAACCCTTTGAGCTATAGTAATGCGCGGGCTTTTCCGCTAAAAAGGGGTGTAATTTTTTTGGTCCCCCCCTCAAGAGGGGTCCACATTTTTTTGGTCCCCCCCCTTCAAGGGGTCCAAATTTTTTTGGTCCCCCCCCCAAATCCACCAACCCCCCCCTGTTGTTAAAAAATGACCACTCCCTTAGGGCCGATAAAAAAAAGAATTTCTGGTGATGGAGCCGGGACACTTTTACAGGAACTTTCCCTGGGCCGAGCCTTTGCTGAATCCCATAGAGTTAGATGACTATAGTCGATGCTCGGCCCCCATGGCATCTACTATAGTCGATGCTCGGCCCTAAAGGCTTAATTAACAATTCCCCTCCATGGGCCTACTCTCCCTATCATTGTCTTAATTCACTTCACAATTGATTTTGTCCATATCAATTCAGCTGAACTCTTCAAGAGTGATATCGCCGATCTCCTTCCAATTGAATTAATTTGATAGACCCATGTATACCCATCGTATAATAATACTATACCCATACTTGTATGATAACATTTCCCATGACCCATGCATGTAGGAAAAGATTGGAGAATCCTGATGTTGATACTGGAATTATACATGTGGACAGATGAGGAGAAAGGGCCTTCCGAGGTGAAATGTACCATATGTTTTAAAATTGAAGGCATAAGCGTTCAGATGAGATATCATGAATGGAGAAACCCCTTCTAGTTTTTGAGAAATTGCTTCATGAATCTGGAATGGTGCTACCATTGCCAAACAGCGAATAGGCTCTATCTCTTATTGTTTTAATTATATTTCTTTTATATATTTAAATATCATGATTTTGCAAAATTTCACTTAATACCTAACCACTATTCTTCATACTTTTGATCATGAATCTGGATATAGAAATGATATTTACATTCTGTTTTGAGCGTAGAAAGTCCTGATGCATTTCTCTATCAATTGGAGTTCATTCTTTTTCTATTTGGACGGAAGTTGTGGATGCCATGACAACACCTTTTTAGGAGGAAACACTTATTTAGGCCTCATATTAGCTTCAATATATGTTCCATTTACATTCAAAATATAAAAGGATTACCCCAAAATGGAATGTTTTGGTGAAAACCATAATTTCATATGTAAAGATTCATCTTAGAGTAAATTCTGGCCTATTTTCACATTTGTGGTCATCCCACCTGGAAGTACCTTTCTCCTCAGCTGCACTCAAAAAATAAACTTGTCTCCAGACTCTTGAAAGTGACAATCATAAAATAAACGAGTCAAAAACTTATCTAAGTGACAAGGAAGTGGGTCTTCTCAGAGCTGGAGATAGAAGACCCACTTGCTATGTGCCAGCCCAAAACCCTACACTTGCCAGCTCCAGATTCTATTTGTGGGAAGGTAACCTGATAGGTTAGACAACTTTAGACTCGTTTATTCTATGATAGTCACTTCGACGAGTCTGGAGACAAGTTTACTTTTTCAGTGTGCTCACAGTCATGTAGGCCTACAAACTATTTCAAATCTCACATGCTGGTTCCGCTATTACTGTCTCTGTTTTGCAATTTCCTTACCAATACCAACACACACACAATTGTATTAAATCTGGAAGGAAGACACTCATATTATTGTATCTCATCTATTTGCAGCAGTGTACGGTCCATGACTTATAACAAGATTGAGTACAGGTTTGGGGGTCCGCCAGGTAATCCCTGCTCCCCTGAGTGTTACGCCATGATCCGCCAATGGTTCATGTCACCACAGCAGGCCTGTACCCTGCCATATGGCATTGGGTCTGGTAGTGGAGGCAACGGTGGTCCCCCTTACTACGGCACAGGTAGTTCTGGTGGCACCGGCGGATACTACCCACCCGCCACCTACTACCCACCCTACACCACTACCCAACAACCAAATGGAGATGTCTACATTGACTACTACAACAACTATCAACAAATAGAGTCATGTATGTAATATTGATTTCCTGTCTGTAATAAAATTTAAAAAAAACATATCTTCTAAACATAGGTAATGTTTGTAAATACGTACACATATAGTCATTTTTTAATTATTATGTAGGAGCATTTATGTAGCTTACTGCAGACCTAGATTTTGGTATTCTATTTTAACCATTTTTAATATTATTGAGTGCGTTTTCTTCATAAACCAAACCAGATACTCTAATTAAGTTGCCTCCTATGTGAATCCTTTAAGCCTTAAAGCAACACATGTCGGCATGATGCACCGTCCCAGTGAGCACTGCATTGGTGCATCAGCCTAACCCTAGGAGTGTATCAGCTCCATAGGGTGGGTGTGAGGCATGGGTGCAGCACTTGCAAGTAGCTCACAAGAGCTGCATTTATGCATCATGGATACAAAGGATATAGCACATTAAAAAAGCACTTGCTGTCCTTAAAGGGCAAAAGACAGAAATTCCTACTTATGGTTAGAGATACAGACATCAGTAATATAGAATAATAATTATAGGCAATTGGAGTAATGTCAACCACAATCTTAACTTTTTGATATATGCATAACGAGAGGCTTAAGAGTGGGATGGGGTGTAGAAGCTCATCAAACCAAGATAAAGTGACTACCTGCTTCTGTGTTTTTCAGTGAAAGTCACAGGGCCCTGTTTCGGATACCAGCTGTGTGACAAGTGCGGCCCCAACGGCCAGTGTATCGTCGAGAATTCATATGGACGACGGAAAAGGAGTGTTGCCTACGGTCTGCCAGTATGCAAGTACGTGTTACCATATCTTCTTGTGTGCAAGAAGGAACTAACTAAAAATAGTGCCTTGGCAAATAACAGATACCGCGTAATCTGAACAGGCATATATACAGCATATTCTTATTCATAGTCTTAAGTCTTAAGACTACACAGCAGTCTTAAGACTACACAGTATATATGCTTTTTGTCAAGGCACTCTTTTCAGGTAGTCCCAAAATAGTAGGGATTACTATGGGATAGATGAAATGTCTACAGTATCTGATATCCATCAACATTGTATATCATTAAGTCTTTGTTTGCCCCACTATAGGTGTAAGGAGGACGTTGTACTATATCATTAAGTCTTTGTTTGCCCCACTACAGGTATAAGGAGGGCGTTATACTATATCATTGAGTCTTTGTTTGTCCCATTATAGGTGTAAGAAGGATGTTATACTATATCATTAAGTCCTATAGGTGTAAGAAGGACGTTATACTTTATCATTAAGTCCTTGTTTGCCCCACTACAGGTATAAGGAGGACGTTGTACTATATCATTAAGTCTTTGTTTGCCCCACTACAGGTGTAAGGAGGGCGTTATATTATATAATTAAGCCTTTGTTTGACCCAATACAGGTATAAGGAGGACGTTATACTATATCATTAAGTCTTTGTTTGCCCCACTATAGGTGTAGGGAAGACGTTATACTATACCATGAAGTCTTTGTTTGCCCCACTATAGGTATAAGGAGGGCGTTATACTATATCATTGAGTCTTTGTTTGCCCCACTATAGGTGTAAGGAGGGTTACACAGGAGATGTGTGTGACGAGAAGGTTCCTGACGGCGGCCAGAACAACGTGATCATTGCTGTGACGGTGATTGCTGGTCTGCTCGCCTTCCTCATCCTGATTGCCGTCATTGTGCACATCTGCTGGAAGCACAAGGGGGGAAACAAGCCCAACCATGTCAAGGTGTTCAAACCACCAGGCCACCACTGCAACCCCCCAGTCGTCAACCAATGCGGCCCGGTAAGCGTCACTTAAGGTTTAATCCTAGTATCTCAAATTTAGTTTTCTAAAATTAGCCCTGAACCAACACACACCAGGGGGAGCTAGTGAATTACTAAAGATTCTGAGAACGTCCACCAGGTGGGGTTAGTGAGTTTCTAAAGGTTCTAAACATCTCCAGGGGTCCTGCCACCAGTTTGTCAGAATTATCCTTAACCCTATAAAGGGCCGTATATAGTGGGGCCCTTGAGGAGGGGGGTCCCCATGTCTCATGTCGATTTTGATAAATGCCCATGTCGCCATATCGATTTTAAGAAATCTCCCCTGTCCCATGTCACTCATTATGTATCTAATCCCCCTGCCCCATGTTACAAAGCCCCAAAAAAGCCCATGTCGCCATGTCAAATGTGAGGGTCTAGATCCATTTTAGTGCTTCAATGTGTAACGTCATTTTTGGATCAACAAGGGAAAAGGGACCTCCGCGGGGGATTTTTAGTACCAACTCTGGCCACCAGGGGGCTCCATATAGCCAAAAAGGACCAAGATATAGCAAAAACTTATCTATACTACTTTTTTATGTAGAATATGATAGGCCACGTTAGAAGATTCCATTTTTGGTGAAAACATTCCATATTTGGAATGGAAAAGAACGTTTTTGGGCCTAAATTGGTGTTTTTGCACATGTTGGTGGCCATGGAAACATGATTTTCGTTCTAAATCGAAAATTTTAAAGGATTGAATGAAAGAAGGCCCCACAATGATTTGTATGCTGAAAACAGGATGTAAATACCATTTTTAGATCAAAATCTGTGACCAATTGTTTGAAAAAGTTTGGATATTTGGTAATTAGCATAATTATGCTAATTAGATAGAAATATCTCTAAAATAAAGGAAGATAGAGCTTATTGGCATTTAAGATAGGACCGTCACCACACATATTCAGAGAGCCAGTACTCAAAAACTAGAAGTGGTACCTGCTTATAAAAGATATCACTGGAAAGCTGATGACATCAATGTTATTATTGAGTTTTTACCTTGGAGGACCCTTTTCCCTCGACTGCCCACAATTTTGTCGTCATGATGCTTGAATGCAGCACTGGCGGTGACTCTCCCGGTAGGACTACATTCATGCATCATGACGACCCTTTGCGGGGGGAGGGGTCAATTGACCTATATAAGGGTACGCATAGTGCTTGAATGACGATAAAGGACATAATTAGTATAATAAAATCATACTACACTATCATGCACTATGTTTACCTTAAGTGTTTAAATTGTTATATTGATCTCGACACAAACATGATGAGTCATTGACATACGATTTGAATTCCAATTTTCCTTAACACTTATACCTATAAAGATTCGGCCCAACACACTCTTGTAGTATGGACTATGTTCAAATGCACCGAAATAAGCATACACTTTAGAAGCAATCGTAATCGTTCATTCGATCGTAATAATTCCTAGCGGCTAGTCAACAAAATAAAAGGTCTTTAGATTAAGTTTGTCAATGGGAGCAATTGTGGCATCCTGTTCAGCAATCACCAATAACATCAATACATTATCAAATTCAATGCATTACTAATAATACATGAAATGGAATGTATTATCTCTAACTTAGCAATTTTATATATACACGGATGAACTATGCAGAAAATAAGCCAGGCAGATCATGTTGCAGGCTTACTGAGATGCGTAACTTAATAAAATATATTTTAAAAAATTAAAAAAAACTCCACCAATAGCAGTGATATAAGCTCAAGATGTCATTCCTTTTATCTTTCATGTTTTATCACAGGTGGGCTGCTCCAATGGCCATCCCTCTGTGAAGGCCACGTGCAATATGTACCCTTCTGCCCCCCTGAGGATCCACGCTGCCACCCCGATGCATGGACACCAGCAGCACTACCCACCTATGGGCATGCCACCCATGATGGGGGGCCCTTGCTGCCCACCCAGGTCTACCGTCAAGATCACTGAAATCGTGGAGGACAACCCCTATGGCCAAAGTGGTGCAGTCGTCCCTGCAGGGTGGGTATAGACCAGTGTAATATAAAGAGATACATTGTAGCAGATATTAGATAACATAAGATAGCAGAAATTAGATAACATAAACTGGAATGTTCGTAAAGCTGCTATTTCAGTTCAGTGCAGTGAATCTTCGGGTTTAAAATATGAGTGCTCTTTATATGAACTGAGGAATATTGTGTTAACACACTATTATCATACACAAAATACATACTTCTTTCTATATGAAAATAGGATCAATAGCTTCTATGATACATTTGTACAAGAAGTCAAACACTTTTAGACCGGATGACATAATACTCTGTAACAGTGCTCTCCTTGCACCAAAAACGTGTGTGAGGGATGTTGTTTGCCCCTGGTATAGGCCTACTACTGTTATCGGGTTAGTCTGTAGTAAAACGTACAAGTGGCATTGTGCCATCATGCATTGTCATAATGGCATCCACTATTGGACGCGTTAGAGTTTTAAAAGGAAAAAAAAGAAAGAAAACGGTAAAAGACCACATACATACCACAATATACCAACTCACACTGGCCCTTGAATTAAGCGGGGGAATTAGGGCTTCAATTTGTGCATTGCTACCCCTCTATATGCCCCATTAGTTGGATTAAAAAAAAGACATGCATCCAAATTGAGACATGTGGCTAACGGAGCTGTGGTATAGCCAGATTATACTAGTTATACAGTTTTTATATTTTCTGATTTTTCCTTATTCCAGAGGCCTGTTCGGTAGTGGAGGGGGAGGACACCCTGGAGGACCCAATGTCTACACCACCATTGGCGCTACTCCAGCTGGTGGTACCACCATTACTCTATAGAATGAATCATCTTTACCATAAGGCATAGGGTAATCCTGCGTGAGATAACACCACTACCCTGGGATAAACATCCCTTTCAGCAGCCATCAAAATACCACATCAATGCCCTCGATATGACATGTTGAAAGCCTATATTGGTACATGGGGATGTTTGCATTAAAGTCAATATTGTGCAACCCAGGATTGTGAGATGGAGTACTAATAAAACAAGAACAACTTCTCCTTTTTATGTATATACATTTATTGATTATTATCGTATTTAGATGGTTATAAAGGTATGAGACTGTTGAAATTGAGAATTTTAAAACTTTATCAAAATTAAGTATGTATAGACAGACATCCCGTAGTGGTTTGAATAAGTGCATCTGCGTTTATCAATTTCGATGGCATACCATTTACCCTGCGCTTATACTAGACCTGCGCTTATTCAAGATACAAAAATGGCCTAATTTTTCATTTTAATACCCTCATTTACCCTGCGCTTATTCAAGACCTACGCGTATGTGTGACCCCTGTGCTTATTCAAGCCACAACGGTAGTTATAAAAAGAAGAGAAAATAGCATTTAGAAATGCACTTAACCTAGAAAATACAGTTGTATATCTGCTTGTTGAATTTTGATGACGTTTTCATCGTCTTGTAATAAAATTGTAGCTGTAAGGATCAATTTTTGGAGAGTAAAAAAACGTTTAATCAACATTCTCGCGTTTGATTCTCAGATTGAAATACTCGGTTGTGTTTAAACGTCCAGTTTCGTGCTGACGTCGGTAATGGTTTAGCGTGGCTAATTTCTCTCCATGATAAACCAGAAAACGGCTACTTGGTGTGTAAAGCCATTCAGGTTTCATTAGGAAGCCGGTCATTCTGGTTAGATCTCGATGTGACTGAAATCTTGAAGAAAAAAAAGTAAAATATGTATTCCGGGCCCACAGTTTTAGGGTGACCCGTGATTGAAAATGTTAGGCCCACCCCCCTGGGTTGTTTACAGTAACACCTGTCAGCCGTATCTGTTCATATAGGAACATCATCATGGTTTTGTATTATAAGGGACTGGAGTGTACTATTTATCTAAAGCAATTTCAATAATTGATAATGTGAGGGAGGTTATTACCAACACTTTAGACAGATGGCACCACAGTATCGATTTTTATTAGTACGGGGAGCACTTACTTTATTTTGCAGGTAGCGGGGTATCATCTGCAAGATGGGAGGTATTTTTATACTTATCAAAACTGCAGTTACAGGCAAATAAAATACTTTATGCAATTCGTCTTCCATGGCCACATTTTTATTCTGACCTAACTGAAGTGCTATAGGCTAAGCCAATTAGGGAGTGCTCAACAAGGGAGGTGTTGGGTGGATTTGGGGATGGGAGTAAAATGTTTTACTAGGGGCCTATTCTATAGCCTAGGTCCCTAGTTATGCAACAAGGGACGAACTGAAAAAGGTACCTGGACTTTTGCAATTTTAAATTATATGCCTATGGTTTGGGGTGGGGTTAGCCAAGGGGGATGGAAAAAAGCTGATGTCCAGAGGCGACCAATCAGCCCCCCCTCCTCCATCCACCTAATGGGCCTAGTCTATCCAATCAAATATGTGACAGGGAATGTGTCTGCACATGGTCAACAGATGTAGGCCTATCAGGCAGACCCACGCAGGCAATTACAGAGGAAAAAGCAAGGCGCCAAACAGTCCCGCCATCTGTCGCCTTACAGGAAAACGAAATTCAGACAACGTCCACCAGGGGGCGCGGCAGTTGAAACCAAGATGGCGCTGTCCTTGTCGCGGATTATCCTGGTAAGTTAAAATTTAGTTTTCCTCCAAAATATGAGATTGCGACAGCGGATTAAGTACTTATATGAAATGCCTATGCCGTATGGACGGTTTTGTACTGGCAGTGATCCTCTATCACGTAACGGTAATAGCATAAACAACGGAAGACATTTTGTTACAGGTCAAACTCACCCATTATCGCTCAGAAGCCGCACTGCGAAGTGTCACTCGGGCCGGTTCAGTCAGTCTTAATATTTTATATTGATAGGCTACCTTGAAATACTTGATTATAGATCCTAGGCAGTAAGTTACCGGTGCCATACCAATTACCATACTACCAACTATTGACTGCAACTTTTGCCATAGAGCCTACATTAGACGGGAAACGAATTGCTTCACTGCTAAGCCAGGCTTAGTTAGCCTTAGGCTAAGGCCAGTAAGGGAGTGATCATTTTTTAACAACAGGGTCAGGGCAAGGGAGAGGGGGTGGTGTGTTTTGGGGGGGGGGGGGGCAAAAACATGTGGACCCCTTGACCGTAGGGGGGCAAAAACATTTGGATTCCTCTTCGGGGGAGGGGGGCAAAAAAAATTAACCTGTTTTGAGCCAAAAAGCCCGCGCGTTACTATGCTTCAAAGGGCCTGCGTGGGAGCCGATTTTCGACCCTAGGGGGGGGGGGGTAAAAAAATTTGCACCCTCTGTGCGGAAACCCACCACCCCCCGGGCCCCCCTGTTGTTAAAAAATGATCACTCCCTAAGGCCCTGTTACACAGACGTCATCTGACATCACCTGTCTTAAAAATAATTTGCTGTTAAAATCATGTTTGACCAGGCCTAGGGGCTAGACTGGTTTGACTTTGAAGGCATCTGTATTCAAAGTGACTGTGTTACATACGTCAGATAACAGGTCCTTGAAACGTGGAAGTTTGTGTTTTAAAATCAAGGGGATAATACATTTTGAAGAGTGATACAGTAATAGAAGGGGTGGGAGAGGGTGGAATTTCGGTGGGCATGTGCATTCTTGGGAACAGAACCTACGTCACACAGTACAGCATGCCATGGCCCCGGCCCTTATCAGACTTATCTTCCCTCAGATAACACAGCCCCAAAGGGGTCTAAATGATAGGTAATGTACTAGAAAAATGTGTAAGAGTCCTTGTCGCAAGAGATCTAGTTCACCTACAACAAAATGCATTGCAAAATCTGCACAATATTCAAAATATACTCCAGATCAGAGATGCACTATATTCTAGTACCATTATTTGGAGAGAAAATAGCAAAAAGTTCCATTTTCTTAGTACATTGCCTATGTATCTAGACCCTTTGCACTCTCCTTGCACAGTTCTGCGGTCCAGAATAACTTTGCCCATATCATCTGACCCACCCCACTTTGCCCTATAATCGCGGGGTTCTGAACCAGACCATTTATCATTTAACATTGAGGTATATAGAGCACCTCGCTATTGAGGTTTGACAGAACCTGTTTAACCATGCAGCCCAGTAATGAGTATAGCTTTATACGGCTTAGACACATTAGAGCATGGGGGCCGCCATATTGCTCAAAGGGCATCTTGAATTCTAGCATAGACCCATGTGTAATCTCTTATCTGCCCCCTCCTCAGCCCAGAACAGTGGGCACTGGTAAGACTGATAGGGGTGATGCCCTGCAACCCCCACCGCTCTTAATATCCTCCTCTCAGGTGTGAACAGGGGATTAGACTGATAAGCCAATGCAGATAAGGGATTACCCAGAATACTAGATAGACGTCGAGGATTTTTGGCAAATACTTTCATGACCTGTCTCACCCGTATACCATAGATTCCTCATTATCTCTTCGCAGGCATCTAAACAGTCGGTGCTGCAGCAAACATCGCTATGTGCAGGCGCACAGAGTATCCGATGGCGGACGCGGAAGCGTAAAGAGTGGCTGGAGGAGGACCAGAAAGACACATCATGGATGGAACCCATGCTGGAGTACAGCAGGGAAAAGGAGACAAAAGGGGACCCAGAGCCAGCCATGCTTCATGTTGTGTACCGGACAAAGATCCTGCGCCATCGGCCCTGGTGGGAGAAGAAAGTCATTGAGAAACTTGGGTTGGATGTCTCGGTAAGTCAACTATGAAGAAAACTTTAATTGAGAATGTTTTAGGCAGAATTGCTTGATAAGTGTCCAAGTTTGAAACAGCCAAAAAGCAAGCTTTCACATTTTAAAACCTAAATTGGGGAATTGTACTTACCGGTAATAAAAGTATAGTAAATGTTACACAAGATGCAACATAATTAGTACATTAATTGCAACAGAAGCATTTTACACTTACCAACGTACTATCATGGTCATCGCCTTAATATCTCAAGAGCACATTACACTCAGAATATAAGTTTAAGTGAGTGAATGGAAAATAAATCTGCCATGGTATATATCTTCACCGTTTCCATTTCAGATGAAAACCCCAGTGATCCTCAAAAACACACCTGCCATTAATGACCTTCTCAAGGAAGTTAAACATCTAGTCACCATCCAGCCGCTGAAGTTTCCGCATGGATTTCCAGATGACCCCCGTGACTACGCCCACACCCAACTCAAATCTACGGGAGAACTGGTTGTGAAGAAAACAGTGGATCCATTGTCAGAAGTCACGCATGCAGAACCAGACGATAAACCTGATAAGCAGAAGTGGGCTCTCAAAATTGAGACGATCAAAAAGGAATTAAAGAGGAAGATGGACAACTATGAGATTCATGATGAATATGTGAAGCCCCACTATACTTACACAAGGAACCAAGATGGAAAGGAGTATAGATATAATGGACGTTTCAATACGCCCACGGAAAAGAAGTAGAAATGCATTATATTAACTTGAAATACTACATCATATAAATAATAATCAAATAAAACTATCACCAAATAATCCAAAATGTCTTTTTATTGAAATGTCTTTTATGATACATGTATATATTTTTTAAATGCCCTCAATAAATCAGAAGGACTACTCTTGTCCTGAGGAACCCTTTAACGATTTATACCCACAAGACACAGGCCCCAGCCAATGTAATACTCACAGGACACAGGCCCCAACTCATATTCTACTCACATGCCCTAACCAATACTACTCACAGGCCCCAAGTCATATACTACTCGCAGGCCCCAACTCATATACTACTCACAGGCCCCAGCCCATATACTACTCACAGGCCCCAACCTATATACTACTCACAGGCCCCAACCCATAAACTACTCACAGGTCCCAACCCATATACTACTCACATGCCTATAACCAATACTACTCACGGGCCCTAACCAGGGTTCCCACGTGTCATGGAAAGCCATGGAATGTTATGGAATTTGAAAGCTGTCTGGAATGTCATGGAATGTCATGGAATTTTGTAAAAATTCGTCATATGTCATGGAATTTGGAAACAATAGAACAATAGAAGCAGTTTTAAAGAGCCGTATAAAGAAATGGCTCGGTACAAACCTCAAGGGGAGAAGAAAGGCAATACTTTCAGGTGCCTATATCTCGTGATTGTTGTTGCCTAATGTTTACCCTGTACTACCTGAAAAATCCATTCACAACTCCCTCCCTCCTCCTCTTTTTCTCTTTGTTTCCTCATCCACATCGTACATCACCATAAAAAGTGTTACTAGTCTGCCTCATGCAGCGAAATAGACTGTGCTACATTCTAAATGCCATGAAACTGTCAATGAATTTCCCTTGTTAGATAAGTTCTAATTCTAATTCCTTCAAATGAACTATTACTCCTCACATTTAAATTGTTAAAACACTCCCCTTCTCAACATGATGGTTGGTCGGTCGCAAATCTTGTAACGGAAGTATCATACAGACGGAAATAAACTGCTATGAGGTTACATAGATGAAAAAAAATATATATATTGCAAAATCTCCGAGAATGTACCATATGCTTTCTAGATTTTAGACATTTTCTCAGGGGCCAAGCCCCATGACCCAACGCAATAATTTTATGAATGTCATGGAAATTTGAGATTTTTGTCATGGAATGTCATGGAAATGTCATGGAATTTTGATCTGAAATTTTTGTGGGAACCCTGCCTAACTCATATACTACTCACAGGCCCCAACTCATATATTACTCACATGCCCCAACCAATACTACCGTAAATTCTCGCGTATAAGCCTAACTCTCGTATAAGCCGCACCCAAAGTTTCGGGCGATCCTACAAGCCGCACTGGCCATCTGATTATGATGGCTTTAATAATGTACTATACTGTAAACGTATTAATTTTCGCTCAGTACATATTTTCGCGCATTTCGCGCACATAGGTAATTGCGCGAAAATATGAAATGCGCTAAAATTTTGCACAAAAAGTTAGCTTTCCAAAGATGTCTGGCACTCTATATTGCAGTGCAGTAGAGACTCAAATTTTACCAAATCTACATAATATTTGAACAATAATTTTTGGCTGTAAAACCCTTAATAATTGTCCGATTGAAAAACCGTAAAAACTGACATGTAGCTAAAGATCTCCTGATTGCAGCTGCGAGAAAAAAAATGACGCGAAAGTGCCTTTATGAGCTAGGTGCGCGAAAATTTAGCTGCGCGAAAATATCTACGTTTACAGTAGTAACAAAAACTCGTGTATAAGCCGCACCCAGACCATAGGCCGATCCCAAAAGCCGCACTAGCGATCTGACCATCGTACTAGCCGCGGCTTCTACGCGAGAATTTACGGTACTCACAGGCTACAACTCATACTACTCACAGGCCCTAACCAAAACTACTCACAGGCCCCAACTCATATACTACTCACAGGCCCCAACCCATATACTACTCACAGGCCCCAACCCATATACTACTCACAGGCCCCAACCCATATACTACTCACAGGCCCTAACCAATACTACTCACAGGCCCTAACTCATATACTACTCACAGGCTCCAACTCATATACTACTCACATGCCCCAACCAATACTACCGTAAATTCTCGCGTATAAGCCTAACTCTCGTATAAGCCGCACCCAAAGTTTCGGGCGATCCTATAAGCCGCACTGGCCATCTGATTATGATGGCTTTAATAATGTACTATACTGTAAACGTTTACCCACAAGACACAGGCCCCAGCCAATGTAATACTCACAGGACACAGGCCCCAACTCATATTCTACTCACATGCCCTAACCAATACTACTCACAGGCCCCAAGTCATATACTACTCGCAGGCCCCAACTCATATACTACTCACAGGCCCCAACTCATATACTACTCACAGGCCCCAACCCATATACTACTCACAGGCCCCAACCCATATACTACTCACAGGCCCTAACCAATACTACTCACAGGCCCTAACTCATATACTTCTCACAGGCCCCAACCCATATACTACTCACAGGCCCCAACCCATATATTACTCACAGGCCCCAACCCATATACTACTCACATGCCCCAACTCATATACTACTCACATGCCCTAACCAATACTACTCACATGCCCAAACTCATATACTACTCACATGCCCCAACCAAAACTACTCACAGGCTCCAACTCATACTACTCACAGGCCCTAACCAATACTGCTCACAGGCCCCAACTCATATACTACTAACAGGCCCCAACCCATATACTACTCACAGGCCCCAACCCATATACTACTCACAGGCCCTAACCAATACTACTCACAGGCCCTAACCAATACTACTCACAGGCCCCAACCCATATACTACTCACATGCCCCAACCAATACTACTCACAGGCCCCAACCCATATACTACTCACATGCCCTAACCCATATACTACTCACATGCCCCAACCCATATACTACTCACAGGCCCCAACTCATATACTACTCACATGCCCCAACCAATACTACTCACAGGCTCCAACTCATACTACTCACAGGCCCTAACCAATACTACTCACAGGCCCTAACTCATACACTACTCACAGGCCCCAACTCATATACTACTCACATGCCCCAACCAATACTACTCACAGGCTCCAACTCATACTACTCACAGGCCCTAACCAATACTACTCACAGGCCCTAACTCATACACTACTCACAGGCCCCAACTCATATACTACTCACATGCCCCAACCAATACTACTCACAGGCTCCAACTCATATACTACTCACAGGCCCTAACCAATACTACTCACAGGCCCCAACTCATACTACTCACAGGCCCTAACCAATACTACTCACAGGCCCCAACTCATATACTACTCACAGGCCCCAACTCATATACTACTTGCAGGCCCTAACTCATATACTACTCACATGCCCCAACTCATATACAACTCACAGGCCCAAACCCACATACTACTCACATGCCCCAACTCATATACCAATCACAGGCCCCAACTCATATACTACTCACAGGCC
Source organism: Harmothoe impar (assembly GCA_947462335.1). Lineage (NCBI taxonomy): Eukaryota > Metazoa > Annelida > Polychaeta > Phyllodocida > Polynoidae > Harmothoe > Harmothoe impar. Next base: position 38,081,364 of record OX381710.1, read on the forward strand.
CCAACCCATATACTACTCACATGCCCCAACCCATATACTACTAACAGGCCCCAACTCATATACTACTCACAGGCCCCAGCCCATATACTACTCACAGGCCCCAACTCATATACTACTTGCAGGCCCTAACTCATATACTACTCACATGCCCCAACTCATATACAACTCACAGGCCCAAACCCACATACTACTCACATGCCCCAACTCATATACCAATCACAGGCCCCAACTCATATACTACTCACAGGCCCCAACCCATATACTACTCACATGCCCCAACCCATATACTACTAACAGGCCCCAACTCATATACTACTCACAGGCCCCAGCCCATATACTACTCACATGCCCCAACTCATATACTACTCACAGGCCCCGACCCATATACTACTCACATGCCCCAACCGATATACTACTCACAGGCCCCAACTCATATACTACTCACAGGCCCCAACCCATATACTACTCACAGGCCCCAACTCATATACTACTCACAGGCCCCAACCCATATACTACTCACAGGCCCCAACCCATATACTACTCACATGCCCCAACCCATATATTACTCACATGCCCCAACCCATACACTACTTACAGGCCCCAACTCATATACTACTCACAGGTCCCAACTCATATAGTACTCACAGGTCCCAACTCATATACTACTCACAGGCCCCAACCTATGAACTAGTCACAGGCCTCAGCCTGTGTACTACTCACATGCCCCAACCTGCATGCTACTCACATGCCCCAAACCATTTACTGCTCACATGCCCCAACTCGTATACTACGATAAATAAACCTATATGGTGTACTATATAATGGATATCTAAAATAATAAGTTCGTTTTAACAAAACACCACGTTTGTCTAGTCTTTTATTCCATACACGCATCACATAAATATGCAGTTTTGGTATCATAAGAAACACAGAAAGATAAATAGTATCATGGCGGAACTAACACAAACACTACGAAAATATGACTATAGAATATCATGTTACGTGGTATTATATCCATGGAATTGCAACACGTCAATTTGACACCAATTTTACGTTTGTTTTTCCCTGTTAGAATAAATAGCTGCATAGTTTTGATACATCAAATATATGGCACAATCAATTTCAACACTAGTTGTAATGGTTTGTTGTACTTCTTCTACTCCTCACTCGTAGTTATGAAAACTGGAAACATGGAACCATTGCAAAGATTGCAATGGCTTATTGAGGAGATATTTGATTTACATATTATTTGTCTTTTGATGTTGAGCCCATTTTGTGGTTATTCAATACGTCAGCTGTATCCTAGTCAGATCATCAAGCGGACTTTTAATTTACCCGTCATAGATTTAAATACTTACTATCTAAATCAATACTGGCCAAGGTTTTATGCGAGAAAACACAACACATAATATATATATATATATATATATAACTTGTCATCTCCGAAGCCGTAACTATTGTAGCTCCTTCCAGAACCCTATACATAAACGGCGGTGTTCCAGTCCCTGGGTAGAAGTGCATGCTCTCTAGTGTTTCATTCCACCCTTTACAGTAGTGGTGATGCAGTGCTACCACATGGTATGCTAGTGTGAGTACCTCTCCTATATTATTGCACGGGCCGACAAATGACCCGCCCTGGGTCTCATGGAGGTATGGACGGTTTTTTCCAAACGCCAGTGGTTTTCACTCATTTAGATTTCTTTCTACTGCAATTTCTCGCGACCATGTGGTTCATTGAAGTTCAGTTCGGGGCCGATGGGAATAATGCGTGTTGGGTTTACAGCTGCAGAGCTCCACTATTATGAAACAGATAATTGGGGATACATGAGATCAAATGGAATAGTACAAGTGACATGATTATGTAGTAGATACCCTACGAGTTACAGAGTCTCTGTCAAAATAACAATGGTGGCTGGCCTTATAGTTATAGGTTGATATTTGAAAAATGAAACAATGGATATTACTGATTTTACAGTTCACATTTTACTTTTACTTTTTACTATACACGTACTAAAATAATGGTGGGAAATAATTCGAACTACTGAAACTATTGCCGATATTGATCCTTTGATCAAAAATAGTACCAAGGAAAACAAAGATATCTAAAAATAAACAAAAATGGAGCGTGTGAGTGGCCTCACAGATGACTCAGGGTAATCTGTCAATTCTGGCATCAGAAATGAATTCGAATGAGTGATCTAATTTGAGTACATAGACAGAGCTGCACGCTAAAGTGACCGAGATGGTGGTTATTTCACGAGGGGAGCCCTGGGCCGTTCTGCACGCTGGCCGAAGGCCTAGTGCAGAACGGCCCAGACCTCCCCAAGTGAAATAACCACCTTCGAGTTCACTTTTAAGTGACGCTCTGTATTTATTTCAGGGTATTTTGATCTAAAATAGATTTGCAGTCCATGTTTTCTTACTTCCACGATGTTTTTTTACTTCCGCGGTGTTTGTTTACGTCCGAGGTGCCGCCATTTTGAATTCCGCGCAGGTCACGTGACCCTCAGCACCGTAGCGACCCCATGGCGACCCCATGGCGACCCCATAGTGACCCCCTTAGGAACGTGAAATACGGGCACAGCGTGCAATACAACCTAGTGTTATTTCACGCTGCTGTGGGGAACGGGCATCCCATTGCTTTAACATTGACAGTCCGTATTCACCATGAAATAAAATACGTTATTTCTCATTTCTGACGGCAGAATCGTAATCGCCAGAAAAAGCTACCCTAATTTCATATATTGGAAGTCATATATAATCGAATTCCAGGTGGTGGCTGTAGGTGAGCAGGTGGCTGTGGGAAAGCAGGTGGCTGCGAGCGAGCAGGTGGCTGCGGGCGTCAGCGACACCATCCCTGTTTCCGTTTCGCCGTGTCGGTCGGCTGCTGGCGGCGTGTGCTACGCTTCCATGCCTTTGCCGTCGATCCCCTGTCCCCCCGCCCCCGGTGTACAACCGCTATCTGTATCATAACCGCTATCTGTTAACATATAGATATAGAGTGGATGTGACTTGTTGCATAGGTCCTGGCGGTAGAATGTGCCCAGTTTTTGCCCGCTTTGGGGGTAGAAAGAGAGAAATACTGGCAAATTCGCTCAAAATGTCATTTCTATCTTCTGCTGAAAACGCTTATGCCTTGAAGTCTATGGGTGTCCGAAGCGGGTGATAGATTTTGTTTAGTACATTTCCATACTAGCGAAAGAGAGAAATAAATTCATGAAGATCGCAGTTCAATTTCTTTAAGAAAAATTGAGATTTTTAGAAAAAAATTTGAGGAAAATGCTGTCCCCCGATCTTGCCTATCTCATGTTTTTTTCCGCATTTCTCTATCTCGAATGATAACTGAAATACAACGATTCTCCTATGTAACAAAATTGTCTTAAAATGCAAAATTGGTAGGTGTATATTACTCAGGGTTAATTAAACCCTGAGTCAATAACATACATATGACCAGTTGGCATAGACCACCTCCAATACCATAGAACAATGTCAATTGATAAGACTGATAAGGGTGACAACCTGTAACCCACCCCTATCTTAACCAGATGGGTGTCGGGGGTCTAATAATTGTTTGGCCTGTCTCACCCGTATAACTATAAGCGCAAATAGGGGATGTGACTTACCCAGTAGTGCTTGTTGATGTGGTAGAAGTTGACGGTGGGCGCCACCCCCGGCAGCTGGTACATGTCCCTGGTGTAGGCCCACAGGTTGGGGAACTGCAGCAGCATCTTCTTGTTACACTGCACAAAGTAATAGTATTATGCACTTTATCATGAAATAAAGATCATGCAAAGGCAGTAGATTAAAAAAAACATATCCATCTTGTATTGACGCATCCACTGCATGAAGCATGGGCTTTTTTAAAACGAGTATTCAAACACGTAATTTATGCAACTCATGAATAATGGGGAACAGCAATAAAACGTTAATAAACGTACAGCAGTACCTTTATTGTAATACATGTGCAGCCTGATGTATTGCATGAGCAGAGCGTACACATGCAATGGGATTCAAAGGGTTTACTTTCTATTATAATTTATATACATGTGCACCCTGCTATAGTGGTGCTAACCGGCCGGTATAGACCACAGTGGGAGGTGCCATGAGTTGGCATTACAAGGCATGACTCAGCAATCTACCCTGGATCCACTTCTGGTTTCCCATATATAGCACCCAGGGTCTCCTACACACAGCCAATGAGATTTTGTGTAGATTCCCTATATCCGGGCCCCAGATGGAGCCCCGTACGTGCTTTCAATACGCAAAGTTATGGCTTAGGACCAATCAAATTGACATGGTTACATGGGCAGTTTTGGAGCTTCAAAAGTGAACAATAAGATAGTGACATGGAGTATGGGCATCTTTTAACTTAAACATTGGAATTTCTTAGATATATAGCTGTGAGCATTACCCGCCTGATATCTCAATGGTACGTTATAGTGATTTGAATCATATGTCTACGTCCATACGAAATGCATGGAGTTGCTCTTGTACATAACCCTTGTTCACATATCATATATACAGTGTAGCATTATATGTTATGAGCTCAATGGTACGTCTTTAAATTGCCGGACTGACCTTGAAGAGTCCATGATAGGCCGTATCAAACCGGAAGAGGGTGCAGGCCAAACGTACATCCGCCTCTGTCAGGGTGGGCCCTACGAGGTAGCGCGACTTGGACAGGCGGACATCCAGCTATAGAACAAATATAGAATACTGTAACAATAATGACTTAATGACAATCGAGGAGAATTAGTATTCATCATGGGTCTAACCCAAAGAGGTACGAAGTACATCGTTACCTATTTACTGATCATATAACTGCTTAATGTGGCATATAAAACTAATAGTATTTGAATCTGAATAAGGAGCTGTATTTGTGACATAATGATTTTTTATGGACACATGTACCCCGAGGAATTTTTCGGGCAGCGAGCATCGACAGAGGCTACCGTTCAATAAAAATCCAATTCAATTCAATTCAATAACACAGTAACTAACAGTAACAGGGTGTATGAATACGTGTCTCAGCTGTAAGCCTATAAGTTATGGCAGTTTTAAAATACACCTTAATGACTCCACATTTATATACTTGATAAGAATTTCGATATCCTATGTAACATACTCCAGACATCATGACTCACCTTTTCCAGTGCGTCAAACAGGCTAATAACAGCTGTAGTGTAGGCCTCCTGGGACTTGGCAAACCCTGCCCTATAAACTCCGTTATTGACGTTCCTGTTATAAATAGATAGTTAATAATTAGAGGGATTAGCTGTGGTGTCTTTTGCTATTGTCCGATACAAGGGCGATGTGTTCGGTAAGTTTCTGGCCCGTTTTTGGCTGACGCCTGTGGGTGATATCTAATGACAATTCGCCTATGACTATACACCCCATGTCCCACCACCCATGTTCTGAACACTCCATCCATGGTTTCTGGACAGATGCTGCATTGACCTTCCTATTGTGTAGCCGGTTAGTGCAGCACACACTTTAACAAGTTAACCCTAGTTTAGGTGCCAGATCATTGTATTATTAGAAGACAATACTGGTACATATCAACATCTTTAGAATACTGGTGCATATGACAGTCAGCCATTCCATCAATCACCTCATAATTGGACCGTGATATCTAATACTGGTACCCTATGTGAAGTCATTAATCTCACCAATCGCTTTATAGTATACATGTACTGACATAAGCGGTAGGTAAATTCACAGATATCACCAATCCCTTTATATTGGTACATACGAGTAGGTGAAATCATTTATATCATCAATCCCTTTGTATTGATTTCAGTGGGTAGGTAAATTTATTGATATTACCAATCCCTTCACTAGTACACTGGTACATACGGGTAGGTGAAGTCATTGATTTCATCAATCTCTTTCTGTAGGTTCTCAGGGTAAAGGTTCAGCGCCTGCTGTTCTGGAGTAGCGCTGAACTCATTGAACACTCCCGTGCCAATCATACGTACAATCTCTGACGACTCATTATTAACTATCGTCTTCTTCTCCTTGTCCCACAGCACTGGTACAGTCACACGGCCCTCGTATCCTGTAATATGTGGGAAAGATCTTGGATTTTGTATGTGATGATCGGTTAGATAAAAGAATTTTTTTTTTTACTAAAAAGGGTGTTACACAAAGTTTACTCAAAGAAGAATGTTTTGTGGTGACATCATCAAGTAGGTTGGAGAAATTTAGGTTGGAGACACCATAACTGCAAATTATGCTAATTAGGTTAAAATGGGTCAACTCCTCCAAATCAAAAAATGGGGATTGTTACAGCACCTGTGGGGACAGAGTTAGATCAAGGGACCAGTTCAATATGAGAAAGGATACTGCTTGTGTAGTATTCCATGTATATTTCCATTTTTTGTATTTGACCTAATTACGCTACCCAAAACTGACCTAAAAAATAGAAAATTGCTGTGGCTCCAATGCTAAAATGAAAAAGGACATTATAGAGTATGTCTGGATCAAATTTCATAATTTTATCATAGAGATATATGTATGACCTATATTCAGTGCATATATATGCAAATTATGCTAATTAGGCTAAAGTAGGTCAAATCTTTGAAATCTAAAAATGCGGATTAATACAGCAGCTATGGGGACAGACTCTGATTATAAAACCAATGTAATATGACATAGGATAGTGCTTGTGTAATATTAATTGTATATATTCATGTTTTATATTTGACCTAATTACGCTACCCAAAACTGACCTAAAAAATAAAAAGTTGACGTGGCTCCCTTGCTGAAATGAAAAAGTACATTACAAAGCATGCCTGGACCGAATCTGTTGCTTCTATCACAAAATGAATGATAATATGGCTAAGGTACCCCACTACTATACGTAAAGTGATATCAATGGTTGAAAAATACACAGATGTTATTCCAATAATGTTATGGCTCAGTATAGACTGATAGATCTACTAATTTGAATCTTACCTTCATCTGCTATCTGATAAATTTCGCGCATCGTTGCTTTCCCGAAGAATGGTTCGCTTTCGCACTCTGGTTCCTGAAATTCATAACAATATTGTACATGGTCAGAATATCAGGTAATTCCTTAAATTTAAGTTTCTTAGTACATGCATAAATGTCCATGTGTTATAAAATTGATATAATTTTTCTTTTTTGACTTTTAAGGACGGCATTGTACCATAATGCATCATGTCCTTGGTTGTCGTGATTCCTGACTTCAAGCATCCTGAATTCAAGCATCATGCCGACCTTACAGGGTTGATACCCTCCTGATGGGTCGGCATGATGCACTAATGTAGCACGATCGAGTTACTCGCAAGGATGCATTAGTGCATCATTACAACAAATGTCATCTTTCAGCGATATACCGTCCTTAAAGGGTTAAATCCCTGTTATACATGAAAAGGGCAATTCACATTCTCACCGTATCACTGAAGACCCATCCCTTGTCTCCCATTTTGGGGTCAACGACGGTCACTCCGATGGCACCTTCCAGGCCCTTCAGTGCTCTAACAATCAGAGCGCGATTCGCCCATGGACAGGCATATGAGACATAAAGATGGTAGCGGCCAGAAACGGCAGGAAAACCACTAGATCCATCAACTGGAGGAAAATAATGTTGAACATCTGATTAAAATCACAAAGGTTTGGACATGTGATTAACATTTTAAATGACTATAACGATGAAACGGGTGGGGACTTGTTGCTGGCACCAGCGTGTGCAGGCTGGCACTGGCAGCTCTCGTGATATCTTGGTTCTGTCCACGAAACGCAGCTTGTTCCTGGCATATCATGGTGGTGTGAGTCCAAGCTAATTATTGCGTGATTTTCCAAGGACAGAACTAACATGGCCGCGCATACGGAGCCACCAGAAATCGCTATAATCCGTATTATGTAGTAGTTAAACCACAGCCAGAACCCTGAACTGAGGATATTGGGGACAGTCAAGGCTGATCACTGGGCTGACCACAAGTCACAGACGAGTGTGCTCAACCACGACAGATAGCCCAGTGAACAAAAAACGTTATAAAACATGTTGTAACGTTATATAATGTTTCTCTAAGGCTCCTTACTATGGAATAACGTCATATAAAGTTTTAAAACGTTATTTTGACGTAAAATAACGTTTTTTGTAAGGCCACTCAAAAAAAAAGTTGTTTCTCGTCACCAAGCTGTAAAAAATATGACGAGGGCGTTTTTTATTTTAATTTTTTTTTCTTTAACTTAAAGTTGAAATACATAGGGGAATTAGGATTTTTCGCGACAAATTTTCACATTTTAGTAATTCAAAGTTTATTGATCAGCAAAAGTTGTTATAATGCAGTTTATTCCCAGCCGACTGCATTACTGATAGCATAAGCTTTAATTCGATACCAAATTTGCCTATATTTTTCCAATTTTGACATATTTTTCATCAAAAATGTAAAAAAATAAATCAAAAAAAGTTTTCTTCAGATCATGATTTTTATGATGCGCGCGGTGATGAGAAATAACTTTTTTTTTTGAGTGGCCTAAGCTGGGAGGCGGTTTCAAGATGTCTTTCCACCCAAGTGTGGTACAAGGAGATTCATAGATCTATGCATCAGAAACATTCATCATCCAGAACTAGAGACCGTGTACTGCATGGAGTACATATAACTCGGGCATAAGGACCACTTGACCTGCCTGGAATTACTGGAATCTTAGGAATCCGACCAGACATGTAGTCATGTGGTGTGGTAAGTTTGCATGTGATATTTCAAGGGGGGGTCTAAATCCCCCCCCCCCCCCCCGCCCTTCCAGGGGTCCAATACCCCCCCCCCCCCCACACACACACACTAATCTACCAACTCTTCCGTGTTGCTGCTCCATGACTTGCGTAAATTAAGTGGTGTGACTATGACTTGCAAAACTAGTTGTGTTGCCCTGCTTTCCTCAGTAAAATAATACAGTATTAAGCATGACGATGTCCGTGCTACCTGTCATGTTGATACATACATAATATCTAAATAGCGACATAGATCACTCTATTGGGGTTTTACATACACGTTTTATATAGCTTGGTTCATATATTCATTTTCATATTCAAAAAGAAATCACAAATTTACATGATAATCCTTGTAGTGTTGAAAAGAAAAAACAACTAGAGGTCAGAACATATGGAAAGATTGATAGTGGGATTTTAGATTACAATTGACTCATTGTCAGTTTTATTTAATGAGTGATTGAATCAATTGACATGTAATTTGGATGATGGTCGTCAGGGTTTCCATTGTTGAGTCATTAATTATCATTCAAATTCCATTTTCATTTTTTCATAGTAGCATGGTATTGGGCAGATTGGACAGGGACTGTCCCCCGTCCAATTTCTCGTTTTATTCATACATATAGGAGTGAATAAGCAGTTTTGAGCTGCTGCCTTTTATAGGCCCCGCACACACACACTCCCTCCATTGCTCTGTATAGGTAGGGATGACTTGGCAGTTCTATGTATATGTATACATACATAGAGAGCAGTGGTAGTGTGTAGTGTATTTGGCCTGGTTATTCAACTTGTCTGGGTTGAATTACAGTAAAACCTCGCATATAAGCCTAACTCGAATTATTAGCCACACCCAGATTTTGGACCGATTGATTGACGATCTAGGTGACTTTGACTCGCGTACTTGCTGCGACTTCTACGGCAGATTTTACGGTAATGATAATAATCATAAATGACCATGGTCGCTGAATAGCAAAATGCACTGCCTTGTTGGGGTAATATTGCCGATACCTGTGTTTAGGGGAGCACAGGTATGGACAGGACAAACAGAAAAAAAGACATGAGTGTTGGGGTGAGAGCCAAGCCCTGCTAGATAAAAGTATGAGAAAAAGGGTCAAAGCTCAAAATAGGCAATACCTATTCATGAAATTAGTACGTGATACTACTAAAAGACAAGTGAGAGTTTAAATTATGCCACAGTGGTGTTTAAAAACTAAAGAGCAGTAATTAATAACTACTTGAAAACTACTTAACCTATATAAAACCCCTTATGGGGACACCATATGAGAGAAGTTAATAGCCAGTAGACAATCATGTAGCCTATAAAGATCTGGCAGACTATATGCAATTGAAAGAGGGAAAGAAAAGAAAATGCATTGGAAAAATAAGGAGAGTAGAGGCCTCCAGTTTCTTCTCACCAGAGAAGCCACTGGTTGTCTCTGCAGAACATGGCAAGAGGCTTATATTGTTCCTCTGCTGCCCTCCTTATGAACTTAACCACTCTTAGGCATTCTAAGAGGTGGGAAAATGCACAAGGCTGTGTCTCATGAGATCGGGCCAATGTTTTTTTGTCTTTGATGGGGTGCCAGCTTTGACCGGGTGCCAACTTTGATCGGGTGCCAGCTTTGACTGGCTTGATAGAAATGGTTTATTTAGGGCAGACGGAGATATAAATAGGCTACTAATTACTAATTTTAAGTGTTGTAACATGAATTGACGTTTTTGGCCCATCTATATCTCCATCTGCCCTAAATAAACCATTTTCTATCAAGCCGGTCAAAGCTGACACCCAGTCAAAGCCCCGGGGTCAAAGCTGGCACCCGGTCAATGACGTTCACAATGGCCCGATCTCATGAGACACAGCCATAAGCAGGGTCCCCTGTTTGCATGCGGTTTGCATGTGTGCACAATATATATATTAAGTGCATGTACCAGGGAAAAGGGACCTTCTCCACAGGCACAGCGGACCTGTGGGGTGTTCCCCCATATATAGTCGGAAACAGGTGGCTGTTGATTGACAGGACTTGACAAGCAGTGGAGGGGCCTCAGGATTTGGATGAGAGCATTCCAGAGCCTGGATTGGGAATTGGAATGTTTCTTAGCACCTACCCCTCCCCTAGCTTCATTCCAAATTTCTTTGAGAGCATTTTGTTTCTGAGAATTCTCTTTATCTGATTTTGGACTGTTTGCCTCTTCTAGTTGGAGGAATAGCAAGAACTGCTGCCTCCCTAGTCAAGCTGTATAACCTCTCGTTGTGAGGGGACCCAGTGTGCCAGTGAAAGAACTTTGAGAATAGATATTTGTTGTAGTATAAGCCAAACGGAAATATTTCTTTACACTATCTTGATCATGGCTTTCAAGACCAGGCTTAATGCATGGTTGAACTATTCATTGACTTATGTCCATTCACATGTGCATATGGGTCATTTCATTCCCATTTTACCTTAAAACCGGATTCAATACACCATGGTTGTATGTAACGTTGTCATCCATATAGTTCACGTCCGTGTATATAAACCATTATGGAAGTCACACGCAAACGTTGAGCAATAGCAACATGATCGTTTCCTAATTTGATAATTTCTAATTTGGTTTATTGGCCCTATATTTCAGAATTGACCTTATCGGTCAGTATCTCAGAATTGACTTAAGTGATTCGAAGTTTATTATAACTGTACATAAGTGCAGACAGTTTTGGAAATTTGAATTGTAGATGATAATGTATACGATAATGACTGATCTAATGTTAGTCAAGGTACTAAATGATCTATTAGTTATACATTTAAATGAATTTCATTTTTAACTCTCTCCAAGTTAAGGGCCATAGTAACTGTGTCATTTGTCGATCCTAAGAAATGCCAATGTCCCTTGTCTATCCTAAGAAATGGGTCTTGTCCCTTGTCGATTTAAAGGGGTAGGTTTGTCACTTGTCGCCAACCCCCAGCAGTCCCTTGTCCCTTGTCCATAAGGCCTAATACAAGGGCTTGTCGCCTTGTCAAATTTACCCGTCAGGAGCCCTAAGTTAACCACCAAACACTGCATTGCGCAGCTAAAACCTAAATTCGTAATGGTATTCACAAAACAGTACATGTATACACCCATTGCCTAGATAGGCACTGCTTCTGACCTCAGTTACATTATTAACCTGGATATCCACAGACCGTATAATTATAAATAGGTCAGTTGCTGATTTATAATGCGGTAAGCCTGACCTCAACATGCCACACTCCAAGGCACCAACACACTACATGTATATCTACTTTAAGTATATATGTCATGTATCCAGGCATGATGCTCCAGATACTGGAGGGGGACGGAGGGGGGTCCTTTGGGGACCTATAATGCTGTGTCTCACGAAATCGGGACAATGTCATAGTCTTTGACTGGGTGCCATATTTGAGCGGCTGGATAGAAAACGTTTTAGTTAGGGCAGTTGACGATATAAATGGGCTTAGTCAAAGATGACACCCAGTCAAAGATGGCACCCGGTCAGAGACAATCACATTGGCCCAATCTCATGAGACACAGCCATGAACGGGCCCTCTGGATCCCTCTCTATAAAGGGGTGTTCTTTGAACCATTTTAATCCAAAGGCACGCTTTTTAGAACACAATCATATCTTGGGTTCTCTATAACATTCCTAATCATTAATAAGTGATACTCATGAGGCCTTCATTAATATGGTGTGCCTTTTGGCAAAAACTGGGGAAATGGATACCTTTTCTGACGCAACCTGTTTTTAGAGGGGTCTGTTCTACCAGAGGCGCTTGGTATAAATGTCCAGGCACCTTAGTGAGTTCGTCCCCACAAGCACACTAGCAGCATAGATAACAAGTAGCAACAAGGCATCATACCTGTGACCCAGTTGCGGAAGGTGGAGGCTGCGCGGACAAACTCCCCCTTGGTGTTGGTGCGGGCATTGATGTCGGACATGTTAGTGCCGCAGCTGGTGTGGTAGAAATGTTGTCTAAATGTCGTCTGGACCAGGAGTGATGCCCGTCTCGGCTGACCTGTTAGTATTACCACATAGCGTCTGCCTGCCCCTCCCATGGGCAGCGTTTGTCAGCTGCCTGCTGCAGGAAGGTAAACATAGCACTGCGCGCCACCTCTACACCATGGCTGGTACTATACATGCTCTCATTACATGTATACCTCTGTTCAAGGTCACATGGACTTGAGACAGAATTCACGAACTTTCATAAGTTAGTAAATTCCACTTACAAACGTCATTGGCTGATGGGTTGTATTCATGTGGACCCATGAAATATGAAACCTAGATGGTCGACAAAAATACAGGAAATGTTATACACTTTGTCAACTTTTGAAAGAAATAAAAACATAATTCAATAGAGAAATTTTAGCGAAAAAGCAGGAATTCATATTAATGTAGGAAAAATGCCATCTATGATGAAATGACATCAATTTTGTTCATTTTAATCTTAAGTGTCGTTACATACTTAGAGCCGTTTCTCTACTCTTATATAAGTTATCATCGTTAATACATCTGTAAAGATGGGACGTAGTCATGCTATTGGAATTCCATAGGTAATTTATGCCTGGCGATCCAAGTGCTGTAGGTCAATGGGGTCTAAAACACAAAGTGCCCTGAACTGAAGTCACCCTTGCTGTGTGGGCCTAGTTAGGAGTATAGTTGGAGGTAAAACTGAGTGGCTGGTTGTTGATATTTAGAATTAGAGCATTTTGTCGATATCTATTTTGAGCCAAGATGGCAAGTTTTGTGAAGCATCTGCGTAATACTGACACTCCAATGTTGAATCTTAAACATAACAGCGGTGAACCCCTAGTTTTGAGATTTTTTTTCATATTTAAATGATTAAATTACAACAAAGAACACACGAGTATAGGTGGAGCACAGTTCATTTTATTTCATCATTTTGCATGTGCTCATAATATATATGACAAAGCCTAGACAGTTGTAGTAGTATTAACGCCTCCTTGGTTTAAGCTCTAGAATACAGGAACCTAAGCACCTTTTGTGGGGCCCAGTGCACCATTCCAGGCAGGACACTCTAGTAGTAAAATACACAGGTGCTCTCTCCTCACTGAAATGATTGCAGTGAATTGCACACGAGTTGGGGCAAGTTCTATACAGAACTGCTCAGCCCACCATCTTCCCCTATAACCTTTGTCATTTAACTTCAATCCCTTTCAGGTTAAACAGTGTACTTAATTCAGAGGCCTTAATAAACAAGTGCATGGTTTGTGAACGGAAACAGTGAGAAAGGTGTCCCTCCTACGGGGTGTGGGCGGTCTTAAAGACAGAATAACAACTAAACATACATAAATTGAGTATAAATTAGGACAAGAATATGTTCAACATGCATCTTCGGAGTCTACAGTGCTCTTTTATCAGTCTATACAACCAACTCCATTTTGAAAATTACCCAGAGGAATATTTACATCATAATTCGATTTCTCTGTACTCTTATGGACTTAGGGACACAGTTTCCCCTCTGCTAACTCCCGAGTCAACTCATTCAAAAATTGGTAAGTTTCCATGTCATGCACGAAAACCGATGTCAATAACTCCTTTTTACATATTTAACTATAGCACATTGCAATCCTAACAACATTGGGTCTACAAAATGGTATAAATACTCCTGCGCCGTCAGTGTACTTGAGTGTATAGAGTAAGCTAATAACATGTACATTCAGTGAACCTCCCGTAACGCACAGGGAACCCTTTTCTCACTCAGTACACCCTGGTTCCTCATTGGTCGGTTTACTATAATTAACTCTCCTAAGCTGTGATAAAATAGTGGCATGTGTCGTTGTAGTAAGGAACCTTATAGAATGTATCATCAACATTTGGCTCCCAATCCAGAGCATTAGTATACATACACACGCATATACATCATATAGGCATCTATAGAGATATAGATATAAAAACATTGTCAACATATCATCTGTGTCAACCACACTCCCTCTCGGCTTGACTTGCTCATTATTTTACATGCTTTATATTGAAATATCTAGATAGGAAAATGCATTATCATATGTTGCATGTTAGTGTGTGGAATGATTGGTCTGAATTTCTCTAAAACCTGAAATCATACAATGACTAGAAAGCATTGTGGAATGAGGTGATCTATCGCTTTAATTATTCACTCTGGACAACAACTTCCCATAAGAGGTTTTCATTTCTTTTGCTTTCTTCTTTAAATAATATTAACTCTACTGCATATTATCAGGCGCGGCTTTTCTGGTCAGATACAAAATGTACAATATGTGCACGTGCAACCTCTTGGCACCATGTTCAGTTTCTGATTGATACAAGAACATAACTTACTTTGCTATATGGTATACATTAACAACGAAACAAACTCAGTACATTGGCTAGAAACTCTTACAGGGTCACACCATACAGGTTTGGAGTTGGTCCCTCTCCCTATTGCTAACTGATTTAGCCATTGAATGTTATACATGTACATGTACAGCATTTCCTACCATGATCGAAGTTAGTAATTGTGTTATTTCATACCAGAAAACTACTGGCAACCATCTTTGAATCTAATGGAAATTTAATATTCGATATGTTTATCCTTCGAGAATACATCACGAAGTAACATTTCGTGACATGTATACCTAATTGCAATGTGGGCTTTTAAATTCAAAACGTATTTTTTCTGTAAGCCATGACTACTATTGTTCTTTCTTCATCATATTCCATTAGCAGAGTTCTACTCTCTCTGTTATAATCAATACACCGACATACATGTTCGTGTTTCATGGTAGATACTTAATGCTATTGAAATTATTCAATGGATCACAGTTTCCATGGTAACAAATGGACATTGTAATTACTTTAGTTTTATGACGTCATCACTCGACGTTATCTCGTGACGTCACACCGCCGGTGGGAGCTGGGAACAAATACATAATTCTATCTGTGTCTCTAATGTCTTACAGTCGTCCAGTAACCATAGCAACCTGGACATGGGGTGAATATGTTTCATTGAATTTATTTCATCTTTCTTACAAAAACAGAAGACTAACATAAAGTGATACACACAATCACAAGATAACACCCCCTTTGATACATCTCCCATTGACCTTATCAGGATGTCTAGTCCCATCCCATTTGCTTTATGATATTCTTTGTGCACCCCGGCCATTATGAGCTATGTATATCAGTACATTTGTATAACAAATGGGCCTTTCTTTTTACAAATAGCTATGAGTGTTCTTACATACAAAGTGGGGAAAAGAGCTCCGCCAGCCCTTCTCCCGCTTCAGACTATGTATATTGAGTTTTCCATTGGTTGTGGTAGTACTAAAGACATGGACGAAAGGCCTCTGCCGTGAACAAAAATCGCAAACATTCGGTTATGAATCGACTACAATTTAGTGCCAAAATGGCATTTGTTCCTCTTAAATAAAATCATCCAGTTCTATGGTGAAAAAACACTCCTTATCCGATGCTAATCAATCACATACATTCACACATCCTCATAGGGTGAACATCCTCTAGCCACACTTTCTACTGTGCCATCTTAATTACTGCCTGCTTCTCGACACTCTTTGATATTCAAATATGCAAAATAGCTGATCACATGACCATGGAGCCCCTGTATACCTACATGTGGCTACCAATAATTATACTTTATGGATCTGCCTAGTGGTACCGATCTTGGAACTCATGGTGCCATTTGTTAAAGTCGATGTTGAAGACGATCAAGCACCCTGTGGCCAGTCCTGCCATTAGGTATCTGAAATAAGGAGAAGTTTTTTTTTTAAACTGGGCATTATAGCAGTCCTGGTGTTTATTTCTTCTGAATGATCATTTATTCCCCTGCATAAAGAGAGAATCACCCACAATTCATTCGTTGCTTGTGAATGTATCTATCTATTATTGTACAACAAATTGATTTTCAAATACTTTTTATTTAAACGTTTATAAATATACTTATTGAACAGAATGATTTTCAAGTTTAAATGGGATTAATGTGTGTGACTTACTTCTGGTCGTGTGAGAGGGCGAGTGACCTGACACTGGAGTCACACGTGGGGTAGGTGTACAGCACGTTCAGGTCGTGGGTACGCCACACCTCCACGATGCCGTTATCTCCGCCAATCATGACGTACTGCCCGTCACGCGACATGATCATACACTGAAACACACGTCATGAACAAATTTTAGTATCAATAGTCATCTTCATAAGACCTTGACAACTCCAATTCCTTTCCGAGCAATGACAATACTATATAGGGGCTTCCCTAGCCCATCTTAAAAGGGTCTTTATCTCCTTTTTTCTGTCCCCTCTTTTGTTTGTCAGGTGCCCATATGCGCGGACACAGACACATACATATATATATATCTGTAAAATTGATGTGTAATGCAACTTTCTCACTATGAATATGACCATAGCTGTCGAAATGGCGTTCAACAACCATTACTCACTCACTCAGTATCACTAATACAATACATATTGAATTAAAGGGCAATGTCTTGTACTAAAGTTTGATACAATGTAGTTACATTTTAAGTTTGTAAGCATTATATAAATTCTCATCATGACTGATTAGTGCAAATTATCCCGTCCAAAAAAAGAGAGAAGACGTGTTCGACAGCGCTTACCTGGACATTGTCGTTGTGGGCCACGTGTCGCAGCAGTTTGCCGTTAATACCGAAGGAGCAGAGCGCTCCTTTGTCGTAGTTGACGATGATGTAGCCCTCCCGTGTCATGGTCAGGAACTTGGGTGACTTGAAGGTGTCTGGGGGTTCTAAGGACCTCAGCAGGTCTCCCGTGTTGGAGTGGATCAGGCAGGGGCCATCTGGTGGGACAGCAAGGGGCAGATTAGCACAGCTCAATAAATGCAATCATAGAGAGCAATGGAGGACACTATGGACATATTGAGTGAATGATATACATGTTGTTACATTATTTGTATTCACTAATTATTTTTCTGTCAATGTTTTGCTAACAAAAACGTTCGGATATCGAGGCTAATACGTGGATGTATTTATTCCATGGATTTGTAAGTAGCTATTGTAAAAATGTCCATAATACATAAACACTATAAAGAAGGTCAGCCAATAAGTATATGGATGGCAACACTGCCTATCATATGGATGGCAACACTATCTACACAGTCTCCCAGAGAGAAGTGCACGCCCTTTACCACTGCTGACATCCCTCTTTCCAAAATGTTAATGTTTGCCTTATGAACTATGGTTCAACATGGTGGTACTCGCCTGCTGAGCCACTAACGACGATGCCGAGTTCTGCAGAGACCACCACACAGGTAACCTCAGACTGGTGTCCTGTTAAGGTGGCCTTAGGAGTGGGGTCCTCTATACCTGTAAAGGATAACATGACATGTTATTTCTTGTATTTTTTGACGATATTTCTTTACAGGTGATGATAAATATATGCAGGGTGCGATTAGAAAATAAGTATAATAAATTCATGGCGCTAGAAAAATGCATGAGTTTATGTCCCGGTGTGGTCTACAGTGTGGGGAAATAACCCTTAATTATAGCCTGTTTTATTTCTTTTTTTTTTCTTCAATTATAGCCTGGTATTTCAAGTTGACCACTGCCGCAATATTCAGCCTTTCATATAGGGTAATTGAATACCAGGAGCCTTCGTACAGGTAACTATCCTAGCATAATATCTACTTGAGTAAAACAGGACTTACTTCCGTTGTCTCCGAGTATACTTTGTTGCTTGGCGTTCCAGTGCCATACCATGACGGTGCAGTCCTTGGAGCCGGTGACGACGTAACAGTCCTGGTTGATGTTACACTCAGAGCGTCCTATACACGTCACTACGTCAAAGTGGCCGTACACCACCTGACACGCCTTGGCTGTATTAGAGGATAGAGAATAACGTCACAAGGGCAATAGTGCTGCATCATCAGCTATACATGATGATAAAATAAAGACACTTATTAAAAATAACACATAAAACAATGTCCTCATCTACTTTGGATACATGTAATCGGGGTAAAAGTTACAATTCTTCACAAAACTGGTAAGAACACTTTTGGAAAGAAAACAGAGCCCTGTATAATAAGGCCACACTGATATTTTGACCCTAGCTTCCAACCCCATATAGAATATCACCCTTATAACATAGAGAACAGAGCAGTGACAATCTGCAGGGATAAAACTATTAAAAGTGAAAATCTCAAAAGATCTTTAAATATTCAAATTGAGGGCCCTGAATAAAGGTCCTCTATACTTAAGTATAGGTATAAGCAACACACACAAAAAAAAATGCAATTTAGGAAAAATTTGAAGACTTTCATCTCTGAATCTGACATACCTGATTCTGTGGAGAAAACCCTGAAGCTCTTGTCCCAGAAGCCAGCTGCCAGGATGAAGCGGTTGTCGGCCGTGGTGATGAAGGACGAGTGGGTCACCTTCAGCCGCTGGTCAAAGTTGTTACCGAGCGACCGCTTGTGGAGACCCGTGCCGAACACTGAAATAACGACAATGTGAAAATAAAATGTCACATTAATTGCGCTGTATTATTAAAGAGTATGCAAATCAGTTTCTATAAGATGTCACGATAGTTCCTGTTTTTTTGTGTGAGTTCCTTTACTCATTTGTGATATTGCTATTTCAGTTCACATTGTGTCCCGAGGCAACATACGGCCCTCAAATATAAAACATAATTGAATGTATAAGGCCTGGCCCTGTTATAAATAAATGCCTTTTATTTCCTCTGGTGCTCAGCCGATACCAAAATAAAATACCATCATATAATTCTGTATAGCTGCACTTCTATATGAAAGAAACTTAAGCTAGATTCACTAACGGAACAACATATCCAATTATTAAAACCAAAGGGTAGGGTAAAGAAACGGCGAATTCTACATTGGTTTTTAGGAACATAGCTCTTATTTATAGACAATACAAAGAAAGAATTAAAGAATATATGCCTGCAGATGTAGGTCTTTCAGTATAGCCCGCCTTATTAACAATTTTAGGCTAAAATAAGATTCAAGATTTGACTCCAAAGAACTATACCCGATGTAGAATATAAAGATAATAAAAGTGAACTAGTGCCATACCGGTGGCTTTATTTCGCAAACCATGTGGAAATAAAGTTGGTGCTTTATTGCAGATGCACTGGCTGCAGAAATATTTAAGCGTGTGCGTAGTCTCAAAGTGTCAAGTGAATAGGGGAGAAGTGTATCATAATGCACAAATGGAGTCACAAAGCTTCACCAAGAGAAATAATCTACAAGGACTCGTTTGTTGGGACAGCAACACACTAATCAACGCAAGAATGGAAAAACTTCATTTGAGCAGTGTAATCTAAGATAAAAGAGAGTTCCTAATTCTGTCTTATTTCAACACAACATCCAGAGATAGACTGCACTGTAGACGCTTTTGTACAAGTATTACACTTTACATACCCAAGGATAATCATTCATTTTTCTTTACACATATTACATCTAGGTTTATAGCCATACACAGTAACTTATTCAAACAGAGGTCATATGTACACCGGTGTATTTATATTTGAGAAATGCACAGAAAAATTTTCCAAAGTTTCTCTTTTGGGCAAAATATTGAATATTCCTACCCTTGGTCGTGTTTAAAAAAAAATCTCTGCAGGAGTTGATAAATACTTGTGGTTTCTGATCATCGAAACCACTTTGTTCTTCCTGCATTAGGTGATGACTTTCATGCATTTTTACAGTTTGTACAAATATATGCAAGCAAACCATTCAGGTGGGTTACTAACAGTTTCATTACTCTCATGTCATGCTTTCAGCATTGCTCAAGCACAAAGCTATGTCTCTAAGATAAGCCAAAATGCACCATACGAGAACTACGTATGTACTATCATGTAAATAAATTCTCATTTACATTGCATAACTTGACCATCTACAGGGCAGGGACGTGTTGATGGTATCGCTGTATAGATGTAAAGCATTCGTCTAAAACTAGTCAAAGACTGCATGCATGGGTCAAAGGGTTGGCATAAATCTGCCCAATATCCTGACCAGTCTTGTAACTCCAAGTTATTTCTAGAAGGCCCTAGTACCATGCCTGACTAAGGCTGTAATGTCACAACTTCAAATGATACTCTCATAATAATTCTACATTATAGGATATTGTTTTAGTTTCCCCAGTATCCTATCAAAGAAATTCTCGTAGAACCCTATTTTATTTTAATAGAAATAAGACGGCGTCTCTGTGTGGGTAGTTTTTAGAACAGCTGACTATACCAAAGGAACGGTGTAAATCCACAATCCAATACAGTAATAGATAATGATTACAGACTTACACGCACCTTATCTTCCCAATATCACTTTGGTATGGATACAATGTTCGAATACCAAAATTGAAATTCACAAATTATGGGTCAATACCTAAAGCCAATTGCAGCAACTTCCACATCAGCTTATTGAAAAAATATATACATAGAGTATTCCCAATGAACTTCAATATTTAGAGTCTTGACGAACGATTACAAACCCTAATAAGTAATGAAACGACAAGATAATATATTTTAAACCTGATAAATATAACAACACAGCAACCACCTTGACCTTAGAACAGACCACATATAGTATGATGAAAATATATCTTTTTGATGATTCAAAAAATAAGATAATGTATAAAAGGTGGCATCTCCGCAGGGCGTGAAGGTACAAGAGGCAACTCAGGTACAGAAGCAGCGGGTGTGTGGTGTTAGTGGACACAACAAACGGGGGGAGGCGCCTCTTTCGCTGAGCCAACATTTTCGATCGTTTACAATCAGAAACCTGAGGGAGCCATCGACCGAAGTCTCCAAATCCAATCAGACAATATCAAACATTTTCAATATTGCCCGATTAGATTGGTATTACACCCCATGGTATTTTATTCTTCTTTCTTTGGTTAACTTATTTTTTTTGGTTAATAATAAAAAATAGGATAAAAAAATCAGGCCGATCTTCCCTAATTCAGTCGTTGGGCTCAGTGAAAGACGCGCTTAAGGAAAAAGGTACAGGGAGGCGGAGAGTGAAGTAACATGCCCATCGTGTACCTGTCGCCTCGTCTTTTCGTTTACGAAATAAATAGAGAAAAAAAATAAAGAAGAAAAATATCACTCATTACTTTAAATGTGAAGATTTGTGATTAAGTGAGTTTTTTTTGCACTGTAGCTGTTGGTAAATCATGTTATAAGCAGATACAACTTTAAATCATGCGAAAATCAGAAAGAGGAAATGAATTTGCACAGAAATTATTTGAATATACTAATTTAGCTATTCATTGCATGAATCTATGTAACAAGTGACTTAAATATTTATCATAGTGTCAGAGATGGTTAATACAGAATGAATATTAGTTACGTTTTCACATTTTATTTATTTTGGTTTAATAGTATTACTGCAATATTAGGGGGTGTTGCCAAAGATGGAAATCTAACAGAATTACAATAGCCATCTCAGGACGGACCGTGTCATACAGGGAACTGGGAGTAGGGCAAGACATGGCACATTGGGGGACGTAGGGGGCACATCATATCATCTATGAATGAAATAATTCTTAATGAATTATTTAGCTGACATGAAATGCTATTGGCCCTACCAATAATAAAGGGTCATATGTGTTTAATTTTCTATGTCAGTCCTTCTGCATCACCTGTGTATAACACAGTATAGTGCCACCTGCTCAACTATCAGAGATGCCACTCAGTCATCAACAAAAATAAAGTAGGAAATCTTACAAGTTTGGCCAATTTTCTGTAGGAAATTAACATAATTCAACGCAGAAATTCCAGCCAGAAATTAGGAATTCCTGCAAAAGTAGGAAAAGTGGCATTTCTGTACTATCAAGGTGATACCTTTAGTCACCTGGTGTGCCGCTGTCCTAGGGGTGTACAGTAGTGCATAGAGGTGAGGAAACTTACCGAGTAGTTGGTCCATGGACAGCGGTAGTTGCGGCTGGGTCTCTGTCTTCTCAGCGTAACTCGGGGACGGGGCAGGCGCATTGCCAGCCGCTGAATCAAACAAAAAAACATTAATTAACTTCAACCAACATTTGACTGGTAATCGATTTTATTCTATTGTGAAAATAGTAAGGACGTTCTATTTCTGCTGACGAGCCTCTAAGAATTCAGTCCTTGCCACTGGATCTCAAGTTTCTATTTTGTCTAAGAGAATTCCCAATCATAACCAAACATTCGAGCCCTAGAAAAACTCCCTTACTAATGCCTCCCCACTAACATAAATGTTAAAGCACAAAAGCTCCCCCCCCCCCCATGCAGGGATGAAAGTGACCAATCAAAAAAAACTTGAATAGAGGTCCTCAATAGGTAATTACAGCTAGTCGCGACATGAAAACACTTGAAATCAGAGAAAAACTTGAAGACTTTCAGAAATCCCTGCCCATGACAGAATCATTGTAGTTAACTGAGTGCCCCTACCCTTGCCTATGTTGTGGTTCCACTTGTTAACAGCAAAGTTGTGGTTGCAGGTGATGGTGATGACAGCCGGGGTGGGCACCGCCGGGTGGGTGTTAGCCGAGACGTGCGTGACGGGAGAGTTGGACAGGAACTTCATTATCATACACACGTCATCGGGTATCGCTGAGAACATCATCGGTGACTGTTGAAGATAAAACACAATATATTATGGGTGTGATTTTATCTTAAATTTCACTCTGTTTTTTCTCTCTCGCATAGATATATTAAGAGAGATACCTTGTTTTTTTCTCTCGCATAGATATATTAAGAGAGATACCTATATATATATATATAGCGAAGACCTTGTGACTCATGATATGAGTGTCTGGGCCAAAACCTGGATTGATAATCACAAAGTTTTATGAATTCTAAAAACCATGAACAGCTGATTCAAATGCATCTAATCATAAGTTTTCTGTCTGTACAGAAACGAATCAGAATGGCTTTACTAAATATACTTACAATATGCATGACAGAGTTTCTGGGTGGGTGGGGCTCGGTGAGTAGTTGTGCCGGTGTTTGACCGAAACTCCTGATCTGGTTCTCTAAGGCCTGCAAGCAGCATATATTATATAGGTGTCATTAGGGGTATATATTAACTGAACATTCAAGCGAAATGTGTTTCGGAGAGGTAAATGCCATATTCACATGTTCCTGTAAGGAGTTTTTTCTTTTCCAGAAGAAGACACCATTATAGGGCCACTATGATCTAAAACAGCTTCAAAAATGAAAGCAAAAAAAAAAGTATGCGATGCCTTTTCCGATCTTTTGTTAGCTTCATTTACATCAAACGCATAATCCATTTGTGTATAGGCATCAACATGGTCATTGTCTTACCCAGGGATGAAAGAGACCAATCTCAAAAAAACTTTAAATGTTCAAATGAAGGCCCCTGAATAGAGGTCCTCTATACGTAAGCACAGGTATTCGCGACATGAAAACAAAAATTGAAGTCAGGAGAAAAACTTTTATCCCTGCTTACCTCTTTCATGACAGGGTCAGTGATGGCGTCCAGGCTGACCGAGCCGTCGTAGGTCAGGTAGTAGAAGACGTTGGTGGCACGCACCGCCTCCGGCCCCCGCTGTTTGTAGCCGAAGATCAAGTCAATCCACTGGTGTAGCTGGCATGACACAAACTCAGACTCCAGCGCCTGGGGGAGGAAAAAGAAGATGATTAAATACTGCATAATTATGAATCAAAAGAACAGATTATAAAAAAAATCTATAAACAAATTCTAATTTTCTTTTCTTTCCAAGTATCTGTACTAAAAGGTCGCTCCTTTCCTTGCCCACTCGAAAAGTTCTCCTACTAGGAGAAATAATAAATTACATTAAGATGATATTTTTAGATTACTAATTCTGTAATAAGCAGTCAACGGTTATCATAACGCAGTATCATTACAGTGCTGTGGGTTAAGTGCATTATAATTTAGATTTCAATTTTTTAACACTATCCAATAAAGA
The DNA here is from genome assembly GCA_947462335.1 of Harmothoe impar. NCBI lineage: Eukaryota > Metazoa > Annelida > Polychaeta > Phyllodocida > Polynoidae > Harmothoe > Harmothoe impar. The sequence goes on from OX381710.1 coordinate 38,105,996, forward strand.
TGTATAAAATTAAAGACACGTATCTATCCCATCCCTTACCATTCTGTTGATCCTGACAAAGTCCTCTGGGGTGGGTGCCCAGGGTGGCAGCTCGACGTTGCCGATGTCTACCTCCGTCTCGTTCCTCCCCATGTTGTAGCCGTTGTTGTTGACAAACATATCAGGTAGGTAGTAAAACTCAGGCACCAATTCCTGCAACCAAGGTACAGTTAAAGTATAGGTTTAGTGTCCTGAAACAGTCATTAGATACTTTTGTAGTAGAAGCTGTCGTATGCATTTGATCCTAGCTGCCTCTTTTTTCTATGCCATCAACATTTTCCAAATTTCCATATATTATTATGTCACTAAAATACCGGTTGCCATCAATTAAAAAAAATACACCATGATATATACTATTTCGGTATTGAATTCAATGTTGCCATTAGAATATGCTTGTACATATGTACTACTATGCCATTTGAATCGGTATTCCCATTCATATCTCCTAATTTCCATATACTACTATGTTGCTGAGATTCATTCTGCCATCAATATCCCCAAATTGCCATATACTACTCGGCCATTGAAATTGATATTCCCGTCAACGTCTCCTAATTTCCATATACTACTGTCATTTTCCCATCAATATATCCTTCTTTCCATATACTACTATGTCGTCGAACTAAATGAGGTCACCCTATTTTCTATATACTACTGTGCTATCGAACTGTTTACAGACATAGCCATTACAGACAGTGTTATGATGATTCTGTTGAAATCAACGTAAACACAGCTTTGACATGAAAAGGTCACCCTTTATTGCTGCATTAGTCTATAATCCTGCCTTAACAGGTAGGTAGAGACTGACCTTGACGTCTGAGGTGTCGCGCTGACAGTTCTTCCAGGCGGCGGACACAGAGTGGAATGTGCGGTTGGCGTGGTCAAACTTGCCGCCTTGTAGGTTGAGGAAAAACGAAGTGAACGGCTCCTACAAGGTATAAAAGTTGTACATGTATTAATTACAGGTATCTAGACTTTAATATCCGATAATTCATATTACTGGAATCAGTTGTTTGATCAAGAGACGCCATGGTAGTTTACGACATATTATATATGGAGAAATGCCAATGCCCACTGATAGCGTCTCTGAAGTATTTCACGAGTGGAGGCTGGAGCCATATCTCACGAAGCCGCAGGCTGAATGGGATATGCATTGAATAAGGCTCTTCCAATACTTAAGCATAGTAAATCTTCGATGTCAAAAAAGATAAAGAGTGGTATGCATGGAAGTACATACGAGTCTGATGAGCCAGTTGAGTGTGAAGGCTGCAGTAGAGTAGTGCGTGCCGTAGTGGAAAGGCGGGATCTGGTCATGTTCCCATTGTTGGTACCGCTCCTCGAAGAAGGCTTTCCGTGTCGGGTTCAGCGCGCCCACCGGCTACAAGATATACCATAAGGTTTTGTTAATCATTAAACCCGTTTATTTATCAATGCCCTTACACATTACACAATGTTCACCAACACTATCCTAAGCCTATATACATCAGGGGTAAAAGTGACCGATCTAGAAAAGAACAAAAAACTTGAAATGTTCAAATTGCGGCCCCTGAATAAAGGTCATCTATAGTTACGTACAGGTCTTCGCGACATAAAAAAAACCACTAAAATCAGGGAAAAACTTGAAAACTGATGTATGCACCAGTCCCACTATGAAACACCCAGAATAGATTTGACTCCGATAGATCATTGCTAAGTGAAAGCAGATACATGAGGTTTCAATTTTTTTAAATCAAAAAATTAAAATAAACACGCACCTTGGACAGGTCTCTGTAGTTGGAGGGGAGGGACAGGTCGAGTTCCTTAGAGTCGTAGTTGACGATGACCCATGGGTAGACGTGGTACTGGTTTAGGTCGTTGTAGGTGCGGCCGGCTATCGTGTTCAGGTACATCAGGTAGTCAAAGTTGGAGATCTCCCGCCGCTGCCACTTCTGCATCATCCCCGACATCTTGAACAGCTGCTTGGGAGACGCCTGAGACACTCGTCTACAATGAAGCAATTGAAAGTCATTCAGTGCTATACTCATGTTTCATTACTTAACGTTCTTAGAGGGGCTATAGCACCATTCACGCAGCTACCACCTAATAGACTAGAACAGTACTAGAATTATGAATGGGACAGGCCTGGTGATTATGCTGCTTTAAGAAGTGGAGATAAAATCTACATGTATATGTTGTACTGGTGAAAGGAGAATTAAGAATGTGAAGTTTCTTTGTTTTATACTTTGTGTTTTTATTTTTGGATTATTTGTTCCGTCATATAGGTCTGGTTATGGGCAAAGTGCTACACATCAGCTAGAACAATCCATGGCAGTGAGGCTGTGAGTAACCCCAACACACACCAGGCGGCGTGGTGGTGCGTTCCCATATAGTAGTACAGCAAGAGCCCTCCAGACGGCAGCTCTGTATTATGGGGCCCATACTTCCCATCTCTTTCCCCTGCTGTAGGCATTAGCCCATGTCACTGCCCCTGTGTTATATTTGCAATCCACTATATTCTGTCTCATACAAGACAACCACCTACCTTGTTTGTGGCAGTCCATACTTGACACCGACCCCGACGCGGGGTAATGCATTGACTACCTTCTTAGCCGTGGCCTGGTCCGGGAAGGCAAACATGACGGCCGCTGAGGGAGACAGAAAACAGTTCTCCATATAACAATTGTTATACATATTCACCCTGACATCATTATGGTGGACCAGTCCTTATGTGCTACCATGGTGTATGAATTATAAGTGAATTACAATGATGTTAATTGATTTGTCATCTCCTCTGTCCAAGTCAAACCCGTTTAATTGAATTGCAAGGATAATAATTGATTTGTTATCTCCAATGTCTGGAATATATATAATAGCCAATAAAGCCAGCTGTTTCCCAATATGACCAAAACCACCAGATAAACACCTTGTATTTACATTGTGTATACCATAGGTAGGTTTCAACAAGTAGAACAAACATAAAACTGCCAAAACTGCTATAGCAGTATGTTATGTAGGGGTTGAAAGTGACCAATCTCAAAAAAGCTTTCAGTGTTCGATTTGTGACTCCTGAATAAGGGCTCCCTATAGTTAGGTATAGGTCTTCGCGACATTAAAAGAAACAACTTGAAATCAGGAAAAACTCCCTGGGGATGATACGTACTTCTGGAGGCCATGAAGATCTCTATGGCCGTGTTTTGCAGTAGGTAACGTCGGGAGAAGATGGCGCGGATCTCGTTGAAGTGCCACTTCCCGTGTAGGTGGTCCACGTACGCCATTACTTGCTGCAAGATACAAACAGAGAATCGGATAAATATACTGCTTGATTAAATACATACAGTTGAGTTAACATAATGTATTGCGTGTATCAATGGTCCATGATGTGATTGTCAAGTAACTATGAATGCTAAACCCCGTTTGCGTCCATGTGTGATTGATCAATGTGATATTTAGTACTCCATTATGGACAAATTCTCCAAAGAAATAGATCAACTAACTGGGTCCAGATAAGGCAGCTCTATGAGAATTCCCTTTTGCAGTGAGGTGGGTATATAGGCCCTTTTATTTCTGATAATCACGTATCCCTCCTAGGCTACAGGTATATTAGAAAGATGACCATTAGCTACATATTTCACATCGTCATAAATGCCGTCGTCATATAGGTAATGGGAACAGCTCTTCTGAAATGACATCAGAGCCTACTGGTCCCACATCTGGTAACCCTGGAAACGTGCCATACACGTGACGTCCTTAACATACGTCACGGATACGTCACAGATGAGCAGCTCACCGTGAGGCTGTTTGTTTGGATCCGGGAGCTGCTCACACTTTCAAGCTTTGAACTTGACACTCTCCCGGTCATACTTTAGTGCCATGCTAATTATGTGAGTGGATGGTAACATCTGCTAGGAGAGTGTTTATTTGGGTTCAGCAGATCACCTAAACGTGCCCCCATTGGTCAGCCGCTGGTTTCCAGGTGGTTGTAAGATGGGTTTATCAACAGACTGTCAACACTAAGAGAACCAGCGCACCTGGAGACCACGACGACCTGATATCTACTTCAGCATCCAGCGGGATTCAGTGGCAGTGCATAGAGTCCCTCAAATTCGGATATTCCTGACTTGTACATCACTATGATCAATTCAATGAAACATTGTCCCCATTCAGTGTTGTTTTTTTTAAATTTTTTTTAAATTTACATCTTCCACCTTCTCTATTACACCATGAAGGTAAATATACTAAGTTATCAGATAAACATGGTTTAGTCTCGAGATTCACTATTCATTTGTACTGTACCAATCCAGGTAGACTGGTAGGTACAGACAGAAGGTGAGTAGGTTGTAAAACGTCTTGATGATCCCCTCTCAGCTTCCTATACAGCTGACAATAGACTCATGTTCCAGTATAGTATAGCTGTAGGGCAATGTGTCGGTATTAAAGGAGGGGTGGGTATAGGTGAGGAGGTACAGCATACACTGTAAAAAAATTCCCTTGAATTCACGGAGAATCTCAGTTAAATTCGACAGTGCATCTCCGTTTTTTGGTTTACAGTGAATCACTGTATATCTCATCTATTTTACAGTGAAATCCCGTAATCCATTGCAGTGAAACTCCGTTATTTCTTTTACAGTGAACCTCTGTTTTCTGGGTAGTTCTATCTTTTCCTATCAGGTGGCAGCTTAGTTCCTCAGGAGAGTTTTCTGAAGGTTCTAGGTTCTAAAGCAGTATAAATATGCCAATATGTTAATAATTTTCAATACCTTAATTCACTATAAAGTAGATATACAGATGTAATTTAAATTTGATGAAATATTCACAATCAATAAAAGATTCAATTGTTTGGGACACTAAGCAGTACTTGTAATACGATAGACACCCTTCTTGTGATAATATGAAAAATATATATTCTCAGCACTGAAGTTGGTGTTCTATAACAATTCTAGAGTAATGTTTGCTCATGAATTGTGATTATAAAGTGCTGTGTATGTGCTCCATAATAATTATGAAGTCCCAGCACAAGATATTTCATGGAATAAAAATGGATATGGTTGATAATTATAGTGAACTGTACACTGACATAAACACAGAATAAAACAGGGAAATTCCGTAAAAATTACGGTGACTACTAAAAACGGAATTCCCTAAAAAAACGGTGACTTCCAAAAACGGAATTCCCTAAAAAAACGTGGGTTTCCCGGCTCCTTTTGATGCCAGTGCTTCTCCGTTTTTTCTACGGAATACTTTTTACAGTGTATAGGATTCAGAAAAGAGCTCAAGATCAAAGAGACAGGTGTAACCTTATCAGCTGCAGTTAGTTTGTATCTCTATGTTGAGGTTGTATAGAGTCACAATGATAAGGCACCTGTACTCACTTGGATACATCTTGATTGTGGTTTTGTAAAGGGTTTAATGTCCCCCAGTACTTATCACAGCTCAGACCATCCCCTCTTATCAGGTTATAAGGTAGTGGTGAGGGCGTTTACAGAGAGGTAGAATTTCACATACAAATTCGTGTGAAATTTAAGCATTCTGCATGGAACACTACGTGTATATTCCAAATGTTACAAATCAAAATGGAAATAGCAGTCATATGCCTGTGTCCTCCCAATTATAAATGGGTCACTCACGTGGCACATTTTGACTAATGAGCCTGTGTATTGGTGAATAACGCATAGATTAAGTAGAGATGCAAAAGTTTAGGTTCCCAGGTCGAGTTAATTCCACGTAAAGGTGACGTTAAATAGAGCTTGGGGTGAGGGCTGATGCTAAAGGTTATGGAGAATCGTCTAAATAGCCGCGGAAGGAGAACCAGGGTATGTAAGTTAGACGGCTAATTTAGATGTTGGAATATAAACAATGTGAATCAACATCAAATTTCTACAAATCCCACATCAACCATAGAAAATGCTTTAAAACAAGAAACATCATTCCTTACACAACGTCATTTCTTATCCATATATCTCTTCATAAAACTTGCATAACGATCACTTATACAACACCTATAGCTATTCTCTCTTAATTTCCATTGCTATAAATAATGTCAGTTGTTCCCAGACATTCATGAAAACAGGCATACACGTCCACACTTTGTGTACCTTTCAATACTATTCACTACCCATCAATTTCCCATTCTATAGAATCTCCCTATGTCTTTCCTTCACACCACATCAATGCACCATGGACTAAGGAGTTTAACACCCTACACTGACATCCCCCTCAATGAGTCTCCCTAGATGTCCAAGGTGAACACCTCCCCATCCCCCATGTTCACAATACTGTATACCTATACAGTGTCCACCCCAACTCTCACTACAGCTGACTGTCAGCACCCAGACCTGCCCCTCACCTCCTCCAGGTGCTGACACCTGACCCAACCTCCACCCTGTGATCCGCTATCAGGTGGTCGCCAAATTACACCTTACAGACCTAGTGCTGTCCCGCCCACCCATCTACCATTAAACTGGGTCTCTCCCCACTCGGCAGAAGCCAAAGGCTAACAATAGAATCAAAATGGTTTGGTTGTTATGTGTTTATAAATTGCGAGTACATATTACATGTATAAGAGGGGTTGGACCCTCGAGAGCATTGTACTTGATTGCTTTCACATATATAGATCTTTATGGTGAATTAAAAAAGAAGATCGTTTTGTACTGAAATCACTGTCCACAACATACTGCGTGGTAGACACTGTATAGAAATCAGAGAATATATGTACCCCCCCCCCCTCCGAAATCGACCTGACGACATCATCTGTCTCTTGTGCTTGATCCCCCACCCGATGGGATGGGAGTATGATGTTGGTGTGAGAGTATCGTGATTTATATACAGTGACGAGATATTCTACCCCGTGTACTCGTGGAAATTCTATACGTATAAATCAACCATTAAAAGGAATCCAGGGTGGTGATTTGGGGGTATACAAGGTGGTCATAGACTCTATGAAAGAGGCCTCTCGCTTTATCCTAAGTCCTTCATTCTTCCCTTTAACAATACAACAAAAAAAGAACTTCGCTATCTGCAACAAAGACCAATGATTATCTGATACAGCTATATCTTCCACTGGATCGTCTCTCCTGAACACGGCATATCAGATAATTCTGGACCTATTATGCATTCCTTTCTACCATGTTACTCCTTATGTCCTCTTTTATAGCTGTGCTTCTTTGGTCTAGTTAGAGCCTCCAGGTCTGTCTGAGGACCTACCCTACACTAGCTTATCTCAATTAATTATAGTTATTTACAAGGGTAATTTGCAGATCACTTCAGACTGCTGGTACGGCGTAGTTGGCAATTTTCTTTCCTAATTGACCTCGGTATCGCTTGTGGTAATCATTATTTATTGTTGCCTCCTTTTCTAAATGTCTTCTGCTTCTGCAAGGCATCACTCACCAGGGTAGATCGTGTTGTTGGGGTGAAAGTGGCTCCACTATCATGATCCTGCAACCTTTGATATATTTGGTGTGAACCCTCATGCCTAAAAAAGCCAATGGCTGACTCTTTGGAGTTCAGTCACCCTTTCTGCTGACAATATTTCCTAATGATCAAATAACTAGTGCGGGTAGCCTACCTAAACTTAGGAGTTATGTTACAAGATCATGGTAAATTACAAAAAAAAAGAGAGAAAAAAATCAGACCTATGATCCAACCTAATGGGGTCACCACTACATAGGTATACACATGCACAGAACATAAAATGCACTACACATAGCTTGAGAAGAGGGGTAAAAGAAACATCCATAATACCCATGTCATGTTCTTTCTTTAGCTCCAATTTTACATGGCTAATGGAGGGGCTGCCTGGCAAAGGACCAAGTAGAGCAAAAATGTAAATCGCTGTCAGGATGGGAACAAAGACCTAAGCATCTTGATTACCATTAATTTTCATCAAGCTCATTAGTGTGGGCAGGAATGCTTCCAGACGCTGGCGGTAGGGGTCGCCCCTGTGTGCTGGGTGTAATGGGAGACACCTGGCGAGGCGGGAGTGAACCATCTCAGTTCATTGGGGATGGCATCAGGGTGTGTCTGTTTGTTTGTTTATGAAGACATTTATCATCATTTTGTTTTTTCTAATGGGGCACGGTCCTTTCCTCACAGAGGGATACATTAAGGGTTTGTATGATCTTGTTGGTTTGGTGAAATGTAGATAATTGGTTTGTTGAAACACAGAAACCATGATGGGAAGACTTGCGTTTCAGAAGACTTGTAATTGGTGTTCTTCTCATATTCACATCCAAATTCAGTTTTGAGTGGCTTCTTTTGTGCCTTTGAAGGGTGTAGAATATACTGTTATTTTGCCATGAAAAACGGTATTCGATACCAGACAGAGACAGGCATGGTGAATGTTTATCTATTGGTCACAGACTTTTATAGTTTTTAGCAACGATACTTCATCTCCAATTCGTACAAATGTAATAAGGCTCTAGGTAGAAATGCATGCCTCCAAGTAGGCCGGATGGAAGATGGAAGAAACTAGACAAACATTTTCACACCTGAACCACGTGCATTGAACCAATCCCACACCTAAACCAAAGCAATCATTCACCTCTTCTTCAATGGCTGCACCTCTCATAACACATATTTCCCACATGCCCTGGTCCTCCTGCCCACACCCTGCATCCATCCATCCTCTCCTCCATCTCTGTAGTTAATATACCTTGTCTATACCTATTATCGCCCAGTGTCTGGGCCCTTTGCCCTGTCTCTATGCACACGTTTTCCTTTTTGCGGCCGGCTGCCACCATATGGCCGGCCAGTAGGCGTGTAACTGAGCCATGGGGTGGGCAGGGCAGCTGGGGGAGGGGGCAGGGGAGTCTGACAGCGGCCGCCGCCCCACGGCGCCACTGTCGGATCTAATCGACTTCACGGCTTAATCTGCTAATCGCCTCCTCCTGCTGAGGCCGCGTGCTCAACAAAAATAAAGCTCAAACACTGCGCGAATTCTATCATTTTTGCCTTTTTGTGAATTTCCCTATGTTTTACCCTTCACCGTCCAAGTAAGCGTTCGGGTTCAACGTCACCAGGGACAACGTCACGCTTGTCGATGATAACGATTTAGTCCCCCAAGTGACGTGCAAGTCTCCCTTTCCACACTGTTTTTTTTAAATCATTGGCCATCTATCTGCCAGTTACATATAGACGTATCCTTCAGAGGCACACAGAAATCGACCCAAAAGACAGGTGATTTTGAATGTGTTTGCCTACTGTGTCAGAGAATGACAAATTATTTTGAAAAAAGAGACAACCACATAGCAGTATCTGTATCTGTATCTACACATAGCCAATAGAAACATTCACAGAGGGGGATCTTCCCAAATTATATCACATATACATCACCATTCTATATCTTATCTGATCCCAGCCATGGCACTACCTGACGCGCATATATATGCTATAACCTACATCACAAACAGTGTCTGAGCCGTTCAATCATTCTCAAATACATATACAGCAGTACATTTTATTTCTCCATATAATTAGTACTAATAACCCCTTCAGATACACACCATTGCATGCTGCGACTCCACATGTACAAGATTCACACTTGATGTATCACGTGTTATGTGGGAACCACTCTCTCTGGTGACAATACTTCCTTTTCAGTTGTTCCTAATAGCTGCTGATTATTGACTAATCACCATACATCTTGAAATGATAACAAGTCCTACGTGAACTGACAAGTAATTAATGAAAGTAATCAAGTAATTAGCAGGGAAAGCTACCTAATTACATCATCAACCAGGTATGCTTGGCTAGCTCAGATAAATGGCAATTATTTCACAGAGACCTATTGTTTGTATACATATAGCACATTTATATCTTTATATACATTATCTAGCCTCCACACTCAACTGGCGTATATCAAAGAGCAAGTAATACTTTGCTTATATCCCCCATATTCAAACTAACATGAACACAATATAAACCTTACTTTGTGTGCACTCCTTTATATGAAACGTTAACCCAATGGTCAGATGGTGTAGCTGCACAGAATAAAAGATTGAACGTGTGATTGAAATCACAAATGACTCAGGGTATTGGGGATGTAGGGTTGTTATACTTCTGAATGAAAAGGTAAAAATTGGAGAATGGAACAGATGTTCAGCTAATTAGAGTTTATACATAAGGTATCAATAGCATGAGTAACACAATAAGTCAGTATGTTATGTTAAATTGTTTATTGAATTATTGATATTATTTCAACATCATATATATCTATATAGATATTTAAATATCATAAAATGTTAGTATGAAATTATGAAACATCAGTAAAGCAGGATTGCAATATTAGTTCAAATATATATATGATATTTCCCGATTGGTATATTACAATATACTTTGCAACTCACTTTTTTTTTTATCATATATCGAATATGTCATTTAATTATTTTTCCAAAAAATATTGTGTACAATCATTCTGTCATTTAAGTTATTATATGAAAAATATTTATTCGTGAGGTCTATATCATATAAGTCTAGAAATCTATATTCATCTCTATTAACTGTCACATATGAAAATTAGGAAAATGGACCGATACATGCATGGTATCAGGATTCGTTACAACAAGGGTTTAATTCAGAATTATGTTACTATCTCTATACTCCAATTCGACATTATGTTTTTGTATAGCTTTGATTAAACTGATAATTCTGTGAACAAAAACATGCAATGAAGATTGTTGTATAGCATGGTATTTGTCAGAAAGTATCTTCTATACCATAGGGTATAATGACCTTCTTTCAAACAGTAGTGTAATGTTAGGAAAACAGTTTTTCAATTATTGATCAATGATTTTTATATTAACTTGTCTTTCATTTCTCATGTTGAAAATGAAATATTGGAATGCCAGAAACTGTAACTTTTTTTTTTTTTTTTGGAACGATGCGAAATTATAGTCAAGCAGCATTCGTCCAACTTATAATTTGGTACACAATTATTTTCGTAGAGGAAGCTCTCATATTCTTATCCTACATGTATACATTTTCACTCTGTCCCTGTCATGTCATCCACATATTATCACATGATATCACTTATTCTGTTTTGGGTTCTATCTGAAATGAGAAAATGTTATGTACACTGTTTTCTCACCACTTTTTCTATATGGAACTTGAACGTGTCACAAGTCATTTGTCCATATCATATAATACAGTAAATCTATGATTTTGATAGTTTCAATTGTTCTGATCCGTCCCATTGTCTTGTAGATCTTCATTTAGCAGATCATGAAGGACAGCTGTGTCTAGAGCTGTATTTGTAGCTGAATGCAGCTCTGTGAAGTCGATTTCTTCCTCGGACATTGTTTCAGTAATGGAGTACACCACTAGTCCTGTTATTTCACCACCGTCTATCGATGCTTTACCCTCCATTGGACAAACTGCCCGTATGTCCTCCGATGTTGCGTTCTCGTATTCCTCTCCCATCCCAGCTAATATGATGTTTCGTTTCACTTCACGTTTCGAACAACGGTCATTTTTCTGCAGGAACAGTGTCAGGAAACCTGGTTTGGGTGAAGTTTCGACTGTGCTGATGTGGATTTTTTCCACGGTGACTTCTGGTGCTACTATCTGGAACAATATGATTTATATGTTTTATAAAATACAGGTAGTCTGGCATGTCTGGCTTATTTATATAACTCAACTTAAAAAAGTTACAATATCACTGAAATTTTGTCTTGTGTTATAGTTATGTTTTGGTGTGAAATTTCACCTGTGTGAATGAAATATAAAACGTTATGCACTATATCAGTTGGGCTTGTTATTTTCATGTAGAACTCAATGTATTTCTAATGTAGAATATTTCTGTATTTATTTCTGGCAATAAATAATATATAACAGTTATATTTCATTCTGTGGCATTATCTGTTGTCTTCTTTTGGTTCAATGTACCGATTTGAATTGTTGAAACAAAATTTTAGCAGAAATAATATTTTTCTGTGTCCAAAAAATACAATGAATTATAGTGAAAAAATTTAATAAATACTCACAATCAAATTGTCGGTGTGGTACACACTGACAGTGTTCAACTTGAGAACTCTGTTTGTGTGTACTGGTGAGTCGTGTATCATGGCCTGCGAACCGATTCGGACATCGAACATTGCCACTTCATCGAATAGCGTTATGTTCACCTTCTTCTGCTTCTCAATGTCATCTATGTCGATTTCTGTAAAATCAAATCATATGGAAACGTTAATTTGATACAGTATTGCGTTTTTGTGTTTTTTTCTGATGGAAACTATATTAAAGAGAAAATCTAATTTGTTTTTAGGGATTTTGTTTAGTATGGAATATAAATGTTCATGTTTCCATCACATTTCCATGATGTTGTAACAGGTCAGTGAAAATGTCGAGCCCCACGGGGAGTCGAACCCCTGTCAATTCACTCTCACGATGCACCATTAGGCCAGCTGCTTCGCACTGCTGTGCTATGGTAATTGAGCTGCAACAGGCGGCCAATGTGCTGTGTATTGACATTTGGGTTTCCCCGAGTGATACGTGCCTGCGACATTATTACCCTTCAGAATTCTGCCGTGTTTGATCAGTGGTGCCAACCAGTGGACCTATCAGAACCTGGATAGGTCAAGCAGCGCAAGCCAGTTTTTGATTCCTGTCGATGGCACCAGTGTTTAAGGTAAATGTAAAGATTGATGGTACTTGAGCCACTATATGAGGGCAATGGAGTCTTCATGCATGCTCGGGCTTCCCTCATATTATAATAAATTATGGTTTTCACTGACATGTTGCAATTAAATGTTAAATCCCCTGAATTTTTGCTTATGTGGAAAGATAAATATTTTCTATCATATAGTGATGTATATGATCGGAACAAGGATTGGAAGTAAAACTGAACACAGTCAACTATCATGGAAGGCAGTTCTCTTTTGAAGTATTATATGGATACACAATGAGGTGCTTGAGGCATCTGTCCCCTTATGTTATTGCGGAGCTGGCACTTGTGTGGAGCAATGCAGAGAGTTAAGGCATGTCTGAACTAAACCACAGTTGAAGCAAGAGTGGTACCGCTGCATCCATCACTGTCTTATTTAGCGAGTGCATGTGCGGTGCAACCCGTGTAGTGCGTGTGTACTTCGCGGTTCTAACTGCTCCGCATCACTCCGCAGCAGTTCAATATGTTTCTCAACAGTGGCAAACGTGATGTGTACATTGGGAAAATAAATTTCATTCAATGTGAGGATTGTGGGCAGAAATTGTATATGTGCGTATGAAAATATGAAATTTGGGAGGTCAGACCAGTGGTAACTGAATGTTATCCTGTATTTCATTTATTTTGGGAGTGATGACAGAGGATCATGATGTAAAAATGTGATATATTCTTTTTACCTTTTTTCAGTAGGCGACCAGATGGGGTTTTCACTTTTTCGGAACACACGATATCGGACATTTCGGATACCTGTTAAAGTATACAAAGAAATAAATCAAATACAATACATGGAATATCCCAATAGAAGAAAATTTGATCCCAGAATATTTTTGTCGGAATGTATTCCTGTTAAAGTATTCTACATAAAAAGCGCCCTGTCCCTAATAAGCGCCCCCCCCCCTTTTTGGGGTATTTTTATATTAGAACAAAGGCTGCAATTTCCCAATTTTGAAGACAATTAAAATCTTAAGCACTTTAAAGGCCATCAAAATAATTTTATAAGCGTCCAGGGCACTTATTATGTACAATACGGTATCTACAACCAAAATGAGGTTTTGAATATCTTTCTGCTACTTACAGATGCTTAAAATGCAGTAAGTACAATACATTTCAAAATATAATATTTGGATAAATGAAATTTTTTATTATTCATGTAAATCATGTTAGGCATATTCATACAACTATATCTGGCCAGCATATGATGGAAGTGCAGACAGTGATACCTGTAGTAACCCTTACTCCCTTTTTGTGTTGCGCCAGCGGCTGATCTGATGGGTGCCATAAAAAAAAAGAACAACCGCTGTACTTGTCAGAGCTGGAATTCGGGTGTTTTTTAAAACAATATTATATTTTTCTTTCTTTGATTTGGGCAGTGATACCATCCTGACATGACGTATATCATGCAAAAACATTCATTCCTCCAGTTTATTTTTTAGAAATGTGAATGATATGCACGGAAAGAGCGAGCACTGTGATATAGTTTGCTCAATTCCCCTATCATCGCTCCTTCTCGTACCGCCATTTCTTCATGCGTGTCTTCTTTCTCTCTTCATTTTAGGGATCACAGTAAGTTATTAGGCCGAAAATGGAATGTACAGTCAGGTCAGGTATGAGTTGAACCTATAGCAAACTGAAATGGATGCTGTTACTACAGCGCTATGTACCATCTTTCATCTCATACTCACCACACATCTTTACTTTGCACTGCCATTTCCACAACTGGAAACTGACACAAAAATTGAAATACCCAGAACCCCCTGATGTGCTGTCGGGTACTGTGTTATTGTTGCGCAATATTTTAATGTACTACATCTAGATACAGCAAAGGTACATATAGATGGATTTTGAATGTTCTGGCAATCTCATTATTTTTTTATATCAGGGTCACTTTGTCCATTCAATAAAACTGTTTAATACATGTATCGATCAGTTGGCTCATATAAAATTCAACTGCAAGCATCAGTCTATGTTTTGGTTGACCTACATCAGTTGTGTCCTGGTGGAGCAATGCATAGGGCGCAGAACATTGGAACGCCAGGATGCAACCTTTTGGTGGTTCAATTCCAACTCGGGTTTCCCCTTTTTTTAGTAAATTTTTAGTTGTTGTATTTTGGGTCTTGTCATGCTCTATTGTAACTATCTGTGTGTTTCGAAGTACGTTGTGTATGATGAGTACAGTAAGTAATAAGGAGAAAAAGATAATTAAAATCGAAAAAGAGAAGAAATTTATTAAAATCATTTTTCATTAAAATATAAGTATTTTTCTATCAATTTAAATTTGTGTATTTTGACCATTAACCCATACATTGCATGGTAGGCCTACAAGTGACCCTTCAGCAAGTACTATGCACTGTATTTCATGCAATGAGTGACCGACCATTCAGTACAGTTGATACAATGGCTGGGGGAACATTCAATATATTGGTTATTACACCTGGTTCCTGACATCATGTGTGGGGGTGGGGGAGGGGGATGTTGACTGAAGGGACAGTTCTGTTTTATAGCCACTACAATATAGATGAAATGTTTATGATAAATTTTTTTTCAATATACTTACTCTTGTCACTTCACCACGCACACTGATGTTGGTGTTGGGCTCGTAGGTGGTTTTGATCACAACGGAGAGAGGTGTATAATCACGGATTGGTTGTCTCAGCAGGGATTGTCCAGTGGTTTGATCGGCATCCTTCACCTTGATGTGTTGGCTCCTGGACAAAAATAGAGAAGAATAAATATCATATCGTCAGTTATTCATTTTAACTTACAAAATCTTCTCCATGACATAAAGATATTAATCTCATACTATGAGCAAGGTATAGAGGAAAATGTAAACTTTATGGTTTTTACTATTTTTCAAACAAACAGGCCACATTTCTACTGAAAATAATGCATTTTTTTGTGTTTTTTTCACTTCCTGTTCTCTTGTGGAAAAATGATAACATGTTTTCATTGGGAAACAGTATTTTGGTATTGGAAATTTTAAAAGAAATGTACCTAAGTGTGGAGATGTTGGTAGAACAATAGAGGTTTAGTCATAGACTGTAATATTCTTCTACTAGCAGCTCCTCTTCAATGGTGGCGTGAGCCACCAGTTTTTCTTTCATGATCTTGATTGGTTTGCTTTTCAACAACTTTGTTTGCCATTCGGTTTTACACACTGATATTTTCTTCCTCAACACTATTCCACCTGTAGATCTTGTGGTGTTGATCATCACAAAAGCACAGAATCTGTATTTATGTGGTCTTTCAGGGTCTTCTGGTTTTTTGGTAAGATATAATATGATGCTTTCACCGCCAAGCGTTCCCAGTTCAAAGACGTAATGTGGAATGACAAAAATTGTTTCACTGCGTGGTGGGAAATTGAATCTGTTCATGTCGTCCAAACAACATATCCTGGGATGGAACCTGACAGTTTCTTTTCTCTGCATTTGTACTCTAAGTTCAGTTACTAGATGTTGATGTAGCCGATCGTGCAATGCAATGAAAGCTGGAATGTTAGTTAAATGAATGATCCAATTTTTTCGCGGCATTAAGATTCGTTGACGTAGCATCAAGTTGCATCTTCCAGTACAATTTGCAACTGCAAGAAGTACTTCAAGTACTATTTGATTGTCATCAGCGTAATAGCTAGAAGGATGCACCCAAACGAATCCATCTACTGGATATTGGAGAATGGGTTGGACCCTTATCCATCGATCATACCGGTAGAATATTGAGCTCGGGACGTCATGCATCATTTTGTCAATGTCCGTATTCGTTCAGATAAAATTTGTCCAAATCACTTGATGCAATATATTCTACGAAATTACGTTGCTGTTATACTTTCTGTAGCATAGTATGACATGAAATTGGTGGTATATGACTTATGAGCGTGGAATGTGGATGTCCAAATTCTTGGAACTCGGATTGACCTTGTCTTGTCTCTTTGATGTGGTACCGGTAACTGAGAAAATTCTGACTGAAACGGCGGCCTCGTTCTGAATTCAGTTATTGAAGTTTGTGTAAAGGACGTTTGTTTGATGTAAATGTCTTTTGTTTGATGTGTAGGTGGATTTTTGTGTCGTGCGTTTTGCATCAAGTCATGCAGTAAATACAAAAAATGTCATGTAATTTAAAATTGTGTGAAATGGACTTACCGGCCTATAATGGTGTTGTGATGTAGTGTTAGCCGAGAGAAAGCCACGCAGAAATCTTTGATAGCTAATATATCACCGACTGATGCCTCGAAACCTGGGGTTGTAACATATGCAGTGATGACGCCCGTAGAATCGACCAGGGCAATTCTTTTCCTTTTTTTGTGAATGTATCTGTGTGGTTTCAAAGTGGGCGACATGGCAGTGACAAGTGCCATCAATGTTCCATTCTCTGTAGTTGTGTTCTTGTATTTCAGTAGGTCGTTTATTTTGACCGTCCCCAGTTCCAAAAGTGAGCTTGGGTTTCGCTTGATTTTCTTCGGGGTGACAACCATTTTACCCGTGTTCTTGGACTTCTGCGGAGTATGAGGTGTATCATCGTATGTCCCATTGGACATGTCATCTATGTGATCGTTCTCCATGTTGTTCAGGATATAACAATATAATAGAACCGTGTTTGTCAAGTGGGAAGTGATAAGATGTTGCGGCACGTTGTTTCAGTACAAAATGGCGTGCAGTTGTTGACGCCTTGTCCGGCTTTTGCATAAATTATCGGATCTCGCGAGACTGGTTTGGTTTAAATTGTTCACACTAGGGGGCGGCACTTCAGCCTTTCTCTGTCATCTATGCTATTGTCAGGTTGGATGGATATGTAATTAAATCAGTTAAAATGAACGTCATCCTTGTCCGCCTTGGTGATGATGATTGCTTGATGTTATACTGTATACCTGTTGATGGAAAAGAAAGAAATACATACGATTTTTGGCTAAACTATTTGAAATTTAATAAGGTAAAACGCCTGACGTTTGATTAACTTTATCATACATTTTATAAGGAAATAAATTCATTTTCTGCTGTCTTTTCAAATTCATGTGTCGTTTAGCTTATTCTGTACTTCATTACAGAGTCTGAAATTGACTTTCTTTCAACAAATCATTTATTTTAGAAAAGGAATACTACTTGTCCATGTATAATATTGAAATTGAAGGAACGGATGTTTCATTCCAATGTAAAAACATGTTGTCATGTTTTGAAAACAACGGGAACAGGGTGGTTGATCGGCTATCGCTAAATGATCGAGAATATTTTAGAGGTGGGTGGGCAAGATATTTGGAATGTTGACATGGGGGGTGGTCAAAAGATGTTAACCTGTTTGGCATTACAACGGCTGTTTCTTTTTCTGTTTCAACGGGCTTCGTCATGAGGAGATGTTTAATTGTAAAGGGGTTGGCAAAAAAATATTGTGATATATATATTGGGGTTCAGAGAGGGGGCGGGGGCTGTTCAATATATTGCCTAATGTGTGTATTGTAACAGCATTTTTACCCTATTTTTATATACCGTAAATTTTTCCGTGTAAGGCTAACTCGCGTAAAAGCCGCACCTCGACCTCAGGCTGATCCTATAAGCCGCAGCAGGGATCTCATTGTGGTGAATTTAAGTACTGTATAATAGTAGTAAAAACTCAGGTATAATCCGCACCCTGACTTTGTGTCGATCCTATAGTCTGCACCCCCGATCTGACTCGCGTATTATCCACGGCTTATGAGGGAGAATTCATGGTAGAGATTACTTCTTTTTTGTGTCATATATTTAAAAAAATAGTCTGCCGGTGAGAAAAAGGCTCCCGGTCCCTGCTTTTGGAGTGAAAAAAAGCACCATCTATCTTATCGAAACTCCGATTTGGGGGTACTTTTTATCTGAATTTGGAAAACATTTTTGGAAAACATGAACTGTTTTTTATTTTTACAAATAAATAATAAAAAAAAAGAAGGTGGGTATATATACCAATGCCTGTATCCAAAAATATGAAAAGGGTACAAAATGTCTCCCTTTATACTGTCACAGAAACATGTCTATGAGTCAGCAATATCCATGATATCACTCCGCTTATTCTATTATTTGGGCTACTCCATGCATCTGTAGGCCTTAATTTATAACGCAAAAATTCAGTGTTCTTCAAAAAAATGTTTTTTTCCAAACACAAAAAGGTCAGCCTTTTTGGAAACGGGGCATGTTTACTTGCCAAAAAGTTCATGTTATGATGTAAAGAAGCGTTTTTTCACATTCAAAAGTCAATTCAAACGCGCTATTTTTCAAACCCATGTTATCGATGGTGTTACTATACTATCAAAATGCAAGGACTGAGGGAAAGCCGTGGGGGAGAAATAAAATTTTATCTTCATTGATTTGGTTCTATCCTATGTCACACAGGTATCAATTTGTAATATGGCAATATTGAATAGTACAAAATCAAAATCTGTCCTTCAGACGGGATTGGTGGGACGTTTTTTGGAACAAAGCAATTTCTTCTGGGATACATTAAGTCAAAGAATTTTTTTTTTGCCATTTATCGATGTTCAGTAATTTTGGTCTGATGTGGGTCAATTAGAATAAAGAAATCAAAGTGTCATTGGTAATATAAAGTTAGAATCATTCTTCAATGTAGTATGGTTCATCACAAAGGAACAAAGTCTGCTTCTATATCTCTAAAGTAATCTGGACAAATAGCTGTATGAACAAGGGCATTTGAGCAGATTTTGTTCCATACATCATGTCATTGATTTGGTTCACTGTGGCATAAATAAAGCGCTATATCCTTCTTCCTCTATGTCATATGATCATATGGAAGTATTGTATGTCAAATGATCATCATGACATGCATGATAATATGTGAGCATGGTATTGCAAACTACCGTCTACCACATCATATTTTCCATCATATTTAACATGATATCTGTTGTAACGTACATTGTGCTAAGCACATGGAGTTTTATCATTCTTCTTGAACGGTCATGCCACAGGATCAGGGGATCATTGAATGGGAGACACATGTCAAAAGTACATGTATATCACATCTAGAATGTTATATATTTTTCCTCCATAAATAAAATAATTCCTAAAAGTTGTACACCATATGTTTGGTCACACAAATTCCAAGTCATTCACTGAAACTTCAGTTGTTTGGTTTTCATTGTGCTTTTTCTCTGACACAGAATGATTCTTCAAGTGAGCACGGAGATGGGACGAGAACTGGAATCTCTTTGGGCAATAAGGGCACCCATGTTTACGGAATGTTTCATGGCTTGTCATATGAGTCATTAATTTGTCCTCGTTCGAAAAACCCTCTGAGCATAGGACACATTGAATTGGTCCTGCATTGGTTTTTTCATTGTCATTTTCTAAGGATCTAAGATGTGACTTGAAACTGTCATTTCTAGTGAACTTTTTATCACAATGTGAGCAAAAGAATATCTCTTTTGGTTCGTGTACTATTTGATGAGTTTTTAATATTTGTTTCAGTTTGAAAGTTTTGAAACATGTCTCACACTTGAATTGTTTCTCTCCTGTCTGTCTCTGTTTGTGTGGTTTCTTCTTCACTTTCAGTCCCTTGGTACACGATTGCTTGTTGTGGGAAGGTGTTTGAATTGGCTTAGTCATCTTCTGAAACACAAGATGTCAGATGTATTAGAAATGAAAGAAGCTGTAGTGAACATGGAAGAAAAACATGGACGATATTTTAATTGTGTATCTCAAGATATTGCATGTAAACCTTTTATTTATATATCATACATAATAGAAAGATGGCTATGATAGTGTGTAAGTAGGATGCAAATACTATTGGATATTCGTTGGTTTTCTTTCCGTATGTCATCTCACTTACTAGAAAAAAATGTTTTTCAGCTTATTTGGGTTGAAAATATTGTGGAAGGTTGGTTGCATTGTAGTTTTTTTTTATAATTTCTTGTCATGTATTTTATCATAACAATTACTGTGAAACCTCGTGTATTATTCTATCTGGTCTACTACCCGCACCGTTTACTTTGACAGATAATATAACCCGCTGAGCGTGCGTGAAAACTGTTAATTTGGTACTGAAGAATCATTGTATAAGATGTTGAATAACCTGCATCCATAATAGGCATGCTTCTTTTGAACAGATAGCTGAGCATGATTAGTGTACTACTCGCTGCTTACATGTGAGGTTTTACGTTACTCGGTCGTTCATGGAGGTACTACAATGCAGAGTTATTAGTCACTGCTTCTATTTTTCAATCATAAAATGGATCACCAAAAATGTGGTATAAGATCAAAATAATATAAATTCATTTTTTGGAATTGGTCAAAAATTTTGTGTTGTCAGCACAATTTCTATGAGTAGGGGCGGGTAAGCTGAAATACTTTTTTTTCCATTTTGGTTTCATCACTTCAATGCAGAATTGGTCATGTCATTTGATGTGACGCGGCTGAAATGTGAATGTTTTGTTTATATGCCAAGTCAATGAACAAATAAAATCTTAGCAAATTCCTATGTGCCTATACATCATTAAAACTTTTGTAGGTTACGTCATTTGGTTTAATACAAAGGAAACAGCTGTGTGGATTTTTAACTATGTAGCTTATTTTACAGGTATTGGAAAAGTGGTCAGTGACATTGTGAATAGAATTCTGGCCTCTCTTCTTTACAGTTCACAATTTTAATGCGACATGACACGGCTCGCTGCTTCTCCACTTCTTTACTGTAATACTTCAGCCACCAGAATTGGGGAAGATACTGTAGAGGTATGGTTGGTCTGAGGTGAGTTATACATGGCCGGGACAGTTATATAATGCATTCAATAAGGATGAATTTGGTTTATATAAGGGAGGTCATGTGGATTGTCTCCATTTCCGGGCGGTGTATGTCATTTTTTTGGGCAGATGGATTTTTACTGATGTAGCGGCATTGATAGGTTTATGTATTTTTTTTACCAAAGATATCATGCAATTTCATGCACAGATATTATACTTTATGTAGTACTTGAAAAAGGAATGTAGATCATGCTTGGAAAATTGAACAACGTATCCTACGATGCGCTTGAGAACTAGATGGGAACAGTCTTTGGATACAATTGCTTTGCTTGAAAAGGATAAGACATTTTCTTGAAGTAAAAATGAACTTAACAAGGTGTACAGCTGTGAACGGAAGAAATTAGGAGAAGTTCCATTAATGTCTACTGATATAGAAGGTGTTGGGTGCTATTCGCCAATCGGCGCTATTTGCCAATCGACTGTGCGCTGTTTACAAATGGCTGCGAGATTCTAATCAAGTAATTTCATCTCGATTGAAATTGATCGGATATACACACTTTTTATAGGTGGATGCATAAGATCCAACTATATTTATGGTATCACACTTGTCTTCCTGCAAATTCGGGTTGTATTGATTCAACGACTTACAAATGAAACAGGTACTCGCACATTCCCTCAAATTTGTATTCCGCGCAGATTGGTATTCTGCGCAGCGCTGATCCAGCGCTATTTACAAATTGCGCTGCGCAGAATGTCAATATTGGCGTTCTGCGCAAATTGGTGAATAGCGCCCAACAAAGGGAAGTATATGTGGGATGCTTTTTGCATATATTAAAAACCAATATTACAGGAAGACAGCACAAGTACTTTACCATGTGAGCATTGTTGAGATAGCCATATGGTAGGACCATTCAATGTAGTGGGTATGGAAATAGTGTTTGTCTTCTCCATTCATTTCAATGTTGGATAAGCAAATGTCCAGTCCACTTTGTCCTCTTGTTGTCACACATTTCAGTTGACTTTTGCATTTAGATATACTTTCTATTTCTTTTATGAAGTCATTGTGATACTCATCCAGCGTGTTTGTGTTCAAATCTCCAAACAACATGATGGAGTGTGAATCTGTGTAGTTCTGTTGTATTTCAGTGAACATTTCCTTTTTTCTCTGTTGAGAAGTATTAGGCTTGCAATAAAAAATGCCAAAAATATATGTTCTCTTCTTTCTGTTGATGTGAACTGAACATTTCATCAGCATATATTCTGTCTGTTCTGTTCTATGACGCAATATCTCTGTGTCTTTCACTTTGTTGGAAACGTAGATACATAGCCCATGGCTAGGTCTGACTTTGTTTTGAGATGGGTAGCAGTCGAATCGGATGAGTCTTCGACGATCTATTAGATAATGGGTTTCGAGGTCTTCTGTTGTAAGATGAGTTTCATTCAGTAATAGAATGTCGCTGTAATAGGACAGATAGTGACATCGGACTGAGTTGATATTCCTGTGTAGTGATTCAGCGTTGTGATATGAAATGAGAAGAGATCGAAAGGTGGGTTTATATGTTGGAGAATTCAATTGTATTGCTTTTTCTTGTCTCAGGCGCTCCATTTCTATTGGAACATCTTTGTCTGCTACAATTTGCTCTTTCTCGAAATTGACTAAGTGTAAGTCAGCAAGTGTGCGCACTCGACTGATTGCTACATAGAACAAGTTTGGTTGGTATGGTTTGTTCAATTGCACGCTAACTTCATCATATGTAGATCCTTGGGCTTTGTGTATTGTTCGAGCGCAAGCCAGTCGCATTGGAAATTGTCTTCTTGTAATTTTGTACTTATTTTCAAGGTTGAATTCCATGTTTTCCACAAAGAATGGTACTAGATTGCAATCTAGATCATCAGTGTAGAAATGTCTGTATTTTGCTTTTCTGTTCTTGCCTATATGTGGATCGTCAAATATCATCCAAACAATAGTTGGATTTTGGAACTCCGGTCTGAAAGTCATATGTTTGAGTGTTCCAGTTGTCCCATTAGCTATCCCATCTGGTACGTCCAAGTTGTAGACTAAGTCATATTCTAGATCTATAGCTAGATCTAGCATGTATGGGATAGAATTTGTTTTCTTCAATATTTTCAACAATGGTTTGATGGATCGCTTCTTGGCTCTAGTCATTCCTTTTGGATAGAAGTCCTTGCATAGCACAGATCGTTTTTGACTCTGTTGTTCTGAAAACCGATATTTGTTGTACGAATCAACAGTATTGTTGTGTAAGAACAAATGACTGCATATATTTCTCTTCTTGTCCTCCTCTTCTTCTGCATTTCTCTTCTTCAATATGTCAATGTCTTTTTGTAACCACTGATTTGTTCGGATACGATTCAACATATTTGAGAAAGTTAGATCGTTCTGTTGTCTCATTGATTGTGTTAGTTCAAAGAAATGGAAGTTCTCTTTCCAGATGTTCCTGTCGAGTGTGCCTGCACTTTTTGTTTGTTCACGATATATTGGTGGATCTATCACTGGTGGCAACTGATATAAATCCCCAAACACTATTATGTGGCGGTTTCCAAACGGTTCTTTTGTTCCAAATATTTGTTGTAGTCGCAGATCTATCTTGCGGAACATGTTGAGACCGACCATAGATATTTCATCTATCATGATCACTTTGGTATGTTTGTATTTTGCACGTTTCTCTCCCAGAGCTTCTGAACCGAGTTTTGAGTACGATGATTCAATGTTTGAATTTCCCACTGGCATTCCTAATCCAGAATGAATAGTTTGTCCATTTATCAAGTATGCAGCTTTTCCAGTGAATGCAAGCCTGATGACTATGTGTTCAGAGATGGGATTTTCTGTTCGAGTATTGTAATACCTATTGATGGATTGATTTAGAGAATGCAGAACTTTAGATTTACCAGTTCCACCAGAACCTGTGATGAACAGTCGTATTGGTTTTTCTCCTACGATTATGTGTTTCATTACATGATCAAAAATTTGTCTTTGCTTCATGTTCAGTTTATCAATGTTTTGTATCAGTTGTCTCCTTGGCCATTTCGATTCTATGATTTTGCTGACAGGTAAACTCAAACTTCCTTCTTTTTGTGGTATGACACTTGGTTGTTGGTATTTCTGAATGAATGGTTCGAAATATCTTCGATCATGTATACTGTCTGTCTCGCTATCGGTGTCACTTTCTGGTTCTTGTTCCTCTAGTGACTTTAATTGATTTTCTTCAGTCCCAGGAGCAATTTCACTTTGACGTGATTCCATGTAACTGGAATGAACGTTTTCTAAATCGGCCATGTCTAGTGCATTGTACGATGCACGATTCATTTCCAGAGTTCTAATTTCATCCACTGTCAATGAGTTGTATTTCTGGAAGTAGGTCATGTCATTTTCTGTGACATATGTCTCTGGATCTATATGCCACGGGTGGAACAGAAGAAGAGAAATTCGATAGTATTCTTCTTCGTCTTTCTCTATTCTGGGTATATAATACCGTAGAACTCGTTTGTCTTTTATTATGTTATATGAAAAGTGGTCCGTTACATATCTCCATGTTTTTTCGGTTATATTCTCCCCTAGTTTTCGTTCTATATCTGGATTTTCCTTCAATTTGTTTTTCGTTACCATAGTTGAATAGTCTGAAAGAGTGAAATTCTTGAAGTATTCTGGTCTTTCTCTGTAAAGGGAATATTTGCTGTTGATGTATATTTTTTCATCATCACCGTCAAGTTCTTGTATAATGTGATCTTTTTTTAGGAATCCAGTGCGATCTTGTACTTTTGCAGTATGTATAGAGATGACTCGTACTGTATTGAATGTCAAAGGTAATCCCAACAACAAATAGACAGCTTCTTGTATACATGTTCTGTGGCCTTCATGTATACTAGTCCTAAGTCTTTCACTGTCTCTCGGATGTCCTTTCCCTGTTCTTTGCATTTGTTTATCATAGTCTGTAATGCAACACTCAATCCTCTGTTGTTTTTGTTAATATAATTGACGATGTAAACTATGACTGCATAAGGATCTAAACAGAATTGGCAATCCATGTTAGCTTGCCATTTGTGGAACAGTATTCGCATGTACATGTTCATTCGTGCATCCATTGGTTTTCTTTTCAAGAAAATCTTAGGTCCCTTTAGTTTTGAGCGTATTGCTAGTTTATATTGGTCCATATCTATTTCAAAATGTTCGAGTACTTCCTCTAGTGTAGTATTTTCTTCTATTTCCGGTGAGTCTAGATATCTCTGGATATCTAAATATAGTTGTTCTTGTTCTTTTGTTTTATCACTGTTTGGTTCCAGTATCATTGTAGTATTTAAAGGTGGCAGAGGATACTTGAATCTGCAAATTGGATGGCCACCTTTGCGGCAAGTCTTCGAATGGAAGTGTTCTTGTAGAGTCACAAATTTATTGTTTGGCTTTCCTGGATTTCCATCACATGTTATGTACTTGTCAATATATTTGATCAATTCTGAGTTGTCACCGTTTTCTTTGTATATTGGCGCTTCGTCACACCAGATCAGCATGTGTACATGTGGGACTCCCCTATGTTGCATTTCTATCCTATAGTAATGATCGCGTACTTTTCCTAATGGTTGTTTGTCAGAATATAGACATTCGTCTATAAAGTTTTTCATCCGGTAGTCGAAATATCTGGCGCATGTTACTGGGTCTTTTTGCATGAGCTCACTTTTTTCAAAGAAGTTCATTGCATCTGCTTGCTGTTTTGTAATATGTTTCAAATGAACATTGTGGTACAAAGATTGTGTCAATTCTGACCATTGATAATCTGCAGCGCTCAAACTAACAAAGAATGTTGGTATTCCCTTTTGTCTCATGACAGCAAACAAGTTTTTTTTCTCATCCTCTAATTTGGGTGGGCTTTGGCGTAATTTTCGGTAGTAGAACAATCCATCTTGTATACCATGTAGTTGAATCCTTTGTTCTTTCGTTCGGACATCTTTAGCAGTGTATTTCTTTTTTTGATTCAAACTTTTCATCGAAAAATTGGTACTGGAATTGATACATTTGTTCTGTTGTTTTTTCTGTCGTGCGAAGACTCGCTCTGGAACTGATTTGATTCTTGTGTCGTAGTTCAGTAGTTCCCATCTGTATCGGGTAATGTTGGTCATGTTTTTGAATATATCATCTATTGGTTTTCCTTGATACGGGATGGGGAAGCATTCATCTTCCATTTTATTGTCTTGAGTGAAGAAAAGAGGTTTTGCTCCTTCTCCTGGTGCAATTTCAAGACATAAATTATCGTTGATCTCTTCCATTTCGTCTACATTTTCTAGCAATGTATCTGTAAGACTTGGCATCTGAGTGTCCGAATTTTCTGAGAAATTGTCGTCTTCTTCTTCTTTTCTTTCATCTTCTAATCTCCATACTTTCTCTAGATTGGTTTCTTTGGCGATTCTTTCTTCTCTTTGTTTTCTTTTTTCTTCAGCTATATTCTTTTCTATATTTTCTATTTCCTGCCATCTTTCGGTTTCCATGGCCTCCTCATTTGCTAATTGATTTATTGTCCTTTGTAACCAATTTTTGTCAATTCGTAAATTGGCTGAGCGGTAAGTTTCACTGTTCTTCATCAGCCACTGCAATGCCTTCAATACTTTTGTTGGTCTAATTTTCATTTTCTTGTATGCATGCTTGTATTCCATTTTTCTTTTTATGTGTACATCTATGTATCCATTGTCTTGCATTTGTCTTGGTAGAGCATTGATTGTTTCTGCAACGCGAGATTCCACATGGATGACATTTGAATAAAGAAGTGTTTGACCTCCTGTTGGTAAAATACGGAGTTGCATGAATGCTAGTCTGCGTGATATCATTCGTTCTTCATTGCTGTTGATATCTAGCTCTTCTATTATAGGTGGGAAGTATATGCCATTCTTATATGACATCTTGGGAGTTTTTCCATCTTTCACTAGATTGTAGCATTTCTTGCATGCAGTTGGGGGAGTTGACAATGAGATGTGTGGATTGATATGTTCATTGTATAGCTCAACATCAATTAATTCTATGTCTTCCCTTTTGAAAATACATGAACAAATGTAGCATATACCATCCAACATGAAATCTAGATTTATCTCATACATTTCAACCTGAATGTCACTGACTAATTGATCATGTTCATCGTTGTATATATCTTGAACTTTGATGTCCGGACGGATACGTGATTTCATTCGAACTCTAAGGTTATCTTTCTTCGGTCTCTCTCGACGGTTTTTTCTTTTTGGAGGTTCATCTAGTACATCACTAGATTGGACTGTTCTCTTTCTCTTTTGTGCCTTATTTTGGGTTTTGGTGTGTTGTTGGGTTTCTGTAGGTACAGGATCAGGTTTGGTTGATGGAGTTTGATTATTCTCTTCTTTAATGTTTTCAGTGATGTCAATTTTTTGTTTTGGTTTTACATCAATATTTTTTTTCTTTTCTTTTTCATTTTGTCTCTTTTCTTTTCTTTTTGAAGGAGTTTCTTTGTTTTGTAATTTTTTGTTTGAATTTTCCACACCGATATTACAGGGTTTTCTCTTCTTCAATGTTGGATTTCCATTGTGATGTTTGTTCTTACTGATAGAAGAATGTGATCCTTCTGTTGTGTTTTCTTTGGTAGATACGCCTGGTTCATGTGTTTGTGTTTGTGATGTCACAATATCACAAGTTTCTTGTATGATTGATACATTGATGTTTATATCATCTGTGTCTTTTTTCCTGTATCTGAGGTTTCTCCTCTTCCTCCTGACTTTTGCTCGTGCTTTCTTTTGTTCTGGTGTCAATTTCATCACTGCCTTTTTGGACGTCCTGTGATATTTTTGGTTCTTGTTCTGTACCACAATTTTCCTTTTTTGATGTTGGTGACTTATTGGTGGTTCAATGTTTTTTGTCTTTCCTTTCTTTTGGTTTGAAGTATTATAGTATGGTTTTGCTGTTTTACTGGGTCGTTCTACTTTATCCATGACTTGTCTCTCAGTAGGTGTAATAGTAGATGGATGATGTGACATATTTATCCTCTTGAACGATGGATCCGTTGAGTTATCTCTTTTTCTTTTTCGAATGTTCTGCGCTTCCTTTTGTGTTACTTCTTCTTTTCCTCCTTTTTTTCTTTGAGTCATCTTTTCATTTTTGACAACCATCGATGGACTGAAATACTTATTTTTTTCTTCTGCCTTCAAATCTGCTTGAGTCGCCTTTTTTTTCTGTTTGTTGTACTGTGTTGGTCCTCGGGTGGATTGTGACATCTCCTTTTTCGGTACCACTTTTTTCTTGTGATGTGTACTCGATTTAATGAGATTTTTGTTTGTTGTCTTTCGGCAAAATTCTTCTACCTTATGTGTACTCTTCTTCTTTGAGCTAACATCTTGGTCTTTCTTCCGATGTGAGACATATATTTCTCCGTCCACTTCTAGAAGCTCTCCATTTGATGTGAAAATTGCTGTTTGTGCATCCGGTTTTCTTTTCTTGATGTAATTCACTGTGTCATCAGATATGTCAGTATGACATTTTCTTTTACGCATGTTGGTTGTTATCGATTGATATTTTTCACTCAATCCTTTCTTCTTTGGGATCTTGTATGGAACACTACAACTTGGGTTTTTGGAATTTTGTACAAAGCCAGAGACGGAGGGAGTGGGGTACAATGGGACATCTTGTTTTTTTGTGCTTGATCCTTTTTTTGGTGGTTTTTTTTCTTCACATATAGTGTTCTTGAAGGATAATTCAGGATGAACATGATATGCAGATCTACCGAGGAAGAGTTCCATTTTCACTGACACCAATTCGTATTGTTCAATTGGATCTAGCCAGCCATATAAGAACAATTTTTGGAGATGACGTGCTAGTGGAAAAGTATTGTCAAATTTGACCACACATGCTTTGCCTGATTGTGCGGAAGTACCTTCCATGTTCCTAGAATGTGAGTCAAAGATGGTGTACATGTTCTCCCATTTCTTCAACAGAATGCAGTTTCCTCTAGAGATGAAGAAGTGTGTACTCTCTATACCAAACGCAATATCTAACTGTGCTATGATTTGATGTATTGGATCGTTTATCAATCCTGCTTGTACAGATCCTCTGGTTATTTTGTACAAACAATCACGCCATTTTATTTCTACAGGAATCTCCTCTATCATCAAATAATCTTCTCCTGCTTTTCTGGCTATTTTACCATATATTGTGTCTCCCAGATTCAAGATGTTGTTCAGCAGTTGTTTTGTGATTTGATTACATTTCAGCTCCTTTGTGTATAGTCCAAAAGCAAGAGACATGCCAACACATTGTTTGCCCGAATTATAACCATATCTACGGTGTGCTTGACACCAATCTGCTTGAATCACATTGTTTACCTGAACGTTCATTGTTGATATTGAATATTGAACTTGAACAAATCTGGGAAAGGAAGTAAAAGACAAACGACATGGACAAAAGTACACACCAACATAAAACGGATATGTCATGTACAACAACAAACTGTTAGTAGCTGTGAAGTTCAGAAAAAATATGGGAACACTGGTATGACATGCCAAGGTCCATGATAGTGTTACCACTGTATTATACAGAATGTGATTTCCTGAATTTATGTTTGTATATGACATGGTGACATATGAAGCATACTGTGGCCAGACCCAAAAAAAAAGTTGCTCAATGGATTTGGCGTACCTTATTTTCGGAAATGGAATTTTTTTTTGATTTTTTTAAATTGTCAATGGATTTCACTCGCTTCATTTTTTTCAAATTTGAGAATTTTTTTTTTTTTTTCAAATTTTCTTCCAGTAATTGCCCTAGATGAACGAATAAATATTTATGTTAGGGGTCCACTTAGAAGTTAGGTAGTGCTCATATTTTAACAACATGGCGGGGGGTGGTGAGATTTCATGTGCAGTGTGTGAAATTTTTTTACCCCCCCACCCCACTATATGGGTCGCAATTTATTCCCCCCCCCCCCTGTGGCATGCTGAAAATTGCGCGTGTTGGAGCCCCTTTGTAGTATACTAACGTGCGGGCTTTTTCCCTCAAAACAGGTTGAATTTTTTTCACCCCCCCAACAGGGGTTTAAATTGTTTACCCCCCCCCCCCCAGTCAAGGGGTCCAAATTTCCCCCCCCCCCCCTGTTGTTAAGAAATGAGCACTCCCTTAGAAGAAGGCCAGCCATCATGATTTTGGATTGTATAATACAGTATACTTGGAATTACCGTGAATGAGTTGGCATATCATTGAAGTTCAGACAAATATTACATTCATGTTTCAGTCAATTGTAGCACATATAATTTCCATGTCATATAACAGTAAAAGCTATTTCATGATATCAAATTTAAACACAAAGCAAGAACATTCATACAATGGATAACAGGATAAAATGTAACGCTTATGCAATATAATACTGTGTTAAGTCACAATTTTAATATGAGAGATTGTAGTATTTTATGTTGTATCATTCATTTTGGTTGGAAACTAGACTGATATTACTGGAGAAGATAAATGATATAATGTGATATAACATAAGAAGGAAGACGGTTAGAAATGGTACACTTATACTCACTGTTTTGAATTAGAAGGAACAGGATCAGTACAGCAATAGATGATGTATGAAGAATTTGTGGATGTTGGATGGAAGTAACGCAAACCAAACAGGAAGGAGGATGTAACTCGATGTAACTTGATGGTCGTTGATCAGGAGTTGGATGATGAACTGGAACAGTATGGGTGGAACTTGTGTGGATGGCCAATTTCACCGACTTGTTGTTGCTTTCCCTGTGAAAAAGAGCAGGAATGGTAGTATTGAACAGGAAAAATGAATTTGTAAAACGTACATAAAATTTGGTAAAAGGGGGAGGGGGGGGCTGTACGGGGAACCGTGCCTGGTACTCAGTTACTGTTGTCTTGGAAGAAACAGTTCAGAGAGGATAATGGTTGCTTTTTTCTGTAGTTGGTCATAATGTTTCCATTTGGATCATTATGATGTTAAGAAACATTATCATGTAATCCTTATAAAGATACAATGTATTTTACGTATATTGTAATTTTATTTTATTTTTGGAACCTATTTTATGGTTGAAGTGAAGTAGTATCTGAATGTGTTATTTCTGTTGCCATTTTGCGTATTTTGCGCAATTCTGCTGAGTCATATGATAAATAGTGTATATCAATATGATTTATATCAAAATTGCGGTATCGTGTAGTCAGTGTGTATTGCTTTCAGTGTTATCGTTTCATTTCATGAAGAAAACAAAATGATTTATACACCGGTCTGTGGACCGGTCCGGGTCGGGGTCTCTGTTGTGTTACCGCCAGCGAGCAGGCTGTGACAGCGGTCCGGCACGCCGTGCTGACATTTAAACTTTTGTTCCTGTTTTCATCCATTTTCTCGTTTTAATATGATCCTATATGATGTAATTTTGTTCATACTTACACAATACACTGTCATACTGTACCTTTGATGCAATTTGAAGCGTATTATTCCGAATATTTGAAGAGCTGGCGGACCGACGTTCTGTTGTGTACCGAGCTGCTAAGTGGAATGCTGCGCATGCGCGGGTTGACCTACTTACATATTCACGCGCGTGTCCCAGATTCCCAGAGTGTCCTATTTATGATTCTTCGCTCGCTCTTTGTACCGCTGAATGTTTTTGTCTACGGAATTGTATATTTCAAGATAATTCAAGATAGAAGGAGCTGGACAAGAGAAAAAGGTCTGACGAAAAGCGTCTCACTTTAGGTTGCAAGATATCTCCCATAGAGTTTACCTTGAAATTGTGTGGACTGTAATGTAGACGAAAATCCATTTTAGTAGTTAAGAGTTTATTTTGACAACAGGCTTTTTTTTTTGGGGATCATCACGTTTTTGAATTTTCTTTTTTTCAAGTAGTATTACTTGAAAATTTAATGACATAGTGATGCAGCCATGTGGCCAAGTGTCATAGCTTTCCATTTTTCCATGTTTATTTTTTTTCCATACATAATTTGACCTAGAAAATGACATGTGAAACATGACTTGTCACTATCTTGTTGCGACGCCTCCCGAGGCGTCGCATAAGACTCAGGGCGGTAACCCTGAGTCAATAAGTAGTGTACTATAATGGGGTGGGGGAGGGGTAGAGTAAAAGCACTGGGCATGGGTGGACCTCTACTGTTGGATCTTGGTTTGTGCATGGCATAAGTTATAGCACTCTAAAACCACTCCTTGATATAGATGAGCAGTGTGCACAACGGTACTAACCCAAATATATACTTCACTTTTAACAACCAGTCTGTACAATACTAAGCAGAATATCATGGGAGACACGTCAGATGCAACTTTAATAATGCATGTGTACGTAATAAAGTCCCATAAACTTCAAGGCACCTAGACTGCCTACTAACCTTACCAAGCAACAAGATGTACCTTACTAGTATTTGAGTATACTATTGATAAGTGAAACCATAATATTATTTACGTTAGAAACATCAAATGTATTATGCATATATATAGGTAACTTAAGGTACTTCCAAATTTCGTCTATGTGGGCAAAAGGAGGCGCTTACAATAATTTCATTTCAACCCAACACCTGTTTGTTATTTAATCAACCATATCTAAATCAAACATATATTTAGTTACGTGTACACACGGATTTTTAGCCCTTCACACAAATACCCCAAAACTAAACGTTATAGCGTCCAGACCAAATCTCAGAAGAGTCATTACTGAAGGTCTTAGATAAGAGTGTAATATTAGAGGGTAGTATTAGAGGGTGGGTTTGCTTTATTCCCTCTCTATACCTTCTTTATAAACGTTTAAACCCCTCTAACTAGACCCTGTAATGACACAGTCCCTTTCGTTACGGCGCTCTTTTTCTGCCACTTATTCGGTGTACCTGCCAATTTGGCTACGTCAGAGAGGGGCCTGACCCGCACAGAACAGCCTCCCCCACATCGATAAGACCTCACACACCACTGCCTCCCAACAAACAAAACCCCCCACCACCCCCTTGCATAAGGCCACTTTTGGGGGCGTGGTCCGTATTTCAATGGTCACGCCCCTCAGAGTCTCAGCGTGCCACTTACATACGTAATGAGGGCGTTCCTGCCTGCCTCCTAAGAGTAAGAAAACCCCCACAAAATCCAAGATGGCGGTGGGGAGGAGGGAGGGGACGCCGGTTAAACAAGACGGTCTGGAGGGGCGTCTATCTGCCCTGTGGGTAGAGTCTAGGTAGGGAATGCCGTGCTGACAACGTACAACAATGCCGTGGGTTGGGCGCGGCAAAAGGGGGAGGGGGTCTAGCTAGAGACCTAACGCTAGACATAGGACCCAGTATTGGCCTGAGGGTATAGGAACTGAGAGAGGGCCCTTTGGCCGCCCTGCTAAATGCCCAATTACCATGGGTTTAGGGACTAATACGACCTAATGGCGGCAAGGGGAGGCGGTCAGATGGCAGGTAGAGGGTGGGTGCGTCATTATAGGGGGTTACCCTCCCCCAATACATCCCCTGAGGCACACTGATCTCCTGTGAAGCTGAGAAAAGGGACACTTTCCGTGACAGGACAGAGAGAAGAGGGCCCCTTCTCAGGTGACAGGAGTCAAGGGGCTAACGTCAAGGGGCACACAGAGAACAAAGGTTGTGTAGAGGTGGGGGAGGTGGGTATAGGGAGGGTGTTAAGGCATTAGGACAGAGAGGATGGTTTCAGGCTGGTTCCCAGTCTCTATTGAACAGCTGTCTTAAAAGTAAGACGGGAGCTACAGGTTAAAGACTCAATTCGGACTTTAAACTTTGATGGTTTATCAACGTATGCAGGCATCGCATCAACCGTTTTTAATTTCCATCCGTCACAATTACAGTAAAGTAACACTGATCCATTTCAGTCCAATTCCTCTTCACCAATGCAACCACCTTGTAAACTTTATTGACCCAGATTTGATCGTCGAATCATTTGGCAGAATTATCCATTCAAATGCTGACTGGCACACGTCATTATGTGTCACACTACAGATGAAAGGACTTTGCAACAACTACAATTGTAACCTTTATAGATTCATTCACAGCCCACATCCCAACTTAAATCACCGCTACTGAGGCATCGACCATAACTATTGCCATATGAATACTCACATGAATACCACTTGAGAAGATAGATGGGATAATTGTGATCCTATTGATGATACTGCTACCATTTCACAGGTATCCATGAGAACCTGACATGGGCATAACTTGCGACATTAATCTATAGGCCTAACCCGCATATATGGGATATGGATGAACATATTCAACAGTATTTAGATTGTGCTATTGTTATTTACTGAATGTTGCCACTGGGCCTTCCATCATCTCGTAAGCCATATGCATAGAGCAGCATAGAACACATAACTTTAATATTGCATGTAAATACCAAAGTACTATAGTGTAGTCTCTCTGCATTGTGTAGACTGATTAAATGGGCTGCTACAGCATTGCTGCCCTAAGGTAACCTGTAATAGCATAAGGACAGTGCCAGTGTCAAGGTGCCATGGTCCTATACTACTCACACGGCCAACACTACAACCCACCATACATACAGTAGCTACGACCTTAGCATATCACCAACCAATTCAATGCTATGGTGGAATGATATTTAATACAGGTCTATGGAGAAACCACAAAGACTATTATTGGAGCTTTACCTATGTTATGTATATATGGACGCGTGTAGGATGGAGTCACGTCTTGCTTTTGGGGGGAGCAGTATTAATGTTACTTCTCTCATTGGCCACAGGGAGGCAGCACTGCTGGAACGAAAGCCCAGACACACTACATTTGCCAGGGTACTGAGAGATGTCATAGCCTTTTCTATATGAAAAGGGCGCATTTCTATAGATCCATCAGTAAGAATGCAAACGCTATCCTTGCCAGTGATCTTTGTAGAAGATTAATCTCTAGATCTATACCCGGTATCTATACCCCTATATAGCCCCGCGCATCTCTTCTCATTGTGGAATGATGATCAGATAACCATAGAAAGAAACACTTTCTACAGTGGCTGATCATGAAAGCTGATGCTACGGCTATCTAACAGACCTCCAGGGGTGTCCTGCTAGCAGGGGGTCTGTAGGAACAAAGCACGGGGGCAGACCTGGGCGGGGACGGAGGACAGGGCCACACGGCGCGCGGGGCGGGGTGGGGCAGGGGCAGAGACAGAGACAGAAAGCAACAGCCGCGCCCGGGCAGACCTCTACACCCATACTGGAATGGGATGCAAACCTTTCCTTGACAAAAACAGTTTTCACTCGAAGGATACAATTTGAAATGGTTCAGTATTTAAGTAGTAATTTGGTAAATTGGAATTTGCTAATACCGGTACTTCAAGCCCAGACCTCAAGAATGCAGGCTGAATATTGAGGGCAGAATTAAAAGCAATATGTCTTGTGACGGACACTGCTGGAAGGCAATAGTAGTGTGCATGGCGTTTGGCCGGTGTTCATCGTGGGTGCTAATTCTTGATGCCGATGACATGCAGGAATAGCAGCAGTTGCAGCAATGGCAGCAGCAA
Organism: Harmothoe impar; assembly: GCA_947462335.1. Classification (NCBI taxonomy): domain Eukaryota; kingdom Metazoa; phylum Annelida; class Polychaeta; order Phyllodocida; family Polynoidae; genus Harmothoe; species Harmothoe impar. The sequence continues at coordinate 38,141,869 of OX381710.1, forward strand.
TGGCAGCAGCAATGGCAGCAGCAATGGCAGCAGCAATGGCAGCAGCAATGGCAGCAGCCATGGCAGCAGCCATGGCAGCACCATCAGCAGTAGGGGGAGGCAGCGGGCTGAAGGCTGGATGTGGCCACAATCGGATTACGGTTGAAACGTTACCGGGCTGGGAGGGGATGGCCGCGGGCTGTGGGAGGCATGCTGACAGATTGGGCCGTCATTGGACGTGACGTCAGGCCAAGGTCACGCCGTCCAGGGTGGCAAGTAGAGGCAGACCGTGGGATGAGGCTTGAGTACAGACACAGGGCCGCTAATGCCCTTTGGAGGTAATGAGCTATAAGGTGCATCCATGTATAGAGGAAAAAATCTAACGTGTGATCCTAATCACAAAAGACACAGGTATTTGTTTTTCATTGGATAAACATACTTATGTGTGAGTGTAATATGTGTGAGTGTAATATGTGTGTAGTGTAATATGTGTGAGTGTAATATGTGTGAGTGTAATATGTGTAAGTGTCATGTGTGTAGTGTAATACGTGTGTAGTGTAATATGTGTGTAGTGTAATATGTGAGTGTAATATGTGTGAGTGCAATGTGTGTAGTGTAATATATGTGAGTGTAATATGTGTGAGTGCAATATGTGTGAGTGTAATATGTGTGATAGTGAATTTGTACAACTCATGTCCCAACCCCAACCCTATCCTGAATCTGGGTCCTGCTGGTGAGTGCTTATCATGTACTTAGATACAGTACTCTCTTATAATCATTCATTGGTCAATTCTGGCATCAGAAATGAATTCCTTGTTAAAAGGTACCCTCAAGTCATGTGTCATACATGTATGTTATTCCATTTTAGGCCAGCAGGTGGGTGTGGGTGAGCAGGTGGGTGTGGGAGAGCAGGTGGCTGTGGGTGTGCAGGTGGGTGTGGGCGACAGTTGCAGGCTGCGGGCATGTACCGCCTTCTGTCGCTATCAAAAAGCGAGTCGATCGGAAGATAAACGGCGAAGATATGGGTGGTACGATTTCGTCTGCACACGTTGAGATCTCGCGCAGTACGAGAAGTACCAGTGGTGCCACTCTTTGTTTGACAAAGAATGCAGTAATTTATGTACTGTGCGTCCTCTTTTTGTCCACTGATTGTTTCCCGCCCTCTTTTATCGAACTTTTGGTCTTAAAAAAAGTGTCTTACCCCACGAGAAATCTATGTTTATATTGAATTATCTACTACTGCAAAAAAGGACATAAAGTCTATTCTAGTACATTCATGTTTGTCTACAGTGCTGAAAAGTAGGCTCATTTTTTGATAGGTATTTTTTGTTCAATTTTTTAGGGGACAACCAGTCGATAGAAATGGATGATTTTTATATCATAGAAAAGGAAAAATGTTGAACTTTAGGCTATAGGGCAAAAATTTTACCTCAGCCAAATTTTTCACCCCAAAAATAATCAATGAAATTTTTTTTTCTTTTCTCAGCAGAGTGTCTCACCAAGGCGTCGTATAAGACACTGGTAGCAAAGCTACCTGTGTCAACAACGAGCTAATCTAGGATGTGGACTAAACATTTATATCTTTGGAATTATGCCACACATATGAAAGTCCCTGGTTCAATTCCCTTCACTACCTAAGATTTTCTATGTAATCTATGTAAAGCATGTACAGAATCTGATGTGGAGTTCACGTCCAAAAAGAGCAAGTAATCATTGCATATGCACCACCTATTCTTCGAACTATTTTATACTCTCTATGGATACACAGATCATTGGATAAGATCATTACATGCATATTCAAAACACACAATATGCAAGATTGACAAAGCATGAAGGTTCCTGATATTTTCATCACAAATTGTAAACAGAAGTTCTACATATGGTCAGCTCCCCCAATTTTCCCACACCCTAACACACATCCACATAAGCTAATAACTACTAAAGTCACTCCTGCACCCCAAAATAAAATATGTACAGCAGATAAGTCTGTACCTATACATTCTACCTGTCCACCAGGGCTGTCAAACTACACTATGTACAGCCTTGATGTGTAGGAACAATGGGAGCCGCCCCTACTATTACCAGTCATCATTCATAGGAGTCTTGACAACCAAGCCTGGGTGCAAAGGACCGTCCCCCCATCTGTTCACTGTGCACACAGACCATGCTCACTACAACTCCTACACCAAAATCAACACCTTACATTGCTTAGCACACATTTAGGGGCTGTACCCCTGCCTTTTACTACTTACCATGGATGCCATAGCTCAGACCATAGCACATCTTCCCTATAGTCTTCAATCACCATCTAGCATGACCCTTTAGCTCTTTAGGGGTCTTTAAAGGGGTGCAGGGTCAGTGGAAGGTTTATTTCTCATTTTTATTTTTTGGTGGCTGTCAGGTGAATGTGGCGGACTACACTGACTGGTATTGTCTGGGGGTCTTACTAATGACTCGCTTGTGTGTATCTGATCATGTGTTATACAGACCATCAACTCACCTGTGACATACAACTCACCTAGACTGATTACTTACAACTACCATATTTACACACGTATTATAGTGATCAGGTATTTTGCTAACTATACATGTACCCATGGGAAACTACGAGGATTTGGTCCATTCAGTGAAATAGAGATTTTCATGTTTGTATATCATCTACAATATAATAGTTCGAAAATAACATATTCTTATTTTCAGAAACAGTCTTTAAGTATCATTGGAAGTTAAAACCGCTGTGCTTTAAGACAGGAACGTAACACACGTATCCTTGAATGCAACTTATGTATGTATCTGGGGTAGCTGCAGCATTGCACCCCTTAGTTGTCGACAGCTTTATTACCCCCTGTATGTGGGGACTAATGTGAATTCCTCATTATTTCAATATCACCTCAAGATATCACAGACACCCAGGCATGAAGCCCTTCAGACAGAGACATCCACATGGGGGGTATATAATTGGTATGCTTTGATACCCCGGGTTTGAGACTTTACCTCCAGGCTCTTTCTTATCTGGCGCCCTTCCAGCTCCCTACTGAACAATTAGATTTATTACACTGACAATTTGTTTCAACACTAAAAGCTCCAAGACGCATGACTTTTCACAGATGCTCAAATGATGACATCTCGCCTCGGGGCATCACCTATACCTCCAGATGAGTGAAATGTTTAATTAGAGCTGCTAAGTTTAAGGTAATTACTCTTGAAATTAGCTCACGGCTTGTTGAGTGTCTTAATGCCCAGGGTGGCGCCACTAAAAAGTGCAATCACTGTCGTGGGCTGGGCCGTTCACCGCCCGGAGGTATAGTTCAGAGACTGTGCTAGGAGACAGGTTGTCTCCTCTGAGGCTAACTGCATAGTGCCACAAAAGTGTGGGAAAAAGGGAAATATGGTATGGTTGGTCCATGATGCTACATATAGTAATTAATCAAATTTATGCGAGAGGTGTTATATAAAGATTGGTGGTAATGTTGGTCTCTCAGAATACTATACCGTTTACGAGTCACCTTTAACGCTCTGAAAGCCATAGACTATATAGGTATGTAAAGAAAGAGTAACTCATGGTTGTACAGCAAGATCTTTTTCTCTTGTGAAATATTTTGAATATTCCGCCAATAATCACAGACCACCCATAGAGGCGGACAGTGAACCAGCGCTATGAGGTATAACTTTTCTATAGCACGTGTACATTTTATGAAATACATGGTAAAATATGTTCTTCATAACCATTCTCTACATGATTGATCATCTATGTGCGTGATTCAAATCTGAACTTCCTCCACTTTCTCGTGCTTCATTAATTTTCAATGCTTTACCAATAAGTCATTACATGCACACAATCAATATGCCTTAACAATATCTGAAATATCCCACCGACCCTTTTTGTTCAATTCTGATACATATAGTGTATACTAACCAGTAAAATAGAGCATCATCCAGCTCCCCTATATAGGCATCCCTTGTACATATATCTAGTTTTGGTACCTCACATACCACCCGGACATTCCGTTTCCAGTGTCGGTCTTTATGTCGCCTGCTTCTGTTCAGTACTTGGGCGATTGATTGATTGCTCATTACCGTATGCAGATATCCCCAGACATAATATCATGTTTTCAGATATGGATGCATTACATAGCGGCTGGCCTCAGGTCGACCCCTGATCCTGGCCCTTGATCCTCTGCCACCTTAGCAGGGACTAACCCTAGAAGCCCCGACGTCGGCTTCGGTCGGCATGGGGTCCTGCTGGGCAGAACGTCGGCTCCGTGCCGTCATAGCGCGGTCCCAGGCCCATGCGTCTCTATCAAGTAAAGACAAGCTACCCGGGGCCCCAGCCTCCATCATTGTGATTTAAACCCTCCATCTCCTGCCAGCCTCCCCGCGCGCCCCCGCCGCCGACCTATCACTACCGCCTGTATTAATCAGCACACTTCCGCCCCGACGGCGTCTGAGTCATGGCGGCGCTTCCGCTTCCTGTCACGTGGGCTGCGCGGATCAGGTGCGCAGTGGTGACCTCTGGCCCCGGCAGCTTCCCGCCAGGAACACCAGGTGTCAGCACGGGTTTGAGGCTCTAATGACGTCATCAAAGCGCCGCCGCTGACGCCCCGCGGTGAGAATGGCTGCTGAGAGGGGTGGGGGGAGGGGGGTAACGTCGGCGGCGGTCAGGACGGCCGTAGATAACGCGGGATGGAGCGCCGACCGGAAGGCGCCGCCGCTAACTCGGCGGGTAAACCAGTCGGCTCGTGTTTATCTAGCGATTTTCTGGGTGATTTGGTGAGCGCGGCGGGAGGTGCGGTGAGGGCGCGGAGGGAGGAGGAGGGGGAGGGGAGGGGACTGGAGGAAGCAGGGCTGACCCGCTGACCACAGGAGAGCTGACCACAGCTCCTCATTAGCCACCACCCGCTGACGTACAGCCGTGAGATATGGAGCATACCAAGGGGGTAGAGTAAACGATAGGGGTAGGAGGGCAGTCCCGGAGGCAGTATAGGGGTGGGGATGTCTGGGGGCCTGAGTAGCACAAAGGCGTGGCCAGGTTGGGGCAGGAACGGGGCAATTGTAGCCATGGATACTGACATGATGATCCCATATAGGAAGTGGATGTGAGTGGTCAGGACATTTTGGACGGGACCAGTGTGTTTGACTGGGACTTTGTGAGGCAACACACTTGCAATGTTTTTCGACGGGTCTGTGTCCCAACGTTATTCATAATGATTTCTAAAAGCCATAGACTGCAATACATATGTACTTAAATTCCAATGCTTCAGAGCAATATGAAATTCCCAAGAACTAGGCTACCACTCATCAAAGCTCACCCTTGTCAGTCCCCCCCCCCCCTAAAGCTTCGCCAATCACAACCTGGGACCTCCCTAGGTACGACATGAGTTGACGTAACCCCTGAGTTGCTCACTTGACTGCCTAGAGCTGCTCGTCATCCATAAGGCTGCTGCTCAGCGCGCACCCCGGGCACTAGGCCTCCTCCACGGTCTGCCCTCAGTTCTGCCACAACCACAGCCTCCCGCCATTAGTACCCATACCTACTACCAGGTGGCGCCAGGTGTCACTTCCGGCACTAACTTCCGGCAAAGTACCCGGGCCCTCTCCAGGGTAAAGTGTCTGTTGATAGCCGCTCAGCAAGGTGTAAATCTCGGTATGCATGCAGGTAGGGAAGCAAGCAATGGTTATAAATGTACCATTGTTAAGCTAAATTGTTCAGCTATTTCTGATGGCACTGATCAAGTGATGGATATGCCGTATGCCGTCAGCATTCAGAGGCGGATTTAGGTCGGGGGCGGACCCGGCGTGCGCCCCCACCCCATTTTTGGGGCGAAAGTTGAGTTTTTTAATGTAGATATTTTTGGGGGGATTTTTAAACAATGCCCCCCCCCCCCTCCCCTTTTCAAAATCCTTGACTAAGCCCATTGGTGTGAGGCCGGCCGGCCGGGCAGCCAGCAGCAGCAGTGTAGGTAGCTGTAGTAGAGGACTGTGGCGAGGAGAGGCCTGTTTAGTGGCTGCCAGCCCGGCCTACGTGACGTGTCTATAAACCCTGACGACGGCACCCGTCGTCATAGAGATATCCCCTCCCTCCCACCCCGCTACTTCACCCAACCCCCTCCTGTCTCGGTGCCCTGCTACTACTAGTACCCGCGCAGGTTATACATCATGAGGAGCTTTAGTTCTAGCTTTACTCACCAGGCGTCTCTGCAGTTGGACTGAGCAGCTCACCACTGTCAGGATCTACCCCGAGCAGCTCGTAGGGTAAACTTTATTTTTGTTTTAAAACCAGAATAAGCTGCTGCCCTTATTAAACTGAACAATTACGGTAATGTGTTTGCTAATTCTTTGAAAGCAGCATTGCATTAAGCGTATGGGAAGAACGTGAAGAAACCATTAGCACGTCCTGGCTTGCGCCATGTGACTTACCGGTTACCAACATCTTTATGTAAAGCAGGGAATATGCCTCACCTGAAAGGAGAAGATAAACGTACATTAGTATGGAGTGTTATATGTTGAAATAGCTGCTGTGTGCTGTATACATTGCTAACATTCAGTAATAGGCGACCCGGGTGTGCTCTATGTGCCTAATGAGCCCCCGTTGGGCCATGTTGGTCTAGCTAATGAACCTTGCTAATGCTGAGGGCCAATAAATGAGCACAGCTGCCCCAGGGAATGCTGAGGGCAGCCTTGCATAAGCTGCCATAGCCGTGCCCCCTGACATGTCAATCACATACCAGGCAGTCAGCCTGTGTTCCTTCATGGTGGGAGGATGTGTGCTCAGATCCCGGGTTATGATGCTCCACTATTATGACCACACCCTTAACGTGTAGGCTATTCATTACATCACACAATCTAACAGTAACAGACTCGAGCCTTGAGCAGTATACTTAATTGCATGTATTCCTTTTCCCCCCAAAATCCTATATGTTAAAAAGTGCATGAACATACCCCGTAGAACATGCCAACAGTGTTTGTAAGCAAGGCCTAACCAGTTGAACCTAGACCACATAATATGTTTGTTGTTGTTACTGTTAGGAAATACTTTAGGCTACTCAACAACATTCAATAACAGCCATGAAAGTTAGTACGCGCAGGAAATATCTGTAGATTATAAGGCATGCTTCATTTCCAAAGTTCACAAATAGCATAGAGGAATGCATGTCTTCTGGTTCTCATTAAAAGTAAATAAGACATTAATAGACTACACGAAACATTCTCGACCTCCATTGGACATGGACTCTCCAAATCTAATGTCAATTAACCTGATATCAAGCCCCCTGCATGGATCATCCGGACCAGCAGGGCTCAGACACTCCCCACCCCCAGCCATGAACACATCAATAACTCAAAAGCTTGCTGTGAGCTGCTCCTCACAGAATGTAGGGGTGAGTGGTAAATTGGCCTGCGTTAGGGACATATCTTCTCTGGTTCCCAGTCTTCATTATGGCGTCCTGTGATGGTGCTATACACCACAGGCCTGCACGTCACGCCGTTATCAGACACCGCATGGGGTGGGTATATGTGTGCAGGTGTAGCCTTTATGAAAACCTGCTCACCTTACACATTCACCACAGTCACTCACTATATTATATATCTATACCTCAACCTAGAGTTGCTCAAGACCGTGAGTTAATGATTTCTTTGACATTATGCATTGAGTAGTTAAGTAGAAAATAAAGGCAATCTCACCCTCCCTCCACCCCGAGGTTTACTTTCTTAATCTTTATGTTTTTGCCCCTCCATCTCTCAGCCATCGGAGAAATTGACACTGTAGTCGCTATATTTCTCCCCTATAATATATCTTAAGAACCACAACCGCCACACAAAACCATAGAACACAGGAGTCTGGACTGGTCTACCCGGGGCCTCACCCTGCCCCATCTGGTTCCCCACACAGCTTCCTGAGAGCAGCTCCTGCCCAGGAGGGGGCAGCCTGCAGTAGGTTATTAAATAGGCGCCGCCCCTTACCCCCAGTCACGGGCCGGCGGAGGCGTCAGGCCGGGGGCGCCGGGCCCCCTCCGGGCGCGCCCTGGAGGGACGCGGCAGGCGTGTTCCGGATGGCAGGCACTGGAGGAGCAGCTCCTGGAGGAGGAGGGAGGGGAGGGCGGACAGAGATAGCGGTAATTGGCCATTACACAAGGCCCCCGCCGGCCGTGAGCTGCTCACTGCTCTGCACAGGCTGACTGCTGAGCTGCTCCTATACTCCGTCTCTGGAACATGGGCTGCTCACCTGAGGTGGCAGCCGGGGTGGCAGGTGGGAACTGCTCCTGCTGCTGTACATTAGGGTGTTGGACTCACCAGGGAGATCGTTGAGAAGACAGGGAACAAGCTGTGTATAGATTCACGTACATGTATGACCATGGCAACAACTAACGATGGGTTTGTTCACTTGGTTCGACACCCACGGATTCTAGACTGGTCTTTACATACTACAGGGCCCAAACATTCGCACATGTATATATAAGGCTACCGGTAATAGATATATAGTTGACACATATACAATGGCATGGGGATGCAATGACATGGGGTGCAATGTCATGGGATGGTTCCGGATGCTGCTTGTATGGGTACAAAGGATTGTGGAATGATTGGTCCAACAAATCACATACACAGACCTAAAAGAAGGCACCTGTCACCCAGCTATCAAATCATGATACAATGGACAATCATGGTCACATTCACTTCAGTGGCAGATTGGGATTTTTTCCCCAATATCCCCCCAATTCAAAATCCTGGATGTACCACTGCACTTTTAGTAGTATATACCTCCTTACTCCGCATCCATGTGTATTTCGTCTTAAATTTTTTTTCCAAATCTTTCTCAGTGACGTTTGGCAGCCCCATCCTGGCAGTAATAGTATGCAGATGTTATTGGTGCTGAACAGGATGCCTTATCAATATAGCCATCGGCATCCACGCCACTGCCCTGGGCCACCTATCTATCTTCAATAATAAGCCAGATCTGATATAGGCCATGCTGATAAATAGGCTAATATATAGATACCGTGTGGGCGAAATTGTTTCTTATGTTTTAATATTACTGTTTTTATTTTTTTATAATTGTAGATGAATATCCTCACATGGTACTATAGAGTAAGCTATATTTCTCTTGACTTACAGATTTACAAAAGCACACGTTTCTACCACAATGCATAACATCATATCGATACAAGAACACACACGAAGTTATGTCTTATATTTCATCCCGAAAGAATTCCCTTCTATATGTTTTACAAGCATAATACACATGAGAGAACCGTCCCGTGTGTCTACCAGTCATCCCCGTCTGGCGATAGACCCACGTCAAATGTGCCGTCTCAAAATGCCAAAACCTCTGCCATGCGGCCCCGTATACCCCCCGGCAGGAATACCATGATCAGCATAAAGTCGGGTCATGTTTCAGTCTGATCACTCTCACCTCCTGACCCCACACTGCCCCCCCCCCATCCCCACAGACACACACTTCCCTCCTTGGCATTCCCATATTTCCATATCTTCAGCCACATGTTTTCAGTCTAAGCTGAAGGTTCATGACATCCCCTTCCTATAGGATTTACAATAACATTATACGGTTTCCTCTATATGTGATAATATATACCAACTTTTCGCATATATCAAATGACCAATCTTCGTTTCTCTATGCGCATCGCATTATTTTTTCTTTCAGTCTTGCGTTGATCTAAACACTCCACCAAAGACAGTTCTGTCGGAGAGCAGCTCATTGTTTATGTATATAGTATATGTACACAGTATCATTAGTTACATGCAGTGTGAGCATTATACCACGAGCAGCTCCCCTCAGTAAGTGTCACAGTGAGCAGCTCACACAGGGGGTACAGGGGGTACAGGGGGTCCTAAGGGGCGGGGTGCGGCACCCCATCCATCTTGTGTCAGGTAGGGGGTGGCGGCTCCTCCTGCCCCTCACACTGAGAACACTCCATGTGTGGCTTCTACACACCTTGACCTCTGCACCCCTCCCACTCCAACAGGAGATCTGGAGGTGGAATCTTACTTTTCTTTGCTTAGTCCCACCAGTTTTCTATTGGTATACAATACTGCTCTAACCCTAATCTACTACCCCATCTATGATCCATTATAAATGACCTCCCACCATGCATTCCCCAGATCCACTATAGGTCTCCCTTGTGTCTGTTGTCTTCACATGATCCCACTTTGAGCTGCTCACTGGTCCCCATAGTACCGACCCCGTAACCCTGCCAAAACCCGACACTACGGTACCAGCGGACCCCCTGCCATGACGTCACGGCAGTGGCGCCCTTCGGTGTCTCGTTATGATGACAAATGACGTCGCCACGACGTCCTATGACGTAGTTATGCCAGACGTAGACAGCACGTCGCTAGGGCGCCATTCTTCAAAGTGGGCGCGGATTGAGATTGATGCCAAGGGGTGAGGTGCAATAAAAGAGGACATTCTTAAAGAGAAGAAGACATCAAACTTGAGCTGTTATCAAAGTCCTCTCCATGTGAAAAAGGGGGGACATATAAGAAAGCGAAGGCAGTGAAAGACATCTAATACTGACACAGTCGGAAATGATATTGGAACATGTAAAGTATGTTTTCATCAAGTTCCCCTTATATGGACTATCATATTTTGGAGGTCCTGGCTTTTATTGAGAGAAAAGTCTTGAATTGCATTTTCTCTCCTAGATGTGCGATCAGTGAGTCTCAACATAATACTAACCGTATTATATCCAAATACGGTTAGGAGCGTTGCAAGCATGCATGGTCAGCAGTGTCTGTTCCATATATCCATGGATATTTGATTATCTTAGGGTTCAGCCTGTTATGGGAGAATATGAATGTAACCCTCTGACTATGTGGGTAAAGGGACATCGATGCCTTGGTGTGATACCAGTGTGCGGTATTGGTACCATTCCCTCACAGACCCACAACATGCCCCTCCCCTATCCATACACATGAACAATGATCTCATGTCAGGTGACCCTGGGGAGGCTTAGGTCACCGTGCAGGGTCAGGTGTCACCATAGTAACCGACACGCAACCTGTCAACACACCCTGCACGCTACTCCCAGGGGCAGGCCATGGGACGGTCATCTTAAACCCCCTTCTTCCCAGACCAGGGCTGCAGGACAGCAAGCGTTTGTAGACCTACATGGTACTATCGGGTATAGTACCTGTGGAATTACTGAACGGGGAAATCACTGCAATCGTTCACTCATTTCTCTACAGTGCAGAGCATAACAGCGGCATATCTTTCCGATCTCTTACGTCAGCCTGTTATATAACCTACACTGGGGCCCTGTACCTCTCCCTTTTCTCAGTGTCCCGGTCACCACAGACGCTCTGGGTATCACAATACACATCCCAGCCTGGGACACTCTAGAGACCGTTGTGCCGCTCTCTGCATTTTTATCTGCTTTTCCTTTTGGAAATCCGAAGTATAATTGCCCAATATGGCTGTACCTTCATGTATTCTTAATCCAGGCACCAGAACCAAATCTGTGTACAGAAGTAGTCATTGAGCCTGGTCAGTGGTCAGCCATACTGACCACATACCAGCTACCTGTCAGTCTCACTGTGTGCTCAGAATCAGGTCAGTATGGCAATAATGACATGTGGCTTCCGTGCATGGCAGAAGTGGCTTCCCTCTGGGCGGCATATGTGAAGGTGGCTTTGGGTTAGAGGTCGGCCATTGATGTTCTAAGGTCCTAGCGCCCAGCACCGCTCACTCACACACACCTGAGTCCCCCAGGGTGGGGCAGCACATATACACACACGTGCGTACACGTGTAGCCCTTTCAGCACCAGGTAGCACCACGGTATGCAGTCTCCCATGGCCTCCAGCGCTGTAAGGTCTTATACATGTTCACCTCTAATTACACACCTTTACAGCCCTAGCCTGAGGCTGAGATTCCAGGTCAGGACATGGTTAGTGAGACTCCAGAGGGACTCCATGCCAGAGTGGCATCTCCCTTGTTGGCAAAGTAGAACGTCCTGAGATTTAGGTTAACTTTCTGTAGGAGTTGAACAGAATTTAATACAGAAATTCCAGACACAAAGTAGGAATTCCTGCAAAAGTAGGAATAGTGGCATCTCTGGTACAGTATAACGCATCCCTTAACTTAAATAGTGAAACCTCATTTGTTTATATGAATGTACATCTATGCCCTATAGATCTAGACTCCAGAGTAACCAGTCTCTGGCACATGATGGGATCCCACCGACATGTGGCGCATCATGCCCCACCTGCACCCCTCCACACCCCTCTCCATGCTTGATATGATAAGGAACCCCCTCCCATGGCCTCTATCTACCCTGTCAGCGCCCGTGGAGGCAGGGACAAGGTGTAGTGGTGCCCGGGGCATGTCCTCCTCCCCATGCCTGTCAGTAGGCTACGAGTTGGGGGTGGGGCACGGCACCAATTGGTCTTAATTTCCAAAAGTGCTATCTGCCCGTGTCGGTGATAAATCTCACGTGTAGGGGGTGCCTCGGGGGACAGGGCCCCCTCATCCTACCACTGAAGGGTTGGAGCACGGGTGTGATGTTGGATATGAAGACCGAGCTATTTTACAGATTGCCTTGGTCCTCAGGGCGCCCCTGAATTAACTTATTACATTGGCACGCAGTAAAATTTATATTGGGAGTTCAACCCTTTAACCCTAAACACTGAATGAATCATGCAGGTGTGGTTCTAATGTATGGCACATGTAGAACATGGAAAGGCAGTGCTTGTGGGGTTAGGTTGTGTCATATACCCACGTACGTTGGGCAGGGCAGTTTATGGAAGTTATAGTGAGGGATGTAGATGTGTTAGGGTAGAAAGGGCAGTGTATGAAGGAGATAAGCAATGAGGAATTGGAAAGCAAGTGTGCATGTCTCTGTCCGACACATGTGTATATAGTGATACTGCTGTTGGTGGAGTAAAATGAACATAATGAAAAGACAACACAGAGAGACTGTATGAGAGGTTAGGCATATGGCAATGGAAATACCCCCACCCCCATGCCTTCCCTTCATCCCTATCACACACCCTACGTGTAGCCTCCGCCCCCACCGCCGGGGGCAGGGGCCCACGATAAGCGGCGTACATTTGTTTCAGTTTACGGGGCGCCTGGATGTCGTGAAGCGGGGCCTGACCCAGCCCCAGAAATGTGGCCTCTCCGTTTGACGAGTCACCTCGCCACACGGACCCAGGCTCCGGTTACCGCCCACACCCTCCCCGTGTGCCCCCCTCCAAAAAAAGGTAGGATCCTTTGCATTATCTATATGGGGTTTATTATGATCGTAGGTTTATCCCTAGTATAGGTATAGTCGTAACCAACCCTGACTGTAGACACTATCGTAACACCAACTCGCTGGGCCGTCTGGTCTAGTGTAATCGGGGACAGATACATCATTTTGAGAACCCCCGGGAGCAGTGGCAGTTTATAAAATGCCTAACATATTATTTAATTTATCGGCAAATAATGACCCAAAATGTTATGTCTCAAACTGTCCTACCTCAGACGATAATCACCATAAGCTTTCGATGCAATTTCGTGAGAGTGGGGGGCGGGGGCATAATTTCTACTCACAGGTCTGGTATTTAGAGCGCGATTATTAAGTTATAAATTGGGGAGAGGAAGCTATAATTTCTCACGTGTGCCACATCATATTCAAGAAAACATTCCACAGTGGGAAATGCCCGGGAAAATGCCTGTGTAAAACTCTGAGCTACCATAGTTTCAGCACCTGATTCTATACATGCACCATTTTGATTAAGACTTGTATGGCATCTGTTTCAGATGTTATTGGTTATAGCATCGGCTTACAAAGAGGTCATGATGCACTCTCTGGTTATAGATATCTGTCTACACCCCTTTATAACACGATGGTAAAACGGTCTGTATGTATAGTTACATGGAGATGCAAGTATCAAATCACGTCTAGCCTGGACGGTTTCGCCTGGACAGACATAAACTTATGCCCTCATATCCTCTGGGTCTCCTATCAACATTATATTGACCAAACTGCTTTGTGCTTGATTATTAAAAGCCATTCAGTTTATTAGATTATGCCATTTGGCGGTCCCTAGTGTCAACCCTCACCCCTTTCTAGCGGGGCCAGATGAATCAGGCGGCGAAAAGGCCCATCATAATGTGTGTAATTGGATAATGGCGGCGACAGAGTCGTGTGTGGCGGGAAGCGGTCGTGTGTGAGCTCGGAAGTCGTCTGCTCCTACAGCACAACAACTGCTTCCGGTGGCTGCGCGCGGTAATTGCGCACTGACCCATTGGCCCGCGTGTAGCCATGACTACGGCAGCGCTCCTGGCGGCTGTTATGGGAAGTATACGGCCATGGCGTCTGTGGGGTTTGGGTTTCATCGACATGGAAATGTGAGGATTGTTGTGTGAAGAACACCAGGGAGGGAGGGACATGTGGGGAGCAAGAAGGAAAACATGTTCTGCTGTTGATAATGATGGTCCATGCATGGCTGCTGGCCGTTTTCACAATAGCTGGATTTTAAGTTGTTTTGCAAGTATACAAATAGCGCTTTCCAAACCTCTGCGAGGCATATCTTAATGTTTATTTTCAGTTATTTTCTTCTTTTCACTGTAGAGTCTATCCCTCTATAGGCCTACCCATATATATGCACCCACCCCCACCTTCTGCCTTATACTTCTATACTTCTCGGTAGTTAACTTCAATCTTGTAGCCTTTTCTACATTTCCCTCATACACTGCTCCCCCTATGTACCAGCTGTAGACCATAGGCCTATACCCGAGCTGCTCCTCTGCTCCATCCAGCACTGCCCCCGCTCTTGGCGTCGATCTGTGTGGTGGCGCCACCCGGTGGCGGAGGGCCGGGAGGCGGGGCCACATGTCAGACGGCAGACGGGCAGGGCTAGGCAGGGTGGCACCACGACAATTTCATGGTCTAAGAAGCCATTGGTCCCCTGCAGTTCACACCACAAATATCACAGGCACGGGCAGCCATACAGTCGCCTTGCCGATCAGCCGCCTCCCTCCTCCTCCCGCCGTCCATACCTACGTAACGCTAGCATAATAAGCGTACAACCCAGACGATTTTTATCATGTACAGATTGACTGCATGATTGGCAGGAAGGAGGGAGGTTATATGGGTAGGGGTGGCTTTGTTATGATCCCGAGATCAGAACAGTCGGTCGAGGCCTACATGGACAAGGATTCCCACGCTGATCTGGGCTTAATCTGCAGTACAAACAAAACAAAGATGGCGGCCGCGGTTTCTAAACTAAAGAGGCTGCTCTGGATACTGCAAAGTAACCAACCAGCCACCCCGAGCAGAGAGCAGGGGTTAAAGCTCTAGTCGGCGGACTGACGGCCGCCCCAGCCGGCCGATTGTCTAGGTGCGGCGACGGCGGGCGGCCCTCCTGCTGGGCAAACGACCCGGACCCGCGCGCCGCGTGAACATTGCCCTCTCGACCGGAAGGAAACGACGATGGGCGCGGCGTCGGCGGCGGGGGCGCGCGGCCCGGTGGTCGTCGACGGCGCCGCTCCCATCTTGCCTGCTCCTCCGCCGCCAGGAAGGCGGGCTCCGGCCGGGCCAGCTACATATGTCGGGCTAATGTTTTTACTGCTATTACGTCTGGGCCAGTGGAAAATGGCCGCCGCAAATAACAAGCTTCCCGTCTGCCGCCACTTGGCCATCTTCCGACCGCTGCTTGTTGGCTTGGTGAGCAGGCTCCTCCTGCAGTATAGGCCTGATTCCAACCACCTCTCGTACCTGCCGACTCTGGCAGTAGTTCCAAAGTTCAATCTGGAGATATTTCTTGCACCGTGTATATTATAGTGTCTATTATTACATTTGAGACATTCGAACACATAACATGTATCTACATATTCCCAATGACAATGAGTACAGACAACCTCCATCCAACTCACCATGCACTCCTTCTGGGTGCCAGCATGGAGGCCCTTGTAGTGAGCAGCCACATTTTTATTTATAATGTTGAGTTTAGGCAGAGGTTATACAGCGTGAAGGGAATGGGGCCTGACTTTCAGTAGATTAGGCCGTGTGCTCTGCGGGATGGCTGCACATCGTGTCTAATCGTCTTGAACGCGCCGTCGTCTGCGTCTATTTACTAGTCTGTACACACATCTCGGAAATCATCATTATCAGTATGAAAGTAATTGTATTTTGATTTCCATTTACAACACATTTTCTTATCCTAGCTGCGCAACATAATCCATAATATCACATCAAGAGCGTAACATAACATCAATAGGAAAGATGGTATCCATGCATGCCTTTAGCCGTCAGTGCTGATAAGAATCTATGCGATAGTCTACTAGTTTCTACTCGGTATGGTGACTCGGACGCAAGAAGAGGTATCTACAATTGTCTTTAAAACTCTTCAGAATAATGTAGGATTGCATGCATATGGGAAGCACTAAGCCAATATAAGACGCATATCCACAGTACATGCATGGTGCCAGTGGCTCATAATCTTACAGAAAGGTGCTGTCCTTGTATGAGAAGAGCTGGTCTATTAACCCGGGTATACAGTAGTATAGGAGCAGCTCAGTGTATATACTACATCACTATGAGCAGCTCCCCGAGCTGGGAGCAGGTGGAGAGCAGCTCTCCTCCCGCCCTGCTCGTTATTTTGCTGGTCCCCATGTGGGGTTAATGGGAGTGGCGACCAGCCAACCGGAACCCAGCGTAGGTCACGCTGTGGAGAGGGCGGGACCGGAACTAGAAGGGTGGAACTGGAAATTATGATGGGATGGAAGGGGAGAGGAAGAAGTGTCTTCTGGGAAGCTGTTTTTAATGGGTGATTTACTTGTCTGAATTCCAGACCAATGGTAGTAAATAATCTATAAAATACTAAGCCTACCTTTATGTACAGGTTTGGACTGTCTTCGGTTATTTTTTAATGGATTTATATGGCTTATTTATGTATGCAACAACAATCCATCAATTTGATTTACATAACCAAATTCTTGATCTATTGTCTCCTTCACATCATGCAATAAATTACGTCTGCCACATTAACGTTAAACCATTAAGACGCCAGAGCGTATCGTGACATGACGTCATGGTCCCACGTGACGTGTTCTCGTGACGCCCTGCTGCTGTATAATATAAGGTTTGAGATGTGGTGCCTGTGTCATGATGTGTGATGATGGGTGAAGGTTCCCGTGACGGCAGCAGCTGCTCACAGAGCATTCCAGAGCATCATCATTCAGCTACTCCACTCTTTTCCTGTCTTGATAGAAAATCTCAATGTCCATCCTTACCCATTTCATAATACCAAACGCCCAAACCCAAATGGATTCTCGTCCAGCGAGATGCCAATAAATAGATCCACATACATGTCTAAGATACTTTACAGCACCAGTAGACAACGTTATTCAATGCACTGACATCTCAAACATCAACAATGGGAGTTGGATCTTCCACATGATCAGTTTTTAATTAATCAATGCACTCAGCGAGGCAGGGACAGGGGCAGAGACAGAGACAGCTGTCTCTCTTCCTACCTGGACACTTAATGAAGTTAAGGCTATAACCCTATGACACGCCCACCCACCACCACTGTCCCCAGCTACCCCGGTTATCAGATTATAACAGTAATGGCCGCTACGCCTTTCACTGCGCTCCACCAGTCGCTTAATAAGATGTTAAAATGTTCTGCTGCGCTGGTCCCCAAGTAGTAATGGCATGAGTGTGTGCATGGCCGGAATCAGCAAGGCAGATGGTGCTGCCCTCTGGTTAATCTAATCGGGGGCAGGGAGACCCCTGGCGGACAGATGCTAATGTGGATTTTATTAACTTAGTTCGTGATGTCGTCGCCAGGAGATGCTCACAGAGTAATATGGAGTCTCTTAGGCATTGTCTACAGGGCTGGGGATCATAACCACCTTTGTTACCAGCGCGCAGGGAGCAGGCAGGGTCACCATGCAGAGGTTAGCACGCAGACTATCATGACGAGACTATGTGGAGTACGCTTTCACAGATTGGACCTTCGAGTATTACACCTATATGTGCCCTTCTGACCACTGGATACTTGAAATAGTCCATGTTTACAGTGACACTGATTTAATTGTTTTCCCCTATAAATGGGCGGGACAAATAGTAGCTACTAATATAGTGGCCAATAAAGTCCTACTTAACATAATCAACGTATTTTTAATCAACAGAAACATGCAAGGGTTCAGGTCTGAAATGTCATATCTCCATTAGATAATCTGACGCGTACCGGGCTCTGACCTAATTCTCAATCTAACTTAAGATGTTTTTCTAAAATTAGTTTCTCATCTAGAAACTACCTAAGTGCATTCCAGTTATAGTGTACAACAATAGCATATCAGTCGGCCAATCTCTCCCATGCACGTCCACTTGATCCTACACCCCAATAAGTACTCTAGGCTGTGTAGTGTATAGTGAAGCGCCAAGACCCACTCCCAGGAATGAGATGCCCGGTCTGCGTGGTCAGAGCATCATAGATGGTGGAGTTGTTATTATGGCCCCAACAGAGAAGGCAAGATTGCCTTATTTCTAGTGACTTGTGAATGCTCAAACTTACAGATGATGATCATAAGCAATTAACAAGGCTGTAACCATTCATTGTTCAATGTAAACCCCACAGATTAGTGAAAAATATGGATTTTATGATTTCATGGTGATGCCCGTAACACACTGCCACTGATGCCCGTAACACATTGTCAGTGCATGAAAGTGATGCTCCGTACCACAGTTCTTTTGGTGTATACAGTGGTGTCTCCTTAAGTCGGTCTTCTATAAGTCGGTCATCCACTTATCGGTCAAAGATTAGTTAATGACGGTTTTAATTGCTCTTTATTTGTACCCAATAAGTCGGTTATTCATGTTTCTGGTATCGGTCGGTAGATTTAGGTACTCAATGTGTATTTTGCATTATAATCTGCCTTGATAAGTCGGTTGGTGGGAAGGTGGATGCCATTTGAAATGCTTTGAGGGGGCCGTGGTAGTGTTTGCAGCTTTGTTTTCACGCCAAACTGCTACAGAAACATACCAGCGACATGGCAAGGGGTAGCATACTACACATCAAGGTGTTAAATGCTTTGAGACGTTTTGTCATTGTCTTCTAGGGATTGTGTTTGTGTGATGGGAGGCGGAGGGGAGATGTAGGAGTGGATAGGACCAGACATAACAAAACAGGCCTGCCAAAATGGAATTGTACCGCACACAACCACCCCCACCTCCACCCCCACCCCCACCCCCACCTCCATCATTCTATACCCCCGCCACTTCACCCACCCGGTCGATTCAGACATCGGGCGACTTTGAACACAAACGGGGGTGCCCGGGAAATCGAGGCCTGACTGTATACATGTATGTAAGTGTTACTCAAATTGGTCCAAAATCAGATTTATGTGTTTCTTTTGCCTCCATATTATTCCTGTTGATTTGTATACAATAATCATGTAAGATAAGGGAAATGCAAAAAGATTCCTTCATATAATCACTTTAAAATACTAAACTAAAGTAGCCTCATATAATTTCAAGGTAGCTAGTAGTATAGTGCAGATAATTGTATCCCTAAAATTAATTATTTCAGAACTCACTATACACCTTGAGATCACACAGACAAGTTTTGTTATTTGTAGACATGGAATCAATGGAGAGGGGTAAGTCTTTTATTGTTATGGTAGTTGTCATCACCATTTTACAACAATTTTACAAATACTGGGCTTTGGACCAATTCAAGAACTTGACACTCTTCCTAAATTAAAATCAAATGCATCATATGAATATGCTCTCAGAATAAATTCTATGCCTCTACCACAGTCACAGGGGCGCTTATAGACAACAGTATGGTATGAGAAGTTGTGGTCACCTATTCATACATCTTGTTTTTCATAATCATTTTTCAGATGAAGGGATACCTCCCTACCTGTGTTACTATTGTGACACTACCATGGACGAGGTGCAACAAGTCCTAGACCACTGTCTGATACTCCATTCTTCTGAGCTTTTCAAGTTACGTAGGCAATATGGCGGAGATAGGGATAGGGCTGGCACAAGATTCAGGCTTGTGTGAGGGCAATGCTAGGAACAAAAGGTTAAAACATTCCAATGTACAATGTATAGGTTCCTTAGATATCACAACCTCGTACCCACATGGTAGTCTAGTGGTCATCACAGTCCCCTTGTATCCCAAAGGTCCAGGGCTCAACCTTCCCACCATTTTATCTTCAATGTTCTATTTTTATGAAGAAAAAATGATGGGTAAGTTGACATGACCGAGTCACGAACCCTGGACCTTTGGGGTACAAGACGACGGTGCTGACCACTATACTACAGTGTGGGTGTGAGTTGGTGATATATAAGTAACTGATATATACTGCACACTGAACAACCCCACACCTTGTGCAAGCCCTTACCCACCTCTCACCCAAGTTCCCCCACCACCAGCTAGCCACTGGGTGAGATTGGGTGGGCATGTGGAAGGGCTAGGGCACCTCAGCCAAAGCTCACACTACCTCACCCCTTGAGCTAGGCATAAAGGTAGTTCGCCCTAGCTGGCACTAGCATGCCCTGGCCTCACCCCAGTTTCCTGGGTCCCCCCTTTACTGTAGAGGGTTATTTCCTCTGGCAAATAATGCCCGTGGACAGGGCATCATAGAATTGTGTTACGGGCATCACAACAAATACTTTGATATGTGGCAAGGGCATCACTGATTGATTCTAGGATGGCCAATACAGTAAATTTAGCCTCCTATTGCAGTGCAATTGCTATCCAGATTGTGTGTATTGATAAATAAGCCATACATACCAAGTTGTACAACCTGCCACCCCCCCTAACACCCTTAAAACTAACAAAAACAAGCCTCCATTCAACCTACCATCCGCCATCTTTGATGCTCTGACCACGCAGACCGGGCATCTCATTCCTGGGAGTGAAGACCGTCGTCCAGGGCAGATCCCTCCTCTTCATGCCCGGCCCGATCCGTCTGTATCGCCGCCGGGCTTGGCTTTATCCCCGGCCCGTGTAATCCCCGGGAAGCCTCTTAGCTGGCCGTCACAGTTGCCAGCGTGTAATCAGTGTTGACTCGTTGTGTCGCCGTTAGAAAGCCACCCCTGGCAGCACGCCGACCCCCACGTCGCCAGTTCACTTGTGTTGTCGCCGGTCACAGAAGGAGTCTGACCTATTGCCGCAGGCTGGGATTATCACACTGACGTTGGGCAGGCAGGGCGACGCACAGGAGGCCAGCGTGGGTGTAATACTAACAGTGTAGGGAAGCCACTCAGGTGGGCACACACCTTCTCCCCATTCCCCATACTACTCTATTATACTAAAGTTTTTCTAACTCTTCAGTTCCGATGATCCTCAGTGAAACCATAACCATAGCTATGATCTCAGGCAGTAGAGGCATCATTATGTTTGAATGTGTTGAGAATAGAGTACATTTGAATGTGAAGCCACTGCGGAAGCCACATTTGGGTGACCATCTCTTTGAGGGACACTTGAGCATCATCGATTGCAAACATTAATCCCCGGGATTAATCCACAATGTCAATAGGAGAGGGAGGTGTGGTTGGTCCTTAACTCGTTAATGATCGCAAAATGCGTAACATGCTCTTTGTCGTCATGATTAATGAATGCATATTTGGCGAGTAGCCTTTGTTCATGCATCATGCCGACCTTTCGTGAGTGTAAACATCATCACTACCAGTATATAGAGTAAACATGATTCTTGAATGCAGCCCTGGCGAGTAACTCGCCAGGGCTGCATCCATGCATCATGCCAACTGAGGGCACCTTAAAACATTAAAGCACTATGTGGCCCTAATGTGATATGCCATTTCAGATGGCCGCGTCATACTGAAGCCACACTGAGAAACCGTCCCCACAAACCAGATGTGTTTACTATCTGCTGTTGCCTTACTAGTAGTATTTATAAACCGATCAGACATTTTCCCGGTCAAAATCATTGATCATCATCACTAAGTAGGTTCAGAGCAGTGACACAGAGGAAGCCACTTTCAGCAACAAAGAAGCCACTTGAATGAAGCTATGAAGCCACATGGATGTAAAGTCAACATTTGACACGGTGTTTGTTAACCACTATACCATTCAACCTAGCAGTGTTTTATGAGATTGGGGTCAATCTACAATTTATATCCTCAGGATTTTATTCATTGCAAAATGAATGTACAATTCTCCTCCTCAGGCAATAAGACTGGTAAAAGTCAGCGCCATATAGAGACGTGCTTCTCTCTCAGTCCCAGTCACACAGCCGGCCAGGTCTGGTTGTCAGACACCCATCAGTGTGTCAGGAGGGGAGCTGCACGCATTGAGGTGGGGGGGGGGGGGGATCCTCCTGTAAAACACATTAGGCCCTCCCTGGAGGAATCACTAATGGCTCTGGGATCGTCGGCGCGTGTCTGCCTGCCCCCAGACGGAGCAAGGCACGGCCCACCGGGAGCGGGTGGGCATATGGCGCAGGGGAAGGGGAAGGGGAAGGGGAAGGGGAAGGGCAAGGGCAAGGGGAAGGGGAAGGGGAGGGGCTGCTGTGTGGGCTAGGACGCCACACAGCATTGCAATGGCGTTTGATATTCTCTCTGGTGTAGATGGTCAGTGCCTATAAAGACAGGGCCAAACTCCCTTCTCCGGATGGTATTTTTTACCCTTCAAATTTCTGAATTTAAGATTCCAGATAGGTGCCATGCCTGCACCACACCGATACAAGAGAGGAAAATGTCACAGCTTATTTCAGAACGTTGTGTTGTACATTATGTAATATTATGTAAGTCGCCATTTGTATTTACCTGCTGACCAGGACAACCCGAAGCCATGTCGCAACTTGGAGGGATGACACGTTACACTGGGGACTGTTGTCATTGGTGTTGGGCTGGGGGAGTTGGCTGGACGACAGAGAAGGTCACAATAACAAGAATGACCTTTAACCAGCTGGCAGATAAACAATAATCTGTTTTTATATCAATATTCAATATTAGTCTGACTGAGTCAGATGTGTACATACTAGAAGGTACCATTATTGGATTATTCTACACTCTTTTTTATTCAAATGGCATAAGGTAGCTGCATAAAACTAACATCTGACACTGAGCTTCCATTGCTTTTTACTTTCTTTCACAAATATCTCCAATTTAACAATTGTCTCAAATTTATTTTCCCACAGCTGACCAAACCGTAGGGCGCAGTGCTCCAGACATTCTGTCTACGTGCCTCCCTTTTTAAATGAAAACAAAATAGGCGTACAGGGCCTATACTGCATGGTTGGACCCGGACCCCTGTCGGTCTGTCGCCCACTTCTAATGGTGCGTACTCTGTTGGTTTTTCAGTTAATTAAAGACGCGCCGGACGGCGAAAGTCAAGGGGAGTCGCCTTACTTCTATACACTGGTTCAGATAAGTTGGTAATATCACATGATGCACAAAAGGCCGTCGTTGGGAATATGGGCACGTACTTAGTTCACTACAGGTATACATAGCATACATCTTGGATTTGACTGATAAGTTCATGGATAACTACCACAGCATTTATTTCAAAATATATATGTGTGCACACAGACAATACACTTCCATTGCTGAGCCTAACTTGGCGTCCAGGAGTTTTGGGGAGAAAAGCCAAGCCCAACATAATATGTCCTCTGCAGTGGCGGATCCAGGATTTTGAAAGGGGGGGGGGGGGGGCGCTATTGCAAAAGCTCTACCTCTGTAATCTTGGGCCAAATTTTACATTAAGAAAACCCTCTATATCCGCCACTGATCTGACAGCGCCTCCTCCCCGTGAACAGAGTATAGCTGCAGCAGGCTGAGGAGGCTGGAACTGAAACTCTCCCACGGGCAGCACCGAGGTGACAGCTGGGGGTGCCGCAGTGAGGGGAGGGGGGGGCGGAGGTATACACGTTGCCTTTAGAGAGTTGTGGGGAATGTAAAGGCAGGAGATGACGGAAAGCAGTGAGTGCCCAGACCGTTATTAACGATGACACTGCCTGCCCGCCGATAGCCTTCATCAAAGGGCTTCACTAACGAGGGTGCCGCCATAAGACAGCCACCCAGGCCTTGTCTCCCTCCTGCCTCTTCCTCCTGTTACATCCCTGTATCCTCTGTAGTATATCCCCATAGCCCCAGCCTTTCACCAACTGTCAGCATCTAGTTGCCATATAGGAACCATGTCTTTGATTTCCCATCTGTCACCTGCTACTTGTATGTACTGCACGCACCATCAATATAGCAGATGGGAGATTGTTTTACTGGTGTTTCTGACATTTTATATGTACCCCTTCTTACATGACATTTTAATACAGTCACGTCGCAGTAGTCCGGGCAGTGCCGTGCATTAACATATCCGCCCGAGAGCTGAAACGCCCGGGTGCCTGAAACACGGGTGGTGGGGAGAGAGGGTGTATGATGGAGTTGGGGGGGGGGGGGGGTATTGGCACTCATGTTTTATCCTTATTGTAGGGTCAGTATATGCATGTTGAATACCAATGGAAAGTTTATTACACAGGTGATAAGTCAAAAAAATAAACAATGCACATATGATGGAACCAGGTCTGTGGAATCAATTTTCAGCTATTTCATGGCATCAGAACCATGTGGTATTACTTTACAATAGGATCGTTGTTGAATTAAATAATTCAAAGACACATATATAGTCATACATGCAGTAAGTAATTGTTGATTTTATAGGGACAAGATGTGCGTGATTGTTTAATGAATTCGTTGTTTGGGTATTTCTAGACTGCAGGCATTGTCTCTAGTTTGTACAGTGGTTTTCACATTTAGACCTTCCCCAATGTGCCGAAAAACCTGGGGAGACAAACACAGTTTTACAGGGGCGTGGCAACCGGGGGGGGGGACGAGGGGGACATATCCCCCCCCCCCCCCCACTTTTGACCAACCCCAAAAAAGGTCAAACCAAAAAGGTCAAGTAAAAAGGGGTCAAAAAGGGTCAAAATATCCCTCAGTCCCCCCTACTTTGAAACTTGTTGCCACGCCACTGCAATTTATAATTAGCATCATCCCGGGAGCATTATGCATCAAGGTGCTAAATGCTTTGTATTATACCACAGTATAGACCAGCATCCAGTTATACAAAGCCACCCCTCTAACAAACCATTTAGCACCTTGAGTTAGAACCCCTTCATCTCTGTCACAGTTTGAAAAGTACATAATACAGTTGGATTACTTTACCAGCATTGCACTGCCCACGCCCCCTCCCCTAAAGATATTATATTACACCTTACATAAATTTGGCGAGACCAGCATGCAAATCTTCATTTTTGCCTCCTTTTTTAGGGGGGGGGGGCTGTCATGTCGATTGGTTTACTGAGTCATATTCTAATGTTAAACACACACTCTGTACACTAGATGTACCGACCGGTGACCGGATCATGAGATAACCGGACTACTGTAGACCATTATAGTATAATTAGATCCGTGCAGTAGTAAACCTGCCCGGATGGTGTAGTACCCGGACTATCGCCGCCCGGACTAAGGTGACGTGACTGTATATGTGGTTGCAACACCCCTAGCTGCTATACCCTAGCTTCAACGCTAGGGCTATTCCTTGAGTGTATATTGTTTCTCGGGGGGAAATATATATCAAGCCCCCCAAATTATTTGAACTGGTATCCATGCCCATATCGACGTACATTTTTGATGACCAGGGTCAGCAAGCTTGGGACTGTATCTAACGTGCGTCATAAGGTAATCATATACATTTTTGTACCATTCGATTTTCTTGATAAACCCATACAGTTGGCAGAATCGGGGATCATGCGTGGTTCTCAGACCATTCTATTGGGCCCTTCAGTCTCTATCCTCATCCACACTCATGACAGGCCTTTTCACGGCTAGAGTAGGTAGTTAACACATACAAGCTGCACCAGCAGCTCAAAACTTTGCCAGAGTAGCTCAAGGAATGGAGGAAACTTGTGAGAAGCTCAGTACCCCCACAGAGAGGGCAGGGACCGAGTCCAATTAGCCAGTGTCGGAGCCACTCAGCTGGCCAGGTAGACTGGGTGCCGCCCTACCCCACCTGCCCGCCATGTGACCAGGTGGGCGATATTAAGGGGATCCACCATGGACGCCCCTGTCATCGGCCCCACACCATAGAGCCCACCTTAGGGTAGGAGTCCAGGGAAGCCGCCTTGCCTGTGAAGCTGTCTCATTGCTTACCCTCATTGCCACTGGATGTAGGGCCCCATGCATCCCTCAACACTCGACTCAGCTTTCCACAGGCAAACACCCTTAGACATAGTTGTCCCTGGACTTGTCACACCTATTTACCAGACCTCACACACCTTAAGTACATCACAAATATGCACCATCTTTTACTCATCACCCCCATGCCTGCCCCTCCCTACTTCATGCATTATGATGATATTGCGATGACAGCATGCAGCCATTGGTTGTCAAAGCTGGAGCTCTCACCATTCTCTCTCTGTCAGAGTGGCTTCCTGCTGGAGCACCTCGTAGTGCTCCAACTAGGGGAGCAGCTCACGCAAAGTGCCCATAGACTGAGCTGCTCCCACTCATCAAGGCACTGACCAGCAACCAGAGTACCTGGTCCCACGCCATGGTCACCTCCACCTGCTGACCATGTGCACAGGGGGCGTGCCCTGTGTCAGAAGTGTCAGGGGAAATCATAAAATGTATGAAGCTCATTTACGACTGCAGTAAATGAGTCTATCACGAATGCTGTCAACTGTTTCTACTTTTGTTGGTAAAATCGTAGAAGCTGGGTTTACCTTGGTTGAGAATCAAAATAGGAATATGTGAATAAATAAGCTAAACTTACATTGTATACTCTATACTATTTGACGACAAAGACGTGAGGAAAATGGAAACATCATCATTCAAACATTTTGAGGAATCCAAATCCAAAATAAAATAGATTCTATCAATCATTGGCTAAAGAATGCCAGTCTGCCTAAGGGCTGGCCCTCTATTGTGTCTAGAAAGGACTGTTTTTAATGATTGATATTGGTGGACAACCATGCATAGTCCAGTGGAAAGCTGGGGGCACTTATTATACACAGAGAACACACAGGAGCCGTCATGCTGCTATTCACCAGCTTTAAGTCTGAGCCCCAATCATCGACTTAGAGAGTCAAGACGACCAAACAACCCACTCTACAATAGAATGGGAGGACCTGTGGGGACTTACAAAACCTACATATGTATAGTGTGTCTCAGCCAAGGTGGCGGACAGGTGAAGTCATGCAGGCCATACAGGTAGTCATCCATCTGACAGGTAAATTTGACATTTTTTGAATGTTACACTCTAGTATTTCACAATGCAATAATAATTATATGCACTTACAGAGTTATCTTAAACATCCATATGATATTCTCATGACTAACGGTCCAAGGACTGAACGTCATCAACAGGCGAGTCAATTCACGTTGAACTATGGAAGTTATCAATTGTTAAGAAAACGATGAGTAGAACACGGTGGGTGGGTGGTAGAGGTTTGTGTACATATCTCAATCTGTACATTAACATATAGTAGGTCTATACAGCAGTCAGCTCAGCCCAAACATACTTTAAACCACAAGCTCACCGGCTGGAGAATTCGGTCTAGGCAACTCTCCCTACAATCCAAGCCGCGGTTTAAAATACCCCCTGTACCACAATGCCTATGGGAATCATTCTAAGCTTCTGTCAGAGATAAAGTCTTAATACCCGCGCTTAACAATGCCTGGGACCGTTGTGGTGGGCGCGTATTAACTTAATTATGTGCATTGTTGTGCAGGGCCTCTCCTGGCGCCCTGGAGCCCAGGCCCCACGGTGGCACCTGAGCAGGGATTCCCACGGTGGTGTGAGCAGGTAGAGGAAGGCGCAGGGACGGACAGGTAGACGGCCAATCAGGGCAGGTAAGTGGGCAGTGGTCAGTGGCGACCAGCAGTGGTCAGCACCCGGCCTGTCATCGCCAACACCCCGCCCACTAATAAGGCTTGACCAGAACTGACCACGGCCTGCCGCCCACTGTAATAAGCTGCCGACCGTTAGCAGGGGGCATTGTGGTCAGCTGTAGAGGTGAGGGTTGGTGGGTGGAGGTGGTGAGAGGCTGACTCCAGGGGCCTTACATACAGACTCACCGGGGAGGCAAACCAATCAGCAGGTATACACCACAGTCATATATACCTGCATGGGCATCACCATACTTCAGCACAGTGGTATACTCAACCACATTTACCTGGGCTGTTTCACAAATCAATATCTAGTGCGTTACCCGGGAAGTGCCATTAATTATTGATCTACATTATGCTCTCTATGTACCATCTCCAACCCTATGTGCTTTATTTTATCGGGATATATTCCATGTATGTAACGGGACACCTATATGTATACCACAGAAAAAAGAGGAGACTTACTATGCATTTCAGTTACATAGGGAAATGCCCAACTCTCCCATTTATATTAGAGATACGACAATTGCGCCCCACACAGGGAGTACTATGGCAGCTATGTACAAATGATGTGTCTGCTCCACCCCTAACATCGCAATTATTCTATAAATTTGCACCATTAATTCCATGTCAGTTGGAATCGACCTCATGGAGTAGTTGGGGTATCCATTTCACTCCCCTCTTACAACAAACTGCAGAACACAGCTGCATGGGACCTCATCCTTCCCCGTCGCATCATCTGCTTGCATTTAGTCATTTGGGCTTAATAACTTTACGTCCCCTGTAGTCATCCAGAAAGACGATAGGGAGTAATGGAAGGAAGGATTGAGGTGAGGGAAGTGCAGGTAGACATAACGTCAGATGATGAGAGACCTGTGGGGAATGGATGGAAGGTATTCATGTTCATGGACAGGGGGTCCAGGAACATAAGCAGAAATACCATCCTATTTACAATACAGGAGAAGCAGAGGTCAGCTTGATAAGTCAATCACTACATTAGTCGCCAGGCGTGCTTATCTGACCACCAAGGTAAGGGGATCCAGGAGTATGGCAGGGGGCGGGGGGATCCCACTGAGAGGGGAGGCTCTCTCTGCCCTCCCAGGTGGGCCGCCGACCTCCTGGCGCACCCTGGAGGCGGGCTGAGATACACACCTGCCGGAAGTGGCGCCAGTCTGCTGCCATGGGTCGGCCTGCTGAATGCCTAACCCTGTAGGCAGTCTGCCTGCTCCAGGGGCATGTGGGAGGGTCTTATAACTATGTGTAAACCCCGCGATATTGCGGATCTAGACATGTGTACATACTGTAATATGATGTGTAATTAGACACTGTTTTTATTGCATTGCAAGTATGTTCCTACTTTGGAATCCTTTTCAAGATCCCCCCCCCCCCACCCACCTACTCTCCTGTCACTATTCTGGGCATATTAGCCTATGCAAATGTATTGCCCAGGTCATGTTTCCTCACCAAACCCAAAGACCGGCCCCGACATCACTAGGCGAGAACGTCATCTGTGAAGGTTCCCATATCATATACGTAGCTACAAAGCGATTGCCTCTGCAGTGTCAATGTGCTAATACTAGCATACACTTTTGAGCATGGACTCATTCATATAGTGTTTATTGCACAGGCATCTGTAAGTCCAAAATTGTTTTCATGTATTACTGTGGGAATCTTCCACATTTTCAAAACCAATGACCCCGGTCATGAAGTAGCCCCGTATACAGATATTGTAGACAATAAACGTTGGTTGGTTCTCATGCTATCTGATATAGACAGCGTCCTCTGGCAGTCGTACAAGACCCCTGGCATCACCTCTAGTTTCCCCCATTACCTGATTTAATGTCATTCTA
Organism: Harmothoe impar; assembly: GCA_947462335.1. Taxonomy (NCBI): domain Eukaryota; kingdom Metazoa; phylum Annelida; class Polychaeta; order Phyllodocida; family Polynoidae; genus Harmothoe; species Harmothoe impar. The sequence goes on from OX381710.1 coordinate 38,171,568, forward strand.
CACACTTGGCAGTCATGTCAGCCAATATCAGGAATACAATTTGACAACCATGTCAATTGATTTTCTGGATATCATCTACCAGCCACATCATGGGTTATCAAGAAGCATGGTTGCCATGGCACCAGATACCAGATATCTATGATATCATTGGTAACCCCATAATTGATAACTTATGATGCCATTGGTATCAGATGTATAACGTCCAGTTGCCTATACGTCATATGGTCAGTGTCAAGAGTGTCTGCTCTACAGATAATGTCAATCTGTACTTCTCATGGCCTGTTGCTTGATATCTAATGTTACTATTTGTTAGCAGTCTCCAGGGGGTAATTTTACATCTATGAAGTGCACGAATTTGCCCATTGAGCAGACTATCCTTGAATACAGCATAAATATATACAATACTAATATTATGTATGTCCATACATAAACATATCCTATATGTAAGAACCCAAAACAATTTACAAGTCTCAAATGACGTACTACGCTCGTTGCATAGTTTGAACATTACACAATGCAAAAGGCATTTCACGGACCACTACCTACAATTTGGACTCCCAACATGTCCCATAAATATAGTTACCAGAATGGATCTCGTCGCCCCATGAAGTTAGAGATAAACAATATTGTTATAATATCATCTATGAGGGTCATTGCTTTGGTCCTTTCATGTGGTGTTGGCTGTTAATGGCTTCACCTATTACATATCTAACCATTACTCATTATAAATACCACTAAAGAGGCATAATGGACCATCAGTGTAACAGCAGGAACAAATCGACCGAACTAATGGAATTAAGACTTAACTTCGGCTATTGTAAGTAATATATATTCCTGTGTAAGCGAATGACAAATCGGCCTACACAAAGCAGGGTCATCGATAATACCTAAAGGCTGCAGTTCACACAACAATGCACCTGAGTCTACATATCTGGTATGTGTAGTCATAAATTACAAACCACACACAATAGCCAAGAGACCAGTATATTGAAGTTGGGAATGTTGATTGCAGTCCTATATTCACTGATCAAAGACAGTGTCATGTATAAGCCATAATACATCCTTTATCCTATTTATTATCAGCATGAAATAGTTATGAGATTATCATGCAAATGATGTTATTCCGCGGGTCGTAATCTTGCAAACTTATAGACATTGTATGTGTAGATTGATATTCATCAATATACCTGAAAATATAAGTTATAGACCCTGGTTGACATTACCTGGAAGACTTACCCCACAGTTTCATGTAATCAATGAATAGGCCTCACCTGAAAGAAGAGGACAATGCATAAGTATCATGGCATACACAAACATTATCATGTGAATCATTGTGTCGATGGAGAAATGTTAGTTGCTTTTTTTCAAAATCACACATATCTAGAAGCTAGATGTACAACAAATTCAAAATGGATGTTGGCTAACCACCAACTGTTGGTCATGAGAGGGTGGGAGAGGCAAGTATAGATATGATCAGCCGAGAAGCATAGGGACAAAGCAGAGAGGAAGGAGTTGGACAGGAACATGGAACATCCATTTGGCTGGCAGGGACTCAGGGGATTGTGGAAGCCCACCCATAGTGTTGCCCATCACAGATCATTTGCCATACATCAGATCATGGCAGTACTTTAAGGATATCCAATGCTTAATATTTCATTGAAATAATATATATCAATCTTTCATCTCTCCCTGTACATATATTTACTGTTTATGTGGCAGGCACCTTGTAATTTCTAAAAGTTTGAAATATTTATGATAGTTTTCTCTGTACACCAGTGGTGTGTGTCCAGATGACGACATAAGGTCTGGGCACCTATGAGTTGTATGTGTAATACATCAAGGCACGTCAATGGTCGGGACGGAAGCACTTTAGAATGAATGGATGCAATTGACTTTGTCAGTTGAAGCAAGCTAATATATTTCAACACTAATGCAGTATATTGGATAACGTAATATATTGAGCATTTCCACACTCTTAATTGAGATTTGATGGCAACTAATACCTATACACATACACAGTATGTCTACTCTTTTTCTAGCAAAAATGCCACAATGCACTCAGACCAAACTGAAGTTACAAATACATGTACATGCAATGTATGCCATTGTATACATCATTTAGAGCAACTTCCATACAGCTACTTATGGGGTTCTGTGAATTTCCACTACATTTGATGCATATCAGCTATGTGGATGTATCTTTACTCGCATATTATCCATGATTGCTGACAGGTGGCTCCAATAAGGACCCATGTAGGGTTGGAGAAGTGCCTCAGGGTATGGGGACTACTGCAGTACAGTGCATGCAGCTCTCTGCTGATATCAGTCTCTGTAACGCCTGAACACCACCACCTTACAATGTTACCGACCTTGTGGCACTGATGAGGGATACCATTTCTACAGGAAAAGCCAGAAAGATGAAACTTTCTTACAGCGATTTCCAATTGTATTTTCATCCAAGTTTTTTGATGGTGTGCGTGGGCTTTTGCCCGGTGAAGATTTGGCCTCTATATTATGAGTTTTCCAAACGGTAAAGTTATTTTAAATTCAAAGTTTTCCACATTGTTGTGGAGATAAGTTTGTTGTGCAGAGAATTCTATTTCAATTGAAATCTTTAGTTACAGCCAGACCATTGTTGACACAGCTCAATTGGACCTTAAGGACACAAAATAGTTAACCTTGTCCTACAGTATCTAAGCTACAAACTGCACCACTCAACTGAACTTTAGGCATGTTGACTTTGCTCATTCAGTGGGACCTACATCAGGCCCCAGGGACAGACTGTCCCCTATCTTCCACCTACTAGTGTACCCCTCTCCACCTATACCCAACCCTCCTACAGTCCCCGCTTTTAACCACTTGGACACTGGATCCAATCTTACAGTATATAGGCTTTGGGTCACGGGGTCAGACGATATTATCGCCAGAACAAGCGTGGCGTGAAGACCCTCTCAATGCTATCTGATGGCGCGGAGAGTGCTGAGGGTCTGGGACTGAGACTGGAGGCCAAGGCAAGGGGCCATGGAGGCGTCACAGGCCTGACAGGCTAAGTAGCTAGGGTCTGTGACGGCCGGGCGGCGCCCTACAACATGCCCTCTGAGCCGGGGTTGACACCGCCGACACCAACCCTGACACTGTGCTGACACCATTGACAGCAAGCCACTGGTCCCACTCTATAATCAACGCACGGACACAGGGACCCACCTCTGCCTTCAAATCAGAGCAGCCTGCCTTGTGGAGATGCTATCAGAAGTCAGACTTCTCCACGCACGTGTGGTGAAATGCATTGGTAGGCCTATAGTTTGAGTCTAGTAGAGGGGCCATAACTAAAAGCCCTTTTTGAATTCATTTCAGCAGCCGAGAGGAAGCGGGATGAGGAAGGGGCTGAAGATTGGTAAGGCATGTTGATGGTGATCTTCAGATATAAGACGTAAATCTTCCTGATAAGGGAGTAGGGAGAGGTTCAGTCCTTTAATACTCAATCCATTATAAACTCCACATGAAAGAACACCTCTCAAATCATTCACTTGAGGATGTCAACAGATGAACAGTAGAATGTGAGTTATTCCCAGAGAAAATGGGATAAAAGCTAGCACTATGGCAAAATTCATCAACGCCTCCATTGATATGTCCCTTAGAAATATTCTTATTTTCGTCCTACTTGCTCATTCTCTTAACCACTGTATTTCTATTATATCGCCCTGAGTAGACATGGCTAGCTTACTCCTCTGCCTATATGGTCTAAACTGTCATTGGTCCGATATTAGGATCCGATGGTCATCTTTTCAGAATGAGCAAACCTTGCTTGGCTATGCTTGAGGCTTCCTTGTCTCATGTGGCTTCGACAGTGGCTTCCGGAAATAGTAGGTCAAAAGAAGTACCGTTAGTAGTGTATGACGTAAATATTCCATTTTTCTCCTTCAACTTGCACCATTTTAACCATGCAGCTATATTTCCAAAATGCATTTCATTCTGTTAATATTATTTCTATCTCATGTGCCACCATGTTCTAGTCTTCATTTGGGTGCCCTATAGTAGCACAAAAAAAAAATATATACGATACCCCCGATCGGTGCACCACTTCCTAGGTCCCAGTGGAGGCCCCAACAATGGCCGAGGGGAGCACTTAAAACGCCATTCGTCTTCATTGCGCTGGTCGGGTTGTGGAGTTGCTGACGCCGACTTGCATGTGATGTTAATATTGGCGCCGGAGACCCCGCGGCGAAAGTGTAAGCTGACCGGACTAGTCGCTCCCCTCTGTCAGCCAGGAGGGTGAAGGCTGGGGTTGGGTGGAGTTTAGGGGTGAGTCTGGGAGGATGGGGAACTCTTGAGTTGAGAGAGGATTCCACATGAGTAGCGAATCATGTATGATTGCATGTCTTGAATTTACAGAGCAGTTTTGCCATAGTTCATCTTTCTGAAATATGATGTGTGTGTTTATGTCTATATTGAGATTCAGAAGATGGCGTTGGTGATGATAGAATGATACCCATATTTTCATCTATCCACTGTTTTACTATACATGAATACATACATGTACATTTAATGAACAATTGGTATATATTTAATTCAACTGGAATAGTTGTATTTTCTATGAACTTTAGTTTATCCTGCGCGTACTGATAAAGTAAAGTATACGATACCACCTATGCACAATAAAGTGCACACTGAAATAAATTGTGTTTTTTAAACAACGTTTATTCATTACAAGGCCAAAGAAAAGAGGCGTGTTTCAGGTTACATGGTCTGAAAATCTAGGGGAGGTAGGTCGGCAAAGTACCCAGAAATTGACTCACAAATTTTGGCGCCGATTCACAGACGATAACCTCGACCCATGAGCTATTGAATTGATAGGGTCGGTCCTGTTTTGCTAGGTAGGGTCCAGTAACCTGAAACACACCTCTTATTCGGCCCAAGCCCCACACTGAATGACAAGCATGTGAGGCCACCTGGGCATCTAACGTCTACACATCTATCATACCAGGAACTCATTTTGCATCCGTGACAAAAACAGGGGACGCTATGGATGGAATCTCCTGTCAAAAACATTGGATCGCTTTCATTTCGAACTGGGAATTGTCGTTTTCTCTATAATATATATAGCATGCCCCCCCTAATTGTTATGAATGGCCCGTCGTATTTTTAGTTTCTACAGTCATCTATAAATACCTATGTCGTGTGATATGTTTGGGTTACTGACAAGTCATTGGTAGTGGCACGAGATACATGTAGGCTACATCTAGAACTCAGCTTATAGGTTATATACTTTTCGCCATTTTATCTGGATATATTTTTTCTTTCAGGGTCCCCCTCCTTGGACTCATAATAGATACAGGTAGGATTCATCCAAGGCTTTGAATAGCATGCTACTAATGGAACGTCCACAAATGAAATCACTGGCTATAGAGGGAATGTCTTAGGGGTTAGGGACGAAACCTGACCCAGGCCATACATTTATATGGACTATTTTGCCCAGAATAGAGAGATGGAGTAGCGGGTGTGAAAAAGGTTCCAAAATGGGATACATCATTGGTGAACGTTCCCTAATGTGGCTGAGGTGACCCGCATAGTGTCCTTCTCTTGTCACCACCAGGGGAGTGGAGGCCTGACGAGTCATTTACCTGATCACAGGTGAAGTGGAGAGGGGCTCAGTTACACCGTCAGACAGGTATGTTAGGCTGCTGGTAGACGGCACAGGTGAGTGGAGGGCGCTGCTCACCTCAACCACCTCCACACTCTACGTGTCAATGTCACCCAACATGACACCACCCGCCTTGTTCCCATGTCACACACTTTGCTATTTTATCCCTTTATCGTTGGGAACATAGGGTTAGAGCTATGGGTCCTTGCTCGTAGATCCAAGTACAATGGCACCTGTTGACTGGATCCTGTCAGGTTTGCAGACAGTATAGCTACATGTGTTTATGATAGGTAGGGACTTTTATATGTTGAATGAAGACCTGGTGCGACAGTTTGGGTGACAAAACGTTACAATTGTTATAGATGCGACAATTTGCACGTCACCTGGCGTCCAGCTGTCTGCAAACTATGGTTATATAGGGTTGGATCTGGAGACGACAATCAGGGTTCAGTTCGTGGTGGTCCTCTGAACTCAGAAATGCTATATCCTAGATGTATACTTGTATATATGTCTCTTTAGTCTGGGGCTGTCCTCTAAGTGTTCAGGGGTACTATACTATAAATATGTACATACGTCCCAATAAACATTCTATAACAATTATGTTAGAAGGTAGAAGGATTAGCTGTATTTTACTCTGCTAGTAAATGTAAAATTAAAAGGGGAATACTTTCTCTCCAGACGCTGCGCCCTCTCATAGATATGACAGTGTGCATCATTATCTAATATTTTATTAAATCCGTATATTATCCTTGGGCTAGGTTAGGATAAAGGTTACCTGGAAGAAGCCAATATACATGGTATATGATGCTGGTAATGTGTAATACGGTAGGAGTAATCCCTGCTAATGGTTTCTTAAGTATGAAGTTCACTATATATACATACACCTTCAACCAATTCCATGTGCCATGCATGTTCAAGGTAAGAGGGGTCCAATACAAGAACCTATACTTAATGTACCCTGTGTATGGGCTAAGGATTAAATAGGAAAATAATCAATCTAAGTCCATCTGTTATTCCCATTTCACTTCAAATGTAAAGTGAGGAGTGGCAACCCACTACCAATGCATGATCAGGTCAGAACTGTGGCCTCCTCTTACAATAGCAACATACAACACCACCATTTATCCCATTCCTCATCAACTACATTGTATTCCCTTTCCTCGTTTTTAACCCTAACCACAGCCAATCCAACTCTACGTCTTTCATACCTTCTCCCAAAGCTATGCAATTTACCTTTCTACGGCAGTAAGGATCCCTTTGCATGGAGGATATTGTGAACAGTTTTTTCCCCTATAAGGTGAGGTAGTTGTGGGTAGTGGAGCGGCGCGGCGACGGCAGATAAGGGGTAGGAGTTTGGTGGGTCAGGGGTAGCCATTATGGAGGTGAATTACAGGAGAATTACTGCCGATGGAGATGGATGTGGGAAAGCACCTCACAAAACAGTCATCAGTCCCCCACTAGCCATAGTCTCACTTGGTGTTCACCCCAGGTAGACTGAGTAAGAGGACTCGTCAAGTCGACACCAGACTGAAATACACCTTATTTCTACTACCAGTGGAGCTTGATTTAGGGGAGACTAACAATTGCAAGGAGTAGAACAGGTGGATTGTGAGATCTAGAAGATGTAGGTTGCGGGCTACGATAAAGATGGATAGAAGTGATTTAGGTGGATAGGAGAGCTATGTATATAACCCACAAAGCAGAGGGATACGACTGAACTAGATATAGAAAACATTTAGATATTCTTGCTGTACTGGCTCATGTATATTTGTATGTTATAAAGATACTATACATGTACATGACTTAATTGTTAGTTTGCTATTTTAGATTTCAAGCATTGTATACAATGACATTTAACCCCCCCCCCTCCCACTCCATCTTACATTTTCCATTCTACATGAACCATTGGAGGTAAAGGTCTAAATCTGAGATCTATTTGTCTGCCTGACACACACCTAGTCTATATGACTTCCATAAAAGTCACAACTAAAGTCACAGACTACCTGACACTACAAAGTCCTGGTGTGACATCCCACAGGGGGACAACAATCTCGGATGCCCCATTCATTATGTATGAAGTCAGCAGTATTTACTCTACAGCAAAGACTGAAAGGGGGATTGCATGTTAGTGGTATGTTACCCCCCCCCCCCCCCATACACATACTGCCCCAGGCACGGAGTGAGGGGGCTGTGCATGGATGAGTGGCCGGCCATACCCTGATAGAGACTGGCGACATAGCCTCAGTCTTTGACTTTTCAAGTTCTGAGATGGTGTACTGCTGCTCAGCATGTGATGACATGACAAGAAAGGTAGAAATGAACAGAAGGAATGGGCCTGTAATATGTGAAGTATTTGGTAAAAGTCCCGCGGTTGGGAGAGGGGATCTGGGTATCTGATGATACGCGTTGACTGCAATACTACTGCCCGCCTAAAAATAGGAATTGCCACACTACCGCCCCTCCTAAATGCCAAAATAACTGCCCCAGGTTCCTTGCAGATTAGCCAAGCATTCGAGGGGACCCAAGATGTCCCCAAAAATGTCTTCACAATTACCTAAATGAAGGTACGACCTTATTTATTTATTTATTTATTTATTTATATAATACAGTCAACCCCCCTGCCCCAGAAAAAGTCTTCTCTTTTTTAAAATACCATCCAGGGGCCATCCACGCCATTCATGTTTTTACTTTCGTGTTTAGGACTCAATACGATATCCAAGATCCAAATAAAAATCACATTCCTGTATATCCCAATAGTCTAGACACAAACACTGAAACAACTTTTTATTCATTTCCAAAAAAAGCATCAATTCAATCCATGGCACGGTCCTGTCTGTCCTCCTGTAAACTATAAACACAAGCCCACATACCCATAGCTCTCCCCCTATGTATCCCTGCTGAGCCTTATGGTGATCTATCACCAGTTGGCCAGCGTCGTCGTAATCAGTTGATTCGTTTATCAGAGCGGCAGGCCCGGGGGCATCTCCCAGCATTAAACGCTCTCACTTCACGTCCCGTGGTCCCAGGCCAGCTGGCGCCAACCCGCAATAGGAGCTGCTCAAAAAACAAGGCCGCGAGCAGCTCCGAGCAACTCGTGGTAGACGGTGAGCTGCTCACAGTGGTGGGCTGTGTGAGTGAGTGACACAGTTTTGGGGACTGGGAAGGAGGGGGTGAAGGGGGTTGGGATTGAGTGGCTGACAGTCTGACTGACTACCAGACTGGCTGCAGCCCCAGGCAAGTTTTCCCTTCTACCCCAAACACACATATAGATGAGTGTAAATACTCCATGCAATGGTCTGAGCAAGTCGACGCAAGCTTTGTTGTGAATTTGCAAAGGCTGTGCTAAGATATTGGTTGGTGTGGATTGGGGACGGGGCGTCTAGAATGCATTATACGAGGGCAGCATTAAATTGGCAGCATGCACTACTCCAACATTCTCGTACATGATGCATCGGAGGACCTTGTTATTTTTTCAAGGGCAGAATGAGAAACATATTATGTGAGACTGTTGGATTATGACCGGTATTCCTTTGGACTGGTTGAGAGGAGGTGTTGGTAATTGGCATAGAGAGAGGCTGGCATTCTCCATGGTGTACACAAACCTCTGCCAATGAGAAGAATCCACCATGTAGATCCTGTATGTGTCCACTGTATACGACTTAAGTCTAGCCCCCTGGAGGAGTCAGCTGCTCCAGGATCCTGATCTATGTGACAGTAGGCGCCTGTGAGTGTCACACTACGTCACATGGACACCACTCAAGGCAAAACAACGTCCAGCATCGCAACTATGACATGACTTAATATGACTCTTTACAATACACAAGGGGGCAGGATGTAGACTGAGCAGCTCAGGAGCAGGTCTGGAGCTGCTCACCACATGGAGTACATTTGTATAGCCATGCTGGCATCACATATAGAAGTCCAGGTAGACTCCAGATGAGTTCATACATCTGTAGACTTCAGAAGGTGGTTGCATCAGTGAGGAAAGTGCCCACCCCATATAGCCTAGGTGGGCATCCCGGTCAGCGTATATACATTTTACACTGACAGTGAATAGAGTCAATACCGGATATCTGGTATTATAGGTAGGGAGTGTGTGCAAGTCTAGTCTAAACTACTCCAGGTTTGCAAAAGATCTGGCCATTAGTCCCTGCATGCAGGCTACATCACATCTCTCCACCAGAGGTGCTGGTGGTTGTTGCACCCCCACCCTCACCCCCACCCGCCAGTTCCTCCAGTACCCCACCATGCAGCCCCTGTCAGCGGCAGGGATGGGGTGGCTGGGCGGCGGGTGGAATGCTCAGCGGGCTGTCGGCAACAGTCGCCGGCGCTAATCGGCCTGGCGCCCCGCTCCTCCAGGCTTGGCGCCATGGTCCCCGCCTCCCCCACCTTCTCCAGTTGGTACACGAAGGGAAGTTTAGGGGTTCCTGCATGGGGCCTGGGATAGCCATGGTGAGATCCATGTTGAAGGCCATGTTGGGGACATGGTCAGTGAAGGTACCCGTCGGCTGGTTTGCTATAAGGACGTCAGCGATTTGCTTTCAATTTGTGAAATGATGCGATAGATTAATTTCTATATTTTATAGCAATAGACACACTTCCCTCAATTTTAGAAACGATAAAATATGCCAGTTAGCAATTGCAGCAGACAGCTTACAACGCAGTTGCGAAACAAACACTTTGCAACATCTCTATTTAAAAGCAGCGTCCACCTTGTTTAAACTATTGCAGGCTGGGTGCTGGGCAATGCCCTATAGACTATAGGGTAGATTCACTTAGAGTTGACCACATACCGTGAGTCGGACACCTGAATTTGTAGTCACTCAATGCATAATAAGCTATTTTATTTGCCGTTTCCTGGTCAAGGTAACATTTAAATTGTAATATCATACACAAATAGAGGGCTTGGTTGAAAACAAGTGTCCGACTCAAGGTGTATGGCCGACTGTAGGTGAATCTACCCTATCCATGTAGACGGCGCCTCCCTCGGCGCTCCTAATTAGGCACCAATTAAAGCGGGCCGCCAGTCGGGTTAGAACAAACAGCTGTAACTGGATCCCTCCTGTCTCACGCCGATCTGTCACGACTTGTATAAACCAGGAGCAAAAGGCCGCCGCCGCCGCCGGGAGGTCGGCCAGGGGAGACCCTATAACCGGAACCACGTGAGGCTGAGGCCGCCGCCGCCGCCGCCCGCCAGTAGTCGGGGCCGTTGTATGCTTCGTCGCTACATGTCCAGGAACATGTGAAAGTTTAGTAAGTATAGACGAGAACAGAGGACGGGGAAAAAGGTATAGAAGGTGGTGGTGGTGGGTTAAACATGGGGAGGTGTGTGAGGAGGTGTGTGGGGCGGGGGAAATGTGGAGAGAATGAAGAGTGAGAGTAAAGAGATGAAACCCAGAGATGAAAGCAGAATGAAAGTCGTATGATAATGAGGTGATGCATACCATTACCACTGGTTTCCAACAATTATTGTGTATAGCAATGGGAACAATATGCAGGTATAGAGGACTTGTCAGTGCCAAGATCAAAAGAAGACAAACGGAAAACGGAATAGTCACAAATGAGTTGTCACCTGTGGGCTTAAAGACAATACAGAAGAGACGGTAAAAACCAGCGCTGTACCCCCATACCGGACACTGTGTGTACACTGACACATACAATCGTTTCCGCTTCCGGTTCTGCTCTCGCCATTTAGCTGATTCCTTGCAAGCTATGTTGTGTGTGAGTTTGGTCACTGCCTAAGTTTCACGAGAAATTCCGAGCTCAGAACCAAAATGGCCGCCCATACAGAGAAATACCGAAATCTCGCTATACCGTCCATGGTATACAGCATGTATGGCACCCTGGGGCGCGGCGCCCCACACCCCCGGGCCGCATTCCTCCACACGCCGACCGGCCGCCGCCGCGCCGACCCCCGCAGTGCCGCGTCCCCGTCCCCATCACCCATACCCCTGCACCCCGCGCTGCTATTAACCCCCATAACGACTAATAAGTAGACTTTAAAGGGGCCAAGCCCTCTCCAAGCCCTCAGGGGGTTGGGTCGGAGGCCGTAACTCGACCCCGCCCCAGCCCCCGCGCGGTCGCGGCGCTGTCCTTTTGTCGGGTGGAAATTGAAACAAACTCACCAAGTGTAAAACTGTCTCCGCCTGGTCGCCAAGGATTGTCAGAGGGGGTGGAGTTGAGTTGAATCTAGGGCTTGCCCCCAGATGTCAACTCCAGACTATACCCCAGGTCACATACTCTATAGTGGGCTAAATGATAACCTTAGATTTCTTTTTAAAATAAGGGATTCTGGAGCCTTTAATATTCAATACTGTCGCTGTGAACGACCTGGGTGCAAATGCTGACAATATACCAACAATTGGTTTGGACAAAATTTGGCAAATGCACCAAAAAACACCTGATGGTCTGTTTGCCTGTGTCCGAGGACTAGGTCTAGGATTCAACTGGCGCTTTCAGTTGGAGAATTGGGGATCGCTTTAACATACCTGTGTTTGCCCCCATAAAACACGCACCCACCTAAATAAGGGCCTGGGCGCTGAGGGCGTGACAAGGTGTCGTGTAGAGCCCTATGTGTTAAGGGGAGCAGGTGGTGTGACGAACAGGGTGACGTCCTGTGACGAATCCGTCCGTCACGGCATCGTCATGGTCCTGTGGCACACCGTGTGGTGGTGACCCCCTGCTGTGACAGTGGCCGTGACACCACTGCTGCTTACTGTGACGCCTATTCCGGTTGTGACACAAGAAAGTCACAGTGACAGACACACTGTCACATTGATATGGGCCTTTCTCATTATAAATATAGATTGGAAATAGCATTTGCGACTGCTATTGTAAGTAGTATATGACAATGGTATTTTCATTCACGTCATCACTCAATATTCTTTAGGATCAAATAAAATTCTGTGTCCAACGGCACAGTTAACGTAGGGTCAACCATGAGAACAGGAAAGCCCTACTACTGCATAGGACAGACACAAATATGACGAAGCCGTAGTAGGACTATTGAGGAAGTAATACCTGTCAAGGAGAAGGAACGGTGATAATGTTCCCAGAAAATGCCCTCCCACACAAAGAAGCCATTGCTGTATTTTAATCAAATACTTTCTTCTGATTGTCCGAGTGACCAGTCTACTGCCCCCGAGTCCCCTTAAATCCACCACTGTGGACTTCCACCCCCAGTCTGCTTCCCACACCACCCCCTGACGGGCCTTTGTGGGGGCAAGACGGCCCTCTTCACGCTCCGTCGGCGCCCACCACCGCTTGAGCCGGCTAATATTAGAGAGGCCTATTGAAGGAGGGGAGTCAATAAACACTCGGCCTAAACACACAAACAGGACGGCCATGAATAGGAGTCAAGGACCGTGTGGCGGAGGCTGACACTGTCAACAGGAGAAGGTCCAGGGTCCTCTCCTCCCCGGCCCCGGGCTCAGTAGTCGCGGCTACCCCCCGGGGAAAACTGCCGCGTCCATATACTACTCACGGAAGTTTTTTTCTCTGGTGGGCTGACCGCCGCTCTCCCTTAGTGTTGTGTGTGCAGCGGGTCCTGGTTATGTATGTGGCCCACACCAGACCGAAACCAGGTGAGAATTGATGGTGTACTGGGCCTGACGAATCTACTGTGGCGGGATGGCAGACAGAGACAGAGCTCCCCGCAGAAGTAAAGCTATAAACAGACGCTAAGACGTTGGTGTGTGAGTGTATGAGTATGAAGACCCTCGTTGGTATGGGGGTGGACTCATGCCACGGTACACTCCTGTGTGTAAACCACGTATATAGTGTATACTCATACACTATGGATGGGACTCCTTTGGCGCTGCACTGGTAGGGTTGTGGTCAGCATGACCACAGACCTATCTATCAAATACTGTCACGTCCCCCTCTCTCCTGTCCTGCTCTGGTGTCACTCCATCCATGCCAACACAAACCTATAAGCATACCCCCAACCCTTCCAGCCTATCCCACACCCTATTTCACTCCTCCATTTGCTTTCCCCCTCCATGGGATCCAACTGTCAAACACCCAACTAAGCCCCACCCACAAGGCGTGGTCGCTACTGACGACCCGGGCCAATTACACCAAATTTATTGTGTCAAGTGGTGGAGATAATCACATTAGTGCCGGGCAGAGCGCCTTACCATTGGCTGCTGCCCAACTAGGGGGTGTGGCTTCGCCTCGCTCCGGTGGTTTGATTGACAGCCGCTAGGGCGCCGCCTGGTGAGCGAGTCTGGTGGCAGCGGCCATGTTGGATTTGATATAGTTGGCGGCTGGTGGAGTGGGGTAGGCAGAGTCTGTCTGGGTGCCCGGCCGTGTGAGTGGGAGAGACCTGGAGGTGTTTATAGTGAGTGAGACGACCCCATTCAGTCCTCCACGGCATGGGATAAAGTGCCCCTGGTCACATCTCTCTCAGGATATGCTGGTTGGTATTGCTAGCCTTTACTCCACACCCTAAACACCAAGGACTAACGTGCTTGCTGCTATAGCTGCAGGTCTACCAGCTCGGACTGATACCAATACCGTGTGTACACAGAGCGAGCAGTGATTACAGTGATACGGCATACCCATAGATGAACACTTGTACCAGTCTGCTACACACCCAGTTAGTGAGTGAGTGTCACGTCTATCAGTCACTCACAGCATCAACCACAGCGATCTACATCCTACCCCACACATGTCACAGTAACACCTGGGAGTATTAAGATCCACAATAGTGGATCTATCGGAAGTCATAGCCGAGGGCGTGCCTCTGCCCGCCTTCTCCCTGTCCTCTGCGGCCGCCTCCCCGTGGCCGGCGCCTCCGCTGCGCAGCCAGGCTGGTAGTGGTGGCAGCCTGAACGCCGCCAGCATCCTCCCGCCGATCGTCTCGTCCCTCGACCAGCCGCCGCCCGGCCCGAGCCTGGCGGCGCTGGGGCCGCCCTCCAACATGATGGCCCAACAGAGCAAGCTGCTCTTCCAGCTCAACAAGTTCTACAATGAGCGTGTGCACGCGCGCAAGGCGGCGGTGGCCAAGACGATCCGCGAGGTGTGTAAGGTGGTCCAGGACGTGCTCAAGGAGGTCGAGGTGCAGGAGCCGCGCTTCATCTCCTCGCTCACCGAGGTAAATGGCCGCTTCGAGGGCATCGAGGTCATCTCGCCCACCGAGTTCGAGGTGGTGCTCTACCTCAACCAGATGGGGGTCTTCAACTTCGTCGACGACGGCGCCATCCCGGGCTGCGCGGTGCTGAAACTTAGCGACGGCCGGAAGCGCTCCATGTCCCTGTGGGTGGAGTTCATCACAGCCTCCGGTTACCTGTCGGCCCGCAAAATACGATCCCGGTTCCAGACCTTGGTGGCGCAGGCCGTTGACAAGTGTGCCTACAGGGACACTGTCAAAATGATCGCCGACACGACGGAGGTGAAGCTCCGGATCCGGGAGCGTATCGTTGTGCAGATCACGCCCGCATTCCGGTGCGGCGGGGTATGGCCACGGTCCGCGGTGCACTGGCCGGTGCCGCACATCCCCTGGCCAAACCCAAACATGGTGGCCGAGGTGAAAACAGAGGGCTTTGACCTCCTCTCTAAGGAGTCCCTCTACATGAAGGACAAGCAGTCGGCGGCAGAAGGCGACGCCTGGGTTATATCCTTCTACACCCCGGAGAACATGCTCCTCCAGGGCGGCTGCAGGAGGAAGTGTCTGAGTATTCTAAAGACGCTGAGGGACAGGCACCTGGATGTGCCCGGTCAACCCATCAGTACCTATCACCTCAAGACTTTGCTCCTGTACGAGTGCGAGAAGCATCCCCGGGAGATGGAGTGGGATGAGACCTGTCTAGGTGACAGGATCAACGGCATCCTGCTCCAGCTCATCTCGTGCATGCAGAACCGCCGCTGCCCTCACTACTTTCTCCCCAATTTGGACCTCTTCAAGGGCAAGTCCTCCTCCGGTATGGACTCGGCCGCCAAACAGGCCTGGCGAATTCTGCGTGAACTGTTAACTAACTCAAAGGCCATGGATAAACTATAGTCTTTATATTGCCAGAACAGTAACCTTATTCCTCGTCTAGATCTAGATCTGAACGCTCCCCTTCTCTCCCAACTCTCAGTTATCTGCATAAGTGTGTGTATCACATGTTGATGGACTCATAATTGATATTGATATCATTATTATTATTATCAGTTGGTTAATTAATTGTCATGTGCGGATGGAGTGAGAAGTTTGTGCTTGTCCTGTTCTAAGTGACACCTAAGGTGAAGAATGCTATAATTTGTGTTATTATACTATGATATCGTGTAAATGTTACATAGCGCGTAATACCCTATGCATATATACAGTCCCATGAACTAAATGGGAACAAAGACAGACACCCCATTTCAAAAATGGGTTAAATTATTTCAAATCACGACA
This sequence comes from Harmothoe impar, assembly GCA_947462335.1. Lineage (NCBI taxonomy): Eukaryota > Metazoa > Annelida > Polychaeta > Phyllodocida > Polynoidae > Harmothoe > Harmothoe impar. Next base: position 38,187,593 of record OX381710.1, read on the forward strand.
CCGTGGAGTAATTAGTAAAATCTGAATAGTTTCCAGGCCATAGAAAGAGATATAATGCATATAAACTCTGGAGCAATAAATGTGATTGTGTGGTTTTTGACAAAAAATATTCTGTTGACAGTTACAAAGTACATATACATATTCAACTCCGGATAATTGCTATATATATGAGAAAATATGCCTTCTGTGACTACAGTTTCGGGTATTACTGAAGCTGATACTTCGACACTGCTAAAGGGGCCAGACTGGGATATTGATCTAAACCTGCTGTCAATATGACCTGGAGCCAACCACGATCTGCCTAGATATTTTATAAGCGCTAAACATAATGCTTAATATATAGAAGCCCCAGATGTGAAATATCAAGGAATGTATAGAAATGTGATATTGGCTTCATCAGTTTCACAAAGAGCAAAGATCTCAGTATGTATGTCAAACTTTGGACGTAAAGGTAAATGGGAAAATATAAAACATGCCAACTAAACACAATGTCAGTTCCACCCTAAAAATTAGAAACAGATTGCTGGTATTCATGAATGTATTGGTGATAAATACTCAACAACCAAAGGTTGTTCAGAAGTCAACTAGATGCAACTATGTCAGTATTCTCAACGATACACGTTCAGTATTGACAAAAAGAGTTCTGTATATAAAATGCCATCATAGGTTTTGAATGTATGTTCTAGATATAGCCCGTGACTATAGATAATAGATTAAAATCATTGGAAATTCATGTCAGATATACACACCATATACTGCCAGTTACTATGACAACACCGATAGGTGCGACACGGATACTAGTGTCAATGTCCACCTGTGTTGTCCTATATTAATTCTACCTGCCCAGCTGTCTCTCTTCCTCAACTATCCCTTTACAACTACCATTATCGCCCTCCCCTCCTCAAACAACCCTTCAATGTTATCAATTAACTGTGCGGGTTTCACCATCAACGAAGGAACTGGACCAGCTCCAAAGGAACAGGGAGTGGACTCGCTGGAAGATGCCACTCCCTGGACATCTGTGTATGTGAAATATGATATGTGGACCTGTCAGTGTGTGCAACTCGACATTAGGAGAGAATACACCACTCTGCGAACGACAATCCTTATATTCTACAAAACCAACACTCTCCTATTATTATACTGTATGTACAGGCTCATGTGAATCGGCTACCAATGGGTGCTAAAGCCAAAATGTGAAAAGTAGGTTGCCCAGGATGGCTTTGAGAGCTGTGTGTACCTACTACTTACTGACTACTGCTACCACCTGGAGGACCTGGCCACTCCCTATACACACTAACATCGATCCTCCAGGGTGTGCACCTCAACACTGGAGGTGCTGACTGGGGGTACCCAGGTGCCATGGAGACAACAGACCAACAACACCTCTACCTGTACACCACGTCCACCCTTCCTCCAGTGCTGAGTGAGGGGTGGGTATTATATGGAGGGTGATTATTAAGACCTGGACGGTTGCTTGTTGGCCTGCTGCCCCCGTCCTCCTTGTACGTTCAACCGTTCAGGTAACGTAGGCTTCTTCTATATTTATTGTGTACATACAAACTGTGGATCAAACCCCTTAATGATATCAGACCACATGTACATTCAATACAAGTGCTGTATTCCACACTGTAGACTTTATGATACCAAGACTGACATCCTGTAGTGGATTGCTAGGTGTGGCTGCTGTCTAGAATAAAGTGAGAGTTGAGCGTGCATAGTATCCATATCAGGGCAGGCGTGCAGACAGTGGGGGTAGTGTGTGGGGTGGTGTAACCTGGCTATCAACCCCTGCTCCTGCACATAACAACAACAAAGTGAGAGCCTAGCCACTTAAGTTATTACCGCGCCCTGACCCACAAACCTGCCCCCACAGTCAGCTAAGGCCACCTATTACAGGCTCCCTATACTCTAGAGCAGTCCCACACAACAAAGGCAACATCCTCTTATAGGCTCTACATGGTCAAAGACACCAAGATGACAAACAATCTATAACCCAACTTTACTGTCTGTACTGTCAGGATGGAGGATTATATATAGTCTCAAATCAGCGGTTCTTTAGTGGAAAGTAAAGTCTTGTCTTGTAGTTGTGAATGTGAGGTGAAAAGAAAATGGTTGTAAATTCAGTTCTTGGTGTTCATAGAACCTTCCTATTGAAATTGAATGTCAAGCAAAGCATTGCAAAGAGAATGATGATGATATTGTATCTGTATACTACTGTAAATAAATACGGAAGATGTATAAGTGGAAATGTACACTCTGGCTCTCTTATTCTTCTCTAAACTACATCATGACCAAAGACGGTGATCAACAATAGTCTTTTGGACATCTAAACTGATAAGTGCGTGACCAAAAAGTCGAGCAATATAGTCATATTCCTAAGTTTTCATCATGTGCAGATTTATGCCATTATTCCCGAAATTATTCAGATAAACTATGTCATTTGTTAATATTAAAACACAAATATATTTCTAAAACACGGCTAATTTACAAATAATTGATGCTTTAACATACGCACCAGTAAGAAAACAGTCCATGCACGAACTGTAGAACTAATGTGACATACATACATTTACTAGTATTGCACGTGCAAAAAGTCAATATACCATTTCTTTTCAGCTTTTGGATTTCGGTGCTCTGTCCACAATGTTGACAATTTTAAAAATATTATTTGAATAATTATTTAATTCACCTAATTCAAAATGTGTCTATATCTGACTATATCTGGTTTTGGATGGTGCACCAGACACATGGCTTTATTGACCTTCCTGCTCATGGGGTCTGCAGTGGGGTCGTGTGGTCACCTGTGCAGTCTCTGGCTGTCACTCCTATATCCCCTATATACATCCAGTGGTCACTCTAGGGTCCGGTCTCCTCAGCTAGTGGTCACCACATCCCAGCTCAGTCACCCAGGGTCACCCAGCTGCCAGGGGGAGGGGCTGGTGTGCGTGTGAGAGTACGAACTGACCACAGGTCCCAGCTGGGTGGGTGGGGAGGTCGGGGAGGTGGTCAGTTGGTCATCAACTGGACAGGGTGTGAGGGGGTGGATAACGGCATGAAGGGGGTGTTTTATGACGGTTGACTCTCTTGTTATGGGGTCTGGAAACTGCTGGCACGGCAGTCTTGAATTTCACCCCCAGCCGGGGGAGGCACGCACGGAGGCCGGGAGGAGGGGCTGGCTCGGCAGGTAGCCCGGCAGGAGGCCGCCTCACCCCCGGCCTGCCCGCTCGGCTTGGATCCCCCTGGATCCCGCTAGCAGAGCTGACAAGGGGGTGCTTGCATGGATCTCACTCGGTGGTTGTATCATACATGTCTATACAGCAATCTCCGGCCAAATACAAAACAAAGGGAAAGTCATAAAGGCATGGCTGCTATCTACTAGATCCGGGGAGGGTGCGGGCAATGGGTAAGGAAGACATTCAGTGATCCAAAAAAGGGGGGGGGGGGGTGCGTGCTCGCCGCCCGATGTGGCCGCACCACCGAGACCATGATAGATGCGGGTTTGGCGTGACCGACGTCTGTTTTGGGACCTGGGGTTGGAAGTGAGAGACTGGGGAGCCTGGGGAGGTGAGAGGAGGGACGAGGGCATGCGTTTCCATGCAGAGGACCAAGACTAGAGACGGGTAAAGGGGGCTACAATTTTGCATTGAAAATAGTGTATTTGGAGGCAAGAGCAAAGAGCAGCAATTAGAAAGGATCAGAGAACGTTAAAACTTGAGGATTGTCCTCTGAACAGCTATTTCAAAATAGAGGATGAACTCCATATTTAATGTCATCTATCTGCAATTGCATAAACGTAGACACTGCAAGTACATAGCTATAGACATGCATATTGTGTACATATTCAGGCCATGTCATGATAATGTATGCATGATAGAAGATGGGAAGGGGGGGGGGGTAAACATCTACCTCCAGGCCTATCTTCACCTTCTCTCTATATACCCCCTTCTGACTTGAAGTGCCCCATCAAATATGGATAACAAGCACCAAATAATTGATATGCTGGCACGGGTAGTGGGTGAGATGTGGCCCCTACAAGACGCTGGTGCAGCAGGGGTGAGGTAGCAGACAGCAGACCTCCTCCAGTAGCAGGGGTAGCTAGCCCAAGTCAGCAGCAGACTAGCAGCAGTATTAACAAGGGAGCAGTGCTTGCCGGCCTGCAGGAGGCTGGATGCCGGGAGCTGGCTGCCTGCTGACCGGCTCCACAGGCGGCCAACTCCCGACAACCTCACCCTGCTGCTGCATGGTCGGGGAGAAGCCATGGGGAGGCAGGACTCTGACAGGCTGCTGTCACACTGCCTCTATAGACTAGTGAGGCATCCTCATCTCCTGTCCAACGCCCACTCCCACTGATTCTAGTGTAAAAACACACAAGCTGACCAACGCCCACGTCAACGACACCGTTATTTGACACATCATCATCTCGACCCCCTACCAAGACAATTCCTGAACTTTCCGCTGCAAAATACATGCTAAATCCCTAACTGAGCATATAAATGCATCTATAAAGACAATATTTAGCCTACACATTTTGATCAAAAAATGCACATGATTGTAGTTGTACAATTTTAAAGTCAAAATCGGAAAGTACACAGCGTCCTGAACTAAGTATGTTTTTTTTTTGAGTTGGGGTGTACCTTGTCAATAGCATGCAAGCACATAATGTCCAGTTACATGAACTGTTTTTTTTACATTTGAATATAAAAGATCAAATCTAACTACTCCAAAACAAGACGCAAAACACTGCATATCACGATATCATATACAAATATCTTGTCATTGCGATTAATGTATTTTTAATGACAATGTTAAATCATCAGTCTTTATAAAGTATTTGATTTACCAAAACCATTAATAAACCATTTATATATCGACCATGAGCTTCAAAATGTGTCGTATTGTGCTGTGACTTTTGTGTAACGTCCCACTTAGTTAAGTACCATGACTGCATAGCGTGCAATAGTTGACGTGCAATTTTCTGCAATTAGACAGTCAAGGGTTCAGACTTGGCTTTGATGTGGGGTAAGGCTTGCAGCAATTAAAATGACAGTGGGACTGAAGAGGCTTATCCCTCTTCTATTACAGATCCTTGCGTTGATTCAACGCATGCAACCATATACATCCAGATAAGAAGTCACCATTATAAGCTGTGAAATGACTCCTTTTAATTGAGAAGGTATTTCTCGAAATGCCACACACGAGGCCTTCCTGTGGGTCTACTAATACCATTTCTGTGAATTCTCAATGACCTGTGGAATTAAATAATTAACCAATACCAGAAGCTACTAATGTGTCTACTGGTCACTGCTGAGTCGTTCGTTTTATATCACAATAGTGATGAATAATGATATCACCCACAATTGATGGCATTTATATACGTATACAAAATGAATGGTATAATATATCATGCGTTTATTCAATCCTAACACTAACAGAGATGAGATATGTAATATTCTAATTTACACAGACAGTTACAACGTTGCTTCATTCTCAAGCCAACAACAATTGCTTATTTATTTGTCTATTGAATTTTGGCGACAGAGGTATTTTGGTCTCGACTTTAGTTCACATGTAAAATCCATACAATCATTTGCTTCCTGCACTATTAATTTTACAATGCTAAATCGCCAATGTCTGTTTTCATATACGGTATTTCCTATTATAGCTTGCGTATTTCTGACGGGATGAGAGGTGAAAAAAAAAACTATTTTTATTATCTAATTTATCACCAGGACCCATTTTCCTTTTTATATGAAGCCCTACAAACATTGGTTGCTCACGAAGAGGACACCCCGAGTAGCTCAGTGAGCTGCTTGTGTTGGTTATTGAAAAACGAATATTGTTCCCCGCTGGTTCCCAATGAGCTGCTCCCCCAACACTAGCACTGAGTCACCACACGGGCGGCACCAGCGAGCAGCTCACAAGGGGAGCAGCTCACACAAACCACTGCATGTCAGATAGTGCGATTGGATCAGGGCAGGGTGGGCAATCATTCATAGATCGGCCCCACTCAGGCTGATAAATTGGTGGCGGAGGTCGACGCTTATGTAACATTTACATGCTCTACAATAGCATGGCATAATGAGACCTGGCGCCACTTTTAGCATCATGTGAAATATATATCACTATTATATATATACCCCCCTCCCCCCATGTAGAGCTGATTTATGTAAGCTATCATGCGTGGTAAAAACTGACGCTGATGTAGGCCCATATCATATATGAAGGGAGTTTACGGAAAGAAGTGGATGTGCAATCACTCTTTGTAATGGCCGATAACCGTGACCTCAATAAACCCCCATTATTGTGTTAGCCAAATCAACCCCCTATATCCCATTACATGTCAGGGGCAAAGTCAAATTGCATGACATGTATCCATATCCGTTGATAACGAATGTATAAATAGACATTGATATGGCAGGATTCCACATTATTTTGCAGAAAACACCCTCATGTAACATGGTTGCTTTCTCATGGGTTCAAATAGTTGCCAATTATCATGTCATAGCTTTTTTACCATAGGAAATACATCCTGCCCCTCCGCCTATTATAGACAAATATAGACAGCAATTGCAATACACCTTCAACATTACAATTCATCTGCCAGATTCTTGCCAATATGCAATTGCCATTTTGAGTTCTCCCAAAGCAGTGGTTCCAGCCCAAAAAAAACTAAACACCACTTTTTACTTCTACCATACACCAGACTTGGCCTTGACTACAACAATACTCCACCAGCACTGCCTGTGTTGTTATTCCACACTGGAACATGGTGGACAATATGGCCGGGTGGCGGCGCCGTCTGGTCGGCACTCATTACGCTCTAAGGCCCACACGTATGTATTTCATTAATAGGTCAATTACCAACATGGCTCTTGTTTGTTGACGTAGCCGGCGGGCGTGTAGGACTAGGAGGGGGAGTGGGTCTGTCATGCAACGTGTCCCTGTGGTCTATACAGGGAATGAGCAGTGTCACCAGGCTGGGAGGTAGACCTGAAGCTGAGGAGCTCTGGCCTTATAAGATAATGTAAGAGATGCTGCTAAGAAAGTCAGGGGCATTGTTATGGGGAGAGGTGAGGGTGAGGTTCTATGTATTTTTTACCTTTATATTTTTTACATTATAATGATTTATTATGTATGTGAGCATGGAGCACATAGGTTTACAATTACAGAGTGTTGCAATGACGAGAAGCAACTACTAAGGTCCAAGTGTTTTGTTTGAGAAGGATTTTCGGGTCAACAGAGGGTCACAGATGCCAGAGTGCAGGGAGCAAGGATCATGGGTGAAAGGGTCAATGGTGTTAGGATATTCCAGGGTTTCAGCTGTCATTGGTAATGCATATAAAATGTATTTTAGGGAGATTATGAATGTCAATGAAGGGTATAGAGGTCCGAATAGTGGGACATCGTCAAATATAGTACAATGCACTTTATTGGCATGGTCTGGTATTATATATATGATAAATCTACCTCGTCTCTCTACACATCCTGCAGCACAATACAGCCCTTACACATATTGCCTACAAATGTTGCCAGTTGCTGACAGAGCCTGGAGTCTGCTGACAGCTACACCAAAGACTTGGACTCTACCCCCTATAGTGTACACGACGATAGCAGTGTCCATTAGCGACTGTGTCGGCCACATGTGATGTGGTATTCATGTGCCTAGTTTACATGTATGCACTGCATGTGCACAGACTAGGTATTGAAAAAGACTACATGTGCTTACATAATGCATATCCTTATTCAATACATTATATTCACATGCAGTTTTCTATATATGTGCATAAAAATGCATGTGCTATCCATATAACACGATGTATTTAAATCTTTCCTATTAAGCTACAGGGACAAAGCCCTTTGGCATTGCCTACTAACTCCTTCCCAGTCAATGTTTACGTTCTATGCATGTATGGACCCGACATGCCCCCTACCACCCACCCCTCCCTAACCCATTTCATCGAGCCAGATGTTCCAGATTAATTCGGGTCAGAGATTTTTGTTTCGCCATAACGCAGAGCAAGTGTTCGTATTCTCCGACTGCACTAAAACACATAGAAAAGCCTGAGCAACTCAGGGGAGTCAAGATCTGCTCAGATCTGCTCAGTCATGTTGTGAGTTGCTCCAAGCTGTGTTTAAGGGGTTTTATTATTGTCTCAATCTGGTGGGTGGGTGGGAGGGGTTGGTGATGGGGCATGTATGCATGCATGCATGGCCGAGTGGACAATCAGTGCATGGGCTGGAGGTTAGCAGAGCATGTTTATCAGCTATTTATATTGGTGTCAGAGTGACACGAGTAGGATGTGGCAAATAACAGTTCCATTACACTCATAAAGAAGGGGGCTATTTGCTGTAAAGGTGTTAAATATGTTTCACAAAAGAGGACATCTTATTTGAAATTCTAGTTATGCAATACTATGAGAAGTAAAGGGAAGAAATACAATGGGGCGCACCAAACAATATCAGTGGACTCCTGCACATTGTAGTCCTTTCTTGATAAACAGAGGCAAACTATGACTTTTCAAACATTTCCATATTCAGGAATGTAGTGTACTATCAAATACCCACCATCGGCCTTAAAAGTGCACATATTGTGATAGCATACGTCTACACCCAAGCTCCTTATGTCTGCATTATAAGCGATTTGGACAGGTTGACCAGGGTCTGGAGAACCTCCCAGGAACCTCAAAGCTTCCTCCATGGCGCCCCGACCCTCATTAAGGCCTTGTGTTTGGGTAAGGTTAATGACCAAGGCGACGGTCAGTTACTCCAGCCGCCCTCCATGAGGGACATGATCACCACCAATCGACGATGGACATGGACAAGACGGCGACTGTCACCTCACCCCTTTCTCCAGAACAGTTTCTAGTAGTGTGGGACCAGGAGGAGCACTGGGGTCGGGGGAAGGCAGTCCCAGTGTTTAATAAATATCTGCAATCCCTTGGGCAATGACCCTGGAGCGATGAGGGAAGCCACAGGGGTGTATGCAATGGAACACAACAAAAAGAAACTGGAACAGACTAATGTTCCAGTTCCACAGGCATCCCTTTCTTTCCGTGTCATGGAAACTCTTCAGAATGCAGCCAGCATACTAATCTCGTAATGCCATGGTGTCTGTGAGTTTGACCATCATGCCATCGACCACAGTTGGCATCCCCATCCCAGCCTTTGGTCCGAACCTCCTGTCTTTGGTCCTCAGGCTTATGCTGCCCTAGTCCCGGGTCTCTTGCTGCCTTGTTTACGGCCGAGCCGAGCGTGGCAGCCGGCGCCACTGTGGGACACACCAACTTCACACAGGCGCCAACACGACTTGAGGCTGACCAGATGCCTCCCCAACAGCCGCAGGGTTCTGGGTGGGATGTGAGGTGGGTTCTATACCCGGTTCTATAGGATGTGTGAAGGGGTGAGGCACCACCTTTAGATAGTACTGAAGGGGTTCAGGTGTCTAACGAAGTCCACAAAGGTATGGATGACCTCTTGACGTCTACTAATAAAAGTACATCCTAATGTTCATGTCCCGAGACAGAAGCCAAAGCTTCAGGTCCCAAGATAATCTCTCGCTTATTCCCCAAAGGGTTCCCCGCCCCTATAACCTAATATTGAGGCATACATGCCCTGTCTGGTGGCTGTGGTCAGTCTTCATATCAACAGGACGAAGCCATCTCACACATAGAATGCTTCCATGCGTGACACATATAGATTGGAGCAGAAGAGTAGCAGCAAAACCAGAAGTGGAACCAGCAATAAGGTACCGTGTATAAGGAAAGGTAAGTCCATAGTTTTTATATGCTGATTGGTAATTGATAATTGATTAACAAGAGGCCATTGTAGTTTTATTTTGAATACATAAATCATAACCAATATCAGCAGCAATAAATCTATATTCATTTCTTTGTGGATGTTAATCCACATCATGGCTATCATGAGTCTAGCTATATACTAGATGGCCTACATTATCACCCCCCCCCCCCCCACCCCTCTACGCCTCACCCCAACCTCACCTGCATCATCCCCCTCCAACCTGAAATTAAACCACAACCCTCTACCCCGCAAACCTCAAATTAACACCCGCACGCCACTCCTCTGCAGCACAGCTCGTAAATAACAGCCCTATTCCCCCCCAATCCTGGGTGGTAATGTCACAGCCCCTGTATAGAGGTGATGACTGGTCAGAGTGAAAGGACAGGACCAATGCTACAAGGGCCATTGCCATTAGCCATCAGGAGGAGTCAGCCATGGAGGTGTCGCCATCGGTAAAGGAAAGTGTAACGGCTACGTAATGTGCCCTAACTGCTGGCTTTGTATTGTTGGACTTAACTAGTGATGGATGATTGCATGCCTCGTCTGGACCTTGGTGACCTGTGTTGCAATTATCTGCAATAGATTATAACACTAAAAGCTAGATCTATTCTGGCCAAAATCAATAACCAAATGCAGTATTCAAGAAAGCCAAATACAAGACCCTATACAGAGGTCCATATCTACCACCAGAAAACAGAATGCTGGACACCCTGGGTCGCTACCCTACAGGCCACATGTCCCTTCACCTCTACCATATAGGTCACCAGACAGGGGGCATGCTGGACACGTTGATTTTGGTTCAGTGCACGTTACCTCGGCTACATGTTAGAACTGCCTACATGCCCTGCTGGACAATGCACCCATTACGGGGGCATGCCGTAAACATTTTGAGCCTTCAGCGGGCGGGCGGGCGGGCGTTGTGTTCACAAACTCATCTGCCCTATGTAAAGGTATCACAGGTATGCCATTTATAATATGGGATGAGGTAGTTAATACATACTTATTATATTTACACAATCCTGTTGCAAATGCGTCACAAATATATGGCTTCTTTTGGGGTTTCTTCTGGAACCTTATAAGAGACAGAAGGGTCAGGCCAGGTGAACTCTCACCCCTCACCCAAACTCGTCCACAAGGGGTTGCAGGATGGGTGAGGGGGGTGATATAGGGAAGCAGCGTGTGGCCACTGTGTGGTCTGTCCACGGCAACCAGTGGTAGCTACTTCCTCCTCACATTACAACCCTTGGTATCCCCAGCCTGCATGAGTGAGGTGCCCAGGGGCAGGGGGTCTGTGCCGGGAGGGTATCATACCATCTGTGATGTAGCATGCAAAGATATCAGAGACAGTGCATTGCAACGTGAGATGGGCTACCGCACTGCTAGCGCAAGGGCTGTTCTTTGGCGAAGCCACACTGGAAGCCATGTCCCAGTCGGAAAGAAGAAGCCACACCAACAGTATTATGAGGAAATGCTCGCAGATGTCAAAGTGGCTGAAGCTGTGTCACTTACTGTGTACTAGTTGTGGGTGGAGAATGACGGAATATGTCTTACCTGCAATGTATAGAAAGGAGAGATATTGTTATATTCACCGTAGGGATACAATACACTATGTCAAGAATGTTTAATTGAATGAAAATCTGGAAACTCAAGGAAAACATGTTAACTATTTATGAAGCCACGTAATGTACCAATGGTGTGACATTCACTGGATTCGAGACTTCTATTTTAATGTATTAGCTACATTTCTATTAAGAAGTGACTTTACGTTTAAATGTTTGAACGCGGAAACAATCAATCAATTTGACATCCATTAACATTGCATCGATAGAATTAATGGGTCGACTTTGCCTGCAGGGGCATAAATCAACCTTAAAATGAGGTCTTATTTTTCAAGTAATCTCCATCTTGATGGGTATTTAATGTTTCTGTTATAGTGTGAATTGTACTAGCGACTGCTTCTGTAAAGGAGGTACCGCCATATGAAATAGATACTTGTACGAATTGAGCTGGGGTTATCATGCAGAGGGGCAGGACAAATTTTGTTGTGTTGAGAGGATGTGGGAAGCCCGGGGTGGGAAGAACGGGTGATGGCTGCGGAGGGACATAAGTGGCACTACCCCCTGATGTCCCGGAGGACCATCCCTCCCTCCTCCCCATTGTTCCAGTGCCGTGCCGTGACAATGTAATCCCCCCACTGGCATGCCCCGTCCTATTTGTGTCTAATTCCAGGCGATAGGTGTTACATTACCCAGATGAATGGCAATGCATTATTAATGTACCACAAGAAAACAGCCCAGTCTATCACCACTGCCACCCACACGTTCACCCCACCTGTTCTCACCCCGCCCACCTCAGCCCCACCAACAGGGCGGGCTGATCTGCCATCTAATTGATAGTTTGATGAGCACTATTCCTCTGCCAAGGTCGATTCGATTGTGCTTTAGAAATTATGTAGAGTACCATTGTGCCAATGGATACCTGCATCTCACCCATTTATGCGAGGTATTTATAAAAAATGCTGCCATTATATATTGTGTTCTTTATGACCCCACTGCCTGTGATGTACTTTAATATTAAACAACAAAGTTTCTTCTTACATCTATACAGGTCATTTCAGCGACATGATATTTGACTCCAACTGCCCAGCCCCACAGCACACATCCTGCAGGGTGAGGCAGTAGGGTGAGGAGCACACATTCAGCAGCCTCATGACACCAAGCCTTTTGACGGCCACCATTACGGCAGTAGTCCCTGGGCCCCTGCCCCTCCCTGCACGGCCCTGTAATACCCGGCCTTCACGCCATCTCACCATTACTGCCGTGCAGAGGTGTGGGCCACCAAACTTTGCCAATTAATGACAGACGGCTGCATGATCCATTTTCTTGGTTAGTAAACGACGCCCAGTGGACGACCCCAGCCTCCCCTCTATAGCCCCTAGTATCACACGCCACATACTGAGCCCGGGGGGTGATGCCTCAGGGGTGGGGTGGACCATTTACACCTATTATATACAAAGCTCTTTTTACTGCAGAATTAATGATAATTCTAGCAGTGAAAGTATCCCAACTCAGATGGTGCAGGCAATTTCAGGTCAACCGGAACATCACGTCATAAACATGCAAGCTACATGTATAAGAAACATTCACACATGTTTCTTTCTAGTAAAAATATTTTAAAAAAACACTGAATTCAAAAACAATTTTTAGTGCTTATAAGATTATTTGAGCAGCCTAAGCTCTAGACGATACATCAGCTTATGGTCTCTCAATATGTTTTCATTGACCACAACTGTTTACATACTGCATAGTCTATACTCTATTCAACACGGAGTACAAAGGACTGCAATCTGTAGCTGCCCAAAGGCTTCGATCTTACAAGCGCCGGCTCTCTAAGTGGCTTCACCCCTTAGGTTATGGTCAGGGAACTGACGCCTAACTGGCGTCTATACAGACCGGGTAGCCGGCCTCTCCTAACCCTCCCCTAACCTACCTGACAGGTAGGCTGCAGTGGCATTGATCAGCCTAGGGGCCTAGCAGCTGCTTCCCAACCCCCTACTTATTGATATTCCATCAAACCGCCACCCAGTTCCCACAGAGAAGAAACCTCAAAATGGCTCCAGCAGACCGAGAAATCTGCCCTGATGGGTGCAGGGAGGGGACGGGGGTTCTCCTCCCCTACCCCTCTCTGTTCAAGTCTTCGTCCCCGGTCGGGTTTCTTCTACAGGCCTTATCGCGCCATCAGCGTGGCTAGGCTTGATCGCTCCTATTCTCCTATAACCTCCCTCTCTCCCCCAATTCACGATTTCCAAACCTTCCCCTCTTCCTCTAGCCCAGGACTTCAAACCACATTATTAGATATCCGTAGTATTTCTCATTAGGCTTTGAGCACACGAATCAGCACGAAACAGAAGTAAAGCTCCTAGTAAAGCAGTGGTTGTTATAAGTCTACAACAGATGGCGCAAACGTATTTTTCTGCTTCGAACCCAATCACATTGATTGATAAAAAGGATTTGAGTCTGTTTCATGAAGACGTCAAGCACATGCATGATGATCCCCGCTTCCCCAGAAATATTATAGGACAAAGCACAATACGCATCACGATACCCCCCCCCCCCCTTATCGCCACCAACCTCCATGCTCACAGCAGGTTTTCTGCCCCTCCCTGCCCAGTCTCTGTATTTTGAAACACCCCTAATCCAGGGGCACGCAATGAGCTGTGGACATTGACACTCTAGTCTCGTATAATCACAACCGGGGCAGAAAAACCCAAGAAGTGTGTAATTACATTGCGGCCCCGTTTCCAGGAACTAATTTCTCGGCGGATGAGCACATATTAATGCAGGGTTGTGTCGCGGCCAGGAAGAGCAGCTCGTGCATGAGCCGCTCGGCAGATGAGCGCTTTATTATTGGCTCGTCGCCGGTGTAATTTCTCATTAAGGAGGGGAAGGGGCGTGTGTTGCTGTTATGTGGAGCAGTGAGGGAGTGTGTACTATAGCAATGTAACTGGTCCCTCTCCGATAGCCGCCATTGTGTCCCCCTATTCCTCGGTTGGTTCTCGCAAACCGACATCTCACTCATAGCCATTACTAATTCAAATGCTTATCTGTAGGGGTCAGGAAAGATCCCCGCATTCCATCCAGTTCCCCTATCTATTGCAGCTACTACCAGCATGGCGCTGCAATGGACCCAGTACCGTCCTATACAGGGGTATGGAGGTGAGGTACTATCAGGAGCAGCTCATTGCGGAGGGTGTCGGCGTGTGAGCAGCTCGGGGCTGGGTGTGAGCTGCTCGTCCAGTGGCAGCTGAGCCCCAACCCTGTAGCACGCCATCAGCCAGGGCAGCACCAAGGCATGGGAATACATTATAGGACGAGCAACATCATGTTTTATTCATATAACTGTCAGTATTAACTATGGATCTCTTGGTTATATACGGTTAAATACTAAACCACACAGTGATACAATTCCTAGAATAGTCTATATTTTACTCTTTATAAATGACACTTTAGCATTGTTCCTCTTTTTGTTTATTCCCCCTGACCTTGAAATAAATATGACATGTAGGGTATTAATCCAAAAGTAGGAGTAAGTGCAGAAAGCGCAAAAGAAGACAGCTGTCTATTGTGTTTAGATACTTTTTTGAACAATCCTCTTCTAAATAGACAGAAATGACACAGTGTCACGCCCATGGTTGCTCTTATGTAGCGATGACAAGCCCATGCTATAATACTTTGCATGTGAAGTACCTTGTGTCTGACTATCCAGACAGAAACACCCTTTGGAGGATGTACAGACAGGGGCGTGCTTCAGAGACAACCACAAAGATGATGGTTATGGATCTACTGTCAAGGCAGGGGCATACACCCTCTCCCGAAACCCTTATCTTTTTTGTCAAACAGTACAGCAGAAATACCATTAATAAACAAGACCTCCTCCAGTAGCCTATACCAAGTTGAGAAACATCCTCAAACACAACCCCACCTATAGTCTCCACAGCCTCTCCACCTCCTCCCCTTCAACCCCTTCACCCCACGAGCAATCGGCTGTGCATTTTTTTCTACTGCATGGGGGCTCCATCGTGGCCAAACCTCTGCTGATTTACAGCTGGCCGACTGGGATTTATAGTCTGGCGTCACGAACGAATCAGCAGCACTATTTGTCAATAGAATTTACAGCTGATATAAACCGTCACCGCCGCCAAACACGTCTACATGAGGCTAGAGTATCCTGATAACAACATAGGGGTCTGATTCTACCTAGAGTGATGGCCTCTACTCTGTCATCAACTCTTAAGGATGTTTTATATTCTTCTTTCTTTTGCATAAAGGTTATTAATAATGCAGCGATAACGTCTCAAACAGCCTTGGATGGATTTACTTTGACAGTATAATTATTGTTGTCGTTGTTGATCCACCCCATATGATCCACTGACAATCACATTTTTATGATGATATAAGACCTCGAAAAGTTTAACCAATACATAATTTTCCTGTGTCCACAATATATATAGGTCTTTCACTTTATTTCAAAGTTCAAGTATCAAAAGGCACTACAAAGATGTACATGGGATCCAATGCATGTATTGTTATTTTTATAATTACTTAGCATGGGGCATTAGCGCCCATAATTATCTAGCATATGAGCATCAGCGCAATAGTCCCTATACATACTACAAGCTCCTTAGTCTATCCGCACGGGAAGCCACATCGGAAGCCACTCGCTGTAAAGCCAGCGGCAGCTGGAAGCTCCAACTCGGTGCGAAATGGAAGCCAGCGGCCAGCATCGCCGTCCCCCCACCATGACCTGCTGAAGGGTAGGGTGGCGTCAGGGGCACTTGGGGCTAGGAGGAGGTCCGCAGAGGCTGTAAGTGATGGGAAGTAGCACGACAAGCAGGCAGCGACTAAATAACGGGGGTCCAAAGCCATTGACACCGGGGTCGGTTTGAATCTAGGTGGAGGGGCCGCCGCACGATCACTGCTCGTTCATTATCCTGTTGGCGAGGCCACTACACGGGGTGAGGGTGAGGGTAGGGAGGGGTGGGGTGTGTTGGGTGTGGATAAATATCAGGATGCTGGGGTTAGGAAGGGAAATGTTGGGCGTGTGTAGGGCAAGAATGTGGGAATAATAAAGTACGAAGAGAAGAGTAGGACGTAAGTGGGATTCAATGGAGAAGAGGAGAGGAGAAGTGGTTAAATGAAATAAATGAGATGAGGGTTAAACTCAGGGAAATTAACAAATCCCGAAAAAACGCTTGAAATGTTCAAATAGAGACCGCTGAATACAAGTTCTCCATGGATAATCATAGGTCTTAAAATCCAAGCGAAACGTTTGTATAGATAGAGACGGGAAAACGCCATGATTACCCGTTTTAGAGAGGTAACAATTGGACCCGGCAATTGGATCAGTGTTTGCGTGTGGAAGGTGAGGTGTCAGCGTTGGGATGGGATGGGAGCAAATAACGTAGCGGTGGATCCAGCCTGCCATCATCACAAAATCCATCCCCACATGGTCCACACAGTAAGCGCTATGGAAACGATCCATACTATTTTCAATCAGTGGACACCCATGCGTGTGCACGTGATATATATATAGATGCCAGGACAGTGTGTTTCTATACAGCAAATACCTCAACACATTAAAAAAATGCAATATAATGCCACTGAAAAAATCCGATTCAGAAAAAAATGACATTGTTACCAAGACAATGTCTGTGGTTGAACAACCCCCTGGTATGGGAGGCAGTCTATCGTTAGGGTGACAGTATATCACTGCAACCCTCAATCATGCAATGATACAGATATCTATCACCCCCCCCATGCATGCCATCTCAACTATATAAACACCAGATATCAATAACCCACATCAGGTATTGATTTTGATATCGGCACCACTCGGGTCTCCCTTATTATACAAGGTCTGAAATGGAATCATAACTGATCACCCCTCGACCACCCCAAAATGGGATAAAAAGGTGAGAAATGAAGCCTAAGGCAGGAATTAATCAGTGGTTTAGTCGGGGTAAATCACTTAGTGCTGGGGGTTCATTGGTGGGGGTGGGGGGGGGGGGGGGGGGCTGTGTACTAATTGGCCTGTATCAGTAGCCTGGTCTGCTGAGCCCCGAGCCCTAGATAACAATGGTGAGGGTGGCCTGTGGAGCAGGGGGGCCCTCCTGCTGACTGTATAGTTTGGCCCGCTGTGCCCTGCCCGCCCCAGCCCTCCACCCGTCACGCCCAGCTGCGTGTCGCCCCACCCCTCTGCACGCTCCAGCGCCACCGGCCACGCCCACACCGCTCACCAGCACAATATGCACGTCACGCAATGGCCGCTGTGTCCAGGTGAAAGGGTGCAGGGGTGAAGGTGAGGGGTGTATTGGGGCATTAATACCCACATAAACAAGCTATAACTTCTACAGGTTAGTTTTGTAGTTCATGTAACATGAAATGCATGCAGGTGCTTTTCCTCAATGTTCATACATGTACCTTGGCCATGCCAACGCAGAAAGACACCTAGCTGTTGTGCTCTTTATGCGCTAAACTTGGATCATGCACATTGGCTGTGGAAGTTAGAGCCTCCGTTATCGTGTCCAAAAGACATTCTCACAGGCGCACTGTGCCAGATCGTAAAGCCATTAGTAGGTCTGCATGCCGTGTCCTCCCATATGTTGACAAATATGTACTAACATTAACTTAACACACACACAGGCGTTGCCATACTCCAATAATGTGCCCCACACCAAGAGGCCAATGTAATCAATGTTATTACAAGTATGTTATTATTTCCTATTTTCTTTTAGCTCAATCGCAATGGTCTATAAGACAACAGACACTACTAAGGAATCAATTAAACCTATCCATCTATACAACAGTGACAGTCCTATTCTCCCACAACATCATGCCTTTACATTGTGTCGGCCTACACCACGGGCCAGGATGAGGGAAGTGGTCACAGGTAATAATTCTAACCACCCCCTCCTGCCACACCATAACATGATATCCACATCTACTTATCCACACCTCATAAATCTCTAATGAAGATAAATGTGTTTTAACAAGCTCTGTAGGACAGGTAAATACCTTAATGATTTCACTGCCTCTCGCCAAGTATTTCTATATATCATTTTGGTGATTACTTCAGACCACACCCAAGACTAAGTATACTAGTTGTTTTTTAAATCACACAGCATATATATTTGCTAATAATCTTACAGTCCTAAACATCAAGCAACGTCCACCAAAATGTGCCAGAGAAGTACTTATGTAATTGTTTGAGAGCTAACCATGTTAAACTATACCTAACTGAGCAGCAATTGGACACATACATCTCACTACCACACACACCTTCAACAAGTGACTTCCAGCACTGTTGTTGCACACTGACACTTGTGGGTTTTGTGAGATATTTTAATTCCCTATGCAAAGTAAGACTGCAGCAGCGTTTGATGGACGGGCACAGGCCCTGGGGGGAACGCCCTGTCGCAGCAGGAACTCCTGGTGTGTAAACATTTACTCAGGGTCCACCCAGAGACTTCCGGTCATGGCCGCCCCTAGAGCCACCTGGTGGCGTCAGTAGACACTAGTGAGCAGCTCCCTGTCTGCTCACAGCTGCTCGCCGGCCGCTGGTTCCTGTCAACTGCCAGCCTAAAGTGGGCTATTGGGGGTAACCAGTGGAGTTGTCTTTCACACTCCAGGGAGGAGCTGACGGCGGAATTTTACCCCAAACATCTTTGATGTGCTGTTGCTCTTCTCTGTGTCTCCCAAAACCTTTTGCTAATACAATAACACTCTCGGTGCCTTCAAACAAATTGAGGCAATGGGAAGCCAAGTAGTAAGGAACCAAAGCGTATGTAGAGAAACATGTCAAAGATAAGGAAGAGAAGCCATGTAAGTTACCACCGGGGGATAGCCTTCATGTCTTCATTACAGGATCTGTTTACATTGGCATACTCCTCCCCTACCAGGTGCTGGGGCCTCCTGCCAACCCCACTACCCGACATACCTCTTGGTGAATGTCCCCCTGTGTAGACCTCCACCAGGCCCCACCATGGTGCTGTGTACTCTACCACCACCCACTTACAGACACCCACAGTGAGTCTGCTGAGCAACACAAAGCATACACTCTACATGATCTGCCAAACTGCAAGCATAGTCTTTTTATCATCTGTTTGTTTCTCTAACAATGGATATCCACACTAACCCTCCCCTGTTCCTGGTGTCTGCTGTAGTATAGGAGAATGTCAGGGTGTATGTGACAGGGGAGAAGAGGAGACTTCTGTTATTCATTCCATGCTGGAGGTGACATGTAGTAATACTGGCACAGGTGACAGTTCCAAAGTTATCTTTGTATAGCTTCTCAAGACATCGTATAGCCCAACAGTCCTGTAGTCTTCAGACACCTTCATTTCCATAAAGGACAGGCTGACAGGGCATGCTACATATAGTGTCACTGGAGAGAGCACTGCTGTCAGTATCACATATAGCAGCATCACTTTGTGTGTAATATGAATGCAGCCACATGACACCTTTATAAGTTACAATAGGATCTGACACCGCTCATATATGTGACATTGTCTTTACTCATTGTTTCTAACCCCTAGTAGATATCTCCGTACATATAGCCACCTGGTATACTCCATAAACTGTCAGTATCAGCCCACCCTTATACTGCTGTCAGTATCAGCCCACCCCCTGAACTGACAGCAGCCTGTTTCACACTGTGAGTGGTGTACATGAGCCATGGACCCCTCCTGACGACCACACGGCCCGAGTCCCAATGACAGTCTTTAACCTGATATTCAGAGCATGCAACTCCCCACCCAGTCAGCTCTACAGTCTATCTTTTTATGTTTGCTTTTTGCTTTTTCTATTTTGAATTCATGTTTATGGCATGCAGGCGGCTTCAGGGAGAGGGATAGGGCTGACATGTTTAAGGGAACGTCTTCACTTGGACCAAGGGGTAGGAACATCTCAACTACTTTTTTACCCAACCTTCATTCACTTTCTTGTTCAGGGATATAGGCAGTTCGGGTTGACCTCCAGCTCTCATCACTTCATCAAATCGCCTTCTCCAGTCTGCGCTTGTCTACCCTGTCATGTTTATGACGTCACCTTGGGGATGCCCCCTACACCTCTGGGATCACCCCTCACCCTCTATTTTCACCTCATTAATTCTGAGTCGGTGGGGCAGAAGGAGAGGAAACAGTACACTAGATCAAAGGTGGTAAACATGTTTTTTCTTGTTCTAATTTATACATATATCAGCCAAAGGTGGGAAAGTTGGTGTACCTCCAGGGCACATGTATAGAAGAGTGTGGGGTTTCAAAGGCCAAAGGGACTAATCCACACGTAACTGTAGAGCCTGGAAAGTCCACAGGGGACTAGTCGGTTACCTGTACATGAGGGTATACGTAAATATTCTAAAGAAATGATTCATATCATTATCTATTTCATTTCTGGCGTATCCTACCTTTACCTATAGACTGTGGCGTGCTGTTCATCGCCCCTGGATTTTGATACCTTGGTGGGTTAAATTCATAGCCGTTCTCGTAAATCAAAATCTATGAGCACTTTTACAATATCGACACTGAAAGCAGTTTCCATATGAAAATCGTCATAAAAAAAACAACCCTCTGACATTGACCGATTACATGATATGAGTGGTTCACTGGTGCGCTGCAATGACCAATTGCTCTATACTCATTGCTATCACTGAGCTGGTCAAATCTCGTGAGCTCTTCACATGTTCAAGTTTGTGTACGAGCAGCTCAGTCATGCATCGGACTTGCTCAGGCCTTGGGGTAGAATTGATAACCATTGCGACATGTAGTACTATTGAAGCGAAGGAATGTGTGGCTGAGAGAAGGG
This sequence comes from Harmothoe impar, assembly GCA_947462335.1. Classification (NCBI taxonomy): domain Eukaryota; kingdom Metazoa; phylum Annelida; class Polychaeta; order Phyllodocida; family Polynoidae; genus Harmothoe; species Harmothoe impar. The sequence goes on from OX381710.1 coordinate 38,208,754, forward strand.
ACTGCAACCAGTCTATTCGAGCCTGCTGTGTGTGTCTTGTCTGCGCCGAGCAGTGAAAGAGCAGGTAAGGTATGGGAGTGAGTGGGACGTAAAGGATGGGGGTAGGGCTGGGACGAGCTGAGGGGTGTGAGCACGGGGTGTGAAGATGTGTGAGTGGGTTGGGGGTGGTGTGAGGTGAGAGTGTGGAGGGTGAGGAGAGAATGAGGAGGAGGCTTTGAGGGCTGAGCATGTGTTGACCAGAGCAGCTGAGGATGAGCAGCTCGTCTGGCCGCAGATGGTGGTATTTAGCTGGTGCCGGCGGGCGGCGCGCGGCCAGCCGCTCATGAGGTGTGAGCGGCAACACGCACCCCGCTGAGGATTCGCGCTGGGGCTGTCTGCGAGCTGCGAGGCCGCCCAGCCGAGAGGTGTTGAGGCCGCACTCGACGGCCGCCTTCTTCACAACTCGTAGCCCCTGCCATATGTGGCCGCGGCCCACCTCCCGCCGACACCTCACCACCTCGCCTTCACACAACGTTGCGTCAGCATCTGAAGGAGGCGCGAGTTGCTCGCCGAGCTGCTCTCCCCCTTCTCGCCTCGCGTCCTGCTCTTCGCACGCCGCAGCTTTTTGCCGCTCCCCTCCCCCTCACACCTCCAACTCCTCACGCCTCATGGCCACCGCCGCTGTGGCCGCTAATTGGCAGGAACTGCTCACAAGATGCTCCTGAGCTGCTCGGGTGGCTAAAGTCAACATGGAGCCGTCGGGGCCCCGGGGACGCGTGAAATATACGGGGGTGGGGTGGTGTGGGAGCAGGAGTGTACGCGTGTGTGGGTAGGTGTGGAGTCCATGCAGGTATGGGGCCTTATCGGGGGAGGCTTAATACATTCATACTGAGCAGCTCATAGCGCCATCAAGACAGTAGCAGCTGGCAAGTCGGAGTTGTTGGCTGAATTTGTCTTATCAGGCAAGATGATATGAGCTGTTGCCAAAGCATTAATAATCTAGTGTAACCATTCCGACCTGTTATCACTGATTGTCACATCAGTGATCAGAGAGCAAATGTGTAGTGATATCCGTTTAATACAAAATGCATATTTTTTTCCTCTTTTCAGATGGTTCCTAAAATATCTCTGGCACATAGGCAGCAAATATAGATATGCTATTGTTATAGGTAGGCTCACTCTGAGATGCTCACCAATATTCTACAACATGGCTATTTGTGAGCAGCTCGGGGAGGGCGCGACCTTTGTGTAGGACACGTTGGGGTCAGTGGTTCCCTAGTAGATGTGGCGGTGGGTGATTAGGAGACCCTGGAGGAGAAGTAACACTGCCTGCCTCTATAGGAACCACATGCAGGAGGACAGGGGGTAAACACAGGCATATGCCCTGCCCGTCACGACCGTCACGGCCCACGTCTTCACGACTTGACGTTATTGACGTTACGGCGACGTATACGTCAGCGCTGGCGTGCTTACACAGGAACCCAGGACGTTGTTGGGCTGGAACACGATGACGGCGACGTGTCAGTGTGTGGGGGTACTTTTAGAGGCAGTGTGACGAGCTAAAACAACATGGCCAAAGTCAGGAGAAACCTGCTTATAAACCACCCAATCAGTCCACCCAATATCTTCTTTTATAGAATGTATGTACCATAATGTACCCAGGAACTTTCTCCAGGGCGGGTGTGCAGAATTCGTTTATTGTCGGTAGCTATAATTTATGCACAGCTCTTACGTTTTATATATGCATTGTGTATGGCTTGGATCCACGAATTCACAAATGACTCCAAGCAAGTGAGGTTTCTGATTTAATTTCGTATAACTTGAATTGGTATAAATATATTTCATCACTGTGGATTGAGATATCCCTCACTATACTAGCTCTACCTTTATATCTTACTGGATCTTCAGCATGAACAGCCCTCCCACCTCTCTCCTCCCCACCTCCATGTAGTCCCGACACCTTCAGCCTTCATCAGGGTGAGCAGCAAAAAGTGAGCCCACATGCTGGGCCGGGCTGTGAAAACACACACGGAAGGCGAGGCGGCAAGTCAGCCGTAATGCACACGGCCAGCCGTGACGTGTCGGAAAACAGATTGGTGTCCAACAATAGCACGGCCAGATGCCCAGCCCTACTACCTCCGCCACCATGGGAAATGTGGGAGAGTAGGGTGAGAGGAGAGGCGTGAAAGGTGATGAGCTGGGGAGGAGTGTAAAAGGTGCAAAAGGGTGTGGAGGGACTCAGATGTGAAATTAGAGGTTGTATTTACACGGATTGTGGAGGTTGTCAGAGAGGTATGGGATAGGTGAGGCAGGAGATGTGGGCATGGGGATGGCAGGGGGAAGGAGCACATACGGGGAGTTGTTGGCTTTGGCATGCACGCTATGGAAACGTTGTGGGCAAAGCTCAAGGTGTGTATGAGGCTGGGGTAAACTGTATTGAGGATTGCAAATATAGGGTGGGTCCTCAGGTTTGAATTGAGAAGGCAGAGTGTAATATTGAAAGTGTATGGTGTTATTAGCAACCACAGTACTCCCTAGGTGGCGCATCGAGTGTTTCTACTATAGGCTCAAGAAATGAACTGATGCATATGGCGGCCCTATTTAAGGGTAATATTAATTAAAATTAAATAATTTTGACTAATCAGAGGGTTAGTTAACATTCCCTACTTGGCGCATCACACAAAAAGAGGGGTAAATTCAGATAATTTCGACACTAGGCATGGATTTTCGTTTTTATCTCTCAATTTTCCCATTGAAAAAAGTATGATGCACAATCCTAAATTTTATCAATGTATAGCCAAATATGTTCTTAATAAACCTACAATATGCTTTAAGTCCATTTCAGACGCCCCTTTATTCTTTGAGCCAAAACATGCAGGTCGCTCAAGGCAATTTCTATTTCTGTAGGTCTTGTTTACAGCATAAAATATAACAATAATCAATAATCTCATGAGCAAATTTTTTTAAACATCTATGATTAATGTTCAAAACAAACAAATTAATAAAGATGCAATTTGGAGAATAAAAAAAGTTTAAATTTTTTTTAAATTAAATCAAATTAAATAATTACCAATTTAATGGTTTCATGAGGCCAATAAACTTGTAAGAATGCATTCCACTGTTTATTTCTTCTGATCTAATGCTTGGGAAATATGTATGGTGTAAGAATAACAAAGGTTTTATCACTTGGGATGAAAAATATGGATATGAGGGGTGGCTAGCAGTTTTTTGGCAAATTTCAATAAATTGATTTATTATTTATTTTTTGGAAAAATAAGAAAAAAAAGAAATTACTCTCATATATGCTCGCAACTCACACCAGTAAACTGCAAATTTCATGACGCGTCTAGTGGTATATACATCGTAATTATTGGATTGTAATGTCCATTTGGCTTGTGGTTGCTAGTGTTATATTGGCGAAACAGGAGGTTGTAAACAATTGAACTTACAGGGATAATCTATCAAGTGATGGAAGAGTGTTGGCGGGTGGGTGTGATTGGTAGAGAGTAAGTGGGGGCTGGCGGGAGTGATTGGCAGAGATCTTTTTGGGGTTGATTGTCAGAGAGGGGCTTGAACTTGAGGTTGATGGAGGTGATTGTTAGAGAGGGGGTTGAGGTTGGTGGAGTTGATTGGCAGAGAGGGGATGGAGGTTGCTGGGGGTGATCGGCAGAGAGGGGATGAGGGTTGGTGGGGTGATTGGCAGAGAGAGGTTGGGTAGGGATAATTTCTACTGACCACATTGCCCAGCCACATTGCCAAAAACAGACAGGGCACCATGAGATAACACCATGCCAGGCCGCGGCCGCGTGCCTGATCATTAGGAGATCAATGTGATAAGGTCACGAGCAGGTCACTGGGGACTACAGATAAGGTCACCATGACTGCATGCCCTAATGAGTCTGCTGATCGCCCAAGGTCACCAGGGTGAAAACCTCAAGGCCGTTGAGACTACTAGTCCTAGACAATAGTATCATTTGACAAAGCTTTGAAATATCAATAATATTCAATCAGAAGTATCAGAGCTAGTTTAGCTGGTTCAATTTTGGCATTTATCCCTCAGGTTATCCATCCAGGCAGGGTCCATGGATTAACAGTACCAATATGATGATGGTGTAAACCACAGTTGATACACTTCAAGAGAGACAAGGCATAATATAGTATATACCAGTGTATTTAATTAATAGATTAGACAGTATATTCCCACAGCATGTGGCATCAGTCAATGGAAGATTAAACACAGTATACAGTAGTCTCAGCCCTCCTGAAGGCAGCCCTCCAGACGCCACCCTGGAGGCAGATGATTGCAGGGACGGCAGGGGGCTGTGAGAAGGCTGACATCCAACACGGATATCAGGCTCTCCTCCTGATGGATTCAGGGCTCGCGTTGCTCACGTCTTTATCAGCCCCTGCCGACAGATCCCGACATCCCACGCCCCATCCCTACCCCCTACTCCACTGCACTGTTCCAGTACTATCACCCTGAATGTAACCCCCAGTTTAGTAAAGCCCGTGTCAAACTGCCAAGTCACAAGACCAGGCTAGGCATTAATAGGCCTTCTTTCAACCCTGATAGCTACTTGGGGTTGTCTGAAGGGATCAGATTCTCAGCATCTGTCGTTATAGCCAGGAATCTCTTATTGCCTTTAGTGTTAGGCCCTGGGTGAATATAAAGCCTATAGATGTTGGTAATTACTGCCCCCTAGATGACCACTTACCGTACCTTACTGCTGCCTAGTGACCCTGTGTAAGTGTGACTGACACTGTGACAGTCACGACCCATGTGGAGCTGACTGACACAATGCTGACCCCTGCTGGTATCTCACTGACCCCAAGGACTTGTAACTGACAAAGGTGATCCAGGGTTGCTGTTATCACTTATAGGAAAACCTGACTTGGACAGCCAGCGGTCAGAGTTTGACCAGTCCATTAAATAGACATGCATATAGGTAGCTGAACTGCATAGGCTTAGGATATGATAACCTGATCCCTTCAAAAACACCAGTGGCGTATATAGAAGAGAAAGGAGAGAGAAAGGGAGGAGGGTATAACATACCCACATAGGAGGAGAGGGGTCAACCCGTCTGAGTATTTCTTCCGATCTTTTGAAAATACACCTCTACCCCAATTTGAAATATATTCTTCCTGCATTCATGACATGTGATGTGATGAATATACATGTAGACACAGACTTATATACACCGAACAATACCAAATCTAGGCGCCGTGCTGTATAATTGGTGGACCAAATTGATAAATAATTCAACTTCTGCCCCCATAAGGCCAAATAAAAAAAAGGTTGGTTTCCGGTAACATGGTCAGACAACACAGACCCGGCCGGTCGGATTTTTTTTTTTTTTTTAATTTTTTTTTTTTTTTAATTTTCCTATTTTAGGCCTATTTTTAGCGTTTTTCCTCTAAAATCCTTAAAAATTATCCGATTTACAAACCGTAAAAACTGGCATGTAGGGAAAAATTTGAAAAAGAGAAAAAAAAAGAGGGGGACCCGGCCCTGTTTTGCTAGACCCGGTCGGGTTACCGGAAACAAACCTTTTTTTTTTTTTGGCCTTTAGCACAAAGGGATTACGTCTCCACGTCAGGGGTCAGACCCATACACGTCATCATGACAAACCCATAGACGTGACTATGACAGCAGGCACCTTTGGCTGCTGAGTAGCACGACGACAAAACTGTCATGTGACGACGACATGGCTGCGGCCCATGTTGGTCCCTCAATGTCCTTTTAAAAGCCCGTCCGTCACCGCACGGCCTGGGCCCGGACCCAGTGTCTGTCCGCAGCCCTCACTAGTAGTAGGACCGGCGCGCCCCTGGTGGACGCCTGGAGGGGGTGGAAGCCGCCCGGGGGCTTATAACACCCTTTTGATCCCCCGTCTGAGGGCATACTGCTAGGGTGTAGCCTTTTGATGACGGGGTGGTGGGCCGGGTGGTGGGGGGTGGGTGGCAGGCACATCGGACGGGACTGGATGGTGTATAGAGGATCAAAGCCGTGGAGACGCGCACCGACCCGCCCCCTATCGGACATGGCATCGTCGCGGCGCCGACGTGTGGCGGGGGACGTCGTCACGGCTCAGTGGTTCCGCCGAGTGGTTCGGGGGTGAAAGGGCGCCGACATTGTCACCCCAGGTATAGAGGGGACGACAGAAGAGCAGACGGGAGGAGACGCGAACAGTCAGACTAAGGGAGATGGGAGTGGGAAGGGAGTGGGCGCGAAGAGCACGTATATAATGGACGCGACCGGAATGGGAAGCATATACGAAGGAATAAGGTGGGCAGGGAGGCGAGGAGAAAGGGGGGGAGCGATATTTGGGAGGAAAGGAGTGGGCGCGAAGGAGGAGACGCGATCGTTGGAGGAGAGAGTGGGCACGAAGGGAAGGAGGGGACGCGAGAGGGGAACCGCAAGAATGGGGCGCAGAGGAGATCTGACGGGAAAGTAGATGACACGAGGGAACTGCAGGGAACGGGGCCAGTAGAAACCGCTGATGTAGTCGTCGGAACACATTTAGTATAAAGAAGTAGACGCAAACCGTGGCGAGCAGACGCGACAAGAGGCCGGGGACAGAGGGAAGTAAGAGGCGGCTAAAGTAATACAGAGGAAGGGCCGTGACACAGATACACCAGAATGAGTGGAGGGAATTAGAGGAGAAACGAGGAGAGGAGAGACAGCTCCCGCCACTCGCTGACTGCACTTCTTTCTTGGCAAAGTGAAATTAATTGGCTCGACGCGCCGAGGTCTGGGTGGGAGCGGAGTGAGCCGCGTCCGGGAGTATATCAGTAGTATAGTAAGATGGGGGGAGGGGGAGGAGGGGTGGTGACTCTATGGGTAGTGGCTCTGGGAGGGGCCGTCTGATTGGCCAGGGTCCGTCACCCTTCAGCAGCATATAGACTATACGGGACTAGCGCATTAGGACATGGAGGCCGCCATCTTGACTCAGAGCAATGCATTGTGGTTAGGCCCCCGACTCCAGAGCAGTGCATTATGGGAGAATTTCTTATCAGCCCCTTTATTCTAGGTGTGAAAGGAGGGGATTAGCTTGATAAGGAGATGGGGGTTTAGCCCCCGACTACCTGAAGTACCAGGATGCTAGTCCCGTATATGGTAGCAGTGCCAACAGCAGTGGAATTCCAGTGTGTCAGACTCAAGGAGCTCTAATATTGACACTGACACGAAACACGGCGGCTTTTGATACACTTAGCGAGTCGGTGGTTGGGAGCTGGCTTGTCTTGTCTTGGCGGGCGGGCGGGAGGCTGACGGAGCCACTTGGACCGCGCCGTCGACGAGCTGCCAGTCTGGGGGCGGCCTGGGGTTCAAGAGGGTCATGGACGGAGGCTGGGGCCGCCGCGCGCTCGGCCAGCCTGGCGCCAGCCCCGCCGAAAGGCCCCACTTCTCACGACGGCTGCAGCCAAACATGTTGTTTGTATACTATTACCCCACGCCTCTGCTACCCCCCACGAGTATATAGGCTACACATTGCTCCTCCTCCTCCTCTTCCCGGCTCATATCCCTGCTCACTTACCTCCTAGTCCCAGTGACCACCCGCCCTTCCCCTTACTCAGTTACTGTCAACGCCCTCCTACCCCACCCCAGACATATATCATTCCAGCATCTCACATGTTACTTCCATCCTATCTGACAGCTTACTGTCATATATTCACACTCTCCTATAAACCCTCGGTATAATCGGCCCACCATCATAATCCAACCGTAAGGTCCCATGTTCCTTCAATTCATAGTCATGTATACAGCCAAGTTTAAACGTTTTTAAAAGCGAACTGCTCTGCATACACAGTATCTCAGAAGGACATTTTACTTCTAAATCTGGTATTCCACTGTCACTTCTTGTGGTTCTTAACTTGAGAACAGTGAAGTGGGCGCTGATATATACTAGCATATGTATAAAGTCGACCAAAGACATGAGTAGAATAAGGGATGCAGAGAAGTAGTGTTCAAGTATAGTAGGGCAGTAGTGGGGATAATGTAGGGGAGGCTGACTTGACTACAAAGCTGTGGTCATGTACACACGTCAATCAGTCACGGCAGGATTATAACCGTCTGTTCTCAATACAATAACAACCGGTGACAACAGCCACCATCAACGTCCCACAAACTCCTGCCCCACCCATACTCCAGTCAGACTGATCTGTATAGACTGCCTCCTGGCGCAACATCCATGCCTGGTATAGTAATAACCAACAGCAAAATCCCATAGTCATCTTGTTTCATCTGATCACATTCATCTCCAACATATCAAACACTGAGAATCAAAGTACAATGCCTAAATGAAGCAGCAGCACAGAATTCTACAATTAGGGCTTTGTTCCAGGCACCAATTGCCAGTTATGGTACATGACATCAAAGTAAAAGATTGAGCGTGTGAGTGAACTCACAGATGACTCAGGGTCAGGGAGAGCTGTGAAGGGAAATGTATCATTTATCATCGTAAGAAAGAGAAAGGGTGCACTCTTGTATTAATAGGATCCTTGTATTGATGTGACCTTTGACCTTGATTTTGACCTTGTTCCGACCTAGATATCATTCTACACATAACAGAAATGGATTCAGCACCTTTGGTTTAACCTAGTCCACTATCCATATAATCCATGGGTCACCATACAAGGTTCTCTCCAGGATTCCTGACTGGCTCCCTATATAATATCCTGGCTGCACCGTTTCGGATAGCATACCCAAATTGTGCGTCACAAGTATAGCATATCAGGAACTGACAACTACCTGCACCACACAACCTATAGGTCGCATGACGCAGGTGCCCTTAGAAAGTCACACCGAGTGAGGCTGGCAGCGCAAAAAAAGGGTATACTCAGAAAAAATGTGTGCATTGACTTTTTTTTGGGGGGGTACTTGAGCCCTTATTCACATTTTCATATTAGCCTAAGCATCCTATATGCTTATTAAGGTCTTAACTTGGCAAAAAAGAAATTTGATATGGTGACATGAATTCTTTTCTTTTAATCAACAGGGGGCATGAGGACCCCCTCCCATCAAGTGCCCCCCTCCCCAACTGACATGTTCAATATCACACACAATACAAAATTACCATGCATTAACCATTCCCAAAGTAACCCCCAGTCAATTACCCTAAGGTTAGAGCTGTCAGAATGTCTGAAAAAAAACGTCTCACCCCTGTAGTGTCACTGCAGATAACCCTCTCCCATAGAGATAGCACTGAGCCCGTTCAATATGTAAATGTTCAATGTCAAGGGTTATCTACAGGCTCCCATAGGGCTCTATGCTGAAGCAAATTACCACCATTTTAGACACAAAATTAAAAATCATGCTTTCCAGGGGGGAGCGTTTGAAAATGGATTAAAGCGCGATCACATAGGAAGGACAACATTGTACCGCATCTAATGACACAAAATTGAGAGAAAAAGCTCCAATTTTGAAGGAATGACAGCTGTTTTAAATTTTAGGCTGAGAGAGCCACTGTAACCCGTCGCACAAGACTCAGGGTAACCCTGAGTCAATAATAGTAGCCTATAGATGAGTCCACTCTTATAGTATTAGTTGCCCTTTGGTGGGAAAGTAAGCCTTTTAAGGAAAAAAGAAACATGGACTTTCTAGACCATCCATGATAGGAGATGCTGGGACCCATCAGCAAGGCCAACAGGTCTCCAGAAAATGCTCACGATAAGGCTAAGTAATTATAAAAGAGCATGCCCTCTGTGTTTTTTGTAGTTTCTGCAGAAGATGGTGAATGGTATCTAACTGCTGAGGCTGCCCCACCCTACAGGTATACAACATACAGCAGGGCAGCCCAGGGCTTCCAGGTAGGTTTACAGCCCCCCGGGGTGAGATGGCACGGGGTGATATGGTATACACCTGTACCTGTACACACCTGTGGGTGTTATATGGGGCGAGGACATAAACGTCCACATTTAGAGGAGTGGGATGGGGCCTGGGGGATCTTTGTGGGTATCTGCATCAATGATCTTAAACATGAAGCAAAATACGTTACAACATGCTGTGCAATAGCTCTTAATTGAAAACTGTTTGTCTGTTGTGTACATGGGGACATAGCTGGGGGTGGGGGTAGGGACTGAAGGTATAAATCTATATACATCTATATACATCAAGCCAGAGGAGAAACCGTTTGAACCAGTTTGAGGTCACAGTCCCTGGGTCACAAGCCTAGTTCCTGTAGCCTTTCTAAGCCATGTCTGACTTTGCGTTCCATGCTCAGACCAAAAGGGTCTGTTGTCCACCTAAATGTGGCCTGAGTTAGGCCCGCTATGACGGGTTAATGAGATGGCGTCGGGGCGGCCGGAGGGCTGGGCGGGGTGAGGGGGAAGGGTGGGAGTTACGACCGGTAGCAAACCCTGGAGAGCCATTATTTGGAGGGCATGCAATGACCTTGGAGGTTGGAGATGGATTGAGGAGTGGACACTGACCGACACTAGCCTCCCTTTGCGCCGCCCCTCCATCATGTCCAGCCTCCCGGGTCCCGCATGCCCTCTCACCCCCTCCCACCCCGCCCCCTGACACTGTTCCCGGCCACCAGCCGCCAGGGCGCGCCACCGTTGGTGTGCCTTGAACCGTGGCACCCGTGCGCCGCCATTTTGTATTTAAGATCTGGGATGAGCTTTCAGAAATACATTTTTTGCAGCAGTCTTTTTGTAGCACCTCACTGATTGTTGTGCAAGAAGGGTAGACCGCGCCCCCTCAAATAGGTCTGGAGATCATCTTAGAATATGCTAATATACTGGCATGATTGGGTACTCACCGGGCCTAATTTCTATAATTGCTTCGAAATCTGTACTTCAACATTAACATTTATTGCAGGGTACGATTTATGCCACCTTATGCTCAATAACAGACCACTGACAGGCACATGTATAAGTAGCTTCCCTGGGAGTAGCTTTAAGTGTTCAGCTGTTTTTTGAAAAACCATCTACTTGCAACATGTCTACACCATAAATACCTCCTAATCCACACCAGGTATAATGTACCATAAACCTACGACACAATAATAAGCCCCACTTTGTGCGCTGTATTTATCTATAATGGCACTGATGAATTCACGTCCAAACACGACTTTTACTGTACATCCATCATAATTAATCACTGACTCCCACGTCGGCGTTTTCGGTTACAGCTCTATGGCTGTATTCACTTATTATCGCCCAAACAGCACCCGCAGGCTAGAGAGTGTATGGCTACATGGCCTCACAAGTAATATGATTTATTTTACGAGTTATTTTATACCTTCTAAGATGCCGGGATGGTGAAGCCTGCAGCACTAATCATAAATCTTGGCAGGCAGAGTTGAACTGCTTGCATTGCAACGACACCTTCCTAGTTTATGTAATATTCCTCAGTATTACTTGCCATTGGCATAATTCATTGAAAAAAATATGGCAGTTACTTAAGCTATGACTCCAGAGATATATAACCGTTTATCATACTCCTTTATGTATTACTGGGTATGTGGAGTTATAATAAACTTCTATAAATACAAACATATTTAACCGTATGTCTACAATTACATTGGTCTAAACTATTAGACTTCTTAGTATAAGGAACCCTCTTGGTTACTCCACATGTAATTCAGTAAACCTACATTACACGCTTTACACATAGTTGAACCCTATTGTTTCTTAGGCCCGATATGAGTACATTGTGTAGTCGATATACTCCTAGTGCTGCATACGACAGAGCTGGGCCCTGTACCAGACCGGTAGAGCTAAGATGACCTCACTGACCACACCGACGGTTGCTGCTGTCTGTAATTCCTACCTGCATGTCTTCACCAAGCTTTCATCACCATATCCCCTCAAGGCAAATATCATGGCTGAGGTACTATTGGGGGTATAGGGGAAGGGATAACATGTTATTTATTCCGAACACTATCATTTTAGTTGCTATCAAAGTAGACAAATGGTTGAAGCCACATTCTTGAAGAAGCCACATTCTTAAGGAATGTCTGATCGTGAGTATTAGAATCACGCCACTTTGTTTATATTATGCAGTGGCAGATCCAGGATTTTGAAAGGGGGGCGGCGCTATTTGGTGGTGGGGGGGGGGGGGGCGTGCCCCCGGTAAATCCACCACTGCTTTGGAAAATAAACAATCTACACACATGTGAAGCAATATGAAATGGAGTAGATGAACTGTTACATGCCACTTTCCTACAATAGTAACCTTTATATCTGATGCCGATATAAGTCTAAATCAGATAAACGACGTCAAGGTCCCCAAGGCCACAAAACATCTACATAACACCCTGGACAGTACATCTGAATTTGTACAAGGCAATATGAGCTAATATGGGGTTGAGGCAAACTGAACCCACCATTCATGATTAGTCCCATTTGGCCTTTACGGGCATTAAGGAGGCTAGTCATCCCCTCTTGTCAAACTGCAGAGAGCTGAGAGCCAATCAGGATGTGTAGAGGGCTAATAATCACCCCGCTACTGGTCATCAGGTGTCTGGCCGTCACGCTACTGCCGCGCCATGTTAGTGACGGACCGTCGGCACCCCTTCCCCGGGAGGTGGGCAGCAGCCAGGGGTATCCCCACCCCTGGGATTTGGAGATGAGGACTGTGGGGGCCGTCACTGGTCAATGGACGCGCCCGTGCGCGCGACGGCCGTGAAATAAGTCCCTTGGATCCACAGCTGAGCCCCAGAAGTGGGCTTTGGGGTCCAGAACACGGGATGACATTGCATGGGCGAAATTTTGACTTCAGAATGAGCAGTGGTTTTATCATAGATTTGTTAAGACCAAAGTGGCTTCCCCGAAACACATTTTTGGTGTGTATGGCTTCATTGGGCGCCACTTTGGTACGAGTCCTTTCAAAATACACTCACTGGTTTTATAACTTAATATAAGCCATGTCTATTGCATATTGTGGTTCGCCTTCAATAGGGAAAGTGGCTTCACAAAGAGATGTGGCTTCGCAATCTTGTGTGGCTTCTGCAAAGGATTTTGTTTTTGCTTGTGACATTTACAATACGTGTAAAAAGAAGCCAGTTATATCATCGGTAGGGTCATTTTGAATGCACATGGCTTCCAATATGGCTTCACACAAAGGGTAGATATTTCAATACCTTTCTGGTGATTGTTGGATAATGGTATGCTTGACAGAGTCAATATACCCTTGATTGCATAAACTGTATCAAGCTATGAATCAGTTCTCCTTTTACCAAAGTAGGAGAGCACCCCAGCATTTTCAAAACACACAATAACCAGGTTCAAATGAAACCAAAGACATTCCTGTGTGGAGACCCAATTATACCACAGCCTATATTTATACAAATAGAGAGTCATCTGTTTTGTATAAATCTTTGTATAACCTATAGGTCTAATCCTCCAAGATCAGATACTGATGCTGAACCCCAATACTCCTTCCCCAAACCCCTAATGATGTAATTCTCACAGACAAAGAGGCCTTGGGTCTGGCAGGCTGCCGTCACCACTTGATTAAGGTTCCATTACAGGCGGCCCCAACACCCCAGCACGCCCCACCAGCTGCGGCGGGAGGGCCTTTGATATCCGAAACTAGCAACCCATAATGGGCCCGTGTTTAGACGAGAAATTGAGATGTTATTGACAATTAAAACGAAAATGCCTTCATCATTGTAATTGAGAGGAGGCCATCCTTCCCACCCGCCAAACGGCTGCTGAGATGTCCAATCGTCAGAGGAGTTGGGGTGGGTGGGAAGGGGTAGCATCAGATATGGCGGAGAGGATGAAAGGACATACTAGACTAGACTAAGAGATGGGGACGGCATAAAAACTAAAAGGCACAGCGACTGGGGGCTCAAGTCGTGGCAATGCTCTTAGGTTAAGTACATTATGTGCCAGGAGGCATAGTGCCGCCACCCAATGGGTTTATCTGCAGGTATTAGACTGTGGGGTCAAGCATTGCGGAGGTCTCCTGTGCTGTGCAGCAGACCTGCACAAGTCACCCATACAGCACAGCCTGCAGGGAGGGGAGGCACGCTACTACCCCGCGACAAAACGGCCAGTACAGGCAGGGGGTGTACACGAGGTCGGGGCCTCTTTTGTCGTGCCTTGGGCGTTAGGTGGGCGGCGGAGCGTGGACAGCAGCCTTTACAACCACATAAGCGCCATCCCTGCTACACTAGGGATGTGTCTAGTTGACGAAGGCGCCCAGGAATTACTGGGAGAGTCAAAAGTCGATCGGAAAAATCAGCAGTGGCAGATACAGCATTTTGAAAGAGGGGGGCGCTATTGGGAAAATTCTTTCTTTCCAACTTCTGGGCCATATTCTACATAAAACAAGAAAAACGCTGAGGTGGGGGGGGGGGTCTAAATCCGCCACTGAAACATACACGGACTAGCATAGTGACAGGGTCTTCAGTTGCATACTAGTAGGCAATTACTATTGGTGTGATGTCATGGCACACATCGTCATATATTGTACACTGTAATTATCGTCAGATAACACTGAGGTGCTACATCATCAGCCTCCAACAGTGCATCTTATAACACCCCAGATGTAACTCCTATAGGCTTCAAATTAGCTTCCCCAGCGGGAGGTTCCGCCAGCCTTGAAAAGACTGACTATAGCTTAATGCCCTTAGGCAAGACACCCGGCGCCTTCCCCTACATACAGAGGTCCCCCGCACGGCTGGGACCTGCACACAAGGTAGGAGGCGTCGCCGCCATCACCTCAACTCCTGACAAGCCCCAATTGGCCACATTCTTGCCACATTACACGCTCTCCTGTTTCCATTAGGTCGCGACGGGAGGGGAGGGTGCTGGTGACTGGGCCCAGGTACCCCCCCTCCCCCCTCATTATATACCTGCTGGTAGTGGTGGGGGATGGTAGGGGGCACACAGGAGGATTGTGTATCAAGGTGAGGGTGATTAAGACGTGTTGAAGACTAGGTAGACAGTCACAGTGGAGAGGTGTGGGTATCAGAACCGTCTGATGTGGGAACAGGAGGTGGCAGATTGGCCATCATAGGGGCCGTCAGACAATCCCAGTGAGCTGTTCGTTGTGGTTCCAGTAAGAGCAAGGAGCATGAAGACAAAAGGATATGTACATTTTGTACTCACTAGTCACAGTCAGATGCCAACATATCATCACTGATTATGGCAATATTTAGCTGATGTATCGCATTTTAAATGCCCATTACACTCATCAAGTGGAATTAAGAAGTCATTTAAAAGAAACACAAGTCACCATTTGCATGTTTTGGTGCTCAATGCACAAAAAAAGCACCCATATGTATAATTTAAAACTCCAGGTGTATCCACACGACATGGTTGTTCTGGTGTTAAGACCAGTGCCCTTTTCTATAAGCTCATGTATTCCAACCCTTCAGGACTTCCAGCACCACATGTCCAGTGGATCTCCATCAGCGGATTATGGCACCGCCCGAGGCGTTTCGTGAGGGATCCGGATCATGACCACCCCTCCACACCCGACAACACT
The DNA here is from genome assembly GCA_947462335.1 of Harmothoe impar. Taxonomy (NCBI): domain Eukaryota; kingdom Metazoa; phylum Annelida; class Polychaeta; order Phyllodocida; family Polynoidae; genus Harmothoe; species Harmothoe impar. The sequence continues at coordinate 38,224,172 of OX381710.1, forward strand.
ATACACAAACCAGCCCCTGATGACTTGCGTGTGCCTTAAGTGGGGTTAGGTCTGGTCGTCATTACCATGGCACATTCCTGCTCAGGAGTAACATATGCAGAAAGCGTTGAGCCAGAATCAAGAAAACAAACACTGGGGCCTGGTGTGACGTGGTGTAGTACAGCATGGTATTATTGAGCACGCTCAGGTTCTATACCTGGCCACCAGAGGTCCCTGTGAGCGCCGACATGGAAACTCATTCCAGGCCCCCATTGTCAGATCTGTGTTACACATGTGTCTGCTGTAAATGGTCCAGCTATAGCCATCACTCATCCACAAATTGTGAAACTATCTGCATGTATATGGCTAGTATAGGTGTGATGGTGCACTTTCAAATGGCGCTAATTGGCAACTTAAATCTCATTCTGTACTCATAAGTCTAAAATACAGCGGTCTGTTTAGGGGGTGGGTATCATGATTATCATTATGATGTACCATAAATTCATTTAGGACAGCATTATGTGCGTGTTTCTACTTTGCATGCTATACATTACACCTGTAGTAATTGATACAGTATTGTATAAGGATGAATGGCCTATATCAATATTCTCAATGGTTAGACTTACTTTGTATGTTATGCACACATCCGGATCAGGGTTTCAATGCGAAAAAGACTCACCTGTAAAATAATGAAAGGACATTAATTTTTTTAAACACAATATTAGATAAAACATACTATTAGACACAATATTAGATTAGAACATACTAATACATACACATATGGGGAATTATATCGGATTTAGGTTGGGATTTTTTTTTGTTACAACACTCATGAGATATTTGTACCGGTCGACAGTATGACCTACCCACAAATTCAGACACATTCTGGGATTTCGGTGACTTGCATTCCATGTGCCAAGAATATATACAGCAACAATATAATATATGAAAGATATTTCAGTGTGGGTTATATCAAACCATACGTTTTGAGAATATACTAGACACACTAAAACCGCAGATATATATTGTTGGTCACATCAGGTTTCTATATATAGCTTCATGTTCCAGGAGATTGTTGTCCATAAGTCATATCTATTGTGTTCCCACATGGCTTAAAGTGAGCAATTCACTCCATCATTCTAGGAGCAGCTCAATACTATAGACAGGAGCAGAGGAGAAATGGGGTGGCTGCACTGTGAGCTGCTCTCCTGTCACGTAGGCCGTGGGACAGGTCCGTGAGCGGCGGCTGCAGGTGACCACCACCCAGCCCCTCCTATGGCCGCCACTCCCCTATTTGGCGGCTTTCTAGCCCTCAATGCTTGTATCATGGCACTTTGCCATCAAACGCGCCCTATAATCCCACCACCAAGCCCAATTCAGCCACCCGCGTGCCGACAGCCAACCCTACCATTGCAGTGTCGGTCGTGAGAGCTGCGGCAATTTCTCTCGCAGGCTGGCCCTGAAGACGGCTGCAATTCCTGCAGCCGAGGCAATTGCGGAGGCCGAGCTGCCACCAATGGGCGCGGCCCGTGCTGTAATCATCCACTTAGGGCACGCGGATAAATTGAAAGCCTTTCTGCGCCCATATTAGAGGCCATCCATCTTGAGGGTCTGTCTGAAGCTTGATGACTCTTGAGTGCAAAATCACATGAACATGCCACAGTGCCACTTGTACTGAGAATATCAGAGGAGATTTATGGCTTTGTCCATCCGCTACAGGCTTCTCATATCGAGTGGTTTTCAGGACTGAGGGGAGAGCATGAGCTCGTGTTCTTTACACTAACCTGACAAAATACCTCAATCCATTTGCTTCTAATTTTAAAGATGGATGACAATCAATTTTAAACAGCAGCCTTTAAAACGTCAATTACCACAACAAATGATATTTCATTGTAAAAAGTATGATTGTTTCCCACACCGTGCACTACAAATAGCAGGTATTGAGATTGCATACACGTGCATAATTCATGGATGCCATATATTAGGCCTACATTGTGCGCATTTATTAGTATATACCGTGTTCTTGCAGAATATAATGTTGTTTTCTATACAACTACACGTTTCTTCTTCTGTATCCATATTGGTATCATCATCTCATAGACCAGAGATATACAGGAGCTGTGAGAACCCTATACGGAAGTCCCCATCTCTAAATATATGTCATATATCACTTCATAAACAACCACTCCAGGCTCAGTTTTTGCCTCTTACCCCTTCAGAGACACCCCCTACCAGGTGCCCTTCTGCTCATGCATTATACTCCCATATAGCCCCTACCGCCATCCCTTGTCACAAAATCCCTACCTGGCGCCGTGACGACGTGGCGTCGTCGATAAGACAGTTTTCTCTCTTGTCCAGATAAGCCCTTAGCCCCCCTCAGTGAGCAGGAACACAAGGGGGCTTACCCCATGCAGTCAGCCAGCACGGCCGGGTGATAAGGTGCAGGAGGTGAGCTGGGGGGAGCACACAGGTAGATTCTGACAGTTATATAATGGACGCCTGGGTCCAGGCGCCATACGGTAAATGGATGGATGGTTTACTTGCAGTATGCCGCTATCTTCTTGCCGCTAACTCTCTTAATACCTCCTTAAAATGATACCGTTTCCGTTTGTTGTATAATTTATGTGCCATTTAGGGTGTATAGAGTGTCCGAAATGAGCCATTCATTGAAGTAACCCCTTGAATACTGTAAAGAAAATCTACACCTTTCATCTCCCTTCTTGTATTAGAGACTATAATGCCATAATGATTACATGAAAAGGCTTAACACCACGGCCACCATATACATTATATATGCATTGTGTATTTTAACCTTCATATAATATATAGATCTATTCAACTTCTAAATGGACATACATTTGGACATATATATTTGAGAGATATTTGTTTGAAAGATATCAGAATCCCCCCTCCGCAAAAAAAGGCAAACAGAACCCTAAATTACACAGTATCTAATCTTAACCGTTTAAAATGCGCTTATCAAACAGGTTACAAGCAACATAAATCCAGGATAAACTATCGCCCACAAATCTGGCCACAAACAGGGGGCTGGATGCTCTACCTGAACCACATATCACACAGATACAATCTCCACCAATCTCCATCTATCACACCTGACGGAAATCCACAACTTACAAAGGCATCATACGCAGCCTGCCAAACTGTTAGCAATGTTTGTGAAAGCCTTCACTTGAGAGGAAAAAATCCCCACCATTTAAAGTCTATAAATAATGCATGATTTATTTCTGGAATTGAAAATACCTTTTAATTCTATGGAAATCGAATACCATATGCAGATTTGGACGTATATGCCCCCTTTGTAACCCCTTGCTCAACATAGACATATGCATAGCATAGGATCTAAAATCAATGATAATAAATGTACGTGTAATTTTGTGTCTTTCGGCCTATTCGTGGTTAACTACCCTGGCATAATTCAGGGATGCCACCATTTTGCAATCGGTCAGTCGCAGGTTAAGTAGTCATCATCAGTTCAACCACTCAGCAGCAGCAGAACCAGCCAATAGCAGCATAACCAGTGAATAGCAGCATAACCAGTCTGAGTCAGCAGCATAACCAGTCAGCAGCAGCTCAACCAGTCAGCAGCAGAACTAGTCAGCAGCAGCTCAACCAGTCAGCAGCATAACCAGTCAGCAGCAGCACAACCAGTCAGCAGCATAACCAGTCAGCAGCAGCACAACCAGTCAGCAGCACAACCAGTCAGCAGCAGCACAACCAGTCAGCAGCAGCTAAACCAGTCAGCAGCACAACCAGTCAGTCGCAGCTCAACCGGTCAGTAGCAACACAACCAGTCAGCAGCACAACCAGTGAGTCGCAGCTCGACCAGTGAGCAGCAGCACAACCAGTCAGCCGCACAACCAGCGGACAACCAGTCAGCAGCAGAACCAGTCAGTAGCAGCTCAACCAGTCAGCAGCAGCAAAACCAGTGAGTCGCAGCTCAACCCGTCAGTAGCAACACAACCAGTCAGCAGCAGATCACCCCTGAAGACTCTCTTCCATGCTGGAGATGAATGAAAGCCCAGACCATGCAGCTCTCCACGAGAACTTCCCTCCATCTGTATGAAAACCTAGAGGAAACCTCAGCGCGTCTCACACTGTCGGTAGGGTTTTGTGTTTCTGGCTGGTGGTGTAAGGTGCAGGTAAAAAGGCTTGTGGGCAGGCCGTGAACATCTGCGCACTGTCACCCTATATCTTAATTAGACGTGTGCTGCCCTGGGGGTTGGGGTAGGGTGGGAAGGGGAAGAGGTGGCACCCGGCGGGGGGTCTCAGGGGTGGGGCCGCGAGGGCGGGGATTGGGGCGGGTGAGACGGGTGGCCCCAGGCGCTGCGGGCGGGGATCAGGGATCAAGGATCAGGCCGTGGCTGATACAGTGATCCCACCCCTCCACAGTCCTCCTCCTGCCCCGGGATGGCTTCTGTGGTGGAGGCGGACCTCAGGTGTCACCGCCCCTCAGACCACAGGCAGCCAACCCACTCATAACACCCTCAATCTCCTAAATGAGCACCCCATACTGGGCTTAGTAAGGGTTGTCAATTCTAGGAGATTGATACCCCTAAAGGGACTAATATTCTGCTAAAATCTTTAACCCCTTTGGTAGAGTGACTCACAGAGGATTCCACCCATATGTGTGAAATGTTTAATGTTTCGGGCTATAGCGATAATTCGGGTTGCTCCGTGTGCGCAGCCATCTTAGTTCTGTTCTCGCAATTTCTCGCGAGACTTAGGCAGTGACCAGACACTCAGACACCATACTGTCCAATAGCTTCCGGGGAACAAGTTGCAATACGAGAGCAGAGCCAAGGTCTCACGAGATTGCTGGTGCCAGTGTACACAGAGTGGTCACCGGAACAAGTCCGATCCCGGTAGAGCCCTATAGGTGATAACACGCTCCTGTGACATAATATGACTGTGCGAGAGTATGGATCAAGGTACTTTCTTTTGCAGACTGGCTCAATATGTTACTGCATACTAGTAGCACGTTATAGCTAGCTCACCATGGCATCAACATGGTGCTTAACAGCAGAGCAAACCTTGCATGTCTATCCCTGACGAGATATAACGATTGGAATATTTTGGGAGGGGAGTTGATTGTGATTGCAATTGATGAGGAAATTGCATCAATGTTACAAACATTGGCTCTGGGGCCTGTGAGGGAAAGCAGTGTTTGAAATCAACTCTGTATTGTAGTACATGTATGCAACAATCTGCATATCCACTGAGAAAAATCGTCATCTGACACCTTGACCTCCACCTGAGGTCATCCACAGGGCACTGACCTGAGAAGAGCAGCTCACCAGCATAATGAGGTCACACCTATAACATTACGACGTGCTACTGCCCTTAGGTCCACCCCCTGCCCCCTGATCACTGCCCTTACCCTGCCCCCTTGGCATTGCCCCTGCCCCTGGCGGCAATACTAGCTGATCAGGTTAGGTGTGGTAGAGTCGCCTCTGGGGGCCGTAAAGATGAAACATGGTGGGCCTGAACAGACCTGACGCTCAGGTCAGCAGGTCTGTTGGGTGGAGGAGGGAGGGCAGGGATGGGGGGAGTCTAGAGAGGGTAGAGGTGGCTACTGGTCATGAACTCTAGGTTGATATTTATCCTACGGGTATTAGATAGTGTGAATTCTGCTGTGCGAAGACTAGAGGTCTGAGTTATGGGTGTTAGACTTGTAATTGGGTTAACTCCATTCATCTAATGGCAGGCCCATCTGTTTTTATCTAATTTGGACCCCGTCCCCAAGAGATGCATCAACAGTCAGTTGCCATCACCAATCTGCCTGGAAACTCTAAAATAAAACTGAAGCAGGCAAAATAAAGGGACAAAGGCATAGCGTCTACATCTATCAGAAGTTCCTGGAGGCTAGACCTAAGACTTCAGCTATGATCATAGCTTCTGACATCTATAACATGCACCACTGGAGACATTTGCACCTCAAATGGCAGCCTACTGCGGTAGTGTTTTTCTGTGACTACTAGTACTTCCCTGGGTGCAGACCTCTCCTCCAGCTGCCAATACACACATAGGTAGTCTCCAGGACGCTGCTGCAGCCAGTCAGCACTACTCCCTCACACCTGGTGCCGCCTGGTGAGAACCAGCACAACTATAGCTGCTACCAGTCGCCTTTCCCGACCTACACCTCTCTTCCTTAGTTGCCAACTCGTCGGTGTTATAGATGCTATAGATTATGTAGTAGATACATGCAGATTTTCTAGCTGTGCAATCGGCACTAGTAAGATTCAATACATCTCGTGTATTTGACCCCACCAGTAGGCGTCATAAGCTTTACTGTTAAATGAAATGTATACACTTTGGAAGCAGAATAAATTTTGAATTTTACCACCACCCCACCCCCGGCCATTGATACCATCTTAAATTAAATGTCAAGTCAAATGTAATGTATGTAATCAAACCACGTCCATCCAGAACCTGTGCTCAATTACATGCCTGAATGTTAAATGCAATGCACGGCCCGTAAAGTTCAGCGTCACTGAATATACCGTTTCTCTCTTTCATCCTGTTTTATTTAGACGAAGTGTAACATCTCAGGTGGGCGTGTAGGATGGCAAGCAATAGACAGTTATATGACATTTGTGAAATTACTTTTACCTGTGCCATTCTCTCCAGGAACCAGTCCCAATGATAGCCTTCCCACCCCCTCCCCCACTCCACCCGCCGACACTTGTAGACGACACCAATAATGAGAAGCTCATTTCCGCCCTGTCCCGACGAACGGATATGAATTGTCAACGACGACGACCGACGCGCAGTCGGTTCCGGGGGTGAGAGAGAGGGGGGGGGGTGAGCGGGTAGGAAGTGCTGTAGTGTCACTAAGCAGTTCATGAGCAACTCTTGCAGAATAGAGTGAGTTTAGGACGATTAATTACCCGGGGTGATTTCTCCGACTCTGAATGGTCGTAGCACTGCACAACGAAACCACAGATGTCTGAGATGAACACGACAATCCCATGACAATCTATTTTGTGGTGAGTGAAACCAAAGTCCACGGGTCATGTCATGTATCTATTGGGAACTATTGGGTAGTTTTGTGAGCTGCTCAGTGAGGTACATGTCTGATAACCCGGTGACAGTTAGTGCTGTATGGGCTATATACAGGAATACTTTTGTCGGAAACCCACCACAATGGCCGCCACAGAGGTCACAGAGAAGCCACAGACCGACTTCTACGAAACGTTCTATATTGTATTGCACATGTCACTTTCTGCTGCTGTCAGTTCATAGAACAAGACAAACAGCGACCATTACTGAGATAAAAATTATTTTGGTTTGTCGCTTTAGAATTTGGGCAGCCGACATTTCCACTTCTCTTTAAAGACCCACGTCACATTATTGTTCATATTTGTATTGAATAGTATCCAAATAGTCCGGCAAATAGTATATTCACCCATAGATTATACTAGAATCATGCATGGTTGCCTAATATCATCCCTTCATGGAGAGCTTCTTGGGTGTCTGGGGCACATGGTCATTTACATATAGCAGGGTTATCGATTGCCGTGACGTCACAGTGCTAGTGTGCGCGCGCAGCACCGAGCTGGTGTCCCGCAGGAGAGGACCAGGAGGAGGAGGAGGAGTGCCCGGCACCCACGTAGGCAGCACAGTCACTTAGAAATAGTCCAAATGGACGCATATATCTATATTTTCTTTTGTTTGCATGGAATGCAGACAATTATATATGGCCTTCAATTATGGCTAGACACCATTGGAGGTAGTGATATGGTGTGGCTGGGTCGGCCCGCTGTAGGCAAGGGGCGTTGTAGGTATGTCATGAATAAACCAGTAGCCTGTATGGGGTAATCTGCATACCCAACACAATGCTGGCAGCTGCAGCATAGCATTTACCCCAACACAACTCACCCCATCTCCCAAATGTCTGCCAGTGGGCTCCAAATATAGATCACATAACCCCGCAAATACCACTAAAGGGCTTGATTAGAGTTATCATCATCCAGCAGCTGATATTGATTCCAAATGTTATACTGTATTATGTTCAGAAATGCCAGATCGCAGAATACGTTTCCTACATTGCTACGTCCGCAGTGAACCATCTGTAGGCTATACAATGGATATATCAATCTAGTATTAACTATTCAAAATAAAATCAGATTATCCAAGTGAACTCGATGTGGGAAATGCTTATGGTTGTATTATGTCTATGTCAGATATGTATCTAATTACCCAGAATACACTATTATTAGCACTGATTTGATAAACGTATTAGTGTCAATTGATAGGCATTAATATATATAGATGACACCCATACACAATATGCCCAGATCCCAATGGTAATCCAGCCAAATAAAAGTGTTTTTACTTGCCCGCATAGCATGCCTTTAGATCAATATGTTTGGAGTGGAAGCTACCTTTTTGTGAATAACGTATGAAGTATCACATATCTGTCTATACTATGATCTGATTAGCATTTTGATTCCATACAATTCCCACATCGGAATAAACCTTCCTGGCAGAGCATTGAAAACCATCATCAGCGTACTAAAAAAAGGGCATATTTTGCAATCGCACAATGTAATATCTCAGATATTTATCTATTTCCCCAAAATACATTACTTAACTATTATCACTGATTTGATAAACGTATTAGTGTCAATTAATAAACATAAATTGTATATCTAGATGACACCCATACTAAATACGCCCGAATACCACGCTACATTGTATGGGTTAGACCAGAGACATAAAGAGACTATGTAGATCTCTGGTTAGACGAGACAGAAATACTGCTTTTCATATAAAGCTATATATATGCCCGACCTAGATGGAGTATATAGGCATGCTTTAAAAATACGTTAAGACTTTATCCATTTCCCTAACGCTGGTAGTAAGGTGGAATCATTTGCGTATGTGTCCCTCATGCCTGCAGTGACTGCGGTGACACCCCGCCATATGGCACATACACTAATGACGCATAAGTAGTATATGACAAGATATTTCGGAAATGATTGCACCTTTAGGCACTCTTAATCTGACTATTGGGGTTACAAATTAGTTGCCTATTAGAACATCTAAAGGCATGCTTTCACCCTTATTCACCCCTCCATCCTCATTTCACCACTGGTTATAACTATGACACCCCTCATGGTGCCACCCGGCCCACGTCTGTCCACCCGTCGCCTCCAGTAAGCCGCTGCGGCGAACACCGCTCCGGCAGCTGCTCCTCCCACCCCACTAGTACACGAGCAGTTCCCGAGCTGCTCCCGGCCCCTCCTCCAGGTGCTGTCCGCTCCCATCGGCAAGGTGAGCCGTGAGCAGACGGTTCCATTTCACAGCCCGTGGACGCAGTCAGCTCGCGTTAGACACAGCTGCATGTTGAGGGGAGCAGCTCGCCTAAATAAGCAGTTCTACTGAGCTGCTCTTGTATTGGATGTCTATAATTTAAGGGCAGCTCGGGGCAGCTGCTGTTCTGGCTTGTTAACAGTTGCTCGGTAATGAAGCACAGTGACATTTCAGATAAGTGCCAGGTCTAATATCTTTACCTCCTAATCATTGCACGTCGCAGTGCTGTCAGATATATATTTTTTAGTTCATGGTTTGTGGGGATCAGAAGAATGACTACGGGAATGACTAGACATTTGATCAGCTCGAAGAAAGGTTCAGACCCAGGTCCAGGTGTTATCGCTCTAACCATGATTTATACCCTAACATCAAGCCACAAAATGTTGCATTTGACATGAAATGATTCCCACCGAGGGCTAAGATAAATTGGTGGTAAGGCATGAATCCAGAATTTACAACTGAGCAGCCCTTACCACGGTCACACCATCGGCTCAGGACCACCCTGTAGGTGGCGCCACGGAGCAGCTCAACTCACAAGGCGTCTTCTGTCACTGAAGCCCTCCGCCTGCCTAAAAGCCTGCCCCTCCTGTCTGTCAAACAAAACAGTTGTCTCCACTCCCCTGTAGCCCACACTCACCCCACAACAGGAGCAGCTCAGTTAGACTCGAGCATCTCAGTTAAACTCAACCCACATCCACCACCACCACCACCACCAATTCCACCCCAATTTACTGTGATCTGATTAAGGACACAAAAGCAAAATGCCTCTGATCGAGTTAGGTGGTGGCAGTCACCATGGGTGGGTGGGCCAGGGGGTGGGGAGGCATGTGGAGGGGTAATAGATGAACATGACTTTTGTTTCAGATAATTAGGGCGATTCATTAGTGCTTGGGGAGCGGGCGGAGACGGCCGATCCCGGTCGCGCGGCGTCAAGTTACGATGAGCAGCTCGTCCCGACAGCTGAGCAAGTCTGACTCACTCCCCGACCACCTGCATGCTGCAGCATGGGGTGTGGGGTGTGGGACAGGGGCAGATCAATAGATCAGGGACTACTCGTATATATAAAAACAATTCATACAAACAAACCCATGGACCCTTTTCTATTTAGTATCAATGAGTATAATTAAACCTTAAAGAGTTAAACATATATTTCAAATGGCTTCACGGACACGTGGGAGTCCCATGGAAGCCACTTCCTCATAGAGCTAAGATCATACTTAGGCTGTTCGTTATGTATACGTGTCACACCTTAATCAGTATATTGCAAGTGTTATTATTTCTTGAGGGTAAGCATTGCTACATTGACAATTCGCGTTTTTCCAATGCCTAAGTTACACTTATTAAAATGTCAGTCAACAACAGAGCATCACAGAATGTATTTACACCCCCAAATCCTCAAACAAATCCCAAATATGTGTTCTCAGACGGATTGCGGTTTCATGTGGTTAATTAGAGGGTACTATAGTATACAAAAAGGAGTTGAGACCTTCACCCCCTTCCCCCCTGCAGGGCACTGCCTCCATGCTAGCCCCTGTCACGTCACCAGTTTTACTGTCTCCTTCACACCTTTAGGGGTCAGAGGTCAACGTGTGCTGCTGGTTCCTGTCGGCTCCTCAGGCACATTGAATGCTCACGCCAGGTACCGGCCCACCTGTCACGTGTCCCTCTCCCTTATTCACATCTCCCATATAGTTAACATGCAGCTTCCATAAACATTCATCATTCAGGTATAGGGGAGGTGTGCTAGTTTGTTGGGTTTGTTATTTGGGATTTTTCAATTAGAGGGCTGGTGGTGGGTGTGTGGGGATTGGGTGAGGGTAGGTGGCCAGGTGTCATTATGGTGTACAGGTAGGTAGTCGTCACCCTGATAGATGGGTCTCATATAGCAGGGCTGTATAGTCCCTCCCTCCCAACCTGCCCTCAACCCCTGCCCTCTCAGACTCCTCTCTACCCGCACCACTATACACATGTACTCCCACAACACCTGCCCACTGAGTATTTACTGTCCACAACACGCCATCCCTGATTTTTAGCCTCAATGAGACCAGTACTATGCATGGCTGTGGATGGATGAACCATGCCCCACTGAAACACACACTCATGTACCACAATACCATTGTGGTTTTGAGCATTCAGTGAACTAAAAGTATCATATTTGTATAAATTGAACTTTATTCAGAAGCCAATCACTTTCTTGTTTCCTATCTCATATATCGTCGTCCGATGTTTCTTTCACTAGCAAATAGCAATTCTATACATGACAGCTAGGAGTAAACATATTAAAACGACAAAATCATGCTGGATAGACCTTGGTGTTTACGATTTAGAGAAGATACCCACACATAGTGCTTGTATTTATTGACTAAGACCATCGATACTATAAGGATTCACTGAATTAGCTATGCCGCTAGGCCAGCCCTAGGTGCACAGCAGCTCAGCCTCCCCATCCCACAGCTAGCACACACAACCTACAGTCGGCCTGGGTCAATGCTTCACTTCGCATTAGCTTCAAAACCTCTTATCGCTGGTGGCCGGCTGGCACCTGGTAATTCAGACGGGGTCTGCACGGCACCATCCAGCAAAGCTGGTGGAAGGAGGAGACTGAGCCCTCCTCCAGACAAACAGGGTCACTCCCAGAGTACACTTAGTAATAGTCATGATGAGTCAGGGGGGTATGTTATCTATATGTACTCTACTATGTTGACATTTTTATCTTCCATCCGGGCCATAAATGGTGTCATGGCATATATATTGTGCAATGTATGTGTTACTGGTGATATATTACTGGTATTGTCACCAAACTATGCAGCGATTATCATTTTAGTACATGGTACTATACTTGCCTCCCATATGCTTCTTATTAAACCAATCACAGTCAGTATCACTATCAATCAGTCTGTAATGATCAAATAGGAAATATGGGTATATGAGATTCATGATATCACTTTTATAATAGAACTTCCCCTCATTACCCCACACTAATGAATCTACAATATATCCCACTATACATGTATACACTCAGAGATGCCACTCATTGGTTGACAAAATTTTTTGGTAAATCTTCTGTATGAAATATACACAATATCATACAGAAATGTGACCCAAAAAGTAGGGATTCCTGCAAAAGTAGGACATGTGGCATCTCTGATCGCTCCATCACCCCCCCCCCCCCCCCTCAACTTAAACCAAGTTTCACACTGTTCGCACTCATACCACATCCTCTCTGTGACAAGGCCTTTCCTGCATGCTGCCCATCCTACCCCTGATCCCCCCTCCCTCTTCCCCTTCAGCCTCCTCTCTCGTCTAATCGCAGCCCAACCACGTGAGCAGTGTACTGCAGGCGTGACCGCACCCCGCTCTACACACCAATCACCTCCAATTAATCACACTTCTCACTAAAATAATATCCTAATTACCGCCACCAATGGTCGGCCTTATTGCCAGGCCAGGTGGCGGCAGTTGGATGGGCGGGGCTGGCGCGGCTTGCCACATGTAGCAGCAATAACTGATATGTTCCGTTGCCAGAATATACAAGTGACTGTGATTCATACTACTTACATATTATATATTTAAAACTGTATAGAAAATTACAAATCATCTGAAAAAGACGTGGAAACAATATTGATGTGCAGGTCAGAATAATCCCTCCCTTTTCTGCTTTAAACGCAAATGCACGTGTTTATTACTAGCTATTACTAACATCAACCTATAAGGTAAAACTCGTGCTGGGCTGTACCACCAATAGGCTGACCCTGGGTGGGAGAGCAGCAAGGGGAAGAGTGAGGGATAGTAAATATAAAGGAGACAGACATTAAGATGGTTAGCTATATGGGGAGTAGATTGGAGGGACTTCTAGGGACGAGGTTGAGAGTTAGAGGGACAGAGGGAAGGAGGCGTGTCCGTGTCTACATATTTACCTGCTCCCTGATTGGTGGTGGCAGGTACATGGGCCACCTAGAGGTCAGAGGTCAGGAGGGGATAGGGGCGGATGGAGCAGTGTTCAGGCAGGGTCAGAGCTGACCTCCGGGAGCTGACCTAGCTTCTTATCCAGGACTAAAAGATGCAACGTCAAGGTCAATGAAACCCTGAGTCTTGTGCATTGTGTAGCACACCATCGACAGAATAGATGCATGTACATACCCGATCGCATGCAAATGAATACTTTAGAATTTACCACAGTTAAAGATTATCAGATTTTCTGATTTAATATGGTGTAGCCTTTGGGCACTGAGAAGAAATTGGGTGGGCAATTCTCAGAATACCAGGTGTAGAATGTACAGATAAGGCTATATGTCATATAATGAACAATTGGTTAATTTGGGTACTAAAAAGCAGACAGATTGCTGATAATTATACGAACGCATAACATTTCCCTCGTTATTCTGTCTTAGTATGAAATAGTCTCTTCAAACTGCTTTTGTAACAGCCTATAACTGCCAAACATCAGACAAACAGTTACATTGGTCTCTCTGGATGAACGACCCAGAATCCCTTCTCCTTTTGCTAGCGACGTTCTCCTGACGGCTTTAGTGTCTAAAAGACCTAATAAATCAACAGTAAAGTGTGAGTCCTTTGTTACTAGCTCCCCCCGTTCGCTAATCCCTCGACCATCCCCCAGCCCCGCCCGCCGCACGCTATGGCCGTGTCGCGTCTTTTTATCCGCAAATTGAGCCTCAATTTGTGGCCGACCAGAGGCTACTTTTGATGGAGCGGCGCCGGCGGTGCGTGTGACAAATAATCTCTTGTTTGAAGATGATTGATGAGACTTTGAGTGAGAGAGGTGAGAGAGGTGGGAGGGCGAGCTGAATGTGTCTAGATACTAGTAGGCGGGGGAGTATCTGCAATGATGAGCAGTATGTTGGGGACAGCAGAGGGAGTGAGAGGAGGTAAGGGTATACAGAAGGGCCAAACGAGGGAAGCGAGGGTAACATGTTGAATGAAGGAAGGAGCAATGGCAGAGATGGGTACAGTGAGTTATACAGTGGAGAGGGGAGGGGTGCCACAACGCGTGTGTTACAGTAATGTAATGGCTGCCCCCAGCAAGCACCGCCATGGTAATGGCGCCCCTAGAGCTTCCAGTTCCGTTTTCCGGTCCCACCACGCATGCGCGCTGCGGGGCACCATGGAGACTTCCTGTCTGGGTGCCTCGAACAAAGCGCGTCGTGCAGGCCGGTCGGTGCAGGATGGTGACGTGACATGAGAGCAGCTCGAGCACTGTAAGCGTCGTGTCAGCCATTCAGTGTGAGCATGAAACCGTGGTGAGTGTTGTGCTCACTAACTACTCTTATTTGCTAAGCTGCTGTATATACACTAACACCGCTGGGAACTATGAAGTGGCCTTGTTTAGTAGGACATAGTGGAGTGAGTGGGTTCTAATACGTAAGCCAGGTTTCATCATAGTGTTGGCCAAGTCTCTATGTCACCAATGACAAAACTAAAATATTAAATGTACATGGATTAGAATGAGAACGGGACGGGTTACGCGGACCCTGCAGCGCCGGCCTGTGTGCATGACGGAGCAGTGCGCCCGGTTCAGCTTGGCCTCCACGTAAACAGTGAGTAGTATAGGGAGTGGGGTTTGGGTCGGGTGCATGCCATGCAGTATTCTAGCATCCCTGACCTAAAGCAATGAGTATATAGATACTCATTGCCTAAAGTAAAGTCTGTACTTCAATGGGAGAGGGTGGATTGCTACAGTCAGGCACAGACATCATCCTTAGGCCTATCTCCCAGCCTACCTAAGCCCTACCCCCACCATATCCCCAATACTCTGACTGCGCCCTGCTCTGCGTCGACCGCGCCTAACTTGGTCAACGCTGAAGACACTTCGATCAGCCAACAAGAAGTGACAGTCCTCACGTTACCCTAGACATTGACCTATGACCTTTGGCATCATGACCTTGAGTCACCTCCTGATACAGAACTACCGCGCCCTCACTGGACAAACTGCGTAGACTACTGCACATGATGCTATGCTATGGAAAATACCACTCGGGTTCATATTGTTATCGTGTGATTTATGAGTAATATGCCACTTTATATGGAGTTGTCAGTGCAAACGCACTAATATTTGTAGTTCAAAAGATAATTTAGATCGATCACATGCACACAGCGGCAACGCAACAGAGCGATCGCAAGAATAACCAACAGTTGATTTAAAGTATAGGCAGACTGAATTATGGAAATGCAATTATTTGTAATTACGCTGTCTCGTTTACCATTTCAATAGTGAAGTCGAATTGACAACGTTCAAACGGCACTGGACGTAACGTCAATTCGTCACAGTCACGACGTATCAGTGACACACAGTACCACTTCATTTGTGAGTATAGCTAACCATGCATTACTGGCTCGACTAGCAGAGAAAACAAACACCAATTCAATACCCAGCCACCTATACATATGCAATGAAGTCAGTGTGCATCCTAACTCCTCTCCATCATTGGGTGCAATAGTAGGCCTTATTGTGCCTACAATAGAAGCCCTTCACAAAACACGCACAATGCACGTCGGAATGGACCCCCAAATGTCCTTTGTAAAAGCAAGCCTCTATTCATCAAAGACCGAGGCAGAATAAGGGTCATGTGCGATTTCTACGCGTCCCCCCGCGGAAAATTCAATTTGAGACGCTACATTTGTTTATCGGCCGGCAATTTCCCAGTACTCTCCGCGCCAGACGCGGCCGCCGCCGTTGCGCAACTCGGAAAACCGCCGTCAGTTCGTATCAGGCACGTTCATTGGTCCCTTTGTGGAGGACGGACCGAGGCCTGGAGGAAGGTGGCCGCTGATTGGTGGGTTGGGCGCTGGGTTGTCAGTCCGTATTTTGCGCATGCGTGAACGTGGCGTCACGTGATTACCGGACGCACAAAGCCGCCTGCACGCCGCCAGGAGGCGCCAGGGGTAGGAGAGGCCGGGGAGGAGGGGGTCAGTCAATAGTGTTCTGGTTTGAGGTGTGCCACATGGTTAAGAGGTTCGTCTATTATTTATGTTGTAGTGTGCATTTTTTATTTACGAGAAGGCCTAAGTCTCTGACTGAGGTTTCCCCAACTGCTCACTTTTTGCCATTCTTGGCAGGGAATATAGCAGGGGGCTCACGTTATTGACTTGAAACTAATGTATATCCGTGGTAAAGCTGTAATAAATGCCCTCAATGCACCTATGTGGACGATGTGTGTAATAAGTTTGGCCCAGTCGCACCTGTCTTTAATTTCATGTGATATAAGCATATACACGTATTGTTTTAATCGTCAAACGGCAGGGGCTAAGTGCCATAAATGTACCCAATGCACTGGAATCCTTGAATTTCAGATCAAACAAGTCACTTTAAGGTCCACACATATATGCATCCACTGCAAGCACGGCTTGGTGCTCTACTGGTGGTCAATATGACTGTCATGACTACCCGCCTGGTTTTATGTTCCACAAGACCCTCCGTTTGTCATCTTCCGTAACTGTCCTTCATAGATCACGGTTATAGCCCGCCCCGCCCTGACATCCCACTGAATTATGCAGGCACGTCATACGAGGCCCTCTGTCACTATGACGTACATGACGTATTGGCGTCCGCAGACGGAGGCGCCCCCTACACGTCATCGACGTCATCTTCCATCACCCAACTTCCGGTGCTAACGTCGCCGCTGACCGCAGACGTCAACCATAACTCAAAGTTCATCTACCGGTAGTCCTGCATGGTTCTTGGTAGTAGAGTGACCACCGTGGTATTAAACGATGTGATTCCCTATATCAGGTAACTATATCTAATAGCCTACCCTTCCTATAGCCCTAAAGCATCATGTTCTCATACCAGCAATGATATATGTACATGTCAGGTAAAACTCATGTGTGTGGTCATGGCATGCAGCGACCACTAGTGATACTACAGACGCCCTATAACCCCCCCCCCCCCCCCCCCCACACACACACACACAGATACACCACCCGTCACGTCGACACGTCACGGGTGTCCTGGCCGAACATTGGCTTTTGTTATTTGTCCGCTTGTTATCTTCTTAACGTCCTCCCCGCCCTCCTGCACCCCGACCACGGCCAGGTCACTCTCCACCCCTCATCACCGTCACACTCTCCCCCCACAGGTCGTGGTCGGCGGCTCCAGCTCTGTGATCAGGCAGTGGTCTCCCAGCACAGGGTGCTGGCAGCGTCTACGTCATGACGGGATGACGTGACGGCAGCTTGACGGCCCGTGACTGTCACGGCCATATAAGAGGCAGGCTTTGAATAATGGAGGCTGTGCATGTAAGGATTACTTACTTCCATTTGAAAGGGAATCCTGAAATGATGGCTATTGCACCATGCACAGCACCAGAGAACAAAGCTGGTATGTTGGAATGTATATATGAAACTCTGTATGCATATACACCTAGAGGCCATTGTGGACAAGGGATGAAAAGTAAGCCTAAGAAATCGGACAATCAGCTGACAATCAATGCTTAATCTGACAGGTAAATTACAGTGTGAATCAGGGTGTGCGGATTAGGGTATAAGGTCAATGAGTGTCAGGTAGGGGTTAAGTCCCTCTATCTGTTGTATCGACTCGTGCCTGGTGACCAATAATGCAGTTGTTCACAAACACAGCACCATCTGCTACCTGTAGTGGAGGATGTGAGGAACCGAGGGGACTTAACTCTCTACTTTGTGGCACCCTCATCACTTCAATGGTGATATCCAGAATTCCAGAGTTTTTCTGTTGGAAATCACAGAAATATTCTGTACATCTCATCTGCACGTCATCTGAAACTTTGTAGGACGTACAATTATGCATGTGTGTATTGTCAGGCTGTAAAATAGTCTCGGGGTTTTGATATTGTGCTGACTCAACGTGTCTGCATGGTACCTTTTTGCATATTTACTCATTATATACAGACATTGCTTCTAGACGCTGGTATTGTGCATCATTGTTTTGAATGTAGGTCCATATGTATTGCATACCAACAATGCAGCCCACAAAATATTATATGTCGCGTATACAATGCTTTGAAAAGTACTGGAACAATGTACTATTTAAGTTTTGCTTTATCTGTGGCCAAGTTGATGAAGCAGTATACATGGGGCCTCATAAACCCCTCTCAGCTGACTCAGGTAAGTAAGATATACAGGTCTCAGGTTACCAGCTCAAATGCAATTCAGCCTTATCAGCCCTAAGAAGTCAAATATGTAACTCAGCTTGCCCTTATCTCGGTATTTAACCGTTATGCTATCCACGCACATTATATTGTATTACTGCCTGAACGGACCCCCTGGGTATGATATTGATTGGAGGATCATGTTTTAACAATTGCTTCTACAGCCATTTCAAAATAATCAGTATAGCATCAGTGTGGCATTTCACAGAAACTATACATAATATTATGTAGACAGTGGCACGTTATACATACAGGTCAACTGCTGCACGTGTGCATCTCCTCAGTAATATGCCTACTACATAATATGTATCTCAATTCTTATAGACGTTGTTCTTGCAGTCACCATCATAATTATGAGATTCCATCTAGATGTACAATACCCATGTCTACCAAATCAGAAACACCACAAGGTTGTGCTTTCTAGAGTTTGGCTGTGAGTATCGTACTGTGAATACTCTTTAAGCAGGTGTTGGTTGACTCCATGGGGAAATTGCAAATGAGGTACACGAGGGGAAAGAGGGACAGGTTTGAGTTTGGATCCCTTGATGTCAGAGGGTATGGCGTGTAGGAGACCGTTAGCAGGGGTACTTAACATGCCTCGTGTAGCCGGGCCGTGCAGCACCACACACGGGGCACGACCAGGGAGCAGGGCGGCACAGTAAAGACGTCCCCTGGGGTCTAATATTGCCAGGCCATGGCACGCAGTGGGTCAGTCTCAACACATGATGCACCATGGTGGGGATCCCACCCATTGGTCATTAAGACAAAGCGTAGCTTTCCAGTTTACCCCACATATATAATTTCCAAAATCTTCATACATGGATGAAAGATTTGGTATATGCAAGGGAGATGGTATCGGTGATATCAAAACAAACATATGTATAATGGCATCACATTTTACAATGGTTTCACCCAAAGTCTGATACATGTACTCTCTTGACGATTTCCCTTTCCATTATATGAAAGAGGCGATCTATGATCAATTGCAATATAAAACCCCACCAGAGCGGGTTCTATTATCCTTCCCTAATATAATTGACAGCCTCAGCTTCTGCCAGTGTCACATTGTGCGGCTAATTCATTCGTCACGTTGAGAGCAGCTAACCGCCACCCTAGAAGGAGACCCCCTTTTTATACGGAGTCACACTGAGGGCTTTAACCCTATAAAGGACGGCATGTTGCTAAAAGTTCATCGTCATGATGCACAAATGCTGCCTTGGTACATCATGCCTAACATTTGGGAGTGTATCAACCCCGTAGGATCGGCATGATGCTTGAATGCAGCCCTGGCGAGTTACTCGCCAGGGCTGCATTCATGCATCATGCCGACCAAGGGCATGATGCATCAATGCACTGTGCGGCCCTTAAGGGGGTTTAATGGGGGGCGGGCGGCGACTTAATCAGTTAGTGCTGCGGCGGTCGGCTCTGATGGATGAACTACTTCCTGTTACAGGACAGGAAGCCCTATAGAGCCGCCGGAAACCACTGTCCGCCCATGCAGCACCGCGGCAGCCGGACGATGGAGGAATAGGCTGGCCATGAGTGTATAGGCAGTGTGGGGGCAGTGCATGTGTGGGCGGCAAGAGGTAGTACAGGTGGCAGTATCGTAAACATAGAGGTCATGTTGGCCTAAATAAATGCTCATGCACTATCCCAGTCGATTGCGTGAACCTGCTAAATCAGACTCAATTCAGCCACGTAGCATAATATATGGAAATTAGATTTTTGGATATAAAAGATATGAGGATGTCTATATAACAGTATTATGATAGCAGTGAGCGGAAATGCGACGCGGATTGTCGCGTAAACACATAGAGAATGGGAGATCAATGAGGGAAAGTAGGGTTAAGGCGATAAGAGGTTTTCCACTCTGGGTTTGCAATTTCGAGATGGGCCCTGTGGTGGGGACGTGGTTCACAGAGTGGTGGGCGGGAGGCGACACCGCGCGCCGCACGCGGCCAACTCTATATAACAGGAAGCCCACCGGCGACGACGACGGTGAGAAGCCGGGCAAGTGTGTAGGGGACGGCGGCCGCTACATGGTGCTGCCGCCACTCCATGCAGCACGCCGGGGGTGGGAGGGACGGGAGGGGAGCGGCGCCCGCGGCCATCAGCCCTGTCAGACAAGGAGTGACAAGACAAAAGATGAACAGCGGGAGGCAGCCATATCCAGATGGGGACGGCACCCAGCCGCAGGCAAGTGTTGGGGAATGGGGGAGAAGGGATGGGGGGAGGGGGTGTAACTCACGCCGGATCTTCATATTGATCAATAACAATCACCGCCATAACCCCCCCCCCCCCCCCCCTTGTCTGTATCTTGTCCCCCCGCGCCCTCCGCTGGTGCCTGGTGCCTGGCTACAACTGGCAGTAAGGACGAGTGGGTACCAGCAGACAGTGTGTGACATAACAATGCCAGCATCTCCATCATTACACACGTCACCGGTACCTGTACCGGTGATAACGTCAACACGTCACACCTCTTAGGGTGACCTGTACCTCCTGCTGATGTCTAGTAGCGAAGGTGTATGCCTTCAGAAGTTTAAGGCTGAATCAGAACCAATGCTATACACCCCTGGGCACAGACATGGATCTTCGGTAGTACGGTGAATTATAATTTTCACCAACTAAATATACTACATGTACCTATGTGTCTCAATGGAAATACACTGTATACCAAAGGAGCAGTTGCAGTAACAGAATTTGTTACCAAGAGTGTAGGGGGATGGGTGGGGTGTCAAGAACAAGACAGCGTCTACATTGGAACGTCATAGATTGATATATCATCCAGCTTTATCACTGAAAACAGACACACAAGTTTAAAATTCTAAAAACAAAAGTTAGAAGAATGCTGAGTACTATAGTAATCCGTGTTGACGTATGGAAATTAAGAACGTGAAACGGAGAAGGTTGGCGGCATCTGTGGGGACCTCAAACTACTGCCTCAGACATGACACAATAAACTCTAAACCCGCCTCTGTCTGTGTTAATCTCCAGGTCAAGCACCGTCAGCAGGCTTATTTAGTGCAATTAATAACCGCCAGCGGGAGACACAACTCGCGCGCCGACGTCAAATGTCGTCTGCGTCAATTCAAACCTTCAAATTGTCGTCTGCTCTACAATTCAGAGCGCATCCAGATACCATCACCAGCGTCCCACTCACTCTAAAATCTCAAAAACCTGGCCTAAAACGTTATCAATAGCGTCCCTCTAACTGTATGTGGGTTATTGGAGAGGGGTGTCGAATGGCCAGGTCATAAATCAGCCACTACAAACAGAATGCCCCAAATGTATGCGCTCCTATAGTGTATAGTGTCTATGTGACACATGCAATACGGCCATAACGGTGGGGTTTATTATCGGTAATTACCCCGTGTATGTACACAGGTAGGGTAAACAGGGTGGAGCACCGTGAACTATACCCTGCTAAACACGGCAGCTCATGTCACAGCTCAGGTCTGAGGGGTGCTCGTTATGACACCAACACATTCATCAGGCTTGATCTCATTTTCTCTGCAAAAAAAATGCATCTCTATATAGCTAACATGATGTATGATACATGTAGCTATCTATATATGGGGAAGTGCTGTAGTCTTTTATGAGATTTGCATTTCACTCATATTAGTAATAGCTCTGATATAAAACGTGCACTTTTGCTGTAATATTATAAATCAATGTGTTTGTCTCTTGACATGTATAAAAGATATGTAGGACTTTATTGCCACGAACTAAGATACCAGAGGCTACATTGGAGGAATGCGAGGTGTGTGTGTGTGGGGGGGGGGGGGGGGGGGGGTAGTACAGGCATCACGGCTGATGTTGTTTGGCACACCACACGTCTATACCGACCTGAGTACAGGTAAGTTGGCAGTACATACCGAGGTACATACCGAGGTATGTGCTGGCCAGGTGAGAAGGGATCTATACATTGAGACTAACGTGGTACACTCAAACATACAAACTGGTGGCGGTACCCTGTGGACGATCTGATAATAATATATAGAAGCACACACACTCTACCTAGTGTGTGCCGAGAAAAGGGCGATATTTGAAAACATTTTTGTAAGCTATATTATTAAAGCAGACAAGTATCTTCGAGTGTTACTACTGGCATATTAACTGGAGTTTGAGATTGTAAGAAGCATCCTTAACACTGATTTGGACCATGGCGGCCTGTGTAGACAGATATATATGCCACTATACGTGATAAATACACTAGTGTTTGTGTCTGTTGGTGTCACACGTCCCCAATTACATAAGATTAGTCTAAAATACCACAGGAAAACATGTGGGCAAGAGGTGTCTGAGCAACTGCAGTATCCAAGATTACACAGTAACCACCTCGATTGGTATTGATATACTAATCCAATAACAAATGTGTATATAAATATATATAGGTAGGTAGACATATATAGGCAAGGATTATATCGGATAGATACTACATTGTACTTATTCTCCATGTGTATTAACTATTAACATATTTCCTATAAAAAGAATCTTTCTTTTATTTAGGTTTACCTGTGGTAACGTCTCTGACAGAATTGTACAATTATCTGTTATTCTAATTCCTAGCTACCCAAATGTAAACTAGTAACATAAATCATCCTCAACCCTTCTGTCTGGCTTTAGGTGGCGTATTATGCATAACATACATCAGCTTTACCTCTACCCATGTCGTGCCTAACCCATTATTATCACTGATACCATCACCTGGTCTCATTGGCGCTGATTGCCGCCTGAAACAATAGTCAATGCTGTGTACCAGCCGGCTCCCAGCGCCGCATACGTCGCTGATTACGGCGATATTTCACCCAATGGGCCTTATTAATCACCATTAGCGGTGGTAGGCCGACACAGGCCGGGCCAATTAGAGAACACAAACGCTTGGTTACGACAGGAGAACGGGTTTAAAACACTGCCCAAAATCCAGGGCAATCCATTATAATAGTTGCTACAGGCCCCTAACCGGGGGTAATACGTTATGCAGCTCCCGGGGCCAGGTGCAATGCTGGAGACTACTCCTCCCCCTCCGACCTCTCCGTCCCCACCCCCTGCTCCTGGCTGAGTTTATTATATGGTATCTTTTCCTCGTCTGGTTATCTTTTTTCGATAATTAATGGAATGGGCTATCATCAGCTGCCACTATGTCATAAACTATCCTGGTATTTACGTCAAATTATCTCTGCTTGGAAATGGCTGCCGTATACATGTACTGCAGGTGTCTGGTGGGATTTGTCACCGTGTGTTCAGCTCAACATGGATATGTACATGTACTCTTGTATACATTGTGCTATATATTATACACCATTAGGCCCATATATGTAGTCTAGGTAGGACCTGAAAAGGTGATGTTCTTTGTATGGATGTAATTACACACCTAGTTTATCCACCATAGTTCTATGCACGCATTGTATCTAGGGAACGTTCACAATTGACATCTACAGCTATAGGCGTCTAGCTGGATGCATTATCAACCAATGAGATAATTCCCTGGCCTTCACTGCGGAATTTTTAGGGTGCATTATGTAACAGCCTAGACCCATTGTGATTGCTGTATCAGCGCTTATCTCGCCGGTTACCAGATCAAGCAATGGATGCGCCCACAGGGCGACCAGACTGACCCCTATATACATAGGGTAGATGGGGCATTTGTCTTCGGGCCAATTTGCCCAAAATTTGCCCAAAATAGCGGGTTTGGGGGGGGGGGGGGGGGCGGCGTCTTGAATTTGGTTTCAAAATACTAGTAGCTGACGTTGTTTGTGGATGTTCTTCTTTGTATATATCCATGTAACACCCAACTTCTCAGTATTCATTGCATTTTATAACTAAAAACCCTAACCTTGTTACAACCTTCTATATCCCATTTTACATAACCAATGACTCCACGAGTACCACATCACATCTCACTAATTAAGGACCCCAGTACCACTAATTACCGATCTAATCTCACCCAACCCATCTGTCACAGTCCTAATCAGTCCCAAGTATTGATCACATGTCAGTGCAAAGACGACGGGGGCAGTAAATCTTTGAAGTAAAAGTGGTGAAAAAGAGTGGAGGCTTGGAGTGGTAATCTGAGGTGGGGTCTGGATTAAGCTGTTCATTTATTTATGCTGGAGCCATGCATGGAGCCCTCCTCCTCCAGGACATGGGGTAGTCAAGCTGAAGGAGGGTACTCTTGCCATGAGTCACGTATACGATTTCAATCCAGTTCATGTGCATATATATATAGGAGACGTGTTATATTTGATTCAATTTCTTTTAAATCCCAATGGTTGCTAAATGGCCACATGTTTTTATGATGTCTTTTTTTTCTTGCCCCTCCCGCCCCCAACACTCAGGGCCATACTGATACGTGGTGCATATATGGGGGACACTCGTATACTGAGAACTTTCATTTCTAGACAAACAGCTCATCAGAGCAAAGGACTGCATGGAGTCTCCACTTGCAGGAGGTGACGGGAGGAAGCATGGAGGAAGCACCCCAGGGGTCCATGACGTTATCCACTCTGTCCATATGAAGTGTGCTATACCCCCTCTGCACACATAAAACGGCACAATACAGTAAAACGTTGGAATAACATATAAAATACAAGCACGAGGCCATCAGCCTCTACACAGACCCCCCCCCCCCCACCATACCATTCCCCTCTCTTCAAGCCACCAGACTCGCAGAGGCTCCTGCAGGCGTCACCGTGGAGACGATGGGCGGCTGTTGACGACTGTCAATGTCGACACGACTTTAGCCTTACACAGGAGGACAAGTCACAGGGACACTGGAGCGCTATGTCAGAAGCTATAGGGTAAGGGGTGGAAGAAAGGCCTTGGTTTAGGTGGGGCCGGGGGTGGAGAGGTTGGCAAGTGGGAAGGGGACGTGAGGTGGGGTATATGATGAGAGTTGGTATAGTGAACACAAACCATGCATAGTCTACGATAGTAAAGATGTCAACATATAGGTAAGTCATATACTGAAATGTGGACTATATTCATTCCATATGTTAAAAGATGATGATACTATGGCGTTACTAGAAGTATGTACTGGAAACTCGGGACTTGAGATCGGGTATGTGCTTACTCTGACCAGATGTAGCCAAACGTGTTTTTTTTTCACAATCACGAGGGATTCCCTAAATTGGTATACGGATTGTGTGATTCCAGTTTGTGACAGTGAGTGCAGGTCCAAGTCCTAAGCATGCTTAATCCCCCCCTCCTCTACCCATACACACCTTCTGACACCGGCGTGCTGCAAAATACATCCCACCCCACCCTGCCTGTACATCACACCAAGTGTCCTCTGAGAGTTTTTCCCACGCCTGGAGGAGGATACTGTTAGCCCGTTACCCTAACCCTGTGAGTGCACAGTGGGAGGGGCAGTCATTTATATATACATCTGAGACGGTGTCAGTGACAGAACCCTGTCTACAGCTGTATCGTCACGCCCTGGAGGCTGTCTCAAACACTCATCCATGGCTGAGCCTCAACACTGTCCTCCCAAATCACGTATATGCTCACGTATATGTATGGGACGAGGATTTTCAAAATAATTGTGAATGCATACCTCTAGCATATACCTTCACCTTAACTGGCATAATCAACCTGGGAATAGTCTAAGTGCATGTAGAAGCTGTATAGACAATAGCCTATGTTACACCTTCATGATTTAGACACCATTTTGTTTGTGTTGTTGTATTGCTGTTTTTATTGGGGGGGGGGGGGGGTGTCTAGGAATAGAGAGGCCATGCACCCCCCTCCCCCCCCCCCCCCCGCTCCGACACCCTTTCGGTGGCACCATGTAGTAGAGGGGCCTACCATACTAAATAGATTTAATGAATATCAGAGTTGGCCTCTGGTCACAGAAATACACCCGCCTGGTCTTGATGATAATACCCCTATCACGTAGTTTGACCTTCTCCCCCCGTTAAGACCCTCAACGACCCACCCCTTTGGACACCTCCCCCCCCCCCCACAAACACACATCCTTATTTGGGACAATTTCTCTTCACATTCGTCATCAAGACGGCACGTCACGTCAGGAGTCGGGGGTCAGATAGAGGTCACCTAATGCCATGTGAAGGTCACCTGTTGGCTACTGGAGGAGGGAGGGGACGCTGGAGGGCCGGGGGTGGTGCCCCACACCTGCGTGTCCCCAACGCCTCCGTGAGTACTCAAGGTACAGTCTCCCACCTAGTATTATAATAACCAGCATCAAATGCAGTCTTATATTAGATATCAAATATATTAATCCTTTCTCAAGTATATATGGCTCATTATTTTACCTGAGGTAAAGGTCTAACCCGAAAACAAAATTAGCCAACATGGGTTTAAGTCCCATTAACATACTAAGTCTACGAAACAAGAATATGTGTGTAGATCTATGGGATATATATATATATATATATATATATATATATATATATATATATATATATATACAAATAGTTGATCACTATATCCCAAGTATTTTCAGCTTATCATCCCATTCCATGTTGTTTTACTTGTGCTGATTGGCGGATTGCATTTCCGTCGTTTTATTTAGGCAAAAGGCAAAAAGCATCTACCATGCCCTTGTAGATATAATATATGATTTCGTTACCACAAACGTAAGAGGTGGATCCTAGATAACGACACACCAATGAGAGGAATTCCTTGACACAATTATATTTGGAAAAGGTTAGAATTCAAACAGAGTAGAGAACTGATACCCTCTGACATCTGTACACGGTATCCCTACACCCACACAATTAGCAGCACACGGCGGGGGGAGTGGGAAATCTTAAATCTGATTCTGGAGATAAGCCTCTCCCTGTTAGCGTGCACATTTCTGGGATTCAGAGATGCGGAGATGAGTGCAGGACTAAAGGCGTCCATTCCTGTAGCCAGCTCCCCGATAGCCTGCTATCAGTTCCAGGTGCGCCGTATACCTATCTCAGACACACAATCTCACTGAGGCTAAGGACGCAGAATTCTGGGAATCTCAGGACTTTGGGACTACAGACCTATTCACCTCCCGGCGGCGCCACCTCCAGGGGCTGCCACCAGGGGGCAGTTAAGTAGGCGGCGTCTGTGATCTCCTGCAGACCTTTTTCTACCCCCCCCCCCCTCCCCCGACTTTAGTCCCTCAGCCTGAGACTGGGCCGCGTCCACGGCCTGCCGGGAGGTCGGCGCCGGGAGGCCGGGGAGGAGGCATGAGAAGCGCCCGTGTCGGGCGGTCTACGTGCTGAGCACTTGGGCAATGCCAGTGCTAGTGCACAGCCTGTGATTTCTCGTTTTGTTGATTTGATTTGAATTTGGAGTTTCCCCTCGACAGCAATTAGACTGTGCCTCAAATAAAGCGTGTTACCTTCTTCGGGGACATCGATTTAAGTATCCAATAGAGGCACACTCATCATTTTAGAAACCATGAGAACTTCAGTTTAATACTGATCTGACGACATCTATATGAATTGTAAGCCTATGACCTGCACGTTTCTATTCACTCGGTCACATCTATGATACAAGAACTACATATTTACATGTAGCGGTTCCCTTCGTTCTCTTGGATAAATTACAAAGATAAAGCTATCAGCCTCACTATTCCCCATGGCCTATACGGCCCATAAGAGTTGATAACATCAAAGGGTCTCAGGTTATACCAGTAGAACTAACCCCCACTGTGAAGCTGTGACTGGCAATGTTTTCAATTTCACGTCACATTTCTCCGTTTTATGGCAGCCGCAGCCTTGAAATCGGCAAAGGCCGGTCTGTGGCCGTCACAGGGAGGCGTGTTAATGCTACCTGACGGACGGCCTGGGCACTCGGCGGGCAGGGGCAGGGGGAGGAAGGTATAGGAATCTAGAGTTATACACTGTGGGTCAGCCATTATGAATTTCGCTGGTTGAGGTTAAACCCACTGATAACGGCATACCACTATATATATGTATATGGGGACAAATGGGGGACAAACAGGGGACAGGCTTGTAACAGTCTTATCCGCTCTTATCAGTCCTTGTCGCCGGAACCAGCGCACCTCCCTCCAGATCCCTACATAGATCTAGCAGAAATATGGAACATGGAGGCTGAAATGTGCTTGTACAGTCTGTTTCTTTTTCTATAGGCCACTAGCAGAATATCGTTTAGACCAATGGAATAATTCCCCCCAAGCATTCATGCACTGCGGAATTCGTAGGGGGTCCATGTGACAGTTGCCATCAGTGCTCATCTCGCCAGTACCGGATTAAGTAATGGCTGCGCCTATGGGGCAATATTCCTGACCCCGTATAGTGGTCAGGGTAGAGAGAAGAAAAGGGAGATAAACAGCAGTGTGATCGAGATGGGGGATGGTGAGGGGTAAGGTGGGGGGGGGGGGGGGGCGTTGGAAATAGTTGGAGAACCGAGGTTCGATACTATAGAAGCCAAAAGAAACGAATGACGACGGACAGTATAGACGATTGCTGACTGATACCCGATCAGCTAGACACTGAATGCCAATGTTGGAAAACTACAGAAGAGCCTAGCATAGAGACTATACAGGAGGGAAAGCAGGGGGAGGGTTGGAGGTTGTGGTGAGGAGGGAGTGCCTGTCTCGTCCCCCCGTCCCCACCATACATCCCCCTGCTCCCCTGGGTGTCGTTATATCTACACCAGTCTCCGGCCGCAGCAACATGGATCCCACTATCCCTCTTTTCACTACAGCAAAATCCAATGCATACGTTTATGGCGATCAACCCTTCGATGGGATAGATACCTCATGCATTTTGACCTTGATCCAGGGAACTAGACAAGGTTTACTAGAATATAGATCCACGTCCCTCCCAAATACAAATCCTAAATCTTATCTGCGTCAAACGGTCAGAGTTTGGGAGGATAACGTTTTCTAAATGTCATGCCAGTGGAGAGCACACAATTGTGTTTCGCCCATTTCATATCCTGATATCTCCAAATGCATTATTTATTTCAGAGAACATGTCTCACAAGATCGCAGAGAACCCTGAATTGTGCAATGTAATTATGTGGGTCGAGGTGAAATACGCTGTAATATCTTAACACATAGATATATGCGTTTAAAAGACGTGGCAGCACATCAGTGAAGCTTATACCCTCTACAGTGACACAGGTTACCACTATTTCATATATGTTGTATACATACAGGCCGGGATATAGGCCTACAATCAATATCGTCCCCAACACAATCCTATACAGTGGAACACTCAGTCCGCGGGCCGCCATTTTGGTTGCGGGGTTGGTTGGCTGGCTTCCTCCAGTACTATACTGCATAAACGGTGGGATGGTTTGTGGGTGAGGGGGGGGGGGTAGAGGGGGTGAGCAGGGTAAGGGGCGTGACGAGAAATAATTATCATAAATCCCCGCGCGTGCGCCCAGCTCGCCTCCTCATCAGTATGTCAGTGATTATCATAAGGCCTGAGCGGGGTGAATTATCATAATGACATACGGTAGCCGGGGGCTGCTCGAGGGCGGCTGCTGCTGAGGCTGAAACAGGTGGGTCTATATAGAGGTAGGGTTTAGCATCAAAGAGGCCCCGACTGGGGTGAGGTGATAGGGGATCTAGACTGGTGCTTTTAGCCCTAAGTGCGTTTATCACTTAGGGAGCTGGTTGTTGGAGTGGAGATGGGGGGGGGGGGGGGGGGGTAACTGACAGGTCCTGGGTATATTATAGGTGTGGTATAAACTGTCACGATATGGGCCGGTGCTGTATATTCTATATATATATATCGTGTACATTAATGTCCCCCTAAATATCGATGTTAGCATCGTTAGACGTCACGTCACTAAAATGACTATTAGCGTGCATCTATCCATATTGTTCACGGTTAAATCACGTTTGTAAGAAGAGGCCCAACTAGGGGTATCAGATATCACCAGCCACTCTTTTGTAATACACAATCGAAGTAAAAACAATTAAAAGGAATGTTGTCAGAATTCACACTGTTGTGTTATGGTGTTTTGTTGGCCATATCCATGCATGTAAATATGAGACAGACAACACAATCTGGTCTCTCCTCAGAACATTATTCAACCCAATATGTTTAGTACAGTGCTACAAATACAACACACCCATATATGTAACACCTTTACAAAGGCAGGGTATCCTCAGAGGTAATAAATTAGGGTATCTAGACAGCACACCTACATAATACAGGGAGCGGCTCATAAACCCATAGAGCTGCTCATTACCACCTGAATAGGTAAAGGGAAGCTTGACCTTTAACCCTCATAAACCACTCAAAGTCAACTACCCCTCACACCACACTGTTTTCATGTCTTTGTTATTTTTCTGCACTTATCAATAATATGCTCACATTAAAGGTGAGGGTATCACGGGTGAGGCTGTGGTCGTCATGGTTGCTGGGGTGGGTGGGGGAGGAGCGGTATAGTGTGGCTCCAGATGGGTACAAAGGCGACCTGGCGACCTGGGCTGTTTTCCAGGCGACCTGGCGATTTTTGGACACATTTGGCTATAGTAAAAATGGTCTAAAAAAGCCGACTTTGTGATCAGATCTGGAGCCCAAAATTCCGGCGACTTTCCGACCTGAGGAAGGGGACCCATCTGCACCCCTTGTAGTGGTAGTCAGAGTAGCAGGTAGTTCTGGGATTGGCTAAGGTATGAGACGTTATAGAGTGGACGCAGGCCTGGCGTGCTGCCACATTACCATGGAGACAGGGGCGAGCCCCTACGTCTGCCGTACATCCATTATTCAGTACCTTCCTGCTGGGGTAGCACAGTTATAGAGAAGCAGCCAGCACCCACGGCACACACCCGACCCCTTGTGTGCAACCCACCAACTAAAGAGCAGTTTAACAGAGCTGCAGTGGCGGGCTGGCGTGTGGGAAACCAGAACTACCTTTCGGTATTTTGAGCTATATATAGAGTGAGAACTCACTTGAGAGTGACTGGATATATGCCTGGTGTTAATAATTATTACTAATTATGGGCTATTTTACCAAGGAAAACACAGATGAACACATATCTATGTAAAGTATCATACTTGAATCTGCTATTTACTATTTAATCATGGACGTCAATACTATACAATTGTATTTAGATTCATGACTTAATCATGCAAAAATAACCAAACTGAAAGCTTTGTTTGTGTCTTGAGTATGGTCGACCTTACATGAAGACATTGCTTTGCAACAAATACTGTAAACATATCTTGACAATATTCAACACTAGAGTATCATAGTCAGTAAGTATTTAAGACTCGCCCAGGGAGTGTACATGTATTCCGCGCATGAAACAACCATTCAATTACGGTCTGGCTTGAAAGCTATGATCTTATATTGAACCACGCCACTAAGCAACAGGCAATAATGCATTCTACAGCAAGGTGAGTTTTGTGCTCGGCAACCATGTAAAGGCTCTACAGACCAGAAAACAAGGTTTCCTGTTAAACTAGACTAGTCTCGTCCCGTTGGGACTCATCAAGCTTCTGCTTCTGCAAAAAGATGTGACAAAAATATGTGACTATGGAATTGACAATCCAAAGTCCACAGAACTGATATTTATAGGACAGTAAGCATTGGTTATTGCTTATTGCACGACAACTGTTGTTATTAAAGGGGGGGGGGCGGAGTCAGTAGATGAGGCTTACCTTAGGATCAATTTTCTTATTCTCGGGGTCGTCCTCGTCCATCTCAAAGTAGAGTTCTGACTTGGTGATGGACATGGTACCTTGTACCACGGCACCGGGCGAGATGAGCTTGGAGGGGGTGGACAGGGCCACAGGACCTGGGGTAGATAACAGAGATAGCACACAATCAGATATGGGATATGTGAGGCACAAGTGCAACCTCCTGGTATCAAGGTGCTGACAGGGGTGATTCTGGTGTTGTTTGCTTTTCTACAAATATAAATATTTCTTTACTATTGTGCCTGAATTACTAGTAATGCTTTATTATTGAAACCAAGCCACTGCTTGGAATACAGGTTTTTCAGAGGAAGAGATGATTTTTGACAACGTGTTTCTGATGTTATCCTATTTTTTTCTGATTGAATGACTAATCGCAGGTACCAAATTATTGGGTTATGGTTTACCATCGAAAAGCAGTGAGGGCTGTGCATGATATCTGTACAGTGTGCACAGTGAATATGAATGACAATAATTTTGGGTCTGGTGATTGTGAGAAAACTGACTCAAGTTAAAAACAGTATTAGTACTAAAACAATATAAGTTGGTTGTGACATTAACCGTTTTTTAATTGGCCCAAATGATATATACACTATAGCAACATATTAACATTA
Source organism: Harmothoe impar (assembly GCA_947462335.1). Lineage (NCBI taxonomy): Eukaryota > Metazoa > Annelida > Polychaeta > Phyllodocida > Polynoidae > Harmothoe > Harmothoe impar. The sequence continues at coordinate 38,256,863 of OX381710.1, forward strand.
TATATCAATACTGAAATAATTGGTAATGCATATACATGTACCATGTACTCATATTTTATTAGTAGCATAGATTTGACTAAGCATTGTGACACTGATAAAATGTATATGCACACCTCTATATATTTGTGCAATTGTACTTTTACAATAGTTGCTATAGGTGCCCGAAGACGACACAGCTGATCTAATCTGTGTGATCTCACCAAGTACCGTAAATCCTCACGTATAACCCGCACCTATTCTTTGAGCCCGCAGCTGGGGTCTACGAAATTGCTATTTTGTACTTTACCATACCTCCAAAACCCCTCGTATTCCCCATACCTAGACTTTGAACATCGTGTATAACCCGCACTGGCGGTTTGGTTCTCATATTACTCGCGGGTAATACATGAGAACTTACGGTAGAAGTACAACAGTGGATTAGGATTAAATGGTGACAACTCCAATTATGATAGGGTAGCAAATCAAAATAATCTCTTTGCCTGGCTTTTTTCTCTGTCCCTTTTCATCTGTTTCTGTTTAAATTATTAGAAATACAAGGGGAGAAGTTAAAAATAACTTATTATTATGCTAGCCACGTTTTGGAAACTGCTGTGAGTATACTCGGAAGAGCCTGTGCTGAGAATACTCACTTAAACCTTTATGGTCTCTGCTCTAGAATACTTAGTTACATACGCAGCCAATGCCTTTCTTTTCTTTCCTACCTATTCAAACGTATGCCTCTGCACAATCACCAATTTACCATTGTTTCTAGTGACTATCAGATATATTTTAGTCTCGTTTCGTGTTTATAGGCGAGTTTTGCATCTAATCCAAATTGGGTGTTTATTTTGAGATGGTATACAAAAGAAGTATAGCTTGTGACACATGAAACCGTATATACCATTACAATTCACTAATATTATTTTCTGCATTTCTCCTATTGAGTTTCCTCCCTTAATAAACCATTATCATTTCATAAATAGAGAAAGATTTTTATGAAATACTGATGTCTGTCCATGGATCTCAAAATATATGGACTATGGAAAACACACTTTATGCTTTGAATTATCACCACACATGAATTCCTGTTTCCTGACAAATGAAGATGAATGCTACAAAAAAAAAGAGAATGGAATACATACCGGCAAACTCTGCGTCGAGTTCCCGCTCGTCGAGCTGCGTGAGGTCCTCCTCGGACGTGTCGTGTACCTGCTGCTGCCCCTTCTGGGTGGCCGCCAGGTGCGCGTGGAACGCCTCCCGGGCCGCGTTTATAGCGTCTTCTGTAGCACCTGAAACAGACCCCAGTATTGAAGGGTTAGTTAGGTTCTAAGACATACACAGGTAACAATGTATTAGTCTTAGAGGGCCACCTGAGTTTGATACTCTGAGGAGCTTGGGCCGGTATCCCATTTGTGTGTACTACTTACGGTAATTCGCCATTTACATGTACTACTTACTGTTGTACAACTTACTCCTGTACTACTTACTCCTGTACTACTTACTCATGTACTACTTACTCCTGTACTACTCACTCATGTACTACTTACTCCTGTACTACTCACTCCTTTACTAGTTACTCCTGTACTACTTACTCCTGTACTAGTTACTCCTGTACTAGTTACTCCTGTACTTCTTACTCATGTACTACTTACTCCTGTACTACTCACTCCTGAACTACTTACTCCTGTACTAGTTACTCCTGTACTACTTACTCATGTACTACTTACTCCTGTACTACTTACTCCTGTACTACTTACTCCTGTACTACTTACTCATGTACTACTCACTCCTGTACTACTTACTCATGTACTACTTACTCATGTACTACTTACTCTGTCTGAACTATCTTACTTTCTTAGCGCCGCATAATGCTTTACTGTATTATGCCCGTTATCTTCATGATGCAGGAGTGAAATTCAGGGCGAATAACTCACGACTAGGCACTCCCGAAGGGTCGGCATGATACATGAATGCAACTCTGGTGAGGGTTGCATGCATCATGGCAACCAAGGCCATAATGCATCAAAGTACTCTGCGGTCCTAAAAATAGAGACTAGTGTAGTGTCTTACCATGCTCCAGGGCGGCCCTGAGGGTGGCCTCTTGGTGGGAGGAGCCGAGCGGGTTCTTCACCAGGCGGCGCCTCCGTCGGGAGTCGTCCTCCCAGCTGTCTAGCTTCCAGTACTCGCTCTGCTGCTGGGGCGGGCTGGAGGTGAAGCATGTCTAGTATTATACTACATTGTATTATGATATTACATATTCATTTTATATGATATTACATATTCATTTTATATGATATTACATATTCATTTTATATGATATTACATATTCATTTTATATGATATTACATATTATGTCGAATGCAATACATTAATCCTGTATTTATCATTTTGCATTGTGATAATACACGGGGCCTTTTTTACAATGCAGAGAGATCTGTTGGCAATGACAAATATTTTATCTAGACTAAGTTACAAATCCATATGAGCAAAGCATAGACATATGGGCTTTATTTTTATATTCAAAGATATGTTAACTGAAATCATCTTAATCTTCAAGTCATCTAACATGAATAACTATTGCCCCCTCCTATATTAATATTGTAGTACCGTACATCCCATAGACTATAAGGTGTGTTTCAGGTTACCCGACCCTACCTAGCAAAACAGGGCCGACCCTAGAAATTTTTATTCAATTTTGAAAAAATATGTGTATCTTTTAAAGTAATTTTGGTACTATTTCAGAGTAAATTTGATGGTCCACGAGTCGACACCAGTGTTGGCGAGTCAGCGCTGAAGTTTGGGAGTCAATTTTTAGGTACTTTTTTCATGCCATGGAATCAATCTGTCTTTATAAAACAATTTTGGGGCTATTTCAGAGTCAATTTGATAGTCCACGAGTCAACGCCGTTGTTGACGAGTCAGCGCAGAACTTTTCGGGCTAAAGTAAAAAAAAAAGTATTTAAGAAAAAAAAAAAGAATCCGACCTACCCTACCTAGATTTTCAGACTATGTAACCTGAAACAGACCTCTTTTTTTTGGCCTAAACTAACTGTACTACATCCAGCTATCATTAGACATTTGTTAGAAGACCAGGTATTGTTACATACATCGGGTCTGTTCCCCATGGTCCATGCTTGTTGGTCAGGATGTTGACAACCTTGTCTCTCAATTTGGACGCTATGACGTGGTCACGACGTCGCGCTGACGTAATGAGGTGGTCACATAGCTTCTCCTCCTCTCTCCGGTCTACCATCGTCTGAGCTCCAAGGGACTGAAATACAAAATACAAATGTTAGTTAAGTTTGGCGCTTGAGCATCTCTCCGATAGTATAGATATGGAGTATGAAGACCTATGATCATAATTACAATTTAAAGAATTTGCAAAAATTATGAAGAGAGCGTTCATATATATACAATCCCAGATGTTGAATACTGTACCGCAATGAACATTTGATGCAGGGTGGTATAGAGTGTAAAACCCAACTGATAATTTTTTTTAAAACACAGATAACCTCCCTCGTTAAACACTAATGATAACCTACCACGTTAAACCCTACAGATAACCTACCTCAAACTCTGCATGTTTCTGGACATCGTCGGCACGCATCCTGTTCAGGATAAACTCAGCCTCGTTGGCCACCCGCACGATGTGGTCACGTGTGGCGTGCGACAATAACCTAGTAAAATGTAGATAGTGATCAAACATGGGCAACAAAATACAGGCCGTACCTCCTTTCCACTCTAAACTAATTTAATTTGTAGCACATTTAATTTGTATGACATATGACAGCTTCTTTAAGAGTAGAATATTTGACAGCCATTTTTGAAAACACAATTGTTTTCGCCGCGTCATAGATTAATATGTAAACGTTTCAGAATTTTGGTAGATCTAGTTTCTCATAGACAGGGTTCTCACAACAATTTCAACTTGAAATTCCATGACATTCCATGGCAGAAATCCCTATTTTCCATGATATTTATTACATGTTTGTGGGTGTCGGCGGGGGTTGGCCCCTGGGAAAATTTCTAAAATCTAGAAAGCAAATGGTACATTCTAGGAGATTTTGTTGTATCTATTCCATTACCGGTATTTTCATTTTCCATGACATTCCATGACATAGAGCAAATTTTGACAAAATTCCATGACTTTCCAGACAGCCTTTAAATTCCATGACATTCCATGGCATTCCATGACACGTGGGAACCCTGCATAGAGCATAGAAAATACGAATGATCGACAACCTACCTTCCCTCATTGACGAGCTCAATAAAAGCGAGCCCAGCATGTTTCTGGAGCGAGTTTTGCCATTCTTGTGAACAGAGGAGCATGACGAGTTCTACCACCGACGTGCTCTGTTTCAGCGTCACCAGGCCTACAAGGGTAGATACCTCGAGTTAAACAATTACCTCCAAGAAATGTTGTTGTTGTTGTTGTTGTATATCAATTGTAAGGCATTATGATGAGAATTGAAATGCTTAAAATTCTTCAAAAATATTGGGAGGACAAATTAGAATACCATGAGAACAATTTGAACAATTTGAACAATTTGGGGGCTCTATGAGCTTTCTTAGACTGCATATATTATAAGGAAGTAAAAATTTGCTCTATATCTCAAGTAACCAAAGTCCATATTTCGATACCCTGGAGTTGAGTATGCACCAACTCCCCGAGCAACTCCCACACTAACTCACCTCCGATGAGCAGCTCCTGGCCGTGCGAGCCGAGAAGGGTCTTGGACAAAAATGGTGCAAAGTCAACGAAGATCTCCCTGAGTAGGGGCGCGACGGGACCCAAAGCCCGCTCCAGCCGGTCCGTTAGGCTCCCTTCACCTTTGGGCGCTGGCAGGTTGGCCACGTTTTGGGGCAGGTTGGCAGCCTCCAGGTCCAACTTCTCTGGGCGGGATGAGGAGTCTCCCACCCCCTGCTGCTGGTCGGTGTGAGTTGCTATACTGATTGCAGCGATGGGCTCGTTACGACTCGGCTCCTCCTCGTCTTCACGCGACTCGCCCTGTGGACCTGTGGCTGTCGTGTCTGTATGGGTGAAGAGGACCTTTTTTTTTTAGTTCGATATAGTTTTATTGATCCTCTCATAATATACAAAAGGTTTTTGGGAAGTCATCAAAATCATCATAAATCAACATCAAATCAACCATGATTACACACGTTTGTAAAATCTAATATAAAGCTGATGATAAGTATGATTAGTGATGAGAACAATGAGTATGAAAAGGTAAACACTAGACTGGACATGACATACATGGTGTATTAACATGGGGGGATTATATAACTGGCGTTCTGCACTGACTATCTATTACTCCTGTGACTTGACTTACACCATGAAAAGTCACCCACCTAGTGAAGAGATACTGAGACCAGTATCTCTATTCAATCAATCATCATATTAACAGAAACAGTTTAAAACTTATAAACGTTTTAACATCCCTTGACCACCCACCTTCAGCCTTTTCACTTTTTACTTCAGATGTACCATTGGTGTCAGCATTCTCTTTTGTCTCCTTGGCCGAGGGAGATTTTTCGCTGCCTTCGTCTTTCTTTTCCTCCTGTTTGGTTTCTTCCTTTTCCTCAGATTTTTTCTCCTCTGATTTTTCGTCGGCTTTGTCTTCTGACTTGTCCTCTTCCTTCTTCTCAGTCCCAACATCGTTAGGTTTGCTCACTTCTTCCTCGGTTTTCTTATCTGGTGGTGTTTCTTCTTTTTTAGTTTCTGTCAATGGTAAATTGGCGTATTTCAGTTTCTGTCAATGTTAAATTCATGTTTTTAAAATAAAAGTATGGATACATCAGATTACAGATTACAAGAATTTGGACAAAGAAGCTTACAGTACTTCACCCGAGTGATAGCAGTTGAAGGTACATGTATTTAACCCCCCCCCTCCCACCACCATCACCACCACCCTGAAGCTCCTTTTCCTTTTATAAAGGTTAATCAAAATGCTACCTTTACTGTCGTCTTTCTTGTCGTCCTCTGCCTTCTTGTTCTCGGCCTCTGGAGTGGCCTGTTCGGGTTTGGTCTCGTCCATGGACTCTGTCTCTGCCCCTGTGTCTGCGTCTGTCTCGTCCTTATCTCCATTCTCTGAGGACACCATGCCGTTAGCTGGGGTCGCTGCCCCCTGCGTGGATGCAGTGTCTGAGGCCGAGTCGGCACCTGCACCTGAAGTAGACACACATGGCCTCAACATCTTATCTTATCCACTTTGACAGCATGACAGTACATGCGCCCTATAATATTCATGTGTTTTTTTTCATTGTTTCCATATATTCACAATCAGGTAAACTGCAAAATGTTTCCATTTCTTTCCAGTGAATTCTTTATTGAGTGCATTCATTTTCCAAAATACTAATATAGGAAAATACAGGAGCAGACTTTCTGACAAAGATAAATCCGGTAGATGTCAACTCCTTTATCATTTGTATCTCTCAAGAAAGGTCGTTTTATGATGGTATAAACCTTTGTACCCAAATTCTACAACAATATGAATAAACAATCTTCTCTTCGGCTAGAAATATGAAGGCCAAATAAGACATATATTTGAGCGCTATATGACCGATTTTAACATATTCAATATGTCAACCTTTTTCCTTTTGGAACGCAATTTAAAACTAAAAGATCCAAGACCGTGCCATATTGATAGGAAAGACTGTGCCATACTGTAGACGTACTGGAGACAAGACACGATACCAACAAGCATCTGAGACGAGATGGAAGATGTGTAAGAAAGCGGAGAAAGGTGCTCAATGTGAAATGAAGAAAATCATTTGTGTAAGACCACATGTTGTTCAGTATAACAGAGCGTGCCATAGTGTAAGCTGCAACGTTGGTGTTGTATTCCAGGACGTTATCTTGATGTAAGATGCTCTATATTCAACTTTAATTAAGATATATCACTGATACCAACAGAGATATTGTAATATTGTGGGACAGAAAAAGGGAGAACCTGGACATGACAATCAACCTGTACAAAACTGGACATTTCAATTCCACTGCTGGAACAGCTTATTTACATGGAACAGAGACGGACCAAAGTGAATACGGTGGTGTCAGATCAAGATCAACTTTGGGCTGAAAATGACTACACACATATAGGACACAATTCAAATATCATTGACTGACAATGCTAAGATGCCAGATACTGGGAGCCTTTATGGGTTTGATGAGCATTTGATGGCAGCTGCTGCAGCTACTATTTATAAAATTAAGGGACTTGGAATCTATATTTGATCTGCTCAAAGCTTTTATAGAAAGTTATGACCAGCTCAGTGATATCTCATTAACTCTTTAACGACCAAGGGCACAAGACATTAAAGCAATTTGCGGCCCTTAGAATGTTAAAGCATAATCAGAAATGCCATAAACTCTTCCCAGTATCTCAGACATCTATAAGATATCAAACTAAGAGTTGCTCGATGAGCGGTGAGCAGCTCAGAGTAGACAAGAGACTTCTAGCTAACTGCTGGTGAATTGCTCAGTGCAACTCGCTGTACTCTCAACATGGGCTTCTTCTTGTACCTGCGCATGGGGCATACATCTGCGCCAGTATGCTGCTGCTGCCATCTTCTACCTCCAGGTCTTCGCCTTCCACCACTCCGCTAGCCTCACCCGGTGTCGGGGCGGGAACCTTACTGCTCAGCGCCTCTTTACTCGGCTTAACTTTGCCTATCACAAAGAGGACCCTATAGCATCAGTACAGGTTGGTGCAGTATAAGCTAGCTAATACTAGCAGAATACTGACTATGCTGGCTATCTTGTGCAATTGGCACCATTTCTTCTGTGGGTTTTATTAGTTGTATCAAAGGATATGAAGAACGAGAAAGGCTGGTGACTTGTATACGGAGGTTAGTGATGGTAACAGAACCAATCAGAGCTAGATAAATCATAAATTGTTTAGCGTATTTGTTTAAATAACCCTTGAACAAAACTTTCTGAACTACAACTTGTGCTTTAGTGGTTGGTAGTCTGTGTGATTATTGAGATTTAGTACAATGGCGTTGGCAGTCTTTGTGATACAAGGCTTCTATGAAAATTGGACCCAACCATTTCACGAAGGAGACGAAGAGAGTTACAAAGATGTTGAAGCATCTCCAACAATGCAGCCTTATTCCTATGAATTATACCCCAAAGCTCAGAGATAACAGTCCGTAAGGGGGTCTAGAGGGTTGAGGCAATCGTTAGGCGTGTAAGTTTTTCATGCGAGGTTAGTTGCGTGACCTACCTGTGGTTTCTCGGTGTGTGGAGGAGGGCGTGGATCCTCGGGTCGTGTAGCCCCCGCGCGGAGTGCCAGGAGTGCCCCGGGGTGGTTCCAGGATGTCGCGATACTTGGACACCATCAGAACTGATGCAAAGTACACAATAGCCAAAGCCAGGAATTGTGCCTGTTTGGTCTCCTCCTATAGAACAGTAATAATGCTGATATTTCAGTGGGAGTTCTTTGTAGATGGATCTATGGTAATTGCTATATCATAGAAGTTAGGAAAATGATTGTCCATCCACATTTGGCTACAGTGAATTAGTGTAAGTAACTGTTTCTGTAGATACAGCCATAAAAATCATGTACTTTTTATATTTCATATAGAGGTAAAGCTGAGTGCTTTAATTGTTCCAAAGGTGTAGCAAATAAAAGTTAACACTGAGTGCATAATCTTGTCCCAAAAATTTACAATTTTTTGTTGACTATACTTATGATGATAAGAAAAACTCACAACATCCCGGTAAACAACTGCTCGTAGACGGTTGATGTCCATGTCCTGGAGTAGTTTTTCAGGATCCTTCACAGGGGAGTTCTGTCCTCCTAGGTTCTCAACAATATTCTGTAAGAACATTTTACTTATCTTGTGAATTCATACAGGTAAAACGCACATATGTGGAGTGGAACTTGTTAAGCTAATATAATACACTAGTATAATTTGCTAGAAAAGTTTATGTATACGTAGTACAGACGGCCATTTATTATTAACGTACCAGTATTAACTTTTACAGAGAGAAAGGTTAGTTTTAGAATATTGTTTTTCAAATTTACTTCATTGACAGAAATACTGGATACCAATTCCCATAACAATATTTAAAGACAAAAACCTATCACCAAAGTCAAAGTGTGATTTAGATTTCTTAAACAAAACCCACAACATGAACCGATCCCCTGAACATATTATCTATATTTTACATGTATCTTTAATAGAGTTCTTGTGTAAGAAGTGACCTGTGAGGCTACCATGCTTCACCATAACACAAACGACACCATTCTACCTACATGTAAAACACACGTGGCATTTACTTTAATACTTTATGTCGACTTTATTGTCAAGACCGACACGCCAACATGTTTGTCAGAACCGCTTTGACATTATGTCGCGAAATGACTGTACCAGACGCACAACCTCACTACAATACCATGCCACTACCCACGACAACATAATACTTCTCTTCACGAAAAAGACTATAAGGCGTGACAACTAAAGCTTGGGGTGGTAGGAAATAAGTCCTAATTTGAGTCCTGATTTATCTTCACACAGTACATGATTTTAGGTTTACGGTATTTGTCACACAGTGTGTTAATAGTTAAATTTTAATAATGTTAATGCATAGCGCAATTTAGCTGTACAGTTGGAACGGTTTCAGATTTTGTTTTCTCTGGTATTTCTAGTATGCTGGTTCTGAAATACCCATCTAAATGCTATATCTCAATATAAAGGAAGACACCCTACATGTGGACTAAAAGTATACTTAAGATACTGTAGCAACTTAAGTCTCCATAAACCAAGCCAAAGTGCGGTGAGGGGCGATGTGCGCACACCAATATAAAGCTGGTCAAAACCTTGAATTAGTTCATTGCAAACCCACCAGGTCTTGTGGTGACAACCCTGTGGTGTGCTACAAAGTCACACTGGGGTAGGTACTGTACTAGTAGTACAGGAGCTCTCTGTACTTAGTCAGCAGTCAAAATTCAATTCAATTCAACATGAACGCAAATTAAATCGGCCCAAATTGAGTGCTATGTCATATCAGAGAGGGCTATAAAGGAAAAGGGAAGCATCCAACAGTATCAATGCCATCCACAAAGAATGGATGGTGGATTTAAAACCCATACAATGCCAGGAAGGATATAAGGGTTATGATACAATATGTCATACTAAACAGGCTATTGAATTCTGATTTAAGTTTCTACAGAATATACATGTGTATCATGCACCATCCAGACATGTTGTTTTCTGGTAGGGTACATCTTCATAATAGAAACACTCACACAGATTAGTTCACATGGTCAATAGTCAGGGGGAAGGGGTACAGGTCTAGGGTCATGCTGGTGGACTTACAGTGACCTCATCTTCGCTGTTGCCGTTGGGTGACTTTCCCACCTTGGAGGAGGGTTGCGCCCCGGCTATCAGAGCCTGGATGGTGTCATTTCCTGTTCGCCCGTTGGCACCGACAGGAGGAGACGTAGGGACTGATGGTTGCGCAGGCGGAGATGGGGTAAGGTTCTGGCGGTGGCGGCATTCGAGGCAGTTTCTCACTGCGCATGTGCATACTGCAAAGAAAATATTTATTCATGAATGCCTGATAATTCTATATGTTTGTTGTTGCAAGTGTAATCATAACATTCTCAGAAAAGTAGGAACTCTGAAACCCTAGGGGGGAACTGGGAAATATAGGAGTATAAGTTACATCACTGAATCTAATCATGGATAAAAGACTATGTCTGCTCCCAGAAAAAAAAAGAGCAAAAAAGTAAATTACATCCCTGATACTAACCGAGTCTGAGGCACTGTCGGAGTATGCCGCCGGAGGACATGTTCTTCTCCTGTTCGAGCTCGCTGAAGTTGATGGAGCTGGCAAAGACTAGGATGTCAGTCATGTTCATCAGCCGCTGCAGGAACGACACAGCTTGTTCTATTGACAGGCCCTGGTTCGGTTCCAGCATTTCAACCTCACCCTGTAATGTGCAAGCATACATCATAGTTGTACATCTTGATTTTTTTTTCAGTTCATGAAAATGTCAATACCTTCCTTGATATTTTTGTGCTTTCAGGATATATATGGTAACTATTCAGTTGATTTTATAACTCGAAAACAAAATATGTGTATATCTCTTACTCACTGAATTATCATCCGTATTTTAAAAATTAAGAAGAGGTAATTTCTTATCAAAGGGGTGTTGAATCGGGGATGGGGCAATAAAATTAACCCCTCTTTTGCATAACTCACATCACAAGCAAATTTGGACCCCTGTCGTTAATAAACAGGCACCCTCTCACACAAATTAATAGCATGAATTTAGGAAGCAGTGTCTTACATTGGGAGAGGTAGCAGCAGCGAGTAGTGGGAGTAGACCCCCGCAGGCTGTGACCAGGTTGTCAGCCAGCTGGGAGATCATGTGTGTAACATTCACCACGAACACATGGTTCTCGGACGCATTCACAAAGTCGATCACAGTCTTTGTGCTATGTCTGTAAAGGAAATAGTCACTTTGTTAGAAAATGTGCTCGATCTCAAAATGTACTATGTTCTTATTACATTAGCAGAAACCCAAACCAGATTTCTGGTAATGATTAAATTCACTAATAGGCTAAATGCATGTTTTCTAGAGTATCCACGAGGAGATAAATACAGATAAAGTCATACTTACGTTTTCCATACTTGGATGTCCTGTTCGAGTGAGAACAGTAGATCAGACAGTAGTCGCTGGTGGAGGTATGACCAGCGGAACTCGGGTATACGGAATGGTGGGGCTCGTGGCCCAGGACTGAAGATCTGTCTACTCGGAGTCGATGTTGATGAAGTCTGACGTGTGCTACCCAGGCTATGCGGTCTCTTCTTGGCCACCTCAGCTGGGCTTCCTTCTCCCTCCTCTCCATCTTCCTCCTCCTCCTGGGCTGCATCAGCGTCAGCAGCAGTCGCAGCGGTCGGTTCACCCGCCGCTGCACCGTCCTCGGAATTCTCCTTCTTCTCACCATCCACTACAGGCTCTTGTGCAGCCTGGTCACCAGAGGGCGGGGCATCCTCCCCGCCCGAGGGCACTTCTGCCCCACTCAGCTCACCGTTAACAGTAGGTGGTGCATCAGCCGTGTCGGCCACCTTGGTCTTGTCGGTATCCTCACCATTCTCGGCAGCTGGGGTTTTGTCGTCCTGGCGCGAGCGAAGCTCCACCTGTTGAGACAAGTTATCAAATTATTTTTGTATTGAATTTCATCTCGTGGCCTTCTTGGCTGGCTCCCCAGAAAATAGTTTTTTTTATATGAAAATGATATAAGCCTATTAGTTAACAGCAAACAATTCACAAAATTTTTCCTGGAAATAGTTCAACAGAGTCCTCTCTATGGAAAGGTCCAACAGTAAATACTGACCTGGTTGACGACAGAGTCGAGCACCTCGTTCATGAAGCTCGCTACACCTGGGTCAGCAGGCGCTGCACCCACGTGGGCACCATCTCCTGAAGCTGTCGTCACACCCTCTGCCGCACTGGTACCTTCTTCTGTCTGCATGAGCAAAGGGCATGAGTAATTGAAAAATAGCTGAAACTTAGCATGTGCAAATGTTAAGCATGTGGTTTATGTACCAGTATTTTGCGATATCCCCCCCCCCTCCCCGCTCTCTTTGGTTATTACCTGAGGATTTCCAAAAATTAAGACTAAATGTAAACAGGGCATTTAATAATATTGTCACCACCTCTTTGATACCAGTATTTTTGTTGTAAGCGTGATTGCTGTGATGTACCTAGGTAGTATGGAGAGCTAATCCAAGATAGATCTGAATACTGTGAAAGTATTTATATTCACGGGTATACATTTTCGCGGAGGTGGCACAAAAGACTTATTTATGGCGCCAATGTTGCGCGGCAACATTGGGATATATTCCCCAGGTGGAGTAAGTGTATTTCCTAGTTTTCGCGAATATAGCGAAAATGTATACCCAGCGACATAAAGTATGACCACAGTTTCTCAATTATACATGTGTATGATATAGCAAACATGACACTTACCGAATCTGAGTCATGGTACTCGGTGATGCGGACTGTGGAGCGCTGCTGGCTGTTGGCGATGACCTGTGCGTCATCGTCCAGCCCTGATATGGTAGATATCGGGTGTTGTTGGCGTACAGCCGGGTCGGTGATGTTGTCGACGCGCTGTCGTTCATATTGCTGATACATCTGGGACATGTGGATCTTGAAGTCCTCGTACGACACCTAAACATTAAAAAAATATGTACTACAAGTTAACAATTTTTTCTTATTGGAAAAATAAATATTTAATACCACAGTTTTGCTTGGAATATTCACTGTGCTAGACATATGTACAACAATCACATGATTGACATAAATCTCATCAAAAAAGATAAATGCGTCGTAATCAACATATTATTCAAAAGTGAGTTCTATCAAAGTGAACAGTTGCTACCTTAGAGTGTAGAATAGCGAGCGTGTCGATCCACACTCTCCAGCCGCCGTACTCATACTTCATGGCGTGGTGGAGCAGCATTCTGAAGAGCGACATGACCATGTCGGTAATTTTCTTCTCCTCCTCGTTCTGTGGGTAGATGTAAGCCATGGAGAAAAGCCAGTCTTGCCAAACGGACATCTGCAGAACCGTCCTGTAAAAGAAGAAGTATGATGAAGTACACTGGTATCAAGGACGATTATCATTTCTTCTTACAAAGACACTGTGAGGTAGTATAGGGTTATGCTCAGCTTCCTGTAAGTTGCTATAGGGCGCCTAAGTCTCGTCATATGACCATTAACTTACGGTCGGTTATGGGCTCCCCTTATTACCGCCCGCAAGTTTGAAGGATGGGCGGAAATGTTATCCTGTCTCCATATAGTACCAATAATATGGAGAGTTGGGGTTTAATATTTCAGATCTGGGTCCACTTTAGGCTACCCTACATGTGAGTATTTGTAGTTAGAAATGAGGAAAATCTTACAACATTTTATCGCGAGACTTACCCAGTGGGCACGGAACATTGAATCAAGATTGATAAATGGTTGTCAATGTTGATTCGAGGTTGGATCAATGTGGAATCAACGCTGGACAGAATTTTGTCCCACTGGGTAGGTCCCCTATGTGAAGTAGTACAGAGATATTTTGTGACATACCTTCTGTTGTCGCGGTTATTGTTGCAGAGGATGGTGAGATCCGACAGGAACAGCTTCTTCACCTCCAGTAGGGCCAACGTCTGCTTCGACTGTCGGATCAGCATCGCCACCACCTTCAGGATCACTACAGGAGGTACAATATGGAGGTTAGAGACACATCTCTGTACTCATATAAATATCGATATAAAGTAGGTGATAAATTTATTTGGATATAAATTAAGGTTGTTCTCCTTCCCCCTGAATTTATATGATACCTCAAACCACCTTGCAGCTTGATAGAAATTATTATAGATGTGTTATTCCATTGGACAATTGAATTCTAATTCTATTCATTGGGGACAATTGAATTCTAATTCTATTCATTCTTATTATCTATTAAGAATATTAGAGACTACATACAAGGGTTCTCCAGTCGGTAGGTAGAGTCTGGCTCCGTGTGCTTGTCATCAGACACCTCATGAGTCATCCGCTCGGTCAGGATCTGTTGTCAACCAAAGTGTTTTGGTGCATTTATATTTTGATCTATTTTCTGTGGTTGAAGGACAGTTTTCCTAACAGCAGAGCTATACCAGCTTGTAATAGGTTCGACTGTATTATTTTGATTTATGTTTTTCTACTTGATATTTTATCCTATGAGACAAGAAATAAGTCTCTTGAATTGCAAGCACACAACATTAACGGCATTATCATTGTCTATCATGGTGAGGGAGATGACATGTAGATACTGTAGCCAATATTGATAAGGGAATACAATACCCAAAAGTGCTCATACTTTCCATGTAAGGACAATTTCAGCAGTCTTCCAAAGAACCCGATTTTGAAATCATGGACGATCAATGATAGTTTTATAATCGATCTGGCTTTGTTGGATCAAACTATCATTGCCAGAGTGACATTTAAAAAGCTTACAATCTATTTGAGGGAAATCACTTCTTTTTTAATCGCCCATGGTTTTGGCTCGATTTCAAAATCAGGTTTGGTGGAAGACTCACATACAGTGTGGGTGACTCTGCAGGTTGACAAATAGTTTAATTTCTTTTTATTTAAAAAAAAAAAAAGAGATAAAAAAAAAAGCGATCATTAGAGTTTAAGTTATCTTAGTGCCTCACCTCAAACAGCACGTTGTAGGAGGCCATCGAGAGTTGATCACAGTTGAGCATGAGTCTCTCCACGAGCAGGGAGAAGAGGTTGTGAGGGGTCATCGCGTCGTGTTTCCGTCTGTGGCACAATTCAACCCATTGTCAACAAATGGTCACACAAATATACTTACACGTGTAGCATTTATATCATATTCTCTTAATCTGTTTTCTTAAAACTAAGGTAGCACACTGGGATCATTTTGTCAAAAGACTGATTATAGCTAGTAGTGACAGCAGAGCACTTTCTAAATGATTTTGGAAGGGACATACAAAACTAATTGTTATTGGTATACTAGAGTAGGTATGAGAACATCGATGATTCCGAAAGGGACTTAAAGCATCTGGACAAACAACCACCAGAACCAATGACCAACATGTACTACATACTAGCCAAATAAATAAATGGCTGTCTAAATGTTGGTCAATTGGTCAGTAGAAACACTCTTGGTACATAGCCATTTATAATCGAAAACAGTCCATAGGTTTCTTATTATCCCAATTTGATGTTGAATTAATATAGTAACTACTAAAGCTGGATAATCATGATGCATGTTTTCAAAGGTATAGAAAACAATTTGTATATTTGAAATTTTAACCTATCTAAATGTTCTTTGCTATAAACTTGTATAGTTTTCATTGATTTATTAACCGTCGATCAGACAGGCCATGGATACACTGAGCCTTTGCTAAACTGCACGATGTGGGGGTTATTTTGGTGACTGGTAGGCTATTTGTCCAGCAATTTGCAAGTACCCTTGATTTGGAACATGGTAACAGTTCAAGTAAAGCTGAACATGTGAAAAGCCCATTGAATAGAGGTATTGAAGAAAGATGACAGCCCCACTCGTGAACGCCTGGTCACCAATAATCAATGTGCCATGCGTGAACACTCTACCCCAGTGGGCACAGAACATTGAATCAACATTGATAAATGGTTGTCAATGTTGATTCAATGTTGATTCAACATTGATTCAATGTTTAACTAAATTGTGTGCCCACTGGGACAATCAATGTGGGGTATTAAGTAATATAGAACGATCGGAAGCAGCTTCAACACAACGGGGTGCTTTACCACTAAAAGCGAACTGTAATTAAGAAGGGTTAGTCTATTGCAAATAAAGGAGACATCTTGAATTTCTTCTCTTTTCAAACTGTGATGGAAATTAAAACTTTGATTACATACTTCTCGTCACTGGGAGTTTGAAAAAGAGAACAGATTGTAAAGTACCAGAAAATGTTTTTTCTACCACATAAAATAAAAGGAGGAATTTCACTTCTACAGAAATAAAAATAATTCACATTCCGAACGAGAATCTATTACTTAGAAAAGTATTGCAAGCTAATGCTATATGTTTCATTAGTTGGACGACCAACTGAGTTCTCAACCAGTCTCAGCCCAGGTGTCATGCAAAATGATCTAATTGAAAGAACATTGATTAGTAAGGATTGATTTTAATTAAACTGGCCAAATTATTAGTTTCAAAGGAGCGATTTCAAATGTTATCATATCAATTCATACTTGTTTAACCCCTTGTATTGGTACTTTCGTTAAATACTGGGAATTTACAATTACTTTTTATGAATTCTATGTCTATATTTTCCAGCCATTATATTTGCAGACCAATGGACACATCCGACAGGTAGCCAATTGATAATTGCAAACATTTATTTCTATTTGACACCTGAACTGAGGCGGGCAGCCATAAACCTTAAAGGCTACATACTTGTGGGTGCTTCGCATAAGGAAGAAGCCCAGCAACTTGAGTGCTTCGATGCGGATCCTCTCATTGGCGGAGGCCATCAACTTGTAAACGGTTCTGTGACAACAAGACACAAACACATATCTTACAAACGGAACATACCAAACACACGTGTGCCACCTGCTTACAATGGAGTGCAGTACTATCAAAAAATGACAGGGCTCACAACGAAATGTAAGCAATCTGAGCTTATTCCATTAAATCCTAAGCTATTTAGTAGTGACTCTAAATGAAGCTTCGGTAGAATACAATGGGAATAGTTAGAAAACATCGCAAACTAGAATAATTTATATCAGAGTATTACATTATCAAATTCTTTCTGACATTGCTCTCCATCTTATAACAATATTATTCATTCTACTTGGTTATTAATTTGTTGTTCTTCTTCTAACTACAATTAACAATTGCTGAATATATAAAATTTGCAGTATTCTTACTTGTCTTGTTCATGCATTGTTACTCTACATTCCTTAATTATACACGATTTCATAGGACAGTATATACTTAGGTAGGGTTGATACCAATCGCTGGGTCTCTAGCATATTCAAATGTGCCTTGGGCAGCAAGCTGACTTAGTAAAGGTAGTGTGGAAATTGAAACTGCTTTAGTTGATACAATAGCATACTGGACTGACTGACCACATATACCTTACCTGTAGATGCTGACAACGAAAACATATACCTTCTTTCATTAATATTAGTCAGAAAACATAAAATCTATCCTAATTCTGAACTTAAAGTGTTCTGTGAAACATAAAAATGTACCCAGTTATAGGCCAGAATATATTTATTTCAGCTAGTACTTTGCTATACATGTACTCAAACTTTGGTAGAAGTCGTTCGGGTTAATTCTATTTCTCAGAGGGTTGTGTTGCCTCCCGCAATTAGGAAACAAAATATTTCCTTTCCCCCTATTTAGATGGCTACATACAAAAATAACACACTCGTTTTGAATCTAATAGTTCCTGAAATATCCTATTCTCATCACATAGATCCTATTCTCGTCACATTATCTATAGCTACTTCATAGTATGGGTCCCATACATTGATGTGAGGTCCTACTGCATTGTGTGAGTGTACAACGTTAAGGCTCACCTGACGCCATGCTTGCGGTCGAAGGCGGGGACCATGGAGGACGGGTGTTCAGACATGAGCTGCCCTAACAGCTTCAGCACGTCCATCAGGTTGTCGTCCTACAGGAGGAACACAGGGTTGTTTGATATAGTGATGGCTAGCGTGTGAGGCAGCTGAGGTAACAGTAGTAGACAGCAATGCATTCATATAGCTGTTAAACGGTTTTTATTTTCTAAATTGATTTGCTATATATTTTTTAAACTTTCATAAATTACTGAAAGTATCATAATTTGGTTACTTTCTGTATAACTAGGATACTACGTGTTCCGATATAAATATTTCCAGGCATTTTTTTTTTTTTTGGGGGGGGGAGGGGTAATTGTGGTGATTTTCGGGTTTGCAACCAATTTGTACACCACAGGTTTAAGTGCAAATTATGAGCACAGATTCTTTATTTAAGATGTTTTTTTCTTCAGATTCTGCAAATTTCAGAGTGCAATAATCATTTTGATATGCACAGTTGCCAGATGCATGTGGAGCTCTCACCTCGTGCACAGTCGTCAGGTAGTTGAGCACAGACTGCAGCTCGTCTTCATGGATGCCCTGCCCCTTCAGAATCAACTGGTGTACGTAATGTAACATGTGGCCGCGAAGATCCAACACTTGTTCCTGAGTGGGCCGAGGCCCGTCTGAAAACACACACAAGACAGAAACTTGAAGAACTGCACCCATTTGTAGTACAGGCTATATAACAAAATTAGTTTCCATTTAACTTCAGACCAATAGCTATATTTCTAATATATCAAGTCTGCATTACCTGATTATACTCTACACAAGCGAAATTTATGGTCATAGAACTCTTCATTGGGGGATCAAATTGTATAGAAGTCATGAATACAGCATACATACACATCAAAGTCTGTAAGGTGGCCGCAAAAACTTGGACCGGAAAATCACATCAATAAAGGAAATGACGTTCACTTAACTAAAAAAAAGAAGACTACCCTCCATACATGTGCCAGCCAATCTCAGAGAGAGAGGAACTTATTTTAAGGAAAATTAGTTACTGATACTACTAATAGTACCCTGTCCTTGTCCACTCACCTACGCCCTTGGGCACGATGCCGCTCCTATCCTTGGGGTTGACCACCCAGTAGTAGTACTTGAGTGTGTGCATGGTCTGTAGGACGGAGCTCACCCTCCTGATGTTGGTGAAGATCTGAGCATCACCTATAAAGTCGGTGGCCAGGTAGGTGTAGAGCTTGGTCTGCACCTCTACGGGGGTGTATATCCACAGGGCTGGGTTGAAGAGGATGTGGTCAAAGAGGTGTTTGAGGAGGGGCCCTCCGTTAGGGAGGTTCACCAGGTAGGCGGTCAGCTTGAGGAAGCACTGTAACACCTCCTCTGTCACGTGCTCCCGGGACGACTGTGGGAGTAGAGGGGGACAGGACATTTTATTTATTTTATTTTATTTTTTGTTCTAAATAAAAATTCATAATCATCTTCATTATATTCATTATATTTGTATTAAACTGTTTTACAATCTGGATACCATGGCTGTCTCATGGGCTTATACGACATTACTAACAACTGCAGCAACAAGTGTATTTCTGATATAGGCAGAAGCTCTAAATGTCACTACTCTATGGCGTCCTCTTAAAACTTACGTTCAACATGAAATAAAAAATATGTAGTACTGTATATAATATAGCTATGCTTTCAATGTGAATCCTAGTTTAAATCTTACACAGTTCCCATCAATGTCTAGATGCATTGTTTTCGATTATTTAACAATACCCCCTGGAGGACAGTGTCATTAGGGCTGGTTCTACACTAAGATGGGTCTCACCTTCTCCAGTAGGTAGCTGATGACCAGGAAACCCTTGTTCTGGATAAGCTGCTGCTGGATCGTCACTGACGACTCGAGTAAATCACAGATGAGCGCCATCAACGTAGAACTTGAAAATATTAAAATGAATGGCTCAATATTTGACCAGAAGTTCATCAAACAATGACTAGGGAATACACTACATACTATAATGTTGTATCAGTCGTGTAGATCCTCAGGAACAATCAGGTATGTATATACATATTACATTACAAATATTGCTCTCAAATGCATTTCAACACTTCATCCACATATCAAATATATGATTTACATGGATTCACTGCCTTTGTGTGCTAAGAAAAGAATGTCTCAAAATCTATTTTCTCGCTTACGTGCTGGAGTGCATAGCTATCAGTACTCACCAGATGGTATAGTCGACCTTCTCCCCTTGACCGGCCTCTGGCTCCTGTACATAGTCTAATTGGCCAAACAATGGGAATAATACCTGCAAATGGAATAGCATAAAGCATCACCATACCATAGTTACCGGGGTAATATGTTATCATCTTCTTGCATGACGTACATGTAAATTTAAACTCTCATGCCAAGGTGAAAGAACTTTTTCAATCAGAAGGCTTTTTCTTTTAATTGTTAGAGGCGAACAGTGAACAGAAACGTATCGATAAAGTTTTTTTAAAATCTTAAACGATGTCAATTGTTCTCATCATATGTTGGTGAAAATGTTACCTGAGCACGCTAAATGTAACAGGAATAGATATAAAGAGTTATGCGTTGACTTACACGTTCTGAATATATTAGGAGAGAAAGGGTCGTTATATAGAGAAACTGTTTGATTGGTTTGGCGTTTCGATTAAGATTATTATATCTTCTCTGTACGTACCTGTATACCACCTATGGAATGTAGTGTGCTGTGTATGGAATGCGTTACTACTGCCTTGACGTCCTGGAATGGGAAAATAATAAATCGTGAGCAAATTCACGAGGATAAACAGTCTTAAAATTGATCTTAGTTATGCTTTTTACTTTTAATTTCTATTCCAACGCAAAAAGGAAAAAGAATTGTCGCTTACTATTACCATGGCCATGACTGATACTAAACCGAGGTTCTAGCCCGGATGAGTTAGACATGTGGTATCGAGGTCAAACTTACAAATATTAATAATTTTGACATTGCATTATCAATGGACAGGACAGTGACAGTAACCCAATGTTATCCTTTAAGAACGGCATGATACCTTAATGCATCATGCCCTTGGTCGTCATGATTCATGAATGCAGCCGTGGTGAGTAACTCGCCATTGCTGCATTCAGGCATCATGCCAACCCTATGGGGTTCAGACATCCTTGAAGGGTCGGCATGATGCACCAATGTAGCCCTTGCACCCTGTAGCCTGCGACACTCATCCTTTAATATATGTCTTACCTGCATCCCCTGATAATATAAAATGACATGACTGACCTGGAGCATGAGTGCGTGTGGGGTGTGCACGAAGTAGGAGGGGTTGCCCTTGGGGGAGGACTCCAGACACAACTGGCCGTCACACGCCACCGGCGTATACATGAGCATGATGGTGTTGGTGAGCCGCCCGTCATACAGCGTCTGAAACACGTCATGACATAACGTCATCTTAACGTCATGTAAAGGGCAATCCCAATATCAATTCAAGATCATCTCAATGCCACCTGAAGATTATCAAGGCCAATTCAAGATCATCTCAATGCCATTTCAAGATCATCTCAATGCCGCCTGAAGATTATCAAGGCCAATTCAAGATCATCTCAATGCCATTTCAAGATCATCTCAATGCCATCTGAAGATCATCAAGGCCAATTCAAGATCATCTCAATGCCATCTCAAGATCATCTCAATGGGGATAACATTCTTACAATTTAACCCAAGGGCCTTATATACAAATAACCTGGTGTCTAATCAAACATGGTGAGGAGTGCATTTAAATGCATTCCGTTGTTTTTAATAATTGTTTACGTTATTTCCATTGTTAGCAGAGAACACACTGAGTATTTACAGACAGGTATATCACAGACATAGTCAGCACCATACTTACCTTTTTGTTCACCTCACTCATCAAAATGTTGCTTTCGTTTTCAAAACGGAACTGACTCTGGAAACGAGAAATCGAGACACTAAGCCACAAAGTCACACGCAAAGCACACAGAGATATTAGTTAACAGACTTACGATATATTAGAAAATTAATTAAGTTAGATATAAGCAACCATATTATCATTAATTTGAAAATGTCTGTGTTTGTGAATAGAGCCTTATTTAATGCAGAACAATTCATGAAACTTGAAAGCAATCTGGTCCTCAGCAAAGATTTGCGTTTTTGCATTGAGAAAAATATATTAGTATAGAGGAGAACAGATCGCGATCCCATCTCGCGTAATATTATGTACACATCACTGTAGTTAGAGGAAATACACATAAATATGATCACACTGAGTGTTATATCTTATAATTCAATTCAATTCTCCTTAATTTACAAGTACAGATAAGTGCTCCACACAAGGACTACTCTGCCTCCCTATTGATAGCACAGAGTGAGTAAGGAGAAAAATGAGCAGCTCACTGACCTTGTATCCTGGCCCTAGTTGGTAGATGGAGGAGACCTGCTGAGCGGTTAGTGCCTCAGTGAAGACGTACACCGAGGACATCTGACCACAGAACATGGTGTCCTCGTCCATGTCAGGGGTGGCTCCCAGGTAACACTTGTCAAACGGCTGCAGCAACAGGTTACATGGGTTACAGGCTACTTGTTAGATAAACATAGGGGAAGTCTAAGGGAAACGATCCTCTTGTGGTATACTACACAGTATGGTCAATAGGTACGGTGGGGGTTTTCTCCCCACAATATCATCCTTACGACATTATGAAATACATGTATAGTTCTTTAAGAGAGGCTGGTCTTTCATTGTGAACAGGGACATTTAATTAATTTACTCCGCTACAAAGTTTGTATCCAAATGGAAAATAACGTTTTTATCAATTGACATTATCCTCATGTATTTTGTCCTAGCAGTACTTTTAATGAATAATTACATCGGCAGTTTTACAAGAAGGGCAATCATTACCCTTTCATAGGAACATACACCTGTTTTATATCTAAATAAAATATTTTGCAGAACTGAAATATCATTTTGAATATGTCAATATCAGTTTCTATGAAAAGAAGGGAAATATGGTGGTTTCTATGAGAGCATGACAAAGGCTATTGGATTGTGACTTACATCGTTTGTGTTGACGAACCATGACATTTCTGTCGTCGACTGAAGCTGACCATCTACGTAACATTTCAGTTCACTTCGACTCCAGCGGTTGTAGATGTGGGCTATAGTTACCATGTACCACTGAAAGACATCAAGCTACTCCTTAACAATGCCAACTTTAGAGCAAACTGATTGTCCCACTTTTTCTCTTTTCTTTTGTGTGTGTATGTTTGGTATTAGTCCATGTAATGTGGTGTACATTTAAACTCTTATTACAAAAGTATATTATAGATCACTAATGGCGTAACGGTACTTAAACGTATGCGATCTGAGGACCGTTGAAAAAAAAAAATTTATTCTTTTTATTCTCGCCAATATCTGTATTACTTTGTTATCAAGTACTACAGTCTACTGGAATCCAAGTTTGAGACACTATTCGAAAATATTATAAAGGCTTTTATACTGACTTATTAAGGCTGCTACATGGACAAGTATTTTCTGATATTTCATCATGAGATAAGAATGTACAATGATAGTTAAATTATTTCCATTACCAACAGTCTAACAAATTAATATACTACTTTCTATATACATTTATAGATGAGAAATATTATCACAAGCATGCAAACTTGAGTGCAACTGTAAACCATAATATAAACTATCTCAGGCAAATGAGAGAAGTGAAGGATAGAATAGAAAATATGTCTATACATTGTGTATGTTTACAATTTAAACCTAAAAGGGGACAGCATTCATCAGTTGTCATTGTCACTATACTGTTATTATACATATCATTTCTGAAAGAATATTTGGTTTACAATACATCTCAGAATCAATGCTGATTTTTCACAAATCACATTAATCGGTACATTAATCGTACCGATTAATGATTTACAAAAGCATGAAACATTCTTTTCATGAAACAGAATATGCCAATGGAATACGCTCCCTTAGCATGGTTTACATTGCACACCTATATACAGAGACTAAACCTGTTTGCATTCTTTGACAAATGTACAAATTTAATTACCATCGCCGAAGGCATGGTGCAAGTCTTACACTGTCCCTTTCTTAGTATTAATCCAATGGGTTAAACGGGGTATTAGCAAAGCGACACTAATTCTAATGGGTGTTCTCTAGAAATACAAGGGAACTAATGGAGTGGAAATCAAGTACATAATATGGTTGGGATAAGGCGCATATGAGTACATGTTATATGTCTTAAGGAACATTATTGGTGAAGGAAACTATCAAATAGTTGTTGTTTTTTTGTGTGTGTTTACAAGACTCAATGCAGAACTCAAGTGCATGTAGTGTTTTTTTTAGGAAACTTTGTGAATGTGACGTGTGTGGTGTTCAGAGGCGTGAGTCTAACAGTAATACGGTGTCTACAAGAATAGAACAGGCAGATTGTGATTCTATCGACTAAAATTTTGGTTTATAACTCCTACGGTTTTATACACAGTTTGAAACAATACATCAATAGCAAAATCCAAAAGTGTTAAACTGAAGCAAAAACCGACCAAAGCGTTGATTGTCATTTGAATTCAATAACGATCAGCTGAAGCAATTTAAATTCAAATTTCTTACAAGCTGTGCGAGGCATGTGATATTGTGTGGTTGGGTGGCTACTAATCAAACAATCAATGTGTGATTGCCTAGCCAGAAATCAATCAATCAATCAATCAATAGATGCTTGATAAATCAAGTGTTCCCGTAGATGAGGTGACTAATGGACAGAACTATAGGAGAAACTACAGGAAGGGGGACAGATGATGATGAGACGGACGGAATATTTCCAAGAGACTCACAGGACGAGGAGATAAAAGAAAGATAATGGTGTGTGGCTGCCCAGTGGGGCTGGGAGGAAGGGATGGGTAAAACCCGATACTCTCTGAACACATGTCGCGAGACAAGGAGGCATCGTTAGCATGTCGCGAGTAGAGGACAATTTCCATATAACTTGCGCCAACTTTTACTTTGCATAAACTTATTGCTTAATATATATATCTATTCTAACCTTGATTCGCGACATATGTAACAGCAGTAACAGGGTATAAAGACAAGGATTAATTTCTCAAGTTGTCTCAGGACAGTGTGGAGACTTACGCCGGCCTTCTGCCATTGGTTGACCTCTCCGCCCTCCGGACATACCTTGCGTGGCTCGAAGTCATACTTGATACAGTGCTGGAACCCTTTGCCTTTGACCTTCATTGAAGTCACCACGAGCGCGTTGCCAAGAAAGTGGCCTGAGTAGCCAATGCCTTTACTGGTGCGGAAGCTGAAAACAAGGGGGGGAGATGGTCCTTGAATAACCAGTGTCCTATTCAGCTGATGTTGGTCAGTAGAGCAATTCTTTAGTATCACTTTAAACATCTGCACTTACTATATATATTGATTTATTTCTCACCACTAATTGAAAGTTTCACTGGAGACTGTATCATTATTACTGCACTTATCTATCAACGAGGAATGAAAAATATAAAGACAAAATGCAACACCAAATTCCTTTAAAGTGGGAATTAGAAACTCAGAAAATGGTATTGAGTCAGGACGACTAGTAGCTTAGTTGAGTTGTTGCACACAAGGTGGCAGCACTGACCAGTAAAGGTAGGGCTTCTCCCGCTCTATCGTGACACCCGTGACGGGATCTAGACGGAACCAGCCGTGAAACGTCCAGCCGTTCTGGTAGGGCCATTTAGCGATGGGTGGTAGCGCAATCCCCTGCAACGACAAGATAGAAAATAGAAAATTAATGATACGCTGTGCACAATATAAGTTTCGTTTATTTGTCTCAAATTGTATCATTTATAAATACATGCTCCTTTGTTAGGAAGAGTATGCCCATGATTTACAAAGATTTGATTCATTCTAGAGAACTCTTCTCCCTTTAGTACCAAAGGTATCGAGGCTTCATTATTCTATTCCACACTTCGGTAGTCTAAGAGTTCCAGTTATGACCACCAGACTACTTATTAAAGCCAGTAAACGGTCCAAAGAGCGGGAGAGCCAATTGGATGGAGGGCAATTTAAACTTCAATTATCACAGAGTCCCATTAAACTGCGGTTGCCGCATAACTCAGCTGTCTCAATTTCACAAAACCTAGAAATTACTACTTCGATCATCCATGGTTCAAAATATTAATTGCAGCGGTAACGAATTTGTTTGAATTCCAAAGGGTGAAACTGAAACACCTGGGGCGAGCAGTGTTAGCAGTTCCTAGTATTAAAGATGTATTACTGACAGTGCTCCTGTGCCTCATCGCACCAATTTGTCTCTACCTACATTTCACCTCTTCACAATAATCGCATTCACTTAAACACAAGGCACTGAATCTCTAGAAGAGATGGTTTCCTGGATTTCCACTTAACTTTCTAGAAGCCATATGATGACACACGACAGCTCCATCTATCTAACTGTCTCACATCTAACTGTTTATCCGATTCGATTATAGACATACCAAGAATGCAGTGCTGTTGCAGAAAGGAGTTTAGTGAAGTTCATAGAGGTGACACAATCTGAAATCTCGTCATTGATTTATGTGCAACATATGACATATTGATATCTTAAACCTCTACCCAGTGGGCACAAAATTCGCTTTAACATTGAATCAACATTGCCAACCAGTTATCAATGTTGATTCAGTGTTGTGTGCCCACTGGGTAGGAGGAAACTAAGAAGATGCTATAATATAAGCACATTTGGAGTTGTGTATGCCCCAAGCTCATCTATACGACCAGCCCCATAATACATAATATGATAAATAATGGTATGATAGCTTCAGCTCTGAAGGGAAATACAAACTCCGCATTAACCTCTATCAATCATCTTACAAACGTGGTCAGCGGGGTTATAGTCCCATTGTGAGATGCCTGTGCCATGTCTAGAGTCATCTGTCTAGGCAATATACAGTTATATATGGATGTAGGGCAGATGTACCACGTCTCTATGATGTAGTGTTCACAGTGGTATATCTTACTGGATGCCTCGTCGTCTCCTATATCTCATTTTTAGCATCTACCACAGGATGCTTGCCCTTTAAGGACGACATGCTGCCTTTATACATTACGCCCTTGGTCGTCATGATGCACAAATGCAACCCTGGCGAGTAACTCGCCAGTGCTGCATTCAAGCATCGTGCCGACCCTACACGGTTGAGACACTTCCGTAGGGTCGGTATGATGGACCAATGCAGCACCGGCGAGTTACTCGCGACCTCCGTCCTTGAAGGGTTAGCGAGTGACAGACACGAGCCTCCTGCTCCCCCACCTCCATGGGTGTAGGGTGTATTAATGATGAGCTGCTCGTGCTCACAGAGCGCCCCGAGCTGCTCACCAGCTGTAATGAGCCCCAGATTGGCTGCTGCAGCCCACAGCATTGTATTCAGTGTGTGCCCCGTGTACCCGTCATAACCATGCTGTTATATCGGGGTAGGGTAGATTCACCAAGAGTCGGACACATACCCTGAGACGGACAGTGGAATTTGAGTTTATTAATGTACACTACAACTTCCAATGTTGTTTGTATTTTTTAAGAATAACACTTAAACATTACCGTTATTCACAAATGAAGTGCTTAGAATTCTTGAATTACCATAAAATCAAGTGTCCCGTCTCAAGGTATGTGTCCGACTCCAGGTGAATCTACCCTTCATCGGGGTTCTGTACCCATGCTGCTGCTATCCCTGTACATAACCATGAAGCTCACCCACTCAGTAGATTAGGCTGTACTGTATCAGCTTACCAAGTATATACATGGTACTAGACTCACATTCTTATCACTTCCCATCACCATTATCCCAAGCCCTATTAGCCCCCTACCTTATATCAGTTATCATCATCCTAACTAGCTCTGCCACCGCCCTCGCCAGAAACATCCCAACAAGACACCTTTCCTTTATAACTAGCTGCCATGAGTGTAGTCCCCTCTACCAGACTGGTCGTGTATAATAGCTAGAAACATGTGCCAAGAGCTCTCAGAATACCAATGCTATCACCATGCCACTGTATGACACATCCTCTGTACGGTGTTATGTGGATGCCTAACTCTTAGTTGTATCATCATGCCTCTGTAAAATTAAGCTACACATAAAGCCACAGTGCAATTGAGCATAGCCTTAATTACAAATTGGTTTAAATCTTAAACCAATACTTCATGAGTCAGATTCCAAAGTATTCCATGTCTCTATGTGAATAGGGCTACCAATGCCGTCAGCAGGAATGGCCACATTCACCACCAACTGCAGCCACAAACTCCCTATGGCCTGATGATCACCATCATTAAGGGTCCCATCCCCAACCATCACCACCACCGTCATACAATGGATGCTAATGACAATAGGCCCTCCGCAAAACAACCAATGTCATCTGAACGTACCACAACCTACCTCAAAACCATATTACACATAGCAATAATGATGCGCACCTAGACATTCTGAGCCTGAATCAACCACTATCTCGCAATCACTCGCCCTCCTCCCTCATACACTGTCACTACACCCCCTCCCACCCACACACACATACACACTCTGTCCTCTGCTGTCTCCAGTCCCCTCATGCTCATCAGCCTACAAGGTAATTAGGGCAGAGCGGAGGGGCCCTTTTTCCTCCATTTTGTATTCATTGCCCTGCTTAATTACAGTTAAGTCTGTTTTTTGTGTGTCTCTGCCCCAACTGGCAGGCCTCATTAAATATGAATATGTCTGTGAGTTGTCGGTGGCTCCTGGGTCTCACCCAGAAGCCGATCGGTCTCCGATATCACATTCCAGATTCATTAATTACACATTGTCCTTAATTATCTTTAGAGATTTTTGTAGTAGATGAGGAAGCAACTGATCTGCACTTCAAATCTGCTTTCCTTAGATGACGCCCTTTGCTGTGCGAGTCGAGTACTATTCGTGACTAGCAATCCACTTTTAGTGTCAGCTTTAAGATCCTAACCCTCAGGCCTGTGTAACACAAAGCTGTATTCAACTCGTCATGTTATTCTAATGTGTTATGAGAAAAATAGATGCCAGTAATACTCATTATTAACAACGATAATAAAAGACACATGATGCCACAAGCCGCTAACTAAGCTGCAGAGATGTGCAATCTTAAGGGCCGCATAATGCTTTAATACGTGATTCTCATCGTCGTCACGATGCATGACTGCAGCTCTGAAGAGCAACTCGCCAGCGTTGCATTCAAGCATCATGGCGACAAAGGACATTCTTATACCATTAAAGTATGCGACACTTAAATGCCTGTTCTAGCTAGATATATGTTGAATATGATGTCTCACCCCCTCAAGGCTATTATAGGATATACTCAAACATGCAATTCTAAAAGGATCTACACCATTTAAGTGCCATATTACACGTACAACGTATATCCTCAATTTCCTGAATCTAGAGCACTTTCCTGAACTCGGTAATTGCATCAAGCTGGTGCACGTGTTCCACCTTAGTACAACTACATCAACCAGCTTTAGCAGTGTAAGTATCTACAAGCCCACTTCACAGAGCAAACCTCCTCTTGTAGCCACAAATCGGATTACCCAGACAGCCACTTAGGTACAAAGCGGGCCGCAGACAGAGCAGCTCACAGAATACTTGTTAGATAGGGGCACAGACATTGTGGCAGTAGAATGAGCGTCTAATCGCTACTGAAGATTCAAGTTTTGCTGATTGATTGCTCTAAGTGAGATTTCTTATTGATGCTGATGTGAAGGTTGATGAGACACTCTTATGATTTAATTTGTATATGTCCTGATACACCAGTACATATATAGTACATGTACATGTATTTGTTATATGTGAGTATACAGTTTATGTCATTGAGGTATATTGAGTACGTTAGGTATTGTGTATTTGAATTTCCTACGCAAATACCATATGGTCAATACCTCCCAAGCATAAAACACATGATAAGTATGGTCCCAATACATCAACAATACATAACCATTTGAATGTACAGAACTAATAGTAACTATACATACCGCTCCTTTCTTGCCGGGGAAACTGAAGAATTCGTTGGGACCGTGTCTTTGTGGCATCTGGCGCAGCACTCTGAGCAGCTTGACGGCATGACGGGGCTGCAATAGCAAGTTAGACATGGTCAAACAATGTGTTAACACCTTCAGCTTTTGAAAACATTGGCGATATCAAAAGGCATTGTCACTGCTGCTTGAAAAGGAGGGTGTTCCAGACATTGTCAGATATCAGAAGGCGTTATCACTGCTGCTTGAAAGGGAGGGTGTTCCAGACATTGTCAGCATTACGTTTTTGTACTCCACTGCCAAATTTGAACCTGTCTTAGCTATCCCTTTGTATTAATTTAAAATTGTTCAATGATGAGCGTCCGTCAGTCAAACTGTCAGCAGAAAAATACTGCCTTCAGACAGCAAGTATTACTGTCGGTGTCATGAAGGTATTGTGTGCAATACAGACCATGGCTTCTCGGTTGTACTTGGTGGGCTTCATGGGTATTACAGATATTGGGTGGTACTTTGCTGATGTATGTGCTACACCTAGGGACAGTCTCAGGTTTTGCCTGGTCAGTTATAATGAGGTCAGGAGATACAATGTACATGTATCATCATTGATGTCATTATGTATACTTTTACAGAGAATGCTATGTTGTGCTGTCATAAGAATATTGATGCCCAAGGCATGTCTAACACGTATTGACACTGATATACCATAATTACAAATAGATGTGTCAAGAGTTTTATATAGGAATTTCATCATTAGTGTTTTTCGCACGCCTCCAATTATGGCAGTTAGGCAGTGTTGAACATCTGCACCAAAGTATGGGGCCTGTATAATCAAATATGTATGTGAAACTGCAATCATCGTCTCCTTGACAAGTTACACACCTCATTTCCAAAGTCTAATGAGAATCTGATAACATCTCCATATAGTGGTCCCAGGATGAAGGCCATTAAAACACACATCTACATGTACATCAATGATAAAACACAAGATAAGAGTCAACCCCTGCTCTACCACTACGCTATCTGTGTTAGCCTACCAGTACCAGCCCACACACCATACCACAGCCTCCCATACACATCAGGAGCAGGAGAAGTACAGCAGTTACACAGCCAAAAATAATTTTCTCATTTCAAGAAAATAAGATAGATAAATTAAATGACTAGTTTCAAGAAGAAAAAAATCTAGTCAGCTGTCCGCTAGGCGAGTTTATTTATCTCATTTTCTTGAAATAAGAAAATTATTTTTGGCTGTGTATAAAGTCCCTCCTATGACTTTCTCATCAAGGCTGTCTACAGTTAATGTTAGCACCCGGGGACTAACCCTGTCAATGACCACTCACACAGCCACTCCCCAAACAGGATCAGGATATTCCCAGTCACGAGTCTGCATCCATAAATAAGCCCCCTGCCTGTCCCTTTTATGTAAGGTATTACCATAACGTACTCATTGCCCCTTAGATTGCCTCAGAGCCTGCCGCCCGAGGCAGAGCCTTGTTGTCGTATACTACTACCCACATTGGGCATGTACAGAGCCTGCTTACATCACCCATCTCCATGTACTACTCACATAACCATGTATACATACATTACTGTCAATATTACAGGGTTAGGGAATATACAACTGTAGGCCACAAGGGGTGAGTAGGGGTGAGGTGGGGTATACCCATTGGTAATGGCTTATTTGACTGAGTACTCCGCAGTTTGGAGGGATTGGTTGTTGGGGTACAGCAATAGATGAATGTGGGAATTAATGGCGTAATGCTTGTAGGCTTGCATAAGGGACAGATGACACTTGGGTGTAAATGGAGTGGTATTTTCTCTACCTATAATAGAAGGTTACCTAAACATGTATATATAGCTAGATAATTTGCAAGACTTAGCATAGAGGCTGGGGATATTAAACTTGGGCGGTATGCAAATGTAGATCAGTTGTGGGTGTAATAAGTTGTCTACATTTGGTGAGGGGCTGCGGTATGCTTATTCATCATAGGGGTTAGGTGGTGGTGAGGCCTTAAAGGCGCAAATCTCGGTACCCCTCCAGCGTCCGTCGGAGTAGCGTCGGGACAGGTACTAAACCCTATAAATAGGGGCGATGGGGCCTTAAGCTGGCAGTGATAGGGTCAGCGCTGAAGGATGGTTACAGGAGCAGCATTAAGGGGTTATCACACACCACTAGCAGGGTGCCTGCACCGTCACCCACCCAGGGCTTAGGGCTGTCCACAAGGCTGTGCTCCCCTACTCAATATCATTAGCCTGGCTGCCCGACGTCACCGCCTAAACGTCAGCCTAAACGTCAGCCTAATTCAGGCCTAATCCGATTCCAACCACACCATCGGCCTGGTATGCTATGCTGTGGAACGGTTGGGTTATTTCAGGGGCCGGGGTGAGGGAAGGGTTGGATTTCGATTTGGTTAGCTGTATACCATGGAAACGTGAAAAATACTCCAAATATTTTGGTATAAACTAAAAAGGGAGGCATGGATTTTGTGATAACTACATTTACAGCAGCTCAAATATTTTTGGCATTCACCTCAACCTAGCGAAGGGCAAAATGGATGGTCTGACACTGGCAACTCCTTTTTCGGTGAAAACCTGAGAGCAATTTAATATGGAGCCCCACGCAGCATGCATAGGGCCTCATTTAAACGT
The DNA here is from genome assembly GCA_947462335.1 of Harmothoe impar. Taxonomy (NCBI): domain Eukaryota; kingdom Metazoa; phylum Annelida; class Polychaeta; order Phyllodocida; family Polynoidae; genus Harmothoe; species Harmothoe impar. The sequence continues at coordinate 38,289,614 of OX381710.1, forward strand.
GATGTGAATAAACTGCACCAAATTGCCCCAAACAAAGGTATCAAAGGAGATATTAGTCTTCTGAGCACGTCTCTACTCTGCCCTATCCATAGCCAGTAACAAAGGGTAGTGCACCTCGTATTAGGCCCAAGCCTGACCGTGGTCTTACTATTTCAGACACAGGTCGTTTACGTGAAAGGCTAATTCCATATCGGCAGGGCTTAGAGTTCGTACACACTCATTTATAGTGCCCCTTGGGTCATTGTCTACCCATATTAATATGTACTCTACTCTAACCAAAATAGCTATAATATCATTATACGTGAGTTAGAATTTCAGGTCAACATGTATCCCTACATTTGTCTCTTTGTAAAGGTTATCCTCTAGTCATGGGTTTTCTTTTGCAGTTTCCATCCGACATTCTGTCGAGAATTCAAAACCTGATGAAATACAGATGCTATCACAAAGGTAGGGAGAATCCATACTGAGATTCTGGCAATAATTTAGTTATGTGTAAATGTCAGAGGTAGATGCATTGTTGACACTGCAGTCACCACAGCTATTCAGTGCCCCTTCTATGGGGTATATACAGTAAAATCTCGTTATAAGGAGGACGGTTATAAGGAGCAGACGGTTATAAGGAGCACATTTGCTTTGCCAAAACCTTTTCTATACTTTTCTATAGTACAAAAACACCATTAGAACGAGCATTTCTAGCAAAAAATCGTTTATAAGGAGCAAATATTTTCAAGATAGTGAGTCATTTTTATTGAAATAAGGTGTGATACTGTGTGGACTAGCCTTTGTCAGGACTTCCGTTATAAGGGGGGGGGGCAGGAAGAGGCAGGGGCTTTGTCAGGACTTCCCCTGTGATGTGGGCCGCCTACAAGGGTGTAGTACGAACCTTTGAGAGGTGAGGATACAAGGGGAGGGGGGGGGGGGTCGTCAGGACTTCCCCTGTGATGTGGGCCCCCTACACGGGTGCATGTACGGACCTGTGAGGGGGGGGGGGGCAGGGGGAGGCGGTGCCTTTGCCAGGACTTCCCCTGTGATGTGGGCCGCCTACAAGGGGGTTGGTACCGACCTTTGAGTGGGGGGGGGGGCAGGGGGAGGCGGGGCCTTTGCCAGGACTTCCCCTGTGATGTGGGCCGCCTACAAGGGTGTAGTACGGACCTTTGAGAGGTGAGGATACAAGGGGAGGGGGGTGGGGTTGTCAGGACTTCCCCTGTGATTTGGGAGGCCTACAGGGGTGTAGGTACGGACCTCAACTCAATTCAATTCAAAGATCTTTATTTTGACTGCAACAAGCAGGAGCCTGCCCCTGTGTTTTCCTGGTTACAGTATAGTAACATATATGTATGGGGCATCTTACAGTTTGATACTATACATGAGTACATCAATTTATAGATGTGTCTTTATAATCATGTTAAAACAATTTTATATGTCATAATCCTGTAATGTTAGTGTGATTAATCATGTCTATCGTTCTTTAAGATGAGTACATGAAGCATAATAATTCCGAGGTAGGGCAGATCCCATAATGCATAATGCCTTTGAGAGGTGCGGGGACAAGGGCCACAAGGGGAGGGGGAGGGGGGGCTTTGTCATGACTTCTCAATGACAAAAATCGGTTATAAGGAAGGTTGGTTACAACGAGCAAATTTCCCTTGCCAAAAGGTGCTCCTTATAACGAGATTTTACTGTATTACCTATTGTCACCGAGGAGGTCATTGTGGAGGGGTGCTGACACTGCACTAAATTCACGAGCAGGAAGGACTAGCTTTGTGCCTTCTTGAACATTAAAGGTTACAGAGGATGTTACACACAACGTGTAAGGTCATGTATACGTAGTACTGAAAAGGCTAGGTAGAGTATCAGTAAATTAGGGTGGTAGGGAGTGTCTGTGGGGAGGGATGCTATGCCTTCAGGTAAAATAGCCATTGAGGCCGGCTTTAAGACTCAGGGTAAAGTGGCAATAAGGAGAAGGGCCACAAAGTGGGTGAAATTGGTTGGAATGTAAACTGTCGAGCAACGAGACACAGTGTGGCTGGGTTTTAAGGGATCTGTAGTGGGTAGAGTGTTATGAGGGCAAGGATGATGGAGATCCTGGTTATGTATTATATTGGTGGCAAACACTATGGACAGAAGGTCGCCTTAAAAGCACCGTGGGATTGGCTATCTAATAAAGATATCAGCCTTTGGAAGGTTAGTCATAATGATGAGTTTCAACCCACAAAGCCTCCACCCACTGTATGGGGATGCTGTACAAAAATACCTGCTACCCAAAAGAGTCTGCTACCCAATCATCCTGTGCCGGGTGGTTCACACCAGGGTGGGGAACCTTTAATGTACCTCCTCCTGGGTTCCTCCAGGTCACAGTTTAATTTCACACTCCTCCTGTAATCCCCAATCATGTGACAGCACCCTCCCTGGCGGTTTCATTAATACAGGTAATACCTGGCTCCTCCAGTACCCATGTTCCAATATCCGCAGCTAAGACGTCCTGCCTGACAGAGCCTCCTGCATTCCTCCACCTACTGCTGTGAGATCAAGGCCATCTGAGGTCTTCCTGATCTGCCTCATGTCTCAATAGTTGGGATAAATCCCATTGAAGATCCACTGGAAGATCTTCCAATATCAACAAAGGCGTCCTTCTGCTGATGACGCACAAGGTATTCTCAATGGTTGCGAAGTCAGGACTGACTTTTCATCAATTTAGCAATATTCACATTGATACATGTTTCTGAGAGAATGTTTGTTTATGATCAAGATGCATCTTAAAGTTAAACGTGTAGGAAGCCAGTTTGGTCCATTAATAGTCGTTGGGGCCATTTTGGATTAATGTCGATTGCTTGAATGTTGCAGATATGCTACTTGTAATTTACAATGATTTATTATATATGTCTGTTTTCTAGAAGACATAGTAAAGATGTGTAGTGTATTATTCATAGAATATGAAGTATTGTAGTATATGCACTGTTTCCATACTGCTGTTGTGGTGAATTTATTCCCTTCACCCACACCCGTCTACAAAAATTCCTGAGTCAATTGACTTGTCCAACACCCCCTTTGGGTCTGCATTCCCAGAGGCTTTGCACACGGCGGGTAATAGGATTCATGAGACAATGTCTGTGGAGTTAATCAACTTTTGAATTCTTGTCATGAGGGACAACAGTGAAAGTGTCGCCTCAGTAGGGCACAGTCTAGTCTTGGGGATTGGAGAGGGGGTGGGGGTGTTGGCACATGGACCCAGACGTCTGTAGTTATTAGTAACAGCGGTTCTAACCTTGTCAGTGGCTCCGCCCAGCCACAAAAGTATACAACAATGTACAGGAGACAGACAAGTCTGGAACACCATGCTACTACAGTAAAATACTGTAGTATGGCAGTAACACATTCAACGTTGTAGGTCTTGATAATATACTATACATAAAGTACACTTCTTTCCAAATATGTTGTTCCATCTTTGACAAAAATGTCACGCAAATTGCATAGACCACATTACAAATTCTCCATGTAAATTCCCTTGAGCATGCTGCCATCAAGATTTCCTAGTCGATGAGAAAAACTGAATACAAAAATCTGGCAGTCAATCCTACACCCTCTGCCTGGGGCGGTACTTACCCATCTGCCAGTGTGACCCTTGAGCAGGCGGAAGAGTTGTTTGAGCTCCTTGACAGTGATGCTGTAGCTGGCGAGCACGCCGAGCATATCGATGAGCAGGTCTGTCAATAGGAGCAGAAGGACACAGTCAGAGAGCAACTCACATTAATCACGGTCTACACACACATATATCCATGTCCTATGTGTTCTGATGGAAATACTCATCGCATAGGGGAGTTAGAGGTCCATCCACATAGCTGTAGTTACTCTAAGCTAGTTTTATCCCTATATTCAATACACAGTACTGTTATGTCAGGTAATTATCACTTGACCTTGTTACTTAAGCCCAACTTATCCACTTCATATCACTACGACAGAATTATTGCGCAAAGTCTGTATAATGCACTTATGACAACCTAATTATGCTCCGCATGCAGATGCGTACACGTCATATTGGATATTGCCCAGAAACATTTCCTACTGGTAGATCAGAGTACTAACCCAATTATGCAAACTACAGTTCAGGTATTAACCTTTTCTTACTATCGTCTGCTGGGATAAGTATTTCTATATGTCCACCATGCGACGTTTTACAACGTTTTACAAATATCCCACCCGTTCCCGCTCAAGCCACTGTTCATTATTTCTATAACATCTTTCAAGGATCTTGATATATTTTCTTGACGGGTGCATACGTCATCCTCCCATGACGTACATCCCTATGTACCTTATGAAATTACGTCAACACACTATCATGGTAACTATCTACATTTACCATGCAAACATCCATATGAAATATTTCAATTATTTTCATAAAAAACTGAAAACAATCTAGGTACAAACCTCCCACCATTACATCAAATGCCAACTCATAAACTTATATACAGATATACTAAGATACTAATAAATAACTTCCATGTCTGAGAAATATGATTTCCACGCCGTATTTCTCATGCGTTTTGCCCTTGATGAACTAAAACAAAAATAAAACATAAGAACTACATGGGTAAACTCCATCCTTAGAACTCAATCATAAACACGACAGTGCATTCAGGGGGCCTACTTTTAGAATGGACTCACTCGGATTTGTAAATGCATCAGTAGTAAAACCCGGGGGTAAATGCATGCCTGAAATGTTAACTACCTAAGATGGGCACACACAAAAACCTGTTTCAATTGTAGCAATTTCGTCAATGTAAAACCTTGTCGGGATTCATGATATCCATGTCAATTTATAGATGCTATTTGCTCTTTAGTAATTACCTCCGTGTAGTGTTCTTGTCTTCTTAAATTCATACACAAGACATTTGTAGCGATCATAAATGATAGTCTCCATAAGCAACAGAACATAATCAATGGAAAAAGCGCAATAGATTTACAAATAAAGAAACAGTTTTGTGCTCGTGTGGTAGAATATGTGTCAGTATGTGTCTGATATAAACAGCGACCAAAAAACAAAGAAAGTGAATTTCACCATTTCATCTCTGATGTTTTCCCCTATATACTTGGTATATCAATTCCAATTTTGCAATATAATATACTTTCTGTATCATTTCTCTTCTCCAGTCCCCCAATGCTTGATCATGTTTTTTTTGTCTAATTGATCTATTTTCTAGGTGTAGATATGGGGGTGGTATCACATAGTGCGGCGGGTGTAGGTAGCTGTCACCTCACGTCACAAACTAGAGAGTTCAACAGAAATAGGGGACACAATGGGACCAGTGTATCTATATTCCCCATATATTAGAATACAGTATGATTACTAACTTGTTGCGGGACATTTATGATAGGATTGGATCATGCTACATGTATATTTCCATAGAGGTGGATCATATGATGGTTTGGGGAAGTAACATTGGTTGGAGACTACTCATGTATTAAATTAACCTAAGAAGAGGTCGAGCTGATATATGCTCATACTTGCTCAGCTCAAACTTATTTCTGGATTAGAATTTGAGAACTGTGGTTCTATTCTATGTAGACGAGATTTTACGAGGTCCAGACTATACATGCAAAACATGACGTCACACAAGACAAACGGCGGACACACGAAACTGTAGTAGATGAACCAATGATGCCCCCCTTGCTATCCTACTCTTTACTGTATGAATTCCATCAGAATTGGTCTGGGTCTTTGTGAATGTATCAACGTGTTCCAAAAAGGTTTGTTACAGTTATCTTTGGAAAGCCTTAGTGGGTGCTTGCTGTTGAGGGCGTCTTCAGTTTGGGGGTAATTGCGCCAATGCTGCCATTGCTATTAAGACCACTTACCAGCCTGTTTTCCGTAGTGCTCATCTTTAAGGGAATACCAAGAATACCACGGAGACATGATGAGAAAGGACTTAGATAGCGGCAGGGTAGGGCACAAAGATCACAAGGGTAAAGTAAACGGGGGAACTGCAGAAATCTACCATTAAACCTAGGTAGTAGACTTGTTAGGTTACGTGGATTGCTACCTTCTATATACTAGTATATATACGGATACTTTTGTCATTCATATTCTGTCTTTTCATTTCAAGGAGGAGCCTTTTTTTTTTTACCAAAGAGCACACATATGGTATCACTCTTGGAATATCAATCTTGATAAATCACCCGAATGAAATGGAGAAGTCATTTTCTCTATCAAAAATAGACAAGGATAAATATAATCTAAACATATGGAAAGCAATCTAGGTATTATAGTACAGTTTTCTAAGAGCATTACTTAGAATAGATAAGGCAGATATGGGACTATTTCTTCCTCTTATCAGTGATAAGTGAATTATAACTATCTAGATACACATAGGGTCTCCTCACCAATGTCATGGTACCGCCACCTGGTATAAGCCTTGGGTTATTTTTAGAACAAATTATCTTTATTCACTCAAGTTCGTTGTCGTCTTGGTTACAATTTTTCCTGATGGCGTGTATCAATCTCTTGTATTATGGTTCTTTAGTGTGCATTTCCTAACAATGTATTATTGTATATGCTATACATAGGCCAGAATATGCTATGTGCAGGCATATCGGGCATAAAGAACGCTTATTTGATATGGGCTAAGCTTTTTAATATATTTTTTTAAATTCAAAGAAAGTGCAAGTAATCTTGGTTTGAAAAAAAACCAAGCACTTTGAGTTTAATGGGAAAGACGGCACTATATCTCCAGGTGGCGCCACTGGTGGTGAACCCATGGTATATGGAGTAAAACAAGTCAGTGAGGGTGGTGAGGGGGTGCCGGAGAACCATATACAAGGCCTACACCTAGTTTGATAAATTGTGCAGAAAGCATCCCACTTTACGGTGGTGTGGACTAAGGTCCTATCATGGTTCATACAGCACGAAGGAAAACGATTCCCAGGAACCTTGGGTTTAAAGCCATTTTCGTCAAAATTGTGTTTATTGTTTCGGGCAAGACTTTGAGCTTTTATCTGGAAATCAGCGTAACCAATGGATGGCCGCTATGGCCTCAAACTAAATGCTAGTTTCACCCAAACGGATAATTTATCCCTAATAAAGGTAACCACTGGCTGCTGAGTGAGCATTTGAGGTTTTGTACCAGTTGGGTATAATCCGTAATTCCCATTTCCATGCGTCTATATTTATATAGTACTTCACATTTCACCCTGTAACGTTTACATACACGTGGCCCTATATCCCTTATCTTAGAGTCTCCTTATACACTAAGGCTGGTCCCAGTGTATAGGTACAGGGGGTGGGGTTAGGGGCTGTGGGCAGCCCCCTACATACCGGCGGTCATGTCGTCGGCGTTGGCCAGGCGGCTAAGGGCCAGCTCGATGAGCCCCACCTCCGTACATGCTTGTAGGTTACGGGTCGACTTGCGTAGAATCGCCGTGAAGTGACTCCAGAGTTCAGCCTGCAAAGATAAGGGAAACATGCTTAATTCATGGGAATATGAGACGATATGAACACATAGAGTGGGAAACTAAAATAGGCAAAGTGCCATCCAGTATATGAGCGTATAGAAGAATACCAAGGAAGGGTAGTAGTACAGAGAAATGTAACTGTGGCTCAGGATGTTAGTGAGTAGTATAGGCAATGGTCGGATTGACACAGGCTCTAGGGGCTGTTCACCGAGTTCAATACTTTCTTTGCATAACCTTTGGATACAAGTTTGGGTGTACTGTAATGTGGTGGCTGAGTTTCCTCACTTAGGATATACATAGTAGTACTAGTAGTAATGCTAACCCCCACTTTAGTCCCATTTACATTTACCATTGCCGAATCATAAACCAGGCATTTAATGATTTGGGTTGTCAACCATTATAACATGAAGTAGGGTGATGCTGATTTGTGTATAATATGGTGATACTACTCGTCACTAAGACACACCAACCGTTATCATATTTAAGTCACCAAAGGAACTATTCTTTACAGTTACCATGGCTACCAAACTAATTCTGGAGATGACCCAGTTGAGTAGAATGATATATTACTTCCCCTTTGTTCCGTGAACAACATACATGGTAGCCTACAACAATGGCTATAAAAAGCAAGAAAACAAAAATAACCCAACCCTGAGCAAAACCCTCTATGATGAAGGGCACAAAAACAAACTAAAAACATACAAGAACCCTTCCCCCTGCATGCTATTCAGACCAGAACCGTTAATTGATATTTGCACAATGTATCATCACAGAGCTACTGTTTTTATCATCTCATAGGGTGGCTCTAACGTCTGTCGGCACGCTATGCCGCTATCATTGGCCGCTGCGACACAATTCCATGTACAAGCACAGCCCAGACGCAGGGCAAGCACAAGCAGGGGCATAATTCCAAGTAGCATGACATAGAGGGATAACTTTGTATATCATAAACATTTCCTATGAACCGAAGATGATTCATATATGTCAGTGCATTCTCACATTAAGTATTAATCGTACGTGCAAGATACGTATTACCATAGCAGACACTGCGATTTTCATACATTCTGAAATAACATCTCGTCTCAGTGGTGGTTCTGTTGCTCCCCTCATGATATGGGTTTTAATAACGATCTGGTAAATTGTAACCGATATGTCTAATTACGCTATGCATGTACCTGATATCAAATGCTGCGCGTATAAATAGAAACTGGCCTGGAGGAAACAGTATCACAGTAACTAAGGTAGAATATATCCAACCACATCGATGTGACATCGAGATGACACAGTGGGGGTAGAGTGTGTAGTAGAGAGGATTCCCCAGTCACATCATGTGAGGTAATCCCTCACTGGTAGCCCTCACCTGACACCATAGGGATGCCTTCTGTACACATATAATCTAAAAGCCCTGGCCCTTAGTCTATAATGGCTATGCCATTCAGCCATTAGTCAGGCATGACCAAGTGCTATTCAAGAATGACTGAGGCAAAACAACATATGACTGATGCCTTACTCAAAAGGACTTAGCTTAAAATGGAAAGACTAAGGTGAGTTGGCTAGTACTGACCAGCCTGACAATATTAACTAAATTAGGTTGGTCGTATAGGGAGCCAAGAAATTACTTATTTTTAGGCACTATAGTGACTGACAGATTGGTCGAATAGGGAGCCAAAGAATATCAGTGTAGGTGTCCAGCACTGAGGGCTCCCCAGCTAGGGTTACCCTACCCCATGTCCACCCAGGGCTGCAGTGACAGTCGACACGTCTTACCACACTGGGTGTAATAGGGTGGGTACATGTTAGTATTTCACGGTCACTGACCACCCCTGGCGGTCAGTCACCCACTGACCATTCACTGACCACACCTTCAGTGTTCCTTCCCTACTAGCACACATCTCCTCATCCATCTTTACCTACAGACACCAGGCCACCTCTCAGAAGATAAAAGGAGAAACAGGAATGGCAGATGAAACAGTCACTTAGGCCACTCAAAAAAAGTTTCTCATCACCAAACAGTGAAAAATAGGGCGTCTTTATTTTATTTTTAGAAACCTGGGGCTTAAATATATAGGGGAAGTTATTATTGTTATCCCTAGCTGACTGTATTACTGACAGCATAAGCTTTAATTTGATACCAAATTTGCCAATATTTCTTCCAATTTTAACACAGTAAAATAGAGAGGAGGGAGGGATGCAGGGAAAGCCACATACAGATTAAGTACAACAGGTAGGAGTTGGCATAGCTTGGCATTAAAGCAAACATCTTATAAACCACCTCGTGCCAAGTTGGCGGCAACTTCTGAGACGTTCTAATGCCACAAAACTAAGCCAGGCCCCTTATTCTTCTGCATCTCACCGAAAGTCATGCGATAAAACCAACGCCAGCACGCAGTTGTAATTCAAATCGACCATTATAGACACACTTCACCTAACTAATCACTTATCATTTTAATAGCTGCAGAAAACAGAAATATTTTGATTAAAGATATAATCGACGCCAAAAAGACTCCCCAGCAATAGGCTATAAAGTGCCGGCTAAAGTGTTTTCCGACCAATAATGAGAGGTGCTAGTGCGTGGTACGAGGCGGGTTAAACAAGGGGCACCTTGGCCTCTTGATTTACCTTTGGCTGCTTATTGGTATGCATCCCTTGTGTTGTGAGCAGTGCGCAGATCGTAAACAAGCCCTCTTTATGGGGCAATCAGTGCGTGTCTCTGATTTACCACCCTTATCGGCTTCTCAGAAAAGGAGCAACTTGTCAGCTTTTGTAGACGGCTGAGAAGTGCCTGAGCCTCAGGACACAGCATTCAATCGCAAAGAGGCAAACAGGGGGAAATAAGAAGCAGGTGACCTTTGGAAACTTAAGGAAATAAAAGACTCTGGTTCTCTTCTACCAAGCACTTGACATTTAAACTGTTTAATGGCAACATAGTACAATGGTGGATAATGGACAATGCTTTTCCTCCATCACAGTCATTTACATGTGCTATGGGGTTAACCCTGGGCGACCTACTATCTAGTAGTAAATCGTACACAGAGGCAATATATACAGAGATGTATGTCACCATATGGGGTCAATGTCCTATACTACTTTGTACTAGCCCCACAAAATGAAACTCCTAAAACAAATCTCCAATGCCTACAAAATGGGGAAGCAAATGTCTTATTGGATATCGACGGATCATGAAAACGACCAATGTGAAAAGAAAAGGGAACTGAGGGAAATGGAGAGTTTGCATGTACGATGTATGCAATAAGATATATTGCGTTTTCATATTAGCTGTGAGCAATATACAACATGATACCATGGTGAACGGCCCCACTATATGATACACACCTCTTTCAAAGTCTCAAGCTTCAAAGTATGATATACAGCTCTGTGAGAAGCCCAACAGTATGACATACAGCTCTGTTAGCAGCTCCACAGAATGACAAACACCTCTGTGAGCAGGGCCACAGTATGACATACAGCTCTGTGAGCAGCTCCACAGTATGATACACACCTCTGTGAGCAGCTCCACAGTATGATACACACCTCTATGGGCAGCTCCACAATATGACATACAGCTCTGTGAGCAGGGTCACAGTATGACATACAGCTCTGTGAGCAGCTCCACAGTAATATACACAGCTGTGAGTAGCTCGGCGGGGACCCGGTCACCAGTTCGGTGCATTAAGGCTTATCAGCACACGCTTTGTCTTCCCACTCGGACCCAGGAGGCACCCCCTGGACAGCACCCAGCCACAACACATCTAGATAAGACGACCATGACCGCGCCATGGACGGCCATGCCAACTGACACACTATCATAACGTATTTCCTGCTGGAGGCCACTAGAGACCAGGATAGCGGAATGATCATCAGATAGACCAGCGCTAACGGCCTTTTATGTGTATTGAGAAATTGTTGTCTGAGGGACATAGATCATCCAAGAGTGGGAGCGTTGCTATTATGATATGTATTGGAAAGTATACAAGGATGATATAAGCCATGCACAGAGGGAAGAGACATGTTAGGCTGAAAATATCAGCTTTGATTTAGATACCCATCGATAGGAAATAAGTAATATTGATTCAGCGTTGGGGCTTCTGTTTGTGCCGCTTGCATATCACCCTGTTGACCTTTGATGATGGTATTGGCAACCTTTGATCTCAGTCCCCACCAGCCTACCCTCATCAAAACTGGATCAATGTTAGGCACCCCTTACACCAAAAAGGCCAGCTAACTGGCTGAGGCCAGGGAAGGGTCAGAAGGTCAAGTCGGAATCCAATGCCAGGGGAGGTCAGGGATATGTGAATGCCGATTGGTAAGCCAGATCGAAAGCACCTATGTGCTAAACTGACAATATTAGCAGCTTTGAATTCTTATGGAGACAGGAGACACCCAGGGCCAAGGCTATATGGGAATGCACTTATCTAAAGATTAGCGGACATCTGAACAATCTGTAGCATTACCATACACTATCTAAAAAGCCGCAATGGTGCATTTCGAAGCTCATGTAAAGTATAAGGACAAAATATCAGATGCTAAGATTGAAGCGGCAATGCAGAGACAGTGGCAAGTGTTGATGGTCAATCTGGTTAACCCAGCTAGGTTGCCCAGAGGTTGGGGACAGCTGTGGGTAGGGGGTAAAGTGTAGGCCACCGAGTTCATACATCACCCTAAGTGATGGTAGCCATGGGACGAGCAGCTCCCCTGCAACCCTGCGAGCTGCTCACCCATCACTGATGCCGTCCCCAATGTCAACACACTCTCCATTATTCTTACTGAGGTCAATGGTCCTTTTATTCTACCCCAAACACTGGGGTTCTGCTACTTCACATTCTGCTGAGACTAAAACCCATCTTGTGTCTCTTATTTTAATAGTAGACAATTTAATATTGATACCACACTGGTATTTTTTGGCTCCTTTTGAGTAAGGCATTGTCATATGTGGATTTACCTAAGACATTTTTGAATAGCACTTGGTCATGCCTGACCGATGTCCCTATGACCAATCTGGGATAGCCACTACAGACTAACGGCCGGGGATTTTAGATTATCTGTGCATGGCATGACACAGCAATAACATATCAAAAAGAGCCAGTCGAAAAGAAGGGGCATAAACGTGTCATGGGATTAGTTGAATTGAGGGTTAACAGATTGACCAGGGAATGTCAAGTGTGATGTCTTTGAAGAAGGTGAGGGTTTAAAAGGTTTCTGATGATGAGATATCGACCTCCACAACTTTAGGCCAAACGTGGTTGTTGAGGTTGGATGGAAGACGAAAGGAGCTGAAGATTGGGGTCAGGTGCTCCATGCCATTGAGGTTACTTGGTTTGCATGATGTGAACATCGACACGTGACTCTCAACAGGCATCAGGACTCATCAAGAAAGTTATAAATCCGAAGTATATGGCTCACGGGGGGAACATAACAAATACATTTTGCTCTTGTTAATAATTCCTGGTTGTAACCTAAAATCTCAGGTCATACAGGTTATGTGGCTCATGTAAGTATAAAATTGCAAGTTTGAACACAACACCTTCACATCAACAAACCATGTTAACCCTATCTAACTCAGAATACTTGGCCACAGACAGTACTCTACCAAAACATGTTATGTCGGCCAACAAACAGCTCTAGTTGTACACAGGCCGCCCAAATAGACAAGCCCCAGTACAGACACAGTTGGCTAACGACATGCCGCACTGGAGGCCTAGTGTTGGCAGCAGAGGTCCCAGACTACAGCACAGCCTGGGGTGACTGGACTGGGAGGAGGAGAGGGAGTCGTGTCTAAGGGTTAGGGCAATGGGAGGAGGGGGCATTCATCCGTCTTCCGCTTGGGCCGCTAGGGGGCGCGTCGCCAATTTGCCCCCTTTGCCGCTAGAGGGCACCACGTGGTCTCGGGGGTCGGCGAGAGCAGCTCACCTCCTCACGAGCTTCACTGAGCGCTGAACAACCTCCAACCACTCCCACACGAGCAATTCCCTCCCCTCCCCGCCAGGCTCCTTATTCCTTTCTGCCTGTTTGTTTTGGAGACGTGCCGTCGTAAGAATACGTCTTATTTATAAACTGCTACCACCAACTGCCCTCCACCATCTTCCACTGGCTGCTGCCACTGCTGGGTCCGTCTTAGTCAGGCTATAAATAAACAGTTTCCTTCTCACACACTTTTTTATGCAATCGATAATATCGGCATGATTCCTTCCTATGTGCGAGGTTTATACAGTTTGCCTTATATACGAATACTCTGTAGAGCAATTTTCTAAATCTGTCTCCTGTGCCTTCTTAGGAGATGTAAATACAGAGATACTGATACAGCGGGATTTCTATCTCAGGAATTATAAGAACAAAATAATGTGAACCAATAAAGATTGATTGAATTAATCTAACGATATGATGATGATGAAAGGAATCTATCTGATAATCTCTCTTCAGTATAGAAAATGTAGAATATATATAGTTCATCAGCTTTATCATAAAATACCCCGAAAGGCTTAGGCATATAATTCAACATTGCCACATTTAGATCGCTTCTAAGCTCCCCAGCTGGCGTACACTCCATGTCCACATTTGATACATTTAGGACTTAATGTGTAAATTGCCCTTTTTATCCTCGAACCCCCGCTCTGGGTGTCGTTTTACTTCAGGCAATAGACGGCCGGCGTAGGGTGGCGACACACGAGCTCAGTGAGCTGCTCGTGGTAGGGGGAGCTGCTCAGGCTGCAATCAGCGTAATACACTGCTGTAAGGTATGGTACACGCCTGCACCTTGATAACCTACACTGCCTCTGAGTACAACACACAGGGAGGCTCTATATGAAACCACTTTAAGTCCTTACAGTTTGGTCCCAATCTCACAATCATCACCCCTTTCTCCTGCACCCCTTCCCTCTATACTCCTAACCCACCCCAGCGTGCCCCAGATGCCCACTCCCTGCTCCAGTACATATAGAGTGCGGACAGGGCGCCTCTTCAATGAAGCCAATTCCAGCCGCCACGTACCTTCCCCAAACTACAGTTTACTGCAAAAGCAATCCATGCCACTTGTAATGCAGCAGGTGCAGCTGGCACCGCCCACTCTCAACTTTGGATTAGCTATTTACTTCTACTTTCTCTTTTGTTTTTGTTGACCATAGCTTAGACTGCGCCTATTTTCAAGTGCATGGTCTCATCACACTGGGATGACCGCGTGGTACATGTCCATGTAATAGAGGTATTCAGTTATTGACCACATGTGAACAGACTATAGGGCCTTGGCCGGACTGGAGCTGGTTGCGGCAGCCCACACTGATAAGAGCTGATAGGCTGGGTACCAGCATGTCCCTGGAAGTGATTATTACCCAGGGACAAGGTACCAGTCAGTGTGTCTCTTTATCAGTGATGGTAACCGCACCCAGCGAAATTGTAAATGGCGGACCCACTGGGTATGGGTCTACAGTCCTATAGTCCTGCTACATAACTGTCCCATCTGTTGTGAATATTGGCTGACAAATCCAGAACAGCATACATTGACAGTTGATCAAGATTTAAGATTCCAGGCTACATGACATATTGTTGATGGTTTTCTTTCTTTTTCCATTTCATTCCAAATGCTTCATTTCAACGTTGTATATGGTGGTTAAGACAGATGTCTGCTTCCGTCTGGAGAAGAATAACCTAGTCAGTGAACGGTCCACATAAGCAGGACTCTCTATCTCTATATATAACTATTTCTAAGATGAATGTGAAAATGACAAGAAGAAGCAGTTCAATTATGTCAGTGAAGAACTGTCACACCTGACAGTATACTGGGCTGACGGCATGTTGCACTTGAAACGCTACTCACAGTATAGAGAAACTGAACAAAATAGCAATGTGCTCAATAAATTGTTCAACCTTGAGAGCATAGTCACTGGTGAAATCACTCAGCTAAGCCTCATTCCCATGGTGAAATTACTCAGCTAAGCTTCATTCCCATTAATGAGTCTCTTGGGTAGTTTTTACACTTGAGATACTACAATTACCATTACGCCTCCTCTTACCAGATGGGGATTTCACTCACAAAATGTCTGCTACAGCGCCGGTTTCATGTAGTATTCACACCTAAATCGACCTACACAGGAAGGTTTAAGTTTTTCACAATTTCAAGTCATGTTTGAAGGTGAGATGATTTTCATTGGAGACGTGAGTGATAGTGACAAGGCAGTAAAAGAGGACCATATTATTAACTACCCAACTGTGGTGAGGACATGGGGTGGACTGCTGGTGACTCAAGTGCTCCGCTGATGGCTGTTAAGACCTCCCTTGGGGCATATAAATGAACATGTCCGTCGTACATTATGCATGGCCTGCTTGGTGGCTTCCATATACATGGAATGTGGGGTGCTACTATAGTAAGTCTGTCATAGGTTGGCCTACCGCAGCAATATGTGTGTAGAATATGGTGATTTCACCAAAACGAAATAATCACATATTAAATGGAAATGCATCTAATCATACTTATGCTTTGATCTACTACATTTTGTATTGCATAATTGTAGGTTTATCAATGTTACCTACTTGGCATATCGCACCTTTTAACATACATATGTAGTCGCCTAAATTGCGAGCCATTCACTCTACAAGTAGAGGTACAAGTATTGCTGTGGACCACGTGCACAATGGACAGAGTTATCGGGCAGAACCTCGCCTTGTGAGGCCCCGGTGATTGTACTGACTCGCTCCCTATTCCCCCAGCTTGATGACCACACGCACTTCCCAAATCAGCCACAAATTCTTATTTGCAGCTGATAGAGCCGTTAAATGCGGGTCACTTGTTTCACGGAGGCCTCAGCACCTCCATCTGCAGCCACTGGAGGTATGCAAGCATGGCAGCAATGGGGAACCATCAAGGCTGCCAACATATTCATAATTATCCAAATTAACTCATGTCCCTGATGATTAATGGGACTTAGCAGAAAGGGGGACTGAGCCCACTCTATTTCTGTAGTCAATATAGGCGCAGCACTTTCCTTCTATGGACTTGATGCAATCAGTGTTAACAGGGCACAATCTCCCCAGACGACTCATGTATTCAGGGGCCATAAATAAAGGTGTCTGCTATGAATGAGGGGAGGCCAGCGTTTAGTTAATACATGCACCCCTGTGGGTTACCCAGAGAAGTAGTGTAATGCACGTCTCTTTTAGATTTATTTCATTTAAAGTCTTGTCAAGACAAAGACATAACACCTCCCAGTACTTTCATGAACATGTCCCTCCAGATAAGCCTTGTCCTTTAACGGTTTGATTGGCTATAACAGACCGGTGACTTGAGCAGACCACTGAATAACATGCAGTCACAGCCATATTTCTACCCCCTTTTTTCAAGGCACCATTGTATGGTTTCATCTTGATATGATATCCAGGTTGGCAGTCACCAAAGTAATTGCCAGTCACCGGGGTAATTCCTCATCACTGGAAAGCCCTATGAGGTGGTTTTCCAGTTGGGAGCCGTGATAATTCTCTACCAGATGACAAAGCAGCCAGGCTCCATTGAGGCGGAACTTCATGTGACAAACACCACAAGATTGGGGCCCAGTCATCCATACCCACCCACCATTCACAATCTCCAATCTCCTTTTTCATATTTTCCTCTTCTTTCTCCACAAGTGGGACCCAGAATCGGTCAGCCTTGGAGCGTGGCTAAAGAGGACAAATATTTCACAAAAACACACCAAAATGTGGCCCATAAACAATGGATAATTGCACCAATATGGAAGCCCCTGATGAGGTGGTCCATCCAGTAAATGCCTTCCAGCCCTTTCATCTCCCTCTGCCCGGAGTAAAATATCCCACTTGCGTTGGTTGCCGCTTAATGGCCACCACCAATTCAGCATCCATTTGGTCTCAAAGTGTCAGGCAAAGGAAGCAAAAAGAAGTTTAATGTCCCCAAAGTGAATTACTGGACCTGTTGTAGGCCTAATGAATGGAGTAAATGTGTTTTTCCCTCTACATGAGCCATTACATTGGTCTTCTTATTCTGGTTTCTGGTTGTCAAGCAATGTATACCACCTCGACTTCTCTGTATTAAAGGGGAGTTTAAAGTGTACTTGATGGTGTAATATTTAACTATTCAAAACTGTTTGAATTACATTACTCATCGTCCCATAGATTTCAAAATCCAATTTATGATGAACTGTGGGGTATCGATAGGAGATCAGAAACGATCAACGTGCGCTCCCCTCCATTGAAAAACACCCCCCATTCAAACCAGAAGTGCAGCAGCTTGCTACTCACACCAGGGACTATAAACCATTTAGGATTCCATACAGAGCAGGTCATGTTCAAAGCCCTGTAAATTGGCCCCTGCTCTAGGTAGGCTCTCACTGTGTATGCAGCTCACAGACCACCTGTACATCTGGCTGTACCTGAGCGGCCCTTGACATTCCGCAGGAGGCCACAGACCTCTAAACCCTTTCTATCCAAAGGTGGCACCAGCAGAACCATAGTGAGAGCTGAGCGTGGTTACCCCGGTGCTTACTTGGGGCTTATCCCCGCAAGCATTGACTTCCATGTGGAACTATTTGAATTGCAACTATTTCACTAACATATCAAGAGGAAATCATAACACCATATTGGCCCATTCCATATCAGTATTTACAGGGCTATTTGGAATCATGAATTTAATCCATTTTCAAACGCAATCTACATAGACTCGATCGTCAGCCAATTCCTGTAACCAATTATCCATATCTGCCGAGGCATCCACAATGCGTTATTGGTATTCTTAGCCACATTATACCGAACCATAGTTTAGTGAAAATCACTACATTAGACTCACACCCTATATAGACAACGTGTCACCTGAAACTCGGCGACACGTGGGTCCACACGTCTTATAAGGCTGTTCAGGTCGAGGAGCTTGGAGCTGGTCCAACAGAGGCCAGCTGGTGGAGAGGGTGCTGCTCACGTCTCAGGGCTAGCTAGGCCAGCTGCCCCAACTCACCCCTACAGTGACACCTTGTATAAGGGCAATGTGAGCAGTTCAGGATGAGGGGAGCAAAACACGTACTGTAAAGAAGAGATGGTGGGAGTGTTTGTGAAAACTATTGGGATTTGGGAAGTGGGGTTCAAGTCTCCGAATCCATTGAGGCAGCAATAGCCAATTCCTCAATGAAAGCCAGTTGGCCAGAGTGGGAGGAGGTCAGTGTGGTATAGCTACCGGGGTAGACGTCACAGTTGATTAACCCATGGTGGAGGGCTAAGACAAAGCATTCCATGCCTTGGTTATTTTAACATAACCGAAGGTTGAGTCAGATAACCCCCTCGGACCTGAGTTATGCAATAATAACAATGGCAGAGTGACTGGTGGCCTCATAGGTCAGTCTGTCGTTGTATTTTTACATATCCTCAGGTCCTTGTGGGTTATCTACAACGTAGACTACAGAAGAATCACTGACCGTGACTGGGAGCAGTTCCACTGCTACAGCCATGGAGCTGCTCGTCAGACCAGCATACCTATGGCGTGTGAGCTGCTCCTTACACCTAAAATAGGAATCAATCTCAGCCTTCCCCTCAAGGGGGTGTGCGCACTCCAGATGGGCCATAACCCCATCCATATAGATGGCCTACCGGCGGTCAGACTGATGGAAGTGGGGCAGAGACATGCCAGTAGAATTTGTCCCAATGTATCCCTGAAATTGCAACCAATATTCTAGAGGTAAGCTGACTTTTATGACTACAGAGGGTATCTTCACCTGGCTTGATGTGTTACTATTTCATGGGTATAAATGAGATTTTAAGGAGGTACGCATTTTGTTTTCTTTTTCACTTTTTGTGTACATTCCCTGGAGTCCAACTTAGATGGCAGTGAGTAGGAGAGGGCCGATTTCCTTCCACACCAAATGCCCCAATGCCTGAGGGAGTGAGGCAAATGTATACTCCTAATACATGGGGGGGGGACATTAGGAGACAGTGGGAGAGAAGCTAGGTGTGTCTCCAAAGTGAACACAACGTATCGCAAGTTAAAGCTACGTCCACTAAACATCTGTACAACATTAAAGGCACGACGCCAGTGCCTCTTGAGTTCTTCTATGCCTATCGTTGTTCCCTGGCCGCTGGATTCACCAGCCGAGGTGATACCTATTGTATAGACATGTGTACTGTATCAAGGATTCTATGGAGGATACATTCTGAATGATAAACTGTCGGGGGGGGGGGTGAGGGGGTTAAGGAATGAATGAGGGGGTTAAGGAGTGAAGGGGAAACATGTTCAGTAGCCATTGGTCAGTACTCTGTAGGGTCAGCTACTGCCCACCAAGACCACAAGGCACAGCACTGGTCAATAGTCATATTTATGACCCAAATCCAGACTGACCACTTCCTGGATTAGACCCCCCCCCTTACACAGAGCCCCCTCCTCCTATGCCGGTCAGTCTGGGAGTCAGGGGGGGGGTGGCGCTGACCAGGCCCGTAATGGAAATCTCAGAGTCACATCAGCTGCCAAATTGATTCAGTCCGGCCGCTGATTCCGCGCCGCCATAAAGCGTTGCTGCATTACACTCGGTCCGATTGAGAGACGACTGGCAGAGCCTGGAGTACGGGGGTCAGTGCCAGGAGGAGGCTGTAGAGGGGGAGGAGGAGGTAGATTGACGTACACTGTGGGGTAACAGACCAACTTGGCAGTGTAACGGTGTGGACCAAGCTTGTGGAATAATTGCTGAACTTGGAACGCAGGATGGCTGACCTCACCAACCTCTACGAGAAGGAAGGCTATTTTGCTGATCCATGCATTTTATGGGATTACATTTCTGTTTTAATATGTCCTCCACAGGCCGATATAGCTGTTCATAAAACAGAAATACATGGACATGCTCTTGCAATTTGTT
This sequence comes from Harmothoe impar, assembly GCA_947462335.1. Classification (NCBI taxonomy): domain Eukaryota; kingdom Metazoa; phylum Annelida; class Polychaeta; order Phyllodocida; family Polynoidae; genus Harmothoe; species Harmothoe impar. Next base: position 38,309,887 of record OX381710.1, read on the forward strand.
CAATTTTAGACTCACGAGGTCCTTATAGCGCAACAGGATGTTTCAGGAAACAGCTTCTTCTAGCCTCCTGTGAGATATGAGTGGGTGTGAGGGGCGCCCTTCAGCCTACTGGAGGTGCTGGAACAGGAGGTCTCACCCCATCCCTCCTCCAGGTGGCCTTAAGTGTCAGGCATGGGTCGGGGTCAGCCCTTCAAAGCCTCAGACGCTAAGGAGGTATCAGTGCACGGGAGGAAGCCGCTTAATAACGCTCCTAGTACTGGGGCCTGCCGTTGAGAGGCGCCCTCTGATTGCCTCATCTTTTTAGCAGAACGCACTTTGCTGGTTGGCCACCAGGGGCATCTCTAGACATGGTCACGTGTCAGCGTCACGGGGTCAGTGCGCATGCGTAGAGCCGCTGAGTGAGGAATCGTCACGCCTTACAGCTATAGATGGCGCCACTTAAAGGTGCAAATCTCGGTACCCCTCCAGCGCCAGTCGGAGTGGAGTCGGGACAGGTACTCATCCCTATAAATAGGGGCGGTGGAGGTTTAGGCGTGGCAGATAGGAGGGCGGCAACAGGAATGTGTGGTGTCTGTGTGGGGCATCCTCCTGCACCCCTCACCTGGAGGCGGATAGGGAGAGCTGGGTACTGGAGCTAGTTTCCAGGTTTTAGAAGCAATCCCTGTTTAAGATACAGGTAGTGTTTGCAAATGGTATTTGTTATATGGAGTATAGTGGAGTAAAGTGGCTAAATGATGATCATTTTCTATACTACTATGTATAGCAAATCCTCTTCAGACAACCCAGGTGCCAAATGCAATGAATAATATGACATGAAACATGTGCGTTTATCCACCATTTACAAATAAATCTATTTGCCTCCAGCCAAACATACCTAAACATAGTCCCATAATAGGGTTATGTCCAAATAGCCTTGGGCTCTATCTAACTGTCTGATGGGCTATAATAGTGCACGCACAATACAAGTAGGTCAGCAGATCCCCTGGGTTTGTGTCTCTCCACTGCCCTTCCCCTCCCGGGCTCTAATCCCGGGTTGTGGTTCGCCATCTGCTGATTGGATTACAGCAGCTCTCCAGGGTTGGCTGGCCGTCCGGCCGTAAGCAGCGATAAGGGAGGGAGGGTGCAGGAGAAAGCCCTCCACGGTCAGCCGGACACTGCCCACTATTAGGTGTGCTGCCATATACATGTATAGAAAGGGTGTATTCAAATCGACTCTGTTTGAAGGGACGTTATTTTTTCACCTTCCCTACCTCATACATGTGTAGGAGTCAAATTGCGATGTCAGGTGATAAACTGGACTGCATTATTACTTAAATATTATACTTCGAATATTATGTGTATTTTGCACGTTTCCTTTTGCTTACGACGTGCCAAAAATCTGATATTTTTTTCGGGCAAGTAATTTACAATCTTTGATTTGTTATTTAATCCTGTCATTTCCAGGAAGTTGACATCTCATTTCCTGTCTACGGAGTTTAGCAGGAATCCCGTCTTACTTCAACAAAAAGGAATTGATGTTAGATTGCTGTGCTTAGAGGGGGTCCAATCCTCAAGAGCCTCACTTATTCCCTGATCCTATCAGATTTATGATTAGACAAATCTACCTTCCAGACATGAAGCAATCATTTCAAATGCCAGAAAGTGAAGTATGGCTTATCGACCATTTCCATATAGTGTTATAAAATCTCCAACCGAGGACGACCTGAAATGGCATTATTCATACATCTGAATGACATTTACTGAGTATAATTCTATCTGCGTAGAGAAATGCTTTTAACAGCTCAATGCCCTAGGGAAATCTACTGAACAAAACTGCCATATCAGCAGCTTAAGTAGCATATGTATTACCGGTGTTGATCTTGTTATCTATAGCTATTTTGAGATTCAATCGATCAAAACGTAATCGTTGTATAGATCTGACGGGTATGGTTGGTGTTGTTTAGCCTTGCCCACCCCCGCAACTGGATGCGCTGCAGTAATGTAAGACCAGCAATGAACTTAAATAACCCCCGCCACACCCCCTTCCTCCAGCACCGCCAGCCACACCCTCCTCCTCCGGAGTATAGGTGATGGCTACTTGGCAACCTGGGATACACTAAGAATGGGGGTGTAGGTAAGAGTAGGGCAGGAGGAGATGGCTCCCTGGAGCACCAGTGGGATCGGACAGTGGCTGAGAAAGCTGTAGGTGTAGGGGCAGGGGTGGTACCCAATGTGTATGTCTCAGGGGTCACTGTTATAGGGTTTATGCTAAATATATACCCATGTGGACATTTAAATCAATCAATCGTTAATCAGGCCCCCATGCACTGGGGTTAAGTTGCCATACAATTGTCCTGGGACATCGGGGCCATTTTTCACATGCAGAATTGCCCCTGGACCCCAATAGACATCATGTTTATATCGTATTTCTACTTGTACAAAACGTATGTAATCCATGCACTCCACTGATCATATCGTGGTTCCATAACTACTAAGCTGGACATTGGGAGGATTGATTGCTATTCAAACAATGCTATCATGACTCCATTTCAGGGATGTAGCTCCATGATTTGAGCTATAATAGATCCGATAAAGTGGCAATCCAATTTTAGAAACATGAAAAAATTGGGGAGATCAGAGTACATCTATGTTCTCTGACACCACACAGTGTCAGGTTGATGTACTATCGGTATGTATAGAACACAAGATAATTCACATGCTACACATGATTCTGTAATCTACATATCAGAATGTACATCTGTCAAAATTCCCTGCATAGAATCAATAATGTATCACTGATACTGGTCACTCTCATATAGATTTCATCTGTCTATAATACACAAATCCTGAGTCATCGGCCATTATGCATCTTCCCCCATCATCCTATAGATACTGGAATTCTGTCTGATGAGCATGGTTGCCATTTGGCCTAATCTGCCGATTCCATACTGTTTTAAAGTCAACAGACAATAAATATAGAGTAGGTGTGGAATCGGTGAGATCAGTGTACAGATAGGCTGAGTGGCACAGAGAGGGTTATGCCTCTGTTGTGGAGATAGTCGGAGTACGGCTGGGCAGGGTGCCGGGTGAGTGGAGGCCTCCTCCCGGGGGTCGGGGCCGGGCGGTGGGGAGCTCCGGCCGGTGATGGATCACCGGGCGGGGCGGGGATGGCATCACCTACCCCCGAGTTAGGGATGAGCTGGGATGAACGATCTACTGTCCCTGCCACTCCTGGGGGTAACCCTGCTCTGCCTGCTGGCCACTCACCCATCTCAACTAGACATGGAGACTGGACTAAGTGGTACTATACCACTAGTTCTAGCATTTTGTATTCAAAGTGTTCTCCTAAACTCGCCGCTGGTATGCCAATCATTACTTTTAATGGACACTCTAATGGAAATTCTAACCAATATTGTAACTATACAATATTGATAAATATATCCTTGTATTCTCGCTGGTGCATTACAACCTACCATAAGCTCTTCGACAATTGCCTTTTGCCAGTATATTCCCAGACTGATATCTTTTTTCCATTATCACATGCCCTCTATATATTCATGTCTGTGGTATAAGAATTCCCCATCCCCGCGTTGCCTTTCAAACAGCAATATCCTTCTTCCTACCCCCGATTCAATGCAGGTCTTCCTTCCTTCCCCATATTATTCCTTTGAACCTCAGCCTTTCTTCCTCTTCCATCTCAATGCCCCCCCCCCCCGCGCTCCTCTCACCCCACTCGCTATATAGTCTTCATTCTCATGGATACAATGCACTGTCCTGTCTACCACTCCATCCCATCCACTCACTGATCATCCTAATCTTCCCTATCCATCATGCTTTATCTGCCAGATTACATTTACCTTATCATGATAAGGGATATAATCAACTCCAGGGCTGTAGCACCGGAAAGGCCGGAAAGAAATATGGTCCTAGGTGCAGCGTTATTTGGAATTTTCCATTACTGGTTAAACAGGTTTATCCTTAACCATGTTGTGGGGGCATTCCTGAGGTGTATGCTTATCAATTTTAGTGTTAGAATAAGACATTTAACACAATACAGAATTGGAAAGCTACCAGCTGTGTCGATGAATGTAGCCTCATTGCTGCATTGAATAAGACCAAATACACCACTTTATATCCAGATAATTATATCACTTACGTGACCAATGCTACATTACGCAGAGAGACCTCTCAATCAGGGCAACTCATACCGTAAGTAGTATAGAATCGGTGCTCGGTAGCGGGTACTCATCCCATAACACAGTCACAGAGCGGTGGTGATATAGTGGTGGCAAAGAGTGAGTAGTTTATACAAAGTGGGACAATGCCCAGGCCGTCTCCTCATTAAATATTCACAATGTGAGGCTCATTCACAGGCTGTCTATGTATAGAGTTGATGAAGGGGGTTTCAGCAGCTGCTACGTGATATAGGAGGATTGGGGCCGAGGGTGGAGGGGTGAAATCGGGTACCTGATTCTATTCTCAGCTAAAAAATGTTATTTAGAGTAAAAACCCATTTCATTATACAACCTTAATTCCAAATAGAGCATGATACTAGATTTTTCAATATAGGTCTGTCTCGACAATATAGTAGACATATTGGAAAAGGTCCATAACAATCTGTTTTGGTGGCCACCTCATCACACATGTCCACTACCCAGTAATACTACTGCAGCTCCTAGCGACCCTACCCACAGTCCTCCGTGTGATAATGGGATGGTACAATCTTTGAGGGAGGTGACCCCAAGGTTACCAATACAATTCTGAACACACAGCCGAGGCGACAGGAATGTCACTTTTGCTACGGCCACATCAGTGCCAGCTTTAACGGAGCGAGGATGTGGTCGATACTTGGGCCAAATGGACCAGCAGCAAGGGTTGAATAGCCATATATACGGATTTATACTGAACTGGGAATGGCAGGTTATAATGATGATTCGACTCAAGAGGAGGAGCACTTAGAAAGGATGGAAACATAAGTTATAAATACCCTAAAACACTAATATCTACATATATCCTGTACGCTCAATCTTTGCCACATCCCCAATATGGCTGTAAACATACACCCAACATGGCTTAAGGAGTGGTATAATATATATATGGTAGGATGTGAAGGTTATAGGAGGCAGAGAGAGAACCACAGGACACTCCTGGTCCCTACTTTGATTTGTAGCCGGCAGGTTGGTTGCCAACATAACTCTCTACCCAACACAGTCAAACCCCACAACAGTCCCCCACAGTCATCCCTTACACTCACCATATCGATCTAAAAAAAAACAAAAAAAAACTTAAAACAAAATCCCAGCGACGCACTACTGTTTACTTCAGCAGTCTTGAAAAAAAATAACTTGTGGGATATATGCATCTTAACTTTAAACAGCAGGAGACCAGACAGTGTGGTAATGCTGACTGGTACTGTGTGACAGATGGCCATAGTTAACCCTTTAAGGACAAGTGTCGCTAAAATATGATATTAAATGTTATCGTCATGATGCACCAATGCAGCCCTAACGAGGAACTCGCCGGGGTTACACTGGTGCATCATGCCGATCCTTTAGGAGTGCCTCAATCCTGTAGGGTCGGCATGATGCTTGAATGGAGCACTGGTGAGTCACTCACCAAGGCTGCATTCATGCACCATGACGACCAGGGGCATGATGCATTAAAGCATCATGTCACCCTTAAAGGGTTAACACAGTGGTGTGTGAATGTGTGGGATCTTCCTCCTGTGAAGTATCATGGGGAGCCTACCCTGTGAGGGGATGACCCGATATGGAGGTCTGGTGCTACCACCCAGCGAGCAGATCCCGACCGGAAATACGTGATCCCCGATAGGAGGAGCTCCCAGTCCCACCCCTTGGGTAGACGTAGGGGTAGGGGGAGGCTGCTGACTGGGTCTCTGGAAGACGGATGGTGCGATTAAAATTCACTTTGGTGCGTGAGGGTGGTGGCTTTGTCTAAAGCTGGGAATAAAAGCTGGAGGATGGGAGAATGGGTGCTGGGGTTGAGACGAGCCATTTGAGTGGTAAAAGAGGGACAGCAGCCAAAGCTGGAATTGAAGGTAGGGGTGGGGCTGGTATAAGGTCAATACGAACGGAATGGAAGCGGAACGATGACTGGCGAAGGGGTGATAGGACTGGGAAGGGATATAGAGGAAGGGGTAAGGAGCATGTAGCCTTCAGGAATATTCCCGATATGTATACCACTACACACAAATACCTCCTCAAACAAAACTGCACCAGCAAGCTGTATAGCTAGGTTAGAGTCTAGTTAGCAGTGTCACCAGCCAGTGCCAGTAAACAGCTGGTGCAGCATATCCCCTGCACATCTACACGGGAAATCTAAATGCCCCGGCCCTTAGTGTGAAATGGCTATCCCTGGTTAGTCATAGGAACATCGGTCAGGCATGACCAAGTACTATTCAAAAATGACTGAGGCATAACAACATAATTATGACTAATGACACTAATGCCTTACTCAAAATGACTTAGCCTAAAACTCATTGAAATGTAGAACATGAGGTGAGTTGGTCAGTACTGACCAACCTGACAATATCAACTAACCTAGAGGCTAATCGTGTAGGGAGCCAAAAAAATGACTAACTTGGTTAGGCTATTGTGACTGAGAGATTGGTCGTATAGGGCCTGGGGGCCATAGCATATCAGTGTAGCTAGCAGTGCCACCACCCAATGCCAGTTAACAGCTGGTGCAGTATATCCCCAACACATCTACATGTAGCATGTACACGGCCCCTTACTGCAGTATAAGTAGCAGTAAAAGGTGATAACCAGAACAAGCTGTATCTGCCTCTGCACCATCAGGGCACCCATACAATCACAGCCACTCAAACATTCATGGCATCCCACCGGGTTATGATCAGGAGATATCTGCCTGGAGCGGAGGGTGAGAATCAGTCACCAGAATGGGTATGGAACAGTTCTCCAGGCTATAACACGGGGATGCCCCAGCCATCAGAGCAGAGGAAGGGGGTAAAGCTCAGCCCATCCTGCTGCCCTACAGTGCAGCTGATCCCTCCTTAAGTGTGCGACCGTAAACTCCACAGTAATGTCCAACCAGGCACCTGACTCCTCAGACGGAGGAGTACAGTCAGTGGTCTGGTTCTATAGCTGTGGTTCACCCAGAGGGCAGGGACAAAGCCGGTAATGGTTATCTCATAAAATGCTTCAATCTCAGAGGAGAAATATATGGGGCTGCACTTGAGTATAATCTCAGGAAGACTGCGCATGTATCCTGACAACCATGACCTCAACTATCTATACAAATAGTGCAATGTGTTGTAAGTAATTAAAGTTTGTATAACGAAGTAAAACGAGCTGTATAACAGGACACCTACCTATAGCGTATTCTTTATGACAATGGGCATATATACAAATGTCACCTATAACAACTGCGTACTAGGATGCCCGTGCAGGACCCCATGCAACCAACGAGACACAATACCTACAGGTACCTGCCCCCTGCCCTTATCCTCCTCCTGGTGCACCCTGCCAACACACCATAGCTGCCTCCAGTAGCTGTACGGGAGCTAATTAAAGCAGCGAGTGGCATCATTTCACGTGTTTACGGCGCCGTCTTGACGTTTCTCACGCTGGTCGCGTGGAGGCGTGTGAATGAGCCTATTGTAGGCGGCGGTGACCGTCTCGTTAGGCTGCACTTTAGGCGTGTCAGGCCCGTCTCAATGCACGGCCGTGACCTGCGTAGGATGCCGCTACCTGTAGGTCTAGGGTAGGTTCACCATAAGTCGGACACATACCCCGAGATTGACAATGATATTTGAGGTTATCTATGTGCACTATGACTTCTAGTGTTTATTTTTTCGGAAATAATAAAACTTAAATTATTATTATTATTCACAAATAAAGGGTTTAAAATGCCTGATATGCGACAAAATCAAGTGTCTGTCTTAAGCATGTGTCCGACTCCAGTTGAATCTACCCTGGTCTGTTTAGGGCAGGGCATGCCACGTGTTAAAGCGTAAATGAGGGGAGGAGATGGTGTAAAGCGACTGATGAGGGTAAGGGTTAGTATAATATTATCTAGACAGTACAAGGAGTTCGCACCGTAATACTATGGCATGTCAACAGTTGGGCTAAATGAGGTATATCCAGCATCAACATGCTAGTATTATCACCATCTCAAACTATATTGACTCAGTAACATCAATCAGAGATGCCACCAACCCATTGGCAGAAAGTAGGAAATCATGAGATCTTCGTAAATTTTCTGTATGAAATTAACACAATTTAATATCCAGAAATCTCAGCCAAGAAAGGAGGAACTCCTGAAAAAGTAGGAGAAGTGGCATCTTTGAATTCAATACATCAACAGCTTTTTTAGTGAGATACACTATAGGACATGTAGCCTTTAAGCAGGCTTATATGTGGGAGCAGGTTATCTCTACATCGAGCAGCTCACGGTAGCCAGATGAGCAGCTCCTGTCAGCCTGAACTTCATTCTGGGCCCTGGGGGACCTTGGGCCACGTCTGCTGCCTTACAACACGAGCTGCCTCTGATTACACTTAACACAAACTCAAGCTGACATCAGAGATGGGTTGACAGAAGCTGACAAACACTGGGCTCGTAAAGAAGTGGTTGTGTCCTCACTATTACTGATTGCTGACATGATGTTGGAGACCGGTACATCCAAGGGCTGAATCTTAGAAGCGGGACATTTGAAATTAAAGACTTTTTTTAAAACTCTTTTTGATTTGTGAAGATTTGTGTTTAAATCATTTCAACCATGTGATGATGCACCTGGGTACAGGACCTCAACTCAAGTCTCATCCTGGAGGCCCGATGTAACGTATGTCCAGGTCATCAGGTCAGCATATCCCTGGATGCCAGGGCTGCAGCCCAATGCATCACTGGAAGCCTGACATGCAGTATGTCCAGAGACTCAGCTCAAGCACCTCCATGGAGGCCCAACGAAGGCCTGCCATACAGTATGTTCAGGACATCAGCCCAGTGCCTCGCTGAAGGCCTGACATACAGCATGTCCAGGGCGTGAGTTCAGTACCAGAACCTCCCTGGAGGCCTGACGTATGTCCAGAACCTCAACTCCAGGAACTGTGTATTATGACTGCCACTTTGTGGTGTCATTAGCTGGTTGCTGAGTGATACATGGGTCTGGTATGCCATAAGGCCGACACCAGCGCCGGCCCCTTGGTTACCCATTGATTCTGTCCTGAGGCTGGAGGCAGTAAAATCTGCCATCACCTGCCCTCATACCTCATACCAATACCCCACCACCCACTACTCTACCTACCCTCTGGCCCCCGTCACCTTCACTTCCCATATGCTTTACCAGTTACCTCCTTTCATATTTAACACGGGATGTGTTCTAGTTTGGCTACTCCATATACCTACTCTCGTTCCCAAATCCGTCCGAAGGAAGGCTCTGGTAACTGCCAAATGTTCGGATTTTGCTGGGTCTGGGCAACCGCTGCTGGTAGCTTGGAACCAGCGAACAGGAACAGGAAATGGAACCAGAAAGGCTGATGGTAAAACTACCTAAAACTACCATCATACATGCTGGTTCCTGCCCACTGGTTCCTAGTGGCGGATCCAGGATTGTCTAGAGGGGGGGGGGCAAACCTGGCCAACCTGGAGTGACTGTGTGTTTCCCGCAAGCAAAGCGCAGCAGCCATATTAGGGGGCTTTGGGGGGGGGGGCATGCCCCGTAGACAATTTTGATGGTTTGGATGTGAAATGATGCATTCTCATGCATTTTAGGATGCAATATTTAGGACTCAGCCCCCCTTCTCCAGGTCATGTTATATCATATTGTGTTTTTTTCCCTTTTTTATTTCGCCCCCCCCCTTTTTTTTTGGGGGGGGGGGGGGCAAGGCCCGTTGGGCCACCCCCCCCCTGGATCCGCCAATGGTTCCAGTCTACCAGCAGGGGTTGTCAAGACCCAGCAAAATCCCAAGTTCAAGGTCATTTGGCTGTTACCAGAGCCTTCCTACGGAAGGATTTGGGAACGAGAGTACCATATACCTAGCACCGACCAAACTCCTCTCATACCTTTCATCTCTTTGTTTCCAGCCGTCTCCCCCCCCCCTTCCCTGCCTGTATGGCCATGGTACCCACACATATGTGTCAAGCATTTTTGACCCATATCACTCTCCACTTGCTCCCTATCCACTATATCTCTCAGTGTTATTTTCCCTGATATATTTTCTTTGTTTCATGCCTATTTGCCTCATCTACCCCCCCCCTCACCCCAATTACTATATCCCAGATGCTCTCATTCTGTCACGCCATCCTTTACTGCATATGTCCCTCCCTTCCTTCTATACATAGTGTATGTAGAGTGTCGCTCTACCCTCAGGCCCCTGTCACCCCCAGCTCTTAGATCTACTGCCCAGCCGTGGTGTGCCAATACCAGCAGGTCGCTGTTACTTATAGGTGTGACCTGAGTACGTATTGCCGCTGTATAGAAACCAGCTATACCCAAACTACGGAGCTCAATACAATACTAGTACATCTTAGTAAGCTTCTGATACAAGAAATGTGAAATGTTAACCCATAGAATAAATACAAGCAAATCTAATTTAAAAGCTCTCATATTATTGACATTGCTTCTTTGATTACGCCTGCTCCGACACATGTTCCTCGCAATTAAAAGATGGAATTTCCATAGCCAATGTTATTACGGTTTTTGCTGGTGCTCTATCAGCTTGTTCCCGTGTAGCTGGCTATGGGGAGCATCCTTACATGGTATCTAACAGATGGAGGACACCCTCTCATTAGCTAACTAATGATGGCATCACAATGGCAGCTCAAAGGCATCGTGTTACTTGGCGTCCAATAGCAGCTTTCTTCTATTCCACCCAAGAAGTTGTTTGCCTCGCTAACCACTGATATCATTTCATTAATAACTAACCGACAACTTTCTGAAGCCAACCGAGATGGCCGCGGGTTGCTACAATCAGTTGTGTCATGACTCTAGGTAATCCATCACAGAACGTCGGGGTCTAGTCGTCTAACGTCGCAGCCTGCCCTAGTGAATTAAAAAGAAATACCTCGTGTGGCATCCACAGTCCCTCTGGGTTTTCCCTTCCCCAATCTCTCCTATCAATCTCAGGAGACAGGCTACAAAAAGTGGGAAGAAATAAAAGCCTGGTGGCTTTCAACTCTGGCTGAATGGATCCTTCAGAGGCGAGCCGCTCAGCCGTTGGGCGGCTATGGGAATGAAGAGCTGTGAGCAGCTTCACTAAGAGGGGGTATGATTAGCTTGGGTGGGTTATGTCTATCTTTACCCAACTGGGGGTGAAGTTGGCTGACATTAAACCTGATGAAGGGGGTGGGTGGGGTCGGTCAGGGAGGCTAACATATACAGGGACTGTCACACACACGTCTCCCACACCCTTTCATCATGACCAAGCACGTGCGGCGATGGTTTGTTTGGGGCCTTTCTTCTGAGTGCTCCCTCAATACTATAGAACCCCCCTTTCACAGGCACACATTGGGTGGGTTCCTAAGATGCTCTCACGTTAGGGACTTCAATGCTTAGGCAGGTATATAGGGACTAAGCCACACTTCTATGGGAATGATGGATGGCTCTACCTATAGTGGAGTTTCCGGTATCCTGTCTCGGGAAAAGACACCGTCCATGTATTATGCGAGGCCTCGGGGCAAGTTGACGACCAAAAAAGGGAATTGTTTGTGTGTTAGGGAAAATCCTTAGTCACGAAATAGGACCTAAATGTTAGCCTATATACAGAGCTAATCAGAATGCCAAGATGTAGAAAATGTATTTGAGACGGGGTATACCTGTTCATAGAGCAGTTACCGCTGGAATGAGCAAATTCAAAAGTGAAGTGCCCTTTTATAGTGTCTGTCACGTGACCTACATTGACCAATCAAGATGTAGAAAATGGATTTGAACGACATTTAAAAAAACTTCTCGGCTTATCTCTTGGTTACATATTTTTATAACCATAAATGACAACGCGCCATTCCATTGTGGGACTTATTGGCCACTCCAACTCTTCTAACGCTGAGGAGTGGATCTTGGCGAATCAATCCACCCGTTATAAATAGATGAACCAGTCACAGCCATCAATAACGAGGGCGTTTTACCGACCATCTCCCTCTCTAGATTACAGTTCTAATTAATCCTGATGAATCTCATCATGGGGACTCCAATCCTCTTGAGTCTAGGCCTATACATCTCCACCCGAGTGCGGCATGGCGATGAGTTACTGTTAGTGGGATTCCTCTAGCAAATGGTGGTAATTTGATAGTTGGAAGGCTGGTTTTGATATTGATGATTATAAAAAGGCAGCAATCCAAGACCAGTCTTGTAGGTCTTTAGTGGAAAAAATCTTAATGCTAAAAAACGATTATAGGGAACTACATAGTTCTTCATGAGCTGTGTTAGGGATTGATCTCACGAGGCGGACTCAAGTGGGATGCAGCCAAAGTCCCAGTGAGCTCAGTAAGAAACGGGGAGATTGGACTGATTTGTAAGCATCGCTGTATTTTTTCATCTTATAATGAAATCTAACCAAAATCACATTTAAGAAAGCTTTCATGGCCACTTTGTTGATGGCAAAGTGGAACATGTGGCCATGAAGAAGGATTTGCAGTTTATCCTTCCCCCTGTAAAATATTGCCAATGCTAAATTATCGACTCTTGTTCCCCCACACGAAATGAACCAGATAACGGCTCTATACAAACAATTAGGTAGCCTCTATAACCACATTGACAAGCAGCTAGAGGCATCAGGATGAGCTATGGTAGTGAGATATTAGGAAGCACGTCCCATTTTATCAAATCAGTCCATCACCTCCCAACAGCCCCATCCTGCTCGCCTGAGCTACTCCCAACAACACAGTCGTCCCCACGTCACTCAACCTGCCGGGGCCATGTCAGGTACCTAATACCGTGTTTTATATCATCAGCTCCTGGGGAGCATACCACAGAGAGGGACACATACAGGTAGTGTAAAAGCGTTGCTCATGCTGTCAAGGGAGTGGCTCATTCATAATATCCATTTGTTAGAGGTTAGAAGCTGTTAGGACAGAATATTGCTATGGGCCTGGCCTGAGCATACGGATATCTCTACCCCCCTAGGTAAAGGTTCCCAAATGGCTATCATCCTCCACTTGTGATAGGCAGTTATGGTCAGGAGCCAAATGACATACTGTCCCCTAGCCCCATAGAGAAGGAAAATGACACCCTACGTGTCACAGATGTTCTAGGAAGCCAGCCTTATATGGCTTGGCTTCACTGGAAAGAAGTACACCTATCTCGGTTCTTGGAATTTGTGGAAACTGGTCTTCTCCATTGATGATGGGTAGACGCAGTCAATAGGATTCTGTGATGGAAAGGTTTCCCCTTGATCAGGCCAATGTCTTATGAATCTGATATACAAACCTACTAAAAATAAAAACGTGAATCAAACCACCTTAGGAGGGGCTATATTTTATTTATATTGTATGTTATTGCCTATTGCAATGACTGTTCTACACTAGCACAGTAGAACTGATATTTGGCTATACCAAAGTTAGCATGAGCTATACGGACACCGTTTTACTACTCATTGATAGTTGGCTAACGCTAGTGACAAATATGTCAGCATCTTTCCTTATTCACTTTCCTTTATATTCTCCAAAGAGTGTGCTTGGTAATTGACAGTCAGGTGTCGATTCTATATCCATTCGCAAAATGATAAGTACTTGAACAATGAGCAAGCATGTCTACCATAACCAACCTGGTCTTCTTTCTATGCAGATAGGCGTCTATTAATGATGACATGAGGGAAGGCTAGGCTTGCCTTAGTGTCTCTACCCTTCTACCAGCAGTGACAGCAGTATTGAGGCTGCTCGGGGTGGAGAGGTAAAGTAGCCGGAGGAGGTCAGAGGCTGCATGACCTTTAGCTGATCCCTCCCTGCACTGCTCCATCCTCAGCTGGCCCTGGAGGATCAAGCACCACTTAGGGCTAGATCTCCCTCACAGTGCAGCCTTAACCAGGGCTGGAGGCCCCCTAACCCTGACACGCCCTGTGCCCTCTGCCTCTCCTGTCTGGGTAATCCACCCTGTCCACCTGAACCTGCCTCCAATACGTGTCCGCAGCACGTGCAATCACAGACCTATCCAGGCATTACACACATTGTAGGCCTTTCTGCACACGATGGTTTCAATATTTGCCTCTTGTTGGGCATGGGTCATGTCAAGGGACTGTTTGCAGGGTTCAGGTTATATATGATGCATTTATCTAGTGTATGCCTCCCAATTATTGGTTTCTGAGAAGGTAAATTATGTGTATAATTTTATCTTCTGCTGAAATTGTGTGCATGCAATGCATTACATACATGACCTCAATGCATACTATCTGACCAGGTATGTAAGCTTCTGATTGCTATTCAAATCCTAGGAATATATAACATAGCAACATACTGATATCCCTGACGACCCCTGCCATCTAGCCTTACTATTATACAGGCACCTCCTTAAGGCCCTTATCCTTAGACGTTAGCGTCTACAGAGTTCCATAGCAGAAAAGTGTATGCTGGTGGTCAGAATACTAAACACGACACACTAGCATCCACACTAGGTAGACTCTGCCCACCTACCAAAACCAGACACAAGCTCATGTTGAGGAGGGATCCCACGAGGTCTCGCGTGATTTGGGAGATTGAAGCAGCCATGAGCACAACCTATCACCAACAAAGCACATGCCATTGGTTATTGGAATCGTCAGTATTGTGTTTTCTTTTAATTTCCTAGCCTCAAAATACTATCGTTTTTAGAGCATACACCCATTTACTCTTTCATATCTGGACTTCCGCTTTGTCAGACTATCTGTCTTCGTCAGACACAGCGCTTTTTATGTCTGTAAGGTGGCATCAAGCAAAAACTGCCTCTGGTATGGTCCGGATGACAGTCACATGTGAATATAATCACAGTACCGGTAGTCGTATTTAAATGTACTCTACTAAAGGAAAATGCGTAACAATATATGAAGCTGTGTTATACATTTATAGATTAGTAAGGAATAGAAGGCTAATGGATCCCTTCCTTCACATCATACCCAATTAGCCACAGTAAATGTCAGATTGGTCTAGTAATCCCCCATAACACCGTATTGCACGTCTTAAGTCTGATTGCAGAGCCATGCCAGTAGCTATCAACGTATCAAATGTACACAGGCTCCCATCAATATAGGACCCGCGCCGTGATAAACAGTGTCACACACAGTATATAATACTTAGATGCAGCGTCAATATTTTCTCAGAAGCAAACGGAAAGCCAATCTCCACCATGAGCCCCATAACAGAAAGCAGGGTTGTGGCAGTTGTCCATAACTCAGTCCCCACTTAGTGTACCAGGTCTACAGGCCCACTGACCTCACTCCAGTACAGTCTCCATGCCCTGGAGGACGCCTGCCGCCCCTGGAAGCCAGGGGCCTCTAATGGTAGCCGACCCAGTCTCAGCAAAGTATGACAAATATCAGGGGTCCGCTATCACCCTGGCCACGCAACCCTCATCCTTATAAATCTAGCCCTAATCCTACAATACCCTGCCCTGACTATCCCTACTGCGACCCAAAAAAGGCATTACAGTATATCTCAGATATAGGATCGTACTTACAATACCCCCTTTTACATCGGCTGCTCTGTTGAGTATCATCATACAATACAACTTCACAGGGAGGAACATTAAGTAATTTGTAATGTACCGGTATGTGATACACCACAAAAAGTCAGCCGGCGCGTTTCCTGCTAATGACATTTCTTTCCAAGTCAGCCATTAGATGGTTAAAACTGCGGGAACGCCAAGGCAGGCAGAGCGAAGGGGAAGTGACAGTGACAGCCGATTGAAGCTTTACAGTAAAAAGCCAGGACATTACGGTCTTAAATATCCCGGGCAGCTTTCTATTTCCCCTGAACTGAAATGTGTAGATTGAGCAGATTTCCCAGGCCGTTTTCAAGTACTTGGACTTGTCAGACCCACGACCAATTTGAATGGACGTATGATAATATTCCCCTTGTTGCATTTGCTTTTTAATATCTGTCCACTTCATTTAGTAATGTGTAATTCCAACTACCTTCCTCTAACTCTTATATCTAATCCCGACAACAGAAGCCGAAATTGCAGTTGGCAAATTGACAACCATTCTGTGGCTGTTATAGTGTGAGAATGACGGCATTGGGGGCTGGAGGACTGGTGTGAACGCAGACCACATAGGAGTGCCAACAGACGCCACATTCCCACAGCTCAAAACCAATAAAGGGCAGACCCCCAGCAATGTTTCTGTATCAATGTGGGTGTGTGAGCCTGCCCCGTATTAACCCACAGCCACATTATAGGGCGGGGCTGGTGTATAATTGCCAGATCCCCTATTGTGGTAGTGCCATAGCTGTATCTATAGAACACTACTCACCTCCAATGGCTGCTGCACCAAGATACAGCTGGGTTTATAACTGATAAAACCCTCAACAGATTAAAGCAATCAATGTCTCAACCTTCCTGACTAAAGCCTCTCTTTGCTGTTCTCCAAAATCAATACTGCAAGGGCCTAGGTTTTGCCTCAATGATGCGAGCGTGGGTGGGGATTAAGAATATCAATTATTGATTCTCAATAGGATCAGTGTGAAAAGAGAATTTAAACCTTTTTGCTTGGTCGCTAAAGTAGGCACGACATGCAGTGACAGAACCAGATAGAAGCTACAGCGGGTGTAATACATTATGTATCCGCCACGGGCACGCCTACAGTAACCATAAGATTACACTAGATTCATTAATATCAACTTGGCGGTATCATCACCATGTTTTAACCTAATGTATCTTTAGGTGTACATGTATTTGAATGACTTCGACAAAAGCTGACTTGCAGATCTGGCTGGCTTTATTGAAGAAGAAGAAAGAGATTAGATTTTTATGCTTCTTGTCACCAGTGGTTAGACACCACAATTTATAAAAATTGCCTCCAGCTAAATTACAATTTCATAACTCTTTTTGATCAGTCCAAGGTAACCAGCGTTTCTTTACACCATTGTGCCGTGCATTTCTTTTTCTTTCATGTCCTCAAATTTTAACAGCAAGAAATCGACCGCTCAGGTGTTGTGATGTGATGAATGAAATTGTCAGAATCCTTTAACAGTCTCGCATTCAAATCTCTTTTTCAGTTTCTCCGCTAAAGAAATCTCAATATTTTTCATCACACTTCCCGCGCACGCGCTGAGACCCGGATGTTGAGGCCACCTAATCACGTGACCAGATCCGTAATTCCTGCAGCTGCTGACCACCAGGAGGCGTCTGGACACTGTCACGTGGTCTCCATGACAACCGGACCACAAGGCAGAGGCTTTGTATCGATAGGGATGGGGAATGTGGTTACCATGGCAACAAGTATGACCCCTGACCTCCATCAAGGGGCCCTGCCATTGGGGCATGTTGGGGACCCATGCCTCTGGGTCTGGAAGATCCGATTTAATCAAATATGTATAATACATGGGTGAGCAGAGAAATATTGTGATTTTATCAGGTGCATGCAATAGTAATGGTTGCCTATCATATTGTAGCACCATGACCATAGCACAAGTACCGGTATATGTAGGTTGAGAACAATGCTGAATTCAAATTCATCTGATGACAGGAAACTGTGCGTGTGTGAGGGTGGGGGTAGACAGAATGGTATAAATGGAAGCTGATATACATTAAGATAACACTGATATTATCCACATGTACCGTACATGTATGAATATGTAGAAAACGCATACCAATGGCCGACCAGTAGACGACGCCTTTTCGGGGAGGGGAGAATCCGTCAACATCGACCGTGACGCCATGCACAGAAAGGATTACATGTAACCAAGGTGTTTATTACAAGTCCTGGAACAGGATGAACACTACATTTACCTTCCCCATGCACGGATGTACCATCATTTCAACGATAATGACCACGTAAGTCCTTGTCTGAACGAGGAGTGGGCGAAAAAAGGGGAATCTAGCAGCCGCTGGAAAATCTCAATGTCAACACGGATTAACCGGAATGCACCCTTAATAGAATTAGTCTTCTAATCAGGCCGTGTGGAACACCGCCCTGTGACTTAGAATCAGCAATACTGTAGGTACAAAGTGTTAATCAGTTCCGAATTCTAGGACCTCCATAATTCCATCTTCTTCGGCTGCGGTGGAGTGGGCGATAATGGGGTATTTGTCATTTGACGTTTGACATTTAAAACCCCGGTCAATTCTGGTACTGTCAATATTTCAGCCGTTCAGGTAAATACACTCACGGCTTTGCCCAGTACATAACGTGTTGCCCAGTACATTACGCCACCAGTCAGGATACTTATGTAGCTCATTAAATTTTAAAATTAACAACACGTTCAAAAAGCAGCGGTGACAGTGGGCGATAATTGGCTCATTTTCATTCCACTCGCTGTCAGTACTGCGGTAAGCCCTGCCACCAGCATGGCTGAACACGGGAGTGGTACTGCCTCCAGCAACATGTCTATGGAACAGAAAGTGGACTTGATTCTCAATGATGTACAGGAGTTAAAACTGAGTTCTAAAAGTTGGAATCGACTAGGCGAGAGAATAGGAACTGCTGAAAATAATCACACTCTTCTACAAGAGAGAGTAAGAGTTGCTGAGAGTGACCTACGCGAAGCTAAGAAAACAATAGCTGAGCTCCAAGCCTCTGCCACTAGCACACACATTGATATAGCTGAAATTAAAGCGCTTATATCAAACAAGGAGACGAGACTACAAACAACTGAGAAAAAACTGTTGGACATAGGGGATGCAGTAACTGATATCCGTCAGTGGCAAGACTCCAATGAAGACATCTTGGTATGTGCAGTAGACAAGAGGGTAGCTGAACACATAGACAGGAACAGTAGGAAGAAGCATCTCATCTTTGACAATGTACCGGAGGGGTATAAACAAAATATTCCCATCATCATACGTCAAATACTACAGGAAATGGACATCACCATTAGTCTGTGTGACATAGAGGAGGCTACCCGTCTAGGTCCACCGCCCAGAAAGAACAGAAGGACTGAACCACGCCCCAGATCAATAATGGTCAGTTTCACCTATCAATTACTCCGTGATCAAATCTTTCACGCCCGCTTTCGACTACAGACTGCCAAAGAAAAGGTGTATCAGGGAATCTGGATAAACCCTGACTACACCAGCGAGGATAAGACATATCATCTTGGGTTAAAGGGAATATGCACGTTAGCACAGGAGACAGGACACCGTGCAGCGGTGTATGGAGATGAAATTGTGATCGACTCAGTAAAGTACAATAGATCTAACATCCACCTTCTCCCACAAAACTTGTCCCATGAATATGCCTTCACCAAACAGACGCCAAAGGGGGTGGGCTTCATGAGTCAACACAGCCCACTCTCAAATTGGGCAGACTGTGTATTTCAGTTAGACGGTGTAGAATGGTACTCAGTTGAACAATTCTATATGTACAGCAAGGCAAAATACCACAACAAGCATAGCTTGGCCACACTCATCAGGAATGAATCAGATCCAAGACTGATTAAGGCTGCAGGTGACTCTTTTCTCTCCAGCCCAACGTGGAGGAAGGAGTACCAAGATTCTGAATTAGAGCGTGCGGTGTACGCTAAATTCTGTCAAAGTCAAAAGCACCTTGACTTCCTACTTCAATTCCGAGGCAAGCTGTTAGTAGAGACTACGGGTGACAAGTACTTCTCCGCGGGAGGCTCATTGTTCTCAAAAGTGGTCAGAGAAGGGTCATGGAAAGGACAAAACAAGATGGGGAAGATCCTAATGAACGTTAGGGATAAGCTGGATCCAACACCAGCCAGTTCTACTTCAGATGTTCCTACTCAGGGAAGTGCAGCACAAGATGCAGTGCCTGAGGCAGACTCTGACTCCCACTCCTTCCACAGCACAGACTCCATCCCGTCACCCGCAACTGCTACACCAAAACCGCAAAGAGAGAGCAGAGTGCAGAGACCCACAGGCAGAACAGATGGAACAGAAAGCAGGTCACCCCAACCTACACGGCGAAGAAGTAGGTCACGGGCTAGATCTCCCCCCACTCCAGACTCTAGACGCAATAGTCTGACAGGGGGACCTACTATTCAACAAATGATGGACGAACAGTGGGAAGAAGACAAGCAAAGGGAATTGCAGAGACAACAGTCAGAAAAGCAAACAGATCAAACAGAAAAAGAAAAGCAAAACAAAAAAGACAAACAGAGCCGGGAAGAGCAGGAGAAAAATAATGCGCAACGTGAGCAGATTGCAAGAGCAGCTCAGCTCCGTCAGGATGTGCATTCTGAAACTCCTGTTTTTAAGCCAACACTCCGTGAGGATTAGTGTAATTGTTCACATATAAAGTGAAATGAAGTAGCAGAAAGGACACAGCAGGCGCAGCAACAATCTACTTGGGTAATGTACCATGTGTGTTCTGATATGTGTAGCCAAGGTGTGGCAGTGCAAGTGTTCAAAGTATTGTTCATGTATAAATAACGGTATTCACTATGAACGTCAAGACAGTACCATTATCATGCATTGTAGGAAACAGCAGAAATTTTCTACATGACACGCAGTTTAGTAACTCAGCATAATGCCCGTATATATTACACTGACTACTTCCTACAACCACCCAGTTTCATTTCAAACACAGCGTCTCTATTCTGCAATATATCTAAAAGTACAGGGCCACAGCGTATTGTTGTCACAAATTCTCCCAAAGTGTAACACGTGCTCATGTTCAAAACAATAACAATGATGCGAAACCGGAAGTAAAATGCTAAGCCAATCACAGCACGCCATTCTCCGCTGGTTTCGGCAACGTACCACGCCGCTTCCCTATTATCGCTCAAGAGAAAACCGCCCTGAAGCAAATTAGCAGTCGTAGCACGAACTCTGCTGGGATATTTCAATTAATCTACTTTAACAGATCGTATAATACACGCCAAGGTATGTACAAGACATCAGAGAATGATACAGTGCAGAGTGGCTGTGAAAAAAGAAGAAAATAATTGGTATTGTCATATGAAAGCGAAGCGTATCGAAGAACTGAAAACTGCACATACTTTAAAACCAATTAAAAATTTGGATTGAAATTGAACTGGAGATGGGCGCTATCTGTATGCCGAGAGAATATGTGGACATCTATCTGCCTGAAAGAGCACAAACTGCGGGAGTAAGTCACTGAATCGGAGCAACTTCATATGATATACGAGGCTCATGTCATGCGTATAAATAATTCAAAAAATTAAAAAAAAAAAAAAAAAATTAAATTCTGCCAAAAACCTTACTGCCAAATGAACATGCACATAGTGTGCCAGGTAAAGAACAATTTAACGAACATGCACATAGTGTGCCAGGTAAAGAACAATTTAAATATATGTAGGTACTGCGTGATATATGGATTCTATGCACTGACACTTGGTACGCTGGGAGCAACACACGACACAGGTACATAAACATACTGTGTGTGCCACACGTACTTTTGATGGGTTAGTCTCAGTATGCTTACATTAAAATGACACTGCTGACATGTGATTTCAGGTTATGGACGCAATGAATGAGCCGGACAGTCACAGCTCTGGGGGACCACGGCTTCCTCTGCCGGAGGATGAAGCCCAGGCTGAAGCCCGTGCCATGGAGGAAGCGCCTACACCTGATCAGGTTGATCCGCTCCCAAGAGAGGGCCCCGACTCAAGAGCTGATGAAGGTGCAGCTGGAGGCGGCCCAGATCAGGTGGACCTGCAAAAGAAGATTATAGGCCTCATAGTCGACATCAAAGGTGACCTGATGGAGCCTGCCCTGCATGCTTTGGGAGATACTCCAGTTAATTTCCTAGTACTGTACCGACCACGAGCTACAGCCACCCAGATGGCTGAGGAGGCGGTACAGCTCGTGAAAGAGGGAATGGCATATCGTGTCATGATATGGGCGGGGTTCACAAGTGTGTGTACATTCTCCGACCCGAAAGGAGACGATCTGCTCTTCCATAATATCTTCCCGGTAGTGAATACAAGACAACAAATGATGGCAAAGATCCGACTAGAGCTGCCTGCCATAAATAGGATGATAGGAGAGGCAGTACAAGACGGCGCTATCATATGGGCGCCAATTGTGGGAGCTAAAGTGTCTGAGTGGCCCAGTGTTGAGGGAGTAAACCTGAACCAGCAAGATCTCCAATCCGTGGTAGAGGAGGGTATCATTGAGGTGAACAACTTAGTGCACCACTTTAACGAATCTAGGGACCTCCCTACACCACCCTTGGATTATCTGGTGCACAAATTCAATGATAATACCAACAGCTGGCACCACACTTACCGGCCCCTGCAAAACAATATGGTGGCGACATATAATTTGCTGACGTTCTGGGCTTCAGTGACGGAGCAGTACTTCCTTGGCGATGTCTGGCCTGTGTGGGGTCCTAATTAAACACAGATCCACAATTCCACTTGATATGGATATAGATCCTAACTAGAGAGTAAATGATACCTCAGTCTTAATTTTAAAACAGATGATATAACCATCTGATGTATTTTGACATCACAAAGCCAAAGGAAAAGGGAAAAAAAAAAAAAAATCCTGCCATTCATATGATATATGAAAGTGATAATTTATTTACGTCTTCGTTGTTATTTTATTTTATTGTTTTTATTTTCCATTTTATCTAGCTGAAATATATATTTGTTGTCATCGCCTTCGATACTACATGTACTTTTCCATGTACGCAATGCTGACTAAACGGGTTCTCCTCATGAGTCAAACGCTGGATTCTATATGACATGACATGCTGTGTTTTGAACCCTGAATCTACCTGATTCGGTATATACTCATCAGTGTGTTAGACAGGATGTGTTGATCTTGCTCAGACTGGCTATGATGTCACACGGCACAGCTAGCTGTAGCACATTATAGTATAAGCCATGCTATTTGGTATATAAAACAGCTACAGGTGACAATAACTACAAGTGACTACAACTGGCAATTATATGCCCCACGTACTATTACTTCAGCCTGATACCTGACACGTGACTGCTTAAATGCATTAACAAAATAAAGGACGAGTATTGAAAGTATTAAAAGTATTGAAAGTATTGAAGTGAAGTGCAGTATGCCGAGTGATGTATTCAATAGGATAACATTCTCTGTACCGGAGGACCATGATGTTCATTGAAACCACGAGATACATTCCGGAGAGGCACCCTGACAATGCTGAGTAACAGTTAGAAAAACAAATGCTACAGGACTAAATTTGTCTAAGCTTCATTCAGCCTCAAGATGGTATGGACAAAGATAGTTCCTATTTTTGCAGCAGGGTGTGTTAACCCAACACTTTATTTTATCTGTATTACTATGACAAGTGTATCATGCTGTGTTAAAGGTTACTCCATACTTTATTGTAGTATTCCTGACTGATATAAGTATATCATACTGTCATAGAACTTGCTCCATTTTTTTTTTTTCTCTTGGGAGAAATAATTAGCTTTAATGAAGGAATCAATGTGACTCCGATCGTAATTGAGCTCGACTGTTAGAGCAACGAAGGCGACATAAACATGTTAACACTGTTCTACATTCCTAGTGTACCTGTTTTATATCCACACAGGTATGTGTGTTGATAGTACATGTAACCAAAACTGGGATAGCATGGAGATATATTCTGCTGAGATCTGTATACGGTATTCACTTTGTGTCCCGTTATATATAAACATGTATATATATATATTCTTTTTTTTTTTTTTTTTTTTTTTTTTTGGGTGCTTTAACTAGGAATTGAATATCATATACGGTTTGTATTGCATACGGTTTATATGCCACAGTTTTACTTTTGAAAGGAAAGGAAATCAAAACAAAAACACTTGAATTGTTGATGTAGACATGTATTGAAGGAGTAGCCGAGATGAAGTATATAGTGGAATCATAAATGCATTGTGCAGAATGTAAGGGCTGTATACTACTACTTGATTGAAATAATGTCTATGTACATTCAAAGTGGAAAATATATTCTGTTCTTAACTATAATTGTGTTAAACTTTTCTGACGTCAACCTGCTACTAAATTTAAAATATGGACTGAAGTCTACAAGATGAGACGGATTGTAACATCCTACTCCCCTCCCCCCCCCCCCCCCCCCTCACTAAAAATTCGGAAAAAAAGTGAGTTTGTGTATATGTGTGTGTTTATATTTGTATTTCTGTCACGTCTACCTGTCACTCTCCACCTTTCAAAGTCTAGTCTTGCAGAGCATTTATTTAATTTCCTACAGCCTGATCCCTGATACGCCGTTCAGAAGGCCTAAAGGTCTTTTCATTATTTCATGGAATGTTAGAAGCATCATACGAAAAAAGACCGCATTAGAGTACTTTACATATGTAAGAAGCCCAGATTTGTTCTGCATATGTGAAACCTGGTTGAAGGACGACATGGCAGACATAGATTTTCAGTTCAATAGATACACACTACACAGGCTGGATAGGCCTGACGAGAAGGCTGGAGGTGACAGAGCTGGAGGGATAGCATGTTATGTATCAGATGCACATGTGCATGAGAGACTCACCGAAGTTGAATGTAATATAATGAACAGTGACTGTGAGCTCATGGTGTTTAGGATAAGTAGAACTGGATGCAGGCCTGAATTTATTGTACAACTTTATAGACCGCCTAAAGGTGATATTTCACAATTTGATATGCACATTAAAAATGCGCTGAGTATAGTTAAGGAAAAGCACCCTGACCCCTTCATATATATGTTAGGTGACTTCAATATGGAAGTGTGTCCAGAGAGACACTCTAGTAGTCCTATCAATGACACAGTATGTAAATATAACTTAACCCCTCTAGTATCTTTTCCCTCCAGGCCATTGGAGCACCCAACTAATGTTATTGACCAGATTTATAGTAACTCTCCTCATATTTCGCAAAGTGGAGCTTGGAACCTTGGACCGAGTGACCACGTACCACAATATGTCGTGATGAAAAAAGAGAGGCAAAAGTATGTTAGAGCCATGTTCAAAGGTAGAAGCTATGCCACATATGACTATAATAATATTAAAGAAGAACTTAGTGCGGGGCTAGACATCCCAATCCACAGTACGGACCCTGAGCAGATCTGGACTGCCATATCTGATAACATTGTTAAGATGGCGGATAAGTTGTTCCCCATAAAAGAATTTAGATTCTCTAAGCAGAAACCAATGTGGTTAACAGCTGAGCTGGCAAGTCTCATGAGGAGGAGGGATATGGCACTAAGAATGGCACATAGAAATCCAACTGAAGCTAATGTTGAATGGGCCAGGTACATCAGAACCAGGACTAATAACCAGGTGAATTATGCCTTTGCTGAATTTATTAAGAAACAACTAAAAAAATATAAGAAAGACCCGAAAAAGTTTTGGGACGTAATTAGTTTACTTATGCCAAAAAAAAGCAAACAAAGCAGAATCAGTTTAGTGAGTTCTGACTCCACCCCGCTACCTATAGAGCAAGTGGCTGAAGAGGTTAACACCTTCTTTGCTAATGTAGGAAGAAATTTGGCTGAGCAGATTCCTGCTGCACCACTCGTGCCTCCTCCCTTCGCACATGAACCCCAGCCTCAGAGGGATGTACATGGGCCTGAATTCAGTTTTGTGGAAGTTGAAGAAGCTGATGTTTTGAAAATAATAAAAGACATCAATATATATAAATCATCTGGGATAGATGACATGTCGGCTAAAATGTTAAAGGATTGTTTAACTATCTTGCTCAAACCTTTTACAGCGCTGATTAATAGCTCCTTGGTCATGAGCAAATTCCCTGAGTCATGGAAAAAGGGGACAGTTATTCCACTTCCAAAGGTCAAAAACCCCTCTACTTCCACTCAACTGAGACCGATTTCTTTACTTCCAGTACCTGGTAAAGTTTTAGAAAGAGTGGTCCATAAACAGTTGTATTTGTATTTAGAGGCGAATAAACTACTAAGTTGCAGCCAAAATGGGTTTAGACAAAACCACGGTACACTTGATACAGTGTTTACATTTGTTGACGTAGTGCATAATGCCCTATCTTTAGGTAATAGTGTAGGTGCCGTCTATTTAGATTTTTCAAAAGCGTTCGATTCATTAAATCATTCATTGTTGATAGATAAGCTACAGGAATTTAATCTGTCGTGTGCAGTGATAGACTGGTTCCGCAGCTATTTGAAATTAAGATGTCAGCGCACTTTGTGCAACGGCACAATGTCCACATGGTTAAATTTGGAATATGGAGTCCCGCAAGGATCAATTTTGGGTCCCTTGTTGTTTATTTTGTATGTAAATTCGCTTCCGAAATTAAATATTGAATCATGTATTGCACTGTATGCCGACGATACGCTATTATGGTTTCAACACCAAGATACGGAGGTACTTGGGTTAACCCTACAAGCTGATCTTGATATCATAAGTCATTGGTGTAATAAAAATAGTCTCACTATAAATCCAGATAAATCAAAACATATGTTATTTACAAAAGAGGAAGAACCTTGGGTGCTAAATTTAGAAGTAAAAAATAGAGAAATACAGTATACTGACTGCTACAAATATCTGGGAATAGAAATAGACAAAGATTTGACGTTTCAGCAGCAGTTTAATTCTATGTCACAGAAAATAGCATACAAAATCTGGATTTATAGACATAACAGAATAAATATGGATCAGGGTACAGCACTTGCGATATTCAAGACAATGTTATTACCGTATTTTGACTATGGGTGTATTTTCTTGACTGGGCTACCGGTAACATGTTATAAGAAGCTCCAAATCTATTGTAATATAGCGTTAAGGATATGTTTTAGAATAAGAGATCCAACCCACTGCCCGGTGAAAGAATTGTACAAGAAGGCTTTCATCCTACCATTGGATTTAAGAAGGATATATTTTCAGCTAAGTACGGTACATAGATTAGTATATGCTGGTAAATGTAATATCCTCCACAGTACAGGTACAAGAGCCACTCAGGCTCCTATTATTAAACTTGCTAGACACAAGCTACAACAGTTTGTAAAAGGGCCCTCATATCAAGCTGTCTCGTGGTGGAATTCGCTGAAGTCGGAAACCAGATGGGTAACCGATAAAGCCGCATTTAAAGTACTAATAAAAAGGAAACTGGGCAAGCTGTTTTTGGAAAAATGGAGGCATGAATATCCTTTTCTGCTGTACGAAGGCTACAATATAATCGGTCCATACTAGGACTAAGGACTAAGGCCTAACTGAAAATGGGAGTACAGAGATACAGTGATACAGTGCTGTAATGTTACAGGAACGCAGTATAATGATATATTGATATATTGACTTATTGATAAGCCATGACTGCCAATAAGAATGAACACAGTGTAATACGCATACGCATGTTGTAAGAAATTGAGATGTAATATAATGCTATATATTTGGATGAAGTTGTAGATCCACGTACTGTACTACATGTATAATACAAGTATAAACAAATTTATAAATTTGAATGAAGTGAGGTGAATTAAGAGTAAGCAGTACTATTATTATGATGATTATATTATAATGAAGGCGTATGAGCATGGTGAAGATCTGCAAGCAGGGATTTTTCTCGGGCTGTTCGTATTTAGGATTTACACTTGTATGTGATACGACTGTATAGCTCGCTCTGAGGACTGCTTGAGGTGGAGATGCTCGCGTACTTGTAATCAGTTACCTGTAATGTAATGTAAACTGGTTTAGTGTTGTCACAGTCCTAAGTGTCTTTTCACTCAGCACATATCATCGCTACTATTGTTTTATTCATGTTCCTCATAGTACAATTGTTTCATGAAGTGCAAATATAATATTGTAAAAGAAATCATGTGCATGGTATGATCATAGAACTTCACTATGACACTGGTTGATTCGTGGTAGAACACATGTAATCTGTGAACTTGTTAACCAGGACAAAATAAAACCGTATTAAAAAAAAAAAAATATCTCCCAAGTCCCCACTGACGCCTCTGCCTGTAATATCCCTATGCACGAGACTGACACTTTGTATGACAAGATGGTATGGAGGTACCATTTGTAGTATCGTAGAGGGTCAAATACAAGGCTGGGCTAGGGTTGGGAATTTTCACCAAAGAGTTAGACCCTTAATAATGACACGAGCATTGTGGATTCAATTCTTGTGGTAAAATATAACTCACATCTTACATTACCAATTTCTTCCCCCACACTATACGTGATGTTATACCACTGGAGCCCTCGTCGACGCTGGCCTTTGGGCCCTTCATCAGGCTAGCTGACTTAGTGCCTGACATCTTTCACCGTGGATGAAGGAAACTAATTTCCGTCTCAGATGTACGATTACCTACATTCTGCCTACACCAACCTCCTCTATAATTAGTCACATACTGCCTGTAAGGGCAGGTGGCATTTCAAACTGTGCCGTTCCAAGTGTTGAGCAATCCATTACTGATCTCATCATCTGTTTCATTATTAGTAATTTTGCTCCGTATTTTCATAATCTTCAAAATACAGTTACATGTAATGCATCTTCCTCGCAATGCACAACACGTTACGATAGAGGGTTACAGCATAGCTACATGTATGTATTATATAGGACTATATCTCTAGATCTAGCGGGAACGCCAGTGAGTTGCAGTAATACATTGATGTATGGTGGTAGCTAAGGAACACACTTCACCCATTGCAGCCACAGCCATAGGGCAGGTCCTACCGCCATAGGACAACGACCCTCTCTGCCCCCGCTGATCTCATCTATTAGATGAGGTTGTAGGCATCAGTTCCAGGTGTAGAAGCCTTAACTAACTGTACTATGTAGGGCTTCGTGAAGAGTCCTTGTGCCATACTCGAGTACTACTTTTCCTATACTACTGACAAACGGAAAACTGAAAAACTGGCCCTTTTGGAATGACACTACAGACAGCTAATAAATCTAACCTATCTAATCATGTTTATTATAATTATGTATTGCTTCCTGACTAAGGATTATCCAACTGATATTTAGCCGCCTCCCAAATAAATTCATACCATTATAGAAGTCCCTATCGAATCCGTTGACTAAAAAGAGTTAGTAATGAGATGGGGGGCCTGTCCCTGCAATAACTTATGAAATACGCCCCCCCCCTTACCATCCCATAACCAACCCAGCTGTCTCTACACTAGGATTGTCAGCGTCACTGAGGACGGCGGAGACAGTCCCAGATACATTAATAACCCCCGCTCCTCCTGCTTCTTCTCCTCCTGTCCCTACCATACACATAGTGCTACTAGACCTGGAGCCTGACGGGTACTGACATTCCCATCAGAGATCACTCCCGCCGCCCCTTCAGATCAATCCTTTTTAGACATGCCCATTTCCTTTTATTAGTCCTCAGTACTCATTGGTCCTGGGTTTGATTCTCAGTGCTTGTGCTTCATTTAGGTTTTAAACCGAAGATAAAACTAAGTCCTTCTCTGATGGAAGTCCTGAAATATATTAGTGTAATATATCAAGGCGCAGCTTGACAAAAGATTATCTGGGTACTAATGTCGAGAGCCCTCTTTGAAGTTATGATGTATTATGAGCTTTGAAGTGTCTACGAGTTCTTTTTCTCCTTTTGAAATAATAGATTGAGTATGCTGAGCGGTACCGGTGCAGCCTCCTTCTAAGACATTTGCATAGAATCTGGACAGTCATTTCTCAGATTATGCCTGCAGGTGGTATTGTGTGGAATTTACATCCAATGATAAACTCTTCTTTTATACTCTTCTGTAAAGGGCTCGGGTAATACATGTAGCTTCCTTTATACATACCCGCCCACACCCTCAATAGTATTGGGCGTCTCAAACTAATATGTACGAGTAGTACTTAGCGCTATCGACGAATGTATATTCTCTTATCTTGTCTTAAGATGTACATTAGAAAAGATAACAGAAGGCAGCTCTGTATGAAGATGGGGCGAGCAGTCCAAGATAGTGAGCAGGTTAGGGCATAGCGATAAGTCCATGAGAGAGGGGGCAGTTCAAGAGAGTGGGCAGCTCAGGATACTATAGTATAGCGAGTGGCTCAGTTGGAGCTGCTCTCATCTTTGTACCGACAAAGCCCTGCTGTGCCCAGTCAATGTAATTAGGGCCGGATCACTTAATTAGTGTCCATAAAGACTACCTGGATGACACGTCCTTAACACACGGCCATGTCTCTTCAGCTAATTAAAGGCCAAAAAAGAGAAAATACAAGAAAATAGCCATTATCTTTCTTCTCCTCTTCCTTCTACTCCCGTCGCGATTCTTCGCTAACGATGAATCCTTTCACACGACCAATCATCCTTTCCCAGACTTGGGTCTAAATTCACTAGAGCAGACAGACATCGTAAACATAGAGCCGTATTAAATGATGCGTTAGCTAAAAAAAAGGGGCTGAATACTGCAGATGCGGTATTTTGTGTTATGCACTGGTTAAATCAAGGGTGTTACAGCTAAACTTATATCCAATCCGTTCATTTTAATCTATGCAGACGCACAAGCACCTTCTAAATGAATTGCTAATGCACGTAATACATGTATTTCACCTGACAGACTAATCAGAAGGTGCATACGGTACTGTTACCTTTTGGGCCGGGATTTGCTGACATTATCTCCAAACGGAAAATAAGCTGATCTAAAATCACGAATGATGGGCAATATTTTCTTCTTTGGATATCAGATTTCTAAATAAACTGATTCATCAGGTATTAATATAATCAAGCCATTGAAATCGAAATACGTGTAGCTGTAATAAAGAGTTGCCAATAGAGAAAAACCCTCCAAAGACATCTTAGACTTGCTTCTTCTATAACCTGCATGCACGTGGTTTTCCTAATTCGCCATTCCCATTTCAAATACTTTTATAAATGCATTTACAATGTGAGCGGACTTCAGACCCGAACCTAGGCTGAGCCACGTCTGTTTGATCGCGCTGCCTTCAGTTCTGCAAATCAATTTGTATTTGGATGGAGCGAGACATTTTTTTCACAGGGAGAACACTTTTCATCCAAACGGTGTTAGTGCGGCGAGGTATTTAAATGGCTATGGAATCATGTTTAAAACATGTCCCCATACGATTACTTCAGTAAATAAGGGTATTAATCTAATTCCATTGAATGGTAATAGTACTTTCCAGAAAGGCGTTAATGCCTACAGATTCTTAAAAGTACTAATACCAATGATGTATTGGTATCAAATTACCTCTGCGTTTTGCACTAGCAAGTATATATGCATTGTTAACAACGCCAGTATAATGCATTGAACACAATGTCATAAGGGCTTACATGTCTTTCTTAAAATTCACGTTGCTCCCTTCACAAGAAACTTCAGATTTCGAAAAATACTTATCTCAGCACTCATCCAATTGAACCTTTCTGTTTCTGGGAAAGATAATGAACAAACGCTTCTTACGTGTTCACGACAGAGCTTAGCATTAAGAAAAAAATCTAATTCCATAAAACTATAGGACTAAGGCAACGCTAAGCATAACCAATCAATACAAAACTAATACCCCTACCCCAACATGACAACCTGAACACATCCAGAGGAAATAATTAAACACGAAGTCTGTTTGCCTGCTAATGTTTTTCCAATTATTTTCCAAATAGGCAAACACCCTGGTTAAAATTGGGATTCAGATGAGCAGGATGCGTCGATGCATATAGACTAAAACCCGTTACTAAAACGAGTTTCATGAGGGAAACTTCTCAAATTGATATCGTGACCGGAATTGGAAGTTGTTGGGAGGAGACCAAATGTCGTATTTTGCCATAATATGGATTTGTATTGGGATATCTGCTAAGATAGAACAGCATTCTAAGAAGTAACTTTCCAGTCGCATATCTTCCTCGCTGCTTTCTATTCCGTTCCTTACGTTAAAACACAGCATTTCGGTGTGGGATAGAGGGCTCACCAAAATTGTGCATCCGCTACAGGGTCCTATGTGGTGACACTTACACTACTATTTGCACCAGGATATGAACGTATTAAGGAAACCTACCTGGAGAGTTGTAGAGCATGTGTCCATGAGCTGGAGCATGTGAAGTACATTTTCCGGATCTTGGATGATGAAGTTACTCTCCAGCTCAAACTCCCCGCCCACCAACTGGAAAAGAACAAAAACAGAAACCATATAAATTGATAACGTCAAAACACATGATACATGGCTCTTTATAGCGAAAAACAAATATGAGCAATAAGTATATGAGTAAATACCGTGGCAACAATGAGGACATACTTTTGGATAACTCAGATTCCAGGATATGTGGAATGGAAACATGATGGAACCATTTAACATTACAATCATCACCTACTGAATGCTGACAACTACCATAACTTAGTGAAGCACATGCTGGCTCGTGGTGATAAATTGGACTTGTCATTTATTGTCTGGTACGATTAGCATAGAGCAGCAGAAAATAGGGCCTTTGACATGGTTCCTCTGTCTAGCATGACACACCGTGTCTAGGAACACGCAGGGGACACGCTCTTTTCCCCAGTGTTGTGTAGTAACCACATCCGCCCATGTTACCCTTAGGGCTGAAGATGAGCCGCGCCTCTGTGTCACCTACTACCAAATACTATAGTTCCTCCCTCACACCCTACCGTTATAAATACCCTGCCCATTTTCACTCAACACTGTCAATGTGTCAAACCAAATATGGCACTCAATGAGGAAATCCGAAGAATTTGGTCAATTTTCTGTAGGAAATTAGCTTGATTCAAAACAGAAATTTCAACATTAAAGAAGGAATTCCTACAAAAATGGCATCTCTGCAAACCACCCTCGAGCATCGACATCTTGCAGCAGCCCTCCCAGAACGTTACATGTCGCTACCTCGTCCACCCACTGAAACCCACACTAAGTGTACAAAGTAAGTGATCCTCAACCTAACCTAAATTCCCTGCCTCTTCATACCGACCCCAGCCCCACCTGAACCGCCACTATTGGGCTGTATGGCGTTGATTGCAGCTACGATGAAGCTCCCACTAGTTGATGGAGTCTGACAGCTCCACGGCGGGCATTGCCATATTCAGTCCACAGGGAACATGACTCAAAGCTAGCCCCGGCAGTGAAAAACATGACCTACAGTTCCCGACCTCCGCATAGGGAAACCCCATCCGCCACAGGAGTGTGCTTGTAAGTACGTTAAGGGGGCTGCGTAGGGGGAGTGTTGCTTTAACTTTGTTTCCCCGGGGAGCTGTAGAAAGCTTGTGGACAGCAAAGAATGAGCCTCCATGTCTCCAAGGGGCATAACGCTGGCACCAGTAGCACGTGACAACATTGGAAGCCAATGAGTTTATGGAGTAGGTGTAGTGCGGACGGTCGGCTAATAGTGGGTACAAAAGTAGCTTTAGTCTAAATATTTTTTCTCATTCTTTTTGTCAAGAGGGTAATAGTAATATAGAAAATTCCAAATATCCAGTGTTCTATATCCTACCCAAATAGAAATGGCATATTAATCATGATTTAGTAAGGCAATTATCACCAGCAATAATTCATAAGAAACAATCATTCAATAGACGCATTAACAGAAAATCAAATGAAAGGGCGAGAGTAACAGTTCCGTAGCCCTCTTCCTATTCTCGGTCCATTCGTTAAAAAACTGACAGGATCCTCTACTGCATATCATTGCAAAGTAAAATATATTTGGACTATCCTGCACATATATAAGCGGATGCGATGAGGTATAAGCTCCACAGCTTACTGCTATAATCCCCTCCCTGCTGAAAGACCTACCCTGCCATACGCTGGGATTTAGCCTTATGAATGCCTATCGTTACGGCGCCCATCTGCCTAATACGATGTTGCCTAGTCTGGCTAACACTAGTCCCCCGTTCTGGTCAGTGTCTAGCCCTAGGCCAGCCTGCCCTGGACGACGGTGGGTGTGAGTGATGGATGTGCTAGAAGGGGTCTGAGTGGTGTCAGGGTGCGGATCTCCGTCTGGGGTTGGTGTGTGGGGTTGTTCACGGCTGGGGGCATACACTCTGCTAACACTCACTGTCTACACCGCACCCATTGATCTAGTACTAGTGTATATTGTAGAGAGCCCCCATAGGACGACCTCAGGGCATACCCAATGTACCTCAAGATATACTCAATGTACCTCGGGACATACCCAATGTACCTCAGAACATACCCAATGTACCACAGGACATACCCGATGTAACTCAGGGCATACCAAATATACCTCAGAATATACCAAATGTACCACGGGGCATATACCGAATATACTTCATGATATACCAAATGTACCACAGGACATACCGAATGTACCTCTGGACATACCAAATGTACCGCAGGACATACCCAATGTAACTCAGCACATACCCAATGTAACTCAGCACATACCCAAATGGTGGCTTTCTGCAGCTGATGCTGTACATCACGGCACATGTACACCAGAGGGCGTGGTTACCTCACATTTCAGCCTGAGCTGCCTGGAGTGGCATCACCGGCCAGAGCCATAATGCTCCTGTGTCACATGAATATTCGCTCTGCTACTCTGGGCAGTGTTGGTACGGGAGATGGAGGTCATGGCAGTGTGTGACAAACCCACGTAATAAGGGCTGCACATCACTGTTATATTAACACGATTTTCCTGATAAATTGAACTTCAATCAAATCGGTGCATTGTAATTTTCTCAGCAGTGTCATCAGTTATATATATATGTACCAATCGCTAAGTTACGGTCTGTGTGTATATCTGTGTGTATATAATTCCTCACCACTATCGAAGTGGTATCGCACAGTTTTATTCTGTGCAATCCAGGTACCCGATATCTAGATTCTGAGAAATTCTATAAACTATCAAAATACTTGTAGATATGGGTTCAGGAGAAACGTTGATATCGAGGAACGTGCCGACCCTATTACTACAGGTACACTAAAAGCAAAGGTGGTGATAGTATGAGGAAAGGGCAGATGGTGGTGAGGGGGGGGGGCGTACGAGAGGAGAGTGGCGGAAGGAGGAGGGCACAAATGAGTATCACGTAGTGGGAAGTGAAAGAGGAGGTACACATATATAGAGAGGTAAGTCAATTTTTGACCCAGGTGGCAGGGCTAAGGGTGGAGTATGTTATTGGCTACTGCCTGAGCCTCCTCCTGTGTACAACCGGGACACGGCCTCCAGGGTGGCTCTGGTAGCCGCCTCCAGGGTGCCCTGGACCGGGATCCTTCACCAGACAACAGGGATCGATCTGAAAGTAACAGAAGGCCAGGGATGAGACCCGAACACTGGGGGTGGTGAGGGGACTGGGGGCAGGGCAGGGACGGATGGAAGGGCCATGTGTGTTTGGGTGTATCCTGTGTGTTTAGAGAACGATGGGACGTGACTGTGGATGGGACTGGGTGTGTGTGTCTTAGAACATTACCGGAAATTAAACACAGTGACAGAGAGGTAATATGCTCTAGGCCAGCATGGGTGAGAGCATGGGTATTATTGGTAGGGGGTCTCGCGTTATAACCGGTTTCTGAATCATTTCATTTCTGATACACAGCTAGCTGAACGACATATACACGGTGATAGCGGTATACCAATCCCTTCCTCACCTCAAATAAAGGCATATAGACGACACGTTGGATGCTTTAGAGCACACAGTAGGCCTATAGTAAGAAGCCCTGTGTCGTGTGCCCCTACCCCATGGAGCAGCCTCCATGGCCGCAGCACCTGTTCACAGTGTTAACGTGCCGACAGTGTAGACACGTAGACAGGGGGCAGTGTGTGTTCACAAGGTCAGCCCCAGGAGGGGCTAACAGGGTGTGGATGGTGACCAGAACCTCCTGTCCCTCACACAAATACAATAAAGTGGCCTGGTGCCGCGCTGCGACGGGGAAAAGCTGTTAGAGGGACTCAGTAGTATATCGACATGGGAGCCCGCCGCAGGCACACCAACACACACCAACACACACCAACACACACCAGCAGCCACCAGCCGGGCCGACACTCTAATTCCCTCTACTGTCGCTACCTTTCAGCACATATATAGTGTTTTGTGGCGTTTGTGGTCGTGTTTCTTTTCGTTGCATTAACAGTAGTCTACACCGTAGCTAAATAATAAATTGCGGTGAAGGTCTCCGTGGATGGCTGGTTTTAATCTTTTTATATATTGATGTCATAAGGGTGCATTTTACATGGTTAGATGCTCTACAGTAATACACTCAATATCAGCTCTTCTCGGTCGCAAGTAGAGTAATGGGTGCAATGTAAAGGACATGGGCTACAGAATATCTGGCATTTAATATAGGATTTAAAAGTAATTTTCATCTTTATTGTATTTTGTAGAAACTATTTGCGAAAGTAAGAAAACTGTTTGTTGCCGAGGTCAGATCATCTCATCGACTAAAATATAGCAGATAATATCTGAATAAAAGTAGGATCCATGTCAGAGACTACCCCCTGCCCGCCCGCCCACATACGTTGTCCCTATGAGTGCCCTTGAGTAAACTGGATACCCTGGCGGCGAGCCTCGTAACTAAGTCCCATGGAGGTCACATCGGCCTCTTCAGCTTTTTTGCTGGGTAATGAGACGCTCTACGTCACAGGACGTGCCATATTTAACCTACGTCCTTCGTATATCATCTCATTTCCCCTTTGCTTGTCTTTACCCTTCTACTCGGTTTCCCATTTCCTCCTTATAGAGGCATCCCATGGCATAAATAGCTACCCGGCGAAGAGCATTGATGAGATGATGACGATGCCATCACCTCGTCATAAAATATGAGGGAATTGTGTCCCTGTGGTACAGAGGAATGCTTTCAGGTAACACAATATACGACATGCCTGCTAGGTGTGAGTTATATTACATGTATGCAGCACAGATAAATCACCTGGCTTCGGGGAAGATATTTAGGAGGTGACATTTGTCATTCCCAACGTTCAACTGGCAGTTACCGTAACTAGCTTCTGGATTGGAGAAGATATTGAATTCCATTCCAATGTGTTATAGTTTTTGACAGCTTCCTCACGCAACCAGAAACCACAAATCAATGTACCCAACCCTAAGTGATATCGCTTCTGGCTAACAGAAAATATAATTTCCCATGCTATGTGGCAGTAGGAGGGAATGCCCAAGTGATAACAGAATGCATTTTCCTAAATATGTTCACGTTTTTAATTCATCAGTAATACATACAAAGATTGTTCTCTTTTTTTTTATCCAATGTCAACTGGCCTATAGGTTTCCCAGGCAGTGAAGTTAAATATGTGCAGAGAATGTAGACCGCAGTATTGCCACAGAGAAACAGTAGTTAAACGTTAATCTGGTGTCCGCCTCCAGCCCACAGACACTAACGGGGTAAAGGGAGGCAGTGAGCTGCTCAGGTGATTAATGTATTGTAAAACAGGAATCAGGCTCCCATTGTCAATGTGTCCCCATGTAAAGCCACCAGCCGCACTCCCCGCATGCTAATGTCTAATCGCTGTTTACCCTCACTGCGCATGCGCCCATTTAAAAAAGGCATTGGAACCTGACACCGTGAGTTACTCCCCGCATCAGCCGCTAATTTCCATAGCAGACTTTGGAGAGGGGCGCGGGCAGGGCTTGTTTGCCAGCCGCTTAAGTCGCCATTCTCTAGCCTGATGGATTCTTCCGTGTGTTCCTACAATTTCCATGGATCTATTAGCAAATCTGGCAAATCCAAAGGTGAAAAAGGGCAAGGCTTTTAGGAGGGCTTTGGAGGCGAGGGTAGATTGCAGTCTCATTGCCGTTTGCTCTCGGATATGAGACTTTTCAGGGAAGCAGCGAGGCGAAAAAAAGAAGAATAGCAGCAATCATAGAGCTGTGCATTTCATCCTGAGTTGGGGGTCGGGTAGAAGGGCAATGAGCTTTTTGCCACTGCGGATACGCCATATACCCCTTCCCCCACAACACACCAACAAATTCCCTATGGTCCACTCAGCCATAGAAACCTCATCGATTGGAAACTGTAAGCCCTCCGCCACCCCACCTCCAAACCGGAAACGAACAGCCCCAACGCCGACTGTGGCCCGCCCTGGCGGCTGACCCAGATCTGTCACTTCCGGCAGACTCTCTTGATGACGTCACGGTGTGAGTTGTGTGGAGTGGGGGGCGAGGGTGACGTGGACAAGTGAGTGGGGACAATCACAATGCCCTGTGGCTAGTGAACAAGTGGACGGAAGTGGTCGGCCATGTCAGTCACAAGAGGGCGCGCCTGCTGACGTCGGGGGCCGAGGGAATTGTGGGAGGACTCCAGTAGTGGTATGACCTGATCAGGGCAGTGGGAGATTGTCTGCAAACCTGGGCTGCAGACAGGGGAAAAGGTCCTGGAGGAAGCCGCTTTAATATTGTACTCACCAAGTCCCTGGAGGAAGTCCTTTAGAGATCAGTGGAGAGTTAGATGTGGGAGCCAGGAACTTTGAGAAGTGTATCCAATAGGCCAATCCCTTCGGACTCAACAATTGGAGTATCAGTATGACTTATTCAAAGATTCCCTCAACTAGCCCCCTTTTGGATTAACCGTTGTCTGGTGTTAAGGTGCACGCGACGTGATAAATCCAATGAGTGTCTAACGGAGTGATCCATGAATCAAATATATGAACTGATTATAGACGACAGTCTCTTCCCAAATGTCTTCAGTCTCTGCCATCATAAACCGTACTTTCTATGTTTATATAGCTGCTCAGTATGAGTACAGCTGAAGTTA
The DNA here is from genome assembly GCA_947462335.1 of Harmothoe impar. NCBI lineage: Eukaryota > Metazoa > Annelida > Polychaeta > Phyllodocida > Polynoidae > Harmothoe > Harmothoe impar. The sequence goes on from OX381710.1 coordinate 38,348,504, forward strand.
GAGATTATATTTGCACCAGTAGTTGTAAGTTGGGTACTATTTATTACCATTGATGATAACCTAGCTTTAGGAGTACACGGCATATGAAATAATATTAATAAGTTTGGTTTGTTCCATGAATAAGGAATGCTGCATGTAACTGTAAGCCAGTCCCAGCGAACAGGATTATGGAAATCAGGCATTTAGGTACATTCAATGATGTGTTATCTACAAATAGGCTTCTTCTCTCACTTAGGGCCCATACTCCTGGGGAAAAAAACTTCCCCTTGCTGTTCTGCTGTTCAGCCTCGGTGCCACATCAGGCATATTAGGGTAGACTGACCTAAAGCTGACCATGTACCATGAGATGTCCACCTTAATTATGTAGTTATCAATGTATGGTATTGTACTTATTTGTCCTTTTCTGGAAAGGGTATCACTTAAAGTGTACAGTGATACACAAAAACAGAGCTTATCATGAATTAATTACTACAAAATTGAAGGGGTCATCTGATGGGACGTGGTTATCTTTAGGTCAGTCTACCCTATACGATTTGGTTACGGTAGGTTACCTAAACTAAATTGTATATTAGGCCAACTACGAAAACTGACGTCTATATAGCAATACCGTAATACACCATTGACATCAGTACCAGATCCGCGACCATGGCAGCAGTATTTATGTGTCAGATATTGACTGACTGACAAGAAATCCGTTGGTGGTCTACACTTCGTTAGTTCCTAATGGAGATCCATTACATAGGATTACCTCTTCTTATATCATGAGATGTGTGATGCATATATGACCCTCCCAATGATAGTAGTGTATAAACTGAGTGTAGCGTCATACGACTGACATTGCTTAGTACTATAAACAAAGTGCTGTACCCTGGTGCTTTTCACTTTGAAGTGGGAATTCAACGTCAATCAAACATCATGATCTTGGGGTTTAATCTCAAATTGAACATTGAGAAATTGGAAGAATTCGATGGCAGAAGAAAATGAAGCAGTAATTGCATTTCACATTAGCATGTGACAGGAGCGGTTACAGTGACTTTCGTGGCCCACACCGATCAGCACTTAAGTCATGTCCTCAGCACACTTTACTGCAGAAAGTCTCTGCAGCAAGAGTCATCTGTGAAGCTGTCAGCTTGATAGACTGCTGACATGGAAATCAATACAAATCCTTACTACAGGACCAAGGAGACGGTGCTAATTCTAGCCTTCAAGGTGGTAAGGGACCCTGGAGGCAGAGGCCTGAGAAAGGGTGTAGGGAGGGAATGGCAGTGGGGAGGCCCCTGGAGCTCAGTGACCCTCCTCCTATAAATGTCCTCACCTAGATATGAGCGATTTCATGCAGCAGAACGGACAAATCAATACACCACTAAATCAGTCGGCACATGGGGCATTCCTCCAGCGTCTTTTCATACTGCCCTTTAGCAGTCATCCCATGCTTCCCACGTTAAGGCTTAATGACTTCATTTTCACTATATCCCTGCTAGATATCAGGTCTTGATGAGCGTGGCATGGCATATAGCTTGATGCTGATATTAATGTGATTTTCTAATTTGGTCTGGCAGAGATGCAGGCCCTGTCCCCAGGGACACTGCACTGGGATGAGGCTTAAGATACCCTCGATAGAGGCGGTACTGACTATTTTCCACCCATTAGGTGCCTGCCATGAGTCTGATAGAGTACCAGAGGGAAGCTGTTATCACATGGCCCCGTTATGGTTCACTGCGGCAGAAACATCAGGATCCAATCTCCTACACAACCCACACTACAACCACCCACCATGAGGGGATTTAATGGGTATCCACCCTACTGGGTATCTTCCTAACTCTCAGATTTAGAGTTATTTTTCTGCACTCATCAATTTGGTTTTAATGTGATTGAGAATGTAAACCGCCATTTAAGTAACGTGAGAGTTAGAGCAGTGGCACCATTGTATTCCTCAACCTAATTGCTTGTAAAACATTTTGTATCTCTATATAATGCTTACACAGGAAGCTGTGATGAAGATTCAGCTGGGTAACAGCACTCCCTAATAAGTAGTTGTTTTCACAGACAATGGACAACATCCGTTTCAGCAGTTAATGCGATATGAATGGGTCAATTACCACTGGGAATAATTCGTCCGCGAGACAAAAATATTGACACAAGAGATAAATTCAGAATACCCATTAAGCTTAAAAATGAGGTAGATAAAACAAGACAGCTGGCCAAATGGAATCCTAGGCCGGTGTTATGATGCATACATTTCGATAGGAATTCTGTAGCCTTGCAGCAAGCATAAGCTAAATATTTATAATACTCTATATGATATATACATACACACACAGAAAAGTGAGAGTCATTGTCGCTAAAACTACCCTCACCTGAGGGTCAAGAACTGCCTGACTCTCAGGTGAGGGTAGTTTTAGCGACAATGACTCTCACTTTTCTGAGGATGTACAGCGGGCCGATTTATGAATTCTACTTTGTGTAGGGTATCCGCTATATGGTGAAGTATGTGCAGTGTCAGCTAACACATGTTTCATTGCAATGGTTTACCTTGATGTGGATTGTTTACATCTCCCTACCATGTAACTCCACTTACCATTCATCGCCTACGCTTCTACTGGCCCTTTGCAGCCCTGAAAATACTTCATGTTAAACTATAATTCAAAAAAACATTTCCCTTCCCATTCATAGTCCAATCAACCCATTTATGATTCCAATCTTTCTCACCTCTCAACCCCACATTCCGCCATGTCTCTATAGCTACATTCTCCGGTCTCTCCTGACCCCACACCCGTATCCTCCCCCACTCATTTTAACCCCTTATCACCCCCCTGCTCCCACCCCTATATGGATGGTGCAGATTGCTGTCAGGAGGCCGGTAACCTGGGGGTGGTGGTTATTAGTACCTATTGTGGGCACTGGCAGCTTCCTGCCTCCTCACGGCAACAATGTATGCCTCCCTCCCCCTGCAGCAGACGACATCTTACCTCCTTCTCCTTTCCCGCCCTTTTCAGGTTAAGCCTTCCAACAACTGGTAAAGTGGCCAACTCAACCAGCAGTGGCATAGAGTACCACGACATGGCCAATAGGGCTACTATATATACCTGAACATTAACCAGCTCAGATGGTGGGGGGATTCAGGTGTATTCCCCCGTGGGCGGAAAACAACTCTATATTTGTTATCAGTGAGAGCGACACGATTCTACTGAGATATCCCACATCAAGTCGGTAATGTGCTTCACTAACAGACACTGAGACCGAGATCATTTGATTATTATGGGAACAGCCATGACGTGTTTTTTTTTTAGTTTATAAAACCACCCGGACAACCAACAAGGCATTACCAAATAGAATTCCTTACAATTTGAAATAGAAATTTCAAGCAAAGAAACGTCTTTCTTCCTTCGGCGCCTTGACTAAGCCTATATATAGGTTGTGGGATGGGTGCATGCATTAAGGTGTCAATAGAGGCAGCAGTACGTCCCTCAGTCTGATACATGGGACCTGCCCGGCACCTGACTCCACCCCTCCATCCTCATTGTACATTAACAGCCAGGATTTGTAGAGGTTTATACATGTCAACGTCGTGAGGCCAGGCTATGCGTAAGGTTTGGGGAAGGTACATGTATAGGGGGAGGATCTCATAATGGACAGAAACATGAACTGAGGGAGGGATATGCACACAAAAAAAGAACATCAGGTTGTCGCTGGTTTTGTCTCAAAAAACAACGTTTCCATAGTCAAGGATTTTAAGGTGAGAGTCAAGCAATGATGGACTCTCTTCCCAGAGTCCGCCAACGCTGGACCCTTGGATTACCAGGATAGAAAACACAGAATATAAAAACACATATCTTTTATTTTTGAGCTAGCCAGACATCCGCAACCACTCACACCACATTGGGAAACGTGTGTAAAAAGTACCTGTGGTAATATGACAGAACTGACCAAGGATATGATGGGTGGACATCAAAATTGCCTGCAGAAATGGCTGATGTGTCAAACTCCAATACCATGAGAATGACCCCAAGCCATTGCCATTGCATAAATAGTAGCAATATTTAGCAATGAAAACGTCTGTCGGACATTCAAGACAGAGTATTGGAATGCTCATTTGCTTCCCTGACGTTTACTTTTATGTCTGAATTCCTGCGTAGATCTATCTGTGCGTTAATTAAGGGCCGGACGACTAGCCATCCCATGTAATACGATGAGGCTGAATTACCAATAGCATTGCCGTCATGTAGCCTTATGTCAGTTCCATGCATTTTATATGTTCGGTAACAATGGGAACCGTAATATCAGAGATGCCACTTAGTCTTTCATAAAAATTTGGTCGATTGTCTGTCGGAAAATTGCCATAATTCAATACAGAAATTCCGGCCAAAAAGTAGGAGCAGTGGCATCTCTGCCGTATGCAAGGACATCCATTCAAGGTTCTATACCTTATCACAGTTGACGACACTGCCTTTCTGACAATACCCGGTCCTTGTGTAATGTCTGGAAGGGGGAATGCCATGCATCATACTGACATATTACCTGAAGTCCAATCTCACATCTCCATAGCTGAGGCACAAGACAACGATGTATGCCACCACTACTATATCCTGGGGTGAGGATGGAGAGGTGCTGTTTGGGGGTGGAGATGCCCCCGGCGGCACCCCCCTATACACCATAATACTGGGGGTGTTCTGTAGGGGGCCCCTCCTCCATGCCCTGGGCACTGCTCCTGCTGCAGTAAACGACTCACGTTCCTGACCACACTTTGTTAGCGGATCGTTCCTCGTCAGGATCTACCCTCCAGGCCCCCTCGTCTATTGGTGCCACGCCTGCCACTCATCCTCCCCCTCATGCCCTCCCACCTACCTCTCCGACCTCACACTATAGAGGCAGGGACCACGCCCCTCCTGCCACCCCTCTGCCATATCAGTGTCATGGTGCTAAGGCCTGCTGCAGACAAAGGGCCGGCTAAGGTGTTTGTTTTACGGATTGTATTTGTGTGTAGGCTGGTTGGGAGAGTAGTGCCTGAGGGCATGGGGAGGGTGGGTAGGTAAAGGGGGTGAGGCCTCCTCCATGGTACAATCCATAGGACACGCGCCCATTCACACCGCCTGGAGGCTGGCCTTCTCCAGCATTCCCCACTGCCCTCTCCTTATCCCCCTTCTCACAACCATAGGCCACTTGCTCTCATTTCTCATCATCTTAAAGCCAAGGAGGCAACCCTGCCATATCAGCTCTAGACCCTAGTCCTTCTCACCACCCCCTTCCTCGTATCACAATATATCCCTGTTAGTCTGGCATATTCCTTTCCTGGACAGTCTAGCCGATATCCACATCCATGACCCAAGCTATAGCGCATCCCTTACCTTCTGTACTAGTGCATTCCTGCATCACACTTCATTCCGATATATGTCCTAACACATACCTTAACCAGATATTGACCTCTAACCATACCAACATTATAGTCAATGTATATTTTTTCCGAATCTCATTTTAAACAGTTGTTGCTTCCACCCGGTTAATATAGTTTGTACTTTTTCTGCAATTCCACATACAGAAGAAAGTCCATAAAGGTGGTCATTAACATCGAGTTAAAAAGGATGTGAGAAATAATAGCAACTAGAGTAATATATATTTCACGTTCATCCGTTACTGCTCTAGAGAAATGTACGGCTTGCTTCAAAAGTGTGTCCAATTCATGCCAAACAGATGATAGTTGCACGGAATAGTATATGCCACTATTTGGTCAGAACCTCCTCCTTTACATCTCCGTATCCTATTCCTAGACCCTACATTGACCTACATTGTATATTAGCTACAGGGGACCTCTAGCCAGCCTCCAATAACCATCCGAACCACCCCTGGCTCTCTAATCGCTTGCACAGGCCCTGCTCCCATCTACATAGGCACTCATTTGGCCAAAGTCCCAATTTGCCCATAAAGCCCCAAGACGTTCCCTCCTCTCATTTTCCTATCCTATTCCCAGCCTTCCACCACATGTGTTAGCCTAAAGACTGCCATTGCCACACGTCCCCTGATCCCCAATATCCAGCCGTCTATTAAGTGACATATCGGGGCAGGAGGAGCCTTCCCCGCATGTATTCCATTGCTCCAAAAGATATCCACCAATAGATATCAGAAAGATAGTAGCTTTCTGTAGGAAATTTCATCCTGGGGTACTGTGTATACGATGTCCGTCTCCTCCCTCCTGTGTGCCACACAAAATGACCCCCTTCCCTTAACTCCTCCATACGTTCTATGTTAAAACTCTCCTGTCCAATCGACCTCCCCCTTCATCTTCCTTCATGTCCGCTCGTCCTCAGTACCACTCCTGTACCTACCCTATTCGTATGCGTCGTGGCGTGAGACCATCCTGCGGGGCGGGCGACAATCTGGGCCTAGATTAGGCTCGTTTACCGGCGCCGCAGGCTTCATTTGAAGCCAGGGCTGAAGCCACCATTGAAGCCATTCTGCCCGACCCCACACCACATGGCCCCGGCCTTCATCCTGTCCCTTGCCGGCCTCCCCTGGGGTCAGAGCCCGTCAGCAGACACCCCAATCCCCTGGTCAGCCCCTACCTGAGCCCCGTGTGGTCGGGCCGGCTGGACAGCCTACCTGATGGGATTTAGCCTTCTCTATTGATGGAGACCTGGGGTTGGGGACCGGGGCCCGCCCCCAAATGCTGGGGTGTAGGTCGGTAGGGCCGGGATGATGAATAATAAGGTGGCCGAGATTTAATATAGACGCCATGTTATTGTGACAGTGGAGGGGTCGGGGAGGATCCAATGGCTGCTAGTCCGGGCTGATAGGCGTCTTTAAGGGCGGCCCCATGCATCATTCTGACTGGAGGCAATGGATCTCCCCACAGGAGGGATCCAGGCGGAAGAGATATAATATGTCGGTGTATACCGAGCATATAATATATTTATTCATTAAACTGTTTAGATACCTCACACAATGACCTCATTGCACTAAAAGTAAACGGCTAAACAATACAGAATGTAATCATGATGGTGTTATTTAACCTAGTGTAGATATCAATAAAGTAACAGCCAGAAGTAATATAACTGAATCCTGGAAATCTGATTTCCATTCCCGGCACTTAAACAAAGCACAAAATATCTCAGTGAAAGCACTTAGCGGCGGTTGAGCAGCTCACTCACTGAGAACAACATGAGAGCACTGTGAACTGTACATTGAGCAGCTCCTCCCCTGTACAACCTCAATACACTATGAGTGGCTCTCACTGTGAGCTACTCTCATCCATCAGTGCCCAGGTAGACAGCCTGACAAGACCCTGGAGGTGCAAGAATACTGTTGCCAAGTCCAGGTCACAACATGTTAACCGCCTGATGGGCTGATTGGAGGTAACATACCTGACACTGTGTGCATACAGACATAGGTTAATGGGGATGTATGGGAAAGTCACCTGCAGTCATGTCCTATAGACAGGGAGCTTTTACTCTGATTGTCACATGCAGAGTAAAAGTTTTCCATCACTGGGAGAAGGCCAGGGGGACTAACATAGCAGTAATGGTTTTCTACCACTGATACATTATGGGCTAGTACTCACTGACAACGTCTGAGCTGGCCAGTCGGCAGATGTAGGTGAAAGTGCAGGGCATTACATCATTTCCAGCATCGTCCTTATAATTACATCATGATAGCTGGTAGAACCAAGCCATATCAATCAGTGTAATGTAGGCGAAACGTGGTAACCTGGCACATACAACATTACACATACATGTAACCACAGATGAGGTAAACCTAGTTTGCTAACACATTACCCACACGTTCTGTGTATCGACCAGCACCAGTCTGTGGCGGTGCTTAGGTAATGTTTTCCTAACGATCCCTGTCTGTGTTGACGAGTCTTGAATGTTGGGTCTAGGTTGTGAGGTGTCTGGTATAGACAGGCCATCACCAGACCTCTGCCTGCCCCAACACGCGTCTCCCACCCCGATACGCCCCTCAGATGCTGCCCTTACACAACCTCCTTCTAACCTCATCTCCAGCTGCCTCTCACAGGAGGTAAGAAGGTACATGGAGGAGGGTACTACCCATACCCACCACATCTCACCCCTCCAGTAGGACGCCCACTACACACCCTAATCGCAGCTCTAAGGCTCTTCACTACAAACCCAGCCATTATCCAATCCTCCTTCCCTTTAATACCGACGCTTAAATGAATGTACCTTTCATCCTTCCTCTGTGTAGTTGTTATCCATCCCGAGAGCCTTAGTGCCTCCACTTTGACATATAGTTTGTCCTTTACTCAATTTACACACGGCAACATGCAATGTATTACACAGCAATCCTTGTACAAGTATCGGCCCCCACACAAAGACCCACATTAACCTACATCCACAAACTGTACCTATCTATTATAGTCTAACCAAAGCTATGGTGAAATGAATCTGTGTCATAACAGAAGAGTTTGAGGGGTTCCCATGCATCTTCCCCGAGCCTGTCTCTCCCTGGGGTAGCATTCAGCACGGCCGGGTATGAGCAGGGCCTCAAGACTAAACTGCTCATCTAATTGCTCACTGAACTGCAAACCACAATATGCCTCCACCCAGCTGCTCACTGCACTACCACCGTGAGGACGGGGACCACATACTCACCCAACAACACCCACAAACACTTTAGGTAAACCCTAGTACATCACACGGCCTACCTACTTATTCAGTGACATGGAATCTCCAGACACCTGGTCCAATTGCCTCGCTGGTTGAAAATTCCTGCATCTCGACTAATTGGGTTTTGTGTCTGCACCTGCACGTATTAACACTGGTAAGGTGTGACTATGTATGAGCAGCTGGTCCCTTGCTCATGTAATGACTGCACTGAGCACTGAGCTGAATGCCAAATCCCTCACTAGGTCAACATTTAGATTGCTCACAAGAAACCCACCCAAATCTGTTTACTTAGAATACCAGATAGCTCCAAAGACAACCAATAACAAGATTAAATTGTTATATTGACACAGTAAGAGATCTGGTGTTAAACCTGCCGGCAAAGCTTTCCAGCAATTTCTCAACACGTTCAAGCACATGTTTTCATACTTTTCCAGCTCCTTACAGACCTGTTCAAGAACCTGCTGTGCAGCAGGTCAGCGAGCAGCTCAGGGGGGGGGGGGGCTCGGTGAGCTGCTCTCTGTGTGCCTGCTAGCAAGTCAACTGTGATCCCCACTGTGAGAAGCTTCTGGTTAAACTGCTTGTCGCTAGGAGAAGGGTATATTGGCTGTATTCACACTTTGGCCTCAGTCTTCCATCTATATTCGGCACTAACAGTGTGATTAGTACCACTATCCGCGGCTGTCTGAATCAGTCTATGTATGGCTAATACGTCCCATGTTGTTCTTTTATACAGACTGGCAGTTGCAGTCTGATAGTCTATTTTCATATCTGTTTACCATTATACATCCAAGTAAATTACCAGAGCCAATCCCTCTTCAGCTAACACAAAAGCTGACGTGTGAATAAAGTACACCAAATCATGGTTACATTATACGGGATCACCTACAGGTCTGTTTCTGAGGTTATGTTCTCGTGACATTGAGCTGCACCACTTCATATGGTCTCAGTGGTACATTTGTGGTGGGTATGACATTTAACATAGGGGTATGTAGAAAGTCACTACACCCACAATGAACATAAAACCAGCATGCAACCTTTGGGTGTATGTCAGCGGTCGAAAGTGAGCAGGTGGATGTACACTCCAGTACAGGGGGCCGTTGAGGGGTGGGGGGGTTGCCATGTCCCCTGTCGATTTTAAGAAATGTTAATGTCGCCATGTTTATTTTAAATCATGCCTATGTCACCATATCAATTCTAAAAGAAGTCCCATGTCACTATTTATTCATTCATTCTGTCCCATGTCACTAGCCCCCAGAAGTTCGTATAGAACTTCTGTATGTGAGTTGGCTAATAGTGACACAATGAGAAAGCGGTAAACATGCTACATATATACATGTACCTGGTTCCATATCGCCTAGAGATGAATCTACATGTATACCAATGCTTACACACGTTACGTGCATGGCCCTGTAGTTAATCATAAAAATATGGCCCTGAATGTGGACATTATGGCGGAGATCGATAGTTATAGTACACTATATCATATACGCCTACAGACTAGCTCGGTATTCTGAGCAACTCGCTCACACCAGGAGACAGGCCTTGGTCTCTACACGTGGGCAGAATGTCAGACATGCCACCTGGCGGCATCCAGCTGAACTATGACCTTCAGGCTCACTGCGCATGCCCCAGAACAACTGGGTCAGATTGAGGCATGCGCACACGCTACTAGCTGCGTGAGCCGGAGTGACACAAATGCAGTCATGTATATGGTGGGATTCTACTGCTCAGTTACGTAGTATACTATTTTGTCGGCCTACTATAGATAGAAAATAAGCTGCCAAACATGATATTGTCATGTACTACAGCCTAACCCTAGGTTGAAGGCTAAGACAAAGGACTTCACACCTTGGTTATATGGCATACCCTCATATGGGGGCACCAGCCAGTCTGTCGTGGTTATTTTGACTTACACTCCGTTACTTGTAGGGTATCTACTACATAGTTGTTCAGCATAATCTTGGTGTTATATAGTGTCTACTATATTTAAGAACATCTACGTTTTACACGTTACTTATTGGTTTTAAACATTAAATGAAATCCCATGGGTGGGGAACAAGCCCACACACCCCTGCGTCTTGATGAGTAGTGATAAAACCACCATTAAACACATCGGCTGAGGCTGAGTACCCCTTTATTTTTGTTCCTCAGATTATCCATGGGGATCCTTTATGAAATGGGCAAAAAGCCTAGCACGAGCACCAGTCTTGGCGCTGCTGAGACTAAGAAACAAACCTTTTTTGTTCAAGGTTTTGATCCAACAAAGGATAACTAAGGCGGCGCAAGCTTCAATCAGTTAAGTGCGGGAGGCCTGCAGTTACTGAATGTCTCACTAAGAAACTTTCCCCACGGGCTATGCTGTACTGGTTTAATAAACTAGTTTGATAGCTCAACCTAATGTTTCCAACACCTAGATTAGATAGGTCAATGTTTTAATGGCCGGCTTTATCTAACAACTTCACTGATTTAAACATGGTGCTAGAAAGCATTGATACTGGCCTCCCGAGCCCATGGAGGCTACTGCTTGGTAAAACATGGGGACTCTATTTGACCTTAACCAGTGCCAGTCCCCCTTTGTGAAACACCTATAAATCTATCAGTATTGTACACATTTCATACAGGTGGTTGGGGCCATGTTTGGCCATTTACACCTCAATCTCCGCCTCCCGTACAGCCTCCCACATGATTACCTTGTCTACCTTTGATGACCACATGTTTGTAGTTGTCAGTAAAAAGGAGCTAATCCTTTCCAGAGACAGGATGGGTGTCGCTATCTGAAGCTGCCCTCCATCCTCCTGCACCTCCCAACATGAGCTGCCTACCTTAACATGTCTCAGCCTCATATCCGGGTGGGTCTTTAAGCTTCTGCCTTTGATAACCATGTACGAATAATACGTATTTGTAAAATTGCAGAGTATTATATTCTGCACAGTTCTCTTTTCGGCGGAGGTTATAGGCCAGAATCTGAGCACAAGTATATTAAAATATTTTATCCATTGGATACATTTATGAGAACGGGCATAGATGACTAAAAACAGCATGATGTAACAGTGAACACTTGGGTTAGCCCTACTATGTATCATTAGCTCCACATCAATCTATGACCATGTTGGTGTCACCAGGAACTAAGCAGATATAGGAACCATTTCTGTATATCAACCAGAACCATCTCATAATGCTGGTGGTGTGCCTCTTTGATCAGCTAGCATCAGGCAGGGACGGGGGGTGTCTCTACACTTTCAGCCTTACAGTAAACACATGACATGCTCATGTCACTTTATGATATTACCAAGCCTTGCAAGCCGTAACTGTCAACACCTAAATGTCTCATTATTTTGTGACAATATCACTCACTCTGTCAACCCCAATTTGCAGCCTAACAAGGTGAGTAAGGTGCTTTTGTCATAAATCATTCTACGTGTAGTATGAGAACTGCCCTAAGGGACCAACACAACCACGGCTAGCAACAGCTCTCTTGGATCTTCAATGTCAAGGACAGAAGAAAAGTGAATGTATTTGCTTGGCATACGATTTCATAGTAATGACTATATTGGTATGATACCTTCCATTGGTAGAAACGTATTTTTAACTGCATACATATACATTATTTGATATTTCGCAGATTACTCCACACAACCAATAGGAGAAATACCAAACAAAGAACAACATGAGTGTAGGAATCTTCGTCATTGCTGCCTTTCATTATGGCTCCTCTAATTTGATGGTGATGAATACACCAACACGTTTTATAACGAGAACCACAACTCCAGCCTGGGCGGGAGTGGGTACTTTAGAGGACGATATGACAAGACGCTCGTTGGGCATTAACCTCATTCTGGCTGCCTATTAAAAGTTTGATTATTCCCCAATTAACGGGAATGGTCCGAATAAATAGGATGTCTGCCCCGGTATCTGAGCTGACAGAGAGTGGGGCCCGGGAGTGGTGAGATTAAAGTGAACACTCAGCATTTAGTTAGTATGTGGCCAACCAGGCAGAAAGGTGATAACAGCAACATAACCCCGCCGTGGAACAAATCAACAGATCACTCTGCCAGAGCTCACTTTAATTATCCAAAACACAATTCAATTCATTACAAAGTCAACTCACACCAAAAAGAGGTTTAATCTGCAAGATCAACAATTCTTCCTGCCATGCCATATTACGTTTCTTTGACTGATTTCTGCTGAACTAATCAGACAAAACTCACTGTTTTCCACCTACATTTTAAGAAGTTATTGCACTGTAACCTTTAATTATGGCAGTGTTTAACTTTTATTTGGATGGCTGTGAAATGATTTGGGAGCCCATATAGTACGGAAAGGCATGGGATGAAGAGGAGACTGAGTAATGCTTCACCGGGTAGAAAACGTGTAGACTAAGTGGGAAGCTAGGATCGACCACGTTCTATTATGGTGTGCTCACAAAACTGACCACCATAAGTGGTCCATCCAGAATCAGCCATTAGTGGACAGTGTGGGCAGAAAACATGATCCATAATGACAAACGGCCTGGTCCCAAAACCCACACCACTCAGTGGCTCCCAACACCTCAGCATGGCATAGGTTAACCCTTTAATGGCCAAACAGTGTTAATGTGCTGTGCCCTTCGTCGTCATGATGCATTCTCGCAGCCCTGGTAAGTCTACTGTGCTTACCGCGGTTAAATCCTGGCATCATGCCTATCCTTTCGGAGTTCATCAACTTCACAGGGTCGGCATGGTGTGTGAACTCGCCATGACTGCATTCAAGCACCATGACTATAAAAGGATTTATGCATTATGTGGCCCTTAAAGGGTTAAATCAGGAAGCTGGTGACAGAGCAGGTACCTTGAAGCAGAACGCTGCAGAACAGCACAGGCCCCATCACAACGCCCCCCTGTGAGGCGGCATCCGCACCACAGAGGCCCCCGTAAGGGCTGTGATGGGAGTGGGTGAGTTGACCCACATCCAGACTAACAGAAAGCACCAGCAGTAGTGATCGATCACTGCAGCTGAGCCGCTTTGACCAGCAGCCCTCTACTTGGTCGTGCAATCTGACCGGGCATGGCCTCGTAACGCTTGGCATGCCCTATCCGGATATGAGCTGTTTTAGCCCAGTGTGATGGCCCAGCACAATCAATGCTATGCCCAATACCACCTGAAGCCCAATCCAGCCCCTACCAAGCCAAGCAATACACAGTAAAGGCCCTAACAGTAGTTCTTAGCACGTTCATCTTCAGTTTCTCCTGCTCAAACTCACTGCTATAGATGCTGCTGACACCTCCTCTCAAAATCTGAGACATTGGCAGCACTTACTTTATATTCAGCCAGACCCTATTATCCCATCTCAGTCTACTTCTGCCGATAATGCTGTGAGAGGTCTCAATATCTTATGACTCTGGCAGGACATAAAGGCGTTAAATTTTAAAGGAGATGAATCTATTTACTAATGCTGACTCAAGAAAACCAATCTCGTGGGATTACAGAAGACTGGAGCTATAAGGAGCGATTTCTGAGCAGAGAAGGATAAAGTGCCCAGATAATCAGTATTTGCACTGGGACCTCACTGTGGAGAGCTGTTGGCAGGGTCATAGTTTTCTCCAGCTAACCACGCAGTACCCTCCCTACTCTGTAACTTCAGAGGTATACTTCCCCTTCCAAAATGACTACTTGCACTCCCGGAGCTGCCTGCTGCCTACCAATCTCCACATGGCATGAGTGACTGAAGGCAGTTTGCGCTGAGCAATGAGCAGCTGAGCAATGAGCAGCTCTTACACATACGGGCTGGCTCGTGAGCAGTAGCAGAATGGCTCGCAAATACAGGCCTAGCTGGCAATGGCAGCGGGTGGGAGACGTGGGTGGCAGGGAAATGGGCAATAACACTAATGCCTTAGGAGAAGAGTGGGGGCCAGTTAGCACAGGGGATATAGTGGACATAGGACGTTGGCTAACACTGCATATTAGGCTGCATAGTAAGCTGGGCCGGAGGTTATTGTGTATTCAGTGGCTATAACTGTTCAGGCTTGTCCCCCAGTCTGTGGCTGGACTGACTGGCTGCTGGCTATGTACACGTGGTATATTGCTTACCATGCTGAACGGGCATTATGGATTACTCAGTGTGATATATCAGCAACTGTTTGTACTCGGGCAATGGCCGCTCTAGGCGACACATATACATGGACTACCGGTGCTCAAATTACAATATCTACTGTAAATTGAACACACTTGGTCACTTTTCATTTCCATGCAAGATGCAATCGCTTTACACTAACATGATGTATACAAAACATTGCTCGTATTGATACTGGGTGCGATCCGATAGTATCATGTAATTCGATTTAACACCACTTGTAATGCATAGGAACTGAATATTGCATAGCATTGCAGAGCTCCCAAACCCATCCCATTCATCCTATTGCCTGCTGGCCTCATGATGAGATGGCAGTATCAGGAGGCACGAGGCTATACTAGACAACAAGAGCTCTGTACACCCTCCTCCAGAGCCTATTGTATGCAGAATAGATACTCAAGTACACAGTGGGACTGAGCCTCCTCCTGGTCATCCACAGATAACAGGCAGGAGGCCATTCAGCAGGCCGCAGTAGTAGCAGCAGGCTGCAGGCATTCACCGCCTCCTCCCACCCACCCACCCTCCGCCTCCTTACACCTTTAACACTGTAAAGAGAACCCACTTGTGTCCCACTCAATGACTGCCAGCCACGGTTCAGCTAAACCCACTGCCGGCCCTGATAAGCCTATTGCTGACAACCTACCTGAAAAAACCTACCTGAAAAAAGACCCGGCGAATGTAATGGTGTGGGTCTGTCATTGTGGGAAGGGTGCCTGGGCCTTGAGGGTTGTGGGAAGGGGAGCTGAGGGAGCATTTCCAAAAACCCTTTCCCTTGGTAACACTACAGGCTTTTCAGATGGAGAAGGGAGGGGTACCGTTTCTGGTTGCCACTCGGTTACTTTCCCAAAGAAGAATCCCACATGGCGGGCTCCACCGTCCCTTCTCAACATCTGGATCCACTGTCTGTTTTTACCGCCACGGTTTTAATTCTAACCCCTGCCACAATGGGCGGGCACAAAGACAAATTACCGGTGGAAAAAGGGCAATTGCTGACAAATTAAAGCTTGCCCGAATGCTGTGGATGGCATGCTGTTCCCGCGGGTGGGGTCTGCAAAGAGGGTGGGGTGGTAAGTGGCTTTGGCGGAATGTGCACCCCATGTTCATGTCTGTCTCTATTATGGTACAGGAGGTGGGTGATTTTACAGCCATCGAAGCCACATTACAGGCATTTGACATGTGTAGCTCTACACATTTAAGAGCTGAACGCTTGGAAATGTATTGCCAGAAGCAGACCCCATATCCAATTCATATACGCATGCCATTCGGTACATATAAATTGTGGGTTTCTTACTATGTATGAATTCACCGCATTATGTAAAGCCATAGACAAGAATGGGTGAAAGGAAAAAAATCTTTCTGACGGATGGTGTACTTATCATAAAATATATATCCTTTGTAAATGAATCTATTATACGAGTCAATATTGATAATATCGCATATGTCAAAGCATTGAGAGGCACAGCTGCACAGCAATGTTCATCTCTGCATTACCCTGGACCATTACCCACATCTACACATGTAATACAGTATTGATGACATATTAGTACAAGCTATTATATATGACAACACAAAAGGCCCAGCCTCTCTATGTACCAAAGCTCATGGGACATTGACAGGCTGTGAACACAAGATGAAGTCGTTTACCAACTGATCCCCTATCCCCTCCACCTCATATCCCTTCTAACAACCCAAGACCACGTTATCCTCCCCGAGCTCCCTAGAGGGCTGGGGTAGGATGGTAGACATAGTGGGTGACCCTAGTGTTGCTAATACCTAATTAACCCCGACTTTCTGCTGGATAATGGCAAACAAAGGCCTTGATTGGGGTAGGCCTGCGTTCCGCCAGACGCAGAGAGGCGGGACAAGCTCCCTCCGGAGGCCAGGGACCAGGCCGCCTGATTGGAGCTGACTGGCATCACCCAGAGACTACTATAGTCCATGCAGGGGTAGGATGGTACAATGTGTTACACTGTATGGACGTTAATTTTGTTTGAAATACAAGAAATACAAGATGTCCCATGCTTTAGTATATGCAGCGCCAAGCGCCGTATTGAATGCCCAGCATTGAATACAATGTAGCCGTATGCCATGGGTTAAGGAAAAGTTGTCTTTCCTTCATGAAATGGCTTCAAATAAAAAAATAAACACAAATGCCAACTACATGTCTCTGATACATTTCACTCATGGGGGCTGGGGCATATCCCATGAAGCAGCAGACTGAGTGGGATATGCCCCAGCCCCCACTGGTGAAATACATCAGACACAGTATCCATATTTATTACATGGGTGATATGCTACCCCCTATGTTGAACTTACGGGAATCAATGCTTCCCGGCAGTATGGTGTAGCTATTCGCAATAGCCCCATATTGTGTGTTGACTTCCATTTTCATAGAGGAGGGACATGAAATAAATCCCACTCAGCAGGATAAGGTTGCATCGTTCTTCAATTGTTGAAGCCTGAATATATCACACTCGCTACGAGGCCTTGTGTGTTACACCCAGGCTTCAACTCTTGGAAGAACGATACAAATGACGTCTCTGTATCTAATGTGATATGGTTTGTCACGCCAGTGTGAAGCCGGCAGATAATCCTTCAATGGCTTTTCATGTTCGAATTTCCTGAAATCGGGAATACATCCCAATGTTGCCGCCCAACATTGGCGTCATAAACCTCTGTCAGTAGAGCAGATACAACGTATAGTCACCATCATGCATAGTGCCTAGGCTCTGTAGTGCCCACATCACATCGACCAGTTTATCTGTTGTTAGCGCCGCGTGATGGAGCGAGCTCCTGAGATCCTATTGTGAAGGGCACGGCAAGGGCAAATAAGAAGAAACCCAATACTCACTAACTAGCAAGAGGTTGGGCCAAGCCCAGATTGCTAAAATCCATTCCAGAGTAAATTCAATTTCCATGCAATATCACCTTGTTAGGCCCTTATCCTACAAAATTGCCCTTATCCTACAAAAATGTATAGTTTTGTAGTATAAGGGCTGTCAGTCAGGCCCTTATCCTACAAAATCAGCCCTTATCCTACAAAAAGGTTGCCCTTATCCTACAAAACCTATGTATTTTGTAGGATAAGGGCAATCAGTCAGGCCCTTATCCTACAAAATTGCCCTTATCCTACAAAAAGGTCCCTGATGCTTTAATTACTTTGTCACCAGGTCTAGCCCAGTGGCATAGGGCCTACACATATGCTGTAGGATTAAATTTATTTGATTTCCTTGTGTAATCTAAAATGGCCACCAGGATTGCTCCCAAAATCTCAGGTTTATTAGATTTCCTTGTCAAATATATGAAAATAAGGCTTGTCGGGGTGTAGTTCATTTATTAGGCCTGACTGACAGCCCTTATCCTACAAAACTATATATTTTGTAGGATAAGGGCAATTTTGTAGGATAAGGGCCTGACTGACAGCCCTTATCCTACAAAACTATATATTTTTGTAGGATAAGGGCAATTTTGTAGGATAAGGGCCTGACTGACAGCCCTTATCCTACAAAACTATATATTTTTGTAGGATAAGGGCAATTTTGTAGGATAAGGGCCTGACAGGTGTTTTGTAGGATAAGGGCAAATTTTGTAGGATAAGGGCTTGACTGACAGCCCTTATACTACAAACCTATATGATTTTGTAGGATAAGGGCAATTTTGTAGGATAAGGGCTTAACACACCTTCATTTTCATCACTATCGAAATTAGTACCACGCAAGACTAATATAGGACCACGTTATTCTATAAGAAGTTGAATGTCAATGCCACGTGGATTTATTTCCCTGTCATTGCATGAGTCTCTAATTACTATGGATCAGGTTGTTATTTGAATACGCGTAGCCCTACTGTAGTAGCATGTGTGATAGGTATTCAAGAACTGTCATTTTCAGGGATTCATCTGCTATAAAAAGACGCTAAGCAGTCATTTTGTTATGTGCTGTTATACTCTGTCAATGCTTATTACCATCATTTATAGTGGTATGGCTATTGCGTCAGGATCAGAATATGTCTAAAGATTCATTGGCATTTGTGGTTATGATGCAACACTATCCAGCACAGGCAAGGAACAATAGTTGAAATAAGACCATTATTAGGACTTCGAAAGCATCCTCACATTAGAGAAACTCAATCGAATGCCACTAATATAAAGAATGCATTCGAGTACCGCCTCATTGAGCCAGGTTCCTTGGTTAATTCAGATCACAATAATTCCCATACACAATCAGGGATTCAATGCTGTACGCACTCATTAGAAAGCAAAAGCCAATTACCACAACAAGAAGTAAAGTTATCCCCTTTGGCAACTGTTTCAAATAGGGACATTGTTAATATTCATTGCCTTTAATTTACTGCTAATTAAACACCAGTAGACATGCACAAATTAATCCTTATTCCCTTTCAACGTGGGATATGGCGCTTATTCAAACCCCACAGACGGAGCATAATAGGGGGAGAAATTATGAAAAATGTGCCGATTCATCGGTTTTCATTGGAGTAGACTTTCTAAAGTTGCAGTTTTAACATGTCACCCTTCATATTTACTGGCACAGCTGCTGCGAGATAGAGAGACTGTAGAGGGTCTGTGAATAGTGCATTCATATACATTGCACAGGTTGGGAGTCTACATTCAGGTTCACTTTCATTCCTTACATAAAGTTAAACATCCCTTCATGCCTTGTTTACCGTTTCATGCACACTGCACATTATATCATCCATACTGCAGTGTGAGTAAACGCGCATGTCCTGTTAGAAACAAAACAGGAAAGATTTCCGTCGGAGGTAAAATGTGAATAAACCCTGTCACCAGCCTGGGAGTTTTCATACGAACACACTCAGAAAAGTCAGCGCCATTGTCGCTAAAACCACTCTCACCTGAAAGTCAGACAGTGCCTGACTTTCAGGTGAGAGTGGTTTTAGCGACAATGACGCCGACTTTTCTTAGTATGAATGGTAGCTAATGGTTCTTCCTGTACTATCTTGACATCACTGTATCTATACGCTGTTTATCTACCGTGTTCAACAGCGCACACCTATAGTCTGACAATGGCAATTGACACAGCCCTGAGGACACACTACAACTGTCCTGTCCGTAGGGCCCAACGTCAACGGGTGGTACTAATCCCTCACTACCCCAGTCCTACATCAGAACGAGCAGCTCGCCTGTGGCTATTAATAACCGGACATGGCGGGAGCACGTGGGGAGCAGCTCAGGGCGGGCTTTGTGTGGCCTGCGGCTCGTGGCACTGGGAGGCAATCATCAAGTCCTTCATCATCATCTCCGGTCTCCAAATAAGGACATCAACACGCCACAGCGCCCCCTATCTACAGGCCGTGGAGGCAGTTAATTGGGACGCCAGCCGCCGTTTGGCTGGTTACCAACGAGCAGAAACGACTGCAGCTGGTAGGTACCCAGTGTGACGGCTCAGGTAATGGAGCTGCTTGCGGTGCGGCTGGCATCATCTCACCTAGCGCTCACTTATACCTGGGAGCTCCCTCTCTCCTCCAGTAGCTAGCCGCCTAACAGGTAGGTAATGAGCACATTAATCTGGACATGAACACACACAGAGCAATCTAATTACTACCTCTTCAATCAGTTCCCTGCATATCTGTATGTAACAAGAATCTCCCTTGTTTCTGTTATGGAGTGGTGACATATATAGCTATTGGCGTGAAAGGCCAGGACTGATGATAGGCTCTACTATAGTGATGTGTCTTCTACAAAACCAGTGCTAATGCCACAGATGTATCAGCAGCTCTCAACTACAGGGAGATCCTCTACCAGACCTGACTCCAGGCAGGCTAATAAGACGCTGCGGTGACGACAAAGCTATAATGATCGATACTGTATAAAGGACAAAAAGCAGAGGGAGGAGGTAGGAGGGCCTGGGATTGAGTAGACCACTAAGGGGATAAACAACGTTTTAGCACGCGATCTGCACCAGCACTGCTGGCTCGGTGTGAAAAGAAATGTCCACCAACCATTCATACAGTCCACCAGGGTGCCCGGGCTCATGTTTTATACTTTCTTTACAAACTAGTTTGTATCTTTGAAGTGTCACAGTCAATTGTTGACTCACTTTCTCAGAGGGTAAATCGTCAATGAGCGCCTAGGGCAAGGGCACAGAGTCTTTATTGTGTTTAAAGAAAAGAGGAGTGTTAAAATCGGTCCCCTTAGTGTTGGCGCCACTGAGGAGTGAAATTACGAACTCCCTAAGTGCTCATTGACCAGGCATGTTAAACATTCACTGTAGCAGTCGGTGCGAGAGTAGATGGTGGATGGCACTGGTTTAATTCTGCTTACTCTATCTTATGCACATATATAGCACTTGTTTAATATAGTCCTCTCCTGGATGGCACTCATTAAATATTGCAGTAGTCTAACAAGATTTTTCATGCCTTTGCCAATCTAGTGGAAACATGGACCGGTAAGCATCCTGCATATATTAACACATATTTTGGATTTTGCTACATTTATCATAAGGTGAAATTATGTGTAGCTACACTCTCACTCTGCTTGGACTGCATGGCTGTCCCTCATTGCAACTATATAACCGGCTTCCTCTGCCACTCTTTATTTTCCAATCCCACAAAGTAGCATAGGTCATTGCCCCTTCACTCACACTAAGAGCAGTGGGTATAGGAGCAGCTCATTCTTACATTAGTGACCTTCAACTGAGCAGCTCACAGACAAAGTGCTTCTGCCTCTTACTCTGGGCTCCAAGCAGAGTGTGGTGGAGCCCTCTTTGTTTCCACATTTTTCACCTCTCCAATTAAGCAACAGTAATCAACTGCCTTTGATAGCACCTCCTATGCAGCCAAGCAATGCCTCCAACTTTGATGATAGTTTGTGGTGTGCAGTATTTTTCATTGTCTCCGTGGAACCAAATGTACAGCTATTAGGAATATTTGTTTCTGCCTTCACTGTAGCTCGGCAACATTACCATTACCAAATGTAATTTACAGTCCATAGTCTTCACACGGCATTATTATGGATGAAGCTATGCTAATTCAAGCGATACAGTGAATGACGCCTACCAGAAGACACACACTTTCTGATTTCTCTAATAAATTCTGCATTTCCCATCTGATTATGTCTAAAATAGGTTTACCCATGCAATGGGAGCCAAACTTTACTCTCAAAACCAAAAGAACCATCACATTTATCAGCAGAAAAATCAACTTTGGAGATTCCCCTAATCAAACCTACTTTCTAACCTCTAAGCACAGAGTTACAAGGTTTGTCTGAACACATCACACATGGCTAAGACTGAAGTATGAGAAGGGGGTAATTAATGGATCTAGTCTCCAGCTCACGTACATCAGATACATTTTAAGCTATCATCCAGGAGACGCGCTTGGCAAGTCATATTGTATATGGCGAGTTGTGGTAGTATAGGAGTTAGTATTTCATGTTCTCGGTGATAATACTATATTCATGTCTGGCTGCGACAGAATCACTCTGGGCATCCATCCAGGGACTAATTCGATTAAAGCTATTAAAAGCCCGGTGAAAAATACCAATTTCCATTTTGAGCCAATTCCCTGTGTAGGCCTAACTGAGGTTGCAATGACACGTCTGACTGCCCCAGCCTTCAGCAGTGAGAGGCCCCGTCCTAACCTCTTCCCCTTTAATGTGCCCGCCCCCCAGGGTCCAGGCTCATTCAAATACACACTGAGTGATTGGAACGGGTCTCAGATGGGAAAGGGTCAGTCGGCATCAAGTCGGCAAGCCTTCACGGGCTTCTGCTGGATACAGACGGGGTCAATAGATCAGTTACATTCAACATTTCTGTTTAAAATGGAGATGGGTAGGGGAAATACAAATGGATTTTAGGTCAGTCAGCCAGCATCAGTTTAAAGCATTTTGGATGGAATTTCTTTGGGACATTCAAGTGATGTACGTGATAAATCCCTTTGAGCACAATTATAAAACCCATTTTAAAATCCGAATCATACACATTACAAGTTCCAGTCCCGGGAAATCATGTTATACAGTACATTATGCAACCGATACCACTGGAACTTGTCAACATGATGCAAGATAGACCCCTCTCTGATAATTAAACCGTAGCAAAACATCAGCATTTAAGACAACAAATTGCTGCCAGACCAATCCCTGAATGTGTAGGCATTTGGAGAGATCCAGTCTGTTTAGTGTTGTCTCCAGCCCACCGCCACAGCCGCTGCGCCTGCATCGCTGCAGTAGGCCCCTGATACTGCAGCTTCACTGTATTCTATTTGTAGTCCCCCTCCAGCCCAATGAAATTAAATTAAGCCGCCTGGACGTAAAAAATGCAACGCACCAAGCAAGCTTTGGGATCATCTAAATTTGGCTTTGACTACCTAAACGGCCGTAAGCTTTAAAATGCCTCTCAACAGGCTCTGTTTGGGATCATATAAATCTGACTGGCTGTCCTATTAAAAGCTCATGCGGGTAAAGTGTCTGCTCAACAGGTGGATTACGATACAGGAGTGTGCATATCAGGATGATAGCCCTTAAGCGTGTGGCAGTCGTTATATACGGGTGGGACACTTTAGATGCCAGAAGGGAAGCCATACCAGGGGGCCAATGCTAACGAGTGGCTTCAGCCTAAGCTGCCTCCCCAGCTCCCCATCTACACCCGTCCCCCAGCCTCTGATGCCGATATAACGCACTAATTGAGCTGCAGGGAGTTGGCTGACCTATTTAGAGCTGCTCAGCCGAGCAGCCCGTCTGGAAGGAGGAGGAGGCTTGCTAGAGCTATACAGAGAAAGGCTGTTCCGCTCTACCCAGCTGTTCAATCACAATATGGATCTTCTCTATAGCCTAGTGCATAGGCAAAGGGCGCTGCCTCTCACTGACCAGCAGTGTTTGCGAGCCCCAGGCACTTGGCGAACAGTCTCTGGGGAGTGAGAAATGCTGGCAGCTGGGGTTGGAGCAGCTCGCAAAGGAGCTGCTCATGGTGGAGGGGATAGATCTGAGGCTGTTCAGAAGCAGTATGTCTTAATGCCGTGAGGGTTGGGGATTTGAAGGGAGTGTGTTGTGGAATATAGAGGGGATTTAGTAGTGTGAGCCAATGTAGACGGACCCTTGTCGGTATAAGTTTATGGGGGCCCAGACATGTGGTTATCTGCCTTGGAAGGAGGGATCCAGGGTGCAATGGAGGCAACGATGTCAAGTGTACACACTGACAGCTTATGTATAGTAGATACACTTAGCTTTATTTGAAATATGGTTGAAAGCACTTTTGAATGGGATATACAATAATCTAGATGTAAAGTTCTGTGTATGTACATGTCATCACCTGCTTCAGTTTCATTATTTTGACATATTGCAGGATATGTTCAAGTGGGATTGTGGACTGTATACAAATGAATTTTACTGATCTAATGCTTATGGACATGATAGGCACATATCTGTTACTATCAACGTTTATGTATTCAAAGCATAAAGCAGTAGGGATGCATCAGTTCATCCAGACAGGCATACACCATATTGGTACCACACATACCCATGGTTCAGTCAGCTGTTAACATCACCACGTGACAACAAGACTTCCTCCTGACTGCCTCCCTGCATGGTAGATATGGTTTTCATCACATCTCCTCCTGTCAATACCTCAGACATGACACACAGGAGGAGGCAGGCCACTGCCATGCTGGCTAACATAGACCTTTTTTCCATGTGATTCCACACAGTAAATACCAGCCAGGCATGTAATAGGCGCCTTCCCTGACGGCAGCAACATTACCCCCAAGGCAAGGAGCTGCTCACACCCCAGCCCCCGACTCTGGGTACCCCCCTTCCTCCAGGTTATTGAGGCATATATGGTGCATCAGGAAGGGGCTAAGAAGTACATCAAAGGGACGAGCTTGTGAGGCTCTTCAGCAAGGGACTGATAGGGATCCAGTTTACCATACGGACACGAGTGATGATATCATGAACGCAAAAACACACAGGCAGCATCATGTCTGCAATCTGAAATTGGTTTCCTTTAAATCTGAGAGGCATCTCTCTCTGTACGAAGACAGCCGGAAGACAGGCAGTGCAGGGGGCACTCGCAGCGCTTCCCCACACCGCCATATCTCAAGCCTTTTGGTCCCTAGGGGTGCATACTGGAGACCGTTGAGGTTATGTATCAGTGGCATGAGGGGGAGAGGAGGGGCTGTCACAGGGATTGGATGGGTTGACTCAGAGGGAGGCAGTGGCTTCTCTCAGTGGCTTCCCCGAGTGGCCCTGTCACAATGCTAACCCCTCTTACCCTCTCCCACCACACGGACACACATACTATACCAGTCAGCTACAGGGGTTGGAACACGACTTTACCTTGTCCAGCTGGTCTACGCTGGCCCCGTAGGTGGCCACGAAGATCTGGATCCACGAGGTGGCGGAGTTGGCCATGTTGACGGCAGTGGTGCTGGTGGCTGCCGGGTGGTGCTGGCGCTAGTACTGACGGTGGTGCTGGGTGGTGGCTGGTGGTGGTGGTGCTGTCAGCGGTACTCCTGTCTCTGACTCCGTCCTCCTGCAGCTCCTCCTACTTCTCCAGGGCGGGGGGCAGGCAGCAGGCTCCGACTGGGCTTACTGACGCCTCGGGGACGGCCTGGAGGAAGAACCTGACGCCAAGGGGCCAGGAGTAGGATGGAGGAGCAGGAGGAGGAGTAGGACCACCACCTCACCACACAAAGCTAACCCACAGGAGGGTAGCCACAGGTAGCTATACTCTAGGTGTTATACCACTAGGTAGTACCCCTCCTGTGGGTAATCCTAATGTCGGCTATAATCCACGTGGGAGAGGGTACAGCCTGGTGGTAGGTAATCCACTCAGTGTAGGTGTAGGATGCCTGAGAAACACAACAACCAGAAGGAGAGTAAATCCAAAGGCGTTCTTATCATGTCATCCTCTGATCAGCCAGTATCCATGATTGCTGGTGTAGGGTGATCTGCTCGGCGAGCTGCTCACTCTACTACTATTACTACTACAGGCCCACGTTGTGGCGCTGTGCGGGTGGGAGGGAGGGAGTGGTGGTCGGCGCACACCACCTCCGACTAGCTCAGCTCTCGGCCGAGCTGTGGCGAGCAGCTCCCGACGTGTTCCATAACCGGCCCCGAGCAGCTCAGCTGGGGGCGTTCGTGTACTCACTCTTGGTTTCTAAGTATCACCTCCTTCTGTGAGAGATAAAATGTCCGTAATTGCCAACTTTAGGTATGTGCTCAACATTTTGACTCAACTTTTGTACATCGATTATTCAGCAGTACTGATAGGGCATGAGTGGACGTTATTAGCTTCGGTTTGTTTGAGTAGTTTAACGTCCAGCGGAGCCTTTGTAGACATTTCAGAGTTTCAGAAGGTAAACCGTATCATTTAGTGCTTATCACTAGGATTTATAATGTTACTTGCCCACAACAGTCTACAGCCCGGATCGAACATGGACAGGAATTCAGAATGCTGCTTACCAAATACAGCAATCACTATACTGAGTGTGTAAGTGTGAAGGTTGTTTGCTAGCAATCATGGCATAGCTTTACATGGGGCGTGGGTTACAGAAATCTATAGATGTGAAGACAAATGTGACCCCTTGCCAATGTTGACAGTACACGCAAGTGCAGCTTATACTTATTAAATATGGATGAGTCTAAATCACCTTCTTCGTATTAAACAAAGGACAAGCTGCTATCATTAATTTCTGAACATATTACACTGACTGGGCAATTATTTCACTCAGATTAACCGAGAATTTTTTCTTTTTAAAAGAAATAAAATAGGTCTACTGTATATCCGCATATTAGGTTCTATGTGATCCTTCAAACAGTGGGGTCTACACACTGGTTATTGCGGCTTCACCAAGGTGAGGTTGTCAAACGGTCCCACAGCAGGTGGCTGTTAGAGGGAGGGCTGCTGCTGCTGCTGGTACCGAGCAGCAGGCTCTACAAGCCATAGCGTCAACACTAGCCTGGTCCCTATTGATCCAGGAGGCCTGCTCTCACTCTCACACTCAACTCCATGCCGCCTCATGTGTCAACAAAAATATAGGACTTTTATTGACTCCAAGACAACTGGTTATTGATACTATTGATCTGTGTGGTCTATTATGAGTAAATTTGGGGAGCCTTGGGTTGGGCCAATTGTATAGGCGCCTGGGGAAGAAAGATGGTGCGAAGGTGGAAATAGGTGTGCTCTAATACATTTAAAGGAAGGGTGTTTTCTCTTATGCTGATAAAATTATTCAGTCAAATCCTAGTCTGATACCAACTTTTATTTAATATGATTGTATAATTTATTATGAGTGACTATGACTTCTGTTATGAAAAGCTCATTTTGACACATAACCCCCCGCCCATGATCTGGCCTTTTCCTAGTATATGGGACAGCGACTAATGCAACCCCCACCCCTTCCACGGCTCCCTGGCCTCCCTCATATGCCGTTATTGTGACATTCACTTTACACACGGCCGTCATACATCCTCCCCCACACCAGCATACACATGCCATATATCGGCTACCATATACCACGCTACCAACAAATCACCACCACCCCTCCACAACACAACACACGGACCTACTGCCTCAGTCCTGCCAGTGTTATACGTTATGTTATATCATATACAGAATATAGATCCAGCTACAATACTGTTATCATGACTGGTAGAATGACCCCACCATTAACCTGCTACCCACGCTTTTACTAAGTGCATGTCTTTGTATAGACTCTCTTTGGTGCTTTTACCCAATCTGGCGAGCACTGTTAACGTCTAGGGGCTTCCCATATCACCAGCAGCCTGCTCAGTAGGCTGGGCTGGACCCTGCCCTAGTCTACAGTCTGGTCGCCTATAACACAAAGGTTACACCAGACACCCACACAAAAAATCTATTTAGGACATTATATATCATCTACAGCCATATATCACTGTGTGGGCGGCCGAACATGGGCTGCAGGTAAATCAGTATGGCTATATTGAAACATCCTGGACAGGTCCATGGGCCATAGAACAGGGATGAAAGCGACCAATCTAAAAGAAAGATATGTTAAAATTGAGGCCCCTGAAAGAAGGTCTTTTATAGTTAAGGACAGGTCTTACCGACGTTAAATAACTTGAGATCAGGGGAAAACTTAAAGACTTTCATCCCTGATAGAAGCAGAACACAGAACTAAATTTATGAGCAGCTTGACGTTGCAAAAACTAGTTTTACCAATGAGTGCAGTACAACCTCCCAGTACAACCCCTCCAATGAGGCGTGTAGAGTGGTTTACAGGCATTTATAGAGCTCCTCTTATTTACTAACTAGACCAATAGATGGGACCCATACAGGTAGTTAGCGCCCACTTAAATTGCCTTCCGCCCCCTGGAGAGGCCATAATGGCAAACTTAATGGGCGTACATGCGATGTACACTGGAGCTACTGCCATTCTCTATATGGTGTGGTCTATGGGTGAGTTATACAAGGGCCTGGACTGCCCAGGAGACTATTGGACTGGTGATGCAGGGGAGGGATGCCTACAGGAGGTGATTAACTTTCACCCTTGATACAGGAGGGGCAGACCTTTAGGTGCAGGAAGGGTTGTATGACAAGGTTGTAGGGATTCACCGTGAGAAGAGAAGGCTCCCTGGGTGCCCATGGTGGCCTGAGGGAACATCAGGCATGCTTATCCCTGCCTGTAGTCACTATTATATCCTCTTTGGTCACTTGATATACCCATCAGAATATAAGCCAGCCTTTTAGACCTGGGGCAGTTTGGGATTGTGGTATATACAGGTGTTACTTTATAGGTAAGCTAATCTACCTCTACGATCAATATATCCAATAGTGAGTTATGTCATACAACGCCTGAAGACGTCAGGTAGGTCGCCCACTACGATCTATATTACATCAATGGACTCTATATATGTACATGGATGCCGATGCCTGTTGCATAACTTGTGTCCCCGTGTCTACAAACCCCATGCCATTTGTTGCAGATGTTCTCTAGGCCATATGTACAACCCCAAAACGATATTTCTTTTTACTGATTTACCATGTGACTATACGTTACCAAAAACATCATATATACATATATATATAGCAGTGATCTTCCGTATGATTTGCTAACTAAAGGCAGACATCAAGAACTAAAACATTAGTCTTTACAAACACTTGCCTGCTTAGCCCAGTTGGGAGCAAGCCTGCATTATCTGAATCCCAAGTGGAAACCCTGTTTAAACATTTTCATAACAAATGGAGCTTGTCTCGACATACACCAATTAAGGTATGCTTCTAGAAATTCGCAAATTATTCACAGGGTAGGCAGGATGACCATGACTCCTCCGATCACACGTGTTGCACGATACACACCCACACACTTGGCCTGTCACGATTCTCTGAGTGTAAACTGTATGAATAATAGAATATGATTACAAACATTAATTGCTCATTATCTTGTACGTGCTTGTCTGAGTCCCTGCTTTTACAACTCCTAAATTTACAGCGCCATCAGTTTTTATGTAGTATTCTTAACTATACATACAGATATGGTGTGTATATTGATTATGTGCAGTGAATGCAACTTCCGACAAGGATATACATTGTAGTTGTGATTGATCACTTCCCGTACACTTCCAAGGTCTCCAGAGTTAATTTCTATCACTGAAGTTCAGATCAGGGAAACAATCTATCATCCGTCTGATGAGGATTGATACGAATCAGATGCTTCTTTAATTGGAAGGATGATTGAGTAGGCTTAGTGTCTAAGAAGCCAGCAATCTGCAGAGGGAACTTTTAATACTCACTTTTAAGAAAGTCAAGGTTAGGCAAATTGAACTGGTTCAGAAACCTTTCAATATTGAGCTTTCAATTGGGACTTCCAAAAAACGTGTTTTATCTCTGCCAAAATTGATGGACAAGTTTTGAAATATAAATATATTATTAGAAATACAACACCCTCAATATCCCTGAGTAGTGTGAAAAGTAATAGGGCTAGACAGGGCATCCTGCCCTGCTAGTCCGTCTGCAGTATGCAGGGAGTTTGCCACCTTAGCACCTCAGCAGCTCCATCTTGCAAGGCTGTGGCCGGGCAGGGGTGGCATGAATAAGGCATAGGGGCAGGAGGAGACGATCCTAATCGGCGCCAGAAGACAGCAATTAGAGGCGCTAGAATTAATGGTGCAAGGCCTAACGACTGCGGCTGCTACACTGTCCTCGACTAGCCTTTAGCTGCACCAGCCCATGTAGTCATCCTTACTATGCAGCTTACAGTCCTGCCTGGTCCATGTTGGAAAACATTATAGAGTAAACTAACAACGTTTTTTTAATACAGAAATTCTAGAGAAAAATAGGGAATTCCTGCATATGTTGGAAAAGTGGCATCTCTGGCTACCATCCTACGTAGCCACACCTACCCTATTTAACAGCCCATGTAGCCACCCTTGCCAACCTACATCCCTACCAGTCCATGCAGCCATTCCTCTAGCAGATCACGAGTCACCCATACCAGCCTACAACCTACGTAGCCATACCTACAATCCTACAGCGTATGCCTACGGTAGCAGCCTACAACATCATTTTACCAGCAGTCTGCCGCTTATAGCAAGCTCAGTAAGTAGGGCATGAAAGTAGCACTTGTTACAGTTAGAGTATGGTGGACGGGTGGGAGACGTATCAAGCCTCGATTCGATTCGTGTATTGTATCTGTTTCATCTCACCCTATTTTTATTGAAACATTAAAATCAGATTTATTGTGGATAAGACAAGGCAGTGACCTAAGTGGTAGCCTTAGCTAATACACAGATACTAAACCAGGCTGAGCATATCAAAACTAATTTTATGTGGCTAAAAACAATGCATTTAGGCCCCTCTATTCCAACATTATCTGTGCCGTTCACATTTTACCTGTAAATTTACATTTAACAACGGCTAACTGAAGATGTGGAAGCTTTCATTTCTTTTATGAGAGTTTGGTAAATCTCTTTTATATTCTATCTGGGTTAATACCTGCAATCGATAGAATATATCATTCTGGTGGTAGGAGCTCACGATGGGAAACAATCCTGAGACAGATCCGATCTGTTTCCATGGCAACGGTCCATAACAGGACAATGCCTACCACAAAAGTGTTCACTTCCGATTGGAAGCCAGGCCCATATGTCTTTATCGTTAAGTCGTGGCTGCTTCCAATGCCAACCGCAACCCTACCCTACCATCTCACGAGCCCAGCTCATAAACGTATAGAAGGTGAGGGGTGCAGGACGAGGGGACTCTCACGAATCTCCTATAGGCCTACAGTGTGTGGGTGAGAGAGGGAGGGGGGTAGCAACCACCAGGGGTGCTGTAATCGGGCTAGGGGCATCTGAAGTCGCTCACTAACCAACTGTGAGAAGGAGATTCAATATTTATACCAGGGGCTGCTGGTGTGGGAGGGGGAGCGGTGTGTTATAGGTGGGAGGGCAGGGTGGCCGCACCCTCCCCTGCCCTCCACAGACCACCTCCACCAGACACAGATGTTTTCACGCTGCTTTGGGTCCAATACAGGCGGCCATGGCTTTCTCGACTGCGTCTTTAACGGGGAGAAACGCGGCGCGCCTGTACACCCAGCGTCCGTCCTCGTGGTAGCGTTTCTCCACTGAAGGCGGCTGGTCGCCGTCCGCGCCACCAGAATAACGTTATCCGCGCGGCAAATCTTATCAAGCCCCCTTCTCATCCCTCCCCCCCCTCCCCCCCCCACACAAACTACAGCCCCCTCCCGTCCGCTGCCAATCCCACCCACACGTACACAGCCACACAACCAGACACACTCTGTGATTACAATCAATGCCCAGATCGGCCCTTCCTCCACCCTACTCCTCTCACCATCCGGCCTCATTTTCCTGCTGCTTACACGTTTTTCTCCAACTTGGTGACGTTGTCCTGTGGAGTCATCTGATTGTTGGATCTGCTCTTCCTCCATGAGCATCGCAGCTTTAGACGGTGCAGTACTACAAGAAACCACCCCTTGTGTATTGTATTTGATACTAGTGTATTTACCAGGTTACCATAAAGTACACCCACCCACCCCTTGTCACGCCTTATCCCATACCTCCAGCATTGTTTGTCACACTCAGGCCAACACAACCCCCCCCCCGACCCCTTCGGCGTGACGTACTTTGTGGACAGCCCCCAAGGAAAACATAAGTATATATACTTGTTGTCCTTGGGAGCTGTCCATAAAGTAAGTATATGGGTTGTCCACGTAAATGAGATATGCTGCCTGACATTGCATTATACAGATAGCAATCCCTTCCCTTCTCAACCGTTAAGCCGTTCAATCCTTCCTGTCATAGCAGAAGGAAATCAGTGCCTCGTATGGCTTTTATCTAACCTTTCGCTTACCTTATAGCATTGGTACATTATACCCCCATGTCTCTTTACTCGGACCTCACAACCCGTTTCTAATTTCCCTCAACCCACATCTAGCTTCCCCTGTAGGCCCTGACACCCCCACCCTCACCCCACCATCTAGCATCAGTGATCTGCTGCTAGTTTTCACACGGCCGCCGGCTTCCTCCAGGGCTGCCTCTGGGTTCCCGGCAGGCCTCTGTAGATCTCCTCCTGGTCTCATGCCTCTCCAGGGAGTGACTAAATGAGACAAGACTCACCTCCCGCAGCAGAATGTCAAGTTGCTGTGTTGTCTAATTGTCTAGGGAGAGCTGCTTTTCTATGTGGATGTATATATATGCTCCACCTGTATATTGAGGTTATATAACGGTATCGATACCTTTTTAATGTGGATATACCATAGGTAAAGTCTAAACATATCCAATATTGAATATTATATGAGGCTTATAAAGGAATATATTCATCGGGATTAATACGTGATTTTTCTATTCTCGAGACTCCGCGAGGAAAGGAAGTATTGTAACGCGAGGAGCTTAGCTACAGAAGTGAGCACATATGAAGATGTTTGCAAATGCTACAACGCTTGTTTTTGCAATTACATATACAATGTATTGTTCCGCTAAAGCCATTGAACAATGCTACAATGTAGGTATTGACATTTGAAAGCAGGTGCTTGAATAATGTGGTTGTTGCCTCTTTATTTTCGTCTACTGTAGATCCGCCCTGCAAAAGGCTTATTGCATTCCTGACCGTCTCTTTTTATCATTTCCAGGAACAAGTCGATGATTGATTATAGCCCAATATGCGTTGATACCTGTTCACCACCAAGCCCCTCACCCCTCTACCCAGCCTTTTACAAAACATATACATACCTCCCGACCCCTACTCTGTCAAAACACACAAACACCTTTGCTTGCAAACATCATTTCCTCCCCTCCAGGGTCGGCAAACCGGAAGTGAGGCCACTGCTTCCTCCTGGTAACGGCAAAGAAGGCGTCAACGGACGCTGGAGGTGATCGATAATGTAGGCCGCTTGCTGGAGCCACTGTTGATGTCAAAAGCCTGAGCTGCTCGCCGCCTATGTCCTAAGCATGACACCTGCTGCAGAGCCACTCTCCTGTATCGACCCAGTGAGCAGCTACAGGGACAAAGTGGATTACCTCCCCACCAGTCTCACAGCCATCAGCACCAGCCATAAAGATGCTGGCAATTTGATTGTATCCAGAAGTGGCGCGTGGTCCTAACGACGCTGATGGTCGTCATGGTTATGCTCCAAGGTCTCTGTTATAATGAGGGAGGAAGGGAGGGAGGGGGGGGAGTGGATGTCAGGAGAACCTTCCAAGGACACCATCCTGAAATTCCCACTACATGGTTTTGGTGCCTTTCAGCTATGGAATCAACAAATTATTGGTTGAAGTATGTTGTGGTTTTCATTTAAGACTTCCAATGATACACATGCTTTTTGTTATTGTTGTTGCGGGGAGGGGGGATCATAGAGCTCATGCCCTAGGGTGAGATGTTCTAGGCGGTAATGTCCTAGAATAGGGAGGCAGTGTGGGAGGCAGGGAGGAAGACAGTGAAGCAGAACGGAGTGCAGGGACAGGGGCAGACACCATGAGAGGGGGTTGATGGGGAAATGGGAGTACTGAAATGAGGAATGTGTTCTCAAATTAACTTCCAACGCTGCTGGGTACCTACAGATATTGGATTTAGGGGACCCTGGAGATGCCTCCTGGGTTTGCTACTCGTTACAGACCTCCTCCTGTTGGGCTACATGATTGTATTTGTGTCGTCGTGTGAACATGGAAAACCCAATGTTCCATTACTCTAAAATAAAGACTAAACACCTCATTTGACACATGTTTCAAATGATGTGCGTTTACGATTCCTAAATCCCCTGAAGCATGTGCTTGTGATACCACCATGCATTGGTATTTAAGAATACACTAAATATATGTTTTGCGTACATCAGGATATATTCCAACGTAAATCCTCATAATGCTAAAGCAGCTAAGAGATTCTTCTTTGTGTCTAGACCACACCAACATATTGGCTCAACTACTGAGCGGTTCCCAATAAAGCAGATCCTGGCATCACACACCAGGTCTAGACACAGCCTGTTGGTCTGGAGGAGGCTGTGTGTGGACACGGTTTGTATCCAGCAGGTGTGTGGTAGGGGCCTCCAGGCGGGATCCAACAGGATCCATGTCACTCAGCCCTCTGCGTTAAGGCACCTAAAGCTGAGCCCAAACACAAGGTATCTCCATATGGCCTGGGATTTAGGGACCTGAGGTGGAACCTGACTGAAAGGATGAGATCGATTGGCCTCCAGGGGGAGGCTCTAAATTTACCTCTAATGCTCTAGGGTACAATTTGTTCCTGTTTTATATCGAGGAAATCGTATGATCATCTATAGTGTTTGACCCAACACAGACATTACAGTGTGTCTTGGTGCACTTCTAATACTCTCTACTGTAACAATGTAGGCCTACTGTCTCCCTCATCTCCAGCAGGAGACATATAGACAGAGAATGGTTGGAAATGAAACATACTGCAAAACAAAAACACAAGCTTTCCAATGTGAGCACACCAACATATTGGCTCAACTACTGAGCGGTTCCCAATAAAGCAGATCCTGGCATCACACACCAGGTCTAGACACAGCCTGTTGGTCTGGAGGAGGCTGTGTGTGGACACGGTTTGTATCCAGCAGGTGTGTGGTAGGGGCCTCCAGGCGGGATCCAACAGGATCCATGTCACTCAGCCCTCTGCGTTAAGGCACCTAAAGCTGAGCCCAAACACAAGGTATCTCCATATGGCCTGGGATTTAGGGACCTGAGGTGGAACCTGACTGAAAGGATGAGATCGATTGGCCTCCAGGGGGAGGCTCTAAATTTACCTCTAATGCTCTAGGGTACAATTTGATCCTGTTTTATATCGAGGAAATCGTATGATCATCTATAGTGTTTGACCCAACACAGACATTACAGTGTGTCTTGGTGCACTTCTAATACTCTCTACTGTAACAATGTAGGCCTACTGTCTCCCTCATCTCCAGCAGGAGACATATAGACAGAGAATGGTTGGAAATGAAACATACTGCAAAACAAAAACACAAGCTTTCCAATGTGAGCAAACTACCTCCATATTAGCCAGCTGCTCCGAGGGCAAATAGCACCATCTTGACCTGGACCAGGCGGCCTGTCCAAATCCACTCCTAACACTACCAGTGCAGGCAGATAACTAACATCGATCCAGATAAATCATTCTCAATGGGTGCCTAAATGTTGACCCATTCACTACCTGCTCCTTCAGGGAATCACATTTAGGAACAGGTATAACATGCACCAAGCAGGGACACGACCAGCCCCTCCAGGGTGTGATCGATAAGCAGAGGACCTCCTCCAGGCGGGCGGCTGGGGGCAGCTGTTTGACCTGTGACCTGTGGCTATAGTGTGGGGTCAGGGCATGTTGGTGAACCACCTACCAGCATCTTTAGCAAAGGCCAGAGTCTGCTTTTATGTTGTGATCTGTGCAGAGGTTCCCTGACTACTTGCTTTATGTCTGCGCTATTCAGTGACAAAATTAAAATCTATAGCAGATTGATTTACTGGAAACCTAAATATTTTAATGAAATTCCAAGGAATAGTCTTAAAATCAACGATTGTTTAGGACTGAAACAATCAGCTCATTAAATCTATTCCCACCAACACTAGGGACGTTGAAAGTTATAGAAAATCTAATATCAAGCCTTCCCATATATCTACACAATTATTCTGCAGCATTCACAGTTTCCACACGAATTTCCACTTACATACCAGCATACATATAGTGCCCGCAGCGTGTCCTTTTACAAGGACACACTAAGGTTGCTCTGCAGCAGCTGTCTAATGAACCTCCTACCTTGCCACACCTGGTCATCGTTGAGCAACGAGTAAATGATGACTTACCTGCAAGAGAATAGGAAAAATTCAATTAGATGACATTCACAATACATCTTCCTGGCATTACAAGGTCAATGTTATCAGTGTATAGGCCTACTGGCATGCAAGTACATGTATTCCAGTACAGAATGTCCGTTCATAAGATGAGATAAGGACACGTAATAGCAGAAAAAACATTAAACCATGCAATACAACTAAACCGTATTGTATGACCAAGCAGCGAATGAGCTCCTCGTGTCCACTGCTCAGCTAAAGTTAGAGATGGTATATCACTCCAGTAGACAATGCACTAGATGGTGCATGGGGCGTGTAAAGTAGGTGGTACTAGGGAGCAGTACTATTTGATGTTCTTCTGCTATATTTTGCTGGGCGACGGTTTTCGGTACGTTAGTGTTTGTAAACCCCCTCCCCCTTTGAAATTTCCTTGGCCTGGCCCTGCCATGTTGGTGTCATCTAGTGCATATTGGAGGGCAGACCCACGGCCACGCCCTCATCATAACAGACACGCACCCTACAGTACAGCATGGCTGCACAATTCCTTCATCATTTATGACCTGCACTGCTTTATAATATAAGGTCTGCTGACTTGGCAGCGGAAATATACCCCTTATCCCAATGGTGGCCCTTTGCCTCCTCCCATCTCCGTAATGCTCTAGTCGGCATTGTCTGTGGGCGGATCTGATCCTAAGTCACACTACCCCCCATCCCTGCCATGCCTTCTGTCCATCTCCGTCGGCCTTGCTTCCGCCCATGTTCTGCCTCCTCCGCCTCCTCCAGGGCCTCCCTCCACACCAGCCCACCCCTCCTTAATCCCCTCCCTTGTCCCGGTAAGGACCTTGCCGTGTCTTGTCATGCAAGCTGCCATCGAGTCGGGCGGCGTCGGCAATGACCTCTCTGACATCCCGCACGCACTGTATACCCACTATGCTATCCTTGAATAGTGCACTAGTATAGTATGTGAGGGGGTGGGTGGGTGCTACATATACATGTGCTTGCATGTAGGTACTTTGCATATAAGTATAAAGATTGATATAAAACTGGAAAACACACCCTTACACTGACAGACACAATGGTCGTTAGTCACTGTGTTAATGTTAGATAGCAGATAATATATTGCTATGTCCACATATCATACCACATAATGATTGCATTATACAATTAATCATGTCTCCTACCACTTTAACTATATCCACCCATCCCTTCTTGTATCAAGGATGCTGTGCCTGAATACGGACAGCATCTTCCTGTGTCATCCCACCTCTTATCCTTTCCCTAAACTGTCTATGTCAGGGTAGGGACTCAGAGCCTCTGTTGTCACGTACCGAGTGCATACACGACATCATGGCTTATAATGTCAAGCAGATTTAAACAGGTTTTAAACAGAAAGTATAGCTATATCATATCCTTCAGACTTCAGAACTTCAGAAAACTCAGTAACCTTACAAACACAATTCCCCGTACAGAACTGCTTCTGGATCCTTTACATAAAAGGATTTACAAAGACGAGAACGATCAATTGGATTGTCAGAAGTCACTGTGCAGACACATTTTCCACCTACCAATTGATGTCGCCATATGAATGTCGTATAGATGGAGAGGGCGGACGGAACGGGAGATACAAAACGCCCAGACGCTACGAAGC
Organism: Harmothoe impar; assembly: GCA_947462335.1. Classification (NCBI taxonomy): domain Eukaryota; kingdom Metazoa; phylum Annelida; class Polychaeta; order Phyllodocida; family Polynoidae; genus Harmothoe; species Harmothoe impar. The sequence goes on from OX381710.1 coordinate 38,386,141, forward strand.
AAAATATGGAACTTTAGAATAAAGAAAATGAAAAGAAACATCCCAACGCAACTCTGGCTGTCTGAACAATTTCTACTGAAGTGTAAACATGAATTACACTTTGACTGTCGTGTTCACAGTTAAATGCCATATGTCATCGTCAGAAAGTATACATCTCTGTATGTCTGGTGTAGGGACAACTCTGTATGTCTGGTGTATATACATCTCTGTATGTCTGGTGTAGGGACATCTCTGTATGTCTGGTGTAGGGACATCTCTGTATGTCTGGTGTAGGGACATCTCTGTATGTCTGGTGTAGGGACATCTCTGTATGTCTGGTGTAGGGACATCTCTGTATGTCTGGTGTAGGGACATCTCTGTATGTCTGGTGTAGGGACATCTCTGTATGTTTCCTGTATGGACATCTCTCTATGTCTAATGTGTGGACATCTCTGCATGTCTCGTGTATAGAATCTATCTAGGTCTCGTGTAGAGACTTCTGAATCTCTGTATGTCTTATGTATAGACATCTCTGTATGTCTCGTGTAAAGATATCTCTGTATGTCTATGTATGGACATCTCTGTATGTCTCGTGTAAAGATATCTCTGTATGTCTATGTATAGACATCTCTGTATGTCTCGTGTAAAGATATCTCTGTATGTCTATGTATGGACATCTCTGTATGTCTCGTGTAAAGATATCTCTGTATGTCTATGTATAGACATCTCTGTATGTCTCGTGTAAAGATATCTCTCTATGTCTATGTATGGACATCTCTGTATGTCTCCTGCATATGCATATCTGTATATCTCGTGTGAACAATATACCCTATCTGCTACGGACGTCATTCCGACTACACTGTTAGAAATTACCGTTGGTTATACAGAGATTCACCGTTAAATTTAACGGTGCATCACCGTTACTCGATATTACGGTGAGGCAGCGTCAACCCAATTGCTTTTACAGTGATCCTCCGTAAACCATTACGGTAAAGCACTGTTATTTCCTTTACAGTGAAGTTCCGTAGTATAGGAAGTTCAATCTTTTCCAACTAGGTGGCAGCCTAGTTCCAGAGGAGATTTCTCTGAAGCTTCAACTATGAAAAGTGGACTACATCTATTAGAAATCAAATTACCTCTTTCAATACAGCATCAACATTCTAGTCTAAACCTAAGCTTGATCGAATATTCATAATGAGTAGATAATTAACCTTTGTGGGACACCGGCAAGTAGTTTGGATACCATAGACACCTCTACTGTGGTACTGAGAAATATATATATGAATATCACTGGAGTTGTGGTTTTATAACAATCCTAGCATACTTCTGCTTGTAGATTATGATGGTAATGTGATATGAGACATTTATCTATGTCTCTTAGTGCTTAATTCATGATAATTATGAATTCTAGTCACAAAGATGTCTTTATGAATTGGACATGCAACCAAATCAGACATGGGGAATAATTGTAGTGAATTGAGAACATAATTATGGCTGCAGAATGATCTGTCTATGCAAATCATTATATAAAAGATATAATCCTCATATGGTTGAGCCACTGCAATAGCTAATTAAGCCTCCTTAGTCTTTGTTTAAAAATAACGGTGAAAGCTCGTATATGATTACGGTGACTTCCAAAAAACTGTGACCCTAAAATAAACGGTGAAAGCTTGGCATCCATCGTTGCCAGTGAATCACCGTTTTTTCTACGGGGGATTTTTAACAGTGTACCGGTAGTATTTCTTCAGAAATGAATTCTAAGATATGTTAGTTCAACTAAAGTGTCAATATAAAAGTGAACTACCTTCAGCCTACATTTGCTGAAAACATGGATACCTCAAGTCGGCATGTAAATGGTCCATGGGGTCAATTTAAAGGGAAGGTTTGCTGCACTGGGAGTGGTCAAATTAAGCCATGGGGCGTGTCTGCTAACATGTCAATTTAAGTGACTTCACGAGAAGGGCAAGAGGCCACTTTTTGTGCAGATTGCATGTGCTGACACTCCATGAGGCAGACTCCATGTCCCAACACCCCACCAACCAGGGTGCAGGCAGGAACAGGCCCCTCATCATGCAAACCTCCAGTGTGAGAACACGTCAGCGGGGGTATGAAAACATGTCACTCCCACTGCCCTCCACCCACTGCCCCTGTGCACATGCCCCGGCATGTGGCTGGGTGAGGTGTGTGGGTGAGGCCCTGGAGGGCTGGAGGAAAGTAGGAGATGGTGTTGGGGGTACTGGAGAGATGGGTGGATGGGGGGGGGGGGGGTATATGAGTGGTGGGAGACGGCGACTTGCCAGAGCTGCTCCCCATCCGCTCACATCAGCTCTAACGGGGCTTATGATCCCTGACAGGCACACCAGCTGGTATGACTAGCCCCCATCTGTGGGAGAGCTGTATGATCAAGGCTTGTTTCTACATCATTTGGCTGGTCTGCAAGCTGAGGGGATTTTATGAAGGTTGGCCTTTCTGTTACTCCCCAGCCCCACTCTACTCCTACCCCAACCACTCCCTCAACAGTCACATGCAATCCAGACGTGTTTTTAAACATGATCATTTATCTTATGTTTTACGTCAATTGACACGATACTTAGATGACTTCATGGGCTTTTTAAATGCAATTGCATTCGTATGAAGCAATATTGTATTCCATTATTTAATTTGTTTGAACAAACTATGCTTTAATGATGACTGTACCATGATAACAACACACGATAATTTACCGAGTATGTGATTTTCATCAGTCTTTATGTATATCGATAAGCTGGTGTTGTAAAATTGGAATGTATATATAGACTTGGTTTCCCCCTCCCAACATGATGTATTATCTGGAAGTAGTCAGGGACACATGTATATTTTGGCACGAGGTGAAGGTTGGCTGCTGAGGTGGGCGGTGTCATATGGGATTAGCTGTAGTTGCTCCAGGGTGTATAGCCGTCTACCCTGGAGCAGCATTATGTGTGGTGGGAATGGTGGATATATAGCGGTGGTAGGGAGCATGGATGGTGGTGGTGGTGGGGGGGGGGGGGTACACTATTCGCTGTAACACTCGGTCACCCTCCCCCCTTACAACATAGAGATATCATTGACCTTCAACATGCTCCCACAACATGACCTACAAGGGGCCGTATTGTTTTGAGCAGCTCAGTCAATGCTCAGCCAATTCTCTTGATGCTAATATTATAGAAATGTAGCTGTCCATAGAAATGTAGCTGTCCATAAATAACGTGACATTTTACAATATACTGGGTAGGCCTTGTAGTTGTAACCCACATGGTGTTCAGTAGCCATATTGTCAACGACAAAACGAGTACAAAATGTATACTGCTATTTACTTGGATATACCTTCACATAAAACCCTAGTACTAGAGTCCATTGTATATATTCCTGTATTATAGCAGAGGTTTATCACCAATATCGAATACCAATACATGTTAGAGCCTCTCATCCTTGACATCCGTCCCTCCTGATACTGTCCTTCACCTCTAAATACCAAAACATGGCCTCTCCCTTCATCCACATCCCAAATGCCCCTCACCTCCACACCACTCCATACCAGCAAACCTTTTTGCGTGTCACCCCAAACTTCCAGGCGTTTCCTGCCCTCTCCCCTTCCACTGCTAGGTCTGTTTCTCCAATATACATCGGCCATCCCCGTCTTAGCATCACGTTATCCCCGGCTGGCTGGGCGGCCGCCTCTCAGCTAATGCGGCGTGCGCTTCCCGCCGGCCAAATCGCCGAAATATGGCCCGCCTTCGGCGCCCGCCCTCCACAAAGCCGGCCCCATTGATTTCTACACTTTGTAACTGCGGCCCGCCTGTAGCCAGGCCTGGCCGTAAGAAGGAATAGGGCACCAGTCTATGGGGTGCCTACTGTATCGCACAATGTCATATTTGTATTGCTTATTTTGAAAATTGAGAATGGTTTATGTCTATAGCCTTTGTAAATAGCACTTATTAGTTTTTGCTGTTCGAGATCTGAGCCTGTTTACAGTTAGATATTGCATGCAATTTATTGCAACTGCTTTTCCTACAGTAATTATTGTCTATTACAGCCGATGTGGTTGATACGTCTCTGAAGGGTTGGCATGGTTCACCAATGCAGAGCCGGCGAGTTACTAACCATGCAGCACTGCCTCGGTGCATCATGATGGTAAAGACGAGGCATTAAGATTAATACTTGGTCCACGGTTGGCACTATGTGCCTCATGGAGGGGGGATGGGTTCCTCTAAGGTGGTGGTCATTTTTTAACAACATGGGGGGGGGGGGTGTGGGGTTCGGTGGATTTTCGCGGGAGCGGATCAACATTTTTGGGGGCAGGAGGGGTCGAAAGTATTTTGCCCCCCCCCTCAGGCAAGTTGAAATTGAGCGCGGCCGACCCCTTTGAGCTATAGTAATACGCGGGCTTTTCCACTAAAAGGGGGTCCAAAATTTTTGCTTCCCCCTGCCGAAATCCACCACCCCCCATGTTGTTAAAAAATTACCACTCCCTAAGTACAACTGGCGTGTGTTTGCAGGGCAGCAGGGGGAGGGAGGGCTATGTGCAGGGTAAAGGGAGCGGGGTAGGGGGTCTATCAGCTGAGACGGACAGCTCCCCGTGGTAGGCCTGTCTATACCCCAGACCTAAATGATGGCGCCAATCGCCACACCCCTACAAGTACCAGTCCACCAGCAACCAGCCTTCTTACATGCTATTAGGGGATAGATCCTGTTTTTTTTGTGTGTGTCTGTATGTCAACTCTATTTCTTATGAAAGATATTTATTGCTCTATAGATCCATTTCTCAAGATTCAACTGGCCTTCTGCCTCCTGCTCCCTTATCAAAGGTGCCGAGCGACTAGTACTCCCAAGTAGGCATGACATATATATGTATATAGTCACCCCACCATCTCCTTGCACTGGTATTATATTAGTGTGTCTATCTTATCACTCAGCAGAACACGCATCACCCACATTAATATCCAGACTACAATACGACCACCTGCCACAATAGGGGCCAAAAGCCTGCAATAAATGTAGGATTAACTGCTGTAATTAGGAGCATAAACTTTCAATTAAGGTAGACTTATGGTCGTCTCCATTAGATCCTATCCATACTTTGTAAGGCGGATGGCAGTGAAGGAACCTAATATTGAGGAATACCCACAGAGTATGGCAGAACATGTAAATGATATTCTGAGCCGTATCCACAGATCCGTTGCATGAAAAGCAATCCCCTATCTGATTACTATATAGAGAAAATACAAGAAATACATCCATTTTTTCAGATGGGTCGGCAACAACTATAAACTCTATGGTATGATATATACTTGTTTTCTAAACAGTCACCAGCAGGCTGTAAGATATCATGAGATGGCCATTGGCTGGCTGTGAGTATGGGTGTGGGGAGAATAAGCAAAATGTCGGGTGTGTGCAGACTGTGAGATAACCACAGCGCCATGGCAACAAATTCAATCAAAGGTCAGCGCCAGTTGTCGATACTGGGGGCTGGGACCGACTGTTGGAGGTGATGGTATGGGTGGGGTGGGGGATTGGCAGAGCTGGCCTTGGGTAGCGGCCTGTCTGCCTCACCCCTCATCTGCCCTGTCTGCCCTGCCCCGTCTCCTTCCCCTCATCTATGCTATAGCCTTACGCTCCTTCACATGCCCTATCTCCTATAGGGTGACGTTACTCATGGCCCTCTTGACATGCGGCCCTCCGTCTGTGCCCTATGTTTTGTGACCTCCATACCTCTTCACATGGTATTGCCGGTCCACGACTGTTCACTCAAAACAGCCCCCTGCCTCCACTCACGCCATAGGCCAGTAGGTGGATACATTTTAGACCAATGAAAACATTCCCTCCATGACCGCATCCATAGCATATTAAAGACAACCAGCTTGACCCCATATATTCCATTCAATATGGAATGCTCTTTCAGAATGTTCATCTTACAGACAATGTACAGACAGGAAGGGGTACAGGACAATGGTCAGCAGCAGCAATATGCTAACAGACCGTATTCATGTACATCAGTATGGGAGGTGTCAGCAACACGGGAGGGCAATCAGACATGGGAGATGCTAAGTGGGGTACAGTGCTGGGGTCAGTGACGAGCATCAGGAGGGTTGGGTCTATTGGCATGAGGTGGCACAGGGGATATATGGGGTGCTGCAAGACCCTCGAGGGTTGGGGTCAGAGGCAGCAGGGTAGGAGCTGTAAGCATATTGGTGCCTGGGGTGATGTCCTGCCTGAGGTGCAAGGGGCAAGTAGAGAAGGCAGGGTAGGTGCCTGTTGTAGCCTACAGGAGGAGGGAGCGGCTTAGCCAGGTAGGTGTGTGTGAGGGTGTAACCTACAGGAGGGAAGGGATCAGTTCTGGTGAGAGGCTCTGTGGTCTGTCTGGTACCCTCTGGAGGCGGATTAGGCCTGATTTCGGGGTGGATTCCGGCGGACGGTCAGCCATGTCCGCCTGGCCTCCGCCATCAATCATGACTTGCTGTGATCACATAGACGGGGGCTGGACAGGGACAGGGGTGATCAGCAGTTGGACTAGCAGTGGGCTGGTCGGTTGGCAAGTGGACATGGCCGTGAGGTCTGACCACCAAAGGTCTGAGGCCACCGAGGCCATTTCCTGGCACCAAACAGTCTTGGCCAGAGCCCAAAATGACAAACTTGGCCTCCAAAACCAACTGGATCTGTGTCATGAAAGGACATGGCTTCCTGCAGCTGGCTGGCAATTGCTGCGCCCCAACATGGCTTCTTGATACTGCTTACACAGTGCAATGATCACAAGTGGCTTCCAAAGCCAATAGATATGTGGCTTCACAGGAGTGTTACTGTTTAGTAGCTTTCCGATGCCAGGGACTCAATATGGCCAATACAATATATAGAGGAACAGCATAGGGCTTATGATGCTGTAAATGCATGCTTGTCTTATGATTGAATACATGTATAAGTAAAGGGTATCATATATCCGATATTGTAATAACGATATGAGATGACGATGAAATAAGCTGCGGAAAGTGTAGAAAATACATAGAAGGTTGTATCTCATGGAAAAACGCATCTGATTTGAATCGTATCGCATCCTATATCCCAAAAACGGGTCTGTTTGTATACGCTCCGCTAAAAGATATAAACTCATTTTTATTGATGGTAGTATGGCCACAAAGGGGACCAGTACCATGGTATTGCCAAAGGCAATATAGCTAAGACCTAAATGGAAATGTAATAGATTTGTTACCAATATCCCAAACCACCTAACAAAATAACAATACCCACTCCTAACCATCAACATTGCAATGGCTCAAATTTCTGTACCAAACCTAGCTACATTATTGATCACTGCCTCAAAAGAATTGTCCCTATAGACTGCAGGAGTGTGAGAGACCTGGTAATCCGACAAGGTCGTTCAGATAGGCCTACCCGTCCTGAAGGGCTTCTAAGTGATAATCCCCTGCGAGGAGAGTCATGTAAGTGGGTGGGAAAGGACTGGTTGGGGCATCATTGGCAGTCTTCCACCCCACCCTTGCACTGGAGGCAGGAAAATGCAGATTTAAGAGCTATGAAGGAACCTTTAAGAACTCATATATTAATGACAATTCTCTGATGCACCTTTAAAATGTCTTAACCTCAATACACTTCATTAACCAATATTTGTAAGCTTTTTTACTGGAGCCCCTTATGACTGACTGAGACTACTAATTTATGTATCAATGCGGGAATGCTGCAAATTTGCTTTGTCGACTAAGCTCTCCAGATGGGCAAAATATTTCTGACCCTGCCTGCACAGGCTAGACGGTCTCAGTCATCTGAGTAGGGCTCAATTATCTCCAGTCCACAACTGTGTGTACACATGGTGTAATCGAGTTTCCCGAGTCACTCCGGCCAAGGGAAGTTTGTGTAAACACAGCTTATTCTGTTTCTCCGATGGTCAACAAGGGTGATGAGACTATCAATTTCTTGACTCAATTTCTATGTAGATTTTGTCTCAGAGATCGTCTACGTATCGTATTTTTTGTTTGACTTTCCGTGTACATTATCCGGTTCTGTTTAATAGCCCTATACTCACTTCCAATTTTACACATATTTCTAAAGCGCTTGCATTTATATTTCATTAGAGCTAGCACAAAGAATTTGTTAGAAACTAGTATGTATATCCTACACCGTATAGCAGAATGGGCAAATGAAATGTCATCTCTACCTATTCATCAGACATTGTAAATGGACTCTGCATGGGATAGCGTCGATATCTCTAGTGGTCATATAAAGAGCCGACAAATTGGTAAGACGACTTTATTCATTCTTCCAAAGTCTACTCTTCAAGGACAGTTCAAATAGCCAAAACAGAAACGTTAGCTTTCCAGTTATAGGAAATAGAGCTACTTAAGGGATTCCAGCCCCTCTGTATTTAGTGTTCACCTGCCTCCTGTCATCATGCTATAGGCACTGTCAGTGTATGCAGCCTGTAGAACCCCCTGGGAAATGATAGCTGCGTTAGGTTAGCATAATTGCATTATACTGGAAAGAAATCCTCATTCAGTGACAGTGTCTGACAGTGATCCAGGAGCAAGCACCTACTGCATGACAAGTAGGGACTCAAGGGGATATTCTAGTATACTGCAGCCATAGGAAGGTAGGTCATCAAAAGCATATAAGGCTGAGCGTCTAATGTGCCTTCCCTGAGTTTATTCAATCAAGGAGACTCAAGTGAACAGCATCTTTTTTGATAGAATTATCTGAATTCATGGATGTGTTCTGAATGTAGACTGAGTGATAGGGTTAGAGCCCATTTCATAATCATAATGTGTGGTCTATACACAGATAAGGGGATGAACGATATTCTAATGGCATATAGCCTACAGTGTAATGCTACGCTTTCATGGATGAGTAAAATTCCCATTGAATACCCTGACCGATCAATGAGATTTCAATTTTACTAAATCATCGTCCCTACGCCAAAGCCAGAGAATATAATCAAAATCCCGTTGATGTCATCGGGATAGCACTGGCAGCCCCCTCTGATGCTAAATGGTGGACTATCGATTCAAATGGCCACCGACACCAACGACTTCCATGGTGTCTGAAAAAAAATGTTTGCGTATGGTGTAGTGGTACAGGTTCACTTCCGAATTGCTGCAGCAATTAGCATCTCCTCAAACTTGCAAATTTGTTTATCCTGTGGGACCCACCACCATCCTAAAACAGAGGTAATATATGCCTTAGAGCAGAGTGAAAAGCAATCCCTCCAAACCAAACACAGCATTCCTCTAGCCTCTTCCCTCAGCCTACATAGCGCTGCTCCCTCCAATCCCCACACTTCACTCGCAGTTCTCTGGGGCCATGCTCCTTGGCTGGGTGTGTGTTTTCTGACCACACAACCCCTGCCCCGTGCCTGTGGCTGCCTCCTGGCGGCGGACCCAGGCGGGCCCTAATTGTTCCACTCAGGGACCTGATAGGACCCGCGTGTACAGGAGGACCTGAGCAGCTGCTGCTGACGGGTTGCCTCCAGGGTGGAGCAACTCGACAAAGGTCAACAGGCCATCACGCCCCTCCCTATACCTGCCAGCCCCAGCATGCCTGTATATACCTACTGCCTTCTATACTACCAATCCCACACATCTACCGCTTTGCCCCCTTTCTGACATTTCCATTTCTATGATAAGGTAATACCCACATCCCTTCAACAATACACCCCATTCTGTCCATCCAATGCCTGTATACAACGACACCTCTTGAAGTCTTCTACAAATCACCCCTTTCTACACCTCCCTCATTTCTGTCCAGATGTCTGTATAAACCACACCTCTTCTACAACTCACCCCTTTCTCTTGTCTGTATACAACACACCCCTTCCACACCTCACCCCTTTCTATACATCTCATCCCTTCTACACCTCACCCTTTTCTATACATCTCTTGTCTATATACAACACACTCCTTCCTCCTCTCTGTCTACCCCACATCCCCGGGCCAGGTCCGCCGTCCCTTCTTCTACAAACGGATTTTTGTCCTTCTCCTGTCTAAAGTATCCAAATTGCCTTCTACGACTATCCCCTTTCTGTGGATGCCCTTTTGTCTGTCCTACCATATCAGTCATTCAGTGATTCACAGCTGCTGACCACCAAACTGAATTGTCCTAAATTAATCATTAACATGTTTTATATGTTCATCTACTCAATCACAGGAAAGCAGCTTAATCGGAAAAAGGTCTTTCAATGTCGGTCTGGAAAGGCATAGTAGAAGCTGTTGTTCCATACATGAGCTGGCGATGCAACTCACGCATTTCTTTTTAGTACCATTCCTCTCCTTATTCATCCAGTTGATGTTATCAAGGATTGGCTTGAGTAGGCAGTCTAGGCTCCCCCTTTTATTGTGAGAACAGTTGGGATATAATCAGCCTGTTATCTCCTTTTTGTTTAAATGCTTTGCTCTGTGATGAGATTTTCGTCTTACCGATAAAGAAGTCAATGTATAGAAATGCCAGTGGGGATCTTCCAAGTCCCATGTCTATACCCTAAGTGTTCAGTAGAGAAAAAGACAAGTGCTTGATATGAAAAATGTATGAAGCACCGCTTGGCTGCTGTTGAAGACTCCCCCCATACAATACTTCGCCGCCTATAGGCTCTATGTGCGGCACAATTTACATCCAAGGCAAAAACGACAGGAAGACTGCCTCAAATAGACAAAGACATTGCCCAAGGGATATAGAGCTGGGGGCACTTTTACCTCATTGTCACCAGAGGCGCGGGGGTGGGGTGGCATGGACCTTTAATGCTCTCCGTGTTGTATGGGAGGGAGCAGCGGACGTTGGTGTGCAGCTCTGGCGGAAGCTGCAATGACAACAGAGGGCGCCACCACCGTGAGCTGCTCGGGTGGGGATGTGACATGGCGGGGGTGGGAGGGAGTTACAATAGAGCGTTCTCATGCAGAAGGCACTCCCAAAGGAAAGGGGCATGGAACGCCACCATGGAGATGCTATTTCTCCAGGGTTTTACATAAGTATTTGGTGTATATAGCTAGTGTAATTAGTAATTCCGGGGTATATACCGATATAACTTCTCTAAGCAATGGTGGCCATGTGGTACATATAATTATCATGATAGTACCGGTAAGTGGGAACCTCTTTTAGCACGATGCTCCCTTTAACCAAGGCAAAAAGTAGGAACTTTTAAGAAGTTGGTTAATTCTTCTCCAAGAGTTTAGATTAATCCAGAATATTCTGTACATAGATTCGATCGGAAAAGTGGCTTCCACGCTAATTTAAAAAAAGTAAAATATTTTAAGGCACGCTTCAAATTTTATTGAAGGTAATATGGGGAATTACAAAAGTGGACTAGGCCGTATATTCTTTTAAGCAAATAGAAAAAAGCATATATTACATATGAAAATAGGCATATATTTAAACCACGGTGGACGGCTAAGATAAAGGCTTCACTGCATGCAATTGGCTATATCACATCCCGTGTTTTAAAGCAGATAGACAATGGTTATGAACGGGTATTAGAATTCGCCACAGCTTGCTGGTAGGGCGACTTGGGCTTCGCTCTCGTCTGGCCCCACCAGCAAGCTGTGGTTAATTCTACATACCTTTTCATAACCATAGTCTATCTATTAAATAACTAATTAGTCAACACGTATATATATGTACATGAATATATAGATGGATTTACATGACAAGTAGACACGATGTGGTCATCATCTCTTTACTTACATACACGTATTGTGTGACGCATATCAGGTGAATCATGGCTGGCAGTGCTATCACATTGTGGGATAGATTCGGCATATACATGGAAAATTACCGAGACCTGCCACGACGCAATCTAATGGGTGACATTTGATATACAGATATCTCAATATGAAACGCTTTTGTTGGAAATTGCCGTGAAAGCTTACGTACGTCGACGATTATTTGAGTCATATAACTTCAAAGCAGAGCACATATACGGCTCAAGCATTTCATTTACGTTGGACCGAATGTCACATTGAACAAGATTGAGCGTGTGAGTGGCCTCACAGATGACTCAGGGTAAGCTGGAGCTGGAGCTGGAGCTTATCATGTACTTAGATATAGTACTCCCTTATCATCATTCATTGGTCAATTCTGGCACCAGAAATGAATTCCTTGTTAAAAAGCACCCTCAAGTCATGTGTCATACATGTATGTTATTCCATTTCAGGCCAGCAGGTGGGTGTGGGTGAGCAGGTGGGTGTGGGAGAGCAGGTGGGTGTGGGTGTGCAGGTGGGTGTGAGCGACAGTTGCAGGCTGCGGGCATGTACCGCCTTTTGTCCTTATCAAAAAGTGAGTCGATCGGACGATAAACGGCAGAGATACGGGTGGTACAATTTCGTCTGCACACGTTGACATCTCGCACAGTACAAGAAGTACCAGTGGCGCCACTCTTCGATGTGTGGCATGTGCTAGCCTCACTTCCACCTCTTCTGGTTCATTTAAAATATTGTTATGGGTAGGTGGGGAGAAAATAGGGGGAGGGGGGAGGGGGGGTGTGGGGGGTTGATATTTTCCCGTATTCTGTGTTTGGACTGTGTTATTGTAAAATTTGGAAGTGATCTGTGATCCCCTTGTTTGTGCTATCATACCTAAATTCATTCTCTGCATCTGACAGTTTACATGTCCCACTTTTTCTGTTGTGTGTTTTAGACTGGTGGTAGAATGTGCCCAGTTTTTGCCCAGTTTGGGGGTAGAAAGAGAGAAATACGGGCAAATTCGCTGAAAAAGTCATTTCTATCTTCTGTTGAAAACGCTTAAGCCTTGAAGTCTATGGGTGTCCGAAGCGGGTGATAGATTTGGTTTAGTACATTTCCATAATAGCAAAAGAGAGAAATAAATTCGTGAAGATCGCAGTTCAATATTTTGAAGAAAAATTGAGTTTTATAGAAATTTTTTTGAGAAAAATGCTGTCCCCCGATCTTGCCTATGTCATGGGTTTTTCCACATGTCTCTATGTCGAATGATAACCGAAATATAACAATTCTCCTATGTCACAAAATAGTCTTAAAATGCAAAATTGGTAGGTGTATATTACTCAGGGTTAATTAAACCCTGAGTCAATAAAGAGTGTCGGGTGTACCACCCCCCCCCCCTCCACAATAATAATTTCACTGCACTTCTCACCACTGGGAGTGATATTCAGTCAGGATCGTGGAATTTATCGCCGTTACTGAGTTGTTGGCAGGCATGCCAATGTGATGTTGCCTAGACTGGTATTAGTAAGTTGTATGTTAGGTTCTTATGCTTAAAGTGTTTCACGGTATTTGGGACACAGGGGGTCAAAAAATATTTCATTGGCAAGGCACTCTTCTTTATATATTATTCTTCCTCACATATTGAATTTTCAAAAGAAAAGTAATAGTCTGAACAGGTTGATAAATTGACTATATGGATATCAGGCATATCCTAGTAAAGGTGACCCCAACCAGCTCACGTATGTAGGCTTAAACTTCAGGCTCACTGGCAATTGCATCTTCCTAGGCAATTGGCCATAATCTAATGTATACTTCTATCCAGTACCATGCTGATAATGTCGACGAGATACCCATACATACATATGTATACATCAGGTCCGTCCCTAGGAAAATCCAGATTCCTATGCCTGACAAAACCTCATCTCTGACATTCGACGTTCTGCCCAGCGGGGACATCGGATGTAATGACGATTCTGACGTCACATGGGACGCACAAACTCCCCGGTGACGTCATTAACGTCATAGCTGGTTAATGGTTCCGTCACTAGGTGGCGCCACCATCTTCCTATCCCACTAACGCCCCTGGTGGGAATCCGTCCCGGTAGACCTCATCACTCTCACAGCAGATATCTCTCTGCCTAGTATTTGTAACTGTGAAGGCTGCTGCTCAGTATGTGGTTGGAGAGTGTATGTTGACTAGGCTGCCCCCACGTGGCCGTCTAGTAAACGACTGCCCCTGCTGCCTGGGGTAGCTACATCTCAGCTGTAAAAGCCGCATTTATCATCTGTACAGGTCCAGGGGGTCTACACCCGGCAGGTTTACCCCTTCTACAAACCTCATGGGTAGCGATTCCTGACAGTTGACAACCGCCAAAGATTCATCCCACTTTTTCACAAGAAAAAATGTCTTTCTTCCATTCCGAAATCAGTGAACACATTAGAAGTTATTTCTTTGAAGCTGTAGCAAGATATATTTTGGATTTTATCAGTATTTTCATGCATTACTAAAGATGTCGTTGGAAACAATCCCATTGTTACCTTGTCCATGGCAGTATTCATACAATGTAATCGCCGAGCCGTTTGGATCTGATCCAAACATCTTTCTAGCCCCCTTATCCCAAACTGAACGTTTTTTTATATATCTCAAAGTTCTCAATTCCTCTGCTTATCGACTATAGCTGCGTATATCCCTCGAGATGTTATCTGAAAGGATAAAACCCAATAGAAACACAGTCCAGATAAAGTACATGAAGTAGTGTGTCTGTTATGTGCCACTGTATATCATTACAGATGGATTATACAGAACGATGGATAACAGTCATCTTTTGATATTCATACCTTCTACAGTAGATGCTTTTACAGAAGTCCTACCCGAGTGTGGCTGGTATATGATACAGCAAATGAAAGGCCTCACAGAGACGTAAATAGCACTTCATATGACTTTGTTCCTCTCTGTTCACCTGTCATAGAGAGGTCACACCGTAGCTTTGTGCTATGCACAATGTATACATTCATCTCGTTATTTCACTCTTTTATCTCAGATCAAGTCTATCATTGATTGATAGGAGTGTTTCAAAGGGCTTGGTAATGTATATACAGTGGGAAGAGAATTGTTGTGTGGCATAATGGAAAAAGCCTTGGTAACAAATCGACACTTCGGTGCTTAAATTTGTGGACTTGGGCATCCATGATAATAGCAACAGCGATATGACAAATTGTACGCTACCACCACACCATTGTTTTGTATTGTACATAAATGTATTGTTTTTATTTCGACATCTCTCATGAAATACACGATATTCAATGGCGAAAGATATGATTGGCAATATACAAGTAGTATACAACATGGCGTTCACCAATGCCATCGACCTCTCAGTCACCACATAGACAGGTAAGAACCACATCAAAGAATGTGAGTCTTCTCCCTCAGCCCCGCCCAACCTCATTTGTGTCTTTAGTTCGGGTTCTTGCTATGCCTGGTTTGTCAATAAAGTATACATACTGAAGAGGGCTGTGAGTGGTAATGTTAACTATATATCGTGCCAGAATTGGGTAAGATCGTTTTACATGGTATGCATGTACATGTATAATACTCACACTGTGCCAGAGAAAGACATCCGATGCTTGGAGTCCGTCTAATATTGAACCACTATACTGCTGCTATCAATGGATAAACCTATGGAGCATGTTAGCGTTAGATGATCTTCTGACGGGGATATTCTGACAAATAAATCAGTTTTTCCAAAACCGCCGGACTATGGTATTACCAGTGGTGTATGCCACAGCTAGAGCAAATGCATCTGAGCCAGAACAACAGCCTAGTATCTGTCAAGCTGAGTACATGTTCCCCAGCAACCTGCCATGCCTACTGCCTTTTACAAGGGGTATAAGAACCGAGACTTCCCTTATCAAACAAGCATGATCTAATTGGGACATTCTGGGTGATTCCCTCTCCCTCTCGAGAAACCCCAGGCTGGCGGCGCCAGCGGCAACTTCGTTAGGAGGCTTGCAAAGCACCGAGTCTGCGTCACGGGGAGAAATTGGCGAGAAAGCAAAGCTGGCTTTGAAGTATTGGGGAACAAGTCGCTATAATCTATTGAGCATTTCCTGCTGATTAGGTTGGGCCGGCCGCCCACAACTCTGTCATTTGTGGGACAAACTCAATAGTTAGGGAGCTGGTCTTGAGTACATCTTGGGGCGCGGAGTGGAGATGGAGGGGGACGGGGGGCATCGGTACCAGGGTATACAGTACTCTGTGAACCCCAAGGCACAGTCCGTATTGCCATGCTTGTACCACACGTTCTATTGAAGCCCTGAGATACTGGGGGCTACTTAATGGGATAAAGATATTGAATATTGTTATGTCGATAGCACAATGTGTAGTTCAAAATATTTTTCTACATTACTTTATATATTAGTTTTAGCTTCAAATTGGTCACAATTCAATAGTACTCGACGGTATATTTCTGGTGACAGATTAGACTGAAGACATATATATTATATTATATTATATTATATAAAACAGATTTTTTGTTTATCCCATCTTTCTCTCAGTTCTTGTTAATAGACAAGCCTTTTGGGCGAGTCTCCCCTAAGAAGACATCCTTTGTGTACATAGCTGCAGGGCATTCTGCCAGTTGGGAAGGTCTAATCGAATCAAGTTACAGGCACGAGGATTCCTTAATCAACTTAAGTACAGGCATGTTGCTCAGTGCGTGCTGGGTGGTATGGAATATGCAGTGACTACTGGTACTACCAAGATTCCTAATGGGTAGAAGAAACGTCTAGTCATAACCAGCGATGCCACACTCAATCATTGACAAAAAGTAGGAAATCCTATAATTTTGGTCAATTTTCTGTAAGAAATTAACATAATGCAATACAGAAATTCCAGCCAAAAAGTCAGAACAGTTGAAAGGTAAACTCATGAAAATTATCATCAGTGACTTTCAAAGTTAGACAAAGCAGGTATCTATATGGATATCTATTAAGAACCAAATATATCATATAAACCGATGTCGTTGAGGTTCTGACTGATGTTTGACAGTGACTTTACGGCTGGCATTTTATAATACATTTATATCACACAACATTGGATCGACATTAGCCATCTTATCAAAAGAGAAAGTTCACGTTTTAGTAGTGAGTACTATGGCATAAAGCGGGGGGAATACCTTGGGGGTGATTGAGGAGTAGCAGTAGGTATTTAGGCCGTTTCGGCACCCAGCTCTGTGTGTAATGGGCTACGTCTCCTGCAGAGACACCACACGTAGGGCTGCTAGCAGGCAGACAAATTACCTGTCTGATAGACATTTTAAGAACGCAGAGGAAGCATGCTGTGAAAGGCTCTGATCTTGGGGATGGTCGGCCCCTCAACCGCTAGGACTGTGGCTTCACATTGGCCCATTATACACCCCTTATCTACAGTGTGTCTACTGTAAGAAGGCATTGAACTAACGTTTTATACCTGGTCTATACTGATTTTTATGCGATATACCAAACCTAAGTACATGTACAGGGTGTGAATAGCTAAACCATTTCAGGACAAGGTATCATTAGTTGATTTGGATGACAAAACAAAGAGCTCCAATTATGATGTTCTGTTTGTATTTGAAATAATCAATATAATGCCACTCCAGAAATATCTCATCAGTGGATAGTTATGAGTATAACGGCTTATGGAAGTTGAGAAAATGTGCAATATTCATAGGTAATCGAATTATGGACACTATTAGATTTAATTGGATACCAAATATGTCAACATATGGGCATCTAATGATGATGATAAAATACACAATCTTTGGAGTGAGGTTTATAGTAATTCGTATCTCCTGTATCTAGTAGCACTGATAGTACAGCCCTCTTATGTACTATACATCTTGTAAGATATACTTAAGGACCAGCCTCCTGGACATGGCCACACTGTATAGTACTACCGGAAACAAGCGTTACGTGCGCCGCTGGGTGGCAGCGACATACCCGCCACCTAGTGTGAGAACAAATTAGCAGGGTGTGTGGCTGGCCAGTCACACCGTCATCATTTGTTTTAGACACGAGTCACTCCGAGTTACTCCACTACCACCCCCTACCCTATACCTCCTCCAGCATCCACCCCGGAGGGTGGGCAGGCTGTCGGTGCCACACCCACCCACGAGGCTCCACCCCGGTCTAATCAATCTTAATGTTACAACTAAATGAGAGTAAGTATTGCTGTGGGAGCACGTGATATTGGATTTAGGTTCATCATAACTGATGTTGGCAGCAAAGTCGAGTCTGATTTACAGTGGGGGACGTTTAATTAAAATTTGATTTGTGTCAGCACAATAATCTATTCTTTCACAAAATGTGTGAGAGAATATTACCTGGGAGTAACGTGAAGGCATGCCCGGCATATATATATATATATGTGTGTATGTGTTTTATCATTAACCCTTCTAAAGATATGGGAATCACAATATTCGCTAATTAATTGACAAATAACATTACAGAAGTGTACATGGAGTGTTAAAGTACAACCATTTCACAGGGAAGGTGTGTTAATATCCATTGTTGCCTCATGTAGGATTCACAGCCACCAGTCTCCTGGTATCAGTGGTGCTAATTAGGTGTTAATCACCCCATAGATGTTCAACTATGTTACCATCTAAATCCCTCAGTGAACACAGATCTACTGTAACCCATTCTATACCTGCAATATGCGGCAGTACACGCAGGGGCGTTTCCTATTACATGTCAAGAGCCACCACAATGGTATTGAGGATACTACATATTATTAAAGACAGGCGCGTAGAGAGCAACTTTTATTGGAAAAAGGAAAAAGAAAGAAAACCTAAAATCAACTAAGTCTTCACTTTTTATGTACATAATAATTTTGTAATATGTAGTGCCTGCACCATCATGATTGGGGCCCTTTTACTGACTGAATAACGACTATCAATACAATTCTAGCTACATGTATAGACTCCCACCTCTACACATTCTCAACTCCCATGAGACTTCCCTGTACCTTGGAACTCCCCCAAGCTGTGAAACTTTCAGACAAACTGCCTAGAAACTATCAGAAGGATAGCACCCTGCACACAGGCATCGGACGGTATACACTGCCCCTACCGTACAGACAAGTCTCCCTCCTACCCCGTTAGTACACAAAGGGGTACACTGATAACAAAACCTATAGTCAGTACTGACTATACCATCATATTTTGACCCCCATAGTCAGGGGACTATACAACCTAGTCACATATTAGTCATAAATATAGTCAGGAGTGACTATATGTGGATCACACAAATTGATGATGTCACAGGAATGTGTGCACAGGAAACAGTTAGGATTCAAAATTGAATGCTCAACTGACTTCAGGTAGGCACATCTAAATCACTCCTTTACACATTTCCCTGTGCATTATATCTTGTGTTAATGTTGAGCATGCTTACTTAAGACATCTTAGAACACATGCATTCTCAAACCTGATTGAAGTATCATGTGATTTTGCTCAAATTCATGATTATGTAACTGGATCTCTAGGCTCCCAGACTAGGATATATAGAAGTTGAGTGGATGAAGGGTTATAGTGTGGTAGGCATATGACCTATCCTCACCTACCTCTTCCAATGGTGCTAGGACATCTACCCCAGGACATCTACCCCCAGACATCTACCCCCTGGACATCTACCCCCTGGGGAATCTACCCCCTAGGACTTTTTCCCCTTTGGACTCTACCCCCTAGGGGATCCACCCCCTTGGACACCTACCCCAGATATCTACCCCCCTGGACATCTACCCTCTAGGACATCTATCCCTATGACATCTACCCCTGAGGACTTTTATCCTCTTGGACATCTACCCCTTGGGACTTTTATCTCCTTGGACATCTATTCCCTTGACTTTTACCCCCAAAGAACTCTACCACCTAGGAAATCCAACAACTTGGTCACCTTCCCTGGACATCTACCGCCTGGACATCTACTCCCTGGGAATCTAATCTCTAGGACATCCAACCTCTTGGACATCTACCCCCTTTACCCTCTAGGACTTCTACTGTGGGGATATCAACCCCCTTCACATGCCTATATGTTTGACTCATATCATGTAGAGGGGGTAGATTTCTCCAGGACATGAGTCATCTACCCCTGGAAATCTACCCCCTCAGACATCTACCCCCTAGTATTTTAGCCCTACAGCATCTGTTCTTTGGAGTTATACCCCCTTAGGACTCTACCCCCTAGGACATCCACCCCCTTGGACATGTACCCTGCACATTTACCCCCTGGGACAACTACCCCCTAGGACATCTACCCCAGGACATCTACCCTTTAGGACTTTATCCCCTTGGACCATGTGTCAATATGGTTGAGCAATATCATGCGGAGAGAGAAGATTTCTCAAGGAACATTGGACATCTACCCCAGGCCATCTACCCCCTGGAAATCTACCCCTAGGACTTTTATCCCCTTGGACATTGATTCCCTGGACGTTTACCCCTGAGGACTCTACCCCTTTGGACTTCCACCCCTTTGACACCTACCCCAGGACATCTACCCCCTAGGACTTCTACCCCTGGAGAAATCTACCCCTTCCACATATGACTCAACCATATGGGTATGTCAATGAGGTTGATGTCCACAGGGGTAGAAGTCCTAGAGGATAAAGGTAGTAGATATCCAAGGGGATAGATGTCCTAGGGGGGTAGAAGAAGCGGGTTAAAGTCCAGTGGAGGGATATCCTAGGGGGTAAAGGTCATAAGGGGGTAAAACTCCAGGGGGTAGATGTCCTGGGGTAGATGTCCAGGTGGTAGATGCCCTGGGGAAGGTGTCCAAGGGGTTGCATGTCCTACAGGGTAGAGTCCTAAGGGGACAAAAGTCCAGGGAAATGATTTCCAAGGGGATAGAATCCTAGGGTGTAGATGTCCAAGGGGGTAGATTCTCAGGGGGTAGATGTCCAGGGGTAGATATGTGATGTCCCTGGAGAAATCTACCCCCTCCACATGATATGACTCAACCATATTGGTATGTGGTGGGCTGATGTTCCCAAGGGTAGAATTCCTAGAGAGTAAAGGGGGTAGATGTCCCAGGGGGTAGATGTCCAGGGGGTAGATGTCTGGGGGTAGGTGCCAAGACAGGGGATGTCCTAAGGGGTAGAAGTCCTAGGAGGTAAAGCTCCAAGGGGTAGATGCCCATAGGGGTAAAGGTCCTGGGGGGTAGATGTCCTAGGTAGGGGTAGTTGGCCTGGGGTAGATGTCCTAGGAGGTAGATAGTGGTCCTAGAGTAGATGTCTTGGGGGTAGATGCCAGGGGGTACTTGTCATGACTTATTGCCCTACCAGCTTATGATGGACTATATCTGTTAGTCAGAGTGACTACTTTAGAGCATTAAAGCATTAAATTCATAGTCACTTGACTATATATCCCAAATCAGCTCTTTTAATGCATGACTATAGGTTGACTATATGACTAACTTACTATAGACATAGGTGACTAACTTGGTATAGTCGTTTTTGCTACATTCACGTGACTATAGAAATGTAGTCCGTAGTGACTAACATTTCCAGGGCCATTATTATCAGTGTAGGGTGTGAAGCCGGGGGTACTGGAGGCCCTGTGTAAGGGGTGTCCTCCTGTGTGGGTGTGCTGAAACAGCCTGGAGGCACACGTCTGTACCAGTGCTAGGGTATTGACGACAGCAGACTTCACAGTGGTCCTCTCACAGCTAGAGACACAACACCGGCAACTGCCACCGGCAACTGCCCTAAGTGAGAACCGAGGGAGGACAGGAGGTGGGGGCGAGGGGCTGGCAGGCATGGCCCTATAATACAGGGGACGGGACCAAGGACTTGTATCCAACCAGAACTTGTTGGCTCTTGTGGGTTCATGTTATAGGCATATGATCATGCATATATTTTGCAGCGTATAATATTGCTACAGAAATAAAGTTTCCCATTTTACATCTCAAGCCCAGGATATATCCAGATACATGTACATGTAGTGTACAAGTACATATATATACCGTTATGTGCGTATGTATATTGAGACGTAACGCAATGCTGGTCGAGTGGTATCTAACATACTTACTACTGATTGGTCCTTTTACAGACCTTAGGAATATATATATATATATATATATATATATATATATATATATATATATGTATATGATTGAATGGTCTAGGGAGGAAAGGCAGATGCTATATATTTCATATACATGTACAGATACCCCTTCATGACGGGGCAGACAAGCGCCATACATCATCCATATACCGTGTGGAGCACCCATATACATCACGATTGTTGGGGGAGTGGGGGAATGGGTGATATGGCATAATTAACGACCAAAAAAAAGCTTAATGAGCGAATTAACGAGTGGTATAAGAACGGCAGGATGAAGGCGAGGAAAGCCTGGTCAATTATGGAGTCTCTAGGCTATACTTGAATGACATAAAATATGTATTACAATGCATAATAGTGCAGGGTATATGGAGCTAGGGCTGTCTTGTGTTTTTGTATTGGATTCTGTAAAAGGAAACAGGTATTTAGCTGTGCATTACGCCTCAACTCACCCTCATAATGATCTGTCAGCGTCTATTTTTTTCTGCGTAATCTTCCTTCTTTGACAAGTTGATATGGTCATTAGAGAAATGGGACCCTCAAGCCAGTGGGCAGAATGTTATCACAAAAATGAGGTGATACTCTAATGCATGTAAATATATACGCTGATAATTAACACTTACCGGTTGCTGCAAATAGACACCCTATTGTATAGGCAAATTAGCAACACTGAGATGCACTGACGTATGTTTCAAACATTAGAAATGTTAAGTTGTGGTATTTATGCATTTCCTGACCTAAGAATAAGCAGTCTTTAATAGTGCTGACGTCAGCAGGGTGTCTGGTGGCTACCTACACTCTCCACCCACCACACTTGGAATGTCACCTGTGGGGCGTGGCTCAGGTGGCGAGTGGTGGTGCTTGGCAACAACTGCATTCTTTACTCACTATAGGTATACGTGTATAGACACGTCTCCCAAATCTCCAGTGGAATGGGTTCAGTCAAACTTTTAATTATATCATTATACACCATGGCCTCCCCACAGAATACATTGCAAAACCACAGGATAGTGCTAGCCATCTATAAAGATCCCCGACTCATCCCAATACCATATTGGGAAACCCATGCCGGTATTCTCTCTATCTTCTATTTCAATGTTCTCCAATCTTCCTAGAGACATTGACGGCCATACCTTATTGCGTCCTGCCCAGAAGCTCTGACGTTGCCTATTGCAATGCCTTTGACGGCCAGCGGCGACCTGAGGGATATGTTCATTTCCAAATACTACTCACACGCCCGACACCCTGAAGCTTTACTTCTACCAGGGGAATGACATATGGTAGCCTATGCAATTTCTCAGTATCTATTCTTGTCCTATGCTCTTTCCCATGCAAATGATTGAGCAGTCTAACCAATATATGAATTCATAATTTAGTGAGAACATACGTCTTCATCTCAAGATTTTATTCTGTTTATATACGCGAATCCTATGGTTCTCTTACCTGAATCGGTCCACTCATGAGGGATGGAGAAATGCAACTTACCTAAAAAAGATGGAAAGTGACATGAATTAGTAACCATGAATACATTTCCAAATACAAGTTATCTCTATTTAATGACTAGAAAGCAACTACCGGTAAATGTGTAATTCCTTAAATAGGCACGTATTTAGGGGTGTAGCTGCATGTTGCACTGACCAAGGTGTCAGGGATAACACAATCTATTTCAGCCTATATATCAATATGTCAATTGATAGGTAACTAGACATGTCACCTGAGGAGTGGAGAGGCGGGGTGGGGGGTATACCTGGGGGTGGGGGATACCCGGGGGGATGTTATATTACAGGGTTTACACAATAAAGGTATATCAATAGGAAGTATGAGTAGTGAGTGGGAGTTACCAAGTAGCTGTGTAATTTAATTAAGTCAATATCACCGTTATATTGCCCGGATAGTCCTTATGAGAGAGAATGGGTAATTCTTACCACGGTAGAGTAATTATGCTCACTTATATCTCAGAACTAAACCCACATGTATAACCATCCATTGAAGGTATATTATAATATAGCTACTAGTGGCACAGAGGATTACAATTAAAGCATCACCACAGTAAACTGCCTGGCGCTCTTATGTATATATGCAAAAAAGGCTGTATACATGGCTGTATGTGAATGTGGTCCATTGGGCATACTCTCCTATTGTGAGTATAAGTCGGATATGATACATGTGACTATAGCTGTATAAGTGTTATAAGACTTGGACAATAGTACCATATCTAATACATATATATATATATTTACTCAGACGAACAGCCCAAACCGCCAATAAGAACAGGTGTGCTATACCCACCAACATTCCTACAGGTGAGACGCCAGCCACCACACCTGACATTGTACCACCACAGTCCTCTGTTATAGTAGCCATGCCTACCATAGTCAATGTCCGCAGTCAATGCTGTATTCATCTTTTTATATCACACCCCTGCATTCTGGCCTCATGTCCCACGTAACACCATTACATTATAACTGCCTTTCCCCATTACATCGAGCTCAGCCCTAACTTAATGACACAGAATCCCTCTTCTTTCAGTGGGCACCTGGGCGAATGTGGAACAGCTGATGATTCATTTGCACATCAATGATCTGAATTATAACAGTAAATTTTTAAGTTGATATCAGTTATGGCTTTGTGTTAGACACCTACTGAGATTCTCCTGAGGAAGGACCTGGCCTGTGTCCTCCGTCTGTCCTCATCCTTCAGCGGGGTAATCAAGGTCCTCAGGTCGTCCACGGGTCTCTGGGCAGCAGCTGGGGCAGCAGCAGGGGCAGCAGCAGGGGCAGCAGCTGGGGCAGCAGCTGGGGCAGCAGAGGGGTGGCTGCTGCTGCCTTTCATGGTTTCCTTTGTTGATCCACTACTTGTGACGGCCATGGGGCTGGCTGCCTTTGTTGAGCTCACTTGTGGACTTGTTTCAGTTGGGTTGTTTGCAGCTGCGTTGTTTGCAGCTGCATTGTTTCCAATCTTGTTATTTTCAACAACATGAGGCGCTGGTGCCCTGGCTGATTTGGGTGTTGTCGTTGTCATTGTTGTATTAGTTGTAGCTGCCGCTTTACTTATGACTGTTGCAGTTGTGAGTGTTTCACTTGTTGGAATGGTACTAGCAGTGGTTGCACTAGTGGCAGTTGTTGCACTAGTGGCAGTTGTTGCACTAGTGGTCGTTGCACTTGTGGCCTTTGCACTAGTGGCCGTTGCAAGAGCGGCCGTTGCACTAGTGGCCATTGCACTAGTGGGTATTTCACTAGTGGGTTTTGCACTAGTGGCCATTCCACTAGTGTGTATTTCATTAGTGGCCGTTGCACTAGTGGGTGTTGCACTTGTGGCAACTGCACTAGTGGGTGTTGCAGCAGTGGCCGTTGCATTTGTGGGTGTTGTACTAGTGGCAGTTGCACTAGTGGCAGTTGCACTAGTGGGTGTTGCACTTATAGAGGTTGCAGCAGTGGCCGTTACACTAGTGGCCGTCACACTGGTGGCTTTTACATTAGTGCCAGTTTCACTAGTGGCTGTTGCCGTGGCTTTAAAATCACTGTTCTGATCTGCAGTTCTAGGGACGGAACTTGTACTTGCTACGTTAGCATGTTTTACATTGTCACTTTCTAGAGTTTGTTCGCTTGTTTTGTTTGCATTTGAACTTGTAGTAGCATTGGTACTCTTGGTATCCGTATCACTCTTTGCCTCACTGATTGTGTTGGTTTTTGATACAGCTACTGTAATACTTGCAGTGCTGCCTTTGGTACCACCTTCCATATTGGTACCATTTGTTCCCTTGCCTGTTGTAGAAGCAGCACCTTTGTCGGTATTTGTTGTATCCATAGTGTTAGTACTCACCGTGGGTGTACTCACCTCATTAGAGCCCTCCACGTGGTCACCTGACACTTGATTGACCGTGGAGTCACTCACTGAGCTACTCACTGCGGTCTGAGACACTGAGTTTGTGGTCACTGAGTCCGTAGTTGTAGCACTGCTTGTGGTTGGCGGTGTTTCCATGCTGACCTTCACAGGTGCCGGCTCAATGCCTCCTTTGTCTGATTCCACCTTTGTTTTGTTATCAGGTGTGACCTTAGTCTCCATCGTAAGGTGTCTTAATCCTATAAGTTAATCAATACTGTACTGAGCTGTGTGTAGACCTTGTGTGTAGGCTTATTTGTATCCTGCTGCATAGGCAGTTGCCTTGACCACGCCCCTCGGCTTGGCTTACAACAACCTTCAGCTTCACCTTCCAACAATAACACCAGTCACCTATACCCATACGCAGTGAGCAGCTCCCCGATTGACCCACTTGGAGCTGACTCCAGGTGCTTGGTCAGTCCCGCCTGAGCTGCTCTTTCCACTGAATGGCCTCGCTCTCCAAATAAACCAGCGGCCTTTGTTGCTGCCAGGAAGGCCTTGACCGGTCCTCATTAGGTCTAAAGAGAGCCTCTGGCCGTTTCCTCTGCTAGCTTCCTGTGGAGCAGCTCGTGTTGACCCCTAAAGCAGCACCCTAGATGGGTGAGTGAGTCGGTTAATGCTGTAACCTACCTGACCTGCTCATTGCCAATGGATGGCTATAGTGGAAACACGCAACTAGGCATCTAATTACATCCCCTCACTTCAAGTAAATCAATGCTCTGACCCCTCCACATTAGGCCATGTAAGCCACTGGTGCTGCTCCAATTAACGTGCATTACATGGGCATTATGACTGAGTACAACCCACCCATAGAGGAATACATGGTAGGTTCCAACAGCCAACAATTGTTTCTATATGAAGAAGAATCAAAATTATGTATGGCCAATTGAGTTTCTGATGGAGATTTCCCACATATTTGGAACAGCGACTGCGTAGGTACAGCACTGATTTGCTGCGAATAGGCACTAGTATTATAAGATCTGCAGCCCTGCAGTAGCACAGGCCTACATCTCACATGACCTCACCAGGTAGATCCTGTGACAGCAGGTGCAAACACAGGTATGTAAGTAACATGGCCGGCAGGTAGATATATATGTATCCAGCAGTCTGCTGTTTCCGCCCACAACCAGCTGCCCAGGTTGACAGGCTTTGCCCCCTCCTGTGTTGGGTTAATCCCTGTGATCTGCACGCTGAGGGGTGACTGTAATCTTGCAGCCTAGTGGATCCTCATTGATCCCATCTCCATGGTAACGCATTAATCCTCGGCTGGACGAGGATGCTCAGGAAGGAGGAGGAGGGTAGGGGGTTATGGAAGGTGATGTGAGTCGAGCTGAGGTCTGCGGAAGGCTGGAAACCTCAGGTGAGCCCTAGACCATGGTAGGGCTAGGGCATGGACTAATCAAAAGGTGGGGCTGATGACTTGGGAGCTTTGAAATTTTGGCTGTGCCTGGGGCAGAAAGGTTAACCAAATAGGTTTCGTTCTAGCCGGGACTGGATGAATTCCTGGTATATAGAAATGGCTGTATTCGATGCGATGTGTAGTACTAGGTGTTGTCGATTGCAGGTATTATCCAGTTATGTCCATGTCGGCCAGCATATAGTGTATGTTCTCCTATAGCCAGCCTCCTGTAACCGGAGAGGAGTGGGACCCAGAGGCAGGGAAACGCCCACAGCTCCGTTAGTACTCCCTACAAAGGTGGATTCTCCTGAAGGCTGTGGCATTCCAGCAATACGCCATCTTTCTTAATGAGTACCAGCATGTCAAATACCAAAGAAGTCAAAGACCCACCGTGGGGGAGACTTGACATAAGTACATGTAGTAATACCAGCCCCTCCCGACTCTAAGTACTAAAAGATGAGCTTTCTAATTGAAAAAAAAAGAATGCCATGCATATTGCATTATATCTTCTATCTATGTGAAAATTGCCTGGTTATCTGATTCTTGGAGAATTATGCTACAACATATTGCAGTAGTTCTATTTGATTAGTTATGGGTCTGATTTCCTTAGCTTTTTTAATTCTCCGTTCTGCCCATGAGAACTGAGTGTCCTGAGAACACTGCTCTACTGCACGCGGACGGTGGCAGCTGGTTTAGGTGGCCTTCACGTATAACATGCTATGACAAGGTAACCAAAATACCCTCACCCTGTCTCCTCACCCCTGTCCCCCCATCAGTCTTACACCCGTGTCACCCTCTGTTTACAAACAACCCAATACTAATATAGTTGAGGCCTGGCTAGATCTAGATGCCTGGCTATTTATCTATTATAATATGGCGGTCGCGGTGCAACTTCAGGTTTGCTATTAGCTTAATCTGAAGTACATCATTTTGAACTGAAATTACAATATTTTTAATGTTCATTCAAGAGCTGTTTTGAAAAAAAAAACATCTACCAGTACAGCATATGCCAAGTAGGCGATAATATATCCGTTCCTTGCGTACATGAAACATGTGGTGATGGAGTGAATGAAATAAGTGAAACCATGTTGTTTTCTGAACAAAAATACCCTGAGGTGCTCCCCCAGGGCCCCATGGGAGGTTTAAGGGGCAGATATACAGCCCTCTACAGCTGGGTAAAGTTGATGCAGCACCGTGGTCTCGTTATATACACGTCTATACTGGCAATACCTGCTGAAGGTTGCCAGCTGAAATCCCACCAAGTCGGTCATGGACACGCCGCTGGGGTACAGGTTTGATTGATGCCACAATATCTACTGTCTTAACGTTACGTGAGAGAGCATTCTAAACATCTAAAAGAGCTATATACATACTATACACTTGAAGGACATGAAACGCTTTACATGCATGGATAAGTACATTATACCTAGATGTTATGCATATAGTAAATTATTCATATATTTATTTTGTCCCCCATTCGGAGACGCCATATTAATACTTGGGTCAATGTTCTGTAGGTAATTGACATGATTTAAAGCAGAAGTTCAAGCGAAAAAGAATAATTCCTGCATAATTATGAAAAGTGGTATCTCAAACCATTACATGTTGTGGAGAAAAATACAACCGATTTCATTCAATGCAGTATTATCAACCAATGCCACATGATATGCATGACCAAACATTGGTGAAATTGACTTATGCCCTTTGTTTGCGATGAGGCTGCCAGAAAATAGCCCCTAATTTAGCCCTACAGCAGCAGTAGTATAGGAATCAGGGGTTGGCTTCAGGCTTGGTCATGGTTCACTGCACACGGCCTACCTTCAGGACCGCCACGATCATCCGCCGGCCACGCTCTGCCACCATCTCTGCCTCTGTTAGCACTTCTGACTCTATTCCTGCCTCTGTCAGCACTTCTGACTCTATTCCTGCCTCTGTCAGCACTTCTGACTCTATTCCTGCCTCTGTTTCAGAGCACAGCCTACACGCTAATCTCACGCACTTATTCTCTAACTCTGGCTTCACGCCCATTGTTGAGTCCTCTCCAGCCGTAATTGATACCCTTGCCGTTTCTACGCCCTTTGCGCTTGATGTGGGCGCAATGGCAGTGTCAACTTTTCCTGCTAATGCTTCTCTCGCTGCCATGACTTCTGTCATTTGCAATTCCTCTGCCTCTCTCTGAACGTTAAAGCCATGAACTACTTCTCTTTGCTCTCCCATATCTGTCCATAACACAATTTTTAGCACTAATTCCTCGTCTTTTTCTGAGACTGAGACTGTGCTTCCCTTTGCCATGCTGCCATGTCTTGCTTCTCCAGCTGCCCCAGGGTGCTCCCCGATGCATGGCACTGTCTCTGAATGTGTCACCTCCTCTGTCTTAATTCCCCGTGTTCCCTGTGCCTCGGCCATGCCTCTGACTTTGTCCCAGGGGTGCAGGCTTGACACAGTATAGAGAGAGTGGGAGTGTGTGGGCAGGGCATGGTACATTGGTAGAGGGGGGCAGGGTTGGGCCCTGGTGGTAGTGTAGAAGGAGGGGACCTGTCAGTTTACATCTTTCCAGGCACGTGTTATACCAGTCCGACCTGAGTGTAACCAGACTGGGGAGATGGTCGGCGTACGCCGGGAGATGGTAACGTGTAGTGTATATACTGTAACTGATGTACGCCGGGTAGAAAGTGGCGTACAGAGTGGCGTTCGCCAGGGCACAATGTTACCACCTGGTTGGGTCAACGACTTGCAGACCTCCTCCAGCATAACATATGGCAGTGTTAACCGCTCACCCCCTACACATTCACTTAGACCTACTCCCTCCAGGCAGCCTATACCTTGTCTACTTGCCCACATCCCACCCAGACCTACCCACCATCCAGGGTTCAGCGCACAGGGGTCTGTGATTGGTAATGAAATCTCCCAGAAGCAACAATAAACTGCAAATTGCTTCATGGAATCATTATTTGCAGAGGAAATCTTATTTGGGAAAATCATTTCTGCGTGTTTGAATACAAAATTCAAATTAATTCCCAGCAAATCTGACTTTGTTTGGACTGCATTTTTAAGCTCCTTTCGTGAAGTCGGACACAGTCAACATCATCCCATGTCTGTGAGTCAAAGTTACATTTTCACCAAAGATAAATATCCATGTCTAAGAGTGATGATTGGGGATGAGGGGATGTCCATTCCTGATGAATCTGTAATGAATGCCTAGGAACTTAGGAAGGTGAGTAGACAATCAAGCTGTCAAACACTCTTTACGGATCATCTTCATAAAGATCCTCTCCTAAATTAGGATATCATGTAAAGAATGGATGCAGAAATGCTTGTATTTACAAGAGGTATTATTTCTCATATTTGGCCCATCTTAACCCTGCAAACTGTAATCAAAATGTCATTTCTCTCCCATCTATATAAAACCGTCCACCCAACCCATTCCATGTAACTGCCTGTAATGTTAAACCCTGCTTGCCTCAGCATCATAGACAACGTGCTCACAATGATACGTCACAGTGGGTTATTTATGGAACACATAAAGCAGATTAATGCAGTCACCATGCCTCTGTCTCTGTTGTCACCTAGCCTTATAAATCACAGGGCTTGGCTGGAGAGTCAATAGGTTAGAGTTATGGAGGGTATCGATGATTTCTGACTCTGCTGCATGATTATACACGCGTAGATTGGGGTGACGTGTAGTATGGGACACGTAAAATACACCATGATGCAGTAGTCCATATACAATGTGGCCATGGTTTGTGAATTGTTTCCTTATTAAGGCATATGTATTACCGACATATGTAAGTGTTAGTTCAACATACCGTATTCAACGTAATAAGCGCACAGTGCGCTTAAAAAGTGGGCTTAAAAATGATTATGGACACCTTTTAGTAGTTAAGAGTTTAATTGTGGTAAAGAATTGGGATATTTTTGGTTATTTATATTCTAAAAATCGGCCAAAAACGGGGGGGGGGGGTGTGCGCTTATTACATCGAATACGGTAATTGCTACAACAATTAATACACATCGTCTCCAGCCCTGGGTTACCTTCATAATGCATTCATTCAGCTTTTTAGGAGGAAAAATAACCTGCACTGTGCTTTCTTGACTATCAAGGTAGTGTACATTCAGTCTCTAACTGTACCCAGTGATCTCACTGTGCACGACTGTGTGTGGCTTCAACATGGGAGGCAGGCACTATGACTGGTGCTCCCCTCTGGTGTTAAGGCCCAGTACCATGGCAGTTACAGACCCGACCTACAGGAATTCCAATCCAGAACGTGCTTTTTTCCCTGTTATCTCCTTAACATGCCATGTTTTGAATTAAAACAACGACCCATAAAAACAAACTGAATGCAGCAACCAGCCCATTTCTGTAACACCTGTTTTTTTCCCACGGTGTATTGACACTATTGGTCACATTAGGCTTCCCCTTTTTGAGACAAATTGAATTGAAGGAACACCCAAGGACAGGTTTCTGTCCGTTACACTTTTCACTCCTGTCAGGCCGAGGGCAACAGAAACGGATATTGCCTTTTTGTTAATGACACGGTCACACCAAGCAAATTACAAATTCCTGGGTTATTTTCGTTTCAGAAATGCCGGCTTAATGGTAATATTTGTAGCAATGGCTTTACAATGGCATTTAGCAAATACATTAGAAACGTATCTATTTATACCATAAACCAAATGCACGGATGAACACATGGCATACTTTTGGTATAGGACAGTTTTCCACTTGGTATTTGAAGAGGTCTTTTTTGGGAAGGTTTCGACAACTGCACAAAGAAATCTTCCCTCCCAGGGCACTTCACGTAGGTAGGAAACACTGATGAGTACATCAAACGTGTGCAATTCAGCCTAAGAATCTACAATGGAAAGCTACTACTGATCTATAACAAAACTATTAGAACCAAGAGAATTACAGTGGTTTCAAAACGTCTTATTACTATTTCTACTGACTTCAGGTTGAATGGAGTATTCTGCAGCCTACTCACAGTACTGCTCCCTTTTGATGAGTTATCCATCACTTACCTGTAAGGAACAAGACACAATGATTAGAAAGGTACGGTATTTAGTTAAATATTGCTACATACATGTACCTTACGGTGGATATAATACAATAGTGAATACAGTGGGCCCACATTAAAGCAAAGATCTTGAACTTCTGGACTATGAGTTTAGATGGCGCCACTGCATAGGACGGTTGAAGCCATCTCTCTAGTTGTCATCTAAGAATAGTTACATTGGCTCATCGGTAGAAATAGCCACAGAAAATAGAATTACATTATCCAGTTTAACAACACATCTCACTTCAAGGATGGTTAAGTAGTCGCTCTATGGACGATCATTTATCATGACTTCATTGAGTCTACCGAATATGGAGATAAATAAATGATTTGATGGGGAAACTAATGTCATTGATATGATACAAAGTCATGTGGTAAATAACCACATGTTGTGAGCAAACAATATCGCCCCTATTAAGAGTCCAACCGTCAGACGTTGGGATGGGGAGGCTACTTATAGGCATTACATCATTCGAGGCTACTGTGGAGACAAATGCAAATATCACCACCATTATTAGCCACTGGGTTTTGTTAGGGGACAAAATGCCATATGGCAGGCCACAGCTCCTGCTTCTATGAAGTTAAATGTCCTGGTTGTAGCCTTTGTAGATTCACTTGCCCTTACAGTGACATCCCTTACCTCAGAATTCCATCTAAACATTTATACGGGAGGCGGAGTTAGAAACTGGGTTCTACTTATAACGTTAAAGGTGTAGTTTGTGTCAATGTGAGCATTTTGAACTGTTTACTGAACCCCTTAAAACATCCAAATTAAATGTACATACAACAAGGTAATATTTTTAAAAAAAATTAAAAAAAAAAAAAGTGATATTAATCATATCCATCTATGTCCATCAACCATAGTTTAGTATGGAACAGTTAATTCCGAATCCCCCGTCGGCGCCCCCTTCAGCGCCAAGGGGGCCTCCGGGAGATAACACGTCACTTCCGGCAGTACAGCGAACGCACAAAAAAGTTTCAGCAGTGGTCACGTCGAGCGGGTAAGTTTTCGTTAAAATCAGTGAAATTATTGCGGAAATTGTGGAATTGATGTACATATTATGATGAGACTTTGTGTACTCGTCATTTTGAGATAAAAATCACTTGGTGATTATATCTAAAAATCATCTTCTGGTCGGTTTCAGTTGAACGCAGAAAAAAGAATCACTTGGGCGTCTCGACGTCACTCCAAGATGGGAGATCAAGAAGATTCGATGATGAATGAGGCGGTTGGTCCTGTGGAAGAACCTGAAGGGGTGTCTCCACTGAAATCGGCCTCAGCTGTGTCACGTAGATCACGTTCACGTTCACCAGCAAAGAAAAAGAAGAAGAGAAGGAGAGTGCAGACATCTTCCTCGTCTTCTTCGTCGTCTTCGTCGAGCAGTAGCAGCTCAGACGACAGACGCTCAAAATCAAGGCGCTCAAGATCAAGATCAAGTCGCAGATCGAAAAGATCAAAGAGACATAAGTCTCACAAACGACATCGGTCACCAGCTAGATCAGTGAGTTCTAGTCTGCAAGAAAGGAGAGATTATCAGGAGTTTCAAGACTGGAAATTCAAAACACCGGAGTTGCCAAAACGCAGACGACAAGATGGCGCTAGCGCCATTAGCTCGAGAGCGTCTACGCCTCACCGCCCGGTAAGCAACCTGACACGAGCGAATGTTGAGGGGAGGGAGGATCAGCCCCCACCCCCGGGAACACGCCCTGTGGATTTATTTTCTAATGAGGAGTCATATAGGGCAGTAGATTTTTGGGCTAAATCAGTTACAACAGATTTGTTTGATGAGACACACGACGTTAGAGACGCAGTGTCTGACGTTGGGAACGTAGAAGGTGACGTCACTATGGATACGGTGGCGCCACCTGGAGACGGGCAGAGTAAGCAAACCGCGGCGCCAGGGAGTGTCGCTGCAGCAGGGGGAAAGAAGACAACTGAGGAGGAGCCGAAGAAGAACCCATTAGCGGGTTATCAATCAGGCACCCTGAGAGATTTAATAGAGGGTTTGCAGGCTGAGGAGGATAAATCCGAGTTTGGGCCTCCTGTCTTAGAGGGAGTAAAATCCTTCATGTCTACGCTGTATAAGAAATATAAGGAGCAGAAAGACATAAACAAGTTGCAGGAGGAATATCCACCACCAAGCAACGTTAAACAGCTTAAAGTGTCATGGGTCCCCACAGACATGTATGTAAAGCTAACCAAGGTGGAGAAAGCAGGAGATAAAAATTTCCAGCAGATTCAGAAAGCGTTACACGCAGGCATGACAGCTTTCTTACCACTGATCCAGCTGGTATTGGAGAAAGGATCAAGTGACCCAGATCTAGACGCAGCGGGAAAACACGCCTTGGCTGGTATGGCCCTAGCTATATATGCAAGACAGGCTCTATCTGCTAGGAGGAAAGAGGAGTTGAGGAGATTCCTACACAAGGACACGGCTGACAAAGTGATCGCCGTGCCAGATCTGGATGAGGAACTCTTTGGAGATAAAGCCAGGGAGGAAGTTGTGGAAGCACAGAAAAAGAAAAAGAGAGTACAGAATTTCTTGGCGCCTAAGTTCAGGGACGACAAACCTAAACAGAAGCAAAATAATCGTTTCAAGAAAGTAAACAATAACAATTTCGGAGGAAATAACAGCAACTTCAACAACAATGGCTCTGCCTTTGTACCAAGGGGTAGAGGCAGGGGCAGAGGTAGAGGTGGTTCTTATAACAACAACAACCACCAGAATGAGGACACTATTTACAGGAGTCCACTTGAGAATGCCTATCCCAATAATCAAGGACAGACTGGTTGGGGTGCTCAGCGAGGCAGAGGTGCACAGAACTTCAGAGGCCGGGGAAACGCCCAAGGGGGTCGGGGGTACAACCAGAACCGACCCCAGAACAAACAGTAACTACTGAACAGGTGAGTAAAGTAGATTTAGAATTTGTAAACAAACCAGAAAATTTCTATGCAGGTCAGGTGGCAGATAGTGTTGGGGAATGGAAGAAACTGACTAGCGACAGTTGGATCCTAGACTCAGTTAAAGGAGTTAAAATACCTTTCATTAACATTCCTACTCAAGAATCAGTACCTTACCCCTACAGGTTAGGGGTGGAGGAGTCTGAAGCAGTAGATCTAGAAATTAGAAAATTTTTAGAGAAAGGAGTAGTAGAACCAACTAGCCATGAGACAGGAGAGTGGATTTCAAATGTGTTTGTAAGACCAAAACCAAATGGGGAGTTTAGGATAATTCTAGATCTCACAGAGCTCAACAAATTTGTGACTTATTCACATTTCAAAATGTTTTCTTTGGAAACAGCATTAGAAATGGTGGAAAAAGATGCATTCTTGGCGTCCATCGACCTCAAGGATGCATATTTCTCATTTTTAATTGCAGAGGAACATAGAAAGTTCCTGAAGTTCAGATGGAAGGGGAGGACCTACCAATTTAGAGCAATTCCAAATGGGTTAGCGTGTGCCCCAAGAATTTTCACAAAATTATTGAGCCCGATTTACGCAGAAGCAAGGGACCAAGGGTGCCATTGTTTCCCGTATATAGATGACTCGTTCATCATTGCCCAAGAGGAGCAGGATTGTAGCAAGTCAGTAGAGGTGTTAGCAAGGATCATGGACAGGGTAGGTTTGGTAGTACACCCAGAAAAGTCTGTGTTTACACCAAGTAAACAGCTGAGATTCTTGGGATTCATCATAGACTCTGAGAATATGTGGGTTAGATTACCAGAGGAAAAGGTGGAGAATTTCTGTGGAGCAGCACAGAAATTAAAACAGGCTTGGCCTACAGTAAGAGCGGTGGCGTCATTGATAGGGATGATGACAGCCTATAGCAAAGGAGTTGATTATGGGGCGGCACACATAAAACAACTAGAAAGATGCAAGAACATAGCGTTGGCATTGTCAGGAGGGAACTTCGAGGTAGAAATGTCTATAGACAGAGGGGGTCAACAGGACATTGATTGGTGGTGTGAGCATGTGAGATCATCAGTGAGATTAATTAGGTCAGATACACCAGACCTGTTAATCTACACGGATGCAAGCATGGAAGGTTGGGGAGCGTCCACACAAGGGGAAACCATTGGAGGACGTTGGTTAGGAGATGACCTGGGTCACATAAATGTGTTAGAATTGAAGGCAATTCTGTTTGCATTGCATAGCTTTGTAAAAAACGAAGGAGTTAATGTACATGTAAAAACTGACAACACCACAGCCATGGCGTATGTCAACAAACAAGGTGGGGTCAGATCTCCAAACTGCCAACTGATAGCAAAATACATCTGGGGTTGGGCGGAAGAGTCCAACAACTGGGTCACAGCCTCTCACATACCGGGTATCCTTAATGTGGAAGCGGACAAAGCATCAAGATTGTTTAACGACAATCTAGAATGGGAAGTGGCACCAAAAATCTTTAAGAGAATCTGTAAGATTATGGGAACGCCAGAAATTGATTTATTCGCCAGTAGAATAAATAACAAGTGTAAACAATATTGTTCAAGGTTTGCAGACCCAAGTTCAACATGGGTCGATGCTTTCTCTTTCTCATGGACAGATCTTAATGTTTATGCTTTCCCTCCTTTCAGTCTCGTACAAAGGGTCCTAAGGAAGGCGTTGAAGGACAGACCAGCGAGGCTGATATTGGTGACACCAGACTGGAAGACCAGACCGTGGCACTCAATGGTGAGGCAGTACTCGAGGCAGCAACTACACATCTCGAGGAAGAAGGGCAATCTCCGAAACCAGTCAAGGAAAACAGACGAGCTACTAAACAGCGTCCCATTGGTCATTTCAAGACTATAAGAAATAGACTGGTAGTTGAACACGGTTGTGATAAGAAAACAGCCGCATTCATGTTGAGGAGTTGGAGACCCACCACCATGGCGACATATAACAACTATTTGGACAAATGGTTCTTATATTGTGAGCACTATGGGGTGAATAGTTTCAAACCTACAACCTGGCAAGTATGTAGATTCCTCAGGTTGTTGTCAGAGTTAAACATGTCATTGGGAGCGGTGAATGCAGCAAGGTGTGCATTATCCGTCCTACTTCCACTGTTATCAAATGGTCTAACAATTGGGAAAGATTACTGGGTCTGTCGAGCAGTAAAAGCTGCCTACCATGCAAAACCACCAAAAGCAAGGTATGCTGGATTTTGGGACAATGGGCCTGTGTTCAAGCTGTTTGAAAGATGGGGCGATAACAGGGAGCTATCGTTAAAGCAATTGTCTCAGAAAGTAGTCATGTTGTTCCTACTCATATCTGGACAGCGCGGACAAGCTGTGCCAGCATTACATCTAGACCACTTAGTGTGGTCAGAGGAGGGGGCAGCAGTCTTCACGCTAACAGTGCCCATGAAAACTACCAGGGTGGGAGAGAACCTACCGGTAGTTACACTGAAGAAGTATGTGATGAAAAAGCATGTTTGTGTAGTAGATGCATTGCAAGAGTACATTAGGAGGACGGACAGTCTCAGGGGAGAAGAGAGAGAGCTGATAGTGTCATTCAGGAAGCCACACAAGCCAGTGTCCAGGGACACAGTCTCGAGATGGGTTCTTCATGTCATGGGAGCAGCAGGAGTAGACACGAGTGTATACAAACTGCACTCAACAAGAGGGGCGTCTACGTCGGCAGGCGCAGCACTGGGGCTCTCCTCTAATGTCCTCTTGAGACATGGATCATGGAAAAACCTGAAGTCTATGGCAACGTTCTACAACAAGCCCATTGTAACACAGGAGGTGACAGTGGGAGATGCCATTAGAGACGAGCTGGCATAAATGCAGAGACATGTGGGGTTTCATTAGAGTAGATGAAAAACATGTTCAAACTCGTGTTAAAGAGAGTTGTTAAATAAGTGGTCCAAGAAACCAATATGAGGATATGTGTAACTTCTGGTTTGGGAAAAAACAGAAGAATTGTTGTTAAACTAAGATAGTTGTTACAATTTAGAAAAATATCCAGGTTAGGATAAAATGGATTAAGTCAAGAAGGCCAGGTTTAGAGACTCGGCTCAGTTATAATTAAAAAATTGACGAAGTAATGAATTAATTAATTATTGAAAGAATTAATTAATAAATTAATCGATAAGAAATATTGAGAAGAATATTTGTCGAAGGTTTCATAAAAACTTTTGGGAAAAGAACCAGTTGGAGGCCATAAAGGCGCTTTGTTACAGTGATAATATTTCTATGTGAGAAATAAAAAGTTAAAACTGTAGTTGTATTGGTGTGGACAATCCTTTATTTCTAAGAGGGAAGTCAATAATACATAAATACAAGTATGGCAGGTATGGACAGATATATTACAAGTTTATCACAAAGATAATAATGATAGTAATATATATATTAAAGGAAAATTCTGGAAAAGAAAAATACAGAGCATATTAAGTAACTAGTGACACTGTGAGGCTAAACTCATAGGGCTAACAACTTAGAGCTTTGAAGATCTCCCGGAGGCCCCCTTGGCGCTGAAGGGGGCGCCGACGGGGGATTCGGAATATAAGGTTATCCGAATAACTCACCAGTTATGAAGGAGAACTGTTGTTCCGAAGAGGCCTAGGCGCCTCCTTGCGCCTAGGGGGGATACGGGCCCACCTCTCACCACCCAAAAGACTGTTTAGATTCATAAACAGTTAGGAAAGTTATACTAACTAGAATTAAGGGAGAAGTTGTTAAAAAACTTCAGAAGTTAAATAAAATTATTTAGGAATTGTTGGATCTTTCAAAAAAGATTTATTAGGAATCTAAGTAGGATTAGATTAGGAGTTATTACGGATAAGGGTAGCTAAGTGGTTACCCCTATTTGTACGCCCGCTTGATAGTACTGCCGGAAGTGACGTGTTATCTCCCGTATCCCCCCTAGGCGCAAGGAGGCGCCTAGGCCTCTTCGGAACAACAGTTCTCCTTCATAACTGGTGAGTTATTCGGATAACCTTATACAAAAGTGTATAGATCTACATTGTATATTGTCCATGCTGAACATCAAAATTGTCTACTTGAAGGATCTGGGCTACTGTTTTAGTCCACAGAAATATATAGCTAGGGGATAAGCAGTGACCTGTGTGTAATGCTGTATTTATATGTATGCTATTTATAGTATGGCACAGTATAAGCCTTATCGTATACTATACCATTATCGTAGCACTATAGGTAGCAAAGAGGCTAACTGACACCTATATATATGTATGTTGTTTTATCTCTGTTACTAAAGAGACTTTCAGCTAAGTCATGATGTATTGGGTCAGTGCATTTGTGGACAGCACACGCTGTCCTTATGTGCACATCGCAAGTACCAGGTACATGCCTGTCTTTTTTTTAAAACGTGGTTTATTTTATCGTGGGTCAGTTTGTCAATGTCGCCTGACTGATCTACTCCCAGAGGGGTTTAGGTGTGGACCCACTCCAAACTACACGACGAGGTCTACCTGTCACATGTTGAATTGGATTTATTGTACATAATAACATTTTAAAAAGACAACAAAAAACTTGTCAAAAAATTACCCACAGGGCGATGCAAGACTGTGTCAGATGCTTCAGCTCCAGGTTGTGGCTTTTTATCATGCAATAGTTCTCAGCCTGTGTTAGTTGGACATCAATTTTATTATTTAAAGAGTCGGGGTCAGGTCAGAATTGGGTCAGGGCAGGGAAAGTGTCAGATGTCAGATGTCTGTATGCCAAATTGTGGAAATCTTTGCCATAGACTTCAAGCAATTTCATATTGGTTACAGAGCGTCTTCCATGCAATATTAAGAAAGACACTTGATCACTAGGTGAATAAAATACTTTATAAATTCAAGACAGTGCACGTATTAATTATTTACACTTGTCTACGAATAATAGTTACATTTAGTTTCATCATAACACACAGAAGGGTAGGCCGGGTAAACAAGAATATCAATACGCTAGAACAAGATCATAGTGTGGACTAAATATGACCTCATTTTCAATTAGACTTTCCCTTTATTATTTTTTATTGAACCACAAATACACAGAGGAAACACATTCCCAGTGTAGCCCGGGGGGAGTAATAAACGTGTGTTCCTAGGAGGACGGGTCCTTTACGCATTAAGTACTGCTAAAATATTTAATAGGGACCCTTAATGAAAAAGCTCGCTGATCAATCTTGTCAAAGGGAATACTGATGATATTCTGCTAGCTCGGGGCACTCTCGAGAGCAGCCGGGTTTATTGCTCTTATGTTTTACATGCGGATCGAGGAGTTGGGACTTTTTCTAATTTGCAACCTGAACCACTCAAGACTTAGTTTGATGTGCATCTATCGAAGCACAAGAACAGGTCGTGAAGGACTTTGTCTGGATATGATATGTCACAGGGGACACGGGCAAAGTTATGTTTTTGATATGAAAATGATTTGCTGATGATGATGTTCTTCCCATTTTACTAGCTTCCTTTCATGTTTTGTTCCGTTACATTAGTATATTGCCCATGCACGGGAAATACTGTATTTCTGAATCTCATCTATTTCCTACCTTATTTGGGGAAGGAATAATTAGATGATCTCGCAACAATATGCCTTCCGCATTGTCCCAACATGCATGCAACCGCTACATATTGCTTAGACCAGATTAGCCGGCGATTGTTTATGAATGAATAGTTCAATGGTAAGTCGCACAAAAGTATATCCAACATCAGATGCGTGTTCTAGCCTCAAAGGCCCCATATTTTCATTTTGAATAACATTCCCCCCAATTCAGGGCAGGAAATGACAACTATGCAACCGGGACATCCCCTAGCTATAATAAGTGGGAACTGTAAGGATGACATCTGCAATGGTCGGAAGTAGTAACCTAAGGGTATTTGAGCTGCCTAAGAACTTTGAACTGCCTAAGAACAAATACAAATTTGCAGGGGTGAAGATCATATTAGAGATCAGTCTGCTCTCATATATTTTTTACCTTGTACTCTTTAAATATCTGGCATGTTTGTCTGAGCAATGCCTCGATTCTAATTACAATGCTGACCTCTCCGCAGGAAAAAAAGACAAAGAAAGTAAACTTTGTCTGGCAACGGTTTCATCAGTAACTTGAGAAATTCATTTCTTGTGGTGGTTATTTACTTCCTTTCTTCTCTCCCACGCTGAGACTAATTTAAACTATTGAAACTCGTCGGATAACAGTCATCGAATGAATGCTGATTATAGTTAATGTTTCATGCTCACTTATGAAAATGTTAAGCCTTATTCCGGGGCCTTTTCCGTTATAATTAAAGATGGTTTCCTCCTTGTGCTCTTATCACATAGGCAACATTCCCTATTTATGTCAAGGGTATGCAAAAAAAAGAAAACAAATTTTGAAAAACAAGCTGTCATTCAAATACGTTGAAATCTGTTGAAAGTATTTAGCCTAAAATGTGGAAATGATGAAATCTGAACATACGGTTTTAATCATAACCCCCGGTCCACAGAAACACAAGGAAAAGTTTTAAAACATAAAATCCTCCCCCCTCAAAAAAGTAGTAGACGTTTGAATAAACAAACTGTATTATTTAAAGTTTAATGTGTACACCTTCATATAAATTCAGCACCTGGTGCCGTTCACACGATTTGAATGACTTGGGTCAATCTCGAGG
Organism: Harmothoe impar; assembly: GCA_947462335.1. Classification (NCBI taxonomy): domain Eukaryota; kingdom Metazoa; phylum Annelida; class Polychaeta; order Phyllodocida; family Polynoidae; genus Harmothoe; species Harmothoe impar. Next base: position 38,427,823 of record OX381710.1, read on the forward strand.
GTAGTAATTTAATTATAACGCTCCAAATGTCCAACTAGCACTGAATGGGACCATGTGAGTCATTAATACACGGCCAGTCTCGTATACATGTCATTGCCACAGGCAGTCATACTGAATTATAAAGGCAAAGGGAGCTGGGCATTTGGAGGTACCTGGTAGCCAAATGGAAACGCATCAATATATTATTAGTAAACAATGGGTGTCCTATGTTAATCGTATTGGATAGGCTAGATAGTACTACGTTATCTCATGAGAGAATTTGGTTATGAGGCCAAAAAACGAGACAAAACAGGGGTATTATGTGGTGGGTATCTTATATAGATAGCACCAGAATTGGATAGTAAAGAATTCTGTCATCAATTAGATGTGTTTTTTTTTGGCAATATCGATTTCGATTATTGGGCTCATAATCCCAACTCCCTTCGTCTAACTTACTCAAGACTCCACTCTAACATCAGGCATCACTATTCATTTCCACACCTAAACTGTACCCACATATCAGGTGCAGATGAAGGGGGGGGGGTATCAGAAAGTCCTGACCCCCTTTTTTTCCTCTCTTATCTTTAAAGATGTATCTGGTGATCTTTCGACTCCTGGCCTGACACTTTTCAGTACTTTAATTTTTGGCGGACTCCCTTTTTCAAAACCCTTGGTCTGCCACTGGATATTAAACAAAAACTACCCCCCCCCCCCCCTCTCCACCTTGCCCTATCAGCTGTACACCTCCACCTCTGTGGGCAGTGAGCCGTGAAATATCTCCTGACTCAATCAATGGTGTGAAATATTGATGTGTGTGTTGTCATGGAGCCCCCGGATCCAGGCCACCGTGCCCTGCACAGCCTACACCATGCTAACTCACATTTGTAAACACAAAGTCTTGAGAGAATTATACAAGACATAATTAAATCCTTTGTGTGATTTTGTGTATGTACGGGGATTAAATTGGTTACGGATTTAGGTTCTATGGTTATTCTCGGATTTCTATTCTAGGAGATACACACCGTTTTTACCCCCACCCCCTCCTACATACACAACATAATGTCTAAAGTATAGAATGTGCAATGGTCGAGGTATATGACTCTGTCTATCGATCAATATTTACTAGAACTGTAGCCTATACAGAACAGATTCCCAAAGAGCACCATTTAAATGCAGGGTTCCCACGAATATCTAAGATCTTAATTTCCTGCTTCTACCTGTAAATATTTACGTGACTAAAATCGATAATTTTCCAAGATACATTTCCCAGATACATTTCAAGGTTGGTGATCCAGGGGTCAGTTCCTGAACACTCTCCCAACTGGTTGTCTACGTGTTCTATGTGTTATCGGGAGAGGTCTGACCCCTGGACAGCATCCAGTAGGTACAGACCAGGGGCCTTACAGGGTCAATACACCAGTTGGTACTGACCCATCAGCACCTTATACTATATACCGGGCACCTGGACACTCTTTAGCTCCAGACACTAGGCCCCACTATTATATCTATGTAGCTATCACGATCAGTACATATCAGTATTAATGCTAGCAACACTTATTGAAAAATTGAAAGGAGTCAAGCAAAGACAACTTATACATCTGGATTAATTTACAGAGAGGATATTTCATGTTATCAGTTACATTCTTGAATTTCAATCTATCACTGAGGATTTCAATGATAGATCTATGTTTATTGTCACTTCAGAAACCTGGGAAAGGCAGTTGTAAACTGCACTATATTATATTGTATACCATTACACTAGTACGATAGGCCAGGTTGGTGCTTTTCATACCTACATGTAACGAAACTAAATATTGTTTGAATGCCACCACTGCAGAGGTTATATAGTAATATATCTCCTTGTTGAATGTAGAAATGGCAGTTATTTGTGGTTATCTATGAGAATAGGCAATCATCCCAGCATGTCACATCCAATGGCTGCCTGTCCTATTTATCCACAGGTCAAGGCTAGCATGTGCCATAATCTATGATGTAGCCATGTGGTCGGGCCACCATCACTCCCTGAGCTTGTATAAACCCATGTTGGTGTTGATTAATTCAGTATGGGACCATGCAGGTCCTACCTGCAGGACTTACCACACCTGTCTCCTCACGCCGGGGATCCCCTAGAGTCAACACGGCCAATATCCTCCATACAGGACAGAGCATGTACTGGTTATAAATACAAAATGTAGAGCAATATATATATTCAATATGTATCATATATTCCCCACACTGTTGAGCACCGACTGAGCCTACATTGTTCAATATACTTTGTACAGTTCTCTTTGTAGTAAGCATACAGTAATAATAAGAAGGCTGTTTTGTGGATATCAAACGAGGCAGTTTTATCCAGTCTTGGCGTCATATAGTTCACGGTTCAGTGTTTGCCCCTATGTATGTGATATCTATGGATCATACAGACACGTTATGATGGAATGTCTATATTGATAAAGAATCAAATAGAATTGGAACTACGATATTGATGTGTGCAGCAGGTGAGGGCCCATTGAAATAGTGGATTACATCAGTTCGTAGTTACAGCATCACTTGTTACACATAGATCTGCATAATCATCATCATATCAAAATGTCTTGCAAATACAAATTTATTTCCTGCTTCAATATGTTGAGATATACTCTGATATACTCATGCCGGTCAAGCACAAGTAGGGACGTGTTTTGCATTCATGACGTCACGGTGCATATTTAGATATCAATCATATAGGTTCTCCTCATTTAAAGGCCCAGCGCCCCTATATATAGAGCTGAGTACCTGTCCCGACTGCACTCTGACTGTTACTGCACGTGCAGTAAGAACTACGGGTTTAAGCAAACAAGAGACCGGCGGTACTTGTTGGCAGTTAGCCCCGACAGTTACCTCAACACTACACATAAATATGACAAAGTAGGACCGGCCTCTACACTACTGGAACAACAGTCTAATCGTGCCGGGCCGACAGCCAGACACCAAGCCATGCGGGACAGATTAATGCTTCATGACTGTATGTACGCATACTTTGATATGCCTGACTGAGGGAGTGTAGCAGGGAAGATAGGAGGGAAGGACAGAGGGAGGGAAGGACAGAACTATAGGAAGGGAAGGAGGTTGGCAGACAGACAGGGGGTAAAGCAGGGAGTTAGAAAGACAGGAAAGCATCTAGAAAGGAAGGCAGGACGGGATCCGGGGACAGGATACATGCAGAAAGAGAGGCAGAAAATCGGCCAGAAATAAAATGTACATATTTGGAATACCTATGTCCCACAAATTATCCCCAGTGAACTGACATATTCGCCTGTGGACCAAACCCTTTTTACTATCAACCTGATCACATGAGTTTTACGGTACACAGAAGGAAAGAAGTCTGCTGCAATAGCAAATATGCTCATATAGAGGTTCTGTAACGTATTGACATATCAAATGGTTTTTTATCTACAAAGTGTTACTGAAAATGCGGTAGGGATGTTTATTAAGGCCAACTGATCTGACATAGTAACGTATGCTGCTTTAATGGTAAACATGTCTGCCAATGTTTATATACCCGGTAGTTGATAGCGATTTGGTACTTAAGGCTGGTCTGACTTAGACAACTTGTGATCCTTATAGGATTTACTCCGCGACCCAGGCCTGAATTTTACACAGGATCTGGAGATATTTCATGGTGTTCCAAGTAAAACAGGATCTATAAATTCACTGATTTTGGTCAAAATAATGCGGAAATCTCGGGTAAAGTAGAAATTCCTGGAGTCAATGAGTTATGCCTAGTAATACCTCTCACCCTAGAACGTATACGCGGCAAATTCATAAAGAAGTGTTTAATTTTGAAAATTGATTTCTTCAAAGGTAATAGGACTCTAAAGAAATATGCAGTCTGACGTTTTAACATAAAATCAATTTATAATACTGTCAAATGACAGGTGACAGTCTCTTATATAAAATACACATTAGCCGTAAGAGTCTTTGTAAGTCGCTTTCTTCAGCACCCTTATCGATAATGTACACACACCAATGTCTAAAACCACTGAGGCGGGACATTCCTTGGTACATTCTGAACCGAAGCAATTCCATTAATTGTGCACCCATACAGTCCCGATATAGAGCCATAATTGAATGTCAGTCAGAGCGCTCCATTGCCTTTACCTTGTGTGAGTAGTATAGAAAAGTGGCCTTTCCCCAGGCGGCCGAGCTGTCACCCCCTACACAACACCCCTACAGCTCACCACTCGGCCCTGGAGGTAACTTAATCGTCTGTGTCACCGTGATAAAGTGCTCCATGGCTAAGTGGAAACAAAGGGGTTCAGGAAGGGGGTTTTAATCTCATTAAATGGCTATAATGCCAGACTGTGACGATCGATAGCCGCCACAGAGGGATGTTCAGGTGGGGTAAGAGCTCAACCCCCTCCCCCCGACCTACATCATGCCGCCATGTTTCACAATATCACGGCCATTAAGGTGTCAATGTATTCAGACTGCACTAGCTTCGTTATAGAGAGGCCCATGACAAAGGGGCTTTTCTTTATGCTATTTCTGCTACCCAACATTTTCTAATAATTATTGGATATTGGATTTGAACAGGGGTATTGAATAGCACTTAATCCTGTGAAGCCAGTAATCTTATGACCGGATTTGGGGATCGATCTGATTCCAAATATCCGATGATCATCGTGCTTATGCTTGACTGAGAGGATAGGAGTGGAATTTGCAGCTCTGGAATCCTCATCATATCCCTCCTCTATCGGTCCTTATAGAGTCCCTGTAAACAGTAACCTTTCCAGTGGCACTGGAGGAGAGTAGGCTATCATTATTTGGATAAGAGATGATCATATAAAATCCACAAACAGGGTTCCCCACCATACGCCACTCGTGTTGTGTCTGGTCTAGGGTCGATTCACATGGAGTCGGACACATACAGACACATTATTTTGTGATTATTCAAGCGTTTTAAGCTCTTATTTGCGGATAATGTTGAGACTTAGGTGCCATTTTTAGAAAGAAAACAAAAAAACACTAGAACTCGCATTGTACATGAATAACCTTAAATGTCACAGTCTGTGTCAGGGTGTGTGTCCAACCCATGGTGAATCAACCCTATCGGAGCATTACATTACGGACTGTTAAGGGAAATGTCCATATTACAGCGTGTTTATTATTATGTGACTGAGAAGGGCTCATCCTGCATGCCTGTGGTTAACCATATTGACCGGAGCGCCCCCATGTGGCCATCACGCACACCACAAGGGGAACACCAGGTCAGTCACATGATCCCCTCAGTCACTGAGCCACTAGTCTCACACCGCCAGACACTCCCGATCAAGTCCCGGGGGTTCCACTCCTGGACTTTTGGTTACTATGTACGTAAGGGAAAAGGGTCCTTTTTGGGCCCAGCCAACGTTAGCTCAAGGTCCTTTTTAGAGCACATAATAGTATTATATATCCGGGCTTTCTATGACATTCGCCAGATTATGCTATTTTAAGTATTTCATCTTTCATCAAGACCGTCTTTTGCAGTTTTGGCATGGGAAGGAGTGTTTGGTTTTTTTGTAGTTTTTTTCTGTATTAGGAGTGGGTGTGTATGAATTATATACATTGTATCAACAACCAAAAACCTTTGAACTTCAGGCACCAATGTGGGTCTGGCATAGAGGATGTAGGCCAATTAGTTTTACAGAAATATTCTCGTGTGCAATCGACGTTTTTTTTATTGTCGTTTTTTGCTTCATTACCCGAATTACTTATGACAATTTTTTCCAGTTTTTATTAATACTCATCACCTTGTAATTGAGATGTTTTATACATATCTCTCATCTCAGCCTGTGGTGTTTTGGTTCTACAATGTGCATGACGTCCTTGTACACAGTACTTAGGATTCGGCACATGTGCCTTACCTTTGTACTAGGGATTTTGTATGCTAAGGGTGCTCACCCACGTAAACTGGCACTGTACCCAAACACCACAATCACTGCCATGTCAGAAAACTACCAACCAAGTGTACGTATCAGCCCCATTAAAGGACACATCTATATCTGAAGTGCTTTACTTCTTTTACTTCAATGTCCTCAGGGCAATATAACCGCTGTCACCTATCGCTATGCGCCTAGTAGTCTACTTCTAATTTGGATTCAATTTCAGACACCGGTACATGAATATGTTCATATGTATGATATACTCTGTGACCCCGGCATGTATCCACAGCCTTATTGGCAAGTTTCATTGTGTGCACTATTAATATGAAATCAATATCACTCTTCATTTACACAATTTCCGAAAGGATATCGTACATCGATGCTCCCTGGCATCATTTATAAGGAGAGGTTGAGGGACTATTAATGTCATGTTACACTTGATAAGCAGCTAATAATACAATTACCCAATCTACCACAGTTCCCCATAAAATGTGCGTGTTTTGTTTTCATGAGCATGTGATCCCCAACTACATGCTGACCAATAACCCTCAATAACCAACAACAAATAGAGTGTAGAATGCACGAGGGGTCCTCCTGGTTCTATGGCGTGTTTGTAGTGTTTGGGTTTCGTGTTTAAACACCTGGACGCAGGATTTGATAGCCATCATGGTCCTGTAACTGGTCGCATTGGCTAGGCCGCCATTTTGTCACCCTGGAGACACTGTTAATTCAAGCGAACTAGCACTTCGTCATATTTACTCGCTGGACCCCCGAGGTGCTACTTTGGAGGCAGGTATGAACAAGCTATACTTCTAATACGTTAGATGTCCTTCTCTACAAGTATAATATTAGTATTGGCACTATGATACTCATGATGCCCCTTGTGGGGATGCAGTAACTCTATTACACCCCTATACCCAGCTCTAGCCCCTGCTCACTTTACTACCGCATGTCATAATGAAGATAATTCAAGTAATTTGTCATGAGAGGCTTTTGAGTGGGCCTTATTTCGGTTTCAATATAGGCACCATGCATGCCAAAGTAAATTCGATCTGCACGTTAACGGAGGCTGTAGACAGGCAACAGTCTCCTCTACCACTACCAGGTAACAATTGGTCTCAGATTACAGGGTAGCTGAGTTAAAGCGGCATAATCACCGAGCGAGTCCCATTCACATGTCTAGTACTGTCCTAGTCTACTATGTGGTTAAGTGTGAGTGGTGATAGTGTCCCTTTAAAAGTCCCCAAATCCAAGGTAGATATTTACTACTGATGATAAGAGAACGGCAATGGGGTAGTGGTATTAATTCATGAATATCATTAACGCATTTGGATACAAAGTACAATTGGCGGCACCCAATCGACATTGACAGCCAATGATAGTAGTACATTGTAACTTATAACATAGATAACATGGATGGAGTAAGATAGTTGTATACGGAGTTGTATATTTAAGTCGAAAATTTTTTCAATTTTTTTTTTTAATGAACCTCAGGGGTAGACACTAACTTTTTCAGCTGTGGGCCACCCGGGCCCGTAGCTCCAGAAATCTATGGGCCCGGATTTTCAGCTGCGGGCCAGGAAATTAATTCTACTTTTTTCAAAGAGAAAATAAATATATATATTCCTGATTTATCTATGTTAAAATAAGACCGAATTTCCTCATTTGTTCAAGTTTTTCTCTTTCCAACGACATATTACATGACTATGCTTCCTAGGTACATTCCACTCAAATATGTTGCCAAATTTCTTGTGGGCCACCCGGGCCCATGGCAGGGCAATTCTGGGGAAAACTACGGGCCCGGACCTAAAACTACGGGCCATTGGCTCCCGGGCCAGCGTTAGTGTCTACCCCTGAACCTCATTTTCTTTATTGATACATGTATACCTGTATGCCAATGATGTCCCATTGTTCCGGGTATTCTGAAGACACGTAAAAGCGGATATGAGCAAAACAGGAGGTGTTGACCACCCCATGGACAGACAGCACAGAGAGTTGAGGGTCAGTATACAGAGGTCAGGGTAGGGGGTGAAGGCTGCTGTACCAGTACTGGGCAGTGGCTGAGTAAAGCACATCTCTCCAGCTGACATGGGGGCGGGGCAGCAGGGGATCAGCACGTGTTGTCTGTATTAGCGCCACCACCCAGCCATCAGCGCCGCCTTTACAACACCAATCAATACAGATCGATACACATCAATAGCGCGGTACACAAAGGAGGCTGAGCAGATCCTTTCTCCACCTGCCCCCCCCCCCCCCGCAAAAAAAACACCACGCGACTCTAGACTAGCCAATATGGCGGCCGTTACTAGGGGCCACGGCCACCAGGGGTCAGGGCTCTCTCCGTCTCAATGGTTCAGGAGGGATCAGCTTGTCTTGCTTTTGGATCCCTCCTGTATTAAACAAAGCTGCCCCTCCTTACTCTTTACTTTAGCAGACCCTGCTCCAGCCTCTGGGTCCCTGTAGTAACACCCCCCCCCCCCCACCCCCTCCCACACACACAGACACCTTGTCTCCCACAGGCCGAAACAGAGCCTTCTGGTAGAGATGGCCAAACACTATACATGTACATACAGGTAGTTCCCACAAGAATCACCAGGCCTATACTGGAGCCATCTACGGTCTGCTGTGTACACTGCCTGTGTGTAGTGTTTGGTCACATGGTCACCTGGATGATCGGACCACCGCAGTGTCAGGCCTTTTCACTAATACTACCAACCCCCTGCTGACCATCTCTACCAGAAGGCTCTGTTTCCGTCTGTGTTGTCTCCTTACTATACGCCCATCAGACCCTGCTCCAGTCTTTCGATCCCTGAACAAGATACTCTCCCGGGTCCCATCTCTTGTTCCACGAAATTAAGTCTACATGTGTGTTCAACTTTTTTTGCATTGCTTCTTTGAGTTTGAGTGACTCAATGAGTTACACGCAATTGGCAAATGTTCTTCTGGCGTACCTTAATTAACACCAGCGGTAGCAACTTATTATGGTACAGTATATCGATGTTAGAGTAGTAATCGGATGGTATAGACATGTTCATAAACAGTCTGACATATACCTTTTTCTAGGCTACCTTTGCAATATATTAAATGACATCTTTTCCATATTCATTTATTTAGATGTGGATGGCATGGTCCCTCCATAATGTGAATCATATAAAATGTCCTTTCACTGATAAATAAATACTCGTCATTATAGACCTACATCATGTTGAGCTGCTGACTGGCTGTACGTATACTGTGTTTCCTGGGTCAGCTACCCCTACATGTATATGCAGTCCTCCTAGTTCCACCGTAAAACCTCCCGTATAAGCCTAACTCACGTATTAGCCACACCCCTAACTTTGATAAATTTAATAAGCCGCAGAGGGATTCTAAAAATTGCTTATTCGTACTGTACTATACTTTTAAAAACTCTTGTATAAGCCACAACACATACCGTACCGTCGTGTTTAAGCGCCCCGGCGCTTATAACTTTGGAGGGGTGTTTACCCCCGGCGTTTTTACAAGACAGGCGCTTATTCAAGATCCAGTTTTAGTGCTTAAGAGTAATTTCAAGACCCTCATACCCCCGGCGCTTATACAAGACCAGCGCTTATTCAATACCCGGCGCTTAAACGCGACGGTACGGTACATGTGTACATGTATAGCCATGTTTGGTATCAAAAGAAAGCGGAGTCTGACTCGCGTACAGCCGCTGCTACTACGCGAGGTTTTACAGTACTTAGTGTGCCTCTCACGCCATTATCTCCTTCCTGCACCCTTACCCTTTAATGTAGACTCTCTTGCACCCCTCGTTACCCTGGAAGGCTAGTACCAGGCCCAGGGCGGAAATACTCAAATATTCATTCTACTAGAAGCATGAGGCGCAATATGGAAGTGTCCACCTTTTTATAATTCATAGGTTTTTTCCCTATCTGCAATACGCACAAAGAGGAGGTTCGATTTTCTTTTCCTTATTTGTGGTTGTTATATGCTATCAAGAAAATCAAGAGGCTTTTCTAGTACGAACGGATCATAAGATATTGATTGATATAGGATCTGTAGCCTCGTATAGTGCAATCATACTGTAATGTACTCCCTTTTGACGTAACCAGAAGATATTGAATCAAATCAATGGAAATACTACACTGTAAAAGATTAAAGTCTTACCTAAAAGCATACCTGAGATACAGTCCTAGTCACATCAAGCTACTGTATTAGGATATGGGTATCATGCAGAAGTAAATGGGGACCAATGGGGTGATACATGAAACAGAAAATGTCAATACCAATTCAGTGTCTACCTTTATTTTCATAGCACGCTATGAAATCACATTAAGACTTGGCTAACGGCAGTTTCTTTTTGTCCTCAAATAAGAAATTCATAGGGAACGTGCGTCATTTCGCGGGCCAATATAATATATATGTACATAATGTAATGCAGCCCTTGGGTGATGCACCCGGTTAGCTATAACTGATACTGGGGATACTAGTACCAGAGCTAATGTGTAAACCATATCTGACATATGTCAGTTAAAATGCACCCACTCTCTGGACCTACCCATACCTGATGGCATCGTGACGTCTCACGTACGCTAGGACTTCTATCCACTCCTTTTCTGTACATTGTTGATGTGGATTAATACTGACTTTAACAATTGGCAGCACAGTTTGTGAGCCAACCCAAGAACGGGTTATAAAATTGCACAATGTCTAGGTGCCGGTTATACAATTAGCCGTATAACCATGGCAGACCCAAGGTGCGGGTTATACAATTTCCTCAAAAGTCTATCTGTGGGTTATATGAGAGGTACTGGGAGGTTTTACGTGAGGTTTTACAGCACATTGTTTTATATACATACCTGTAGTTGCCAATTATACTAATTATGGCACACCTTGATTTCACAGAAACTGTTACCTAACAATTAAAGTGAAAAGCTTCGCCATCAGCTCCTACAGTGAGCGTGAGTTTTACAACTGAATGAGAGGCACACTTGGTGTCAATACTGGAGGCAAATGTCCCCGACACTGTCCTTCTAACACACTGGGCATACGCTGAACCAAATGTCACTCCCCTGGGGAAATCAGTGATGTACAACACACAAGGGGCCCACACGTCCCTGCACCATGTGTCTAGTCGCTGTCACTGCCCCTGCTACTAAAACAGAGTCCGCTAAGTAATACATCACAGAGGGGAGGAGTATTGGTGATGTGCTGCATGTCCCTCTGGTGTTTGTATTACTTGTATCTTATATTAATGTTGGGGAGTATCCATTTGCAGCCACTAAAAGGCAGACAAGGGGACAAATTCAAGGATTTTACGGCAAAGCCGTAGTGGCTTTGGGTTTTATAAGATTGTTATGAACTACATGTGAGAAAACGAGGGGGCATAGATTTATAATTTTTGGTGTTTCTGGGGTTCTTATGCAATTCATGTATGGCATAACAATAGAATCCAATATGTGTCAATGGAATCAAATAGGTACTAATGCACCTCCATTGATGCCTATGCAAATACCATCTTGGCAGCCATCTTGAAAATTACCTGGAACAAAAATCGGAGCCTACAAATGGATTCTACACCCCAGAAAACCCTATTATACATGTGTCATACAAGGAAATCGGACAATCTTGAGTATTTGGTGGCCATCTTGGCAGCCATCTTGGAAATTTCTCGGATTGAAAATCTGAGCCTGAAAATGGATTCTACATCCTAGAAACCCCTATTATCCATGCATCACACAAGGAAATCAGACAATCTTGAGTTTTTGGTGGCCATCTTGGCAGCCATCTTGGAAATTTCTTGGATTGAAAATCTGAGCCTGAAAATGGATTCTATATCCCAGAAAACCCTACTATCCATGTATCACACATGGAAATCAGACAATCTTGAGTTTTTGGTGGCCATCTTGGCAGCCATCTTGGAAATTTCCTGGATTGAAATTGTGGGCCTGAAAATGGATTCTACATCCCAGAAACCCCTACTATCCATGTATCACACAAGGAAATCAGACAATCTTGAGTTTTTGGTGGCCATCTTGGCAGCCATCTTGGAAATTTCTCGGATTGAAAATCTGAGCCTGAAAATGGATTCTATATCCCAGAAAACCCTACTATCCATGTATCACACATGGAAATCAGACAACCTTGAGTTTTTGGTGCCCATCTTGGCAGCCATCTTGGAAATTTCCCAGATTGAAATTGTGAGCCTGAAAATGGATTCTACATCCCAGAAAACACTACTATCCATGTATCACACAAGGAAATCAGACAATCTTGAGTTTTCGGCAGCCATCTTGGCAGTCAGAGGGAGGAGGAGGGGGCAGAAGGAGGGAAAGCAGAGGGAGGAGAAGGTAACAGGAAGGAGGAAAATGGGGTAGAGTGGGGGGGGAGGGGTAGATGGGGTAGTAGGAGGGGGCATAGGAAGGAGGAGAGGGCAGAGGGAGGAGGAGAGGGCAGAGAAAGGAGGGAGGAGGAGGAGAGGGCAGAGGCAGGAGGAGGAGAGGGCAGATGCAGGAGGAGGAGAGGGCACAGGGAGGCACAGGGAGGAGGAGGGGGCACAAGGAGGACTTGTGATGGCCTAACTTTAAAGACTGTAAAATATTATTTCAGGGTTGGTGCATGTGTGTGTGGGGTGGGGGAGGGGTAATTATGTTGGACTTCACAGTTTGTCTTTGGGCGGGCTTGAGTGATTTGAAGAGCCACCCTGGACCCACTCAACTTCTAGTATAGGTCCTGTATGTGCATAGTATGGGAATTGGCATTGACATTGACAGCTTGGCTTGACATAGGAGTCAATAGTTATTAGGCTGGTACCTATCCTTGCCATTGACAGCCACATTAGAGAACTCAAAATATGGCTGTTCACAAGATGTCTAGGCCTTACCACAAGGTACATTGGTTCTACATGTAGTAACTGAAAACAAGATCTAGGATAAATTAGTCTTGCACATGCCTACAAGGACACATGGGGATACCAGTCCTAAGCAAGGTTTAAGGGCCAGCTAGGGCTATATCTAACAATGAACAAGGGGGCCTATGCTAGTCTTTTCTTGTCGAAAAGCTGACACACTGGTCAGTGGTGCAAATGGCTTTGGGGACAAGGTCCCAAAGCCAATAACGGCCTGTATTCAGTCCATGAAACCCGATAACTGTATCTGTACAATACAGTATGAAATGGATTTCTACATGTCCATGTATACATCAGTATCAATTTGTGATATCTCAGATCATTCATCTGACAGGCAACATATATCACTGGTTGGTTGGTTGACTCAGTATTGACAAAATGGGAGTTTATACAGGTAGAAATTCTGTAGTTAATTGGTGGTACAGCAAATTATTTATACATCTGTGAACGTCGTGTCAAATTTATCTTGGACATGTGTATGGATAAAGGCTGACAGTGTTCGCGGATGGTCATGTAGTTACCATACTAGTTGTGTCGCAACTGCTGGGATACATACTACATTGTCCATGTATGTTTCTAAATATATAGTGGTTAACTACATCATATCAGCTTATATCATACTATCAGGTTAAGTCATGTTGTTATAAATGTCCACAATCCTTTAATACAGTGGCCATACTAGTCACATATGGAACAATGTAATCATTTTAAAGTGAATTGCAATACAACTGATAATACACCTCAGAATACAGACCCAATATGTCAACAAGTATGCTATAATGACATCTCTGCACCACTGCGAAGACTTGGCTAATGTCAACATTAAACATTGTAACATTGTAGCATGGATACACTGGCCTCCGTGCCTATTGTTGGGGTATACATCTATGTTTATACACGACATTCAGGTCAGAAAAACTGCAGTCTACAGACCATGTAAAGTAGGTTACTAATATTAAATAAGAGTCCATGTCTATTTTACCAGGTTAGCACTTTACTTATAAACGTACAGATAGACGTCAGCCCACAAAACTCTGAGGTTTCTGTAATGATGACAGAATGACTTCCTTCTCTCAAGGGAAAGAGCGACATAAAGCTTTTGTTCTTATTACATTTTTAAAATTTATTATTTGGGCATTTTATGAGACTATAATTGCTCCTGGGAGAAGCCAATAGACTTTCACCGGAAGGCTACACTACTACAGGGAGATGAATCCCTCCCCTGCTCCTCCTGCCCTGCATGACCATTGCCCTAAGTACTCCTGTACATACACCTCTACTGGCTCTAGGGACAGGAGCCACTGAACCAGGTCAGTTGGTAATGGAATGGGGGTAAATGCCTTCTATGGAGTGCTATTCTATTAAATACTCTATATATTGGGACAAAAATGGCTGACAGTAACACGTCCATTTTGATTTAGCTATTACCGTAAAACCTTGCGTATAAGCCGCGGCTAGTATGCGAGTCAGATCGCTGCTAAGGCTTATAGGATCGTTTATAGCATCGGCCGAGAGTCAGGGTGCGGCTAATATGCAAGTTTATGCTCCTATAATACAGTATAAAACTCACCATAATCAGATGGCCAGTGAGGCTTATATGATCGGCCCAAAGTCGGTATACGGCTTATATGCGAGTTAGGCTTATACGCGAGGTATTACTGTAGGTGCCGAAATACACCAAAAGTCAAACTAAAAATGATTTGAAAAGCGCTGCTGCAAAATAAGTTGCTTGCTGCCTGAAAAAAGGTTACATTTGCTACAAACATGGTAAAGATGGTAATTACCGTCTACTACTGGACACAACCTCAGTTGGATTCCTCTGATGAGGCCACAAAGACTTCTGTCCTTTATATTGCGTTTCCAAAATTAGAATTCCAGACAAATATAGTACTGCTGATGAGCTTGTTAATATTATTATTGCAAGAACGTACTTTTACCAGCTGACTTCCACTGAAACCAAGAACCCAAAGTACCCTGTAGAGAGAGGGGTATACGGGTAGGCCTGCTACAGTGCCAACCATGTGTGTGTGGTTTTAGACAATATAGCCACCCCCTCCCCCCCTTCCCCCTCACTGGTACTCCCTCCTGTCTGCACCTGTGGATCATCAAAGATAGAGCGCGTGCCACCAAGGCCCTGTGGACGACCACCCAGAGCCAGTGTTACAGTGTGTGCCAGAATCAATGCTTCACCACGTGTATATAAGGGCATCAGTTACCCGGTCAAGCTGGCCCCAACTCGTCCTCGGGCGCATCCGAGCGACATCACTGGTATCTGAGGGGCCATGACCGCATTACTTCTCCCGTATGTTGGGGGGAATTCATCCGTGGTACCCATCCACATTTGTAATACTTACCGTAGTACAGCACCAAGCGCAACAGAACTACTTTGACAGCAACCTTTGGTGCCAGCGATGACGCTCATGAACAGAAGTCGAGGTGTGGCCAGCTTGGGTACCTGGTATGCAGCAAGGCAGCTGACAATGTCAGCCCACATTGTTCAAATCCAATATACATGGTTATTAATACATGTATATTGAACTTTTTTGTTTAAAAACAATTGTAGACTGAGAGTATGCAGTTTCAAAGTTGTATTGGACATACTAGTACTTAACTGTGTTGCATGCTGTATGGCAGTTTGGCAGCAAGTCTAATGCCAATGGTTTAACTTTAACCCGACCGGACTTCGAACTGCCAACCTGCCACACTCAAAGATCATAGGTGCAGTAACGCTAATAGTGTTTCAACATGTATAACGGGCAACCTCAAAGAGTATTGTAGTGTGCTGGCCTATACATCAAAGTATACCCAAAATTGTCATTACTTCTGAGGCATGACTATAGGAGCCCTGAACCTCTGTTATGTTGGCCCGGACTTCAAAGTTAAGCCTATACCGAGGTTGCAGGTTCCTTTAGGAGGGGGCACCATTGTCACCATTGCTTGATTTGGTAACTGGCGAGATAAGCACTGATACAGCAATCACAATGGGTACAAGCTGTTACATAATGCCCCCTAAGAATTCTGCAGTGAATGCAGGGTGTTATCTCATTGGTTGATAATGTAACCAGCTACACGCCTATAGGGCATTAATGTGTCCAGTGGTCTAGATTATCTTACCACAACACATACTCTCATATATATATACGGTATATATTACATCCCTGGTGGCCCATATTGTCTGGAGGTCAGGAGGCAACACCCGATAACTCCACAGGATCATCACTATTGTATGATTATCCTTTAAGGGCGGATGTCGCTAGAAGATGACATTTGTTGGCATGATGCACCAATGTAGCCCTGGCGAGTTACTCGCCTTTGGAAGTGTACCGGCGAAGAGTATCAACCCCGTATGGTTGGCATGATCTTTACTCGCCAGGGCTGCATTCATGCATCATGACGACCAAGGGCATGATGCATTAATGCATTGTGCTGTCCTTAAAGACCTAATAGGTTGGTGAAGCAGTACAGCAGTGGCTGCGTGGCATGATACAGGCAGTGCTAATCTAGGGCAGTCAGTCAGACTGGAAACCAGTTATCAACATGTCTTAGAGATATAGGGTTTGAGGTCACACGATGGGAATGGACTCCTTGGAGATAATGCCAGATCTATACATATATAATATACATGTATAAAGATCTATATAGAAATTACTATAGACAGTATATTTATGATAAGCAGAAAACATGCCGGTCCCTCCTGGGGACCGAATGCGTCTAGCTATCAAGTCTACTAGGTATATAGTATTTTCAACGTATTGAAGGAACTGAAAATACCACTCTGTTTCCAACGTTTCACTAACACAAAACAACTTTAACAAGATGCCAATTGCATTTATCATAAATGCTAAATACCATGCATTTGAATAGCATGTTCACGTGAACTGCTCTTTAATAGTACATATGGTAATCCCCTACTATACCTGGTAGTCTTTAAGGTCAGCTAAAAATATTTCAGTGACATTTACCTTCAGTTTATGTATACAGTACATGTTAATGCAGTATTTTCTGTACACTATAGCCTACCAATACACGTGGAAGTAGCACGATTTTAAATACACACATATATGTTCTGAGGGTTTAAATATTAGCATTAATTTATATTGACATTTCCTCCAGCATAACTGAATTCCACAAATAAAACGGGGAATGCGATTGTGCCAACAAGTTGCTTTGTGGGACTGCCTGTAGTAGCGTGTGCAGATATCGGCATGCTGTGTACAGTAGGTCACAAATCAGTGTACAGTAGTGATTTCGTCCATGGGAGGACATGCATGCCCGACCTTTATAACCAGCCATTCCGGCCAGACCTGCCTCCCTCCCCTGCCCCTGTGTGTACAACCATACACGCCTCCACTCCAGCCTCTAGGCCATAATTAGGCCACACTGGGATTGCACATGTGTAATTATGGTCCCCAAACTACACTCATCCAATCATTGCATCCCTAAATTAATCTAAAAAAGACACCCATCTTCAGTCCAGGTTTCTCAGATCAGTCACATTTTATGGGGATTTTCTAAGACAGTCAGGACTAGATTTCCTATACTGAGGTAGTAAACCATATTATTCCCTTGGCCTTAGTCCACTTGGCGCTCGTTGCATTGACCGCCTGGCACCACTGTATATATACAGTACACTCATGGGTAATGGCTGCTCAGCGTGCCTCAGCCTTATTGTCTATACTGCTGCCACATGCTGCAGTCTTGTACTACATGGACATGTGTATAGGGGCCAAAGAAACACACTGGTATATTATACTGGTATAGTATACTGGTATATTAAACTGGTAAAGTATACGTCAGATCACTCTATACATCTAGCCTGGTAGAGGAAATTGTCTTGGAACTGATCCAGAATATAGTGTATGCATATAATTCACTAGTAACAGATGGCTATAGATAGGTTTATTAAAATGCAAGTAGGTGAACTTATCAAAATGAATGGCCAATGACTTAGTTGAGTGCTTAACTGAAGTACTTCAAAAAGTCATTCGCTATTGATTATTGTGTCCAGAACAATATCTTCATCTGCTAGTATTTTCTCAGAGTACAATAAAATAGGACAAAGGACAGGTCAGATCAAGTTGAATCAGCAATTCATATACCATCACTTAATAGATCAACCATAATCTATTTATTGTTACAAGATGATGCTCCTTAACTAGGCTCATCACCACTTGTCCGGAGGCTGGCTGGAAGGAGGGGGATGGTGAGGAGGCTGGCCAGGTGCCACTTCCTGGTCACGTGTGAACTATGGCGGCCCTGAATGGAGGCGGCCATGTGAGCACAAGTCAATAACACACAATGATGTAACCAGGTAACGGTAGCTTTAAGGACGGCATAGTTCTTTAATGCATCATGCCTTGGTCTTCATGATGCATGAATGCAGCCCTGGTGAGTAACTCGCAAGTGCTACATTCGAGCATCATGCCGATCCTAATAGGGTTGAGACACTTTCAAAGGGTCGGCATGATGCACGAATGCAGCACCGGCGGGTTACTCGCCGGGGCTACGTTGGTGCATCATGACGACATATTTCATCTTTTAGCAACATGCGTCCTTAAAAGGGTTAAGGCTTCTTCCAGGAATATGAGACTATCGTAACAACCCAATTTATTTGCAGACTGATGGGTCAAAGCTTAATGTCATATGCCCTTTGTCGTCATGAGGCATGTTCAATAAAAGGCTGGCGAGTAACTCGCCAGTAATGTATTCAAGCAACATGCCGACCGTGAGGATACACCCCAAATGATCATATTGATGCATGAATGCACTCCTAGTAGAAGAGTTACTCACCATAGTGCTGCATTCATGCATCATGACGACAAAAGGTATCATAGATTTAAGTACTACATGTATGTGACCCTTACAGGGTTGACTACAAACTGATGTGATGCGCATGCCTCACGGGTGCCGTCAAGCCACGATAGTAACTACCGGTAGTAAAATACTTATGGTATTATACCAATGGAGTACCGGTATCCCTTTGTGAATCAATATCATTGGCTGATATTGCTGGTAGTCTAGCTGACACCCTATGTACCCCCCCCCCCCCCCGCGATCAAAACATTACAAAACATTCTGAATAGCATCACTATTTTTTATATTGTTTAAACCTCCTATGTAGTGCTTCGGGTGGATCGATCACTATTGCCTTTTTTTCTGTGCTTGACATTTACATGAATCGGATTTAGCATTCTGATGAATCATAACAAAACGCCTCTTGTTAAAGCCTTAGGAATGTGAAAGATTGATACGGGCTTCTTTTTTTCCTCTTCTCATAGCCATGTTCCTGCACTGTAATTGTATTGTTCTAACCGGTGGCTACAGGTAAGTTGTATGGAGGTAAACAGTGTAGATCTACATAATACATAACGTACAGGTGGGGCCGTGTGACCCCCCAGCTGGTGGTACATGTACTATGGGGGTGAGGGGGGGGGGGTGGTGGTACTAGTTGCTGACACCAAAGGTTACCAAGCACAGATCAAATCTAACGCTACCACTGGCAGGGGCAACCCCCATCCCTACTTTTTATATGCTACTTTATCTATTTAAAAAAAAAGTATTCTTAATATGTTTATTTCATCCAGGTAGGACAGAATCGTGTATTTCCATGGCGTCTAGCAGCCCTTTGCCATTCCACGCCCGAAACTACTGATCCAGACCTCCAACCCTTTAATACCATGCATCCAAACTTCCAAACTACCAAATTGACTCCCCACATCAGCTGAGGTCATTACAACCACCCCCCTACCCCCAATACCCACCCCACCCCTAATTTAATCAAAACCTCCCATGCAACCCTGTCTTGGACTGCCACCCCCTCCCACCTCCTCCTCCAGTGGCTGTAGGTAGGGGTGGCACCTCCTGGCTGCAGGTAGTTTAGGCTGCTGATGGCTGGTAGGCGGCACTAATCGATACTGTATGCTGATCAGTAGTCGTGTGACCTACTGCCTACCTGGCCGCTCCTCCTGCTGCTACTGCTGCTGCACCACACCTGTGTCGGGCTACTCACCGGCCATTAAGCCAATGCTAATACAACTCACCCCTTTTATACAATATACTGAGAGAATGAGAGCAGCGGAAGGGAAACTACTCTTTAAAAAAAATTTCAACTGGCTGTAAACACTATTGAAACCATAGCCTGACCTAATTCCCAATATTAAGTGTGGTTCTTTCAGTTACTCACCTGAAGTGGGGTCGTCAATATTATTTTCTGGTTGAGGCATTAACTTATAGTTCAAAGGGCCAAAATGAAACTACACCTGGGCGGCTCAATGGATCGTTATTGTAGTACTTCCTTGTGATCATAAACCAATTTTTAATCTGCGTTATACATATAATATTATATAGGAAAAATGTTGTTCGAGTGCATTTGAAGCTACATACATGTGATGGCTTGAAGTTACTTATAAGCCCAATTTAGAACTACATAACCCGTACGGTACTTGAAATATATTTCACAGAATTGTGTTAAACATAATATCAATTCCAGTTACATGCAGAACCTCAAGGTAATATGTGCTGTAGAACTAATCTAATGTTTATGGCATACCCGGTACTTTGAACTGAAGGAATAGTGTGTCTCTTTAATATTATAGAGACTATTCAATTATTCATTGTGGCTCTGTCCATAAGAGTGACAAGTATATGTTTTGTAATAAAGTTCTACATGTCCACACTTGTGAATATATAGTGAGGGTAGAGCCTAGGCTAGAGGTACAGGGATTGTAGAGGGTCCAAAGCCAAATGAGGCCTACGGGTTTGGAGTCCATATGTTCTACAAAGTTTACCGGTAGGCCTAGTTGTAAGTATCAACGCAGGGAATTTTCATTCCTGGAAATGTTATCAGTAGAAGACAATTTTATCAGTACCAGACCGTACTCCTAGGCTGTGTTATGGTTATATGTTATGACCTATAGGCCTACCGGTATATTATATTGTGCTAAAACATTTGTGGGCCTACTCTACTAGACACAACACTCAACACTCGGCCAGGGCAGACATAAGTAAACACCAAGTCAGCATGACAACAGATAAGTGCCACTCCCACTTTCTCCTGTCATAAGACATGGCAGTGAGAAATAGGTCAACTTTCATGTCGTGTTCAATCATATTGACATAGATCATGCAGTGGACTTTGCTCATGAAAGTAAACATGACCACCAGCTTCACAGCTCTCCTCCAGCACTAGACTAGCCTCCTGCTGCTAGGCCTAGGCCTCCTCCAGAGTCCAAGGCGGGCTGGAGGAGGCTGCAGCCTGTGTCTGTGTAGCTGTGTGGCAAGGCGTCGTTGGACGATGTTGAAAGATCAATTAGTGTCTGTGGGGCTGTGTAAAATGGGGCGTGTCCCGTGAGCTGCGTGCGGCGACAAGGACGCGGCCCGCGCCGGCTGCCACTGACCCCGTCCCGAGCCGATCGAGTCTGAGTGTGATTGGCCCAGGTGAGGCCCGTATGACAGCCGCCTACCTGGGGGTGGTGGTCGGCGACGCGTCGGTGCCGCTTGACACACCTGAGTTTTCTGAATGGCACCCCCCTGCAATCTCCCTTATAAAATAGCCCCGACCATGGTCTGTACGCACAGTGGGATCCGGTAGGGGACAGTAGGGTTGTTGACGTTTCGTTTTAATTAAAATACAACTTACCAGATTGAGGACTGTCTCGACAACATCCTTGTTTGACACCTGTCCCACTTTTATGAGGCCGATCAAAACGCCGAATTTCAGCTCGTCGTTGCCGGACATTTTCAGAACCTCCTGCGCCGACTTAACGTCACTCCCTTTCTCCTCCGTGGCATCAGCCATTGTAATCGATGTGTGCTATCCAATAATCAGTCGGAAGTTAGCCTTTTCCCAATAGGCTATACGTAAGCAGCTTACCAATTCGGCAAGTAGAGTCACTGACTACGACGGCAAGTGTCCGCCATAGTGGCAACTCATACGTGACCCGCAGGGCGATGGGAGGTCACCGCGATTGGTGAAAATAAATAAACCTTGTTGTATATACAAAAAATTAAAACGGTAAGCAGAATTGCGAGAAAATAGTATTTCACAAATTTTGACAGTGTTTAAATGATAACCAAAAGAGTTTTTGCTTTATTTGCTTATAGTAGTACCGCACTGAAATTAAGCAGGTGCCCGTTTCTGCTCTGACTTGGCCAATGAGCGGCGTGTATTTGCGTGGGACCGGGTACCCGACTGATTCGTAACTTCCGCCATTGTAAACGAGCAAACCAAAAGGTTCTCAGGATGTCTGCAGTAGATGTACAGAAAATGCCAGTCAAAAAGGTAAAATAACGATTCCTATAATACTAGTAGCTTCTATACATGTATATCTACAAGTTAAATATACTTCATGGTACTCGCGTGCCACAGATGTTTGGTGTGCACTCTGTAAAATAGGCTGACCTGAAACCCCACTCAACCCCCACTGACACATCACTGCATCTCAAGAGGGTTGCCTCCAGCCTCTTTCAAAAGTTTGCACCCCCTCACCCATTGGCACTGATCGACCTTTTTCACACTATTTTATAACCAATCTATGAACATATGCATTTCTACAAATAACTTAAGTTATACAGAGAGAGCAAACACATGAACTAAAGTGATATCAATGCCAATGGGGTAAATACATAATTCATATTCATGAACATAAAAATTAATTGTTGAAAACCAACTGAATCATGTGTGTTTTCTTTCCATTTTGTGCATATCATATAACTTTGATAGCTTTTATACTGTCATGAGAAATCCCAGTTTGTAACTGTTGTGTTGATGAACATGACATGGCCACATTAGATAAGCCTGGTCCTAACCTAAGGCTAAGAGTAGGTTGAATGAGTCATGTGTGTTTGCCTGCTTTAGATAAATAGTGAAAGTGGACAGATCATGATAAGGTGGTACCCCCGGTACCGGTAGTGCTGGCATTGGATAGTTACCACTGATAAGCAATAACATTGAAAAATTACCCAGAACAGCAACAAAGGCATTTTTTATGAAGTTACCTTTGCCCGTATGCATAATTTGGTGGCTGTAATGTATACTCTAGGGAGAGGCAGAGAGGTGGGGAGGGGGTGAACATCCCTCACGTCCGGGCGAAAATTTGCCCTCAAAATAACGTTGGATGGTTCAACTTTAGTGAGTTGGACTAAATCCATACTGTGTCAAGTACGCGTACAACTGGCGCTCAATACAGCATACTTGCTTCCCACTTCAGCCCACATGACTAGTCTACCTAGCTAGTCTATCTGGGCTATGCGCCAAGTTGTCTTACTAGTACTACGGTACTTAGTTAAATGTACATGTATTACAAAGATAATAGTGTATTTATCTGAACTGATTCAATCTAGCCTATTATACCTAATTTTTTGTGGATCCGATTATATTAGTATTTCCATGCCAAGCGATCTCCCAAATGATATGATTTTTTTTCACTCATCTAGGGCTATTATTTTATATGGTGTATAATACTATTAATATACTCTGTTGCGATATGCTATCGTTGTTGACCTATAAGTCGGTTAGGAAAGTAATATGATGGGGGTTAACACATATTGTTTTTGGAGTGGGCTATGTTCTCTGTTACGCTATGCAATGTAGGTCAAGCCCACTCTTAAATAGTCACCCACATTTTTGGTGTAGGCCTGTTTTCTCTTTCACCTTTAAGCACTATCATGTAATCTGTCCAAACTATAGCATTCTCTTGCAAAACACCTCAGGAATCTGTATTTCACCAAAAAAAAGAAGGGAAAAAAGAAGATTCCCTTGAAATACTGAAAAAAAGAGAAGAAATTCTCCCCAAAAAATTGGATCTTTCGGGAAGCTAATTTTGGATACCCGGTATGATTGCATCACTGTACCACTTTCATTCTTTTTCAGTTGTGTTCTATACAGCAAATGGTAATAACATATGTCATTAGTTTCTTCAAAATACTCTCCATCTATTATATATCATATTTTGGTTTAAAGTCATGTCATCGGTACGTTCCCCGGTTTCCTTTTTGTTCATCGACAGAGACGTGTCTGGCTTTATTTTGGCAGGGTGCAAGTCGTGCGTTGATATTTCCAACTTCTAAATTGCCTGTTTTTGGGGTTAAAATAGAGTTATTTGGATGGAAACCAAGCGTAAGCACTAGAAAGATTCTATATTTGGACGTACAATACAGGAATTAGGCCCATACCCCCCTGGTGTATTGGTTAAGATTAAGCTTTGATACAAGCAGTGTTATAGGCAATTTTATCAATGTAGGCCTACTAACTGTAGCCCAGACTATTGAAAAAAAGAGGGGGGGGGGTGCTATAGGCAATTTTATCAATGTAGGCCTACTAACTAACCTAGACTATCGAAAAAAAAAAGTTATAGCAATATACCGACATAGCCCACTCCTTTAGTAAGCATAAGTGTTACTCTATAGTAGCTGTAGTTTTAAACCACTATTTGTTATTTTGGGTTGTTTTGGACGTGGTTATTTGCAATAATCTGGTTTGAGTTTGATTTAAACATTGCTGACAAAACAGACGGCGATATGTAATGAAGAAACAGTATAAATGTCAGATCTATGATTATGTACAGTAATGAGTTTATGTAACAAGTATTTGTGATAGTATGATCATTCTCTAAATGCGTAGTGTGTTTATTATACATAGAAAAAATAAATGTACA
Source organism: Harmothoe impar (assembly GCA_947462335.1). Classification (NCBI taxonomy): domain Eukaryota; kingdom Metazoa; phylum Annelida; class Polychaeta; order Phyllodocida; family Polynoidae; genus Harmothoe; species Harmothoe impar. The sequence goes on from OX381710.1 coordinate 38,452,245, forward strand.
TGGAATCGATTTTAACAGATGAAAATTGTGCATTAATACTTGACATTGATGATTAACAGTATTAGAAGTTTGGTTTGATGTACATGATAAAGGCCTCTCTCTTATTGCAGCATGACAATAACCAGCCCAGGGGGTTGAACCTTGCCGGACATGTGGGGTTCGACTCACTGCCCGACCAGCTCGTCAACAAGTCGGTCGCCTCGGGCTTCTGCTTCAACATCCTCTGTGTCGGTAAGTCAAATATATTTCATTTCTGCACACGATAGTTGGATATATTGCAACAAAGTTCCACGGTGTAGTATGTAGTCCTGGGTTGAATTCAGGATGTGCCCACAGAAGATTCGGAGATGGGGAGAGATATGAAAACATATTTATTTATTTTAATAAAGATGCAATGCATTTATTCAGACATATATCGGTACCATGATTCTGGTAGGTTAGAGTCATTTTCACATATTAGATATGAAAATAGGTCAGCACAGATAGACATTACCGGTAATTCTTGAGGAGATTCTGTCATCTGTATGGCACATTGGTGCAGAATTTGTCAAAACTTGAATTTAAATACAGCTATCATACCAACTTTTGGGTTTAGGACACACACCATCGCTCACCAGAAGGGTATGTTAACGACTAGTATTTACTACTACTAGTACAGGGCTTATGTTATTTGTGGGGCGCTAACAAAGCAAGCGGAAAACAAAGTTTGTCCTATATATCGAAACCTATTGTATTCAGTATCAAAGATAGGATAGTATTCAAGTATTGTGCCTCCCACAATAGATCGTGTCTATATAGATCTAAATGCATAACAAAGTGGAATACTACAACGTACGCCGACATGACATGCGTATGAGTCATACTCAAACTCAGAGCACCTGCTGAAAGCAACATGCATGTAGTTCATCATGTAATTGTGCTGCAGTGCTACCACCTAGCGACTGAAGGCTGAACTAATGTATTTCCACATCTGTATAGTTCTTCCGTTTAACACCAGCCGGCGTGTGTAACAGTAACACCAAGGGCGATGCCTGAAATGAAAAAATATATGTTCATAATCATCGCATAATCATTGTGCATTTCACATGTGCCCATGCTGCCAGCAGTTTTAGATAGTGTAATTGAAAATCATAACAGATTTATTTCATTTTCTGTACTGTGCCCATTTCGGTGCTTAGTATATTCAACGCTGTTCTGTAGGAGATTTACATTTTGTAGATATATGAGGTGCCAGACTAGGCAAAAAAAGGTATGTTTCCAGTAACTTGCTACTTAGTATTGGATATACCCTATTCGACGTAATAGGCGCACAGTGCGCTTAAAAAATTATTATGAACACCTTTTAGTAGTTAAGAGTTTAATTGGGGTCAAAAATTGAGAAATTCTTGGTTATTTCTAGTATAAGAATCGGCCCAAAACGGGGGGTGTGCGCTTATTAGGGGGTGTGCGCTTATTACGTCGAATACGGTACTAGCGAGAAGGAACATAATCTTTGCAGTGTATGTTGTTAAAAATGGGAATCTGTGCAGCTTATAGGATTTACCTAAGCAATGGCTGCGGTTTATACGAGGGTTTGGCATATATATATGCAAGACTGATTGAACCAGGGCACCCCTGTGCCCGCAGGTTCTTATACAACGGGTATTTTTTACGATTTTGTCCAAAATGTCAGTTGCAATCTGACTGCTTTTTCTGTATCAAAAATTAGGAAATAAAATGTATCAATGCAGCATGTTGCAAGTTTTGTTCAATGCCAATCCATAGAATCAATGCCCAAAAGAATTGGGGCAACATTTGATGGTCGAAATAAAGATTGAAAAAAGGGCACACAAACTGCACAAAACCAACTTTTTCTGCCAATGCTAGAGGATAGGGATCTAAGTAAACTAGAGACCTTCACCAACTGGCAGCTTACGCAGTATCCTCTTTGTTCTTATATAAAACTGAGGTTAGACACTTTTTGAGACACTGTTTTGCATGTTTCTGACAAATACCTTCATGAACCTTCACAGACCTGAAGGTTTGTTTGAACTTTACACAGAACGCAGTGGGCACACCTCACAAAAGCAGCACTCAATAAGCAGTAATCCTGCGACAAGTAGCGAGTCCCTTTAAGCGCTAGCTGCGCTACAGAGAATATGAGGGAGGGTAGTGTGTGTGTGTGTGGGGAGTGAGTGTGTAGGGCGGGGAGTGTGTGTGTTGGGGGGGGGGGGGTGTTGTGGGGGGGGGGGGAGGTTTGATGTGGGGTTTGGGTCTTGGTTGATGTGGGTTAGGGGGTTGGTTGATGTGGGGTTCCCGGGGGCAGATGTGGGGTCGGGATAAATGTGGGGTTGGGGGTAGATGTTCACAAAATTGAGGGCACCAGTCACTCTACCATTGTTAATATTACATAACTCAGGTCCGATGAGGTTAACTGAGTTAACCCTTCAGGTATGCAATATACCCAAGGTGCGAACTCCTTTGTCTAAGCCTTCCCCCGTGGGTTAAACTATGATAATGCACGCAGCATCTTCACATGCCTCATTTATTGCCTGTATCTTAAGAAGTGTTGTGCATGCAGATGAGGGGTTCAGGCTTGATTATCAGCCTCAATTATCAGGCTCGATTTTCAGGCTCACTTTCTAGCCTGAAATGTTATGACAGACTGGTGCGACACATGATTTCAGGGTAGTTTTGAACCAGGAATATGTTTCTTCTCTCACATTTGACAAGTAGTTCATTTTTCCTAAAATAATTTTTACCTGCAATCTTTCAATCAATCAATTCAATCACAGTATCACCCTTACCCTGAGTCATTTGTGATGTAAAATCACATGCTCAATCTTTGGCTCACACATATTTGCCCTTGTTTTTTGCACTGTTTTTGCAGTTAAAGTCGGCTAGTCTAAAAGACGCAAAGTGCTCTCGCCACATCCTGGAGAAAGTGACTGAGGTGTGGCCGGTCTCAGCCTATTTCTGTCACTGCAACATCACAATGTACAGAAAGGGATGTCACAATAAATGATAAACCACAGTATCACAGAAGATAAAATGCCCTGGCTCACTAGTGATATCAATCACAAATACCATTCATTACTGTAATTACCAAGATCAATTAATAGTTCTATTACCCTGTTATCCCCCCGTACTAAATGCTGTAGTTAGTGTCTTTGAATACATGATATTGAGACTTAAAAATTCTCCTACAGTTTTACAATCTTCAAATCACATCCCTGTGTATAGGGGTACGTAGATTGCTTGGACAGTTGCTGAGTTTATAAAAGTTATTACACAGAGAGATATACGCAGATGGTCTTATTGGTCCGACAGAGAGTTCTCTATTTCACACCAGATGGCGTATGTGGTGCCAGATACCGGGCCGATTCTAGCGTACACTGGGGGTTTCTGCATCCTTACCATTGCACCCAGGTACATGCAGGTCTACAGTCTAAATGGTGTCTGGCTACCCCTTTTATCAGATTGAATGTTGTTCCCAATCAATCCTTGGTGCGGATGTTAGGGTCGGTAAGTCACCTTTGTAATCAACTATAAATCAATGATTGATTCACGCTTGGTAGGGCTTGACATTTTATCAATATTTATTTAAAAAGGAAATCCAAGATTATGACTCTCTAACTGGAATCCAGAAAGAAAATATTACATTATGAAAGCGATATGTGTCTGTTGATTATCCCAAATTCTATATGTGAAATACCTCGATGGTTAAACGCTGAGTGGGATGGTAAAAAGCCTAGCGTTATGAGATGGCTGCAGACAAGGTGAAGGTTATCGGTTCTAAATGTCAAACTATTCTGGTTTAGGTGTGGACAAAGGGAACATGTCTGCAATGTGTCCTACTCCCCAGGTTCCCTACGGCGTGTTTATCGTCTTATTCTGATCCAGCAGTTGAAGATTGAAAAATGATCTTGGTAAAAGCTGCAAATTGTTTCTGACGCCATGGACAATGTCTCTACCGGGGAGTGCGGATGTGTGGGCTGGGAGGGGAGTCAGCTGCTGCTGGAACTTTTGTCACAAGAAGCTTATTATATCTATTTATTATAAAATGGAACGTTGGATCTGGACCCATTTCTTACACATTGCACACTGTATTTCGGAAAATATAGTCAAAGTAGTAAAGATGGTATCAAATGTCGTTTGAACACCTTCAGAGAGGGCACATGCTTCTTAGAATTTGATTCAGGATGGCACAAGTGCCAAAGAACGGGTGACTTGTATGGCCATTCTTTGATCGGTAATTTAGTGTCGACGTGAAGGAGACAGTGGGTGATACCTCACTGTCAACAAGCTTTTACCAGATAACCCCAAGTAGTAAAGGGTGAGGACAGCAACAGGAGCCTGCATTGTTGTCAGTGTAATGTTACACCACCCCCATCCCCCAACCTGCCTACCCTGGAGGAGGCTACTGACCAGGGCAGGGGAGGACACGGTACATTGACATCTAACAGCTGACTGTCTCTGTCACAAGCCTTATAGGAGATCCTCTCAGTCTTGTTAAATATGTCTGATAGTGTTTGGTCAAAGTCACGCTAACATCTACATGCCATCTGCAAATTTTTGTAATGGTTAAATCAGAAATATAAAACTACAATCGAAACAATCAGCAAGCAATACAAAGAATCATCCGGTCACATACGCACCACACTCTGGGATCAATTCTGAGAAAATCTTGAGATTAATATGTACATTGTCAGTCTGGTATTTGAAAAAGGTCTCCTTGATGATCCCAGCTTACCCTAGATATCGTCGGTGTATGTTGTGCCCATAGTGGTTTTCCGTTGCAGTTATAAATATAGCTGTCTGACCCTACACCCCCAATACAAACACGTGGAGGCTGAGGGGCCACCCTACATGAACATGATCCACCCTGGAGGAGGTGGGAGGCGCCTGGATGCTGCTGGAGGTGGAACAAAGGGAGGAGTGATACCATGAGAGGGTCAGTGTTGTAGGTACTGGAGAAGACCTCTGACCCCCCCACCCTCCCCCCACCACGACATCCCCAACCCTCCATGGAACTCAGTGGTTGACTAGACTGACAGTCTGGCTAGTCATAGTGTAATGTAGGAGAGTCAATATGATATAACAACATAACCAAAACCATGGGTACCAGTACATGTATTTGTAATTTTAACGTTATTGCTCTGAAGATGACAAGTTAAAATCAATAAAAATTATGTTTAAAAATAGGAAGAGCTACATGAAAGTACAATCACATTAAGATCAAAATCACAACAAACACAACCTCCGGTGCATATACGAACTATTATCATAATATGTACATAAGCAATGTACGATGGATAGATAAACATTGAATGAGGGGGGAATAGCTTCAACTTTAAGTTTTTGCTCATTTGTCAAAATGCTCCAGTTTCATTTTTGCAGTCACTGAACGTCAGATGAACTTGAAAGCTGTTGTGATACATGTACCTCGTAACAGTTGTAAAATAGTAAAATATTTGGTTGATACTATATTCAGCGGTGATGGAAATATTTATCTCTATTTTGCCCACACTTTGCACCCTGACAGTAAGTAACACATGTTGAGCATGTTTGGACACCAAACACACAACTGGCACCGGCCCTGGGTGGGTGAACCAGTGTCACATGCACCCGCCCACGTGTTACCACTGACACATGTGCAGCCAGATTTATGTCTGCATATATGTCCTCTTTAGGACCACGTGAGGTAGGATCACATATTTACTGGGTTTAAGCCTTAAAGCTGTGACCTCAACAAAAAGCAGGTTCTCATTTTTCACTTAGAAGCAACTGCCTGTATGTATACATGGTTACAAGCATAGTGATATTAAGATCTTAAGACACTCTCAACACATGCATAATAGTTATTTGTATGTAGGATTTTATATGAAGATATATCACTTCAGCCCCCCCCCCTCCCCCACCCATAAATAAGGCTTCGTCATTGCATATTTTAAAAAAAGGGGGCACACATTGGACTCGGTGACCTTAAAGTCCTAATTTGGAAGAGACAATGAATTTGCAATCCTGACATCAACTGGTCAATCCCTTACATGTACCACGACACAACACATACACAGCATGCCTGGTTGGGGGTAATTAACTACCACAGCCCAGTATTAATTGGTCATTAGTCACATCTACCAGATTGTCATACATTGATACAGGCATAACGGGGGCCTATTAGCCACCCCTCATGTAGGGGACTAATAACCCTACTTGTCATAAGTGCACTACAGGCAGAATAACAGGTCCAGTGATTAACATGGACCCCCGTGGTCCCATGGGTGCAGTGCATTCATTATCCCAGCTAACCCCACCCCTTGTCATTCCAACTGCACCTCCATTTAGCTGGTATAAACTGGGATTTGAGGAAAGGCAGTGTACGCAGTGTTTAAAACTGCAATAGGAAATTAAACTGCAATCGGGAATTGCATGACCACGCCCTTATTCTGACCCCCTATTATATTGAAATACTTTTGTTTATATGAAAATATATAAGAATAGAGACTCTGCCTTTTAAGTTAGAGAGATCGGCGTTCCGCAACCCCTTGGTCTGCGTATCGATTGGAAGTGATTCCACTCATCTGTCCAAGGACCGTGTACTCCTCCAGGCGTCTCCTCCAGTAACCCCGTCCCCCACTGCCCTGAGGCCACGTCCAATACCAATACTGCAGCACCCTCTTCCATCTGAGACCAGTACCCCTGCTGGTCCCAGCACAGTCCTACTACTCCCCTTTAGTGGGGTGTGCAGCACAATACCAATACAGCAGCACCCTGCCCCATCTGAGACCAGTACCCCTGCTGCCCCCAGCACAGTCCTTCTACTCCCCTATAGTGGGACGTGCAGCACAATACCAATACTGCAGCACCCTGTCCCATCTGAGACCAGTCCCCCTACTGGTCCCAGCACAGTCCTACTACTCCCCTTTAGTGGGACGTGCAGCACAACACCAATACTGCAACAACCGGCCCCCATCTGAGACCAGTCCCGGGAGTCCCCTGCTGCCCCCAGCACAGTCCTACTACTCTCCCATAGTGGGGTGTGCAGCACAATACCAATACTGCAGCACCTTGCCCCATCTGAGACCAGTACCCCTGCTGGCCCCAGCAGTCCTACTACTCCCCTTTAGTGGGACATGCAGCACAATACCAATACTGCAGCACCTTGCCCCATCTGAGACCAGTACCCCTGCTGGCCCCAGCACAGTCCGACTACTCCCCTATAATGGGGCTTGCAGCACAATACCAATACTGCAGCACCCTGCCCGGACCCTGCCCCATCTGAGACCAGTACCCCTGCTGCCCCCAGCACAGTCCTACCACTCCCCTATAGTGGGGTGTGCAGCACAATACTAATACTGCAGCACCCTGCTCCATCTGAGACCAGTACCCCTCATGCCTCTGTTGCCCCATAAGGAAATGCCACACATTTATACAAGACAATGTAAAGTGACCATATTCTCAAAAATATTAATATAATATTGCCTGAATGCTATGGCACGCATAAGGTATTCATTGAAGGAAAGGGGGTAGAGATCAAGAATTATCTCCGGTGATTTAACAAGTTTTCATCTGAAACACAAAACAATAATCCCAAAATAAACACTCATATCTCATGGTGTGTTTAGTGGTCGTAACCCGACAGCTGACGCTGCAGAAAACAGTCTCACAAATCACCAAACCCACCCTGGTCACCATTACCAACTCCACCCTTCCTTATGGGCGTGTTGAAGGACTCTTTTAATCTTGGAGTGATTCTCAGCCCGGTCCTCCAGTCCCTGAGTGGCCTGACAGAGGTGAGGGTGGTCGTTACTGTTACCTCACTGAGGTAATTGGACGATAATCGGGGCTTTAGGCTCAGTAATTGGGTGGTGGGGGTTGCGCTGATGTAAAGCGGTTCATAGTTTGCCAAGAAGACAGGGAGAAGCACTAGACTTTGGATTGATGAAGTCAGGAAAATTAGGGGAGTTTCGGTTTTGAAACGATCGGGCATAATGGGTGTTACTGTAAATGCCACTCTAGGATGAATCAGAAAAAAACACAAAAAAAAACATGACCACATGTCCTTATTTTTGTGGTCTGAAAGTTGGGGGCTGGGGCGATTTAGCACCGTACTTCAGAGAGCTCCATGGCCAGATAGTATCAACAGTACATAATTGCAAGCCTAATCATATTACCTGACTTTATGGTATGCAAGTAAAGTAGGACATTATGCAGCCTTATGGCAAGCATGGCTACCTATGTGATGTCTTAAATATGGCTACAGTTCACAGCAAATATTCAACTGTTAATACACTGGGGTTGGGTGAGTGGTACTGTGCATGTGTGCTGCATGGGTGATTGGGCGTGCTAGGTGTAGATCGGGTTGTGTGTCGCCTGTCACACACCCAGACATGCAGCCTCCCACCAGACACACCCCTGTCTGCACTATGGCACGCCTTTTGTCCCCACCACAAATCAGTTTAATTTCTCATATATATGCTGACGTGTGTAATACGACGTCTCCAGTGTTAAATTTTGATTTTGACATACCCGGTAATCTGTTTAATACCATGACATGAAAAGGTAGTTGGACTGTGTCGTCGATACATGAAATATGGTGCAAGGACCTTGTATTATATCATGCCCACTACCTAGAGTAGTTTCATTTCTTTTTTCGCAAAAGTCTAACATTCAAATGATCCAATATACCCATCCAAAAGTTTTAATATTGCTAGGCTATACACACGTCTAAATATCATTTGTAAAAAAATTGTCCTCTGAAACAAAAACAAAAATAACAGCAACAAAGAGCAATGTGATAAAACGAATGAAAGAGAAAGGCTTGTCATAGTAGCGTCTGTGACGGGGACTAGACAATGGGATCAGCCTGCTGCAGGTGCTGCTGCGGCACAGGTGGCCAGTGTAGAGGGACGCTGTACAGACGCTGCCGCCGCTAGTGGCGCCCCCTGCTGTAGACGCAGGCTGCGGCAGTCGGCGCGGGAGGAGCCCGGGGGCCGCACGTGCCGCTAGCCACAGGAGGAACCTCTAATAGGGGACAGGAGGAGCAGCAGCACTCACAGTCTCACACAGGAGGAGGCACCCACTGGAGGAAGGAGGAGGGCACCCGACAGCAGCAGGAGGAGCAGGAGGAGGACACTTTGGATCCTCAATAGGAGCAGGATACATTAAGGATCCTAGCGTCCAGCGTGTGTTGGTTGGTGTTGGTTGGGTTTACAGTGCTGATCACTCACTCAGGGAGCCTGCCCTACCTACCACTCACTCCCCCAGCATCATCACCATCTCCCAGCTCTGGCTTGGTGCACAGCAAGCTGGTGGGACGTGTGTCTGAAGGATTAACATAAAGGCATCCCTAGTGCAGGAGGACATCGGCCGCCGCCAACACGGCCCCACCAACCACCATGACGGTAGAGTCGGACCAGGGCCGAGGCCGCCCCCCCGGATCAGGGGCGGGGCCCCCCGTCTCACCAAAACCACCCATCTCCCCCAAACCCCAAATAGCCCCTAAACCCCCGAGTCTGAGGGTCATAGACCTGGACCAACTAGATGACAATAGGCTCAAAGAGGAGAGGGGCCAGGCTAGACTGTTGGATACGAGTTGGATGCTGAAGCAGTATCACCACAGACTCTACTACTTTAATATTCTCTGTGTGGGTAAGTGATGCTGCCAGTGTTGGAGCTAGGACTTCCTAGTCGTGTTGCTAGTACCTGCTAGTGCTAGTGGTTGTCATACTACCTGCTAGTGGTTCCCATAGTTCATACTAATGACTGTGCTCGTCCTGATATTTTATATGGATATTGTATAAAACTCGTGTCATATATATGTGTTAGCGCTACTGTTTCTAGAGCAGATATATTGTGCCTTTATTTATTTTTCAATAATTTACCTTTCATTTGCAGTATGCATTATTCTATTGCAAGGGAACTTATCCCCCAACTCAACATGTCTCAATATGTCTGGTCCCTAAGGCTGTGTACGGTAGTTATAGTATTAAAGCTTTCGGATGAATAGGCACTCCCTAAAGGCTGAACAAGGATTAATGTCTATTTCCTGAACACACCATATACGGTTACATGTGACATGGATCCGCCTCAAGGATACGGACAAGTCAAGGCCAGGGAAGTCAATGTCACAGGAGGGGCCTGCTCCAGGAAGGGTCTCCTCTGTGGTTGAGTGGGTGGGTGGTAGGCCATGACGGGTGGGTTGGTACTGGTTTACTACCACTAGGGAAGGGGGAGAGGGGGACTGAGTCAGAAATCTCTGCTGTGTAATATTGCATATAATATTCACGAGGCAGTATTGGTGCTATTTGACCTTGATACCCTCATGTAGATATGCGGTGGGGTATCAGGGGTTAGTCATGGGGGCTTGCCCCTGTCAGCAGGTGTGAAGGGTTGGATCGTCTAGAGACTGCCCCTCCCACAACCCCTCCCCCACAATTCATCCCCACATCATTTCACCCCTCTCTAAAAAAAAGAGAAGAGAAATGACACCTTGTCATCTTCTGGCCTAGATGATAATTCAAACAGATATCCGCCTTTCATATGAATGGAGGGAAGCTCCCCTATCTTGGATCAAATTTCGTTAATTACCATATCACAGAATTATACGTTAGTACTGGTACACTGTAGCCCTCTGTGCTAACTTCTAATACATGTGTACATATAGATGTACTTTCTGCTAGTTTTAGACAGTTCCTCTGGTGCCAATATTAGCACACAGCGCCCCTACAGCAGCAGTTATTGTGATGCAGCGTGTGAAGAGGCTGCTGAGAGTGGGCCTCAATCTGTGTGAGTAGTGCTACACATGGGGGGGGGGGTGAGTCAGGGATGCTGCCCTAGTCAGTGTATTGCGCGGGGGGGGGGGGGGTCTGGGGATAACATTGGAAATGGGGGGGAGGGGGGTCTGGGGATAACCCACCTGCTCCTGTTGACGTGCGACACACGCAGGGGGGTAAACACCCACCTAGGGGTGTGGGTAAACAACCCCAGAGTCACAACCACCCCATGTTAGACAGACCAGACAAAAACCATGCCCTGCATTATAACCTAGTAGTATATAGCACAGGTTACCCCGTTTTGTGGGTTAGGGTCACCACTATACTGTGTCATAATCATATTGGCCAGACATTTCGCATTAGTTTTACAATTCAATCATTTAGAATCGCAACGGCGAAATAATATGGATGCCTGGAATTGGTAATATTAATATTGGCAGAATGACTTTTGGGTTTTAGTAGATCTATTGGCGTATAGGATACATGATTAGAAAATGGGACATTTTGATCAGCCAACAGTCAGTGAGGTCTGCTATTACTAAATCACGTGTGTCTAGATTTATATTCCCCCAGACTTCCAACAACACCAAGACTCTGAGGCAGACTCCCACACGACCCAAAATAACCAGATATGACCTTTGTACAAATGACATCTAGCTGTCATCCGACTGGATACAGGCCATTATTAAGGCATCAACCATCTGTTGACTGCTGATTAGTCCAAACTATCATCAATTACCACTGATTGATTCATCCGCCATCACATTCAGCCCCGCAGGAAGATAGTCTTTAAAAAAAAAAGGAACAGTCAGGGATGAAAATCTAAGTTTCCCTTTGATTTTAAGTTTTTTTAATGTCGCAAATACCTGTACTTAGCTATAGAGGACCTATATTCAGGGGCCTCAATTTGAACATTTCAAGTATTTTTTTGAGCTTGGTCACTTTCATCCCTGGGCAGTGCCTTAGGGTAGGACTGACCAGACACCCAGCTGTGTACAATAGTGGGGCAGACCTCGGAGGGATTAGTCTCGGCTCGTCTCACAAATAGGTCTCACAGGATGCAATTTGTATAGATTTAAAGGTCATATAAATTACCTTGTACCCAGAATTTAAATGTCACAGGTTTAGCTCAGGTACCCTTAAAACCAGCCACCCGTGCCTTCTGTGACCTATGACCCGTGTCAGTGTGGCGGGAAGCCTTTGATGATTATAACCAGTAAGGTGAAGGGTTTCAATTTAATCGATATGATCCATCAGAGTTGTAGATGGATATATATATATACCTTGATATATCCTTTCCATGTGGCACACCATTCAATATCATATGGATCCAGAAACTCCATGAGCCTCAAACTGCAAATTAAACCTATTCTGTAATATGAAATATAATCAATAATAAACCAGCTTGGTGTATTGAATTTTGCGTGGCTTTGTAGACGCATATTGTACCATATTGGCATGACTGTACCTACACTGCCTTTGATACACCCTGGAGTCATCACCCCCTGCCGCCGCCCCCCCCCCCTTCACCATGGACCCCACCCCTTCATCATTGTGATCCAGTCCCAGGTGTGACAAGGTGGCACACGCCGCATGGTCATCTGGTGGTCAGTATGTGGCAGCTGGTCCAGCCTGGTCAGAAGGAGGGGTGGGAGGAGAGTTGAAGAGAGGCAGAGCGGTTGAACCATCTACCGCTATATTCACCCCGCCCCCTTATCCCTCAGGTACACACTACCAATACGGCCACTTAATGCTGAGACACTCGTGTCTAGTACACAGGTGACCTGGGGCTGTCCTGTCCATTAACCTGTACGGGGCTTGTATGTAGTGTTACCTGAGCGTCCTTAGTACTGTGTATACACACATACCTGGCCTAGGGCCAGACAGCTATGGTGTACAGGCAGGGTTGTGGTTTTCGTAGGAGAGGAAAAACTGGGCTAAAAAGGGAAATGAAAATGCCTAGGGTTACACGTACCCTTAATGGTATTAAACGTCACGTTCGTTCCCTGCCATTCTAAACAGGGCTAGACAATGAAACGTTTTAGCATTATAAAGGGCAATGTTTGCTGGGTTGATGTTTTAAAAAAAAGAGGAATCACGGAGGGGGTGGATCCATTTTAGGGTAAATAAACATAGGAAGTTAGAACAGAACAACGCCCTTTGTCCAATGTGTTCATGCTTCTATTTTCTAGGATTATATTAAAATGAATAGAGGAAATAGATCAAAATTTATTGTGATTTTTACCAGAACAATAATCATAGAACAGCTCTTTATGGAGCAGAGCAAAATTTGCAGGTCTTCCTCCATCGCGATGCAACCTTGTTGTAAAAAGAATCGAAAGATTATTTTTTTTAATATAGAACAGGAATATGGAGAAGTATTCAAAATAGTACTCTGACACTAACCATGGTCAAAAATAGAGAATTATCTACATTTAGGTCAGATAATCTGCCCAAATCATCCCTGGCTTCATGTCCCTGTAGGGAACCGTATACATGTGTAGCTTATAGTACGATGTGCTACAATTGTAGAATGGTGGTTTGATTAGAGGCCAGGCGTGCCTGAAGCCCTCTGATAAAATAATGACAATATCAATCCTGAGGCAGCTTCTCTGGGATGGTAGGTCACCAGTGTGCCACCAGGCTACAATGTAGATAATGCACCAGTGGAACCATACCGGGTGTGTGGCTGCCTCTAGACACAAAGGCTGTATGCTCGGGCTGCAATGTAGCAGCACTTAACCCCTGGTTCCTTTAATTCCAAAAGCCATCCACCACCACCACCACCACCAACGCCACCCTCTCTGCCCCTACAGTCTGTCACTGCGCCTAGTGCTCGTACTACTAGGGATAGATAGACGGTATGAGTCACCTGTTCTAACCCAGCAGCCCCTGGACATAAACAACGGGTGCTTCCCTACCTAATACACTAATGGGACTGCCTCAACCAGAGAGATGGAACCAGGGGGAGGGGCATGCAGGCATATATAGCAGATGCAGAGGTAGTGATAGTAGAGAAGAGCTTCAAGAGGAGAAATAGGAAGGCAATTACATACCCCCTGGCAAGAGAAGTATTATAAATTGTGTATTTGTTTTGAACAATGCATGGCAAAGTAAACGGAAAACAAGTTGTGATATAGGAGTGGGGGCAAAGCCTATAGCCCTGTACTTGTACATAGAATGGGTTAGCTGTTAACCCTATATCCTGTATAGGTGCATAATGGGAGAGGAAAGGAAGAAGATCTGAAAGAAAGTGAGATAATATGATTAATAGGAGAGGGAATGAAGAAGATCTGAAGGAAAATGAGATAATGTGATTGATGAAGAAGATCTGAAGCAAAATGAGATATATTATGTGGTAACACATGACCAGTTTGCATTATGGGGGAAGAGACCGTTTGGCAATAATACTTTCACTGAGTTTGATTTATAGGAAGTTGATTAGATCAGGTTACTCACACAACAACCTCATACCTATAATCATGTCATTAACTCCTGGTATCACCCCAATACATCGCACTTAAAGCATACTTACTGCCTAAACTACCATTGTGTTTGCAATATGAGTACAATACATGTTGGTTAATGATTGGGGGAGATAATATATGTCAGCTAATGCATTAGGGAGTAATGATGTGGCTGTGGCATATACTCCTATCTAGATCACAGTCAGTCCACCACAATTATACATCTAATTATGTGCTTAAAAAGAGATAATATTTCTCCTCGCCCTAAGTTGGGGTGACATGTCACATCAACATTGACGTGGAGTTGACCATTAATAAAATCATATACGGGAATGGAAAATCTCACAGTGACGTCAGTTTATGCACTTAGTTATAGCCCAGCCACAGTACTGTATTCATTATATTGGTGTCAGCCATGCAAGGCAGATTACGATCGAGTCGAAGACGACTCAGCCGTGACTGATGACAATATAATACATACAGGGCGGTGACTGAGATATAACTGGATTATACTAGTAGTTATTGGTTTCTACTCATTATACAGACAGGTAGTTTCTTCTGTTCTCCAATATTTATCTGTGTTATATATTTTAACGAGATTGGAATGCATGAGAGGAACAGATCTAAAGTTGCTATGAATAGACCTGGCTGCCATAAAGGCTAACAATAGTAGCGACCTGAACATGCTGAACCCTTTGGGTCTAGAAGAAGTAGTGCTGCCTCTCTTAGAATGTGGGGCATTGATTTTACGACAGCACAACACCAAAAGTCATTACATGCTTGACTAATTGACCATCATTAATCCATTACTTTGGATTATTGTCAGTCAAGGTCAGAGGTTCAAGGCCAATACGTGTCTCTCTGTACATGATCCTGACGCCGTGAGGAGACTAGAGGTCTGATCGCTACAACAATAATAGTGACGTAGGGATTGGCATTTAGAGGGGTCGTTTTCAAAATTGTGATAATTGAGCAAAGGGAACAAGAATAAAAAGGGAATTCTCTATAATATTAAATGTCAAATTGGCATTGACGTTTATATGAGAGTTAGTTTCAGCTATGGCTCTCAGACAGATAGCCCTAGACTTGTGCCCCTACATGGGTAAAAATCGACACGGCGACACAGGGGTTTTAAAATCCGACACGTGCGACACGGGCGTTTTAAAAATCGACGGACTCAGAAAGAACTGAGATAAAAATCGACCTGAAGATATTTTTCTACAAGTTCCTATATAGATAAAAAGTGACACAGTGACACGCTATTCCCCCATAATTTTGACTACCCATGTAGAGGCACAGACTTGGATGATGCCATTTTGATTTTAGTATTACATGCAGGTGTAGAATAGGGATATAGTGGGTAGGGATGTCATTGGTATCACATGTATCGATACATTGCTATTTTTTATGTAGCTGATAACCGAATCGACAAACAATGGGTATCGATACGCCGCCATCTTGGATTCTTTTTTTGCTATGTGTCAGTTTTTACGGCGTGTAAATCGGACCATTATTAAGGTATTTAGGTAGTAAAATGTGAAAGACAAAATGTTGTTCTAAATATTACAAATTTTATTTTCCTTTCTATCACAAGAAATAAAAATATTACGATTTTCTTTCATTTCATTGTCTCTACTATAATTTTTTACAGTGTCTGTAAGCTAAAATTGAGAAAATGTGGCCTAATCTACCTCTTCTTTTTATATAATGAATAACTGATATATTACCTAAATCGACACCAAAATAGTGAATAACTGATAACTCATAAAATTCGATACCAATGACATCCCTAATAGTGGGTATCTGGCTTTTATAGCTATTACACCCTAGTTCCTCAAGCATGTGGATTGCCGTGCTTCTGGGTGAAGTTTGTATAATGGAGCAATGCTTAGCTTCCAAAGGTGTCAACTACAGAGATATAAAAAAGGCAATATCCAAGATGTGGGTTATGTGTGAATAGAGATAAACTTCTCCTGCCACATGATAGAGACAGCATTCTGGTGAGTGACATTAGGCTGCACGTGCCCCCTGCAGTGTGCTGATGTTCCTAGAAGGGAGGGGCTGCACCAAGCCTGCTGACAGACCCGCCACAGGGTCAGATAGCAGGGGGCCAGTTATAGACACTCTAGTTACATGTTCTGCAGTAACACTTTTGATGCACCTTAAGTCAACATGGGCCCATCTCCCTGCTCCACAGGGGGTAGGGGGGGGGGGCTGCATTACAGCAGCAGGAGTTTACATGCTGCCAGTGTAAAGTCTGGGGAGTGCATCACCAGGGTATAGTGCATGTGGACGTCTTGGGGTGGTAGCAGTGGGGTGCTATCAGTGTGTATAACCAGTATGTGACTTGACAGTTGTGTTACACTATAGTATCCATCTACAGTATACGGATCCCTTTATACTACACCCTCAGAAAAGTGAGAGTCATTGTCGCTAAAACTACCCTCACCTGAGAGTCAGGCAGGTGAGGGTGGTTTTAGCGACAATGACTCTCACTTTTCTGTGTGTGTAGGGTCTATGCCCCTGTACTGTAAGTCTAGATCAATACAAGGTAGAATACAAACCCCGGGCCACAAATACTCATATCACGCAATCTAAGTCTGATAAAATCTTGAATTCTCGTGTACAATAATAAGGTATATTTTGAAACTTTCATGCATGCAAAAAAAACAGCATATCATAGGGTCAGACTCCGGGGTCAGACTACAAAAGGTAACATTGGAAGGCAGTAATATAAGTGAAACCCTGCTGGCCTATAACTATTAGAGGCTGCATGGGGCTGCATGTAGCCTGATCAGACATCCTGACGTCTGTAATTTGGTCATGTCCGCCTCCTGGAGTGACTGACCTGCCGCCTCCCCGTCGTCATGGTGACTCAGTCAGCCCCCCCCCCCCCCCTCCCTCTCATCTAACCCCATCCATTACACACTCATCTAGGCTGCCCTAGCAGCGGGTTCCTCTCATATAAATCAAGGATATTGCTTTATTTTGGTCCCCTCAATATCAATAAATCATTTGCTTTTAAGCACAGAAAGAAATTATGTGGGGGTGGGTTATAAATAAGGATCATGATGCTATAATGTCATAATTAAATAATTATAAACAGAGAAACTAGTTCAAAAGTACTTAAAACAGGAAGGGTATGCTTGTTAGCTTTCGTGCTCCACATTATACACCCCATAGGCTGTGAAGCTATAAATGTGGACTGTGAATTATAACCTGTCCCCTGTCTACCCCATCCTCACCCTCTCTGTATCCCACTAGCACAGATATCTATATTCCCCTCCATTGTATTCCCCTGTTTTACCATGGGCAACTTGTCAGACAAATCTTCATACAAATCTATTGAAAAATGAAGGTGACCAAAACACGGTCAGTACAATTTTATCGTGTATCAGTGCGTGCTATTTATTTGCATTCTCAACAGTTTACTCTGAATACAACCAGGGAAGGTGTAATTCTACACATGTATATATTGTACTACAGAGCTTGCTTCAATATTTGTTTGTTTCTTTTTATGGATAGGTGAGTGTTGGAAAGTGGTTGCAGTTTGAATGCAGATTTATAAAAAGATCCACACTGCAGCCGCTGTTAATCTTCCAATGACAATATAAGGGGTAATAAAGCACACTTTTTAGTAGAGGACACACACTGAGATATAGTTGTTACCGATGAGATATAGTTGTCTAGAAGGGATTGTGAACTCCTTTCGAGCTACGCCATTTATTTAGAGAATGATGGATTATATAGTAGGTATAGGAGTTACAGTGCCATATATACAAAATATACAACCACGGCTGAGGCTAACTGCATATAATACATTAGTAAAAAGCCTTGAAATGTACTAGAATTGAAAGAATGTTGAATCTAACCTTTTTCAACAGCAAGATGTATTATCTTTCATTCTTGAAATGTCACTACAAACATGCCCAACATAACACCTTTACCCTCAGTTACATCTAGAGTTCTACTTTTGATATAAGGTGCTTATGCCTAGTTGCAAGCACTCTGACCCTCTACCTGTCAGGATGACATACGCCCTCGTGTGCACGTGTTAGCCATTGCTGCTTTATGTGCCTTATTTCACAAGTAACACGCCCCAAAACTGACAGACCAGAGAGAATAGGCCCCCTGTTTGTCACCGCTCAGTGAACGTTAAACTATAGATGATAACAAAAAATAATGATGCTGAAATATGCGAAACAGGGTAATAAATAACTGGATGTAACCAAGAACGGGTGTCTCGATGTGTGCCATGACTGTATGTGTTCAGTACATTAAGGCTGAGCATAAGTCAGTTTTCAAACCTTTAGTTATGATATAGACACATATAATATACATGTAATACACAATGAGATAACAAGACCCTCAACTCAAGTACTTTTTGATAAACTGGCAGCAGGTGGGGATGGCTTTGTACACACTACAGACAGGAACAGGCAGGTGCCTACAGCGCCCCTGGTGGGGACAGGGTCACATGGCTCTCTGTGCCTTCAGTCTCAGACAGGGACAGATGCTGACGATGTACAGCCTCAGTGAAGGTGCCACCCTGTTAGGGTTGACCTGAAGGAATCCTAAACTCAAGCCCAGCCAATCATACCCCAGTTTTGTACCAGTGACTCAAGCAGTGCACCTCAGGTATGGGGGTTACACCACTGCCTGACCTACGTACAGCTAGAAGTATCAGTGACCACTGTTGGTGGTCCAGAAGGTGCATGGTAGCATTGGGACGTAGGTATATTGGAATGCTGTGTGCAATCCCTATGCTATATTATTACAAGCGTTGCGTGCTGCTGCTGATGTTCTGAAGAATCATTTTGCATTTGGAGTTTTGCAATGGCTTTATGGGCCATCAAAATGGAATCGGCACACAACACATTTAACACGGTAGTTTGATACAAATATCAGTGCCATTATGACAAAATGCAGTATGGCTTTACATTCAATCCTTTTGAGGTAACGAACAGTTAACCCATCCCGTTTAAATCTTGGCTCAGGAAGTTCTGTACATGTACGGAAACTGTATAACAAGAGGCGCTATGTAAGTTAAGTCACAGTGGGGCATCACCTCTGTAGGTCAGACAACATGATTGATCCTGTATAAAACTCTATTTAAGCCCTTGGATCCTCGGTCCTCCTTTTTGAGTATTACCAGTGTCCCTGGCCTTTGGCAGGTATGGATGAAAGGAGGTCTAACAGTCAAAAGCTCCAGGCTAACGGTTTTACTTCTATTAGCAAAAGAAATGTCCATGGTCCTCTCTCACTCACAAAATAGCCTTGGGAATATTTTAAATAACCAACTGGCTTTCGAAAAGTCAGAATAAAAAAATAGTTTACAAAGAACAACAAAGGCCAGCCGTTTAAATTTCCCTTGAATGTGCCTCGTTCTCGCTAAAGTCCAAGGCAACGATTTACAACAGTTTAGACAGAATATATCTGAGTAGTACTACCAGGTACTATAGATATATAACCGTTAAAGAACCGAAACTATACCTGTCTCTACCTTAGCCACTGCCAGACTTTCAGCTAGACTTAGAGTGTGCAATGAGAATAAATAAAACATTCAAAACTATTGGACAAAGGTAATGAAAACAAATGTATAAAGAAGAGGTTTCAATGCTTCAGGGAAAACTGACTATAATTACCTGACTTACTCTGACTCATATGTACCTAGCTCAGATTCAGTTCAACTTCGCCTACTATGTATCTGAAGAAGATAAGCGATGCTATATAAATATATAAGTATTTCAGAGGTCTATGCATACCTATACCTATCTGTCCCATAAATTTATTCCCAAACCACAAGAAGTTATGATATAGGGCAGGAGGTTATGTATGTCCAGAATCTAGGACTTCCTTAGTATTGGGGTGGGTCCCTGCTATTCCGGATCATGGTAGACCACTACATGTATCATATACCTGTAGCTATATTGACCTTGTGGACAGATAACTAGGTTGACATTAGCCTACAGGTGGGTCAGAGAGGTCAGTGATAGGAAGGGCACGCTTCCTGTTTCAAGTCAGACCTCAGACCTTAGACTGCAGGTAGCAAACTGAAAAGAGGCATAGTTAATGAGTTGACATACATCATACATCATTTTAATTTGTGGATGTAGTGCATATATAGGCTGTGAGTAGATCAATTCAATAATGTATGAACACTGTTATGAAAAGGTAGAAAGATATTTGGGGCATGCTAACTTATATAAGCAGTATATTGCCCGCACAATCTCTCTTACATAGCTGCTGAATACAAAAGGGTAGGCTACGGGGGCAATATTATAATACGTTGGCAAGTACTGGCAACCTATATTAATATAAAGTATTGTGACACCTTGGTCCACCAAACCACGTCCCCTTTTGTCATGGTCATCTCGGAAAATACATATGTGTGTGCCATATACTATAAGGATGTATATACAAATGTTGCCTATGTAGATCATATGTTATAAGGGCACGTTACACAAAATGCAAGCATAGAAGTTAAATGAGTGATAACCCGAGGGGATAGCATTACATGATGTTACCGCCAGTACTAAAGCTGCCCCTATAGATTACACTATGCAGCTGTGATATCTGTCACCTGTAAGGTAACCCATAGTGTGCAGGTGGGCGGCCAGGTAGACAGGGAGGGAGATGGATGAGTGACCTGAGGTCCACCCAGGTACTGGAGGAGGGCTACACGTGGGGGTACATGTATACAGGTCGTACAACTGCTAAGTGTATCAATCCAGCTAACTGGACCTAACTACACTTAGCAGTCAATCTTCCAACTGCTAATTGTATCTGCTTAGTGTATCAACCACATAGTTATACAAGCCAATTTTCAAAGTTCATTGATAATGTTATCAGTCGGATGTCTATACTAATAGATACAGGATGTCTCTCAATATAGGTTCGACACATAGCATTAGTTACACATAGCATATGGTTGATGTACTTCGACGTAGTTTGATACAGTTAGCAGTTAAATGGTTGACTGCTTTGTGTAGTTACTTACAGCTAGAAGTGTTGCTACACTTAGCAGTTGCACACACGTTACCTGAGTCTGCCCGCCCTGCACTGTATACCTACTTCAGGACACGTGCTGAAGGGTGCAGATATGTAAAGGGGGTTGTGTATAGTAATAGGTAGACATAAAGGAGCAATGTGTATAAGGTAATAGATACGTACCGGAGATATGTAAACCGAGTTTTGTATATGGTAATACAGGAAAAATGAGAAGTCATGATAGGTGGCAAGGATTATGACAGGCCGTTCTTCTGTTCAAGATATATCCATACTTTATAAACGAAAATGCATACTGAGTATTTATTTATTATTACTTGGGTGATAAATATTGCTTGATGAAATGTCAATGGATACTGCAAGATCCACTAGCTTCCATTGGTACCGTAGTCTACATGATAAAACGTGTAGCTATTACATAAAAACTGAAATACCGTATTCGACGTAATAAGCGCCCTCCCCCTAATAAGCGCCGCCCCCCCCCTTTTTGGAGCATTTTTAGACTAGGACAAAGGCTCACATTTCAGGGTTTTGGAGACAATTAAACTCCTAAGTACTAAAACTACCATAAAAATAATTTCATAAGCGCCCTGGGCGCTTATTACGTCGAATACGGTACATGTGCTTTTCACTCACTACGTGAATGCTACACCGTATAGAACTGAACGGTTCAACTGCTCCCAGTCTCCCTGAAGTTGTGTTCAGTATTGAAACATACTAAACAGATATTTCCGTTGGGCGATTTAGACCTGTATTGATTTCAAGCTTCAAGTGGCTAAAGTAGAATCGAGTGCAGCTCCTCCACCACATATATAAAGTACACATTAAGGATGGATGAAGGGAGCTGCATAATGATCGACCTAAGTCTCCCAGCTCTCAGCCCACCCACAGCCATCAGTACCCCCCGCCATGTGGCTGGGTATCAGTCACGTGACCTTCCGCTGGGATCCAGACATCTACAGCTTGATCAGTCTGCGCTGGTTATAGGTATCTTACATTCTACACCAAAAGCCTGCTATAGCTCCTGTTGGGGTGGGGGCGCTCCTGGGCTATATTGTGCTCCCCTTTGGGCTGATCTCCAGGGAACAGCCTCTATATATCTAGCAAACTAGACTACAATGTTTTGATGTTCACTGTCAGGGGGGATTGTGGAAAATGGAGGTGGGACTTATTCAATGTGACTTACCGGTCTCCCATGAAAGGCCTCTTGATCTCTAATGGCTGCTCGCCGGGGGTTGGGGGAGGTCGGGCAAGATTGATGGTCATGTGTACGGTTTTTCATCTCGAGTTTTTCACTTGGAAATTTGATCCTGTAAATGCCTGGGGTTATCTCACATTAGAGAGGTTGTGTAACCCGAGACGGTTATGAACGGGTTAGTAATGCCTACTTGTAACAGTTCTCCTCTTTAGAGATTAGACATGTGTGATAGAACTGTATTGTTCAGTGCTATATGTCCTTTACTAAAAAGTACTATTCTGTCACCATTACACTGACTCTGAGATGAATGGAGTACGTCGAAGGTACATATTTTCTAGTCAAGCCATATTACATCGTGCACCAAGGACACATACGTAATACAATACAGGTTAACAGAGGTAGCGTGAATCTGTTATATAAAGAAAGCAGATTCTTTGTGTCCCTTTATTTAAATGACAGATATTAAATAATATGTTCTTGCAAAATATATAAGCAAACAATTCTGAGAGAATACCCAGGGAGTGGTTCACTCATTGCAATTAATAAGTGTGCCATCAAATGATTAATTTCCCTTAGTATAGTTGATAGTATGTAGTATAGCGGAATAGCTAACCCTGTGGCGTTTTATACATCTAGTAGAGTTGAACAGAAGTGCCCAGTACCCAATATTATTAAACCACAACAGTAATGTATTGTTAGTAGTATATGACACCAGCTTTGAAAACTTGCATCTCCTCCTCTACTACAGCCTTCCCACCCCCTTAGTATCATCATCAGACCTGCTAGCCCCCATGTAATTACACTAATTGTTTAGCCTGGGTAATTGAACCCCTCCTGGACGCTCTCAGTATCGAATAATATTCCCATCTACACAATCGCCCCATCAATCAAAACCGTCAATAATTAATACAAAATTAGCATAAGAAATATTATTTTAAAAGTGATAGAAGAAGATAGAATTAATAGACCATTTGGCAGGGCAGTCCTGTGGGTGGGATGACTCAGCAGTTACGACTGATGGTGCACGTGCACTGGCAGTATTGAGGTGTCGAGTTAATTTGTCTGCTTGTTAGAGAGTGGGGGGAGGGGGTGAGTAATACCATATTGATCCCCTAAGGGGGAGCAGCTCAGGGAGAGGGGAGCAGCTCAGGGAAGGCATGGGGCAGATCAGGACCTGCTCGGCCTCCTCACTGTGAGCAGCTCTCTCACACACACACACCCATGTTAACGCCCACCCAGCTGACCCTTCCCTCTCCACCCTCGGCAATAACCTGCCACTCCACAGTGGTCATGGTGTGATCCAAAATAGGATATGCTTCACAAATGTCAATCTTCGGGGAACACAATAAAACCTTTCCAGAATTGATACTTATGACAAATATTTGTGATACATGTACATATAAAATATATAGGGTTGCTGTATTTTGATTTGAAAACTCAACCCAAATTTATATCTGTTTATATAGGAAGCGCCTGTAGGGATTTAGTTGTGGCGATCAGATTTTAGACAATACTAAATTTGATGCTTCCCCCTTTTCCCAATTTTAGTGCGAATCAAGTTCAATCTGAGACTGGAGCAATGCACCAGGTTCTAGATTCATGTCCTTAGATATGTTGATATGTGCATACATTCATTACTTATGGTGTTAGTGTAAATCACCACAGGTATTTCCTGCCAAAGCCTCAGCATTGTGCACATAGCGCTGATGTCCCCAGGGGTGGTGAGGCAGTGGTAAACCTATCCCACCCCCCCCCCCCCCGCCCCCAAACACAACCCACTCACATTTTCCACTTAGCGGCCTCACCATATAGGCTTCGTGCTGTACTCCTTAGTCTGATGGAAATGAATTAGGGGAGTTATACCCGAACTAACAGCGAGGCATCTACCCTTGCGTAGAAATGTCTCTTGTTAGGCATTGGTGGATAAATGCTCTTCCATGTCTTCTGCTGCATACACAGCTAATGAAAGGAAAGGGAAGGGGATTTCTGTGTTCCAGGGACTGGGTCGACGACATGTACTCCCATATCACATATGCATCATGCTTTACATATATATGTGGAAGGCAAGAGGTTCTGAAATTTTGGGATCCACATAATCTGTCATTAATTAGCTGGTGCATTTGGTAACATAAATAAATATAGCAGTGTTATTCTAAAACTGATACTAAACATACACATGTAGAAACGTTACCGTGTCAGCAGTGCCTGGGGCTGTGTATCTGCATGTGCTGCTCACAAAGTAAACTAATCAGAGCCCATGTAATTGGCTGAAGGACTGGCATGAAGTCCTCTCATGCCTCGCAAAAGTGATTGCACCCCAAACCATGTAGATGTACTAGAGTGCTGATAATGCCCATTGAATTTATAGATCTAGAGAAAACCCAATTAATGTGAGTAATAGGAATGACCCTCATAACATTAGTACAAAGTAAAGGGAAGATGGGGATTTCCATCATGACGTCATCATCTTGGCCTTATATTGAGGGCAATGGGCTGGAGGGAGGGGGGGGTAATGTGTAATGGCGCCATAGAGTCACAGACACCCCCCCCCTCACACACACACACTAGATGTAATCAATCAACGGTTGCCAGGGTAACTGCCTTCAGCAGTGCATCTCGGGAAGTGGTGCTTAGTAACGACGACGGTCACGTGACGTCGACATGATTCACACGGACGCAGACATTGTATGTTGTTGTCAACAGAAAGTATTACTCCCTGGTCTGATCTTGAGACATTCACCAGTGGCGGATACAGGTTTTGGAAAAGCAGGGAGCGCGCCCACTATTTTGGGGCAAAATAGGGTCTAAAAAGGTCAAATTAACTCATAACCATAAATACCATCTAAATACGCCACTGTTTACTATGTGATAGTCATCGGTGGTTGGCCTTTTATAAAGCAATTCGTGCTTTATGTATTGCCACAGTATCCCTCTACAGGTTGTGATGTGGGAATCCTGTGTACATAATGCACACAGAAAATAAGCACAGTGAACATCAAAACATTTACCCTCAGAAGAAACTGTATGTGTAACTGGGCGTTGGGGAATTCATAATAAGCCGCCACCACTGTGGACAGGCCATGGTTGTTTAGGTGGGCCCCTGGTCTCCAGGGTGTAGATCAGCAGGACCCTGGAGTAACGTAAAGGATGCACGCCCTCACTGGAGGCGCCTTGTATCCACACCAACCCCCTGCCCACTTACTGGAGGACTTGTGAGTCAAGCATGTACCATACATCAGCCCTATAGTATACAACGTACAAGACTGAGTCTGTTTTAGACGACTTAACTGGGGGTACCCACAAAGAAAAAAAACCTCCCAGTAAATGTCTAAAGTAAAATCATAATATCATCAGATCTAGAATTTAGAAGTGAGCTTTGATGCGACTAATTATACCAGTAAATCGAATGGATTCTTAGCAAAGCTAGTACTAGGGTCCTGGGATAGTGGCGTGCCAAAGACATAGACATCCATGATAGGGAGGCCTACGCTTCCAAGTACGTCATTTCCTTGATTTCAGACATATGTTGGTGTTGCTCTAGGATATAGAAATGTTGCTATAACCTAGTAGGCGGTGATCGGCCCAAAGTGTGTCTACCACTAGAAACCTTTGGATGTTTGTGTATCGTATACCAGCTCTGTTACTTCTAGTTTTTCTGCCTGCCCATTTGGGGAACTAATGTATGATTGGGCGTTTTCCACTTTTGCACAGACTAAAGAAGTAAGCTGCCCCCCTGATGCTAATCTAAGAACGCCATGGTTTTGGATTGGAGGGGAGCATGAAGGAACTGAGTGTGGCCCACAGAATCCGTAGCCTACAGGGTCTGCTTGGAATATGGGCAGCATGAAGGGAATGAGCCATTTGCAAATTGGGGTACACAGGCATGGCTTGGAAAATGAACAGCATGAAAGAACCGAGCCATTTACAATATAGGGTCCACATGAACCAATATATGATCCTCAGGTGCTGTGTGGAATATGGGCAGATTGAGGGGGATGTGCAGATTTAGAATATTTAATAGGGTCCACAGGCACTGCTTGGAGTTGGAATATGCTGGGCACGTGCCATTACTTTGGGCTTCCAACCCTTACAGTACTAGGCCTACTGCCACCTGGGTTCCTGTCCTCAGTAATGTTCTGTCCTCAGTAATGGAGAATAGCCCCCGGGGACAACCCTCACTTCATATCAAACACCCCCCCCCCCCCCCTCTACAGACCCGACACGTCAGGGGAAAAGCATGTAAAAGTCCTGTCCATTAAGATAACATGGCCATAGCACCAGCTGGGGCCTGACCTCCCAGTAGGACTCGAACCCAGGACCCTGTGACCTGTGGGCCATGGTTGACTTTAATGTTATCTTGATGTCACATGTAGCTAGATGGTGTCGGTGACAGGACTGACAGGTTGACAGTGTGACCTGCTGTCACACACTGACAGATCCACAGTCATTCCGTATCTGGTTGCTGTAACTCTGTGTTCCCATGTCTGTACTGAAAGCCACATTGTCTTGTTTTCATGATAGTACTGATAAGCAGGTATTGCTAACTGTAATTTGATCCTACAGTACTTGATGTAATAGACTTCTTGGAATATCAGTGCATATATATGTACAAGCTGCTATGGACTATAGACTCACTTAGAATAACATTTATGTAGGATCTAGTATTTCAATGCAAATAATGAAATTGTCACCAATATTCTGAGGCTCAATTAAATTGTCAGTGACAAATTTACAATGTAATGTTAGTCCATCGGTCCACTGCCTGTCACTCTGGGAACTACCGGTACCTCCCGAGTATTCCCTTGATTTAGTTCATAATATTTGCCAGCAGAGCTAGGATTGGCTCTTTAGTTACCATCGACTGGGCAACAGTATGATAAAGTGTATACACTGGTGCCCATCAGTAGTCAGGTGTATACCATCAGTCCTGGAGGCAGATTAGTGCTCCGTCCACTGCCCAGGGGCCTACAGCTTAGGGCAGCATCTCCGCGAAATGAGTGGATGCTTTTAGGACGTGGTGAGCATATATAGAGTATAGTACACAAAACTATCCAAAGTGTCATTAGAGCGAAATGAATTGTATTATTAACAGTATTATTTAAGCTAAAATGATCGTTATTCATCATGCATGTTTTTGCTCGTTCCCGTAGTCTGTGAACTGTATCAGTTTAGGTAGGTTACTTTTTGCCAGCAATCCAGAGTTTGTGTTTTTTCCCTTGTTTGTCCTTGTAACCCTGTGACCCTATGGGCTTTGTGTCAAAGGTCTGCCATACAAAACGTGTCATTATACACGGCTGTTGTTGAAACCTCTCTAAAACCAGTCTATACCATAGACAGGGAAATAAAACAGCGTCAAAAGGGAGTCCAGGTTGCCTCCAGAATGACTTTAGGTCGCCTAAGAGAGCCTAGGTGACTCTCTGGCTGACCTAAGGGAGTCACATGGGAGAGTCATATAGCTCTATGGGTCATATGACTCCCCCAGGTGACTCCCTTAGGTCAGCCAGAGAGTCACCTAGGCTCCTTTAGGCGACCTGGACTCCCCTATACAGGGGAGTCATTCTGGAGGAAACCTGGACTCCCTTTTGACGCTGTTTCTTCTCTCTGTGTACCAGACAATCAGACCAGCATAGACAATGTCTTTCAGCTGAGAGCAATTTATTAGTACATGTATATTGTAATCTTGAATAATAACCCAGCCTTGTATATGATGTAAACCCGAATGGAATCAATACTATACATTCCATGTTTAAGGGACTGGCCTAGCTCCGCTTACATATATGTGGCACGATCTGCGAAAAAGGCCCCTTATAGTGCAGGGTGCACTGAGGTCCCTTTTCCTAGTACATGTCACGTATGTATATAGGATTGGTCACTACTCAGTGAGCAGGTCCATGAATAAGAGTGACTGGTTAAGTAACAATGGAGCCACAATCGATCCCCTTTGATGATGGATCACTCATTAGTCGTCTCAGTGCATTAATTGTACCCCACAGCTGTAATAGTATATTGTGACGTGGTCCGCTTTGTGTCTGCACTATGTGAGCTGCTCATAGTGCTAACTCATTAACCAATGAGCAGCTCGGGGTGACCTACTTTACTCAAGCATGAGCCAGCTACCATACAATCCAGCCATAGATGTCAAGTCCTAGACAAACTAAAACAAATTTAAAATTTAAAAAAAATCAAATAATTGTACCATGTGTCTGCAATAATGTTGCAACTAGAGTTGGCCTTATCAGACTTATCGGCATATTATTCAGACATCGCAAAATGAGTGGCATCATTCCTCGTGGTTTATTGGCAAAATGTGACTTCCAGTACCAAGGTCCATACAATCAAGGGTTCACTCTGCCTCTGGATGTCCAGGTACGACCATTACTTGTAAACCAGGTGCCCACATCTCATTCCGGAAGCCAGTGACGTTATTGACTTGACCATGTGCTGACACCCGTAAGACTACCATCACCTTGTCCACTTGATAGTGCCTGCCAATATGCCCCACCCACGCCCTATTGTGTGTGGAAGACAGTGTGTAGCGGGCCGCCTCTAAAGAACACCTTGATAAAGTGTCCACCGTTAGCAATTGTTCAGATCTTGAGAGAGCAAGAAACTGTTTCCACAGGGGTGAAATGGATTGGTTATGAATGTCTCATAGCCCCCACCGCATAGCGAGCTTACAGTTGGTGGCAATTGACGGAAACATTTACATGGTGAACCCCAATTATTGGAGGTCAACTAAGGTCAACGCTTGAGCAGGTAATGTCACCCATGTTGAACATTGTGTGACACAAACCTGCAGATTAAAGATACTTGAAGTAGTTGTGAGTGTTCTAGTATGGTTGTTACTGACGTGTAACTACATGGTTTATCCCTGTGTTTTACTGCCGTAACACGTCATCTCAACCCAAGGTCATAGAACCCATACGGGACTTCCCGTCATTTGATAAAAGTTATCTAATTGTACCTCTTTTCCTTTATGTTTATTATACCCCCGTTACAGGCCCCACTTACCATAACAAACGGGAGTCTCAGGCGACAGAGCACTAGAACTAAAAGAGGTCCCGTGACATGTGCTGCTGTCCCGCATTGGTTTCTGGAGGTCATAATTTTATGACAATAGAATGTAAATGTCACTCCCCAACCCAAAATGCAGTACGACGATAGTGATACACAATGTACTCACGTAACCAAAAGTGACATTAATAGGGGCCCCCATGAGGTTAGGATGGAGAGAGGTTCCATTGGGGAAGGACTGTTTTAGTTTCTACCTTTCAAACAGGATTTGGTTATGGGGGCGGGTGGAGACGTGTTAAACATAACAGGGAAACATAATGCAGGTCAATGCATGTCCTGTTATAGTTATGTGTGCCTGTCATATACATGTGTTGAACATCGTTTTCTGGGCATACTGAATATGGTGGACCGCGGACCAAGAGAACACCTCTGACAGCTAGTAAAGGCTCAGTAACAATACAGATATGCACCCAAATCTATGTTCAGATTGTTATATGACCCTGCCTGATGCCACAATGTAGTTTATGCACACCCAAACAAATTATCACAAGTTCCAATAACACTCAAAAAAAGAAGTGCCAACATCAGTACATCCTGTTATCTAAAAGTTCACACTTTGCTTATGTAAAACTCCAATGCTGCTGATACTGTCACCATTGTGGCGTGCTGTACACATGGGACGGTACAAGCAGTGACTCATCCTAAGCTGTTCACTGGGTGTACATTTACCCTTTATCATGTGCTGCTCACTACAACGAGCAGCTCACATGAAAAGGTCATGAATCTGGACGACACATTGTGGATCAGGGGAGTAGCTCGTGGGAGATGTCATTGAATGGGAGTGAGTGGATGGGGGAAAAGCTGAGAGCTTGTAATCAGGGATGACCCTTCCCCATCTACTTCAGAGAGAAATCACCGACCTTGCATGATTAGGAGACGTTTTTGCTTGAATGGGTTCTATCTTTGATCTTAGCTACCCTTATATTCACTTCCCAAAAACTATTCCAATCAGTGTTTAGGGGATGGGGATTTATGGTTTCGGATTTCCCCAGCATTGATCGCTACATTGTACTAAAACGTTGTGTAGAGGACGGGCAGTTCGTGTCCCTTATGTGTCGGGGCCTAAGAGTTATGCCCTAGTCCACTACTCACATGCCCATGCAAGTCATGAAGACACTGTCCTCCTCTCCTTTCTACAACCGAGGTGAATGGAACATGGTAGGATGGAATGCCAGAGGAACTGGTAAAAGGAACAGCTTCACCACAAAGTGGCCAGCATGAGCGTACAATTTCCTGATCGAATTCAACCCATCTATTTCTCTGGGCAATTAATCCTCAGAATAGTTGCTCTATACATATAACTCAAAGCTCCTTCATCGTCTGATGCTGATAGGCAGGAGCTATACTTGTATAATGGCTGGTATGGGAGCCATATACCCCCAGCATGGAGTGATGCTGTTTGCTGTATAAACCCCTCAATGTGGAGGCGTTGGTGTTGGCTGCAGTGCTGTGATGAAGCTGTGCTGGTTGGCTGCCTGCTTCAATATCTAACCCCAACCCACCATCGTTACCTCCACCTCCTACATCCAGCATCCCTGCTGCAGTATCAAAGTCCCCTAGACCATTCTCCCATACGTCCCAGCATCCCCCTTTCCAGTCTCTGAGTTTGCCATTGTATATTGATAGTTTTTCTCCTACACGCTGCACACTGCTGCAGTTAATTTTACTATGTTCTTGATACACACATTTGGCAAGTATTGGAGAGAAAGGTAACTTAAACAAGTACTAATAGTGCAGGAATCTTAATCTCTCAGAGACCGAGGCAGACATGGTAAAACATTCTAAACATTCTAAACCGTCCGTGTTCTCAAGACCAGGACTTGTTTGCTTACCAGTGGATAAAGGGCGCAACACACCCAATTGACCATGAAAAACAACAGCAGAGAGAGCATTGATTTCAGTGTTTTTGAGAGTGGAAGGAGACATTGATTTGTGGTGTCTGTAGATAGTAAGATACCCATTATCCTGTACCCTCTACCATTACCTCTGCCCCAGCGTCCCTCTGGTCTGATTCTGCAGTGTCTTCAACCTTCCCACCACCCACCAGTACAAGGCCTGCTGACATGTCTTTTACACAATGAGAGGAAATAGGGGCGGGGAATAGATAAAGACAAGTACCCCCTGCAAGCTACTGCCCCCCCCCCCCCGCCTTATACTCCCCCTTACCCTCCCTACCTCAGCCAACTAACAAACATAACACACTATACCAGAGACCGTTCGCTGTTCCGGGTGGCCGATGGTGCCTGACTGGCGTAGGTTATCAGCTGAGACGGCGTCTTATCGTTGAAGGTTAAATCTGAGAGTGGATCCTTATAACACAATGGTGGGATCCAAATGGACCTCTACCACACAATGTCGGGACCCAGCTGAGTGGCCAGGGGATGAGATGCGGGTGGGGTGGTGAGTGATTGGGTAAGGAGGATATCGATCACTTTACAGGCAAGTTGTTAGATGCTGATTAGACCTAGTGTATCCAAATTGAGTAGTAAAAAGAGTAGAATAGAAATAGTCAAAACAGTCAATATAAATAGTTTGTGTTATCATGGCGTGACAGGAATAGGCTACCGAGGATGACATTTATCACCCAGTCCTCTTCTAATGTAACGCAATAGCATTATTTCCCTATACACAAAGTGGTCCAACATTAAACGTGGTTATCATGCGAAATTCCAAAGACCCATTGGTGATACATCAAACAATAGGTATCATCCGACCCGGAAATATCTGAGAGATTTCACAGGGACCTAGTAAGAAAAGAGGACATAGACATTTAACTCTATCAATATTGGCAGAACGTATTAAAAGGCAATCAAAGAGTTCTTCTGTCACTGTAGCCAGTTGTATAAAACAGTTCTTAATTTTACTGTTCTTCATGCACGGCCATAATTTATTGGATCATGAATGCTCTACATGTAATCGTGTGTCTTAATCTAGTCCTATTTGCAATTCTAAGGACACAACCCACGCCATGGAGGAAAATCACATTTGGTGCCAGACACAAATGAAGCAGAGAAAATGGCTAACGCAATACAAACAGATGTACCCCAAGGTCACCCAAGGCCAAATGAATTCCTTAATCCGATTCATTGCCTGGCATCTTCGCGCACCCTGAATATTGCTGAAGGGGATAATAATGATTCTGGTACATAAAAGTGACACAGCCACATCTCCATATTGAAGTAACCTTGGCTTCTAGTGGAGGTCATCAGAACTGGGTGACAGTTTTCACTCCACTAAGCTCATGTTTGACCTTGAGGTGACCTCCCAGCATCCGGGTTATAAGATGATTTGCATACGAATTGTTGATCATTTGCATTGAGGAATGGGTGGGGGTGCTGAAAGGGTGGGATGGGGTCAATCCCGCCTCCAACCTTCACCCTTGGACTAAGGCTCCTTTAATATTGTCATGTATCTTTTCACAGCTACTGGAGGGTAGAGAGAGTTTGGTTGTGGAGGGAAACAGAGACGATGATATCACCTCATTCCCTATCCACATTACATAGGGCCATACACCTTAAAGTCTTAGGGCGACAACACCCTGTGTTAGCCCAAAAGACAAGGGAATACTGAAGGGTTGGCGACAAGTATCAAAACCTATTTTTTTAAATCGACAAGGGATGAGACCGACAAAGGACATTGGTATTCATCTAAATCGACAAGTGACACAGCACCCCTCCCCCGGCCACCATCTGGCTAACCTCCCTATCTGATTATGCATACCAGTCAAGATGAATTAATGGCACACCTAGCCTGGACTACTAGCTATTGAATAATGAAGGCATTTCTGTGTACCCCTAATAATAAGTTGAACCATCGACAACTGTGGTAAACGTTATCGTCACCCCAGGCAATAGGCGACATGGTGATTTTGGTTAGAAGACAATAGCATTGCCCATCACCAATATAAAAGCAACATTACAGTTGGTTATGGTGTTGCATCCTACCACACTGAGCAGCATGGAGTATTGATCCCCCAGCAGGACCACTGAGCTGCTCTGATTGACTCTGAATGCCGGCGTCCTGATTACATAGACGGACGAGCAGCTCAGAACAGCTCAGTCCTCTTTAATTTAAAACACAAACTAGTAGGATTCAAATGGAAAGAGAAAACATTGAAAGGGGATAGGAAAAAACATGTTGCCTCTATGACTATTATGGATAGTGGCTTTAGATTGGTATTGACTTGGGGAAGTAGCAATAAGTACTGTGGAGGAACCGGAAGTGATGTCTGGCATAATGCATTCTGGTTGATTAGAGGTAGGGGTATGTAAAAGAACAAGGAATGATTGATTCCTAATGCATTAAATAAATACAATCTCAATGCATTATCACTGAACGCGTAAGACTAGATTAGCAACGTATTTAATTGGATGTGATTCTTGTCTTCCTCAGGTGAGACGGGCATTGGCAAGTCTACGTTGATGGACACCCTGTTCAACACACACTTTGACTCTACACAGGCCTCCCACGACCTGCCTGGAGTCAAACTCAAGTCCCACACATATGGTAAGCCCCATGCACGAGATAACGGCAATGTGCTCCTGTTGAATTAGTACACCTGTACCCATAAGGATGGCGAGACCGTGGTCCTTTTACAGATCAGTTATGTACGCTGTTGCAATGTTAAATCTCCTTTAATTGTAAATCTCAAAACGCCCTGTACCGACAGGCGAGATGAGACAAATGCGGGTTAAGAATTAAAAAAAACAAAAAAAACATAATGTACAATTGTGTTGATCGTTTGATGTACCATTGTGTCTTCAGAACTAAAGGAGAGCAACGTCCGGCTTAAGCTGACCTTTGTCGACACTGTGGGTTTCGGTGACCAGATCGACAAGACAGACAGGTGAGAAGCAGCCACAGAGAAAGGATGCACCACTCGGGGTAGCCGGGATCACCCTTTCTGCTTGGCTGCTCACACTGGAAACAAAGGGCGATCCATGTCAGTCCAGTGTAAGCAGCCAAGGTTGTAAACGCCCCCGACACTGACCATTCCTTCTGTATGGCTGATCTCAAATATGAATCTGTAACTCTTAGAATGATTTTCCCCTTTACTTATGGTAGACATGCAGGAATTTTATAATCGGTTTTGGATTTCCAAAGAAAATCTGTCCCAATTCTTTAATCCACAAAAATGCATGTTGAAGCGTTGGGAGCGGCAAAATTCGCTTACCTGGTCAGATCTGGATGTACCGGTAGTAGCGGAGAGACACAACCCCCGTCCTTTTCACCATGAATCTGTAACTCTATATCTATCTTTTAATACATATATAATTGTTACATCCATAGAAATCATTTTGCTGGTGCACTGTAAAGTATGCTATTCTAATTATTCCATTTGGAGAAAATATTTTAAAATTAAAGCCACCTTAAAAATTAAAGCCACCTAGACTCACCAATGTTTTCTATTGTCTGTGAACAGCTCTAAGCCTATCGTGGATTACATTGATGAGCAGTTCGAGACCTACCTCCAAGAGGAGCTCAAAGTAAAACGGGCGCTACACTCCTACCATGACACACGCGTACATGTCTGTCTCTACTTCATTGCACCCACTGGCCACTCGTAAGTCGACTTTCTCAAGTATTCAAATGATCACTCTCAATTGTCTGCACCATTTTAATTTTTTTTTATAAGATTTATAAGAAAAAAAGACCTAAAAAAGAAATTTGAATTTGAATTTAATTGAAATAAGGTGTAAGTACATTTCATAAACCTAGCATCTCTGCAGGGTAGTATACTTCCATGATATCCACACCAACATGTTGAACTGTAAAGACAAGTGACAGCAACAGCGTCATACTGCATATTATAATAACGGAAATCAATATTAATACTTTAAATGGGAATATTTATCCTCAATGACAGATAGAATGTAATAAACAAACAACATGTTTACCTTTTATGGACTTTAATACTAGATATATCCCACCAGTGAACATAATGATAATAAACCATTGTGTGCTTGACATGTTCATCAGCTCAGTATTAATGGATCCATCTCTAACAGGCTCAAGTCCCTGGACCTGGTGACGATGAAGGCCCTGGACAGTAAGGTGAACATCATCCCAGTCATCGCCAAGGCTGATACCATCACCAAGAACGAGCTACACAAGTTCAAACTCAAGGTACGTGTTAACTGTTTTGTATGTGGAAATATCTTAATGTAGATATATGCATACAGTTGTTTAATGAATAATAATCATAATGCTATTGTACTCTACATATTTCATCATTCATCATTCACTCCCCCCCCCCATGTAATGTCATCAAAGAATTGTTGAATTCCTTTTGTATATCAATGCTAAAAGAATATGTCTATTTTGAATTATATGATATTGTGATATATCTCGAGGACTGATAATATCTTCTTTGTCCTCTGAGCAAACTATTGATAACTGCATTGATTTGTAGATTGTTTGTTCAGAATAATAAACCTTTTAAATTGAAATTGAAATGGAATTGATATAGCCATGCCATAGTTAGAATTCACAGAATTGAAAATGATTTTTATTTCCGAATATCTGATCATCCACACTGTATATTGATGAATGCTATGTATGCCCAGTTGAATAAACATGTATAATAAGAAAACGTTTTCGCATATACAATGTACTACTTTTCAGCCGCGTGCCCCTCGGCCAGATGATATGCAATTAAAATAGGGAATAAACATATAATTGCCATATGGTTGAATCGGTTCCAAATATAATTAAAGAGAATTCTGGATTTAATGTATTATATTAATACTAAGCTTTAAAAACCATACATGTGTTATTTGTCCGACAATGATCTCTGCACCATCCCATCTATGATCTACCTCCCCTGTCCGTGTACACATTTTGACTTTACAAATACTCATATATTTCCAGATAATGAGTGAGTTGGTGAGTAACGGAGTCCAGATCTACCAGTTCCCTACTGACGATGACACGGTAGCAGAACTCAACTCCACCATGAACGGCCACCTGCCCTTCGCCGTGGTCGGCTCCATGGATGAGATCAAGGTGGGAAACAAGATGGTCAAGGCCCGGCAGTACCCCTGGGGCACCGTCCAAGGTCAGTGGGGCCACTCAACTGAGTGACATTTAATACCGTATACTGTATCGTTGTGTTTATGCGCCAGGGTTTTAATAGGTGTTGGTCTTTTACAAGCGCCGGGGTATAAGGGTCTATGGATTTTTCTTAATCACTAAAACAGGACCTTGAATAAGCGCCTGTCTTGTATAAGCGCTTGGTGTAACAGACCCGCCAAATTGAAGAACGCATCAGTGCGTTATCGGGATGGGACGGTAGCCTGTTTGATTGCCAGCAATATATGACATCCATCGAGTCCACTTAGAATACAACAGTTAGTTCGCTGGGAATAATTAGGTAGCAATCATTTCAATTAATATACCTGAGTATATTATATCAATTCAAATGTCACCAATCTAGACAGCCATACTTGATTCTGTATTAAGAAGTCACATATTTAATTCTAATTTTTTTCATTTCCAGTTGAGAATGAGAGTCACTGTGACTTTGTTAAGCTGCGTGAGATGTTGATTCGTACCAACATGGAGGACCTGCAGGAGACGACGCACTACAAGCACTACGAGCTGTACCGCCGCTGTAAGCTGCAGGAGATGGGCTTCTCTGACGACGAATCCATGAGGTAAGGACACTGGTAGTGGACTCATTGGGTGGTAGTAGATCTTAGTTAGTCAGTGCCATGAGGTAAGGACACTGGTAGGGGACTCTTTGGGTGGTAGTAGATCTTAGTTAGTCAGTGCCATGTGGTGAGGACACTGGTAGAGGACTCTTTGGGTGGTAGTATATCTTAGTTAATCAGTGCCATGAGGTAAGGACACTGGTAGGGGACTCTCTGGGTGGTAGTAGATCTTAGTTAGTCAGTGCCATGAGGTAAGGACACTGGTAGGGGACTCATTGGGTGGTAGTAGATCTTAGTCAGTACCATAAAGCAAGGACACTAGTAGGGGCCTTTAAGCACTATGCTAGCATTTACATAATAACATATAAACAGGATAAACACTAACTAGGACACAGCAATGTAAAATTAAAGTGCCTTTCACAGAATTATAACATACAACAAGGATAGAACACTAACTAAGACCACAGCAATGTTAGATTTAAGTGCCTTTCACAGAAGTGTTGACTTAAGAAGCATTAGGGTGACAAGTCATTGTTTAACACTGAGATGTTCTTTCTGTCACAGCTTGCAGCAGACGTATGAACAGAAGCGTAACACACACATGGCTGAGTTGCAGAAGAAGGAGGAGGAGATGCGCCAGATGTTTGTCGTGCGCGTCAAGGAGAAGGAGACGGAACTGAAGGATGCCGAGAAGGATCTCCACGCCAAGTTCGACATTCTGAAGAAGCAACACGCCGAGGAGAAGAACCATATCGAGACGGCGCGTCGGATTCTCGAGGAAGAGATGAACCAGTTCAACAAGAAGAAGACCGCCTCAGCCGCCATGCTACAGAGCCAACAGACCTCCACCATGAGCAAAAAGAAGAAGTAATTCTCCTTAAAGCCGCTAGGGGGCACCACCAGCTGCTACCACTGCTGCCACCACCTGCTGGGATCTGAGAGAACTAAAATCATGAAACCATAATAACCACGGTTTCCCCCCTTATAGTCTGTCTAGTATGTTGCGCTGTTGTAGTGTATATTGCTTCAATGTGTCGCTTTACCAAGTAGTACCTTTCACCATACTTCTGTTTTTCTGGTGATTACTTACAAAAATGACTTCCCTCTGGCCTCATCAAGGTGCTAATGGTAGTGAGACAAAAAGGAACAGGTGGAGGATATAATACTTAATAGATGACAGTAACTGAATGGCTCTCTTCAATGCAGCAAGTTGCATTGCGTCCAATTTCTCTCTGCATTCTCAGTCCTTCACTAAAACTATCATCCTGGACTTCATGAAAAAAGAAATCTGATAATCTGAATACTCTCCCAGGGAAATAGATATCTCTGGACTTGGATCCAGTGAGGAATAGGATACGTGCACGAGGTTCCCAGCAGGTGTGAGATTAGCAAAATGTGGAATGTCCCATCAACGCATGGCCACCAAGGACTCTTCCTGACTTGTTTGAGATTCAGGTTCACCTGGTTGTACGAGTCTCCTGACGAACAACCTTTTAACGATATATCATACTGCTTATCGTAGCAGCCTCCGCCAGTCGCGAATCAAGGAGTATTGCCACGTTAGCGGAGTTTACGTATAACAGCCACACTGAACAATGCGCCGCCACAATAGTTGTTCTTTAAGGCACTAGTGTTTGCAAGTGATGTGAGAAAACATTTGTTTGGAAGTTATGATACAAAACCATTTTCTTTAGAGACGCTCAAACCGGTTTAAAATCGCCTTAGAACTTTCCTTGTGTGAATCTTAACCTTCCAGCCGATAACATTACTCTCTAAATATTTATTGTGGTTGTCCCAAACTGCCAATTTAGAAATGGGTGTTAAATATGTGTTGGTAAGAAATGGAGTTCTGATGATAAATATCGTAACTTATGTCTGGAATCAGGACGTTTGTAAATGGTAGAGAATATCTGTTTCTAGAGTCTCAAACACCAGGGTTCATGAAATATGGAAATGTCTTGAACGATGAACTAGTAGGGCCATTTGTTCTGAGAGTCTTTACAGAATAATAGGGTTTGGATAAATTCCTTACACACGCGCAACTCCAACACGATATGAGCAACTCTTGAGAATCAAAATTGTAGAGTATGTATAGAAAAAAACTGCAGGGTAATGGTTGACAACTGCTAATGCCCTGCTGCATCGTTTTAATCAGCTAGACGAGTGTAACATAAATCAATAGGTGACTGGTATGGGGAAGGGTGTGAGAAGTTAGAGACGGAATGGAACCGTTTTAGTTTATTTCGCCTTGGTTTTTCAGTGTTTATGACCAAAGGAAAAAAATGTCACATGGGGAGGTTATAGGGGGGTAGTAGGACGCGGACGGAGGATTATGGTTATTCGGATGGAAAAATCTGAAGTTATTTCCCCCCTGGGTTATAGGTGTATAGGACCAAAGAAAAATGTTTCGTAGAAAGAAAGTGTTCATTGAACTCACTGTAGATATTCACACGGCCCACTGTGAACGTTGTATCATAAAAATGTGTTTTTTGTCTAAAGGATCTGACATAAAGAGCTATTACAGGCTTAAGAAAAGGTTTTTAAATGAAACCTAGGTTTTGCAAATGTCACCAATAGTCTACCCATGTGCCTTAAAGATAAAGCTTAAACTGCCAGTTTTAGACAGCTTGGGTAGATGGAAACTTACAAAATAACATTTTGAATGTATTCTAAGCAAAAATATGTGCTTCCCTTAGTACTTTGTATTTATAATAAGCACATTTAAAGCAATCATTATAATGCACTTCCACAAGGAAAGCTGGTTTGTGTAGCTTTGTGTTCTGTTTGTTGCAATAGTCTCCCAGAGATTCTATAGGAGAATGTGACTTGTAGTTGACGTGTCAGACGCTGGCATAATGTGTTCATTAATCTATGTTAATTGTATTTAAATTTGCTTAATACACAGAATGTATTACAGCTGTTACATAGTATTCCTGGCAGTGCATTTGATCTCTGATGTGAGTGTAATAATAATATAAAGAAAGACGTTCAATCTCCAGTCATGTCATTTCCAAACTTAAAGAATCTGTTTTAAAAGTACCTTGAAGGATAATGCCTAAACTAAACAAAACGGAATACAAGTAAATATTTCAGGATATATAGATGTTGTATTTTAGTTTCTTTTGCTGGTTTTGACCAGGTTACTAGTGCCAAACTTCTAATTACAGAAAGCTGACCAAATTGGTGCAATGACTGGTCCTATGGTTTTAATTTAGTCCCTCAGCAATATCATTGCATTCATGTATTATTTAAGTAAAGGGTCAAACACTGTAATCACAGTTGTATTATGTAAACTTGTTCAAGTGTGCCTCGTAGTACGTGTCTGGTGTAGACTTGCATGATGTCCTTTTCTCATAACAGATGCCACTTTCAATATGCAATCAGATATTGTCTCTGAATAGAATCTGATATAACAGTGACTGCCAATTTAAATGTACATGTCTGTAATACGACTTACAAACGACATTTTACTTATGACATACGATATGGGTAATTTTAACCAAAGATAGACAGGAAAGACATTGCGTTCATATGAGAATAAATGTAATCAAGTCCGAATTTAACAAAAATAATAATATATATATAAATTAACCTCAGATTATAGATGGTATCAAATCAGCTTATAATTTACGCCCTACTCTATGCGTAACACGTCTTGTATTTGCTATTGCTGTAGAGTATAACCGCTGCTCTCTCTATTTAATTTGTTTGTCTACCCAATTTGACCCCCGCCAATGTGTCACAAAAGTCATGTAATTATGTGTTCTTTGGAGCATTCCCTAATCTCTTGATCACAACCGGTTCCATTGATTGGAATAATGGGAGAGAAGTATGGTCGGTATAAGTGATGATATAACAACAAGATTCCAATACCTTCATGATACATTTATTGTGAAGGACTGCATTCTGTAAAGAAAGGTCACCATTTTAGCAGCTTAACCTCAGCAAGCATCCGTTCATTGACAATGATCATGATAATGGTATCATATTGAAGACACATGCAAGAGTCAATACATTTAACTTTCATGTAGAATATGGCCATTTTATACAACATTTATAATAAATTATTCAATCTCACAATGGATTTCTACTTGTTGTTTCTAAATAGCTTATATAATAAAATACATAGCTCTTCGCTGATAATAATTCTAACTAATACTGGCAGTATAGTACACCGAAGAGGGCAAATATTACATTAGTGGCCTTCTATCCATAACTCCTCCAACAGAGGTTAATAAAGGAATGCATATACACGTACAATATGATAGAAAATTGATTGAACATTCATTGTAAATACTGATATGGAAATCAATATTGTCGGAATTAAATGAATCTGAACAGAAAGAGCATAACTATAAAGGTAATCGTTGACCATTCGTAGACACTTGATTTTCCGTTCATTCTAAATCCAAGTACCACTCCAAATTTGCATAAATTCAATGTAATATGCATGTATCATGTTTAGAAATGAGGTACATTGATGTCATTATGTCCAATGAGGTGATTTCCGTGCTGAAATCCCAAATCAGCACTGTAACACCACCTGGTGTAGACTACGGGTACTATAAGATGGCCTAGGTGGTGCCACTTGTGGTATATAATGTTCAGGAGTTAAAGCTTGACCGTCATGGTTGAAGTGAGGCCAAAAGCCATTTTGGATATAGTTCAGTTTTGATTCACAAAAGGGCTCTTAAGGGCTGGGAGCTCAGCTCTTACAGGCACAAGATAGGGTGAATATGTTGTTGCTGGACAATGCTCATGGTCCCCTGTCCAAACACTGCTGCCCTCTGGTGGAACTGCTATTTTAGTTCATGTATAGAAAATGCTGAACTTATTCCCTGATGGCCCAGCTTTAAGTTCTGGTGGATTAGAGTCTCCAGGGCTTCAAGAACTTCAGAAGCTAATATTTTGTGGTCATCATGCAGTTATACACAGAGATATAATTGAGGACATCTTAATATTCATCACAGGAATCCCAATCTGAAACATAATTCTGAGAGTTAACATTTCTCACGGTGGGTTCTTGGCGATGTATTTTCAGTGGGTTATGCATGTACACAAAACGCTACACTTGCAAAGACTTTGTCGATGTCCGTTAATATCATTGGAAGTATTATAGGCCCGCCCTCTCCCAACCATTCCAATCTTCCTCGTGAGATGCATATCCCAGGCAGATTAAATAATGATTTCTTAAAAAAAAACACTTCACCTAAATCAAAATATCTCAACAAGATTAGATCATTCAGAAGCC
Source organism: Harmothoe impar (assembly GCA_947462335.1). Taxonomy (NCBI): domain Eukaryota; kingdom Metazoa; phylum Annelida; class Polychaeta; order Phyllodocida; family Polynoidae; genus Harmothoe; species Harmothoe impar. Next base: position 38,494,652 of record OX381710.1, read on the forward strand.
AATTCGAAACTCTACACAAAATCTATACCCTCTTCAGGGCAATACAAGACAATTATTTCAAAAACATACTCATTTATGGCACACTCTCGTTGAATATGATTCCACTGATTAAAGTTGAGCTGCTATTTTTTACTGGAAATATAATATTTCGGGATACAAAGAAAATATTTGAGATTCATTGTAACTAACACAAACAAAAGGCGCAACTCACATTGTGTAATAATAAATAAGTGTCAAAGAGTAGTGGGTCCTGTTACAAGACGTCCATGGCCTCCTTCTGTATGATGAAGTGTGCGCTGTGTGAGGTGGGGCGTACCTCGGAGGGTGGCATGATGTTACCGTTATCACGGACACCCAGGTACATACCGGGGTGCGCCTCCGCCTCCAGGGTGCAGTACCCGTCCTCATCCTGCTGTACGATGAAGTCACAGTCATCTCCTCCAGCACCCTGTAAGCAGGGAAAAGTGGGGGAATTATTTTCTAAAGAATACCCAATTCATTGTTATATTCGGCTGGAAAATGAAACAATATCTATCGCATATCTCTTGAATGAGGAAGTATTTTGATTATATTTTCATTAAAATTTGATTTTTCAATCTAGATCTAGATAAGGGAGTGATCATTTTTTAACAACAGGGGGGGGGGGCAAACATATTTGGACCCCTTGACCGGGGGGGCAAAAAAATTTGGACCCCTCTTGGGGGGGGGTCAAAATAATTTAACCTGTTTTGAGCCAAAAAGCCCGCACGTTACTATGCTTCAAAGGGCCCGCGCGCAAGCCGATTTTCGGCTGTAAGGGGGGGGGGGGTAACAAATTTTGACCGCTCGACCGGGGGGTGTGTGAAAAATTTCGCACGCTCTGCGCGGAAACCCACCACCCCCCCCTGTTGTTAGAAAATGATCACTCCCTAAGGTGTATGTACTTACATCTCCTACGATGGTGCTGATGGTGCTGCCGCGTACCGCTAGGTGGTGCTCAGGGTGCAGGGTGGACCTAAACTGGACAACGTCCTCAGCCACCACCAACATCAGGAAATGACCTGAAACCACGGGGTTTATTAAATCTTACTGGCTGTCGCTAAAAAATGACCATTTGTCGTCATGATGCACCAACGCAGGCCCGGCGAGTAACTGGTTGGTATGTGTCTCTTTGGTTGGTGCTGCATTGGTGCAGCATTCCAACCCTACGGGAGTGTCAGTCTCAACCCCGTAGGGTCAGCATGGTTCTTGAATGCAGCAATGGCGAGTTACTCAAAGGGCATGATGCATTAAGGTAGGGTTTCAGGGTAATTCAGATGGACATATTTTTAGTGCATTATTTACCACAGATTGGTTCAAAGTACATGTAACACACACCAATCTGACCGGAATTGATGTTTCTTTCAAATAATTGCCATTTTATAAGGCGTTGCTAGGCATGGAATGAAAATAGAACAAAAACATTCTTTTTTAGCTTCCAAATCTTCAAACAGAGTTCTGGGACAGAAATTCAAAAAAATTATCATTTCTGATGATTGAAGATACTTATTGAAGTCATTTCCTGGGGAGGTTTTTTGAATCATATCAATATTCCAAGTATTAAGGTCAGGGGAGCTCTTCAAAATTGCTTAGTTACTAAAAATGGTGATTTTTGGGCAAAAATCAGGGAAAATCACTCATTTTTAGTAACCATGCAACTTTGAAGAGCTCTCCTGACCTTAATAATCAAGGTATTGACATGATTTAAAAAACCTCCCCAGGAAATGACTTCAACATATGTGTCCAATCATCAGAAGTTAAAATCCCATTCAATTTCTATCACATAAGTCCGTTTGAAGATTGAGAAGCTCAAAAAGAACGTTTTTGTTCCATTTTCATTCCATGCCTAGCAACGCTACACAAAATGGAATTTAATTGAAGGGGACATCAATTCCAGTCAGATTGGTATGTGTTACATATAATTTTAGCATACCTGTGACAAATAATACACTAAATATGTGTTCAGCGGAATTACCCTGAAACCCTACCTTAAGGCATTATACTGACCCTAAGGGTTGTGTCAGATAATACAAGACTGAAATCAGACACAACAGCCTTCCATCGTCCCACAATGGTATCGGAATTCTGAGAAAATGTTAAAGTTTAGCAACGCACTCATGTGTTTGTAAGCAGTAGAAACTTTCTGTTGTGAATGGCATGCGTCTTTTTCGTTTATCTTTTCATTTCTTAACTGTTTACACAAGCAGAAACGGCGGAAAGATTATAGTATAAGAGCCACAGAGGATGTAGGTGAAGTACTTCTGAATCATCCTTATTGCCAATTCCAGATGTCCCCCTAAGGGATTCGGGGCTGTAATTTACCTTTAAAGGCCACACGGTACATTAATGTGTTATGCCCTTTGTCTTCATAATTTATTCATGCAACCCTGGCAGGTTTACTCACCAGGGCTGCATTAATGCATCATACCAACCCTTTGGGAACGTATCAACAATGTAGCGTTAACATTCTCTCATCATTGCGATGAATGGTATAGTGCATTGAAACACCGTGCCGTCTTTAAAGGGTTAAGGGCCTATTACAATACTTTTTTTGATACACACAGGTAGGCTCTATATGGTAAGCAGATGTGACATTTAGTGTACAAATCAAAACGCTGTACATACAACAATCACTAAGGCAGATAGCCAGGTAGCATATTATGATCATGATCAAAGTGCTGTAACTCACCCATAGGTCCGAAGACCCCCCTAGCGTATACACTGGCCCCTGTAGGCAAGACACAGAGGTACCTGCCACTGGCCCGGGACCACAGGCGTACAACGAAGGCGGGCACGAGGCGCTCTGAGCTGCTCGTAGACCCAGTCACTGAGCCGTTCACCAAGCTGCCCAGGGAGCTGTTGGGGGACCGACACACCACACCTCCACGGTTTAACTTGGTGCGCTTAAGCTCATCCAAGTCATCTAGTTTAAGGCTGCAAACCTGAAGGAACAAATGTGATAGAAAAATGATATGTATAAAATGATCCGTTAGATTTGAATCAAGTGGGTCGTTTAGCCCATTGGTCCTTTATACCCCATCTGTATAGGTTGTGTTTCTGTATTGAACTCAAGTTCTTCCCTAGTTAAAGGCAGAGTCTACCTCCACGCCAAGAAACTGCCAGAGATAAAACATGGCTGCAGAAGGGTATTTTTGCTACCTGGCTATTTTCCAGGCGCCCTTTCGACATGGGGCAATGACTTATGACAAAATTTGACTATATAATGAAATGGCCTGGTTGCCTTAATATCGGCGACTGTCCGACCTCGGGGGGGGGGGGGGGCTCTGCATCCCCTTTAATCACCTTTATGATGAATGGTCCACAACTTATACAGGTGTGTATCTATCTGCAATTTTTATCGAATTTTAGGGCCGGTCATTGATTTAATCCCATCCATACCATGTGATTCATAATTGAAATGATAAAGTATGATTCAGTATGCGGGTTTTGCTTTTTAACCAATAGGAAAAAAGTGCCTACCTGTGTGTATCCCAGTATGTCAGAGGTGGGTTCACTGAGGTCCATAGGGCGTACAAACAGTCTGTCTGTGGACCCTGGAGTGGCCACAGACACCAGGGAGGAGGACAGGCCGGGTCTGCCACCCAGGAGTAGAGTGGAGGAGTCTGCCAGACTCAGGACAGACATGGTGAGTGTCTGTATCGGTCTATATGTGAGGTGTGTCTATATACAGAGTCTACATGCATGTGGGTATAAGGTTGTCTATGTATACAGGTGTCCATGTAACAGTCTACATCTGGGTGTACCTCAGGGGGCGGCTACAGGACACACTGGAGGACAGGCTGTGGTGGTGACCGCTGGAAGCTGCTTCAGAGAGCTCATTGTATTAATACTGAAAGAGGAAACAATGGGGACATGAGTAAACATCATTTTATAGCTCGGGGATAATTCATTTGTTAATGAAAATTTAGGGGATTCTCCATCAGAAGATCTTTAGAAGATCTAAAGTGAAAATGTATGAAACATCACTTTACCTATCCATATACATGGCATGGTTATTATCTAAGCAGTTAATGGAATATAAAATGAAAATGTCATACAAAGGCTGAGTACTTCCCTGTACTTTGCTATATTCTACACTGTACCATGAAGTAGAGGTTATGCGCATTATTTACATAGTAGGTGGGTGGCCTGTCTTTAAGGTGCAAATAAATACATTTTGCATGAGTCACCGATTTCAGTGTTTTATTTTATCATCACCTTTACACAACTGTTACACAACATGGGAGAGGGTAACATGGGGATAAATAACCATTGTGCTCTAAACTTAACATTTCAGGAGAAATAACAGAAACGGCTAATTTTTTTTGTCTAAATTGGCCTTATTTGGAACGTAAAAAGAATATTTTAACCCTGAGAACAATAATTATTCTTTTTAAATCTAAATATGCATGATTAAGATTGATTCATTTATTTTTTTCTGATATGGTTATTCACATAGGTTATACAGAAATAAGACCTTTTCTGAATTTCTACGTATACTATCTTTGGGAGATCAGTTCTCTGTAACCCTCTGGACTATTCTATAGCAATCAAAGCACCAAATTGTAGCTGGAGACATGCAGTTAAATACAGAGGTTTTCCCTAATGTTACTTTAGGCCAAAAAAAAAAGAGGTGTGTTTCAGACAACATGGTCAGAATTTCTAGGGTAGGTAGGTCGGATTTTTATTTTATTTTTTTTAACATAGAGAGAACCAGGAATTAGTCGCGAATCGACAAATCGACTCGCGACTCACCAGAATGATTCAATAATTCCTCTATTGACTAAGGAATATCAAGAAGTTATTGCATATTCCTCTTATAAAGCCATTTTCTGAAGTTAATCAATTATTCAGGCCTCTGAGGTCACTGGAAGCTTGTTTTTCTTGAAAGAATTTGTAAAAATTGAGAGAAAAAAACAATAAAAATTTAAAAAAAAGAGAAAAATCTCCAAAATTGGGAAAAATATGATAGGGTCGGCCCTTTTTTGAATCTAGGGTCGGGTTGCCTGAAACACACCTTTTTTTTTGTTTGGCCTTATGCTCATATCCAGAATGATAAAGATAAATATAGTCCATGCTTAAATAACTGCAGCTCTACGTATATTTGGCATTGGATTCCTTCAAAAAGAATCATGTTACCACTGGACAAGACAACATGGATTGTCCTGAATCTATGTTCCCAGCAAATTTATTGATGTATGTGTTATGTATTTGTGCCTGGCGACGACTGAACCACTTCCCCGACAGCAGAAATCGTGGTGTCTATTGCCGAATACCATAGCATAGAAGAGGGGGGATGTAGAGAATGGTCATGGACGTTAATGAGATTAATGATGTCTTATATGGGCAGCGACGTGCGCATAATTCAACCACTGTCCTCTATAAAAGCTTATTGTCAAATGTGTCCAAGTTATTTATGCCAGGATGGTAGCTATAACTATTGCGACATTGACAGAATTATGAGTCGACAATGAGTGATTACAATGGAGTTAAAACTATACCTGTCATTACGCGCCCTTTATGATAGGGTCAGGTGTCTGTGATCATAGAGGAGAACGATGACAAATGGGTGTAAGGGAGTCCTAACTGTATCCTGTCCCATATAGCCTAGGTGCATACTTATATACGTGCCTTTGTTATTTGAACCACCTGTATTTATTTGTTTGCTATGAGTATGAGTAACGAGAAAGATATTTAGGGCATATTCCTTTCCATGGGAGAATATACTAAACAGTGGGAACATCTATAGTTCAAGAATAAAGTTATGCCTCAAAACTGACAGTTGTTATACTTATGCAAATAAGTAGACCCCTAGGTGGTTTATACATTAACCACGAATAAGGCCAGAATAGGAGGGTTAAGAAAACACTGTAGCTAAAAAAGACAAAAATTATATATTACTGGTGATATAGCGTGTACTTATTCAGATTTTTAAGTGTACTTATTTTTTCAAACCTCATGTATATACCCGTATAATTATAACCTCCTACATGTTCCTACATGTTCATCTAACGTCATTTCCTTATATATGAAATGAAAGGCTACTCTTATACAACTATTGGAGACATACATCAAAGGAAAGTGATCCTTTTAGCTTATGATAATTTCATATTTTTTATTTGAGTGACCTTATTCACATACCTTTCCTCAAAAATAAAACTAGTCTGGACTTATTCTTTGTGAATACTTTAGTCACCAGACAGTAGATTGCTTACTCTCTCTCTCTATACACAGTTTACTTCACTCCACCTATCACGTCATATAGGACGTGGAGGATTTTTTTTATGGCACAGACCACAGTCTGCGTGACCAAATCTCTGGGAACATCAGAAGTCACCACCTTTTCCTTCTTTTAGGATTACTTCACCTGGTGACCTCTTGGGATCTGAATGTAACTTTAATGAGGTGGTCTCACACAGCTTAATACCTTCTTAATGGGTGCAGGTCACTTAACCTACATATTACACGGCGGCTGATCCATAAGGTGGGGTTTAGTGCCGATCATTAGGTCATATACACGTAATATTATAGTATAGAACTGTAAATAACATGAGGTAGCTGTATCATGCAACTAGTTCATTTAGCTCTCTCTCGACATTACATTTTATTGATTTTATTGGAAATTAAAAAAAAAACATTCTGCTCCAACTTCCTAGACCAAGTATTGACAGATAATGCTGTTCTGTGTCATCCACACACTTTTGGTATGCCAAAGCAATCTTCTAGAGAGCCACAAAGGATAACCTTTTTAGATGTGTTCGTGTTGTAAAACAAAAATAATGTTATTTTAGCAGAGTATAGCCTCTGAGGCACACAGAGTCATTTTGAAACCGCATACGGTCCTTCTATTTGCACACAATATTCTTACTATTAAATACCTCAGGTAAATACCAAAAGAGTCACCATTGGAGTGGGGATAAATCAGATATAGTTTTGCTTCGTGCACTCTTAAGTGACTGGGTATTTGTGAACGACGTGGTGTAAATGGAGGTATTGAGTACACTGGACTAACTATATGTACCAGGGCCAAAATACAGGGTCTAAGCCGCAAAGTAAAGCTTTCCCAGCCAATTATCTGATACCTAGGCTTGTTAGGTATGGTTATGCTAATACAAACGGTATGCATACGCCTTTCATGTACAGTTATTGTGATCAAAATCTGCAAATGCATAAGTTACATACAGTGTACCATACAATTCACAAAGCCCTCCCTTTCTATTCTATACTTTTATAATACAAATACATGGACATTCTCATGCCCAGGACTGTGGGATTCTGGTCGGTGTATAAAGTTAGATGCAGGAACCTAAATGCATACAATCAAAAGCAATCTCAACGGATGCCTTTTATCTACAAATCTGAGAGAAAAAAATTCTCCACTTCAGATTCCTGTGTTGTCTTGTCAGATATGGAGATTTAACATTAGTCTAGTACAAAGCTGGTAAGTCGGTCATATAGGTAAATGGAACTTGAAGCAGGTCTCCTCAACTAAGATTATGAAGAATATACAGTAAGAATTGCTTTTCGAGTTTAGACTTCAATCCCATAGGGATATCTCGGTAGCTAACAGTAAGTCAAGATGTAGATTGAAGTAAAACAATAGCATATTGTTTACTGCCACGTTGACCTACACATAGCATCTAGCGTGACAACAAGAGCCTTTAAGTTTAAGTAATTAGCTAATCACAACGTGTCTTGATTACAGCTAATTAAAACGTGTACTTCGACTCTCACCTGTGCCTGCATGCAAACTCCCAACTCGCCATTCAGTCCATCACATCCCGCACCATGAACACTTCATGACTTTAACTGTAGGGCACTAATTCCAAAGTGTATCCACTCCAGCAGGGGGCCAGCTGAGAAAGTCAACCATCCAGTGTACACTACACCCCTTCTCTAAAATCCCATTACTGGCACTGCCTTGTGGGGGGTAAACTTCTAAATATACACCCACAAACAACAAATGGTGAATTAAATCAGAAGGAATCCATCTTCCAGCCGTTGCCGCCCCGTCTAGACCCGTGCGTGCTCCGATTGTTAATAAGTGGTGTTCACCAGAGCGGAAAGATCCAACGGCTGTGACCCCAGGTGGAGATTTAGGGCGCCAAAATCTCCAACGGATGCCTGTCGTCTGCCTCGGTGTAAACCCACAGGAAGGGCTGTGTGTGGGTGCCTAGAATGGTGTGTGTTTGTGTGTGGATACAATAGGAGTGTGGTATATGGAGGAGTGCCCATATACAAGCTACTGTATGGTCCTTGTAGCATTAGAGCACAGGCTCAGAGACTCTGCCATCGTAAGCTGAGGTGATCTACATAGGATGTCCTAACGTTGGGTATGATACCTGCATGTATACATCATGTATCGGTGTGAGTAGTGTGGGCTGTAGTAGCAGTATGTGGGATGGAGGTATGTGGAGGAATGATCTATATATTTGCCCAGCACGGCCCACAGGCCCGTATATATTACATGTCCATATTGGTATGTACACACCATGGGGGCCTAGCATACCATACCTGGTCTGTATGAAACAATGCCAAGCCCTGATCCCTAACCTATATCAAATAACACCACTCAGTGTGTATACATGTGCTGTACGGTAATGGTCAGTTACTCCGCTTGCTGAACTCTGTTGTTATTGGGAACTTGGCATTGATCCAGGTGAGGCTGTGTTAAAGGGAAGGCCACAGGTGTGTAATAATAACAGACACACACGCCAGGTGGGCCCCCTCCTGCTCCAGGTGAGCTGACTGGTGGCTCCTGTCACACCAGACCCCCTGTTACCTACCTGACTACCTGCCAGGTGTGTCCTCCCTCCTCTATCTCACCTGAATAGGTCTCCTCTCACCCCTATCTCCCAAGTACATGCTTTCCTAACCCTCATACCCCCCCCCCCCCACTCCCCACACACAGTCACATCATAATTACCCCTTGGCCTCACTCCTGCCTTCACCTTACCCTTGCCTCATTACCGGCTCATTACCCCCAGGTAAGCAAACCCACCCAGGCATGCAACCCTCTTCTTTTAAAGCCTGACTCACCTGTTGGCATGTTAAGGCTCCTCCTCCAAGTGGGACTGGATCCCCTTAGATGCTGCCTATAGCATGGTGGTGGTGGTGTCTGCTACTCCTGTGCCGATCTCCCCTTACTCCTCCTAGATATGACGTGCTCCTGCAGCATGCAGACAGCTGACTGGGAGCTGCGTGTATATAGCCTGGTATGGGACTGTCTGTTGTGCATGACGGTGTAAGGTAATGTACTTTATTGTAAGGCTTCCCACCCGGGGCTCCCCACCACTGCAGAAATTAGGCCAGCATGTCATTATATCTGAATACAAACATCCCTACTTCTCTGCCTGTGCCCCCCCCCCCGCCACCCTCCCCACTATCTATTCTGACAATCACTCATTTATCATTCCATTCACTTCATTCCCCCCCCCCCCAACTAATTCCCTCTCATCTATTCCTTCTCCCATTTCTGCATCGCTCCCCTCCACTATGGTACTACAATGATATGAGCCATCGTTTTGTCTTTGTTCGGCACTTGATCTTTTTATAATATATTGTTTCCAACGAATCACAAAATAATGGTGTGCCTCTGCAATTCATATGCCATTCATCAGTTTGTATTGACATAACTCATGGTGACATGTTAAAAGAGGAGAGAATCAAGGCCATTATACTGCCTCGTCCCTGCCTGCTTGCCTCCCTCCCTTCCTGCCCCCCTGCCATGTCCCCTGCTACCACCCCCGGGGGGGGCACTTGAATTTTTTTTGACAGGGGTGTGCGGCTGGACCTCTGACAACCCTTACCCTTGTTAGGGCGATTTTGATGCCCAAAAGTTACCCTTGTTAGGGCATTTTCGGTCAAAAGTGCCTAGGTTTCGGTAAAAAAGCGATAAAAGGTAGACTTTGATGCCAAAAAGTTACCCTTGTTAGGGCATTTTTGGCCAAAAGTGCCTAGGTTTCGGTTATAAAACAATAGATTATACCATGTTTGTGTAAATCTGCTGAAAAAATTACCCTCTTGCGAAGAATTTTGTTGAAAACTGCAAAACGGGCAAATCTTGGCGAAAACCCGGACATTTTTGTGAAAAGTAGACCCTTGTTAGGGCGATTTTCATGAAAGTGGACCCTTGTTAGGGCGATTTTTCTTTGAAAAGTGGACCCTTGTTAGGGCGATTTTGTAGAAAAAGTACCCTTCCCAGCTGCACACATGTGTATACAAAATATACTAAGTGCCCCCCCCGGGCTACCACCCCTACCATCCAATCTCCCTAATGTACTACTATGAAAGATCTCTTAATATAAGGTTGTACACCGCATTGGACGTATGAGGTTATAGATCCCTACAGATCAGTTATTCATAAACTACCCACCATTTTATATATACATCATACAAAACGAGGTACCATCAACTACTTCTTGTATTGACAATAACAAAGTCTATAATGTTCACGGCCTTGTCCCCCAAGTATGGCTGACTCCATGTTTAGGGTCCATGCCTTCTTCCAACGGCGTGTTGCAGAAGGCGCGGGCTACTATTAAAACGGGCCGTAACGCTCTGAATACCAACACGCACTGCCGCCGGCTGGGTGTACCCAGGACCGTAGACACCCACCGAAATATTAATTTAACCCTTTGAACTCAACCAGATCCTTCTTAGCATCCCCAGTGGGGTTTATGTCACAGGGAGTTAATGTTTCTAAAAGATAAACACCAAATACCCTTTTCATTCATTTGTCTATACGAGGCAACTGTGTGGGTCCAGATGGGTCAAAAGCGACCTGGCGACCTGGGCTGTTTTGGAGGCGACTTCCGACCTAAGGCAATAATTTAAGCGACCTGGCGACTTTTGGATATAATTTACTATAGAATAAAGGGTCCAAAAAAGTGACTTTTCGACCTGGCCCCCTTAATTTCGGCGACTTTCCGACCTCAGGGGGGGACCCATCTGCACCCCCAACTGTTGTTAGAGAGAGAATGTTGAGGGTACACCTCAAAGCTGTAGTTTCTATCTTCTAGAAGTGAGAACCAGCACTCAGAATAACACAGAATGTAGATTGTGGTGTACGATATTAATTCAATGTTACCTATATTGTTTGCAATGATAACCAGCATAATACGGACTACGCAGTAATTTTAAGGTATAGGTAAGGGTTTGCTGTATCAGAATAATGCTTATTACTGCAACGTACATGTACTTCATATAAGACTGACTTTCCCGAAGAAAGATGGTAGGAAACAATAATTAACTCAGCTATCATGGCTAAGCATGAGTTATCATGGCTAAACATGGCTGTATTATCTTTCTCGGTGTGATTATTAATTCATCATTTACTTACTTAGAGTTGCCGCCTATGTTTTAACATGATATGAGTATTGCGATTTGACTATCGTATACCTATTTTCATTCTATACGGCTACAAATAACTTGAGATCATCATTTTCTACCTTTTTATCAGGTGCACCCCTACCCATTGTTAGAGGCCCAGTGCCTCCTCACCTTCGGGTGTGACTCTAATAGTAAACTATGATGACCACTAGATCAGTTTAATGACAGGGTATTCCTGTTTGTAATTGTCACTAATGGTAGATTTAGTCCTACCTCATTGTTACCTTGGTTACACCTGGGATTGTTGCTGCGGGTGGACCATAGTAAACTCTAGTGTTATAGACTAGGGCTTAGACTCTACTAACCACCTTCTGTCACAGAATCGTCTAGGCCTATACAAAACAATACTATACAAAACACTGTTTGTTACATTCAGAACAACCATCTTACAGAGATAAAGACAGATATAAGACTCTCAATGATATTATGTAAATTCGTTATAACCTTCCTCTCTATGAAGTACTACCCTTTGATACTTCCTTGGCATTGAAATTAAAATCGTCCTCTGTACGACTTTAATGCCAATAGAAATTACCAACAATAACAACAGCGTCTAGATCTGTAGGCCCTATGATTTTTACGGCTATGGCTTTACTGTTCCAAAATAAAAATCGCTTTGCGACTATGAGACTTGTCAATAGTGTTCTGCAATTATTATTGTGATGTAAATGATTTATAATGACAAATTTGTGTATGCATTTTTTCCCTTAAAAGAAAATGCGGGAGTAATTCTTCCCAGAGACCTCATGATCGTTATTATACATTCGTTGCCCATGCATAAAACATACCTGTCATAAAATTAAATTGGGAACCAGCAGTTTGACAGACACAGCTGAGCGGTTTTCCCGCCTGACTTAAACATGTGATTTTCTAATAAAAATGATTTTAAAGCAGATAAGAAAACAATGTATAATCTAAGTTACAATGCTGATATTTATATTTGCACAAAGAATCTGGGCATCATGAGATGCTGAGCACACTGTATGGCACTCCCCAATGGCCCCTCCCAGACCTTGCACCCCGCTGAATGGATCTCAGTTTTATGGCCTTAATGGGACCCCCCGGGTTTAGTGCCTCTCCATCTACCACCTGTGTAGCCTTATACACAGGAGGCTTATTGGTGGGACTGACCCTAGTCTGTCTATAAAGTATGTGGTATCTGACCTTTAATCTTATTGTTTACATATATATGGTTTATGCTAACGTCCTTGCCGGTGCCATTAGAGGCAGTAATTCAAAAACACACCATGGGGAATAAACTACAGTTATTTATATTAAGAAAAGTGCGGCCTCACTAGTGATTTTGTTGCCAGATACCCTTGTATAAATCCAAATGAGTAAATGTTCTACACTTCCTGTCTGGTATATGATTGCATTTGTCTATTTTCTAAATGGTATTCTGTAATTTGCATTTGTATGAATACTTTGGTAGTCAATGGATACAGACACATTCTGATGTCAATCGAATCAGTGACTCAGCAAACAGCTAAACAGCAAGAGACGAGAGTTTATAATTATATACAGCACAGATCACTGCTGGCATTTAGCAAATCAACTTGTCATTAATTCACAACATGTCCCCAGACCCCCCCCCCCCCCCCGACCTACTTGATTCTACCCTGGGAGGTGTCTATGTGAGGCTGGAGTAGATGAGTGGGTGATGAGGGAAGGGATGGGGGAGGTACACGAGGCAGATGGGGGGATGGTATACCATACTACATCGGTACATCCAGGGGAGTAGTAATGCACGTCTGGTATTTGTGGAATTCCTATTTTTAAAACTCCCTATTCAGGAATGTGCCTTTTGTGTAGATGTGTCTGTGATTTATTGATTTACACTTCAGAGGCACACCTGCTTACCGTCTGTGTACCTCTAATGCAAAGAACTTCTGCACAGAGAGAAGTAAAGGCGTCGCCATGACTCTTTTACCATAGTCAACTCTAGTTGACTCTGGTAGCAGAGTCATGATGACTCTGGTGGAGGGGTCACAGCTACTCCAGTCATACCCCTTGCTCCTTGTACAAATTGACTCTCCCTCTTGACTCTATCAGTGCAGAGTCAAGTGCAGTTGACTCTGCCCACAGCAGAGTCATTTGTAGTTTGACCCTTCATGAAGAGTCCAATAAAAAATGTGTTGACTCTGATAGTACTTGCATATGAAACCACCTGGTGGGGCAACCAACACTAGTTTGGTACCAGTGGCAACCACAAGGCAGAGCCACTATCTATACTTTATTGTTACATGCCACACAGTTTTGTCTAAATAATGTGGTTAAGGGATGTCAATGGATAAGCTTTCCAGTTAACTTACCTAAATCAAATGTGATGACAAACTATACAATCATTCCAAGAACATCAACAGTATGGAGCTTAATCACTGTATTTGTGGGTATGGAAAATAAACATAAGACTGGGCACTAACTGTGTGAGTTATAATGTGTGGCACTGCTTACTACTTCATATATATCTGATATTGGCATATAATATGTGGCCAATGGTCTGTAGAATGTAGTGTGAGGCAGATATAACTTAGCCCTTTAACGCAGTTGGAAGTGGTGGACATGACAACATGTCCTGTTATTGACCTGTCTTGGGCAATAACCTCACCTACTTACTAGTATCACGGGCCTCACCTGGCCTGCCCACTAATTATATACACCTGTTGCCCTCACTCTACCCTATAAGTACAGGATCTACTTCACCTGCAGGCCACTCATGTATTTAAGTATCAATTTTGACTCCTGCTCTTTTGAGGGGTCAATTGCTGTTGACTCTTCAGGAATGGAGTCAAACTCATTTGACTCTCCTTTACAGGTGTCATGTGGGAGACAAACTACAACTCTGGCTGTCCGAGTCGTGGCGACTCCTTTACTTTTCTGTGCATGCACATCTCGTCTTTAATTCAGATTTACAAGCTGCTCCCTATCCCCATGTTTGGGTTTCTCAGAATACCACGGAGCATTTTTATCACTCTAGTATTTAATTGCTTCTTGTAATGTGAATGGTCAACGCCCACACCGTGTTCTTGATCATCTCTAGGCTAAGCATGATTATTTTGGTCATATCATCTTGCATCAGTTTATATCTTACTGAGAGGTTCACTGTTATTTTCTTTTTATGCTTAATTCATTCTATAAGATCTGTTGTCAAATGGACATGATCCAACAACTACCCGAGACAGATAGGCTACATACTACCCCTTTACATTGTTTTAATTACCATTGTAAAAGAGGATCTCTCTGTTTGAATAGCATTTATTTGATTTCAGAAAAATACACCTACTGGTACTAAGGTACACTAAGGCCATCCTCTAGTGAAATAGAAAAGTGTTTTTTGGTGGGTAGGGAATCACACCATGCTATAGGGTGTTTACCCTGACCACTGGGACTTGGAGCTGTTTCTCTACCCCACTTTAGTTTTTCTCTATTTTTTGTAGGAAAGAATTTGAATTTGAGAGATATGTTGGCATTCCACTAAAGCCAAGGCTCTGGGCTACCAGACCATGCATTGGGCTGCCAGAAAAAATGCAACTTCTGATAGCAAGATAGTAGTCATTCTGAGTATAATCTTGAACACAGCAGCCACTGCACTGAGTGGGCATATTTGTGGAGTCTCTGAGATTGACATGTCTTCTGATATCCTAAATCGGTGCCTTATGGCATTAAGATAAATTGTTCTGATGCCCTGCGGGTTTAGGGGAGAGTTTTCCCTACATCCGGGAGTTTGGCCCGATTTATATCTCAATTTAAAGTGTATGTAAAACATAAAAGAGCAGCTCAATTCATTATGAAAAATCGAGATAATCATCAGGGGCTTAGGCACATCTTAAAACAGCATTCCATAGCTTTCAGAAAGTTTATCCATGTTAGATTGTATTTTCAGTAGTTATCGATGGAAAATGGTTGCATTAGGGCATATCCCTTGCTAAATTATGTACTCCCTGGATTTAGACAGATTATTTACAAAATCCATATATAAAATATAGACCTATAGGCTTATTGTGAGATTCATGACTTTAATATCCTATTGTGATTTTCTATTCTACAGTTATTATTAAACAAATGATAGTCCATTCAAGTGCATCTAATGGAGAAGAGAATGTGGATTTCAAGGCCCCCAGTGCTACAGGTAATCACCCTACCTACACTCAAAAAGTAAACTCGTCTGCAGACTCTTCTAAGTGACAAGAGAGTGGGTCCTCTAGCTGTAGTTGTCAGATAGAAGATACACCTGGTATGTGCCAGCCCAAAACCTGACTCATGCCAGCCCTAGACTCGTCAACCAGGGTCTGATACAGGATTTTCCCTGTAGGTGGCATCAGTATAACCCTTTCGTGCCCAAGCGCGCCAATTGGCGCGGTTTTAGGCATAAAACAACTATATTGAAGTAGAAAACTGTCTAGACACTTCGATTGGGTCAATTCCCAAAGTTTTACCCTCATATTAAGCCCCATGACCTCACGACTTCAATGAGACTATCGTTTTTGATGTGAATTGTATATCTGAGGAATATTGCAAGGTTAACTAAAAAATAAGTGATCAGATTTGTGAATCATCGCAGGTACCTAAAATTCACTCAAAACACACAATTTTCACTAAAATACCCTTTGATATACATGAAAAATATGATTTTTCACATAAAATCATCTTGTATCAAGTTTTCCTGTAGACACTTATTATAGCATCAATATTCTTCAGTTTTCACTCAGAAGGTTCTTATTTAGAACGTTTTCTATGCTAGGAATAGCCTATTCATAGTAAAGAAAGACACCTCTTTGGCCTACAAATACAGTACATTGCCTATAACAGCTATAACAGCTATTAGAAGGTTCTGGGTTGCCATGGTGACCAGAGTTAAATAATTTTCTGTAGTCAAAGATAGAGTCCATTTCAAAAACTTTCAGGAAATGTTTTATGACCCTTATCTTAAAATAAGATGTGAAGTTAGGATATAATTTCTAACATCAGAACAATCATGTTGAATAAAGATGGATATTGATCAAATAGTTCTGGGCACCAAAGGGATAACATGCATTCTGTATAAAGTTGGGAAATGAATTGCATAATTTCTATGTTGATTTTAATCATATTTATGGGAATACACATTCATGTTATCGAGAATCCTGAGATTTATCTATTGGGGATGCTAGAAAAGGTAAAGGAATCAATGTTTTGATATAATTGAGACAAAAAAAATATGTGTAGGGCACAGACACCTCTTTTGTGGTTATTTCTATGGTACAATAGCTGCAAGGAAACTCCCATTGGTATGACATCCACATATGTGTTAGCAGTCTGTAACTAAAGGGTAGAAATACTCTCAATATAGACTTGGGGATATGGCAGGAATTCCCCTAACCTTCATACCTCTATGTTTGTATGAATTAGCTATTATAAACCTCAGAAATATAGAGAGACATGGACAACAATTATGCCTAGGCAGAACCCAATTAGCTCCACCTGCAGTGAAGTAGAGGTTATAGTGCACAGGTTAACCCTCTAAGGGGTGCATAGTGCTTTAAGGTGCTATGCTCTTTGCAAATATAATACATGAATTCAGCCTTGGCAAGTTTACTCGCCCAACTGTTGATTCATTTCCAAAGGTGCATGAATGCAGGCTTGGCGAATAGACTCACCAGGACTACATTCATGCATCATGCTGACAAAGGGATTCAAGCACATTTGAAGCAGTTTGCAGCCAATAAAGGGTTAACTATTCTGGGTTGTCAATTTGACGATCTTAGACTTGTCACTTGGAGTGGGCCACTGCCTGGGCTAACATTGTCAGTTAGATGACCCTAGTCTTGTCTTGTGGGATGGTAACCGGACAGTTCATTAAATAGACAACCTTTAACTCATTTATTTTATGACCTTCACTTTAAAGACCCTAGACTCTTCTTATAAGACAACCTTTTGACAAGTTTGGATCCCTTCATTTCATCAGTGTATAGGGGCACCAATGACCACTTTTCTATACCGAAGCCTATGGACAGGGTTTCACAAAATAGCTCAGACTCTGGCATATGTTCTACCTACCGGTAATAGGGCTTGATCTAGAGTAGATAAGGAGAACGAGGAGTAGTTGCTTCCCGTGGGACCACTACTACAAAAGTGCCCTAGAATCTGCTGACATTCACCACTTGGACTTAATTATGCATCAAAATTCCCACCCCTGTTCTCATTGGCTGTTCATGTGGTCAGCTGGTCACACTGTGGTCAAGCCCTGACCTATTCATACTGACACTGTGCTAAAGTAAGTGCAGTTTACTAGACACTGGCACCTGTTGTGGTGGGGCCTAGATTTGTGTGTATTCAATCTCACTGATAGTCAGCAGGTACTAGGACCTTACTTTTACTATGTGTGAGGTTACCAACTGTTTATGGTTTCATGAAAACTCTGAGTCTGATAGGCCTGTGGCCTATTTGTATAGGGTGGTTGGGCTAGATAACAACTTGTGTATAACTCAATATACGGTGATGTTATTCTATGGCCTAGGTCTCACTAGTCCTAGGCCTACTTTTGTAGTTTCGACCCTTAATGGCATCATCATCAGGTGGATTTTACCGGGATTTAAAAAAAAACCAGTAATAGTATCACTATATGTTTTTTTAGGGTAAATTGGTTTTTGTACTGGGTGCTCCTGTCACGGGGTCACCGGGCTTTGAGTACAAAGATGTTGATCATAACTCTATAAAATTTGCATAATTTATAGATTTTAGTGATTGTTGGCAAATGTATGAGATTCTAGGATCAATTCAGTAGGAAACTGGTCCTGGTTGGGTGAGTCGTCGAAATGTATGCTGTGTACGTGTGAACGAGGACGGGTTGACGATTCACCCATGGCTGCCGTCCTTCGTATTCATTCCCCAGGGTGAATGACTACGAAGTTTTTCGATCCAGTGGAATTCCACTAGAGCTAGTAGCCTCGTTCCTTCTTCGCTTTTCGGATGTCGGTTTATGAAATCCACAATGAAGAATTTGACATCTTTCTCTTTTCTGTGGTCACATTGGTTGAAGTGCCACGGTACATCTGTTTCTCCCTCATTCTTTTTGACCGAGTGTACGTGTTCGTAAATCCGGCATCGGATTGCACGTTCCATCTTTCCCACACACTGCATTTTGCACGTTCTGCATTCTAGGCAGTATATGAGGTTTGAGCTCTCGCACGTGACGTTCGTTTTTGCTACGAACTTGCGGCCCGTGGTTTTTGATGTGAGCTCGCCGCATTTGTCAATTCTGGCGCATTTGTCACAAAAAAGGCGACGGCACTTGGCTCGTGGCCTTTTTTGTTCAGGTTTTCTGGCGAGTCCGTCGCCTTCGTCGTCAGAGGTCGGGTAGTTGGTTACTGCCCTGACTAGATGGTCCTTCAGATTTTTGGGTCTTTTCTGGCCTTTTACAAGGCCTCCCCTACGAAGGAATTTGGTGGTTTTGGAACTTCCTAGTCTGTCCCAATTTTTTGAGACGGTTTTGTTTATGATGTTGTTCCCCAGTCTGTGGGTACTGATCAAGTGTGTGAGATCTGGGTTGTGTGCTTTTTTAGGTTTAGGTTTCAGGGTCTCTCTCCTGTCCTGTGCCTTTACTTTCTCCAGGGCTTCCTCGAGGATCTCTCGTGGGTACCCTTTTTCTACAAACTCTTCTATTTTTTGTCTGCTGTGAAACTCGAAATCATCTTGTTTCTTGCAGATTCGGAAAATTCTGAGGATTTGCGAGTACGGTAGTGCTCTCTTTGTCGAGATTGGATGAGCGGATTTGTAGTCCAGGTAGTTGTTGACGTCAGTCGGTTTCCTATACAGGTCTGTGTATAGTTTCCGAGTGTCTGTGTCCAGTTTCACCTTTGTGTCCAAGAAGCTGATCTCTCTGTCTTGATCTAGAGTAGATATCAACATGTGGTCTTTTGCATTGTGTTCACAACATATTTCTCTTTCTGGAGATAGGTCTCACACTTTTGCGACATATTATTTCCATTTAGGATTAAACACCCTGCATGCTATATACATGTACATACGGTGGAGTGTGCGTTGAGTGTTAGGTATGGAGAACTAATATTACTATTAGTACAACCGTTCTATTTTATTGGCTTGAAACAAGGCAATACACCTACTTCTATTTTTTATTCCTAGGCTAATCAATGTTATGTTCACACAATATAGGAGACAGATATGCTGAAGGATATATGAATGTTTAGTCTTCCATAGTGAGTCCAGAGTCATTCCGTTCATATCCTCTAGATGGAATCACTGACTGAGAGCTACTTTCCATAACAGTGCATTCTGCAGTAGAGGAGTGATCAGAAATCCTCTCTGGGGATTCAAATCTCTAACCAGAGGCATCACTTTCCTCACAGATTGTTGGTCACGACTTGCACCCATTTGCATAAATCAACACATTCTACGCCACCGGATAAAAGATGGCTATATTCATACAGAAATATAATTGACCTGAACAGTTGGCGCCATCTCTTGCTATAGAATATGTCCCACTGCACTGCTGCAGAGCCAAACCGACACCAGAGCGCACTACCTGATGGTTGATACCGCCTATTCTAGTATTTCTACCGCCTGCGACCAGTTTGGTGTATATCATGAGCTATATTGAGCTATTGTGCCTGTAGACCAGTAAAACGCTACATTTGAAAGTTTAATGCCATGTACAATAATATCACAATTATATCTAATCACTAAGGAAAATGAATAACAATAGTATACTCCAACAAACATGACCCATGTTCCTGTTAAATGTTTAATGTTCCTGTTTAATGTACTGTTTTCCGATCGTTTGCTACTTTAAAAATATTGCCCATCAATGATGCTAAATTTGGCTAGGTACGGATATGCTAAATTTGGCTAGGTACGGATATGTTTATTTTCTTAATAACAAATATTAATCTTTCA
Organism: Harmothoe impar; assembly: GCA_947462335.1. NCBI lineage: Eukaryota > Metazoa > Annelida > Polychaeta > Phyllodocida > Polynoidae > Harmothoe > Harmothoe impar. Next base: position 38,514,953 of record OX381710.1, read on the forward strand.
CCGTGTTCCCGTATTTGGACTATCTCCCAGAAGAGTATAATTATACAGGGGCTTTGCTCTGTACGTTTTTCGTTAATGAAAAAAGAGAAGAAGAAAAATAAACAAAATGTTAATGATGATAATATCATGAATATTTCTATTATCATGCATACTAGTATGTATAATAGTTTAGTATATTATACAAGACTGTCGTTATTATGTGATAAAATCTTAATGCATATTGCAAAGGCGGGAAACCGTCATACCTGATCTAAGAGTGCCACCCATTGGGTATTTTATTCTCCAGTGTCAGAGAGCACGTAAGCAACACAAAAACGCCAGTCCTGTAAGTGTAAGTTTATTGACCATCAAGGTTGACTAATCTACTGAGATCACGTGACCTCACACTGACGTCACAGTGACTCACACACTGAGTCCCGTCTCACGGAATATAACTATAAATCCTCCAGTGGGGAAAAAGGCCAAAAAAATTAGGAAGATTGAATAACAAAGACTTTCATTATAAAAATGGTCTTACTCTGAAAACAACATGTAAAAACTCCGAAAACGATATGAAAAACAAACTTGAATAGAAAGGATCTGCCATAATTATGATTAGCATTTGGCAAGTCGTACAAGGCTTAGTCACTGACTCCTACTGACCAATGCCTGTAACTTATCATACTATGAGACTACCGGTAGTCTTTGTGTAGAAAGATATGTGCATGAATATTATGATTTAAGTAGTCTGAATCCCTTAATCAGTCCTGCTCGGGCAGTACATGTATTGAGCGTGCAAAGTCCAGACAACATTTGCGTGCTCCTGTAAAAAAGTTAAGTCACCTTAAAATGGTCTTAGGAAGGAAAATGGACTGTCAATCTTTGTCTCAGTAAACAGTCTAGACTAGTAACGGTTGCTTCATGTCATAGTGCCTGTTCTGATAAACACAGTTAAAGGTGCGTCATACCACAACCGGCACATGACGACCTAAACAAATACAATACAGATGTCTAAATGTGGATAGCATACTAAAGTATACTGTGTTCATACCCAATGAAGAAGTAATGTATGAGCTATGTTAGTTACCCCTTTGTCTAAGACTTTCCTTTCCAAATTATTGACCAATCTCTTTATGGTATTCGACTATACCAACATAAATCTAAATCAGACTTACGCATCTGTTGAGCTAAAGTATATATATACACTCAGAGAAGTCAGCGTCATTGTCGCTAAAACCACTCTCACATGAAAGTCAGGCAGTGTCTGACTTTCATATGAGAGTAGTTTTAGCGACAATGACGCTGACGTTTTTGAGTGTGTACTCTACATCATGAAGTACATGTATTCATTATGTTAATGGACATAGCACCCATTTCACTCCAAGCACACACTACACGTAAGTTTATACTAGTAGACCTAATAACGTAATACCCTTACCCAATACAAAATAAATCCCCCCAACGCAAAACATCGCATACGTGGTCCATATGTTGGAACACACCGCAAACATATTGTAACATCGCAAAAGGCAACATACACTGACATAAACTCTACACGTTCTACTTGGAAGCATCAATTATAATGATTGGCCTCCCCATAGAACAGCTGTATATACAAGCTACAACCATGGTACTATCGCAAATAATAGGAACCATGCAGTGGTACAAGAACAGGTGCAAAGAACCCAGCCTACTGTGTAGTCCATTATTACCTGGTTAATATTAATGCTTCACACTGGAGGAACCTTCCCTCTGCAGTTCTGCCTGAGTGAACACCAGACTCTCCAGGCTCCTAAAGGCGGGGGGGGGGGGGGTAGGGGGAGGAGTAAGAGGGCGGTCTACCCCCCATCGTAGAGGTGACCTTTATAAGTTCACCAGACAGGGAGTACCCCGTCCTTCAGTACCTAATTGACTTTTCTTACTTGGCAGGGCAGTTTTAATTTCCGAGTTTGGGGTTGGGTGAGCGTACTTTCTAATCTTTAGCCTATATAGTCTGACTGTTCATTGCTTAAGCGAAAGACTTTTAGCACAAAGAGCGGGTACTTTGTGTCTGGAAAAGATCACTACCAATATAGGAAAGAACTTTGTATAATATATAGATGTCAAGACCTATAATGTAACAATTAGGGATGGAATGAGGCCTTTTTGAAGCTCAACCGTTACCCAGCTAACAAAAAATACGCTATTTTTCGTCAAAATAACGTTGTTAACGTTATATGACGTTTTACCACAATAAGGAGCCATAGAAAAAAAACGTTACATACCGTTGTATAACGTATTTTGTTTACTGGGTAGTTCGCAATATAGTGTTCTGTGAACAGCGTATTTCCTAATGTATGTATGATATGTATGATTACTAATGCAGTATTTGCCTATAGATGCATTTGTGCCAGTCATTGGTCTACCAGTACATTGCACGAACCAGATACATGACTAGGTATAGAACTTGGTCCACAACTGGGGGAGGGGGTGAGGGTCGACGGTTCAAGCTCACACCCCATATACCAGGCGCCTGATAGACCACCCTAGCTGGGCGAAAATAAGAATGATGAGCTGTTTGCCGTTTTCTTTTGTATTTTTAGTGGTTTGTAAATCGAACAATATTATGTCTCTAGGGAGAGAAAAACAACAAAAAGATGATATTTCAATTATTTATTAACGACTGTGTACATGTAGTAAGCACTCTTTCATTCACAGATAGCTCTTATAATTGATTGTCTAGACATGCTCTCCTTAATTCAATGGCTGCACACACTAGAGGACCTGAGAACACGGGATAGATTCGAACAGTGTAGTGTAAGTAGTATAAGCATGACACTTTGCGTCTGGCACTCACTACCAATACAGCCTACTACAGTGTATAAGGCAAAAAAGAGCAGTGTTTCAGGTTACTCGACCCTACCTAGCAAAACAAGGGAAAAGAACAACAATATTTTTCATTATTTCTGGGCTATTTTAGAGTTGAGGAAATGGTCGTTAAAAAGTTAAATTTAAAAAAAAACTGTTAAAAAAACAAACAAACCGACCTTCCTACCCTAGATTTACAGACCATATAACCTTGAACACACCTTTTATTTTTTTGGCCTAACTATATAACCCGAGTTTTGAGGACAGTTTGCATGGCCAACCTTGTGTTCTCAACAGTCATTTATCACATAATGTCTACATAAGTTCATCACAAGCGTGCCATGTACATATACATGAAGCTATACCATTTCGACCCCTCCTTCACCCTCACTCAGGACACTTTCAATGAATGACCTTGTGGTGCTCTGTGTGTCTGTCATCTCAGGATTTCTCTTTCACCATTCACACCTGTTTTTCTCAGTCCCTTTAATGGTAGCCACGAGGCGACATCCTACTCAGCCCAATTAAACTAATTAACACTGATCTCATATTGTATTAGCCGTTGCTAAAGACCCACATTACACAAAAAGAAGTCTCATGAATAAACGATTATACAAAGGAAAGTATCTGTTTTTGCCCATTGATTAGCTAGCAGCCTTCCTAATGACTAATTGAATGCTAGTCTGAACGAACCAGACTACTCCTGGGGTTTCTAGTAGGAGTAGTACTGCGTTTCCATTGTAGAGGCCCTGAAACGATTTCAGTTATAAAAGAAAGCAGCAATAACTATGTCAGTTATTAGACAGAACATTGTTGTAAGAGGTGATCTATCGATTCTTAATCATTTTCTGATAGGCATGGAGTACAACAGGGCTGGGTGTCAGGGTGTAGCAGTAGGCATGTTGTTGCAGGCATGGAGTACACTAAGGCTGGGTGTCAGGGTGTAGCAGTAGGCATGTTGTTACAGGCATGGAGTACACATAGGCTGGGTGTCAGGGTGTAGCAGTAGGCATGTTGTTACAGGAATAGAGTACACACAGGCTGGGTGTCAGGGTGTAGCAGTAGGCATGTTGTTACAGGCATGGAGTACACACAGGCTGGGTGTCAGGGTGTAGCAGTAGGCATGTTGTCACAGGCGTGGAATACACCACAAATTGCAGCAATGGGCATGTCGTCACAGCTATAGGATACACAAGGTACCACTGTAGCAATAGGCATGTCGTGGCAGGCCTGCCGTCCGTAAGATCAATACAAGCAGCATGTATAATGGATGGTAAGTAGGATGTCTGCTGCATCCACCAGGGGGCGGTAGTGCAGCTGTCTGAAGGCCGACAAAGGCAGATGGCAGCAGGAGGGGAAAGTAGACATGCCAAGGGCCCACTCCAGTGTTTGGATATTGCTCCATAGATTCTGGCAAACGAGGCTAAAGCGTCATTCACACCACTCACGCTTTACCCGTTAGTAGACTAGAACAGTACTAGAAAGCTCCGCGAATTTGAACTGAGAGAGATATTGTATGAATAGTGAAGAATTGTGATCCTTACACTTCGTCCAACGCAACTGGCATATACGATTTGATCTCTGCTTCGAGGTACAAGGTCTCCTCATCTGTCATCCTAATGTTACACTTCAATGTTATGCGTAATGTCAGTAAGATATAACCTAACACCAGTGCGCCCCTTTGACAGGGAGAATTACATCAAATAAGTACATTTTATTCTACTGGAAATATTGCTTTAAACCTTTTTTTTTTCGCACATCCTACTTCCACTGTGTGTCTGTAAAGGTAACAGAAAGCGCAGCTTCTTTACATACAAGTAAGCCTGAGACTCTCCCTGTGGATTCTGCACTAAGCTGAAACCTAGCGGTTACTAATAGGACCGTTCGGCCGTGTCACATTAATTACATATTTTGGGGACATATCACCTATCAACACCTTACCTATACCAGTCAGTTGTTAATCCAGCATGCGTCTAACAGCTATCATTGTCGATGGGATTCTGCAGAAACCTCAATAAAATAAACAAAACCGCATGTGTCGGGGCACAGCGCTACGTTATATATATTGACCTGGGTCCAGCCACATTGTCAGGAGAGGCTGTAGTGACATGGGTGGTGGTGGCAGGACTACACAGGCACAGGAGCAGAGGGGGACCGACTCCAGTGCCAGGAGCAGGAGCATGGGTTCAGTTGCAGCAGCAGCAGGAGGAGGCAAGGCAAAGGCGGCACCAAGGCAATACCAACAGCAGCTGCTGCTCCTGCAGGAAAGGCAATAGAAGCAGCAGGCAATACTTGGCAAGGCAATAGTCAAATCTGCAGGAGCCGTGGCAGCAGCTGGATACAGTGCTAGGCAGTAGCAGCAGCAGCAGCTGTGAAAGGCACGGCTCCGAGGGGAGTAGGAGGCCGAGGCGGACTCAGTGCTGGCGCCGGGCTAACCGGGAGCGGACACGGCGGGAGGGACGGGAGGAGGCTCTGTCGGCCGTCCCATCTTACAGGAGGAGGTTTTCTCACTATCATCAGGCAGCCAGCAGGTCACGGCCGAACCACGGGCTGCCTAGACACCACTCCCTCCAGGTAGGTGGATGTATGTGTGTCTACAACAACCATACCCTTCTCCTCCAGTGCCTCCATGTCCTCCTCCTGCCGACCCTCCCTCCTCCAGCAGAAGGAGGGCCCCCTCCGTGCGGATACACTCGGAGGAGCGCGGGGGAGGGAGAGGGGAGGCTGGTAGAGGTTCAAACCATGGAGGAGTAAGAGAAGGGAGAGGGGGAGGAGGGGAGCGACGTCACAACACACATCGCATTAAGCATGTAGTTAGAAAGCCTCACGTCCCCTTGGTAGCACACCACCTACCCTACCCCAGCCTCACCCCTAACACCTCCTTCTAGGTATCCCCGGAGCAGGTCCTCCTTTACCCATCCCTTCCCCGTCTCCCTGCCTCTCTGTCCTTTCTCCCTGCTCTTTTACACCACGATCACTACCCTACTGGAGGAGGCAGGTGACCAGGGGTACTGGAGGAGGGTCCTGTCTGTTCCTCCAGTACCAGTAGCACCGACAGGCAGGCAGGGGTTCTCTCCACCAGGAGGCAGCAGCCATATTCTAATGAGGGCAGCAGTTTTCATTGACTAAATAGGATGCTCACTGGTGCCTTGGTTTCTCTGTGCCAGTCTGCCTACCCCTCACTGTATGCCTGCCTCCTCTCTGGTTGGTATCAGAGTCTAGTGTATCACTACCACTTCTACTGAACATATCAATGATGTATTCAGTGTCCATAGCCAGGGTTAGAGCTGTGTATAAGGGTTGGTTATTCTGCGAGGGGTACCAGTCTAGATAGCATAGATCCCCTCTATAGTACATCGCTAACTGGTGCTGATAGGAGGGAGGAGGGACTATACTGTGTGAGGTAGATGGGGAGGGGGTATAGATTCTACGCATACACCACTGTATAGTGTACAGCACACCCATACCAACACTAACACTGCCTCCAACCAACACCCATTCCATGATTAGTACCAAATGTGAATTTTAGTGCTGACTCCATCATCGCTGATGCAAAAAGCATAAGGACCAGCATGTGGTGGAATAATACCATTACGCCACTGGCAATGAAGAAATTATCTCTTACTCACGCACGGGTTAGATTAACTGTGGTATGCACACGAAATGCCCATAACTATTGAACCAGGAGTCCAGAACAAAGCCCACAGAGAGTACTATGGTTAATATAACGTGGGGGAGCTCTGCGTGTATGTATGTATACGTGTACTACCAGTCAGGGTGCACCCTACCTACCTGAGTTACTAACAACTATATAGATGTACATGTAAACAAAGAACTGACATTTCAGTTTTATGGCATTGATAGGAATACACGTCAGTGTTGTTTGAAAAAAAGGCATGCATTTCTCAAGATATGTAATTTACATTCGCAGGTGCACTAAGATATATTTCATAGTGGATATAAAACGATGTATTCATGAGCTTATAACAAGAACAAAATACAATGGGCCAGGTAGATCGTCAACCTATCCTCGTGCTTATTTACTGATTCTACTGTAGGGAAGTATTATGCAACAAAACAAGAGCACATTCTTAGTCAGGAAGACAAATGATTGCCATACGTTCATGCAATTTACAGCAATGCATGGAAAGTGAAATACCACTTTGCAATCTTTATCAATCCGTGTTATAGCAATTACCACCAACACAGTAAGGAGCAGACGACAGCAGACACACAGAACATCAATATAGAAGGTAGCTACACATATATACATGCCTTACACATCTATAATGCCACATATACCATATCCGCCCCAGTATAGGTGAGGGTACGTCATACTATTATAGACACATACCATATGTCATGTAACACCCACTCGTCCCACCCAGTATACACACACACACAGCACCGCAAACACCACACACATACAGTGCCACACTACACTCCTGATGCACTGGTAACACCCACACATGTTTTATTCACTGTGTAAAGTTTGGACGAACCGGACCTGCCCGCTGCCAGCCAAAGTAGACCCGCGGATGAATCATTCCCCGGTTGAGGTTTCATTAAATATTCCTCCGCGGATCCACACCGCTGCAAAAACAGCACGCGCCGCAAGGCCAGTACTGGTGCACCCAGTCCTGGAGGAAGGGGGAGAGGGGGTGAATGGTAGAATAAATGGTATTCTAGTATTGGGTACGCTACAACTGGGATACCCAGATACCTATGTGTATAAAGAGGAAAAGGTGAGCGCCAGTCTGACGCTGGCAATGCTTGAGACTGTTACCTGAGTCGGATAGTACTGGACTCCTGGGTGTTTAAAACGTGCAGCATTGATGGAATTCTGGGAGGGTCCATCATCTAAAATAAGAGTCCGACATTGCCTGATTCTACACTATTCATAGTTAGTATAGATGAGCTGTAGAAGCTACTGTGGTTATACCGTGTACTAGTACATGTGTATACTACACTTTTAGAAGTTATTGTCGCTGAGCAGTAGACTCTACCGTGTGACAGGACGTTTCCTTTTGTGTTCAGTATTTACAGTGTTTGACATTAGTGTACATGAACAGTATAGTCTATTGTTAGTTTACGATAGAAAAGATGGTATTTTTGGGTTCCTTATTTACAGTGTTGTTTAGCCCTGGAAAGTGTGTTATTTTGCAGACAAAGGCAGCGTCAGGGTGACGATCACCGTGTGTCTATATATACTCATTCGGTATACACACCATAAGGAATAGAGGTAGTAATTCAACTGAGGGCCTGTTTTCTCTTCATTAGCCATATATTCTATTGGAACTCAGAACTCTGGGCCCAACAGGTGACCCGCTGCTTTCTCATGCATTTCTCAAGAATGACAATCTTATATAGTAATATGCTGGAAAGCTCATACTATCAATTTTTAGTTGACTTTTCCAGGGAGGACCCTTATTCCTTGTCCGTAGTAAGAAAACGAAAGAAAATGCAAATTAGGATAGGTTAAATTAAGTTACCATTTCACAATAGATGTTTGTCTTTCCTGGTAGATGTCGGAAAAGTCACCATGGCTACCTTGTAAGCCGTTGGACACTCTTAGAACTCCAGTTGGTGATAAATATAGACATCTAACCAGTGGCTGACGTTAGTGGACCAACTTAACAAGTAATTACCTCTTCATATGAATTGGGATAGCCATGGTCAGAAGGCTAATCTATGGGCACAGGTTGTTTTCTCTCTGTGCAATGCACGTTTCAACATGAAACGCTAAGCCCAGGCACTACTCTCCTGTTCCAAGGTAGATGTAAACATTGCATTATAATGTTATTCATGTGTGCTGATGTATAATTAAACCTATCTAGTTTATTAGATTTCTGCACTGCCTAGTACGTTACCTGATTTCTCCACCACTGCCAAGTAGGGAATCAATGCCCAGTGCTGTTCCTGTATAGTATTTACATTATGTACAGGGTCCTTCCCCTCAAGCTGCCTATACTACAGTGTATACCTCAGCTGCCTGAGTCCGGTCTTGTTTCTGTATACTTCTTACAGTGTATACCCCCCCCCCCCACCCCACCCCAGCGGTCTGTCTCTGTATAATACTTACGGTGTATGTATACCTAAGCTGCCTGAGGCAGGTGTCGTTTCTCTATACTACTTACAGTATAGAACCCCAGTGGCCTGAGTCAGACGTTGTCCCTGTATACTACGTACAGTGTAGAACCCCAGTGGCCTGAGTCAGACGTCGTCTCTGTATACTACTTACAGTGTAGACCCCCAGCGGCCTGATTCAGACGTCGTCTCTGTATACTACTTACAGTGTAGAACCCCAGTGGCCTGATTCAGACGTCGTCTCTGTATACTACTTACAGTGTAGAACCCAAGCGGCCTGATTCAGACGTTGTCTCTGTATACTACTCACAGTGTAGAACCCCAGCGGCCTGATTCAGACGTTGTCTCTGTATACTACTCACAGTGTAGAACCCCAGCGGCCTGATTCAAGTGATGTCTTGGTATATACGCACGACTTATTACACACGGGAGGTGATGGCCGTCAGCAATAAGTAGGCTTCCTTTTACAACATGGGTGAATTCCCCAAATAAATAGGATTCCAGCCGCCGCATCCTCAAATTTGGATGACATTCGTTAAACCATGTCATTCATCTATAACAGAACCACCGGAAAAAGGGAAACAAAATGGGCTGCAGCAAACATGTTATACCTCAGCCCAGCACCCCAGCTTTGAACGTGCATTGAAACCTTGTTTCACAATATGTGTGCGATTAAAGATGTGAGGTTATAAAAACCAATCCCTTAGACCTCTGACAAAGGGAGATCATAGTCAGTAGAAATCATCGACCAGGACCCACTTTTGAATAAGTACAATCCGTGGATCAAAGCTGACCCACCTGTAGGACAGCTTACCTGTTGGTCTAACAGGGTGGGGTAACGTGACCAACAACCGCCCTGTTCATTCATGATCTTGAAAACAAAAGTACTATTTGTGATAATTCCACAAATTAACATCAATTGTACATGGTATGTCATCAGTATGATATTCTTCGAAATAGTTTGTCTGTGTTTATAGATCGTCATACCACCCATATCCTGCAAAAGTGTCTAACGAAGAGCATAAACCTGACAAACATTTATTTGATCAAAAGTAAAATTTAATACAAATAATTGAAATTCAGTTAGGTGTGGGATGTGACATGTGTGTATATGTGAGCTGCTCACATGACATTGTGTGGCCACCAGAGCAGCCCCCCTCAGCGCCAACTAAGGGCAGCTGAAGGACGGCACTAACGTAGGACAAGGGTCACCTAGACATGTGGTTAGGGCAGTTTTTGTTGTCGCTCTGATACTACTACGTACTACGAGTAGTGGCTGTAGGCAATGCACTGGCCAATGCCACATGGCTAACCCTAATTTACCGACACAATCTAATTTACCGACACAATGTGTCGGTAAATTAGGGTTGGCCATGCTGCATCGGTCATACCCAGCTAACAAAAAACGATATTTTATGTCAAAATAACGTTTTGAAACTTAGGATAACGTTATGCAATATTAAGGAACCTTAGAGAAACGTTATATAACGTTATAAAATGTTGTATAACGTTTTTTGTTTACTAGGTAGTGAAAAGCTGAATGTTTCACCCCAATATAGACATATATCTAGACAGCTCTGATTTGCCCCCTGTATATTGCCATGTCTGCCACTATGTAGTCTGACTATTGACTACCCGGGTCTGCTTTACAACCCTGCCCACTGTCCACTCCTGGCCATCCACACCAACCAGCCAGGGCTGCGTGTGCCAAGCGTGACCAAAGTGCGTGATACCACCCCCCCCCCCGTCTTTATTCCTAAGCTGTGCTCAACAGCAAATTCCAGCTTAGATCTCCTCACTCTCCACCCAGACACCCAGACACCCAGAGCCAAGATGCCTATGCTGCAGGAGAATTAACATGGAGAGCGACTGCATGTGGGATATCACGTTATTAGCAGACTACAAGTTGCTAGCCATTACATTGTTTTAATGCCCAGGTGGGGGTTGCATTGTGGCTGTGTGGTTCCCTGTAGAGGGAGTGGGGCAAAATAATTTTAACCATTTTCAGCGAAAAGGGTCAGTACAGTACTAAAGATGAATGGGTGTTGGGGTCGGATAAATGTGGACTTGGTAGGGGAGGAGTGGGGTGTCCATATATGCTTACCTAAGAAGGACCTGATGTTAAATAATAACCAGTCCTAAAAATGATGAAAAATGAAAGACAATCGGGTCTCATCGATAAGGATAATTGAATATGGCCTTTGAGCACAACACCCTGGATGTCGCATGATGCTGACCATTCTGTCAGTAGTAATAGTTACTGCCATTTCTAACTGGAAGATAAGCTTTTTTTTCAATGATGTATAGCTATTTTGGCTTGTATTTTTCACATGCAGGTGAACCTTTGGATAAACCACCTTTAAGTATTGTAAGGCATTAGCATCTTCAATGGTAACCTGTATTCAAACTGCATTGTCTCCTGTTCAAGAAGAGAATAGTGCCGGAAAATATCAATATGGGGCCACATCATGCTAATAGTGAATGTAAACAGACAATAACCAATCTGCATAGAAATGCCCCACCAACAGGGCTATCACGATGAGAGGGATTCACGTCATTTAGGATATTTCCTCAGGGGGGCATGGTTATTGGTAGTGATGCTGTGTTATAGGCCACCATTATCGGTGACGTAACACCATCACGTCTCCCCAGCCTGATTTGACATGTGACGATCTAGGCTGCCTTCACGACTCTCTCCCAGCATTCCCTGTGGTTGAATGATGAATTTTAGGACCTGGAATTGTGTGTGACTACTATGAACATACTGAAATACATAAGGGAATGGATACTGAAGGGGTACTACGTTATGGTGATGTGGATAATGACAGTGATACAAAATACTGTTTAAATTCCATGCAGGGATATGCTAAAACCAGAGCGTAAATTGTGTCGCTGTAGGATCGATGGCCACAACTGCTTAAATTGCAAATATCGCTATCATCAGCACCAGCAGTGAGCACTCCTCCAGCACCTAACCTGACTGGTGCCACCCACATCGGCTGACAGAAGGTAATACATGTACTACAGTCACCAATACATACCACACAGAAAATCTAAATGCCGTGACTCTTAGTCTGTAGTGGCTATCCCAGGTTGGTCATAGGGACACCGGTCAGGCATGACCAAGTGATATGACTGAGGAATAACAACCTAAAACTCATTGAAATGGAGAAGGCTAAGGTGAGGTGGTCAGTATTGACCAAGCTGACAATATCCACTAACATAGGTTGGTCGTGTAGCTTGGTTAGGCTATAGTGACTGAGAGATTGGTCGTAAAGTGAGCCAAAGAATACCAGTGCAGTTGACATCCTCTATAGAACTGTAGAGCTGCTCTGTGAGCAGTATGGATGTATACATACATAAGTGGTGTTGTCTATAAACACTTTTTAGATCTGTGTGTGATGGTATCCAGTGTCTAGGATCTACACTGTAAGAAGTTGTTGTTCGTGAACAGCAAAATTTGCTGTAAGTGTACAGTACTTTAGCTGTAAATAATAATACACCAAATTCTACTCTACATGTACAATTCTGTTACTGTAGATGCAGGTTACGGTAGTGACTTGTAGATCTACAGTACTTTTCCCTGTAATATGTACACGAGAGGTCGTGGGATCGATCCTAGGTCTAGCCACCTCTCATCAGGGATCTTTAGCAACAAGGCTGTAGCCCATTTAATACAGACATGGCAGAGGTAGCTTATATACCAATATGACCATTTGTAACACCGGCTCTGTGGTGCAACGGATCAGCGCCTGTCTCCAACACCACAGGTGGTGAGTTCTATCCTTGGTGGAGCCACTTCTCTTGTTTCACCTACATCCACCTAAAATTCGTTTTTCCCTCACATGGATGATTAAAAATATCACCAGCAGCGGGAGGCGAACCCCAGACCATTACAAATTATTATTAATCAGTTGAGAAGTAGAGTAGAGATATATCCCAATATGAATGTTTGTAACACCGGCTCTGTGGCGCAAGGATTAGCGCCTGTCTCCAACACCACAGGTATTGAGTTCAATCCTTGGTGGAGCCACTTCTCTTGTTTCACCTACATTCACCTAAAATTCGTTTTTCCCTCACATGGATGATTAAAAATATCACCAGCACTGGGAGGCAAACCCCAGACCAGTACAATTTATTATTAACCATTTGAGAGATAGAGTAGAGATATATCCCAATATGAATGTTTGTAACACCGGCTCTGTGGCGCAACAGATCCGCGCCTGTGTCCAACACCACAGGTGGTGAGTTCAATCCTTGGTGGAGCCACTTCTCTTGTTTTACCTACATTCACCTAAAATTCGTTTTTCCCTCACATGTATGGTTAAAAATGTCACCAGCACTGGGAGGTGAACCCAGGACCTTCAGACTATGATTTACAATCAATTTTGCTGTACAGTAACAGAAGATTCTGCTGTCCCTATACAGTACATAGTGCTGTAAATATACAAAAGCTCACTTGCTGTAGGTCTACAGCACAATCTACTGGAACCAAAGTTGCCCCCAGTATTTGGTGTACGGGAACACTACTTACTTCTAACAGTGTAGGCATGATATACCGTCTAGTGCCATCTATAAGAAAATGGGGCTTCTTCTATGCATACTGATTACCAGATTACATTGCCAAGAAACTAGCTCGTGCTGCTGTACTATACCCATCCTGTAAGTAAGAGTATTTTCAAGTAACTAACAGAAGTGCCAATCGAGTGGCCCACCATCCTGGTGCTTGCTATACAGGCCTTAATACACTCTACCATCTAGACCGTCCACACAGGACGAAGAGTCTATTAATGCTGCCGGGAGGGGGCACCACTAGACACCCCATCCCTTCACACTTTCCCTGCCCCAGACTGCACCGGAAACAACATGGCCCCTACACGCCCCCTGGTGACCACAGAGTGAACCTTTTAGCGGAAGTGGCTTTATGGCGTTCATTACAACGCCACTAGTGTCTCCTGGGATGTACAGGAGGGTATTCAGGGGTGGGGTGTATTGGAAGCGGGTGGGTGGAGGTGGTTGGGGGTGGGGGGGGGGGGGTAGTGCCACTGGCTAGGAGTAGTGAATTAAGAGATGTTTGAACGGCAGGCAGCTTTACCTCTTGCCAACCATTACCCCATGCCTGCCAGTTGCAGCATTCGCTATTGCCAGCTGGTGCAAGTCAAATGCAAAGTACCGGTAGTGTAAATTCCTTGCTAACTATTACAGTGATATTGATCTAGGGTAATTTATTACCACTCCATTAAACACTACAGAAACGTGTCAGGCAAGATTTCAGGTTTGCTTCATTCATATGGAGATTTTCCCTGTGGATGGTCTTCCTGTAACTTATGACAGATTCAATGTAGTAATATGTGAATCCTCGTCTAGCATCCCTATCCCTCAGAGCCCTTATGATGTGACACCTGTGCATTGCAATCCAATGCATATCATCTATATCAAAAACAGTCATGCACCAACTTTCTAACTTTTGCAATAGGGTCACCTACACTTTGGAGCATCTGTAATCTAGGGGTACACCTCACAATAATGCTAATCCCCATATAGTCCGCTGTAGAATCTAACTATAGATTATATCTGGCCAATTCCCATCCTATCTCCCGCCCAGCAGTGAATGTACAATACCCCACCCTCTGCCATCTGACACAGGCTCTTGTCATTTCTTTTAATTACTATAGGACGCTTTGAGGCACGAGGGTCTCTAAGACTCTGGAGCCCACTATACTCCCTATCTGGTATTACACCAAGTGGGGGAAAGCTACATAATTCAGTACTCGCCCTATGGAGGGTTGATTACACGCTCTTAATGTCGATCACATCAAGGAGATGCACTTCTGCTGCCCCTGTGAATATGGAGCAACTCCGAGCAGCTATGTAGTCGATGTCTGAGGCACTCAGTGGGTAGCTAAGTCTGGCTGTGAGGGGCTTGTGTTATAATCAAGGTTTGGCAGATATTATTGGGTATTATATTACATCAGGATTCACGCATAACATAACTAAGGCTATCTCTGGTAAATCGAGAATGGATTGGAGGGGAGAGAAAAGCATTGGACAGATTGAGCATAACGTAGATGTACAATACAAGAAAAGCCCAAGACATCTGTTACCAATACTATAAGAATTCAGGATGTAGGGGAGTAAACCCTTTAAGGGCTGCTGCTGCCTCCGGGCAGAATTTAAAATACCCTTGAAAACCCGCTGCTGCCACAAGGCAGCAAAATGGCTACCCTAGGGAAGCAATACCACTAAATTACAGCTATTGCTATGAAACAAATAATAAGAATTTTTGAATCAACCCAAGAATATTTAACATGAGTACTACATCCCCTTGTCAGAAAGGTCTCCAATACAACTTATTTCATTCTTTGGCACTATCCCAGGGAGCACATACTTGCAAAGTTGCATATTCCCATGGCATAGGGTCGGTGATTAAGTCCCAAATGACATTTTCAAGGCTAGCAGGGAAAGGGTTAAAAAGCAGTACACAATCAAAACGCAGCACCACAACCAAGTCATCAATACAGGTTATCTTTCATGTGATATCTTTCATTCGGATTTCTATAAGGATAACCACTCAGAATTGGGTCTTTTAAAAACTGAAAGCCATTATTAATAGAAGTATGTGTATGTCACAATTGAAGGCTAGCCATATTGTACATACCATACTATTTCATAGATCTATGTATTTCATTTTACTGGGTACAGTCCACTAATACCTGTAACACCAAGTTTATTGAACTCTTAGTTCGGCCTGCCATTTTATTTGGAAGTTGGCCTGAGGATGTATTGTGTACAGTTATAGTCCTAAACACAAGGGCCTGGTTAATCTTTGTAACAGGCGAGACTGGTCCTCTTTCTGACCCTCTGACTGACCCTCTGACTAAGCAGTTCATGAGCAGCTCCCATTTAGCCAGCAGCACACAATCAATAACAGGAAACCAACATAAAGTGCTGCTCCATTTCCCTCGTTGTCAAATTGAAATTTCACAGTGGCTTCCTTCCCCTCTTAATCCACAAACAATACAACCCAGCACCACTTTTCGTTATTTAATTCCGAAATAAAAGCTTTTACACTCAGAATCGCCATGCTTCGCTTCTTCCAATGACGTCAGCGGGTCTCTGACGTTTGCCCCGTGACGTCAGGAAGCCCGTGACATTAGGATAGACTACAGCTATCTCATCCCATAATGGAGCAAGAGACAAGCCTTAGGCAACGGATCTATATAGCACTGCCAGACTACGCGGCCATTCCTGGAAATAACTGACAAAAAAGGACATCCACAGGTCCCGACTCGGCAATCTTTCATGAATAGTCTCTGCTGTCAGCCATCGGTGGTCATGTAGAAAAAGTCCAAGAAGACAGCGAATGGCGGGGAGGGTGGATTGGCTACTCATGCATGGGCAATGACATTGTTGCTGAGAAGGGAGGCAGTGGGCACTGCGCAGAAAGCACGTGTGTTTATTTTACACCCGGCCGTCCGGCACAGGTCGTGACCTATCAAGGTCACAGCGTGACGTCAGTTGGTGGATGGATGGGTGGGAGGGTGGCAGTGACATTGGCAGATAGGGAGGGGTGTGGTAGGGTGTATGGAGTAAGTGAAGTAAGGGTAGTATGGGCAAGCAGGAGCCCGGGGATGGAAGGGTATGTTATGTACATGTGTGGAATAGGGCGGCGGGTATATATAGATGATATAGAAATGCTTTTAGTGAAAGGGGCTGAGTATTGAAAACGGCTAAAACTAGTAAAAGAGGGAAATGAAATTAGTAAAAGAGGGAAATATAGATCCATGATTATTGATAAAAATATAAGGAATTTGTGAAGGGATCTTATGAAAAAAAAACCAAGGTAAATTTCCCATCTAAAGATAAGTTAAAGCTTGACCGTCATGGTTGAAGTGAGGCCAAAAGCTATTTTGGATATAGTTCAGTTTTGATTCACAAGAGGGCTCTTAAGGGCTGGGAGCTCAGCTCTTACAGGCACAAGATAGGGTGAATATGTTGTTGCTTGACAATGCTCATGGTCCCCTGACCAAACACTGCTGCCCTCTGGTGGAACTGCTATTTTAGTTCATGTATAGAAAATGCTGAACTTATTCCCTGACGGCCCAGCTTTAAGTGGCAATGGTTGGTTTGGTATTCATTTATTTATCCTGCAAGTACAATAGAGCCAGGCTCTGTTTCTGTCATGCAGCTCATGTGCATACTTATTAGATATGTTTTTAATAATAAATATACATTTAATGTCTTTAAGGGAATTGTTAATATTTCTTTATAAATAATACATATAATCTAATCATACTTATCTAGATCCAAGATGTTTATGGATCTAGAATATCCTTCTTTTACCTTATTACTCATATGTTGAAAAAATATGTGGATGACCAATCATCATTAGCATGCGTGGGCATACCTATGTTGGTGGGTCAATAGTTATAGTATAGTTATATTGTTATGCAATGCACACAAGAATAGCTACTAGTATACAGTAAGAAAAGATATGAAGAGTGTGGGAAAATATACATGGATATAGATATCTACTTTGAGTGGGGGAGAAGTGACGAGTAAGCAATAGTGTGAGGTGTGATTGCTGCTGATGGACACCCTCCACTGGGCTTTAATCGGCCGAAGTAAAAATAGGAAATGTATAGGCTTATACCACAGCGGGCATGGAGAACAAAGCATTTCACACCTCTTGTATACTGCATACAGCTAGTGGTATAAAGTAGTTATATGCCTTGTACCAATCTGTAGGGGTATTCAGTGTAAGGCTCCTTCAGTGTGTTTCGCGTACAGATTGGTACTCGTCCTATAACTACTACTTAATCGGCCGAAATTCCCCAGTGGACGGTGGCCATTAGAGTATATTATGTATATGATACATAAATATACATCGCTATATAGCTGCGAAGCTGTGTAACTACAGCATATCCTCTGATTATTATCTGATTGACTTCACATTCATAGATGCTCATCCAAAAAAACCTACTGCCCAACCTCAAATAGCTGCTTCTCTTGTCACAATAATATTCATGTACCTCATTTACATTGTATTACGTGCATTATACAGTTCACACTGCTGGCTCAATGTATACCAGGGTTCAGTGTTGGCACGTCCAGGGGCGAGGTGTTGATGCTATTATACATGGAACTGATTCTACTCAATGAACATGCACGCAATGCTATCTGATGTAACGCCACGTAAGACACTAAGGACCGGTACAGGATGCCCCCAATAAGACTCAACGCTGTGAAGGAACATCGTTTGTATATATATATATATATATATATATATATATATATATATATATATATATATATATATATATATATTGAAACTACTTTTTTATTACTTTGTATATGTCTCAATGGGAGAGATATGTGCAACTATAAGACTACAGGATTATCGTCATAAATATATTATCATAGATAGTACTTCTATTTGTCTTGTGTAACGCCTGGGGGGTCCTGGTGCAGAATTGTTGTCCCACCTCTACACAAACACGTTTAGGCCAGCTAAATTATTCAGGGGCAGACTGGGGTAGCTAGGTGCATAGAGTGCTGTTACCAATTCATCGCACTAAAAGGTACAAGATAATTCATTAGTGCTCATCTGTTATATCAGGCATAGAGTGTCTCTGTGGGGCTGTGATTAATGGCAGTTACCTCCCATTTTATCATTGCTTCTCATACTGCCCCTCGACTCGGATATATACTGTACTTAAAATGCTTTTCAATGTTGTGGTTGCCTTGAATCGTCGAAGTGGAATACACAAAGTATAAAAATAGAATATGTATATATATATATATATATATATATATATATATATATATATATATATATATATATATATATATATATATATATATAGAGAGAGAGAGAGAGAGAGAGAGAGAGATCTATATCTATATAATTATAGATGTATAGATGTAAAGGGAGACAGAGACAGACAGACAGATATGTGTACAATATACACATCAGGTGTGGCTCTATATCCCTGAACAACACAACTGTTTCTCCCTGACTAGACACTCCTACAGGTAAGAGGACTGAGAAGTAGACATTGATCCTATAATATTGTCTAGACTCTATCCCAGCCCCCTCACCTCTAACGCATAAGGATATTACGCATACAAATAAGGGGTGGCACCTACATGTACATGTATTGGTACGTCTATTATTGTCATGCAACTTCAAGATAAAGACATTTGAGGCACATTAAGTAGAGACCTAAACGTAGAAAGATAGACAACCAACATTGGATAACCACAAAATGTCAGGTCTATTTATTTTATCCCATTTGATATTATACAACAAAGGGTAAATTTCTATATACACCTACTTTTAGGTCTGGCTGATATGTGGCCGGGGAATCTATCAGTATACATAGTAGCATAAATATTGTATAGCCTTTGTATAACTGAATCTAGCAATACGAACAGATAATATTGTTTTGAATACTACACGTGATCTGAAATCATCGGCATTGGACAAAGCTTTGCCATTTTTAAGCCCGATAAAGGTTGGTTCTGTAGGCCCCCTAAATTGGTTAAAGTTGACTGACATGTCAGAATCATGTTTCCGTCCCAAAACGGCAAAAGAAAAAGGTAAAATATTACACCAAATGTTTGGCTGGACGGTCCCCATACTAATGGCATTTAAAATACACAGTTTCTGTCTAGTGGTGGCCATGTGTTTAGTTCCCACTGGGCTCTCCTATGGTACCCAGGGTATTGATATTCCCACATAGATAACAAAAAGGTCTATACCTGATAAGAGCAGAGCAATTACCCGCCAATCTAGATCTCTATTGTGATCATAGAGAACGACCCCCATCTCCAAGTCCATCCCACGCTGAAGCCTACTTACCCCAAGCCCTCATACCCACTCCCTCCCAACCTAATTGTTCTGGCCCCCACGGGCTAGCTGCCTGTACCACACCACAAAAAGGGTATAAAGGAAACGTACACAGCCGGATACAGGTTGTGCAGTCCCTGGAGGAATGGCTCATTGAGAGGCATTGATAGTGCGGTATATAGGCACGAATGAGGCTTGAGGGGGGGGGCTAATTATGGAATTAAAGCGTGGGGTTTAGATGGTGGAATGATCGGGTCAAGCAGGGATGAATAGTGTCATATTTACATGATAATAATGGTGAAGGCTATAAAGAATTAGTGATAGGGTGGAACAGTGATAATAACAGACCTGGAAATGTTAGTCACTACGAACTACTTTTCTATAGTCACGTGAACATAGGAAAAATGGCTATCCCTAGTTCGTCACCTATGTCTAATGTAAGTTAGTCATATAGTCAACCGATAGTCAGCCATTGAATTGGCTGATTTGGGCTATATAGTCAAGTGACTATGAATTTAATGGTGTCATGGTCTAAAGTAGTCACTATGACTAATAGATATAGTCAATCATGAGAAATAAGGGAGTCACGGTTCAGCAGGGTAGAGCAAGGCAGAGCAAATCTATGTAGAGTAGAGCAGGACAGAGCAAGGCAGAGTAAGTGTAGAGTATAACAGGGTAGATCAAGGCAGAATAAGGCAGAGCAAAATAATGTAGATTAGAAGAAGGCAGAGCAAAACAGTGTAAGACAGATCAGTATAATGTAGAGGAGATAAGTGCAGAGCAGTGTAATGTAGAGCAAGGTAGAGCAAGGCAGAGCAAGGCAGAGCAAGGCAGAGCAGAGTAATGTAGATTAGAGACAGGCAGAGTAAGGCAGGGCAAGTCAGAGCAGAGTAATGTATTGTAGAGCAGGACTTATCAAGTCAAAGCAGTGTAATGTAGAGGAGAATAGCACAGCACAAGGTCTGCTTTACTCTACCCTACTCTGCATTACACTACTCTTCATTACTCTGCCTTGTTCTGTCCTGCTCTATTCTATATTACACTGCTCTGCCTTACTCTGCAATGATGTACTTTGCCCTGCTGTAATCTACAATGCTCTGCTCTGCTCTGCTCTGCCCTACTCTACTCTACTCTACTCTACATTACACTGTTCTGCCTTACTCTGCATTATTTACTTAGTCGAAAGGGACTATGATCATCTGGCGTAAGCTGTACCGCTAGCAGGCCTATACCTACTGGTGTAAGGCTGGTATGGTAGGTACATAGAGGCCAGGTACTGTGTATAAGTATAGGGAGTAGATGCAAAGGAGGCTACACCCCTCAGGAGGAGGAGCACAGCTGGAGGTGTGGGTAGAGGGGTGGTCTACATACACACACGTGAGGTGAATAGGCCACTGAGGCTGTATAACAGCAATGTACAGGTGTGTCTAGAGCTAGAGTAGCCGCTGCTATATATCATCTTCATACTCTGTTATGAGCAACACCCTGCAATTAAAACATATTTAAAAAATTGGAAACAGTGGGATAGCCAGGTTTTTTTTTGGTTTTTTTTTCACAAGAGGTTAGTCTCCAAATGAGTTAAGGAAAAGGGATTCTTGAGGTTTAATATAATGACTATATCAAGTCGGGAAAGGTGTTGGGCTTTATGTTCAATTGTATTCTTGTTCGATCAAAGAGCAAAGATAACTATGGCCTTTGGTTAGATACTCTATTCACAATTCTATCGCTACTTACTTCCTTCAAATGTATTGGCCGACAGTAGATATTTGCTTCATAACGGGCATGCACTGGCTATTATCTAAGACGTCATGCCCGTAATAATTCATTATTATGTATTCCCAAATTGCTGGCTAATAGAGATGTATCTCTGCGCCAGGGGGAAATAGCCATTTCCAGTATACTACCACAATGTTTATGTCCTGAGTCAAAGACTTTATTCATTATGCTACTCGGCAATAAGACCTCCCAGTCATAGTAGATAATGGAATGGTATGGTTACTGCTGCACTCAAAAGGTAATTCACAGTACACTATCATTTCGTTTATGATTGACAAGAGACTAGCCATAGGAATGGAATGCATTTAGTATTGCCTGCATAATGTCTTAAGTAGATCTTAAGTGCCAGGAGGAAATGGCAATTTTCATATACTACTATAGGTTAGATTATATTAACCTCCTGCAATGCTACAAATATGATACTAACACACGGTCTCTCCTAGTCATTCTGAAACCAAGCGAAGTAGCGTGAGTCTGTTAGCCTTGTGTATGTACAAGGGAACCCATTTAGGTTATCTTGTGTATCCACAATGCTTACGCAAACCCACGCTAGTTTGCTGGGAAGGAAGTTGTCGTCGGCCTAGAGTAAATTATGCTATTTCCAGATAGGCATAATTATACAAGCGAAATTCTGAGAATAATGACTGTAAGGCCCCTGGACTTCACGCAGATGTGTTTCATTACTACTGATGTCCCTGTCACTATTAACATTGACAATAACCATGACATGATTGGGATCCCACGTTACACCCTAACTGTGGCGTGAAGCTGTCTCATCATACCATCCCTCACACAGTCATGCACCAGGCCCTGAAGCTGAAAGCAAAGTAGATCCTTCCAAGGGTGACTCACATCACCTGAGCAGAGACTGAGTCCATGAGGAGAGATGGAGGGGGGGGGCTGAGGTTGGGTGCGATATCCAGGTTTCACCCACAGAAGGAGACTTTAGAGAGTTATGGTGTCTCTACCAGATTGGAGATAGTGAGAAAATGTAATCGCAGTCTCCACAGTCTTCAGTAACTGTGAGCTCATCAGGGTTACAATGACATTCAGAAGTTTCTGTTCCTCACGAGCACCTTCTATGTAATGATATTGGACGTCACACTGTATACTGATATTTTTACGTAAATTACTAGCAACAACAGCCTCGACCAGGAATGCAACTAACTGTGGAAGATGATTGTACTGATACATAAACGATTGTACGTAGTATATGATATGGCGTTTTCCCCCAGATTGTAAGCAGTATATTTCAAAGGGACTCAGGAGGGTACCTATACATCCAGGTGATCAAAGGGAGGGAGGCTCACTGATAAGTGTCCACCACGCAGGTAGTGGACTGTAGGGGAGAGGGTACACAGAACCAATAGGAAGTCAGAGTAAGCATGGTTGTCTGCAGCCCTGAGAGGGGTGCGACCTTAATTGTACCTGTGTACATGCTATATATATATATATTATATATATTATATATATATATGTATATATATATATATATATATATATATATATATATATATATATTTATATATATATATATATATATATATATATATATATATATATATATATATATGTGTGTGTGTGTGTGTGTGTGTGTGTCTGAAGGCATTACATGATTACTTGTAGCTAAGTGGACGCTGCCTCAGTGTTCATTTCTTACCTTTAGTATTGGGGGTAGTTCACGTTACCTCTTCTGTAATTCCTACCCAGACTACAGTTTAATCCATTTGACCTAGTGTTATACATCTTTATGTTATCCTTCAGTGCAGGCACCAGTTGCAATAAGCTGACTCTGCTGTTTGACTTAGACCAGCCTGGGCTTGGTGTGTGTGGTGATTTATGGCGGCCTTCCCGGTGGCTGTGCATCCCCCTATTTCCTGTGTGAACGAGAGCACCAGGGCCAGGATAGATAGCATTATTTAAGGCTATAGGGGTGTTAGCTTTGGCCATATAACTCACAGAATGCCTTGGTACACGGTGGGTATAGCAGACACATGTGTGAGAGCAAAGTAGACAAGATTACGATTCAGTTTTAACCCTCTAGAGGATCGCCCCTGAGGTACCCTACTTAGACCCTTTTTATCTTCAGGAAATTCGGATGGGCAGGGTTAGCCATGGACGACACGAATTGCTGTAGTCTCTTTGTCCAGCTTTCCTTTTCGGACATACTGTTAAATCTGCAAGTAGTTTGCCTACAGGTGGGATCATTGCAGTAACCTCAACAGCCTGATGCAATTTCATGTATATGTTCGAAAACAGTGTCAATCGAAAAGTAGTAGCAGTAACACTTTCAATTGAACTGACAATATGATTCAAGCCTTTTAAGCCATAAAATTAAAGGCATGTATTTTCGGTAAATGTAATGTACCACTCCAAAGAATGAAAGCACATATCATTTTGTGTCTGAAGCTGTCACATAGAAATACACTGTCACATAGAAATACAGAGGCTATTGCCAAAAAAGGAAATACATCCACCCAGACAATATATAGACGCACACAGACTGATGCTGTGATGGTGTGTTTTACTAAACAGGAGGTATGCGTGTATGGGAGGATATGGGGGAGTAGGCTGTGGTAGGGGTTAATCGGTTGTCTGGTGGTATCCAGTTGAAGCCCACTCAAGCAGCAGCACAGGCTTAAACTGAGTGGCATACTTATGTTAGGAGTAGATGACTGTATATATCACAAGGTATGATAGAGTTAGACACCCATCATCTTTCAACCCTAGATGGCTCAACTGTACCATGTATTTGGACATAGACAATAGCGCCGTCTGGTTAGCAGTATACAAACGGATTAGTCCACCATCATCTTTATACTGCAGATGGAGCCACATATCTATGGCCAAATACATGGTACAGTATAGCCATCTATGGTTGAAAGATGACGGGCGTCTAGCTCTGTCATACCTTGTGTTATATATATACAGTCATCTACTATAAGTATGAGCATGTTACTCAGTTTAAGCCTGTGAGCAGCAGGTAATGTGGGGGGATAGTAACCCACCTGATAACCCAAGACTGCCACCCTCCCATCTCCACCCCCTCCATTTGTTATCAGTGTAGGAACCAATATGCAAATATATGGCACCGTCTCTGAGCTTTAACATCCTCCTTCGTCACCTCCAATTTTCCAACCTTCAAACACAACATATTTACTCCTCCATATATCATCGGCTGTAATGCCTTCCCCGAGCACAGCTGCCTCACACCCTTCAATATAGGGAATTTTCCTCTTGGCTACATATCCTCCAATTTGTAGCCCACCCCATATGCAGCCACCCCTCCTATTCCCCAATCATATTCCTTATCTATGCCTCCCTCTTCACAGGAAGCAGGCCAGCACAGAAATTCCTGAAGGGAATATTTAAGGTGAAATATTCCATCTTTGTTACTGGGGCATTGTAATATAACATTTTCTTGGATACTACAAAGGATAGAGGATGGAGTTAGTAAAACGTTTTGTTAAAAAGGGTAGCTCAGTGAAAGGGTGCCTCGGTCGGGACCTGAACCCACCATGTTCAGACTGCAGGTCGGTGGTGTTACCCACTGAGCTAGCGAGCCAGTCAATAATCTGTATAACTTATTATGCCTATGAATGAGAACAGTGTTGAATGTGGATGGGTGTGGCTTCAAACCCCACGGTAGGGACCTTTAGCAAACCCAACGTAGCTCATTTAACACAGACGTATCCTATGCCTTCAGCACTGCTACGTCTGCGTTTATTGAGCTTTTACGTGGTTGCTAAAGGTCCCTAATATCTCATGGAGTGGAATTTCGAAAATCATGTAAATTTCTCATTTAGAGATGGATAACATTTTCTTGCTCTAATATGGAGGGTGGGTAGAGTATAAGTGAGTAAAACGTTGTATTAAAAAAAGGTAGCTCAGTGAAAGTGTGCCTCTGTCGGGACCGGAACCCACAATGTTCAGACTACAAGTCGGCTGTGTTATACACTCAGCTAGCGACCAGTCAATAATCTGTATAACTTATTATGCCTATAAATGAGAAAAGTGTTGAATGTGGACGGGTGTGGGTTCAAACCCCACAATATCTCATTGAATAGAATTTCAAAAATCATGTAAATATCTAATTTAGAGATGGATATATAACATTTTCTTGCTCTACTATGGTTGGTGGGTGGAGTGTAAGTGAGAAAACCTCCTTGGACCTGTAGAATATGGTACATAACATCTTTGGCTGCGCCTCAGAGGTTATGTACCATATTCTACAGGTCCAAGGAGGTTTTCCATCACATAGACACGATGAAGGATGTACTGTTATGTGTATGGGTGATGGACCAGGGATTGAATAGAAGGTGGGTATCCCGGATCCTGGATCCAGTCACCCCCCCCCCCCCATAATCTTGCCACCCCCTGTCCACCCCTATGACATCACTTCTATTCCTCCATGCGCCCACCTACACCCATCCACACTGGAGGAAAATGCCCTGCAGGCTCTGCCCGGAGGCTTGAAGGCTGAGGTGCAGGAGGAGGAGATCCAGCTGAGTCGAGGGGGGGGGGGTGTAGATGCAGAGTGAGAGAGGTGGGGTGAGGGAGCAGGGGGAGAGGGGGAGGGGTTGTCGACGAGCCTGACTGTAAATAACCATCTACCCAACGTACCATGAGAGTCCCAACAAGCCGCCCGTATCGGTAATGCGTGTATACACATCTGCCCCCTGTGGCGGTGCTGCCGCTGGCTCTAGTGGTGGTGGTGGTGCTGGTTCTGGTGGTGCTGGTGCTCTGCAAGTGGTGCTGGTGGTGGTCATGGTAGTGGTGCCAGTGGAGCCAGGCATGGCGGAGCCGAGAGGCAGAATTGTCTTTACAACTCAGCCTCGACCACAAAACATCTCGTTTATGAGTAGGGCGTGGGCGTGGGTGGAACCGACGTATAATAAAAAGGACGAGATAAGACAAATATATGCCCCGATAAAAAGGTGTATAAACAAAAAGGGAAACAAGGCAACCCAACCCGGACCCGCCCGTCTGTGCACACGGTGTTAGTATTAGCAGTGCATCTTATATATGTGAACCACAGCACTTCTTTCATACCCTGCTATACTGAGCAAACCAGCCTGGTGGCTAGCCCGTGATCCCCTGGAGCTGCCTGGAAGGCTAGGTATATAGGGGCGGGGCGGTAGTATGCCCCCCTGGCCTTGTGGGGCCCGGCGGGAGGGATGTGGTACAACGGGCGTGCAGGGGATATTGCATATTCACTTTGATACTCACCCACTTCAGACAGCAATGAGCATAGTGGGCTTTATTTATTGATCTGAGGAGCAGCTCACCCCAACCACCGAGGAGCTGCTCAAGGGGCACAGCGGCCACTTCATCCCCATGAACACGCCCAGGCCCCCTGGTCACGTATACTTCATGGTTATCTAGCCTGTGGGCTGGTGCTAGTGTGTATAGACATTTGTCATATAGTTCCTGGGTATTGGGGTATGAGGTGGGGATACAGCAGAGTCAAATGTACCCCCAGTGTATGAGTTTGTACTGTATAATTACCACGAGGTTGAATAGTACACGTAAAACACAGCGTTTACAGATGCACAAGTCACATTAGATGATGTAATTAGCAAATTAGATGCTTATACCAGTTCTTACTCATGACCATAATAGTGAATAATATGGACCATATTAATCTCAACAGGAAACAACAGAGTTTAAGTTGAGAATGGGTAGTAGTAATTGTAATCTCCTTTATATAGAATATTGGTGATCGATTATACTTTATAGCTGTCACTTTGTCGACCTCCCAAGGTCTCCCATAATAGACTTTGTATAGAGAGGAAACCAGTAGTATGTAGAAATGGGAGGTGGGTCAAGGCAACTTAAGGGACAGAACTACAACACTTAACTGTGTACAATATTCTGCTTGCCACTGCTAGATAGTAACCTTGTATTTCTTAGTCCATCAGAGTGGACCCTTCACGTAGGGTAGATTCACCTACCGTTTAAAAGACGGTTTTGTGGTTGTTCAAGAATTTTAAGCTCTTTATTTGTGAATAATGGTAATGGTTTAAGTGTTATTCTTTCCACAAAACAAACACTATACGTCGTTATTGTACATTTTTCGTTATTGTAAATTTCACTGTCCGTCTCATGGTGAATCTTACCTAATATCAAACCGCAGCTATAGTCAAGAAAGGGGAGCTTGGCGATACCTCCTACTGGCAGGTCGTAATCCTGAATTTTAGGTATTAGCCCATTACCATCAAATACAATCACCTCGCACCATTGAAACAGCCCATTTGAATGGTCATATAGGAGCTGCTCACCCTCTTATGATATTCACACTTTCAGAGTTCACAGGTTATTGGTTATCATATATGATTGACAGACAACACTGGAGGTGATAAACCCAACCACAGAACATTAATTTTAGGGGGACTCCCCCCTGAGTGATGTCCATCCTCCTAACGACCCCCACAGTTTTAGCAATTAAATTACTCTTTGGCGACCTTGCCAAATCCTCCGATATTAACTATAGTAACGCGAAACCAGAAGCAGGGTGTTACATGGGCCTTGAGAATGTTGTGCACATTCTTATTGTAAGCAATAGTTTAGATTTTGTGACATATTATGTAAAAAGGTTACACCATGCATTAACTTATTAGAAAATGTACATTCATATTATGAAATTACATGCTCTTAGGGACAGAATGCATTCATAAAACATGATACAGCTATAACCAAATCACCCATACTTAAAGTCAAATTAGCCCCATATCTCCCCCATACTTATGGTCATGTTCAGACTAAATCCTTACACAGATAACATCTCAGGCATAAATAATGAAAGACACAGATTCATATATAATAATGGTGGAATAATCAACAGTCTATTTGATATACTTGTTGGGCCATTACATCCTACATTCTACCCCCAGTGCCTGTGGCTGCCTGCAGAGTGGTTACTCAGCACTCAGCACCCTGCATTGACCACTCCCTGTAAACACAAATACGTAGCTTGGACGTAAGTCTACGTTTATTTGGAGTGTAAACTACATAATTTTACAAGGTTTATGAACGTCAAAACGTGATGGTTTATTTACGTTCAATGGACGTTTGAGTTTGATTTACGTTTTTCTACGTCATTCAAACGTAAATTTATGTTGAAATCAAACCTGAATT
The DNA here is from genome assembly GCA_947462335.1 of Harmothoe impar. Taxonomy (NCBI): domain Eukaryota; kingdom Metazoa; phylum Annelida; class Polychaeta; order Phyllodocida; family Polynoidae; genus Harmothoe; species Harmothoe impar. Next base: position 38,543,631 of record OX381710.1, read on the forward strand.
GATGTAAAATAATACCTATATTCTATGTGTACTATTTATATTCAACCATAAAACTGTGTAGGTGATGTTTATTTTCACGAATTTGATTGATATAGATGACCACTATAGTTTTCATAGATTAGATTTGTTCACCCTATTTTTCCCCTTTCTTTTTGCAATACTTTGATAGACATAGTGTTCCTTACCCTAGATATTCATACCATGGTTTGCTGCAGGCTTTGTATTTCTCTCATTAACACCAATATGGTGTTCAATCGGTAAAGTAGTCTAATACATATATAATCAAGCAGTTTTTTTCATCTACTCTCCTATTATATGAATGTGCAATGATATATGGCTGATTTCCATAACATTAAATTCATGATTACTACAAATTTACTGGTTTGAAGGTGGACCATTTGCCTAGGTGCTTTAAGATTCTCTCAATATGTGATAGTGCTGACACCTAGTGTGAGACTTGGGAAGTATATACAAGATTATATGAAGAACTTTACCTCATTTCAACGTAAATAAACGTAGAATAGTTACGTTTATTTACGTCTGAATGAGGTAGAAAAACGTAAATCATGTTTAAACGTTTGTAGAACGTCAATAAACCTTCACGTTTTGACGTCCACAAACCTTGCAAAAATACGGGAATCAAACCATTGGTTGGAAGCAAACCTACACAAACCTCTTAGCTACGTTGGAATTACGTAGTGTGTTTACAGGGCTGTCCCCCCTCAGTGTGAGTGCCATGGGCCTTATATATAGAGCAGCCGGGGTACAAATACAAGGATGTTTTCAACTTTACAGCACTCCCAGACATTTAATATTATAGAATCTTTATTCTGTTTGTTTTTGCATTATCATTTTATATCTCTTTTCTCTCAAGACCATTAGATGAATATACTCTGAGGATCATACTTCATTTTCGATGTAACACCCTACTGCCAGAACCTGACAGCTACCAACCCACCTCAGACAATGATGCCGACTGCACTTCCAGCGGAAGTGGACCTCACCCTGGTTGTAGCCTGAGTCCGGGGGCGTGTTGCCGGATGAGGACCACATCAAAGTGGGTCATTAAGGCCTCTACTAACGTCCACCTAACGACCACTTAGCTAAGGACTAGTTAGACGGATGTGTTCTAGCAGCTTTTGTCTGTTTCCCATTAACACGTTTATATTGGGTTTATTCTGGTGGAATAATACTGTTAGCTGAGGTTGCACAAGGACATTGGCTTGGTCTCCAAGCCTATGGCACATAATGACTTTATGGGTCTGATAAAACAATTCATGATCATTATGTATTTATTCAAATTTCTTTATCACGGCATTTGTCCAACTAATCTAATAATTACTTTTGTAAATATGTTGAACCTTGGTATAATAAATTCTGAACAGAAATATAGTACAGTTCAAAGTTTCCTTTGATAAAGGGTTGGTAATTGGAGTTGATTCGAAGAACCTGAGGCCAACATATACATCCTCCCTATTGCTATAATGCTTATCAAATACGTGCGCAATACATGTTACATACACACCATTATCAAGAATATAGTTCATAATAATTATGCCTGTTTCATTCCCCTTTAGGAAGTGACAAGAGATGCTGCATTCATACAACCATGGCATCTGTTGACACACACAATCGATACAATCTACAATAGTAGTCAATCACATTTTTTACCGTGGGATTGCCCACTTGGGTCTGGTAGATGCAGCAGGGCTGTGTCTGGTAGGAATAAGGCCATGTTATTAGAGGCTGATACCAGGTCTGGGGAGGTTACTGCGTGCTTGGTGCTGGTATTGGGTTGGTGATGGGGGCTGGGGTGGTGGTTTTCTTAATGTCAGTGGTGTGTGCTCTAGCAGGGTACCTGTGGGTGGTGTGTGGTAGTATGGGACTTTACTATTACTCTTGTACATTTACCTTAGCATTGCAGCTCAGCAATTTTCACTCAGCTTGGACTAGTGCATGAGCATAATATTGATAGTTCTACAGCACTCCAACTTTGGAAGATCGTTCTACTTTTTGAACAAGGGGAGTCCCTGTGTGGCAATCACCGTGCTATTGATATTTAGAAGTTTCAATATTTTCTAAAACATGTATAATTAGATGCACCCGTTATTCGATTTACTATGGTATTAATATCACAATAATGATATTCTTTACACAGTGACATTTCAGAATGTGTTTGTACGATATCGGAATATATTGCAGCAGGTGGACTACCACATACTGAAATATTATTCCTCACTCTCCTCGCCTATTGATGATGAGCACATCTTAGCAGTTGTGATTTAATCAAAGTATAGCTGAGAGAAATGCCATTGGCTAGCCGCATTATAGATTGCTGGGGACATCGGATAATTAAGATTGATCATAGACGCCTCAAGTCATTAATTAGAGAGAAAATCACATAAAGGGCTGAGAATTGGAGAGAGCAGGGGCGTGGCAACCGGGGGGGACGGGGGGGACATGTCCCCCCCACTTTTGACCAAGCCCAAAAAAGGTCAAACCAAAAAGGTCAAGTAAAAAGGGGTCAAAAAGGGTCAAAATAGTCTTCAGTCCCCCCTACTTTGGAACTGCTTGCCACGCCCCTGGAGAGTATGGGTGCATGATAAACATAAAGGAACTGGTTGAGGATGGAGGAATGACTCAAATGGTGGGTCAGCGTTTGATATTAGCCTCTTGTGCAAACACCGGCAGCCTGCACGTTATTGGCTAGATGGTAGGACCCATGGTGGCTGGAGGCACCTGAAGAACAGTCCAAACCCAAAAAGACTTGAAGGCATTTCTAAAGACGCAGCTGGAATAAAGAGGAGGTTATGATAAAAACACTTAATACCAATGTGTGCAATGGTCTAAAGTAGCCAATGCCACTCCTCTGTTCTAGTGGTCAGTGCCTGTGGGAGCATGCGGATCAAAATGTTAGCATTGCTTGTTTCTCTATGCTTCTGACTGAACTTGACATTTTGGCAGGCCGGGCTGACATTTAAACACTGGGGATGGGAGAGCAGCTCGGCCTCGGCTGATCAAGAAGCGATCCAATAACATGGCGTAGGAGGAGGAGGCGACCTCAAGGACTTAAAAAGGATGGGGAGTCAATGCCACTTCTTTATCTTTCTCACAGGCCATTGCATAACAAGGCCAGCTCTTCGATCTCTTTGATCACCTACTGCAGGCGGCTATAGTGAAGTAGGAGGCCATCATTTCAATGGTAGATTTGGTACCTTGTGAAGCAAACGTTAATCCTGAGCTTTAAGGTTAATTCCACATAGAAATTGGAGTAGTAGGCAACGACTGCTACATCGTGTATACTATTGTTTTGCTTGTTGTTGCTTTCTTCATCTTTGATTAGTTACCATTATTGATATGCACTATTCTTGGTGGGGTCAGATAATAGCATTACATTATTATAGGAGGTGGGGAAAATTCCAAAATGAAATATTATCGTGTTCACTGTAATCAATAATCTCGTCGGTTTATCACTAGCATACATTTCTGGGATATTAGAATGAGTTGACCTACCTCTCAATAGGTATCAAATACAGCAATTTACATACACATTATCTAAGAAATGGTCTAAATGACACTCTAGAATTGCAGTGATGAAGCACTATACCTCATCTGCTACATGTTGCTCCACTCCCACCACCATGGAAACCAGCATCATCCAATGAACATGAATACGACGAGGTTTCTACACCACAATTATTAGGAGCTCGGCTTCCACTAGTTCCGCCATGGAGACCCCCTTACTAACCATTGACTTCAAAGGGTACCTGTTTCCTCCTCCAAGCGCTGCATTGATAACCTCCTAAGGACACCTCTCTCTACCCTGGGGAGATCCAAATAAGGTCTACTAGCGATCGATGCTACCAATGGGAATGGGGCTGATGGGGGATGGGTAGTATAATAGCATTGGTAGGGGCTGCGTGTGGTGGGAATCACGGGGTTGGTGGTATAGGGGAGGGTGTATGGGGTGTCATTGATGAGGATAGTGGTGGAAGGGTGGAGGGTTAACGAGGTAGAGGGTAGGTTGATATCATATGGGGTGATAGTAGAGGGTAGGGGTGGGGTGTTGTATAAGGGGAAGTGGTGAAACAAGTCTAGTTAATATCACACACAAAATAATATGAGAGATGGTTAATGATCAGAAATACTAGTGGACAGGGAATTTACTGATATATCCTAGAAAACAAAAGAAAATGACTGGGAATCCCTCTCTCCTTCCTTGGGATAATATTATGAGTGAAATGGCTTTGATCTGATAAAAGAGATAAGGATTATACATAATGAAATAGCTGCGTGTCCTGGGCTAAATGCACCTGTACCTCCTTGTAGTGTGGCTTCCTAAGCACCAGCACTCACAAGAGGAAAGGCCACAGGGGACATGGTGTGTTGTGGGGATGGGGGTGTTGAGGGGGTGGGCGCGGTTATAATGAACGTTCAGCGATGTACCCTAAGGGAGTGGGTGGATGGGTCGATACAAAGACCATCACCTGCACAGCCAGGATGAATTCCCACTTTACTAATAACAGATGCAGCAACAGCCAAACACCAGTCCATCCATTAACCCCAAAACCTTTACCCCACCCAATGATTCCTGCAGCCACAAACAGCCACAGCCATTGGGGATCACGCCCCCCCCCCCAACCTGTACACTTTTATTCCTTTATTCCATGCCTCTGTCCTCGCATAACCCTGCCGCCCTAGCAACTGCCAGACTAACAACAATTACCAAACAACATTCCCAGACACTAATCTTTGTGATAAAAAAGAACAACACACTGTTGCATTAATAATTATTATCCAGTCCTCGAGAACTTCACATATTACCCATGCATCTATTCAAGCACATAAAGCTCCTATCTGCTACTTCAAATGACTCATCCCAATATCGCCCACTCGCTCTCCTCTCACCTCACCACTAACTCATCCCTCAGGTAGTCCCAAACAGACGCTATTCTACACACCAGCATACACGTTGTATTCATATCTAGGCCAGCAGTCCATCCAGGCCAGCCAGTCCAGTTCTGCCCACCACAACTCACTATAGGCAGCCTCCGGCTATACTCCCTGCTACATCACGGCATCGGACCATCAGTACAGGCCACACGCCAACACTAGAGAACAGAATTAAAAATGCCCAGCAGTCCTTGGGGAGCAAGGCTCCACAGCTGTGCCTATCTGCCACCTATAGAGGTATGCAGCAGTAATTGTTATAAAACAGACCTGGCCTGAAAGCCAATGGGGGCACCAGGGGACCTGCCACCTTGCCTGCCGCCCCCTCCAGCTCCCTAGCCTCCTCCACGGCCTTCTGACCACCTGGGTCTGCATTCATGAACTTGGCAACAGTTATTCTACCCTTCTACCCTTAGAGGAGTTTTGAGAAAATATGTAGGCGGCACAAATGACCAATTCACTATTATATATCCATTTGGTAAATAATAGAAATAATACATTTATATCTAGTATTTTATCCATCTATTCAGTTGCCATCTGTGGTATGTAATTATAGTAATATTAAATCACAGGGTCAAACTACATAAATGTCTTCTTATTGCCACTGCCCGATATGTGGTAGATGGCAGATGTATATTGAAAGGTGGAACAAGTGTGGAGTATCACTATACCTAGCAAGAACGTCTTCATGGGTCCGACATGTGTTTTACCTGCACTGTAACATTACGAAGAAAGCAATTGTCTGCATTGAGACACTGTAAATGAAATGACAGTGATATACCTGTAAACCAGAGGCTAGAACCGTGCAGAACATTGCTTCTCTTGTAACAGTAAAACCTTGTATTGATGACATGTAAATCTTAGTTTTTGTCTTCTTACCACTACATGGAACAGTAGTAAGTCCATACGAATTGATATAGAGGTCTAACTTATCTGTTATTTATATTCATATCTGCCTTATTTTGGTTCACCTAGACGCCATAGTTATTGGGCCTATACATCAAAATGCACCAGGACCAGCTGTCCGCATGACTTGTTATAATACGTTGATATACATATCTGTAACTCCTGTCATAACTAACCATTTAAAGTTGGGTTAGGAATTAACTTGGGGTAGATTCTTATTTTTCAGTTACGCAGCGTATTTGTGTTAATAGTATCTACGTAAATGTTATTGTATGCTGGTACTCATAAATGACAGATCTAGGTCGGAGGACCTGTTTCTATAATAGAGTCAGGTCCCCTGAGCTATTCTGAGCATGCTTTTTCTATATTTGATGTACTTATAAGCATCAGAAGGATTTAAAAGTTTACACACACTTTTTATAGGCATTATGACTACAAATAAATTGTGTAACTGGAAAATTAAAATCGACTAGAGATTAGCCCCTAACCCATCCAAAGTCCTAGTGGGTTGGATCTGGGCTGGATCTGAACACTGCAAACCTAGACAAGCCCATAATTATGGGGCCCACTTGGCAGCCCAGGACAAAGCTATCATGGGTTTAATATGGCAGCCTACCTGGGCCCATATCCGACCAATTAAGTAATACTGGCTGCTTAACATAACAGACATATCGGATTTGGTGTCAGGGGTAATAACAATTTATTACTTATTGTAAATGGTGTGCAATGATAGGCGTGACCACCAGAGACATCCGCTATAAGTATAACCTGAGGTGTAGTAATGAGGTATAGCCTATACAGGTGGCTATGGATAGTGTCCGGATAGACGGGCAGTTTCAAAGTAGAGCTGGCAAAGGGGGTGAGGGAGGCAGGAGGTTCTGATTTCCACTTGACCTTTTAGGTTTGACCTTTTCGGGGTTGGTCAAGAGTGGCAACAGGAGTAGTATCTAAGTAATTTTTGCAAATATATATGTGTGAAACAGACATGGAAGAGCATCTGGGTCAGCTTACGATTTTATCCTTGTAGTGTCAATGCCTAATATAACAAGGAATCAATCTATAGTGTATGATCAATTACTCAAGTTAAATCATAATCTTAATCTCTTTTCCCTCATTACTACATTACCACATGAATGCATATTTATATCGAGCATCCCATGTCAACCACCGAAAATCTCCCTTTTCACACAGGTGTAACTTAAGAAAAACCTCATTAGATGAATTCCCATTTTGTATTTAGAACTGGGTCGCTGCTTGACGTGTGTGTGAGTGGGAGTGAGGTGGTGTGAAGGGGACAGGAACTGGAGATGCGGTGTGGGCGGCCGCTGTGAACTACCAGAGAGTACCAGCTATAAATACATGATTGCAGCCACGGTCAAAGTCACCGGAAACCTATGAAGTAGGAAAACGTGTTCTGATCGGGGACGCAAGGCATCCTTTAATTCCTAAGAATCTGATAGTCATTATGCAAACTCCAACTCTAGCGTTTCTACCCAGATCATCTATAGAGGGTGTTTAGTGGATTTGGAATTATATTATGTGATATATGGTGGAATGATTATCTCCAGTATAGGCAATACAATACTACAAGTACCAAATATGCCTAAATAGTTGTAATTAACACCATTAATAGTACAGTATTCTCTATACTATGAAAATATTTAGAAACACTGATTTAAGTACTGGTTGTGCATAAATGTACACGTTAGCTTGTACTAGTAGCTACTATAGACAGAAAACATCTACGAAGAGTAGACCCTGCTGATATCTAGGTGCATTATGAATTGAGCAGCCCCATAGTGCTCAGTCTATAGCTCCATGTACTGACTCTGTGCTGTGCAAAGAGCAATTCCATACACCTTGCTATATTGATATGTGGGGAGGGGAGGGGTGTGAACGCCGGTAATACACACACATAATATATATATATATATATATATATATATATATATATATATATATATATATATATATAATATATATATAGTTTGGTTGTGGTTTGTACCTGTGGACTATCTATACTGTAGATTGCCATATAGCAGTATGACTGGCGTTAGAAGAATCAGTGAATAGGGATGAACAACAGGAGCTGTATATATGTACATTAGAGTGTAGTGGGTTGTAGAGTAGCTCACCGTAGAATGTAGGATAGCAATGGACTTCAGTACATATAGTGTTCAGATGATAAGGTGACAGTGAACTACAGCAATATAGAGTACATATAGATCATTTCCATCATCTCTACTGTGTTCAGCCAGTCTTTTGTTCACATGTAGAAATAATTGGTGAAATAATTTCTGATAATGACACGGCTACCTGTCCTGTCTCGGGCTGAACCCGTGGAGTTTTCTGCTGAGGGCCATTTTCCATTGGCCGATTTGGAGGTGATCGGCAGGCAAGCGGCAGGTAGAGCCACAACAATTTAACTACTCATAGTTCACTTACCAGTGGTTTGTTGTGGCTCTACCTGCCGATTGCCTGCCGATCACCTCCAAATCTGCTAATGGAAAAAGGCCCTTAGTCCGTAATTCATCCGTCTGTCACCAACAAAATACACAGAACAGATAGTGAGAAGACTGAAAGTAGTGTTATATACTGTTTAAAAGTAGTGTGATATTATACCGTTTAAAGAACAGCCATATGGCACTGTATGGACAGAGAACTGCAGTCCTGAGATAGTATAATACAGTAGATGGCGAAGTGAGTGGCAGCGGACTGCAGTATGGTAGAAGACAAAATCACAAATCAGTGCAGTGACAGTGAGTGGTCCGGCAGCGGATTACTGAAGTAGCCTACTACTGTAGTAGTGAGTGCCAATGGACTGCAGGAGGGTAGTATAAATAACAGCTCTGACAGTAGTAGGCTTATATACCGTAGACAGAGCAGTTCAATCTGCTCATTGCCGCTAGGCGCCGCCTGCTGATCACGTGGACGCAGCCCGTCGGCGAGCAGTCAGAAATAGAGCCTGATCACGCGTGACACGCCAGCCAAGTATAAATAGACCAAGACCTTTGAATCGGCCGCCGTCATAGTGGCAGTCCCTCTACCGTCTCAATGCTGCTATATTTACTACGGCCTATGTCTCCTCATTCGGAAGATTTATTACGGCCTAAGAATGGAAGTAGAATTTTTCTGAGATTCTCTCATGCTGATCCTCTCTCATTTTGGTAAGATATTGATGAGAAGGTCTAAAGAAAAATAAGAACTGAAATTGATGTTTTATGAGGTGGTTGAATATTCTGCCAAGTTGACTACCATATAAGGGCAGATGGTATGACTCAGAAAGGCAGCAGGACTGTGTGCAATCCTGTTCAGATATAATATAAAGAGCACAATATAAAAATGCATATTGTACGTATAGAGGTATGCTTTTTTCCTCCTGTGTCTCATAACTCATATCTATCAACCCTATTGAATCTTTTCTATGATAAACCTCTCGAATACTTGTAGCATATATCTAGTCTTGGAAACATGCCATATAATACGTATACACCTGTACATCCACATACAGGTAGCCTTCCACATTGGCATGTCACATCCACATACAACAAAACCTACACTAATGTGTGCGTGGTGCACAAACAAGTCTTCCAGCAGTATACAGCTATCATGAAACATTCCATGTCAACCACAAGACTCCTCAAAGGAGAATATTGGCTTGACTCATTCATCAACACGAGGTACTTCTGAATATTGGCCCACAGTAATATACAACCTGATATGATTATTTGAGGGATGATAATGATACTCCAAGTATAATGTATATCATTTCAAGAGATTTAACGAGATCAAAATATAGCTAATCTCTGGATAAGTTATCTTTGAAAAAGCTCTGTATTCCCTACATTTACCCATTGGATATCTCTGATCTATAACCTCACTGATGCTGTCTCATGTGGGCAGGAGATAACCAGTCCACCCACACTAAGCAACGCTGGGCTAATTAAAAAAGAAGGTTGTGGTAATAGCTGCCTCTGAGTTCTCGTCTTCCCACTTCCCTCATCCACCCACTCACATACCAACATGCCAACCTACCCATTCACCACCAACCACTACCCGTCTCACTACAAGCTGCACTGATATTCTTTGGCTCCCTATACCAATCTCTCAGTCACTATAGCCTAACCAAGTTGATCATATTTTGGTTCTCAATATGACCAACCTAGCTTAGTTAATATTGTATGGTTGGTCAGTAATGAGTTTTAGGTTTTTAAGTCGTTTTGAGTAAGGCATTAGTCATAATTATGTTGTTATGCCTCAGTCGTTTTTGAATACGTTTTTGCAACTTCAGTCTAAGGGTCGGGGCATTTAGATTTTCTGTGTACCCATGCATCACCAACCACTACCTATCGCACTACAAGCTGGAGCTCTCTAAGAGATCGCCTTTAGTAGTAGAGAACACCCCAGTGAGCACAGAACGTTGAATCAACATTGATATCTGATTGTTTATGTTGATTTAATGTTGATCTGACATTGATTCAACATTGGACGAATACTGTGCCCACTGGGATATACCGTTCAGTCGCGAAATAGCAGTAGGCGGCTCTCCAATTTGCCGCCAAGACATGCGCTTATTCAAAGTCCTATTTTAGTGATTATTTTAACGTTTCAAACCCCTGTACCCTCGGCACAAAACCGGCGCTCTTTTATAACCGAAACTGTATGGCATGGTAGGATGTTTCCACAATAAAGTCCATGTAAACCGTTTAGATGCTTGGAACAGTACAATCCCAGTAAGCAAAAAAACAACATCTTATAATGTTATATAACGTTTCGGGAAGGCTCCTTACTATGGCAAAACGTTTATACATTTTAAAACATTATTTTGACGTAAAAACGTTCTTTTTTGTTAGCTGTGATGTTCCTGTGGGCTGAGGACCCGGAAACCAGGCCATACAGATTTGAGTTGAATTGGCGATGCCCTAATATCATTCCTACTGAATGTCGCTCCTCCCAGTAGATGACCCACACTATCAGTGCTGTGCAACCCGTCACGGCGTGACTCAGCAGTGTTCCACAGCAGGTCAGAGCAGCTCTGAGCTACTCAATATAACAACACTGGTGCATCATCAGGAACCCTGTGGTTGGGTTGCAGTGAGAGCCGGTGGTGGCCCAGATAGATTAGTACTGGAAAGCCTTGATGTTTGCCGGGGAGATATGGTGGCTGTAGAGCGGGGTTGGAGTGGTGATACATATGGCTGTGGGTACAATTATGGGTAAGGCTTGTTGGAGGAGGTGCAGTGGGGGGGGGGGGGTAGTGGAAGAGGTGTCCCCGGAGAGGCATAAGTTGCCTTCCCAGCAAATCCTAGTGACTGTTGGTCATGATTGGTGATGGTAATCAAACTAATCTCACGTTGGTGAATACCAATGTGGCCAACTTTGGTGAGTCTTGATGATCACCAGTTTGGCCAACTTTGAGGAGGTTTGGTGACCACCATCATGGCCAACTTTGACATACTTTGATGATCACCAAATTGGTAAATTCGTGAGGGTGGCGAAGAGTTACCACGATTTGCTTGCAATATGATCATCTACCAAGTGGCTGTGTGTCAGTGTGGCCTCTCGTTGGTTAAAGGTTGTCTGATTGGTTACTATAATTATTATATCAGGACATTCATAGCTGGTATTGCAGTAGGCATTCTTTTGACTGCTACAAGTTACAATGTAATCACAAGAAGCAGCGAATCGGCGGACGTCATGCACTTGCAAATAGCGTTATACCTAAATATCTACCACACAATAGAAAGCGTATATGTATGGGTCCTACTATATTTTCTCTGGTGGTTGCCCCCGCCAGCTAACAAAAATACGTTATTTTACGTCAAAGTAACATTTTAAAACTTGATACAACATTATGCCATAGTAAGAAGCCTTAGAGAAACGTTATATAACATTATAAAGTACTGAGAGTTTGTATAACACACAAAACCAGACCCGGTCTGTAAAGTTAAACGTTTTATCAACTTTTACAACAGTTCGGCAGGAGAGTCAATTGAGTAGAATGTATGAAGTGATCAACGTTTCGGTAAATTAATTTACCTTCTTCATTACGAAGTGTTGTATAATGTTTTTGTTTACTGGGCCCTGAGCAAGCCTTGGTGTCTGAGGGAGGGGGAGGGCATAGTCGATGAGGGCCTCTTGGGTAGACCTTGGTGTTGGGGGTGGGAGTACACAGTCGTCGGGCCCCGCTGGGTAGGCTATGGTGTTGGGTGAGAGTATAGGGTGGACCATATGGGTAGGGCTTAATGTTGGGGTGGGTAAATGGGGGCCTCATGGGTAAAGCTTGGTGTTGGGGGTGAGAGTTTAGGGCTGAGGGCCGGTACGACGCACCTGGTGTTAGGGTGGGGATACATGGGGGCTGAGGTCCCCCAAGGTACCATAGAGCAGTGTTAGGGAGGGGGTTACATAGTAGGTGAGATCCTCCTGGGTGGTGTTGAGGGTGGGTGGATCTGGATCTGCTCCTCCCTGATCACAAGGATCAATGTGCAGGCGCTGACTCCATCTGGCGCGGGGCTAATTTGGCAGGCGGCAGCTGGGTTATCTATACAGGCCGCCGATGCCACGCCCGCCTCTAGCATCGATTCATGGTCCCCTGGTATCAGATGCACGGCCCATCCCTACCCCCTGCCCCCCAGCCCCACCCCTGCCGGCCCTTCTGCCCTAGGTCCCTCCCGGCCCTGCCCATCCTGCCCTCCCGATCCTAACCCAACCCTACCCCCTTCAGCGTCTGCTAGTCAGACACAGTTCTAACCCAGACATTTGCTCATATATAAGTATATATATATATATATATATATATATATATATATATATATATATATATATATATATATATATATAGTATTTACCAATTCCTCCGTTCAAAGTCTAATGCTTGTCCTCTCCCTTCCTCTCAATACCAGTCAGCAGAGCAGCCGCTGACCTTGTTACCAATATATTACCCATATATCCATTTTCCATATCCTTAATTGTACGTCCCATTGGCCAATATAACCACAAACCACAGAGTAGTTTCTTATGGGTGCATCGGCCGATAGGAAGTACGAATGGGCTAATGGAAATTGGGCCCTTCTGTATAGGATCCGGTGTAGGCATCATTTTGCAATTGCCTTTCCTGTCTACCCTTTCACAAAATAAGTCACCATGTACTGATACCAATTCAAGCTACCCAGCCCCACATTTACCAGTAGGTCAGTAATCCGGAATCTCTCCACCACACACTAGCTGGTCGTCTCTTGTCTTCCTATATATTCTCTTCATCTTTCCTCGCACTCCCACCATGTGTGCGTTATGGCCATATCTTCCTCTAACCTACCATAGAGATGGCCGGGTTAGGGTCCTAGCTCACTAGGGACCGGGAGGTTCTGACTGAGAACGAGGGATTCCCACTGGAGACAGTTCAATTGACATGCTTTAAATATGCATGGTGTGTTTCAAGAGACTAGAACTGGTGGAGGTCGGGATTATTGGCTCAGTGTTACAAAGACACGTACAAGGTGCTGGGCGAGAAAAATGGTATGTTACAAATACGTTTGGCATAGAGCTTTTTAATGTTTTTTCCCCGGCCCCCACACCCCTGATGATACATGACACGATTCTCGCTAACGGAATTGGAATAAATATATCCCCATTTCACAAACCTTTGAGTGGAAGAGGTACCCTATTTTAGGTAAAAACCTTTTGGGTCTGATATTAAAGACCCCGCCATTTTTTAGAAAACGCTAACAACTCTAAAACGTCACCCTCCCATTGAACAAATCATGATAGGGGCATATCATCAACGACTAATTCCCGTGCATAAATATATCCAAATCTCTAGGCTGTTCTGAGCACCCTTTATGAATGCAAACTCTCAGTAAAGAAGATATTCCATATGTTCAGTATTCACAAACTTTCCTTTGAAACTGTCACCTATTTTGAAAAACATTGAAAGGTAGAAAAATGATATATACCAGTGTATATATTCACTGATGGTGTCACTGCAGACGTGAAATGCGGGTGCTGGGATTTTTCCATACATGGTATAGTCATTATAAATGAGGGTTTACTACGCTTAATTTGCTTTATAATGAAGAAATGCATCCCTAGATTAAACAACACTTTAGTATTCTACTGCCACATTCCGCCCGCTACACAGTCCAATATGCTTATACTACTTTGCCACGTGAGCATTCCGCCCGCTACATAGTCCCTTTTCCATATACTACTTTGCCACATTTCGCCCGCTATATAGTCCATTTTCCATATACTACTTTGCCATATTTCGCTCGCTATATAGTCCGTTTTCCATATAATAAGTTTTCCACAATTTTGCTTTCCCAGATATTCTTAGAAGGTTAACCAAGTGCAACCTAGTTGTAAACAAACAACACGACATAATTGAAGTCACACCCAAAGTTTGGCAAAACCTATTTCTAAATTATTAGGAAGATATATTGATTATTCTCCTCTGCCTATTTTTGCATTATTAGTGACAGTGGTATAGGGTCTCCAACCTTTGCTAGGACAAACTATAGACGCGTCACTATCTCCCTAGTCATTATGAATGCCAATCATTGGTAATCAATACATTGACATATTGGTGTGTTTGTCAATAAAAGCATCCGCTTGTAGCAGCCAAGGGTGCACCTGCTAGGGCACTTTGGCGGTTGTCAAAGCCAAGAGATACTACCCTGTTGGTGATATGGGCAGTGGGAGTTATGATAATGTGCCTCCTGGCAATGCGACCATTGATAGCAAGGCCTGGAGGTTCAGCATACATGCCAAAGCCATTAGACATAAAAGGAACACACTCATGCCATGTACAATAACCTTACCGAGGTGGGAATGTTTTGTCTCCCACTCTATATCTTAAGCCTCAGGACTGTATGTGTATGCCCTCCTTTCTATCCTATTCTAACCATGCATGTCGATGCGTTATAGCCTTTCTTCAATCTCTTGTCTATCTTACATACTTAACACTTCCCTCGTCTTTCCCCTCTCGTAAGCGACATCATATTTTACATTACTAACACGATTGCGTCTACCATTGGGGAGAATGCTATTATACATGTAGGTTCTATTATACAACCACATTCATTGCATATAATACAAGTGTAAATATGCCACAGCTTGCATTCGTGACGTATACATGCCTATAATACATAGTATATGCAACCACGTAGCTCGTTTGTTCTCTAATTTCCTTTGCAGAAGGAATGGCCATGTGAGGTAATTTCTTCTGTTCAGACCCAGAAGGGGCAAAGAAGGCCTGTGTTACGGGGCTTATTAGCAATAGCAATGGCCGGCAGATGTCAGTGGTGATTTCCTTTGGGAGCTCTGCCCTTACAGCCCCCTCATTAGTGGGCATTTAGACCGGGTTACGTCGCCATTTACGTCGCCACGACCCCGGGATGCCCCCTGGAGCCCTTCGTTGGAATGCGAGTTAAAGGGCGCGCTAGGCCAAGAGGAATTATTGATTATTTTACAAATGTATTAAGAGTAATTCTTTTTCTTGAGCTAACATATTAAGGATTCACGTCGTATATTTGGATTGATGCTGAAGAATTCTCATAGACAAGGTGGATCGGTTTGAGATAAACTATTGAGGGGAAGAGGTCGGGGTGAGAGACATTCAGGTTTTAGTGTTGGTCCTGGGCTCTGTGATTTACGATTGAGGAACTCATCATACTCCATACCTAGACGTCTCCTGTGCACAGATAATTTAAATGCCCCGGCCCTTAGTCTGTAGTAGCTATCCCAGGTTGGCCATAGGGACATTGGTCAGGCATGACCAAGTGCTATTCAAGAATGACTAAGGCAAACCAACATTATGACTTATGCTTTACTCGAAAGGTCTTGTCAACCTGATAAAGTTAACTAACCTTGGTTGGTCGTATAGGGAGCCAGAAAATGACTGACTTAGTTAGGCACTATAGTGACTAAGAGATTGGTAGCCAAAGAATATCAATGTCGGGGGCTTTTAGGTCCAAGAATGAACTTCTAGAATATTCGAAATTCAAAAGCATAGCTAGCACTTCCCCATTTATTGACATGGTACTAAAATACCCCTCTACTCTCTTGGGCCTCATTTCTTATCTGTCTTCTGATTGAACCACGCAAGGGGACTGGGACGCCGGAAGTAGCCTGTGCAAGGTATTCTGGTCTTGTCCGACCTGAGCCTGTGACCTTGTAGAGACGCTGGGCGTTGGTGTGGTGTTTTCTATGTGGTTAAGACGTCAGGCCTGACGTTAGCAGCCTGTTGGTTATAGGAAATCCATGATCTTACACCGACTGATTGGGGTGCCAGAGTTTGCATGCCTAGACTCCCCCGACGTAATAGCACCAACACCTACTCAATCTCCTAAAGCTGGAGTTAATACTGATGGGATTTAGGATATATCACATTTAGGTAGGTCTATACTAAGTTTTGGCCGTGCACAGTATTGTATGAGTACTGCATGTATTTAGTGAACCTTTTAACCCCACTTTAGTCACATTCTGATGAGTAGCTCATGCTAATGACCTCTAGCTAATTCGGAAATTACCTATATCCGCTTGGTTGTATTCAAAGTTTCTAGGAAACTCTCCAAATCGTACTCTAGTAAAGATCCGAGTGCAGCAGCGATCTCATTGCCTTACCCGAACGATATGCTCACACAGGCAAATATCAGAGTCAGCCAATGTCGCCAATACTACTCTCATACAAGGGTCAGGCACTGCTGGACTATAATAGATGGGTCAAGGGCCATTCTAGTGAGGGTCAGGCTAGGCTGGACATTCAATAACAGGCTGGACTTTGGCAAATTTGCTTGAAAGTCTGGCCATGCTGGGTCCTCATGCCACAGTCTGACAATGCTGGACTCTTGCAGGCTGAAAGAGACTCTCCCCAGAGTCCAGCATTGCCAGACTATGCCATGAGGATCCAGCATGGCCAGACTTTCAAGCAAGTTTGCCAAAGTCCAGCCTGTTATTGAATGTCCAGCCTAGCCTGACCCTCACTAGAATGGCCCTTGACCCATCTATTATAGTCCAGCAGTGCCTGACCCTTGTCTGAGAGTGGTTTAGGCGACATTGGGTGACGCTGATATTTGCCTCTGTGCTGGTAACAGCTGGAAGCTGCAATCTAATCCGCCCAAACAGTCTGATACTTCTACATGAAGTTATTTCACCGAAACCAATCGGCCATGAGAACATCCTTATGTGCTGGTGTTCGTTAAGTGCATCTAATATCATTGTTGGTCGCCCAACTCTATCTAGGTTTGTTTAGGGGGTGGATAACATGCTAGTCACGATGGTCAAACAGAAGGTGTCCCAGCTGACGTGACATTACGTCTGTCCAATCATCAGAATATTGGGGTGGGCTGACACTGGCTACAGCCTCCTGGTAGTGCACCAAACATCCAAATAGACACCCAGGTAAACTAGATAGTAACTTGATTGTGTAATCAATGATTGAATAGGTTATCCTTAATGCATCTGGGCCATATATAGTCATATGTGTGTATATGAATGGGTTGGTAATTTCCTACAGCGGTAGGTCTCTGAATCATAGGCTAGGTGAGCATGGATACCTCACTAAATGATTATTGACAAACAATCAGGCAAACACTAGTTATTATTATATGCATACTTGTCTGCAGTCAAAGCATAATGGTCACGTTTGTTCAAGTTCAAGTTTCGAGTTTGGTAACATTTATTCAATCATAAGTTCAACGGTTTTAATATCAATATCAAATCCATTTGTGCTTATAAGCATATATAATAATCACCCTGTGCTGTATATGAGTATACCCTTGACTTAGTCTTCTGAGCCATATATGATCTTATGTGAATAGGCTGCTCTATGGCAGGAGTGCCAGTTTGCTCATTAAAATGATCGAATCTTTTAAAATGGTTTATGACATTTATAATGATTTTGATTTAATGCTATGTATACATTTTTATATGATCTAATTTCTAATATACATACTAATTTCAATCTAATATCTATTATACAATTTTACAATTTAATGTATATATATATGGATACATTTTTATAAGTTAACATGTAGCCTCCCACAAGGTTATAATAAGGACATTACACCACAGGACAATACAAAAACTCTGTCGTAGTTATCAATAAAGCAATGGATATCAAGCAAACCCTCGCTTGTCTGCTTTCATGAACAACCTTAAATCAAATCTTCATATGGGGCCTCTATCTAGAGACCCACCAACTGCATGCACAGCTGTCACTGTCACCACAGCCTTGACAGCAGAGTGTGTTACATAGGGTCTCTGCAGTGACAGAGGTGCCACTGACCTGACTGATGGTCTTGATACCAGGGGATCGGCCCCAAGTGCCCCCTAAGCACCATACAACCTCCCTCTAGGCCCTGACGACCCACAGTCCTCCCATTAGGCTCACATTGTGCCTTAACCCGTTGTTTCCCATCCTATTATGGGATGGTAGGGAGGCAGGAGGGAGGTGGGTAGGAACAATGGTGGATTCCTACTATAGAAATCCTCATGTCTCATCGCCATCCATTATGAGCGTTCTGCTTGGTATTTGGTGCCACAAGAGCCATGAGGATTCCATGACAGAACCATTGTTTGTTGTCTGTGTTCGGTGCTTTTCATATTAGCATTCCAATTTGTATGAGGAATTAAAGTTCAATGTGGATAGCATTTTTACATTTGGAGAACAGAGAATAGACACCATACCTGTCATTGTATTCTGCCTTGGTCTGCCCCGGTCCATGACATTGCCCAACACGAACAGTACCGTCTACTTGTCTTGGGATGGATCGCTGCCATTTATTGGTTGGCTAGGGCTGCCGTGACCAAAATACTAATCCCTCATCCTCTAGAGCGAGATCTATAAACGACAGGTAGGAGTGAAATAAAGCAGACATCCCAGCTAACAAAAATACGTTATTTTACGTCAGAATAACGTTTTAAACGTTATACTAGTATAGTAGTTTGCCATGATAAGGAGCCATAGGGAGACGTTACATAACGTTGTATGACGTATTTCGTTCACTGGGATGGTATATTCTAAAATGCTCAAAAGCAAAACGCCATCATCCCCTCTAGCTCAGCATTTATTGCACTCCCTCGAAGTGGTATTTATCTTACACTGTGTGTATCTATACTTTGAGCAGAACCGCCTTGACGGGGAGCAGCTCATATGTTATATAGGCCACCCTGCTGCAGGGCACCGAGCACTGTATAATCTAGGTCACCTGATAAGAAGGCAACACTGACGAGGACTGATAGACCTCTCTTATTGCACCTTCACCCTACTACCTATTCCCAATCCATAACCCCTCCTTCACCCACCCCCACCCCTGCCCACCGCCTACTCCGACAGGCGAATCACACCTCCCCAGACCACATGTCATCCATCGAGGCACTGCAGGCAAATAATGCAGTCACACAGTTGAGTGCCTCCCCTGCCCACTCAACCTCCCACTATACCCAACTCATCAGGCCGACCTTCCATCCACTCATCACCACCTATACTCGCCTGTCCACCCACACCTCTGCCTCCAGTCTCCTATTTATCTACTCCAACCTTACCCCCACCGCACCTCCCTGTGCCCTCCCACCTCTGTCCTACTTGTTCCCTTATATCACTGCTATTGTCACAATGAGATTCCAGCACTAAAATAACTCATACCTTTCTCACATTTCAATTTCTTTTTCTGGTGGGTCATATCCTGATTTACTATGTTTAATGAATCCAAATTGTTCGTGGCTGCTCTTCTGACTCCATATTTAGCCGTCCTTGTGGCTTCTCCTTTAACTCCAATATGCTCCCTTGTGGCTTCGCCTTCAACTGCAATATCCTTCCTCGTGGCTCCAATAACCTCTTGTGTGGCTTCTCCTGTAACTCCAATAGTCTAACTTGTGACCTCTCCTCTGACCTCTCCTCCTCCGATAGCCTCCCTGGTGGCTACTTTTCTGACCCACCAGCCTCCATCATGGCATCTCAGACCCCATCACCCTCCCTCTTGGCTTCTTGGCTTCCCATTTGACCTCTGATCTGACACCCAGTGGCTTCC
This sequence comes from Harmothoe impar, assembly GCA_947462335.1. Taxonomy (NCBI): domain Eukaryota; kingdom Metazoa; phylum Annelida; class Polychaeta; order Phyllodocida; family Polynoidae; genus Harmothoe; species Harmothoe impar. Next base: position 38,563,514 of record OX381710.1, read on the forward strand.
TTCTGGCTTCTCTTTTAGCCCCATACCTAGGCTCCCCTCTGGGGTCCCAGTTCCCATCTTTGGACCCGTTTTTGGATTCCCATTTCGCAAATCTTTTGGGTTCATTTTTTCGACTTGTATCTCACGATTGCTCTATATTGGTTCTTTTTTGGTCGCTTCTTTCTCTATGTAAGTGATATCACCACACACGGTCTGTATCCATACATGCCCTATCAATGACAGCATCCAATAATGGTGTTTATTCTATTTACAATATTGGTACCTATTCTAGTCCTATCCGCAATAAACGATATGTAACAATATTGACATATTACATATATTGACATGATATAACACCAGCGGATAGGTGGGTATATGTGGGCTGTTGCCGGGGGTCATTAGAGACAGTCAGTGTGATTGGGTAGATAACACACACGCACGTAGTATATGAGAGCAGTGGTGTGGATGGTGGGTTTTATTGTCTCCCACATCCTGCTCGTTGTGATTGGCTGAGTAAATGGTTCCAGTGTTCGGAGGCATGACTCAGCAAAATGTGCTTCATACATTCAGGGCAATGGGGTGTAGGCCTATACAATATTACACAACAATATAATAGGGCTCTTACAATAAGAGATGCCAATGAGAAACAATATGAAGATACCACAATCATTTTGTTAATAGAGGCTTGCTAGCTAACCATATTATCAAATCTGTTGATTTGTTGAATGCCATTCTGAGATTCTGTGGAAACTATCGTTAATGGATAAGCGTTCCCTGGGATACTAACCGCAAGCCGCATAACAAATAGAATATTATATTTAATATTTGCCTTTTGTTTGTAAGGGAAATGCAAACATTTATGTGCAAACATAGAACTACATACTAATTTCAGCCACAGTTCTATAGAAGGCACACCCAGTAAACTAGCTCAATGGGATGGGAGATGACAACAAAGGGTGGATAGACTTTAGGAGGGTGGTTGAGAAGTGCCATGAGCCCTATCCCTCTGTCAACAGCTGCGCCGCCAGTGGCAGACTCAGACTTTGGAGATTCCAGTCCCAGATCGGCGCCACAGCCATTTCCGCTTCGTCTTTCTGCCCTCTTCCCCCCATCCCTCGATCGACGCGCCCTACAGGGTAACACTACCTAGCGGTGACTGCAGCAACCTCCCCACCTTCACGCTCTCAAACAAGACGCCTTGACGTAAGTCAGACGTAACATGCCGTAGACGGGGACGTGTTGCCACACAGCATGAGCAGTCACAGATTATACACATTATTGACGCTAGATAGCATCCCAAATCCCCATGGCCGCTCCTCGCCCCGGGTATACATGGAACGCACTGCTGCTCTGCTGGGTGCTGCTGGACAAATGAGGGGAGATGTGGGCTGGGGAGGTTGGACTAGGATGGAGGAGAGCAGAAGGGCTACAAGAGGTATACGGAAAGGCATTTATGTTGTGTTCATTTCATACCATATCCGTCAAAAACCAATATGTTTTAAAAAGTGAATGTATTCAGTCTGATTACAAAATACATGATTTGCAATTGTTTTGGGAGAATACTTACCAGAATCTCAAAGGGAAAAGATTATGGAAATTGTTAAGTTCTGCACAATTGTTTACGCTGCATATTCCGTGGTCCATGGGCAGTGTGACATGAAAGAAAACTGTGCATGCACTACGTCTCAATTTCACGTGTTCTTCCTGGTCCGTTGTCGCAAAGCATGCACAGAACAGATGGATATGCCCGATAGACATGACATGGATACTGCCTATTTGGGTATCTCATTTTTTATGGCTTGTCTTTCTGGCCTTGATACTGACACTACGCACTTCATGTTTTACCTCAGTTATCGCTCGTTTTTGTCCCTTTGTCCAGATATTATTATTGGAACGTGATATTACTAACCAAAGACGCAACGCATGGGGCATACAGGACCTGGATACCTATGAGTGGATGGTGATGGGACCATGAATTTTTGTTTCCTTTTTTTCTGCAAGGGGCTATTTTCCTGCAAATGGTTGTAACTATATTTCTATATTGAACTGTATCAAACCTACGCGACTTTATTTTCTATTCTATAGATACACTTCCCTTATGTAAACAACTCATTGAGTACCATTGAGCAGCCCTGAGCAGTTCCAACTACAATGAGATCAGGCACTGTATGTATTGTAGCTATATTTCTCGGGCAAAATCATTCTGTAGCTTTGTGGCTGCAACCTCTGTCTGAACCCACCCAGCTAGCCGTACAGTCTATTTCCACAAGTCAATTCTGCTTCTTTACTTCCTCCATCCTGGGTCGGACTGGAGTGGGAGGCCATGGCCCCTGTCTGTTGCAGACCTGGCTAGACATGCTATTACTCGGTAGGTCATACTAACCATGAAGGTGAATGAGGTGGGGGTAGGGGAAGGAGGCACGCAAACTACTCCATGTACAACCATGACCTGACCAAACATGGAGGGCTGCACTTCCTGCTCGTTAAGGAAGGTTAACGCCGGTGAATAAGCGAGCACAGTCCTTAAGATATAGAATGCGGCAAACTTTTCAGTTTTTAACTTTTATTTCCCATTCTGTTGTCTCCCCAGAATGACACTGGTAACCGCCAGTATGACCTTGAACTTAAATTTTGATGGGTTTGGGCAATCCCTGCCGTTAGGTTGGAACACGTGAATAGGAACCAGAAAGTATGCTTCTTCAAATTCAAGTTCAATGCCATATTGGTGGTTACCTGTGGAAGCCAATGGGGACGAACATATCTCATCAGGACCAAACTCATTCCATCAGCGCAGAGAGGGAAGTCTGAGGTTTGTATATATATATAGTGGCTGGTAATCTAGGCTGATATTCAAATTGTGATAAAAACTCGACATAGACACACCAGCCATGACATCGCCACACAAACCATAGAGGCCATATCTCTCACAGGGGCTGGGTAAATCCACTCAACAGAAGCCAACAAGTCCCTTACCCCATAGTCCAATTGTCATAGTCATCTAAGGCCACCACCCCCTCTCCAACCAGCAGCGGCGCATTGGGGCCTTTCTTTACTGCAGCGGCCCATCTGATGGATGACTGGTCAGTAGTTAGTTGTCGGGGGCCCAGGGGGAGCCACTCACAACAGGTTGATTGGGTTATCCGCCTGCAGGGGGCAGTGTGGGTAGTGAGGGGCTCATTGCTGCTCGTGAGCTGCTCGTCCCACACCACCCTCACCCTCTGGTAGAGTGCTCTATATGGGTAGGATGTGCGGATAGGGTCATAAGTCTGTGTGGACGCACGGGGGAAGGGAGAGGGTCGAAGGGGAGGGTCAAGGGTCGAGGGTCGAGGGTCGAGGGGAGGGGGGAGAGGGGAGAAGGAAGAGGGGAGAGGGGAGAGGGGGAGAGTGGAATGTGGAGAGGGGAGAGGGGAGAGGGGGGAGGGGAGAGGGGAGAGGGGAGAGGGGAGAGGGGAGGGGGGAGAGGGGAGAGGGGAGAGGGGAGAGGGGAGAGGGGAGAGGGGAGAGGGGAGAGGGGAGAGGGGAGAGGGGAGAGGGTGAAGATGGAGGAAGGGGAGAGGGAGAGGGAGAGGGAGAGGGAGAAGGAGACGGAGAGGGAGAAGGAGACGGAGAGGGAGAGGCAGAGGGGGGTTAGGGGAGAGGGAGGGGGAGAAGGGGATAGGTATTGTGAGAGGGGAGCGAGGAGAATAAGAGAAGACTAGAACAAAGGGTCAAATTTCAAGATTATGGGGACATTGAAACTCTTAAGTACTAAAAACGTCATAAAAATAATTTTAAAAGCGCCCTGGGCGCTTATTACGTCGAATACGGTAGTAAGTTCTAGAGGAAAGCAGCCAGGCGAAGGGGAAGGCGAGAGGGAGGTTACAGAGGGGGTATTGGAGGGAGAGCCTACTACTTGGGAAGGTAGTGTAAGGGAGGCTGAGTGAGGAGTTATGGGGGGGGGGGTGGCTGGAGGGGTACAACCTACAGGGCCAGTTTAAAAAAAAAGTTTTATTAGGTTTAATAGATACAGTTACATCGAAATAATGATGTGAAATATATCTAAACCTAGCACGGGCGCATTGCCCTACTTCCGCTAGGACAGGTCTAATACGTGGCTGATGACCTGACGAGAACATCCGCCATCTGCTGAGCGCCATTTGATGGTTGGTGACTACAGCCTAACCTCCTTTTAATCGTGTTGATTTTTCACTCCTATTTACTATACAAGAGAATTATACATTGTGTTCATTAGTCGTGTCATATTGACATCAGACATAATAATGTAAAAGGCTGGGCTACTCCGCAGGTCTTAATCTAATCTTTGTCTATATATCGCCCATCTTATATGGCTATCCATGTTTATGATATTAGCTTAGAAAGCTTACACACGCATAAAAGTGAGCGTCACTGTCGCCGAGAGCACTCTCACCTGATGGCCTACTTTCAGGTGAGAGTGCTTTTGGCGACAGTGATGCTCACCATTCTGAGTGTGTACAATCGACATTCCTATTCCGGACGGACAATATGCAGTGGTTTCTAAGTCAATGAGTGGTCATTTAGATGCTTATACCTGTCTGGATGGTCATTGGCGGTCATCCCTATGCTACCTAATGCATGCTGCTACTATTCTGGGAGAAAATAGTGGCCATTCAGGCATCTGATTCCCTTTGCTAATGGTGCCATCTGGCTTCACAATTCTCACTAGTGTGTTTTGGCGATGGCCTACAGTGCAAAGGATGGCATGACAGAGCCACGACCACCACATTGCCAAGTACCTCTTAATATTAATGAAAATTGAGTCGGAATGGCAGGATGTGTAATGTGGACCTTATCTTTTATGTATTTGAGGGGCATTTTAGTGACGAGAAAATGGCGTACGTCCAAGGCCACATAATAGATTAATACCATGTTTTTGTAAGCACCAGTAGATTCTTTGGCTATAAGCAATTACCCATTATACTATGGCATTATACGAAATAAAAAAAAGCGCCCTAAAATAATACAATAAAATTTAGCCAATTTAGATGTTTCCTATCATTATTTCATGCAATATGAAATAGACCGAGAGGAAAACGGCAGTAATGTCTGTTGTACCTGCTTATCTAATAGCCCTTAATAAGACATGTTATGTATATACAATAAGAATCCTTCTTTGTGACCTCCCATTACCACCAGAGGGCAGCAGTACCCAAATGGTACCATATGGTAAACGAGACAGACGCCCCATCCCTTACTCACCTCGTACATACAAGCATAAAGAGGCCAGGGGTCAGGCCACCAGTTGTCCCCACTGTTTAGCCTCGCCCACACCAGGGGGCGTAGGCGGGTCCGGCGTTGTAACGGGTATTGAACGCGTCACGTGACACCAATCTCGTTTTATTTTCCTCACTTCCGGTGGTGGGATTATTGATCGGGACGCTGCCGCTGGGTGGCGCCACAGGTCGATGTGATGCCGGGATAGGCCGGTAGAGGGCAGGCTGAGCCGGTTTCCGCTGGGCCCCTGGGCTAGGGGTCGGTTTTGACAAGTAGGGCCCATCCCTGCCCAATCCCCAGTAATTTAGCATTGGTGGTTGCCTTAGTAGTAAGATTGTCGGACACACAGTGGGAGAGGTAATCTCTGCACATCTGTGTTCTGCTATTTTGCTACTTGCATGGGGTTGTCTATATGTATGGGTTGGGATTTTGTGTCTAGGAAATTATACCAGTGGCTGAAAGTGTTAAGCTAGATAAGACATGAAGTCGTCCCAATGCACAATTCCTAAAAACAGAAGAAGACAATTTTAGATAGGGCACCTAGCTTGTTATATTATCCAACATTTGAAGACGCTCATGACCTTCACAACATACAGGAGCATGCCCAGCTAGCAAAGAAAACACGTTATTTTACGTCAAAATAACGTTTTAAAACTTCATATAAAATTATGCCATAGTAAGGAGCCTTAGCGAAACGTTATTTAACGTTATAAAATGTTGTATAGCTTACTGGGTGATTCCCATATAATTATAATAAATAAAAGTCACCGTCACATAATTATGCACACTTTGTACTCTGCCCACAATTTTTTCATGGACACCCACATATTTTTAATTATGCAGAACGTGTACATTGTTTAACCTCAAATAGACCCTACTAAAATATAGTGAACTCTAACATGTACACTTACATACATGTACATGCAAATGTTAAAAAAGAAAAAAATCCAAATGGAAGTTAGGCCTACAAGTATTAAATAGGGGCAAACTATTCCATCGCCACATATGTAAAATGTAGCTACAACACACGAGCGATGACATACTACCAATATCATCATACTAATTATCATATTTCTATTCCCTTTTGAAGGCGAGATGGGGCACACGGCGTCGTTGGAGGCTGTGGACGATCCTGACGGCCTCGGGGACGGCGAGCACCGCCCAGCACCCACTAGAACCACGCGGACGCACCTCATCTGCTTGTCCCGTGCCCACAACAGGTTCGCCCTCAACCTCTACCAGGAGTTCGCCAAGGATGGCAAACGGCCTGGTAACCTCATGTACTCTCCGCTCAGCATCGCGCTGGGCCTGGGCATGGTGTACCTGGGGGCGCACAACAGCTCACAGGAGGAGCTTTACAAGGCGCTGTTCCTCAGTGAGGTCCAGGAGTACCATTTGCTGCCCGCCTTTGCCGCTATGCACTGGGACATGCTGCGGTCTTCCATGCCCAAGGGCTGCATTCTCGAGGTGGCCATCCGCCTCTTCGCCCAGACTGGACACCGCATGAAGAGGCTTTACGACGACATCTGCACCAGTTACGAAGTCTGTCGCTTGCGACATGCTAACTTTGCAACGAGGCCAGACTTGGCGAGAAACGAAATCAACAAGTGGGTGGAAGACCGCACGCAAGGCCGCTGTAAGGATGCACTGCCACTTGGAGTCATCGACCGTGACACGCGACTCTTCCAGATCTGTGCAATCTACCTCAAGGTGCAGTGGTTTCACCCGTTTGATGTCAAGAAGACCCGAAAGGCCCAGTTCAACCTCCAGATGAAAGAGACTCTGGAGGTCAACATGATGAACCAGCTCAACACGTTCCGCTTTGGCACACTTGGCAAGCTTGGTTGTGACGTGCTGGAGTTACCTTGCACCAATGGCCACCTCCGCATGTATATCTTCTTGCCGCATAAGCAGGACGGCATCAATAAGCTTGAGAACAAGCTCACTCGAGCCATCATCGAGTCCGTGGAGGATGTCATCCACGAAGAGCTCGTTGATGTGCACATCCCGAAGTTCCGCTACGAGCTGGGTTTCAGCATGAATGAAGTTCTGGGTAAGATTGGCCTCAAGGATGTCTTCATCCATGGCAAGGCAGACTTATCGGGTATCGATGGCACCAAGGAACTACATCTATCGAAGGTGTTCCACCATGTTATAATTGTAGTTGATGAGGCAGGGAACGGTGGCGGCAGCAGTGCCCACAATACATCTGTTCATGATGTGGGTGATTCTGACATCAAGGGACAAAAGACCTTTAAAGCTGACCATCCGTTCTTTTTCTATCTCCGGGATGACCGAACAGGGGCCATTCTGTTCATGGGACGCGTGGTGAGGCCAATGTTTGTGTCATGAGCTTTGGCCACCTTTCCCCCCCTCCACCCTCTGACCACCAGCCACCCACCAGTCACCTGCACCCACTGCCTGCCCCTCAGCCCCCTCCCAGACAACCTCAACTCCATCTACCGAAACACACTGCACCAGAGGGGCAGGTGTTGCCTGCCACCCCTTCCACACCCATACTGGTTCCAAGGATATGCTAGAGGGTTGTAATGCTAAATATAGGAGACCTGAACCCCACAAACAATAATGATCATAGCAATTAGGTATCCTCTTATCAACAACTGAAGACTAGACCATAACACTCACTGCTTGTCAGTCTGCCTTTTGGTCTATCTTCCTATCTGTCAGTGTGTGTGTCTGTTTGTTTAGAGTCTCTCTGTCTGTCCACAACCATGGTCTAGTTATAACCAAACTGACAACGATCCAAACCAATACACTCCTGTTCACCCGAGCAACTCAGCATATACTAGGACCTCTCAGTTTGAGCTGTAGTGAGTTAGTAATGTGCATGACAACTTCTAGTGCTGTACAGCTCACATTGCCTATGACCTCAACCCACTGCTGTTCCTAGAAAATAGATTACTACCTAGCGGGTTGGTACCTACATGCAATGGCCAGTCACAGCGTAATTGGTCTACCGTTGCCTTCAGAGACATTTCCATTGTTTTACATACTATAGAATATTTCTCCTCTCCACTTACTAGTCACTACTTCGTATTGCTCTGTTTATATTTACGGACTCTCTAGTTCTCCATGACATCATTCTTATCGGACTGATGCAATTTCCGCCCTTACAATTCTGGATTACTAAACAAAAGGCCGATTCAGGTTTTCAAGGAAAAATAAGAGGTTCCATTATACATGACTGTCATTCATATGCCCCTACTCTTTTTGCTCTCAGTTAGCCATTTTCTTCGTTTTAAAAGCCAAGAAAACACTAAATTTGGTTGACCAATGTTGTCAGGATAGTTAATTGAGATGAGGAGGACATGCGATGACTGTAACCAGTAACGTTTTGATTCTAAGCTCAATTTGGAATTTTATAAATCATATTGTAATTATGCATACGCAGTGTGGGTGCCTAACTTAGCATGATGCTATATAGAATAGTATGTACACATATTCATATTAATTTGGTTGGATGTGCGTTTAAGTTCAGTGTGAAGTGTTGACATGAGGATGAGGTGCGTGATATATATAGCAGCTTTCTTTATTATTGTGATATTTATTGCTTAAGTGATACGAATTTACTAGGGTAAACAGGTATTCGTGGACTGATAGAAAACGCTGTTTTATTTTAATACAAAGATGGTTCTTCCATGGGCAAAGGCACGATATGAAAGGTTTATTTGAAGAATCCTGTATCCCTATGTAGTATCACACTGTTTACATTGTAGTTGTTAACCGCAACAATTATGTTATAATTGCTCTTATTATCATTACTGCTAGACACTGCTGTTTTAGCGTTTGAGGCATTTTTGAAGCAGTGTTTAATAGTGTTTAAAATGATGCTAATTATTGCTAATATTGATGAAAAATATAGCAATTTTTGCAGCACCATAATCTCTAACGGCATGCATATGGCCCCACCAAGGATTGGTATTAATCACATAATCAGGGCTAGCAATTGGTATTCCATAAATCTTGAAAGAGATAATTCAGAGTCAGAACATATCGTTGAATACCAATTAAAATTAAAAAAAACAGCAAATCGTTTACACCATGCATTTCCATATTATCTAAATGCAATCTAAATATTAATAGCCGTCTTTATTGATGGAAAGAGGCCAAGGTTAGGATACACCAAGCAAATAGTGGCAGCAGTCCAAATGGTTACTGTATTTAAAAGGAATACACTTATTAAAAGTATACAAAAATATATATATGTGCCACCCAAAGAGATAGGAGGTAACGAGTGGTCATGTGACCGGGTGTGCCTCTCCAGTGTGTGCCTAAAGCGCTTAACATTAACCATTCAAATATTTTTGTGCTAAAGAGAAAATAATGTTGAAAAAGTACACCTTTTGTGTGCACTACGCCATAATGATTTCGTAGCAATATGTAATAGTGTTATTTTTGTTGAATTATAGGATTTTGATTGTTGCGTTGTAAGCTTCATCAGCTTCATTTGATTTTGTATTTATTTGTCACTATGTAGTGTATTTAAGGTATACCTACTGCTTACATTATGGAAAAATCATCGCAAGAACAACAGATAAACATCTAACCTGAGAGTGGTGCTAGGTGACTTAACTTAATATCATATGTTCATGGGATTACACCCCTAAACAGACTCCAAAATCAAACAGAGAGCGGCCAATGAAACAAGTATATGAGTATTACATCCTCATCACTTAAGAAAGGGCTTTTCCTTAAATATAAAAATAATGTAGTAAGCAAGGTATCAGTATCATTTTGTTTGCAGAACAGAAGAGGGGCCTGCGGTTTGGATAATGTAGAGCTGAGGAGAAAAAAACCCAGATATTATTCCCTTGACAGTTATGTACCATGTGCTTTGTGGCTAGTATCCATATCCATGTAGCTTATAGTTAGGGCACATGCAGTGTTAACATTATTTAATCAGTGTGACATAAAAACAACCCTGTAGTAATGTAGCATCCACGTTGTAAATTGTAAATTCGTTGGCTGTGAAAAATGCTTTTGCATCCCCTTTATGGGATGACGGAAAATGTGAGGGATTGTCATCAAGGTGAATTTGTACATATGATAATATTTAATGGTATCAAAATAGCCGTAATTGTACAAAAAAGGTGAGATCCCGATAGGCCCATAAAATTGCTATTTATGCTTCACCCCTTCTAATGCCACCCTACTACATATTGATGCAACGCAAACAGGCGATTCAGGTTTCAGATACCCAATATTAGATATGAAATACTAATCTTATTTTAGGTCCATTTCCCCTTTTTAACAAGACACTCGCATGAATTGGAAACATGGCACGATATGCACATTCATACACAAATTACACAGTCATAAACTACACAGACATTTACCTGGTAATATTTATTCATCATAAACCATTTCTATTGAATAACGATTGAAAAGATGTCCACATAGTATGCATATATATTAGTTTTGATCAGTGTATGTTCATATCAATTTTCACTTGCCTAATGGACCGTCATTTTGACATGTCAGTACAGGCAATGACGTTTGACGTCATAGCGGAGCGGGAATTTGATTGGTTAAAATCAGATCTGTGTTCAGACTGTATGCGCACAACCAAACGAAGAGACCAATAGGAGGCTTACAGGTGACGTCATTAGTCACATGACCCTATTTCAAATATTCTGAACATCCTTTCAATATCGATAAGAATAATTTGCCCTATTGCCATTTGAAAGGGCCGAGGTCTAATTTAAACTCAGGCTGAAAATCAGGAGTATGGAAAATATTCACATATTCGCATGCGCGGATGACGTCACCATAAAGCCTCTATAATTAGAACTGGTATTCAGTTACACTTGAGCAGATAAAAAACCAAAACCCTAGCTGGTCACTTGCGGGTATGAGTATTTAATTACTATTGTTGTTAATGTAGATTGTTGTACATTTTGCTGGCACAAAATGTTTTAGATGGTAAAAGTTGTATAGATGATAACTTTAGTCCTACTTGGAGATTGCTATAATCGCTAATTATAATCATTGATATCATTATGATAATCACAGTTTGTTGTGAGCATATTATTATGTACTATTGGACAGATAACGTTTGGTCTTCCCACAGAAGGAGGCATTGAGGTATGGAGCAAGGTAATCCCATTAAGCCACCCTGTTAAACCATAGGTGACATGACACTATGGTGATGGGAGAGGATATCTCTAAGGAAACAATGTGATATCTGTATACCCGGATTGTGGAACATACCGTTAGCTTGGCTTTATTGCTCAATGGTTTTATTTTTTGGAGCACATGTTCGCAAAAAACACAGCTAGTTTTCATTATACAAAAGATCCTAATGATGTCCAAGGCAATTGGCCAGTTTCGGTATGATCAGGGAGTTTATACTACGTATATCATTATTATGGTTTTTCATATCGATAAAGAGGGCGCGTATTTTCAAATCAGACGGATCGAAATTGAATCAACATTATTTTGTCTGAAGATAAGGTAGTATTTGTATAACACAATTTCTGAAACCAAGGAAACACCTATATCCAAAATAGAGGGAACCATTTTCTGTATAAAAGTATCATACATTAGTGTATACATGGGTTCTAAAATATGAGATCGAATAAATAGCTTTCATGTTATTTGTGTCAAAGATGATCAAATAATTAATTTGATTTAAAAACTATCGGGGGGGGGGGGCTAACTAACCTTATAAGGAATTAAAGAAGAATCAACATACCGTATAGGCTTGTCATAGAACTGTGTTGTTTAGATGTGCTACAGTAAATGACCTACATTGAATGTATTATAAAGAAGCCATGGGTTCTTTTGGCCCTAGTTTATTGCAGATTTTGCTGTTACAGATTAGTTTGTCCTTTTTGTAAAAGACACATGAATGTCGAGATGTCAAAGTCTGTCCTTCTCATGCTCAACTCTTTATTCACTATTGCATCCATGTATGTGGGCTACTCATGTACACATAACTATATTACTATAGTATGTGCACCTTAAGGCTATGGGTTCTGTGTTACTTCATCCATCCTCTATTACCGATGTTATATTTAAGTACTGGGCCTACACAGGGCCTAGTTTGCTGTGTTTAGCTTTTCGCGGTCTGTGATAGTGTGGGAAGCCTGGTGTTTGGCCATAGGTGGACCAATGGGAAGGTAATGACAAAGGAGACCATATTCCTGTGGATGCCAGCATTGATTTATTTTATTGAAGTATTCCTTCATGTGGATGGGAATACATTCAGTTGTGTGTTAGCTTCATAAGGGACGCTTCCGTTACTATGCTATGAGACAATATAGTGTGTCATAATATTAATTTTTCACAGTATCTAAATATTGCAAGTTGATCATTTTTATAATGCAATGTTTGAAAGCAAAAATTGTTCAGAAATTCCTCGCTGTGTATTTCAAGGATTGTGTCCTCATTATTTATGTGAATCAAGACGGTTTTGGAGAATACTGATGTACTGAATTTAACCGATATGAAAAGACTGAAGCTGGAATCCAGAGGCAATTTTATTACACTGACATGAGTAATCCCTGTAGAAACGATTAACTAGACACACAAATATGCTTGTACAATATAAGAGGCCATAGCTGATGCTGAGTTGGAGGGGAGTGTTTCCATGTTGATAGATACGTGTTTAGTTACTGTAGATATAACAGGAAAAGACAATGTCATGATATTTGAAGCCGTCTTCGAATGCATTTAATTGGTCCTCATTTGTGGACGCCTAACAGAAAAGGCCCCTCATTTAGGCTCAACTTTGCTCAATTTTGTTATCTCGTAATGAAAGGGAAAGAAGCATTATTATATCCATGTACATAATATACATACATATTTAGAATGGGTATATTCTATAGGTATGAATTACTGTGTTCTTGATTGTTTGTAAGGAATAATCTCCCTCATCCCAAAACAAAAGGAGAGGAATGTCCATTGTTACCCTTCAAGGCCTCATTTCTGTCCAGTATATTTTCAAGCATCTATTTTTTGCACCGGTGACTATCGAAGATGAAGTGGGTCAACGCAACGCAACTCAACTCAATCAACCACCAAGGAAACCAACCAACCAAACCAACTGCCTTTCTGAGTCTACAGTGTCTTTATCAATGCCATTGTTACTTTATTGACAAGTAGGAGGTCTCTGGTGACAGGTGATCTTGGTGTTGTTAGCAACTCCAGTCTTGTGTCCCTATTATATGTACATGTACAGAGGTCGGCGTATATGTTAACCTAGACCTCCTCCTCCTACAGACAAATGCTCATTTCTCATTCTTCATCGCGTAATCTAGTGTCATTTGGGTTCAGAAGGAAATAAAAAACTATGATTACAAAACTTGGTTCTTCGCACTTGTTGTTCTTCCCATCCCGATTCTGTGCTCTGCCTGTGAAATATAGATTGTTTTCATTGAATACCAACTTATTATCAATACACCTAAATACTCAGTCTCCCGAAAGTCATGCAAGTATAGTCACGTATCTTATCCCTTTGGTTACATATCCGACTGTCTCGTAACTTATCCTACACACCGGTCACGTACTTCATCTCCAAGGTCAGTTTAGTGCAATAAAAAGATAGACATTAATAGGGGTCTTCATAATATTATGTTCTTCCTGTGGGCAAGGGTGTAGAGGATATAGCTCGATGAATTTGCCATCTTTCTACCAGGCTTGTGAAGAAAAGTACATGGAATATTTGAAAACCAAAACGTCACGTATCTCACAATTTATGTCATATATATATATCTTACCTTTTAACTTTAAGGTAGAGGGTAAAATACGTGATGTTTCAATCTTTCGGATTCCCCTGTTCTGTGCTTCAATAACATGATAAAAATACATTGAGATATCACACTATCATCACTTTTGGCGGTGATGTAATAGATAGTGTTATGTTGATTTAGATCAAGGCTCAATATGTTCAATCATATGTAAAGTATCGATGTATTTAAGATTAAAGTAGCCATGACCCTCGCTATATTGGGAGCACTCTGTGGCCTATATTATCACACCCAGTGCTATTCTTCCTCTGTGATGTGGATTTGATGTGGAGCACACGAGGCCCCCCCTGGTGTATTGAAACTGCAACTTAACATGAAACTGATTAAAATGCTGCCATCTGGAGAAGAAGAACGACTTTACACAAGATCCTTTAAATTTTGCAAATAACATGTGATTTTAATACAGTACGGTATTAACATTAGATGCTGTCAATAAGGCCCGTGGCTATATGACAGGCAAATAGTATTCCCCTTATAATGTGTGTGGGAGTGATGCACATCTTAGTATTGTACGATGCCAGAAGTAGAGTGTAGCAGATGCAGGGAAGTCGGAATAGTTTGCAACTTTGCCACTAGGGGGCCATACCAGCAGTCACTGGCGTCAGAGGTATGACTCAGATGTCCACCAAATTTGACAAACCATCCATTGTGCCCCTTCCCTCTTCAGTGGATATTTGATAATTACTTATTTCACCTTAATGAGTGACCTGACTTGAGCAATAGGTATATATTACTATAGCAACTGATGAACCACCACTTTATGTCTATTAGATCTTCACACAGAATCGTCGGTAATCATATATTTTGCTACACAAGGACAACAGTGGTTAAAGTAGTTTAATTGGAATAAGAGGCCTTTCAATCCCTTAGGGCGGAAGTAGAAGGGGTCGAAAAGAGAAATCATTAAGGAAAAGTATCTCTTAAGTCAATTATCTCCAAAATGGATACCACAGACTTAACGGCAGCAAATGTGGGCGCCAGCCATCTTGCTTAAAGTTGGTATCCCAATTGGGGTGACTAGAATTGACCCCTCTCAATAATTATTTGAATGGATACTTTTCTTCTGAAATGGGTGCTTAATTCTGGTTACCAAGAGTCTTAAAGGCTTTAATGTAAAGTGTGTAATAACATCTAGATCTACAGCTTTCATGGAGAAAACTCAAGCATTGGCAAACCATCTGAGATATGCTACCACCTGTGCAGATGTCAATGCGCTGATAAGTTCATGAATGGAGTTGAGCTACACAGCTGCCACCTTGTGGTTTAGAAGAGAAGCATGCTAATTGTGTTATTTTTGACTGCTCAGTGAAAATTCATTTTTGCTACCGTGTAGGGATTTTTGTATGGAAATAGTTCTCATAGAGCTTTAATACTCTTACATATGTCTTACAATACCAGCATGCTTATCCCCATGCTGGAAGTGGAAATTCACCGCAACAGTTGGGATACCAACTTTAAAACAATATACAAGGTATTGTTTTGCATAGTACGAATTTTTTAAATCCTCAGAACACTTTAATATATACTACATACCTCAATATAGTAGCATCTACTATATAACCTTATGCTATATCATAAAGCGATATTGATGGATATGCATGGAATTAGGACCGCCATGGATGAACTCCCAAGCAGCTGGTTTATATTGTAATCTACCAGGCAGGTGATGGATCGCTTGTGTGAAGGCAATCAAGTGGGGAATGATGGAAGGAAAAGGGTGATATGTGCTACCTGTAGGAGGGAACAACCCAGTAAACAAAAAACGTTATACAACATTATATAACGTTATATAAACGTTCCCTGCTGTGGCGCCCCCTACTGCAGCTCCGCCCATGGCGCCCCCTGCTGTGGCTCCGCCCGTGGCGCCCCCTGCTGCGGCGCCCTCTGCTGCGGCTCCGCCCATGGCGCCCCCTGCTGTGGCGCCCCCAGCTGCGGCTCCGCCCATGGGGCCCCCTGCTGCGGCTCCGCCCATTGCGCCCCCTGCTGCGGCCCTGCCTGCGGCGCCAACTACTGGCCCCAAGGCCAACACGACAGCAACGTCCCGCCCATCCTACCTGATCATTGGGAACAGTAACTCACGAGATATGGCCCGCATTCTGCGTTGGAAAAATGTTAATGCCACTAGCATTGTGATGCCAGGGGCATCCATGGGTGTAATTGCCGAGGCTGCCACCAAAATGAAGTTTAAACCTGACTACATAGTGGTGCAAGCTATGGATATTGATGTTCACATAAACACCCCCATCTCGAAGCTATACTTAAGCGCTGACAATCTGGTAGAGTGCCTGGAGAAAGCATTTCCAAATTCTCACATAATACTCTCCGGCCTACCAACATATAGCAACAACGGCAAGAATACCTTAAAGCAAAACCTTGAAGCCTATCTAAAACACAAACTGGCCAACAACTTCAAGATGTGCCTCATGGACAACAGCGGGTTCAACTTAAGGGACCCACTTCACCTTAGTTTGCGCATAAAAGAAGGTATTTGCACCAGGCTGGCTAAGCTGGCTTACCCTAATCACCCATAGGGGGAGGGGCATACATACTCCGTTGAACAACAAATCAACAGGAAAACAATAAAAACTATAAAATTCTGTTATTGGAATATTCATGGACTCGGTGACAAGCTATCACTACCGCACATACAAAAACTGATCTCTAGTCAGGATATAGTAATTCTTAGTGAGATCTGGAAGAGTCCTGACTATAACCCAAATACCTCGAATTATAAATACACTCAGGTTACACGCTCACAGAAACACCCAAATGCTAAAAGGCACTCTGGAGGTATTGGAATTCTTATATCAAAATACATAGAAAAGGGTGTTAAGATTGATAATAAATGTGATTTCCTTGTTTGGATCCGACTGGACTCTAAATTTTTTGGGCTAGAGAGGGACGTGGTGGTAGGTGCTATCTATATCCCACCGGAAGGTTCGTCCTACCTAGCTGAAAATGACAATTATTTTGATATTATATCAGAACAACTTGGTGCTCCTGAACTGCAAAATGTTGATCTAGTCTTATGTGGTGATTTCAATGCCAGAACTGCGTCCATTCATGAACTAAGTGATGAAACATATGACTCATGTAATAATGTATTACCTGAGCATAGAATATCAAATGACTGTGTCCTTAATAATAATGGAAAAGAACTGATTCAATTATGTAAAGATACAGAAATGTTAATACTAAATGGTAGGTTTGGTGATACTACAAATACTAGTGCCTTTACATGTCATACCGCAAATGGTCATAGTGTAGTGGATTATATTTTATGTAAGGTTAACTCTGTTATGATTATGGAAAGGATGGAAATTCTTAACCTTCTCCCAGATTCAGATCATTCTCCTGTGACATTCTGTGTAAAAGGAGTTGCTCAAAGAATTGGTGCTAATAGAACTAAAGATGATAAACATATGACTTATAAGTGGGACTCAACAAAGAAAGAAATATATAGAGATGGTATAAGTAGTAATGAATGCATAAATCTAAAGAATTCTATTGTCGCACTTGCGGCAAATGACAATGTTGATATAGAAAAAATAGCCATGGTATATTATAAGTTGCTTGATGTTGCTATTCCTGTTGAAAAACGCTCACCCAGAAAAGCCACATCTGAATTCCCATGTAATAACTGGTATAATGATGAATGCCGCTCAGCAAAGAAAATTGCAAACGAGTTCAGTAAGTCAAATGAATTACATTCTGAAGAAAATAAGGTAAGGTATAGGATACTTAAAAGCAACTACAAGAGAGTAATACAAAAGGTTAAGAGAAACGCAAAACAAAAAGACGGTCAAGAATTAGATAAAATGCTAGAAACCAATAACTATGCCAAGTTCTGGAAAACATGGGGAAAATATAAAAGGAAATCTAGCTCTAATGACATTCCCCTTGCTGTATTTGTCAATTGTTTCCAGAAACAGCAAACTCCTCCACACATTGACTACTTCGATTATGAAAGCATGGCACAGTTGGAGCAAACAGTACAACAATTCAGTTTTGGTTACAATTCTGACATGATTGAAAATACTGTGCAATCTCTCTTAGACTCTCCCTTTACACAGGATGAGATTCAATATGCTCTTAAGTTAATGAAAACAAACAAGGCAACGGGAACGGATGGAGTTCCCTCTGAATTCCTGAAATATGGTGGGGAAGACCTGGTGGATGTTCTTCATGTGGTTTTTAATTGTATACTTATGTCTGGTAACTTTCCTGAACGTTGGGCTGAGGGTATAATAAGCCCATTACACAAAAAAGGTGATCGAGATAACCCTGAAAACTACAGAAAGATAACAATAATGAACAGCACTTGTAAACTTTTTGAAATTGTTCTAAACAACAGGCTTAAATTTAGTAATGAGATGCTAGACATGAATGATCCACTCCAAAATGGGTTTATAGAGAATGGAAGGACCTCAGACAACCTGTTTATTCTATACTCTGCTATAAAGATAGCCCAAGCAAATCATAAGTCACTTTGCTGTTGTTTTATTGACTTTACAAAGGCCTTTGACTTTATCAACAGAAAGGCACTATTTTACAAGCTGATATGTAGTAAGGTAAAGGGGAAATCTCTCAAGGTTCTAATGGATTTGTTTGAAAAATCACAATCTCGAGTACGTGTAAATTCAGTCTTAAGTGATGGTATTGACAGTTTATATGGTGTCTTACAAGGTGGAGTTCTTAGTCCTAAACTGTTTAATAGCTATCTGTCTGACATTAGTGAATACCTGGTCCCTGAGCTAGGGATTGATATAAATGGTACAAAGGTTGCATATCTGTTATATGCTGATGACCTTGTTTTATTCTCTACCACTCCTGAGGGATTACAAACCCAAATCAATAATTTATTTCAATACTGTAGAAAGTGGCATTTAATTGTAAATTTGTCTAAATCAAATATTATGGTGTTTCACGAAAAGAAAAATTCAAAGTCTTGCCTATTTAAGTATGGCAAGGAGCCCTTGGCTAAGGTCACAACATACAAGTATCTAGGCTTCACATTACAATCTGACCATAAAGATATTTTTCATAAGGTCTATCAAGAACTTGCCGATAAGGGGAGGAAAGCTGTACATGAAGTATATTCCAACTGTTCTGAGCACATTGGTCGACCGAAGCCCCGAACTGCTCTAAAGCTATTTGATAGTCAAGTGAGGCCATGCATCGATCATGGTTGTGAAATTTGGGGTCTAAACAGAGGGAGAGAAGTTGATAAACTTGAAATAAGACAGCTGAGATATTTAAAATCTATGCTTGGGGTACGAAAACAAACAACCTCTGCAGCAGTTTATGCAGATACAGGTAGAGTTCCCCTAAGGGCCTTCTGGGAAGTACAAACTATAAAATACTGGAAAAGAATCTCAAATCTCCCAATCTCCAATGTTCTCAAGAAATGCTACTTAAGCTTGCACAAGTTAGATGAAGAGGACCAGATTAACTGGTGCAGTAAAGTTAGACACCTTCTTGACAGGCTGGGTGATACATACAATAATCTATGGGATACTCAAAGAACTGGTGCTAGCCCAATTCCAATTGGGGCTCTGACTGAAGCTATCTATGGGAAATACAGGACTAGTATTATGGGTGAAATTAATGAAGCAGGTGAGGGTAAGAAACTCAGAACATATCGGACATTTAAAACAGAATTCAGATTAGAACACTATCTCTTTAATTTAAATAACTGTAAATACAGGTATGCCCTAGCACAATTTAGGTTAAGTTCGCACAATCTGGGAATAGAGACTGGTCGGCATTGCAGGCCACCTAAACCTGCTGGTGAGAGGATTTGTCTCTACTGCCAGAGTGGAGCTGTGGATGATGAAGTACATTTTCTGACAAAGTGTACATTTCATAATGAATACAGAGAGGTATTCGAAAATGTTGTCAAAAGTATTATACCGAACTACGCTAACACATCTGACACTGATAAATTTGAGAAGGTTATGAAAACACCAGAGCATATTGTTATTAATGCACTGGGAAAATATGTATATATGGCCTTCAAACAACGACAACAAGTTTGAGTTTGGGGTTAATGTGTTTGTAGGTCAATAATGTTTGAAAGTTTAACCTGTAATGCAAAACTGTGACCCAACTGGGTATGTATGCCATGTATCCATGTCTCTGTACGTCTGTACATATGTGTTTTCTAGTCGATTACATTTGTGTAGTATTGTGTAGTAGCCTAGTGTATTTCCATTTTGTCTTGTATTGTAGCATAGTTTGTAGATTTAGTTTATATAACCTTTATGTATGACACATAAGTCAGAAATGACTTCCATTTCAGTTGTCAATAAAAGATATTATTATTATTATAAAGTTTCTCTAAGGCTCCTTAATATGGCATAACGTTTTAAAGTTTTAAAGCGTTATTTTAACGTAAAACAACCTTTTTCTATTAGCTTGAAGTTCGGTTGAACCGTAGGGATGGTGTATTGGAGAGGTTGTCCCTGTGTAGTCTGTATGCTGAAGATAGAATTAATTTCAATTACAACAAGAAAGGGGATTGATTTCATACACTGTTAGAAGTAAGTAGTGTTCCTGTACACCAAATACTGGGGGCAACTTTGGTTCCAGTAGATTGTGCTGTTGACCTACAGCAAGTGAGCTTTTGTATATTTACAGCACTATGTACTGTATAGGGACAGCAGAATCTTCTGTTACTGTACAGCAAAATTTATTGTAAATCATAGTCTGAAGGTCCTGGGTTCACCTCCCAGTGCTGGTGATATTTTTAACCATCCATGTGAGGGAAAAAAACAAATTTTAGGTGGATTTAGGTAGACCAAGAGAAGTGGCTCCACCAAGGATTGAACTCAACACCTGTGGTGTTGGAGATGATCCATTGCGCCACAGAGCCGGCGTTACAAACATTCATATTGGGATATATCTCTACTCTACTTCTCAACTGATTAATAATAATTTGTAAAGGTCTGGGGTTCGCCTCCCAGTGCTGGTGATATTTTTAATCATCCATGTGAGGGGAAAACGAATTTTGGGTGGATTTAGGTAGACCAAGAGAAGTGGCTCCACCAAGGATTGAACTCAACACCTGTGGTGTTGGAGACAGGCGCTGATCCATTGTACCACAGAGCCAGTGTTGCAAACACTCATGTTGGGATATATCTCTACTCTACTTCTCAACTGATTAATAATAATTTGTAAAGGTCTGGGGTTCGCCTCCCAGTGCTGGTGATATTTTTAATCATCCATGTGAGGGAAAAACGTATTTTACGTGGATGTAGGTGAAACAAGAGAAGTGGCTCCACCAAGGATTGAACTCACCACCTGTGGTGTTAGAGACGGGCCCTGATCCATTGCGCCACAGAGCCAGTGTTACAAATGGTCATATTGGGATATAAGCTACCTCTGCCATGTCTGTATTAAATGAGCTACAGCCTTGTTGCTAAAGATCCCTGATGAGAGGTGGCTAGACCTAGGATCGATCCCACGACCTCTCGTGTACATATTACAGGGAAAAGTACTGTAGATCTACAAGTCACTACCGTAACCTGCATCTACAGTAACATAATTGTACATGTACAGTAGAATTTGATGTATTGTTATTTACAGCTAAAGTACTGTACATTTACAGCAAATTTTGCTGTTCACGAACAACTTTTTACAGTGTACCTGGGATATGTGTTAGATAACTATTTATTTCATATCACATAACCATAACAATACCGAATTGTCTTTCTTAACCTTGCTGCTTGTATTTCATTCATACCTCATAGTTATTTGATCTGGTATCCCAACATTGTATGATTATACTGGTGAAAGTCCCTTTTCAAGTTTCATTAGTTTCAGCTGATGGAGAGAGGGTCGAAAACCAACCAAACAGGGGGTTAAAATTATGTCTGGAATATAATCATAAATAATATTATATTTATGCGTTCTTCTATTCAAGCTGAGTGAGGTCAACATTGGCTTCATGATAAATCAATTGAACTGAAACTCAAAGTTAAAGGGGTTCATTGTACCTGAATTAGATCTTTATGAGGCCATATTCCTTGATGGTGCAAAGTATACATGCATCGAATGTGCAAATAATATCGAGACTGGCACGATGTGCAGGGTGCAGACTGCGGACGTTAATGCTTACACAATTTTAGATGGTAACTCGGGCACTGCAGAAGAAAGATTGTTTGGGAGTTATTACAAAACATTGATGAACAGCACTATGAATACATCATTTTAATGAAATCCAATCATAGTTATTAGAATTCTCAAGAAATAGGCAATTTCCCGGAGCTCTATCTCAGCATCGGGTGATAAATACTTATGATAAGGCTAGACACTAATGCAGAATCGAGTGCTCATGGCCTATAGGTCTCCAGAAATGACATTTTTGAAGGCTTGGGTGGCCAATCGAAGTGGACCTGTATAATTCTGAGTGCAACCCCATTCACTATAGATATATCATATGTCGTTGGAAATGGAAAACCAAGATGGAAACAGCCATACTATTGGTTCCAAGATCACCACACACAGGAATAACTATTACGATTGTTTCCTTGGAAAAGTAAAATCATTAGGCCATGCACACATATTTTGGTCTGAGCCTACAGAATAATAAGGATGTGAGTTTAGGTTGCCCATCCTTGAAATAGTGTCTTTATCCTTGTATTGCTATCATAGCATATACTAAACGGTAGAATATCTATTAGTTTTCCATATAGTTCTTGTTAGTTATGCCGTTTTCAGCAGACTGGTGTACTTGTGGTGGCTGGTTGCCTGCTGCCTGTTCTAACACTGTCTGGTAGGCCGGTGGTGGAACCGACTCAGGTTGTGGCATCGGCTGCTGGGTGGACATTGTAGGCGCTTAATTTGAAATTAAACAAACATAAATTAAATGCATTACTCCATTTAAAAGACATTGCAAATGAAATGATTTCCTTCAGTCTTCATTATTTTCATACATGAACAGAGTAGCCATTAAATACTCAATAACCAAATATTGGGTTCATGCCTTCTCATGCTTGTAGCAAATTATCCTTGGATAAGGAGCTGGATTTGGCTAAACATGCCATCCATTTATGCCCCATCGGGCCAACTTGCTAACCCACATTTATGATGCGATGTCCAACCAGTTAATAAAACAATTAGGTATAATCATTTTCCAACATTGTCATGTCTGATTTGACTGAGAAAATCGGGTAACTGGTCACTATATATAGTCTTATATTGTGAGTTCATAACACTTCTTCTCATACAAATCCAGTTCTGCAGACTTGCATGTTTGCCTGGACATAGACTACTAATGTCTTCAAAAGTTTAACACAAACGTGTTTCTTTCATTGAAAACAAGCTCAACATAGTTAATTACATATTACAATATTCCATAAACCCACCTGTATATTGCTGGGTAGGCAATGGGACGGCGACATTCATCTGGGCCTGATAATTGCCTGTGTTGCCAGCAATGAATACCTGTGGACCAGTCATGGTGGAGACCATGTTAGGCTGCTGCCCAGTCACCAACAGCAGCTGACCATTGGGCCCATGCACATATTGTTGAGGGGTAGTGTAGGAGAGAACCTGGAATAGCATAGTTGAATACAGTCAATAAATTATACACTCAATATGGTACAGTAGGAAGGGTATTAACTGGAGCTTAACATCCTTATGTTAGCTTTGTGCATATAGTTGGCTGAACTATTTCGTCTCAGATATTGATGCATACCATCATTATATAGAAACGAAACACAGAAGCCCAACATTATCAAATATCACTTCAGAGATATTTCCACTAGTGTTCTACTGAGACTTCTTTATCATACTCTGATTCTCTGCCCATTGTGTCTATGAGATCACTTGGACTAGGCTTTTTTTTAATCAACTGAAAAGAACAATCTTACTCCATTGTTTGGGGTTGAACTGCAGCAACCATGGCAGGTGAAGCTGGCAGCAACAATAGCGATGATGCCCTCGACCACAGAGATTAAAACCAGCATTGACGAAAGGAAGAGGGTGCACTGCCAAAAAATGGATATCTCATTGGCTTGAAAGTGTCCACAACACATCATGTCCGCAGCCTTCCATCACAAAGTGTCAACAAAATACAGTTTGTTCACAGTCCTTCAGTGTTTTGTGGACACTTTCTGATGGTGGAATGCCGTGGACATAATATAATGTGGACACTGCGGTCTGTAAACAATTCAGCGAAGAACACTTGCACTTTATGGCCAGTGTAGACCCATAACAATGTAAAGTAACATCTATGACTCTTAGTCCCAGGAGGCAGCTTGAATTATGTTTATGTGTGGTATTCCACCTGCACATCTGACCCATATAGAAAGATACCAAAGAATGAGTCCAACTTTCCAGACTCTCCTGTAATCTGAGAGGGTACTTACGTAAAGTTCATAGCCATTTTTGATATCTCTGCAGAAGTTATATTCCCGATATTGCCAATACTTATTGCAGTAACTATAGTCAGATAGACCAATTGAAGTAATGACCAACAAAGTTAAGGCCAGAAGTGATGACAGGATTGACAGCACCATGTAGCTCGCAATCTATATAAGTTGGAAATTCCGATTAAATAAAAAAACCTAGACATGGATAATGCAGCACTCATAAATTCCCAGATATTCAGTTTACTAATAATTATATTCATTGGTAGTGAATTGGTATTATACAATATAAAGCATAAACAAATAATACCATTAGCATAGATATTGTTGCAGCCTTATTAAGATATTCGGATAATCATTTGGAAAATATAATGATAATATTACAGCAATATGCAGGAAGAACAATAATATTAAGAACATACTGAGCAGACAGTCTTCTGGTTTGCAGAAACCAACCCGAAGCATCCAGTGACTATGAACTGTGAAATG
The DNA here is from genome assembly GCA_947462335.1 of Harmothoe impar. Classification (NCBI taxonomy): domain Eukaryota; kingdom Metazoa; phylum Annelida; class Polychaeta; order Phyllodocida; family Polynoidae; genus Harmothoe; species Harmothoe impar. The sequence goes on from OX381710.1 coordinate 38,588,358, forward strand.
ATCAAAGCATTTTGATCAAATTGATGTTAGTCCGTGCACAAAAATGCCTATTTATTCTTAGCTATTTACATTTGCCTTTTACTTTTAAATACATATAATTATCCATTATGTATATTCCTAGGTATATGGCTCTAAAAACATTAACACGAAATCAATATCATAAAACGGCGTCAATATCATAAAAAAGAAACTTTAAAAAAAGATGTAAACCTTATTGAAGTTCTACTTACAAACATACCCGTCCACATGCCTGTACCAATAGTAGACATTAAAGACAAATTAATGGTATCCCATAACTGGAAGCCAAAGGCCAAACACCCCAGTACTAGTTGTGCAATGGCCAACCTCCTGACACTTTTCGACTTGTAACCCTCCTTGACATAAGGGCGTGGAGGAGGGGCCATATTTGTTTGACTCACTGGGAGGGTGTACTGAAGAGGTTGTACTTGTGTAGTCTCCATCCTGAAGATACAATAACATTTTGAATTTGAACAACAGAGGAGCTTGGGTTCACATATCAAATATTTGTGTTAGGACCCTCCCACCTTCTGAGGGTCATATTTATTTCAACGACACTGAAAACCCAGAGGCAGGAGGCTAGTCATTATGACGACCTAGGTTGTCATAATGAATATTGGCAGGTGCTCTGGAGAATGGTATATGAATATAGTTTCTAATTAGTTCACCTCTTAACAAGAGGCATCGCTTTCACATATTTGGTGTACTCTTGATTCATCTTATTTCAATGTGTGGTGTACCCGCACATTGAAATAAGTAGCCAATGGGTGAGAATGATGGCCCGAAAGGTATAGAGACCACTCTGCTCCCTGTCACCAGTTTATAGCTTGGAATAGAATTAGATATGCAGATGTTAACACTAGATGGCAGTAATGTGCCGCTGCACATCCAGTCTACAATAGCATTGGATAATGTTGAGTAGCATTGGGTAGTCATTGGAACAACTTAGGACTTGAGTGTTGTCATTACTGATGACTTTAGGTCTTCAGATTTATAATCCCTAAATCAACAACCTTAAGTTAGTCATTCTGACTACCCAATAAATGTGACTACCTAAGGTCATCATTATGACAACTTTGGTCTGAATGACTACCTTAGGTCGTCACAATGATGACCTAAGGCTGTCACCTTGACTACCTAAAGTTGTCGATTTAGGTATTGTCAAAATGACGACCCTGAGATTTTCAGTGCACGGTCTTTTATATGAGAGAAGAAGTATCCAACTGCACTGAAAAAGTAAACTTGTCTCCAGACTCGTTGAAGTGACTATCATAAAATAAACTAGTCTAAAGTTGTCTTTAGAACCTATCAGATTACCATCCCACAAATAGAATCTGGAGCTGGCAAATGTCGGGTTTTGGGCTGGCACATACCAAGTGGGTCTTCTATCTCCAGCTAGAAGACCCGCTTCCTTGTCACTTAGACTCGTCTATTTTATAATCATCAGTTTGAAGAGTCTGGAGACAAGTTTATTTTTGGAGTGTGTAGAACATAGAGCTTGCACATAATGTATGTTTCCATGGCAACCAGAAATTGCCATATATGCACATTTTCCATGTTTCCATGGCAACAAATGTTCCGTTTGCATTCCAAAAATGGAACATTTTCAGTGAAGATGGAATAATTCTAAGCATAATCACTGGATTCCCCACGAAAAATTGGTCTGAAGCATTTTTTAGTATATTTTTCAGTGTTTTACCCATATACTGCCCCCTGGTGGCTAAAACCAGTACTAAAAATCCCCCCTTGGAGGCACGTTTTCCCTCACCTGGCCACAGGTTAATTAGCTCCAAGGTACTGAGAGTTGATGAACATCCTCTATGTGAAAGACATGGTGGACGACTCACTTAAACATAGAATCTTTCCCCAGATGTGGGCTAAGGGCACAATCAATATATATATCTGAAATAGTCAAGTCGTCCCCATTCAGCCGGCAGGTGTCCATCTTTGCCCCCTTACTGTTCTAGCCATTTGTCAATGACCTCCCCAACACAACTGTGAACTTGTCCATCCTACTGAATACTTGTGCTCCACTATTTTCTTGTCCATTCTCACAAAAGTAAATCTGCTGGATCATGGTAGCATAACTCTAATATAAACGGTGGTTTATGTTGGGGGCTGTTTATATTTACATCAGGGCATCGGATTTGTGTGAAATGTGCTATAAGCTGACACTCCCCTACCCGATTTCCTTAAAGGCCCAGCGCCCCTATATATATAGGGCTGAGTACCTGTCCCGACTGCACTCTGACTGTTATTGGACGTGCAGTAAGATTTTCGGGTTTAAGCAATTCTCACGATCCAATCATGGCTCCCTTTCTTTCCCTATAGTAGACCATAAACTAGAAAGACGATCAGATCAGATAATGTTAGGTTTTGTTTATATTTACACAAATGATATCTAGTCTATAATGTAGTTTTATCAGGTAGAGTATAGAACTAGAGATCGGATCATTCAGATCAATAAAAATCAGTCATGCTTGATATGACAACGCAAGACCAAATTGGCCTGAGATACAAAATCGGGACCTAGATTGTGTCATTATAGCTTGGCAATTGAATTTATATTTATAAACATTTATAAACATGTTTACAAACATAAACCTACAGGGCTACAGTACCTTCCTACATAAGGTATAGGCCCTATGAGTTCATGGTTTGAGTCCGACTTGTGAAAATGATAGGGCCCATTTGAGTAAAAACATCGGGTAGTGGAGCCTCGACATACAGCTATACGCAGCATTAAACCGCCAATGATTTCACACCCATGCCATGGAGATTGAACTACGCACGCAACCTGACCTAGTATTAGATATCATCTACAAATGGGCATGCACACACCGGTTGACCATCATTTGGGTAGCTTGCAATAACCAACCCTGTAGTTATACCTGAGTTGTAAACTCACTGAGTTCGATGGGGTTCCATCTCAACTTCCCTCAAAGAAAACCACAAAAGAGCAAAACTACCCAACAGTATAGTTGGAGAGTTTCACGCATGCAGAGGAAATGTTATCACCATTTAAGATTCATACCGATTTATACTGAATGTCTTATATATCCCAGACGTCATGTCGAATAGATAAACTTTAACTTCAAAATTTCAAAATGAATGTAACCATACCTGGAATGTGTTTTGTGGGTCAATCTCCACTCTTCTCGATTGATTCCCAAAATGGCCTCTGCTGAGATAAAGCACAAACAGGTGGTTAAGTTCTGAGTTAAATCTTGTTCAGTAATTAAGTTGTGTAGGAAAGAAAACAATGCACAAACCTTTTGTATATGGACACTCATTCGGCTAAGGACGTCGAGAAACTTGTTATTGTTTCATGGGTCACTCTATCCAAGGTGACATCGGCAAACAGCTGTAACACCGAATCATAAAATATGGTATAATCAAATGTTTGAAATACGAACAATACAAGAAGAGACCACATCTGTTTTAATTCATTGAGTATTGAACCTACATTTCCGATGGTATGATCGTCTTCATCACAGCCAGATATCAACTTTAAATATGGTTATAGGAAGTATCGCCAATACAAATTTGTTAATTTAAAAAAGTATATCTGAACATGAACTAAGGCCCATGATAAAAGAAATATCTTCATTACCCCACTTTCAGGGAAAGCATAAACCCTGATCCTATCAATGTTCATCTATATAATGTTATGGTACATATTAAAGTGGGGGACACTATGTAATGAATGTAGTTTAACATCGTGAGGTTTTCTAGGCCACTTAAAAAGAGAGCAATCGACTATAGAGTTGTCAATACAACGTCAGATAAGACAAGGCACTGATAGGGGCTATGACGACACCACTACTCAATAAAGTTACCGAGGCATGTTTTATTGGGTCTTTCTATGTATACATACGACAATGTATTTGGCTGCCGATAGTCATGCTGAAAAAATGCTTCCTGCTCCACCCAGTACAGTGATGGCACACGTGAATTTCAGGAATGTAACTCAGTAGCCAATTCTAGGCTGATGCCGATTAGAGCTAGAACAGACCATACGTGCTTTTAGATAGGAGACTCCTGGTGTCCATTAGGGGTTTATTATCTGACCGATATTTAAGGCAGAGATAGCATACAAAAGGTTTGCCATGACACAGTAGGACAACTACGTCTATAACATTCTGTGTGTCACATTGGACAGATGTGATTCATTGGGGCCACACTTGTAATCGCCATTTTCCTTATACAGATATCTTTTATGCAAGATTTACCAGATTAGGTTTGTAAGAATCACTTCTTTTTCCGGCTCCAGAAATATGGGGTTTGTGAGGGGTTGTTACAGCTACAATCGCATCACTAACATACCAAATCGTTGTAGATTGAGAACAGTACTAGATTAACTGCATACATATAGACCATCAGTTAGGATGCCACTTTAAAAATGCGGTCAATCGAGGAGTTGCACCTGATTCATATTATACTCTGATAGGAATTTTATGATTTTTCAATATCATACCAGTTATATCACTTGTTTGTGGATGGATCGTTCCACTCAACAGCTATCAAAGACATACATAGTGTAGGTCAACTTGGGCTTGGTATAACAGGGAATTCCCTGTTACTCATCAATCAATAACATATGGCTCATATCAATGTGTGAAATACTCTTAGGCCTGTAGTTGGTCTCTTACTACGGTTGTAACACATGAGATCAAAAACCAGACAAGGTAAATTAGACTTTAATATACGGCGACTTTATTTACGAAGGAAACTCTGGTGTATTATAGTACAGGTATAACCATCTGATATACAGGATCAGAACAGATATATAATACAGTGGGGCAACCCTACAGCATACAGTTAGGCCCGGAGCACAGGGTGGTCATGTCACGACAGTCCCAAACCTGACTGACTTCCAATGGGGAAGCAGTCACCTTATATACACCGCTGCGTAGGCCACGTGACCGTACTAGCAGCGCCACCTGTTAGGTTTAGTTATGTAAAACGATTATATAATTACTACCGAAGGTAACCGAGGGTAGTACCGGTACACTACCGTATATAACCGAACTAGAAGAGTCGGTATATGTAACGAACCAACGATACTAGTTGGATGAATAAAACAGTTTAGTATACAATAGAAACCGCGTTGTTTTACATCATAACAACATATAATAGATATACAACAATAACAGTTAGACTAATAGTCAACCCGTTACAGGCCTATCCTGACTATACCTATTGATTCTCATACCATGCATACATAGGTGTGGTTGTCATGGTTTCAGCATAGAATAGATGTCAGATGCTATATTGACCCAACCTGAAGGAACCTCTAAAATACAGGGGTGTTACCATAACTGATAAAACATTGATATAATGACACCTTCATCTTATCTGTTGGTCAGGTGCATCCTAAGTTAGGTGTGTGTATCTATCAACAGTGCTGACTCTATATGAACTATAGTCCATCCAGTTCATATGAGTGTTATGTGAATGTGAAAGCAAAAAAAAGTCTCAACGTCTCAAAGTCTTGCGACTATCGCCTGTTGTTAGATAATCGCCACTGGCCTGGTTCCTAATTACCTGTCTCTGAGACAGCCAAAGTAGGAAGGCGAGGATCCTCCTCCTTTCACCAGGTGGGCTGAAGGGTACGTACTGCCCAGACCTGCCGCAGTCTCTCCAGTTCATTGCCCACATAATAGGTACCTCACGCAGGGACTATGCACCCTATACAATAAAGAACAATAACAGTTAATCCCGTTCGAGTATGATGGGATGAAATAAAATCAATGTTGTACCTTAATCCATAGAAAAAGTCTCAAAGTATTACATAATTTCCCGTCACACAACCTAAGAGCTGAACAAGGCCTAACGCAGGAGTTGCGAAATAATATGACTGCCACTGTGATATGTATGTATATCACAGTGACAGTCATATTATGGAATAAGGTGGAGGATCAAACAGTGATCCAAAAGCATTCCAGGTAGGGATTTACTTCTCCATAATATAGCATTAGGGATCGTATAGTGTAAGGCCTAAGCCAACTGTGTATTTTTGAACTGCCATTGGTCTAACATATACAAACATGCATTATTTTCTTCTTGTCATTCATATTTCAATTATAAAGTCATGCAATGAGTTTAAGTTTTGAGTATAGATTTTTTATTTGGCATTGATGAATTACAATATTATGTTGTGCGGCATTTCTCAATTAAGGACAAGAGAGATACAAATTGTGTATAAGGGGTCTACATTATGATTAAATAAGTGAGTCCTCAAACTAAGAATAATCGGGGTTTCAAGACTTAGTGTTACTGTCATTGTATCCTACTCAAAATACAAGCGGCTCAAGGGGCCCACATTGTGAAGAGTCAATGATGCTAGAAACTTTTCCTTTGATTGTTGCTTCTGTTGGGCTGATTCTAATCTGTCCGCAAGTCAGATCGTCAGTGCGCCTTATAGGATCAGCACATAGTATAGGGCTGTGTCTCACGACCTTGGGCCAATGTTTTTGTCTCTGACCGGGTGCCGTCTCTGACCGGGTGCCGTCTCTGACCGGGTGCCATCTCTGACCGGGTGCCGTCTCTGACCTGGTGTCAACATTTGATTTAATTTAGATTTTAACCTATAGTTATATATATAAGGATTTGTAAAAACGTTATGGTAGTTGTAATGCAATTATAATTAGCCTCCTGCTGTTGTTAGAAGAGAACTAAACTCCCAAAGTAGCATCCGGTCAGAGACGGCACCCAGTCAGAGACAAAAACATTGGCCCAAGGTCGTGAGACACAGCCTTAGGTGAGGCATGTACGTGAGTTTTTTCTATTATAGTACAGGACAAACGCCACCATAATCACATCACTTGTGCAGCTTATAGGATCGGCCCAAATTCAGAGTGCGGCTTATACGTGAGTTCGGCTTATATGCGAGGTTTTTCGGTATATGTTTTGAATAACAATTAAATAGGCATAATTGAATAAAACTATCTCATATTGCTAAGCAAATTGATTAGGTAAGATGCACAGCCAAAATTGACAGGAATATAGGGATAACTATGAAATATCATATGTACATGAACATCCTTAATCATGAATTGTAGCCGACCCTTTGTGGTGGTCTCACAAGATCTCAAACCCATCACCAGCACCCATCACACTTTTGACTTTTTATTGGATATAGCTATGTGAACTTATTATTAGTGAAAAGACAAATTATCTATAAATGCTATAAATTGTCCTGTAAAAGCAGCTTCCATTACATTAGGTGTTCTCTCATACAGCTACAGTGTTAATGAGGAGGTAGGTCGAAAAAATCATGACTATCTTGAGAAACAGCAAAACACAGCTGAGGGGTAAATACATGAATGGATTTGAATTCATAAAGAATTTTTATTTTCACAAAGTGATTTTCCAAAAATACAATACAGACAATTCAAAAGATGAGGGCATTACAATATGCAATAATATCACAATGGTTGTATAATGTTGAATACAGTCTTATCGAATGTGCCATATATATGACTATCACGGTAAAGTGGGCCTCTTCTATAGCCTCCCTTTGAATGGATGTCTCCTAGTTGTTCTGATTTTACCATTTCAAAAATCTAAAATTCATTCCTAAATTATTCCAATGTATTTCCTTCCAGAATGCAGACTACACAAGGACAACATCCTCAGTGCACCCTCCCAGTGGTGCAACCCTACTTGGCCCCTCACCTTGATATCAGGGAGGGCTACAAGTCGAAGAGTGTCCGATGCCTGGCCATAGCACAGATTGTGCTGGGGTGTTTTGCCTTTTGCTTCCAGGTGTGGGCTATCATCAATATGACTGAAATGTCTGTCATTGGGACAGGAATATGGGCTGGCCTAATTGTAAGTAAAAGACTCCTGAGTTGTCCCCTACATACTAAACAGAATAATAATCGTTTGACTTGACTTGATTTTCAATTTCTAATTTCATGAAATACTTGCAAAATACATGTATAAAATAAATAAGGCCACTATCTTTTTATGAGTTTTAAAGATGCTTTATATGGTTGGATACTTAATTCTTATAAAATCATTTTATATCTCTGTGCACAGTGCATTGCTAACAATAATACCCAAATCCAGTATAGCTTACTGAGACTATCGATATCACTGAACAGTTCATCGTCACTGGATGTGTTGGATGGTATTCTGCTGAGAAGAAGACCTATTGTTCAGTACGTACACTTTTTTCTAGGATCTTCCAAAACACTATTGTATTATATCCAATGCCAAAATGCACTTGAGCACGTTCCGAAACAAAATCTTCTAATGTATAAAATAAATGCTTAAACCGATGTTATATTATACAAAACAAAACAAAATAGGTAGATGTCTATAGGAAAAAGAGAAGGAGACCAATGAGTAATAATATTCCAGTATAACAGGCTCCAAAGTTATAGCTATTACTCTAGTAGTGCATCGCAGAACCAATACGGTGGAGACATGTATGAGAGTAATCCTGTGGGTCAATATATCACAGTACCTAATTAATCTCAATGCATGATTACCATGTACATATTTATGATTTACTGTGTAACATCAGAGGAATATACCACAGCAGAGATGGGTGTATAAATACTTTAAAGGTGTCCATTGTTCAATTCTATATTTGGTAACAGATTGTGATCTACATGGTGGTGTCCAGCAGCTCATCCCTTCTGGCCTTAAGTGTGCTTGTCATTACTTCACTTGACCTAACTTTCGCTAGTAACTGTAATTATTATAATTGGAACTGCGATGATTATACAACGGTGAGTACCTTTTAAAAACCACTTCAGAATAGCGCTTCCTCTGAAGCCCTCCACGCCCAAAGAACAGACAATACATGGCCATCAATTGAGAATATAATGATTAAACAAAGTCGTTGTTTTCATACTTTGGAATGTTTATTCCTGGAAGGAACTTTGAAGAACATGTTATACAGTAAAATACATTTTATACGAGTTGTCACAAATAGTTTTGCATCATGGGTTTGATATACATGTAGTTAACAGTCAGTGGTTATATTTAACGGATATCCTTACACAAATTTAATACATTTCATGAGGGTTTCATGAGAAAATGTTTATGAGACATTTTTTTTTTTTTTTTAATTTTAAAATGCCGTTTAAAATAAAATGCATTTTTTATGCATATGTCTTCGAGGGATGGCGGGCGGGAACAAAATTAGTAGGAGACAAGCACCGTGTCGCTGCGTCGTCGAAATGGCAGAGTTCTCGAGATGCCCGCTTGGGGGCGTGTCAGTATGGGACGCTGAGGTTGCGTCTGTAGTATTGCCGCCACTCCCTTTGAGCATCATTACCCGCCATGCTTTCAGCATGACGAACAATGATTAAACAAAGTCGTTGTTTTCATACTTTGGAATGTTTATTCCTGGATTGAACTTTGAAGAACATGTTATACAGTAAAATACATTTTATACGAGTTGTCACAAATAGTTTTGCATCATGGGTTTGATATACATGTAGTTAACAGTCAGTGGTTATATTTAAGGGGCAAATAGAGTGGCGAGCGCAGCAGCCACTTTCTGTGATGACTGACTGGGAAGGTAGGGGCGAAGCCCTGTTTTTGAAGACCATGTCCCATGTGCTGCCACATCATCTGTATGGCAACCTGCAGACACAGCAGCCCTTACCCCACCGCGTCTCAGTGAGTGAGACCTTATGTCAGCAGCATAAGGACAGCCCAGGTGGGTGAGAGCACCCTGGAGGACCGAGACGAGTTGAGCTGGGGGGAGGGGTATACCATGCTGTAGTGTGAATGCAGGACTACCGGGTAGTCCCGGTATTTGAGCCACATAGTTATCCCATGCAGCAGCAGGGCAGGCCGGGGACCCAGGTATCCTTGGTAACATGAGTACCGTAGGAGCAGTGCCGGGTAGTATTGTCTTTGACGATCTTATAATAACTTGTAGGCCAGTTGGGGAGGTAAGTATATCCTGTCTCTGTAGGGTATGAGGGCCTCCCCACAGTAGCGCGTCTTGTGATAGTAGATTTGAAGAGCGGAGGAAGGCAAAATACCCAACACACAGGTATGCCTTTAGAGGGGCACTACCAGCCGCCATGTCCAGATACCTGCACACTGCTAGGAGGTCAGCTGGTAACAGCGGTGGGGCTTGATTTGGTGTGTGTGGGTTTAGTCTGTCACCTCCTTTCGCTACATAGTCTGCCTCCAGAGATCTTAGAGCACTCGCATCACCCCCTCTCTCCTCAATCCATAATTTAGCACCAGATGTGTAATTCCTTCGTGAAGCTGGAGAGGTTAGGGAGTTCAGCAAATACTGTTGGTATAAACAGCAGTCAGCTGTCGAAGGAGCCAGTATTGGTACACTATATTCCAGAGCAAAAGTGAGATACATCCTCACCATAGCTTGTCTGTTTTTCATGGACCTAGCAGTAAGCGCAGCGTTGTAAGACACCAGCGCCTGTTGGCCCAGCTGTGTACCTGCGAAGAGATGATAATAAGTGTCAGTACCGGTATTAATGCACATCTTACATGTCATTCATATAGCAGCAAAGAATGGGCATGGGAGGGCAGGCTCTACTTTTATGAGGCGTCGAGTGGCCACTTGTTGTAAAGCGAAGGATTTCTTTGCAGGCTCTGCCATTCTACTCAGGGCATCTGCTAGAGGAATGTCACGGCCCGGCTTGTGTCGAATCTCAACCTCATGATCTCCCACTGCAGCCTCAAGCCAGATCTGGCGTGCACAGGGCGCCAGGACTGAGTCTTTTGTGCGGCCTGTCTGCAGTGCATACTTTGAGGAGAGGTTGTCTGTATGGATTACCAGCTTCATACCGGCCGTGCATGCAGGCTTGAGTGACCGGTAGGCCACCAGGAGGTTAACTGCCTCACGCTGGTGGGTGTGTGGGTACTTCTTCAGATGTGCCGGGGTGTGAGAGAGGCTATAGTAGTGAGTTGCTGTGTGTCCACCACCTCCAGTGTCCGACGAGTCACATATGACATGGTACTGCTCTCTGTCAGGGTCAAGCAGATGGACACCATTTGAGCGCTCAGCGTAGAGTGTGAACCACTTCACGTCAGCCTTGAATGCAGTGCTGATCCTTACCCGGGTGTTGTCCTTTGTTGATCTAAGAGTGTCAAGGATTCGAGATATAAATCTGCGGGCATGTGGGACGCACTTTGCAACATGTACTAGCTTTCCTGCTAACGACTGGACTTCTTTCTTTGTGGCTGTTGTGAGCTCAAGCCACTTTGAGCATTCAGCCATGACTTCTGCCATCTTTAGACTGGGGACTGCTAGAGTCATGGCGAGGGTATCTATGCAGAACCCGAGCCACTCCAGGGCATGGGCTGGTGGGTGACATTTATCTGGGGCTAGCTGTAGGCCAAGTCTCTGTGTCAGGGCAATGAAGTATTGATACGATGCCTCGGCCTCCTGCAGTGTGGCGGCACAGCCGCAGAAGTCGTCCAGGTATGAGAGGCTCCAGAAACCGGCTTTTCGCATCAGGTACACTACAGCACTAGTGGTGCGCTGGCATGCACTACCTGAGAGGCGACAGCCGAAGGATGGACAGAGCTCGAGGAAATACATGCCGTCAAATGATAGGCCTAGGAGGGGCATGTCACCTACATCCAGGCGGAGCTGCATATAGGCCCTAGCTAGGTCCGCCTTCCAGACATAGGCCCCAGGTCCCAGGCGGGTCACCTGGTCCGACAAGTCTAGGGGTGAGGGGAGAGTGTATGTGACAGGCTTCCCTTCGAGACAATTCTTCGTTATGCCTGCATTTACACCTTGACCGACAGGATAGGAGAGATCCAAGATGACTCTGCGTGCCTGGGAGTCTTTCTTAGGTCTGGTCATAATGGGTGCAGTGTGGGTCCACGGGGTGAACAGAGGCTGTGTGAAGGGGCCTATCAAACCACCCAATGACAGTTCAGTTGTGATGAATTTTCTGACATCGTCGGGGTAGTCAAGTGCTGACGTGTGGTTTGTGTCGACAGGCTTAGGTGGCCTATCTGCAGTATAGCCTACTGGGAAACCATACCTAAGATAGTCACAGAGTTTGTCATCATGGTAGCCTTTGAGCAGCTCGTCCCACACATCCAAGTTTAGAGCAGACGGGACCTGGAGGCGAGCACCAAGGTGGTTGGGAAGTCCTGAACTGGCTATGTTAGTATAGAGCAGAGAACATACTCCTGGAATGCTGCCCACTGAGACGGGTTGATGTCCGGCCAGTATGACTTCCTTACTGGAGCAAACTCGTGTGGGGTAGGGCCCAATTTAATAGGCTTGACAGTGTCTGTTATGATGGGAATGTCTGTATCCAGTCTAGCATGGACGACAGCATTCTCTTTGACCTCATTAATGAGGGGCTCAGGCTGCTGGTCCATAGACTGTGTATCGCTACAAGAGTTGGGGCCGGTGTCACCAGTGGTTTGAGTGTTCTGGACCTTAGGCTGACTAGTAGACTTGAGTCCAGACATTGCCTTTAGTCTAGCTGAGATAGGTTGCTTTAGCGGTGAGGGGCGCGCCTCTGTAGGGTTCACCAGGTGCGCTGGCTTTGGTGGGTGGGCCGACTTGGTCTTGGCACTCTGCGCACCAGCCGCGGGTGTACTGGACTTTATGGCTTGTTTTGAGCCCAAGCTAGGCTGTGTAGATGGGGCAGCTGTTTTCAGTGTTACTGGAGCAGCCGTGACTATGGTAGCTTGTTTTTGGCCTTAGCTAGGCTCTGACTTAGTGAGTGCTCTTTTAGCGCCTGAGCTGGGCCACCAGGTACTTGCTACTCTTTTGCTACCTGATGTAGGCTGACTAATAGACAGAGTGACTCCTTTAGAAATTAACACTGGAGCATGCACATTGAGCCCTTTAGCACCATTAGGCTGTCGAGCAAAGAGAGATAGATATAGGTATATTGATAATACAGATGGGTACACATATAAGGATGTCGTGGGACGGTTCAGGCTTTTATCAACATGTACTGTAGGCTGAGCAGGTATACAGCTAGTAGGTAGGCCGGTCTTGCCCGGCCTGGCCTCGAAAGGTCGAGTTGTAGGGGTGAGCCTGCTGAGCCATGTGGCTAGCCGTATTACGACAGCCTGCTTTCTGGTGGGGATTTATAGAGTTCATGTACTTCCTGCAGTAACTGCAGTGATGGCCCTGTGACACACCGGCATCCACATGACCGTCATGCTTACTACAGCCGTCCATCATGTTGAATGCCTTGCAGGGGGCATCAGCACGACCTTGGGCAGGTTTGGGCTTTGTACGCCTCTGCCTAGACTGTGCCTGAGCCTGCTGGTTGTTGTTGCTCGCCGCGGCTGAGCCTGCTGCTGCAGGTATGGCTCCAGTACCAGGTGTGGCGTAGCGACGGCCGAGAGCAGACCTAGCAGTTTCAGAGCGCCTAGCCTGAATGACAGCAGCATCTTACAGCCAATCATACTCAGACGTGGCGATTTTATCCATGATATCCTCACTCCAAGCCCGTACCTGTGGCCAGTCAAACTCCTTTGCGTCACATATGAGTTGGTACAGGTGGGCAGTGAGGTGGGGCTTATGAGCATCAGGGGTGCGGGGGTCTTTAACCATACGGAAAATACCATAGAGATATTCAGGTACATCTAGCTGTGACAAGTCAGTTTTAAGTTGGGCAGGGCCCTGATGCACGTACTCATATGGCTGAACAGGCCTACCTTTGATGGATTGAATTTGCCTCGCGGTGTTGTTGAGCAGGTAGTTCACCTGCTGTGTGACGGCCGGGTCGGAAGATTCACTGAAGGCCAGCGGCAGTGGCCTGTTGTCATTAGGCACCGCCTGTGTGACAAGGGCATGTAGGTTCGCCTCTGGTAGCTGGCCGGCGGGGCGGGTGTAGGGTGTAGGCCGGGCCGCAGAGGCCGCGGCAGACCTGCCCGCGCCTGCAGCTTGAAGGTAGGGGCGAAGGAGGGCCGCCTGCTGGGCAGCGAGCGTCGCCGGGATGGGGACGCTGTTTACACCGGCCGCTGCTGCTGTCAACGTGCTGGCAGCTGGTGTCGCCGCGCTGGCGGCTGCTGTCACCGCCGGGGTAGAGACCGGCGGTATGATGATCGTCGACGACGGATGAGGAGCAGTATCCACAGCATCCTGTATAACCACAGGGCTAGTGGCAGTGTCCTCGATCAGGTCTTTAGGCACAATGAGCTTGATGTACTTAAGAATCTGCTGTGAGTTACCTTCCACGGCGCCGAGCCGCCCGTCAAGCCGGTCCACTCTTGCTGTCAACGCCATGACAGGGGATGTGGGCACGAGGGCAGGGAGCTCCGCCGGGGCCGGGGTGTCAGCCGCAGGCTTTCCTTTCGTCTTAGGTGTAGCCTTGGAGGCTGCTGCCTTTTTAGACCTTGTAGTGACGGTAGCAGGTTTCTTGCTTCCTCCTGCCATGTTTCCGGGCGATGAAGGTTAGCTTAGTAGCCGCTAATTACCCTAATTCACCAACAAAATTAGTAGGAGACAAGCACCGTGTCGCTGCGTCGTCGAAATGGCAGAGTTCTCGAGATGCCCGCTTGGGGGCGTGTCAGTATGGGACGCTGAGGTTGCGTCTGTAGTATTGCCGCCACTCCCTTAAAGCATCATTACCCGCCATGCTTTCAGCATGACGAACAATGTGCAAAATGTTAGCAAGACTTAAGTTTTCATAACATCTATTTCTGAAATTGCCTGGTGGATTCCAAAAATAGTTTCCCACAGCCCATCCACGGGCTGTTAAAACTGTTATTGCAATAAAGATATCAAGGAATTCATTTATAATGTTTATGGTCTGCCTTAAAAATGCATTAGATATATTATATAAATGTCGCTGACTCAAATATTAGCATTTAAATAGGCTAAGGTGCGACCCGTGATATATTCTAAGCCATATGATATCTAGATATCTTGATATAACTGTGTAAAGTAAGAGCGGTTAAGACTATTACAACCCCAAGGCTGAGCATTGCTTTCCATAAGAAGTGTACTAGAAACTTCATTATTTTGCAGGTCACAATCTTTATTGACGCTATGTTCATCATCATTTCTGTGGCTGAGGGTACCATTGGTATTGTCACTGCTTCCCTGGCAGCATTTCAAGTGTGCTGTTCAAGCAGAAACCAAAGGGTGAGATCATTTTATAGTCCTATTATTACTATTTAAAATACTGTGAATGGTTAGACTTAATGCCACTTATGAAAGGTAAAAGTAATAACGCTTTCTCATAGTTATGTGTATATTGATAATATTTTTCTTTATATACCAATAAGGATTGTTGGAGGACAGAGTTCACCCATGCACAATAGCAATACATATACTCTGTAGAACATCCGTAGAAGTCCTATATTGGCTTGGCATGGAGAGGTTAATCAAAGAACTTGTAACTAGGCGGCATTATCATCACTGAACCGATTGAGCTTCAACGGAAATTTTATGTTCCAGGTTCTCTCTTACACTAACCCTGGGTATGTGCAGGGCCCTAATGGTCAGCTGCTGTTGGTGACTGGTCAGCAGCCTAGCATGGTCATCACCATGAGTGGTCAGCAGGTACCGGTCACTGCTAACCAAGGAGGCTACCAGACACTAGGACTCCCTGGCAGTTACCAGGCCCCAAGTGTCCCTGCCCAGGGTAATTACCCTTTGAGTTTTGAATGTGGATTTATTGTTTATGGTTTACTGTTATGCAAATAAAGTGTATAATTATTGCAGAAAGTTATAGCAGGAAGATTTTGCCCATTGGTGCCTTGAGCAAACCAACTAAGAACAATTTATAAGAGTGAAAGGGATGTCATTGATATCATATGTATCGATATATCATTATTTCCTATGTATCGAATGATAGGTATTATGAATGATAGGTATTATGAATGATAGGAATTAATACCTCAATGACGTCAGCTTCCCAATAGTGAACGAATTTTCCAAATATTTCTATCCAAGCTGAGACAGGTCCATATTCCTGTCACAAACAGATTTTAGAGATTCTTAATACTTCAAAATATTTTTTTAGCACAACTGTATTTGTTTATAGGTTATGTGACATCATTGTTATCAGGTTGATATGGGCTGTGCACGAGGAAAATGGCCTGTGTAAGATCCGTGTATAGGTCACGCTTGGGACGTTGGTGCACCCCTTGGTGGGTGGCAGAGGTACTATCCAACATGAATACCCAGATAACCATGGCTTATAATCATGATGAATTGATATTTTTGTACTTCATATTTTAGTGGGAACAATGACCACCCAGCCGCCAATGCCACAACTTGAGTCGGTTCCACCCCCTACATATCAGACATTGGCAGAAAATGCAGAAAGTAACCAGCAACCCCACGTACACCAGACAGCTGGAGAAGAAAAAAACTGACGTGGCCTATCTAGACAACTAATCTACTAGCTGTCTTACAAACATTGCATCCATGCCAATGATATTTATGTAGTGATGCACATAAATGTTGTCGAACAACTACTCATCAAGTTTATTCTGCAGTGCCATAGTCAGCATAATTATAAAATTTGCTTAAAGAATTATTGTTATCGCAATAACATGCCCTAGGTTGCTAATTGTATCGAGGCATAAAGAATGTGATTATTATGATGGACTCACATAATCTGTGATATGGAAAAAATGTATAGCAAAGGATGTCAATTTACATTTGTTAACAACATTAATATATAGCTTGATTTATTGAATATCATTTTGCCTTTCAATACATCTATTCGTGTGTAGCAACAGGGATAATGGAACCATATAGATCTAATTCATGTGCAATAAAACTCTTTAAAACATTATTCAGTTCCATTTATCTTGAAGGCGTTTTTTTCACTCTACCAATATGACCATGTGCCCTTTTTTATGTTTTTTGCCAACCTGCCTCATCGTCTCAACCAAAGTTTAAAATTGCAAACACCGAAATATTTCACATTTCTCACTAACGACTTAAATATCTATGATTATGTTCCTTGTGTTTAGATTCTCTTCCATCCTAGTTGTTTGGAATGAAGCAAAGTTCCATACACTAAAGTTGACTTCACATGTGGTGTTAAAATAAGGAATATTATAAACACTTGTTGATGTTTCCTTAACATAAATAGATGACCTCAACCGTTTTCCATATGGTAAATCTTACTGGGAATACGTTCCCATGGCAATACAAACCCCTCAAATATCAACATTCATTTATATTGATTACCATTATAACAAATGTATGGAACATATCCTTGAACAGCAGTGTACATGCACCAAACCTAAATGGAAGTCTTGGACCCTAAGTATGGCCACTCTTACAAAACATTCTCTTATCACCAAGCCATGAGAATTATGACGGATTTCTATGACACGTATAAAATTTATCTTTTTGAGCGTAAATCTGTGCTCGTAAAAAATACTAAAGGAATGCTATGCAATTTGCCATCCTACCGATCACTTCATATTAGACGTCAGCTTAGGCCCCCACGAAAATAAATCCAATAACTATTATCTTTGACAGTTGTAAAGGCCTGAGTGTGCTGGCTCTAAGATGGTCTTATCTAAGATGGTCTTGTATGACAACTCTGATAGGATTTTGATCAATATAATGATGTCAACACCTTATAATTATCACCGGGCCATTTATGTCCTAGACTATCCCACTATGTGAAATCACCATGGCACTTGACCACACAGCAGTAGCAGCCATTTTGAGATATAAGGGGAAGGAGTAAATAGTGGAAGGGAGACCGGCCTACCACCTGGTGTGGAAATCCCAAAGCTCAGACAGAAGTGCTGAAGGAAAGAACAACCAAGTGACGAACTCTGCAGATAGACAGCACGAATAAGTGACATAATATAATCCCTACCCATGTTAAAGCTAACAGAGGTAGGGAGGTTTAAGTATAGCATATTGGAGAACCCAACATCCTATCACCAAATTCCCTAAAGTGGCATGTTGGTTATAGACACCAGCTTAACGGATTAAGTGTCGTAGTGGAGTTCCAGTAGTTACCTGATTTTGTTGTCAGAATGGAACTATTCTCACAAGTTGATGTAAACGAATGCAAAAATATACAAACCCTAATGTTAATAACCATTTATGATCATCCATGTTACTATGATCTAACAGATTTACTCTCGTGAGAATAGGTCAGAAAATCTGGTAATGGAGCCCCAGCTTCTGTGCAATGCATTTCTTGCTGGTGTGTGGGCCAATAGGACGTCCAAATCGACTAATGGAAAAATGGTTTAAGTGGCAGCCATATTACAGTATCCCTCCCAACCCAAGGTGCAGACAATGGTAGGTGGCATGACTCTACAGAGAAAGCGGCGGCAGACTGAGAAGACACAGGGATCAATAGGCCTATCCACTATAGATGTATCTGTAGGCACCTTGACTGTGGGCAGACAGGCAGATAGATGCAGGCTGACCAGCCTGCCACATCTCAATCACTGACCGGCCCAGCAGGCAATCAACCGGGCACCAGGAGCCGCCTACCCGGCAGTAAATCTCATTTATCCCGTCACTACCCTGCCCAGGACGCCCTTCCTTTGCTACCCGAAACTACAACACCTATCTTTCAACTCAACCTGGCAGGGGAAGAGAGGGGATCCCATAGAGGAGCCACTCAAACACAATGCCTGTCAGTGGTTGGCTTGTCAATCCCTCCTGTCAGCTCTACTTAGTGTGGATGATGCTAGCTCCAACGGACTGGTGATTGCATGGACCTGGTTGTATGGCATGTCTGTGTGATTTTGGCAAGAGAGTGTGACACACAACTAATCAAGGTTCAAATGTCATCATATTAAAGGGGTGGACTAAAATTACAAGTACTTTAACATAATTACCATTTGATTAGAGATGGTGACTATTGGGAAATTGGTCATTATTGTACAAGCAAGTTTACTTAATTGGTTTGTATTCCTACTATCCCTATTATAGACAGGGTGTATATCATATGAGTGTGATAATGTGGCAACTATTCACAAATGTTATTTATCATACATCTATCATAAATACAGATAATATATTATTCAAACGCCATATCAATAGGTGGTAACAGGCAAACTTGATTCTCACATGCACCTAGTTGGCTTCACTGCAGGAGGTGTGAATCACGTTACATGGCTGTAAAGGTTTACAGTGTTTACATGTTGCTTGTTTTACATTCCTTTTCCCCATACAAGTGTGTATATGTTTACGTGAGCGGCTATATGCACTTCGAGTTTGTTTGGTTTAAGCAGGTCATGGCCAGTGCTTTGTGCTAAAAAATATGGCTGTGCTTACCTGCTGACAGAGTATTTATGAGGATTAAACGAGAAGGGTTTACTACTTCCCAACTGTTGATACATTTGCAGGTGAACCCAGTTTATATATTTATAGTAGAACCTTTAAATAAAAGTAAACCATCACTTAAATATGTAGTTTCACTTTCCTTCTCTCCATTTTCCCTACTTTCGTAGGCTCTGTAATTATAGTATTTCTAGAGGTTAAAAGACACTCTGAACAAAGTCACATGTACATCTTTCACATGGTTGGACAGAAACTTTAAAGGGTCCTGTCCAAGTATCGGCGCCTGTTCCATCACTTCCTGAGATCACCATAGCTCCTTCAGGCATACATAACACTGGGTCCCCAGGAGGGCGAACATTATGGATCAACCACCCCAATGGCATTGCTAGGTCTACTCGTTCATGAACAGTTTAAGAAGACTAGACAGAAACCAAACGCTCTAGTTTTGGTGAAATTATGATCGTCCGACTGACCGTCACATTTTTTCTCAGTGCCCGATCTTCAAGCAATCAATGCTAATGACGCCAGAGTTTAATATTTTCCAGGGAATGACATGTTGATTTCCCACAATTCGCCCGCATACTCTACATCGTATCCCTGGTAACGAATCATGAGATATTCTCGGGAATTTTTGCGAGTTTATGAGCAGATCTCGTGATATCCTGGGATTAGAGAACGTGATTTTACATGTATAATTCCCTGAAATCGCCGGATTTACTCCAGTGAAGCTGCAGGACACGGATATAAAACCTAAGGCCTCTGTATTGTCATAAGGGTTTGAACCCATGATCTACTGTCAAACTATAGGGTGAATCAGGGGAATGTCTGATTACAGAATCACATGAAATCACGGGTTTTAAACTCGGGAGGATCTCGGGTCTAACCCCAGTTCAACCTGTTTTAGTCAAGCGGAAACCTTCCGAATTTGTTTCCCGGTGCGCGTAGAATAACAGTCCCTTTAAAAAGATTCAGATTAAAGAAATCACCAGCCGTCAGCATAGAAGCTGCGTATCGCCTTTCAGGGAAACAAATGAACCAAAAACAAATCTCGATCATGAAAAAGGAGGAATGGGAAAAGGGGATCTGCATTGGCAAGCCCAAACTTTGATGGAAACACAAGAAAAGCATTCTTTGAAGGCGTTCCAAAGACCATGTCCAAAAAGGCAGATGCAGGGCCTAGGTCTCATAAGGCCAGCCAGCAAAGTCCCTTTGTTGGGTGGAAGCTAAGTGGATCTAGGTGGCTTACTTCCCACAGTTGGATCAACTTCCTACCGCCAATGTCAACGTCCCATGCAAGCATAATCTAGCCAATGACAGCCGTCGTTGCAGTTAGCCCCCTGGAACCACCACAATCTGCTTATGTAAACAGTTCCTTGATTGGATCAGCAATCACCCCATGTCAGATGTGTTTGGGAGCGAGGCTCGATGGGTCGCGCATGCGCTGCCCCGCCTTGTTGAGCGATAATATCAGTAAACTGTTTTTGGTGATCAAGGATGACACTGTCTTTCTTGCACGGGTACCATAATTATGTACATGGGTACAGACATGCATCATGAAATAATTCATGTCTAAAGCTTCTACCTTACTAGGAAATGTTTTTGAGATAAATTCCATGATTAATATACTATTTCCCTTCTTTGGATTCGTCCTCCGATCAGTATCAAGACCATTTACTATTTTCACTTCCACTGAGGTTAAAGTCCTTGACCATGCAATTTATCCCCAGTGGGCCACGGCCAGCCACAGCCACAGCCACAGCCACAGCCACAGCCACATGGCCCATGGCACCATATTTGAGGCAAACTTTCCAATTCAGACCCCAGATGTGTCAATCAATGTAGTGCACTAATCCAATTCAGCATAAATATTCACGATAAGCGCCATTCATATGTCAGGCGTCCTAACATTATATTAGAGAAGTCTCATTCTGACCTTGTATGACCCTTAGGACAAGAGGCACAAATTCAGTTATGTCCCTGACGCTAAATGAAGTGACATAACTCATGACCTCCATCCATGATAGCAGTTAGAGGGTATTGACATTACTGAAAATCACATCTGACTTTGACGATTGATTTCCAATATACACTTGACTGGTGAGGCTAATTCATAGTGATGGTGATGTCTTAGGTTAACACAGCCAGGGACCTTGAGCTGTGATGACCACCACCTAAAAAGGTATGCATTACATGCTTGCCACACCAAGCTAATGTGTCTCATTACCTTCTCCAGTGCCCCCCTAAGAGTCAATAATATATGTATTTAAACTAAATGTTGATTTTCCTATCCTGAAAATCATTATTAAGAGTGCGGGAGGAGAAGAATGTAGCCGCTGCCATGAGAAAAATATATTGCCGAGGTTAGTTATTTGGCGCCAGCTTCTTATTGCCCTTTCCACATTGAATAGCCCCTACCTCCTGCCTCCTGACCCCTACCCGTCTGTCAACGCACCCCTATCTCTCTTAACCTTCACACATTTCTTCTATCTACACTGTGCCCCCTCACACTCTCCCACACCCCCTGCCACCCCGTTCATTCCTCTCGTTGACTCTTGCAGTCATAAAATACCCTCCATTAACGCTGTTATGGTTGAACTGCGCATGCGTTGTTATGGGTGATGAGCCGGATATAAGGCTAATTACTAATGACAGAGGAAGTCAAAACGTTAACACTGACTTTTCACAAAGACTCTCCGTGGAATAGCCAATTTCCAAACAGTGATATAAGGTCTGTGGTCTTTTGGAGAACATGACATTGTTTCTAAAGATAAGTCATTCGGCAACATAATAATCAATATCATTCGTGGGTTATAGTTCTATTCAAGTGTATTGACAAGAGATCAGAGTTATTCTCGTGATATCCATGTTATACAAAACAAGATTATCTCTTGTATTTGAACAGCAGTTCTTCTTTCATAATAAATCGAGTAAAAGAAATTAAGTATGTTTTAAATCATCTTTACATTTGAAACTAGTAAGTAGTATACAGAAATGCGAAATTCAACATGGCAAAGAATCTTAGGAAGTAATGAGAGGGGTGAAGTATATTTCACGTTTCATGATCGTTGCCATTTAACACAATCCCCAGAGGTTCTGCAAATGACCTGGAACCAAACAAGCCGGTTTGTGGCCGATTTCCTGATTACAAAAGAGTTGAAAAATCACTTCAGAATGTCCTGCCATTTACCTGAGTGGGATTCAGGCTTTAATGGTGGCAGTAAAGCAGGGTAGCCACACTGATAACCTTGATCTGAGATTAGGATATAAAGTATAAAGCCACAAGGATGAGTAGTGGGGTCCATATTATATATATGTGCTGTGAGAAGCCAGAGTGCGGCTGTAGAAAGGCTTTAAGACAAACGTCTGGATTGGTCAGATTAAGGATTTATCTGCACCTCCACAACAACGCCTCAGCCATTTATCACCCACTCGGACGACGTTGCGCAATTCTTTATCGGGCGTTAAGGCCCCCGGGGCATTATGTCACCATCTGGAGGAGCCTGAGGAGGGTTCAAGAGGGGTTAAACCTCCAGTGCATGATCTAACTTAATAAGGTGATGTAACACAGTGTGTGGCCAGTGAGATGAGGATCGACGTTGAAACTCTTCTGATTGGACCCCTTCATTTACATTGTCCACAGCGGGTATGAGGGATACTTGAGAAGGGGACTATGACTTAAAGGCTTCTCTAGTCTACCCAGAAGTGATCTACACTTGTATATCCCAGATCAATATCGAGTTGATAATACTTGATGTAATATGCCACCCCATATTTAAACATAAACCAGATGAACTGTGGTGTAACATGGGGTCAAGAATCATACTATATTAGCTATGCATATACCATTTACATAATGGAATTGATATATCATTTAATCAGTCGTCTGAATCATACATCTTACCATACACATAATTTGAAAAGCCTCCATTTTATTTTGAGTGACATAACAATAAATTGTGTTGAACAAAATATAGTAAAGTATTCACTACCATTAGCACACCAGTACAGGCGGTTTACATGTCAATGTAATTTGGAATGTATGGGTATACCAGTATAGTATAGTGTTATATGTATGAGGCCAAGGGGCTGGGTCCTGTCTTGTACTTTGATTTACATAAATGCCAGCTGTAGAAACGGTGCTGTGTATAGCACACCACAGCCTTTATTTCTAGCCAGAGCTTTAAGGCCTACCATGCGTCCCTTCACACAGTAACAATAGAAACAAGACTCTGCACTCAGCCCATCTTTCCCCTGCAGCCAGAAAGAACTAAGCCAATATGTACTTGTCTACTTCATCAGGCAAGATCAACATGAAAAGCAAGATTCTTCTTGGCCTCGACCAGCTGACATAAATTCTTGAGGAGATCACTTTTATTTCTTCTGGCCATGCTTTCCCATCTTCGGGGGAGTGAGCTTTAATGAGGGGAATAGAGATTAATTTGATCAAAGTTAAATGATCAGGGAATGTGATCGTCAAAGGGAATGGCTCCAGCGTGGAGGGACTCATTAGTGCAAATAGTATTGGGTATGGCTATCCGTCTGAGTGTCGCCATAATGACATCATGATTAACATCTTATTGTATCAAGGGGTCCATTCCCTAACGTGAACACTATGCAGGCTGGGGTGGTCCCTTCAACATTCTCATCCTAGATTGTTTTGGTACGAGAGGTCCTATTGCAACACTGGTTGTGATCATTCCAGAACTCCACTGGATAATGGGAAAGATATCTGCGTTAAAGTGATACATCCACGATACAAAAAAACAAACAAGCAACTCTGCGCCGGAGTGTTATAGGCTACTATATCTAACATTTTAAGAGGGAAGCTAAAAAGCTAGACCCACTACAGGAGAAACCAAAAACACTTGGTCCAACAAGGTCCTCCATTTACCTCTGGATCTGAATGGGTTAGATTCTGAGACAGGTGATGGGGGCCGGAAGTCCTTAGCTGGTGCTGCCACTCAGCGGCGTCTACGGTAACTACAGGAGGCATTGATTGGTATTTGGGGTAGGCGTGAGTCAACTACCAACTGCTTCAGGTTGTGATAAACAAGATGTACTTTTTGTATATACCTGTGGTCTGCTGTGAGTCATAGTACACAAGTAAACACTTGCTCCATGTCATAGTAAACAAGATATTCTGGTACTGTATCTTTCTCTTCTAGTCTGTATCCCATTTAAGATTGATATCAATAGACGTTAATAACACTGTCGACTGTCTGATATTTTTTCTTATCTTTAACAATGACTAAAACGGCAAACAGTTTCACAAAATATACTTCTCACCTTTAAGATTTTACTTATAACATTACAGCAATCTGTTTTTCTCTTAAAAATTTGATATTAAAACATATAAAAATAATAGTATTATCCTCCAGCGATATCTAGATCTAGTTAATTGGAGAAGAATATGTGGGTAAAAGCCTGTAGGATGAAACAGGAATCCTCAAGGTATTAATGATAATAAAAAGGTAGCTGGGATCACTCACTGCAGGCAATATAAGCTGGTAATTGGACCATAGTCATAGCGCAGCTGGGGATATATAAAAGGAGTTCGGCAATCCATTGGAGCAATCTCCAACACTTCTTTTCTTTCTTGGTAACCTATTTAAGTTCTACAATAATTACTGATATAAAAAGAAGGCTAAAGTTGAAGGAAGGTGCAGCGTATTACGATGTGAGATGTAATTCAATAAAGCTGAAAGTCCCACAGCAGACATGGATGGAACTTTGGTGAGCATGGGGGACTGGGGTACAGTGAATTAGGGGTGGGGAGGGGGTTGGCGAGTCCTCCAGGGGGTGGGGATCACGTGACCGACCATTGCGCATGCCCAGTCGTCCACCAGATGTCGCTGTACCCACGGGAAGAGGAAGGTAGGGGGGCTGTAGAGGCATGTCTTGCTCCTGCACTTCTTTTTGCTACTGGCCAATGGGAGGCCTTGACATATAGACGCACGGCTGTGTTCGGCCAATGACAGGCGGCGACACGTCGATTGCAGGAAGCCTCTGGGCCGACAGCGTCTCCCCAACTCATCTCGCGAGGTTTTGAGTCAGTCACGCGTGACTTAATTAAAACAACTTGAGTGTCGGCCGCGTGGAGGCGTCCATGCAGGCCCCATGCCGCGGGTATAGCAGCACTGGTAGGCGCGCGCAAACAGGAACCGGAAAGCGCCGACGATGGTGACAAAGGGGAGCGGGCCGGGCCACTTTAAAGTTCAATTACACACGGCTGTGTGCACAGCCGACGCCTGAGTGCGCCTGCGCAGGCAGCTGTACCGGAGGTATATCAGAACGCTACCGGCAAAGCCGCCTCTGTCCACAAGGTGTCGCCACCTGCCCCTACCAGCGTCTCACTCAGCATGGCCCAACTTCCTGTAGGCTGTACCTCTCGTCTTGGCCTCCAACGTTGCTATAATACACCTCATGCCCCCCTCCCCGACATGTACATCAACACCCACACATAGCCATAGACCTATATACATGTAGGGACACATGACCCCCCACATGACTGAATATCCGGCTGTCAGCGTATCAATTTAGGGTATGGCCGGAGGATAATTTCCGACTCGGCTGTAGGTCTCTGAGCAGCTGAGGGACAAGGGGCCAACATCCAACAGGGCTGCAGGGGACGTACAGTGGCCTTTATAGGGCCTGCATAAGTAACAGTAGTTCTATATATGTGGTTCGTTCATTGTTAGGGATATGGCCAATGTGGGTAAAGTAAGACGGGTAGGGGGCATCGAATGTCATGTATAGTACTTAGAAGTTAGCGACCTTTTTGTGAGATGGTCAAAGGGCATCTTATATTAGGATGCAAGTACATGTTTAATTATGTTATAATAATTATACCTTAATTACTACACAGACAATATACTATGAGATGGAAATCGACTATACCCTTATGTGGATGGCAAACCCTTCATTGGTTTTATGTATATTATGCTATCCAGAGAGGGAAAACGATCTTTCAATAATCAGACATGTCGACATGTCACCAAAGCTACGCGATATACTGCCTTTCGAGGGTCCATCACTGCCTGACTTATTTCACTGAGGGTCATGCTGGGCAGTGCGACGAGGATCGCGGGAGGATCGACTCTCCACTGATTGACTCTCCACCAGAGTCTGGAGATTCAGCCCAGGCTGGATTCTAGAGAAAGGGTCAGGCAATGGTGTACCCTGGAGGGAGAGTGCAACTTTGCCTGACTCCCTCTGAAAGGGATAGAGAGAGTATGTGAATGGAGGGTAACTTTTGGTGCGCGGGGGAGGGATGTTTGGGCGTGGTGGACTGCGAGGCCAACACGAGTAGGACTGGAGAGATTGTAAAGATGGGAAAGCAGGAGTCAAGGTTGAGGTGGGGGATGGGTGTGGGTGGTGCATGGAAACAGGGGGTGTAGAAAGGGAGCAGGGTGGGGTGTGGTAGGGGTGTGGTAGGGGTGTGGTAGGGGTGTGGTAGGGGTGTGGTAGGGGTGAGGACACGGTCTGCATGGAGACAGGAAGGACTAAAGGTTTCATCCTTCCCACTTCCTGGGGGCCTTCCGCCTTCTTCTTTGCTATCAAAGTTCAGAATGGAAACTTTTCCAAAGAATATTTTCTTCTTCGGTGATTTTGAAACAGGACCGCCCCAAGCATTACAAAGCAGAGCAGGAAGTTCCCTCTCAATGGATACTGAAACTATTAATTAGATTGCATTTGATTGACATGCCATCTGAAGTTCTCTAACTGTTCTAAAGTCAACAAATACCAAAGTATCCACGATAACACAACAGGATTCAAAGTTATTCCATGCAGATAGTTAATTAGGAAGATCGATTGTGTTCATGACTTCTTCACATAGGCCTATAATCACGATTTCCTCTGGTAGGCACATATAGATGCATTGGCAACTAAAATTGGAAATTGTGAACATTCCTTGTTTCCTGGTGTTTTACACTGTCAATGGCTACTCAGCGAGAGCAAACAAGCCCTAGTGCTTATATTCTTGTATGACAAACACTAGCAGTTAATGCTTGGAATTTTGAAGTTAGATTCACTTTCCCACATGCGCATAAAATTATGTCAATATGTGTTGGGTTGAAATAGATTAATTTGTTTATGTCTTAATGTCTATTTGCCGCCAGTGCTGCATTCATCGATCAAACTTCATGAGAATAAATTGAGAAACCGCGAGAACCATGCCGTCCTCAAAGGGTTAAAATAGATATGCTATACTGTAGGTAAATATCATACCTTTACCTAATTGATAATAAGGGACTCATACATGGCTATTCCAACCCAAGGGGCAGTTAGCCAGGGTAAGGCACGAGGGGACATAGACATTTATTGGACTAATAATAAGATCATTATCTGTGAAAGGCCTAGCTGAACTTATCTTTCCAGATAGACCTTGTTGTAGTTGTAGTTAATATAGAAACATATTCCTATATATTAACGTGGGCCTCTCCGCAACAATGCCAATGAATGCTGTCTCTTATTTTTAAGGTGTTATGATTAGCCTTAGATATGCCAAGAGGAACTGTATCTGCTACTTTGTGATTATATTGATGGTCATTATAGGCTTTGGCCTGCCTAATTTGCGACAGATCAGCAGACAATATAAACAGCTATTAGAAGTATCGAGTTCGTAGAAGTATACATCTCTGCAGAATAAAAGAGTCACATATCCATCCTTTGTATGGGACCTGGGTTTATCTGTGATCTAATTCAGATAACGTACTTACAAGTGTTAATCTTTCCTCTTATTCTAATTCTAATGCGAACAATATAATTCTCACAAAGTCCAAATCATATAACGGATCAAATCAGCTACAGATAAAGGTTTTTATTCACAGTTTCATCAGATGATTTTCTGCTGGTGAACAAGGCAATGATCTCAAGATTCGTGATATATCATGAATCAATTGATTTCCTTTAGGATTTTTCAGGTAGTATGGCATATAATACATTACAATAACGCGGGTTGTAAGAATATAAGGATCGACATGACAAATATGGGTGTTTGCCTCCAATAAAATGCTTTGAAATGCAGCATAGCAGCCAGCTCGGCTTTGACCTTTTTCTTAGTTAAGACTGACAACAGAAACCTTTTGTACTGCACATTTCAGATTTAATAGAGCAGATTAGATTAAAACGACATGAGTGTCGTCCGCGTTGGGGCATCCATGTAGGCGCCATGCCACGGGAATATAAGTGGTAGACCTTAATTGACTTGACGCAAGAATTTATGTTGACATTCCTACTGCTCTTACCATATACAAAACAATGACCTTACCTTCGTTTGATTATGTAGACTATATATGGGATAGAGGCAATATTGGAGAGAATAAGGAACTACAATACCTACAAAACAAGGCTCTCAGGACAGTACATAAGGTTAAATTAGAAGCCCACCCACTGTACAACACAGATCAATTACATGTAAAATGCGAGTGTCTGTATCTTAATGTTAGACGGGACATCCACCTTATTTTCTATGCTTTTACCCTCAAAAGTCAACCTCTGTTAGTTGATACTAGAAACCTGCCCACCAGAAATAACCAAGGAATCCGGCTTAAGGTGCCAAGGTCTTTAAAACCAATTGTTCTTAGAAGTGCCTTCTATAGAGCCATCATACGATGGAACATGTTAAAACCATTATATACTCTCATAGAAAGCCTATCTGATTTTAAAGTGGCAATCAAAAGAGACTACAGCCACTGTTTTATGTAGTTTATTACAAATACCTGTTTCATTTTTAGATGCTACCCCAACCGTGTATACACATTATATCCCCCCATCTCATCTCATCTCATTTCATTTATTTATAGACTTGAATGATGCAATCAAATAATGAATACCCGATTACCCAAATGTCTGTTCACAACATGCAAATGTAAGCACTTGTACGCCAAAACCAATTATGAAAGCAATTACTTATATTCTAGTCAAACGATAGGGGACCTAGCGGAAGAAAGGCAATGCGCCTAAGCTAGGATGATGCATCTACTTTTGTATTTGTTATCTTTTACCCAATAAAACACTTAAAAAAAAAAAAAGAAAACTCTGAAAACTTTGTAGTTCTAAGCCAGCAGTTTTAAGTCGTGCAGATATCTAACAACACCATTTGAAGCAGACATGTATCTCCTAGAGGAGAGGTGCACATCTAAGGGCCAATGCTAAAATGCTGTGAATTCTATGATAGAAACTAAAACAAAGAAACATTTCTTTGGAATGGGAATTGTGACAGAATGGTGATAGCAGAAGAGAAGAAGCCTTTGTGAGATTTCTCAGATTGGTTCTTCTTCAGACGGGCTTACTCAATGGTTCTGCCAAGAGGCACTAGAGCACAGCTTTGATGAAAGCTATCAGAGATGTACAGGACTGAAAGGACAAAAGCAAACCGAGCCAACTTTTGCATACCCAAGAGACATAAAGAAGTCCATCTTTTCAGTCCATTGAATTAAAAAAAAAGTAGATACCCTTTAAGCTCCCCACTGATGCTTTGACAGGTGGCTGTTATTGAGTTCCTCTATCAATATAACAGTAATGTACCCACCTTATACCCCGCATCATGACATGATCAAATACCGCTCTCAACACAAAATCCATCACAAAGTTCTGGGTTTTGAGCCTTGACACTGAGCATGTTCTTGAGGCCAGGGAGAATGCCATGAATAGCAATTGTAGGGATTTAATTAGTAGCTGATGCTATTCATATTTAGACATTGTATTAATCATGGAAATGGCCTTTAGTGCTACCATTCATATTTGAATTTGACATTTTGTGGAACTCCCATGACATTTTACTGAATCAAGTAGACTTTTCTCTTTCACTACAATGTCAACACTTTACATTTTGAGTAATATCTTTCTCTCAGCATGTTTTGTCATCTCTCTATGAATTCCCAAACTCTATTTGTCTTTCTCTGTCTTTCTTCATTGCTCTCTCTCTCTCTCTGTCGCTTGCTCAATTATCTATATATGTACGTTCCTTTCCGTCCATCTCTGGCCCCATCTGTTCCGCTCAAACACAGGCAAGGTACAGTTGGTATAGCATGAACTGCTCAGGTGGTGTAAAGCTTGGGTATAGGCGGGGAAGTCTAATCATGGCCCAATACGAACACTCAATCATCACTAGCCATGCCCACTTACGACCGCCAGTAAAATGGCCGAGTTATTGTCTTCGATCCGTTCACTTTTGTCGGTTTCTCCATTCACATGCACAGCATGGCACTAAACGTGCAGGCTTCGTCCATCTCTTTTGATCCAGAACCATTTCCGACTCCACCCAATTGCGTGTAATGCCCAGAGCCCCGCCATCAAGGAGAATTCGGAACCTTTTGGTGCCGGAAGTTGATTCGTGATGGCACTGGGTTGCCGCCAGGGGAGCTCCTGTTTTGAACGCCTCCCCACTCGGACTATGCACGACCGTGATGAAATATTGGCAATAATTAGAGACATGGTACAGATGATAAAGCTGGGTTTGACTTTTGTATGGGGAAAATGTATGATGCTGTTTAGTCAGAGATAGCCATCGGCTTGGATTTCACCAGGGAGGAATACTCCAAGAGTTTATGGTAATAGGATGATCATGTCATGAGAACTTATTCTGTTATGTTTTAGAAACAGTAAACTATGTTGAGATAAAATGAGAAAGTGGCACATAGCTCTATAAATAACGTTTTAAATAGCAACATTTTTATCTAAACTCTGTAGAAACATCATATAACGTCACAGAAGGAAACGTTTTTCTCTAAACCATCTAGAAAGGTTAAATAAAGTTCTAGATAGCAACGTTTGTATTATGAACCATATAGAAACGTTTAAACAACGCTTTTAGAGAAACGTTCTCCTGCAAACCATGTAAAAACGTTTGCAAATGTTTTTTGTTGTTGAGTGGGTAACATCACTTATGTATACTACACCATCAGCATCTGACATTGGAGGGTTCATAACTTATTTGCTACATAATCTGGATCACAGCAAGACCGGGCCTGGCTCAATTCATGATTCAGGATAACTAAAACAACATCAAACTCAGAATAGAATTTATCTTGTTGTAAATCATCACAGGCATTGCCATGGTAGTGTACAAGGGAATGTAATAAAAAAATTGGATTTGTGGCAACTCTCTATTAGACTCATCCAGTGTAGAACAGTTCGTGACAAATGCTCACAAACCTTGATATGACAGGTGCCGAGGAAACACGTTCACTGGTAACACCATACCACTGTTAGTGCTTGTGTACAGAGGGATCGAATAGACTAAAGCTTTGGGAGCTCGCCACATTGCCGTATGAAAAGGTCTATAAAACGTGTCAATGTTTTGGGGATATATACCATTTATTTCACGTGGAGGAATAACGTTAGTCCGCTTAAGTACTAGAATGACCGTTCTCCACACCCCCGTGGAGAAACTGATGCTCCTTCTCCATGGGTTTACATTTATCCATGACCACGTCACTAAAATAGCTATAATTGTCAAATATGATTTATCAATAATTACATGAAATAGAAATCTCCCTCGTTCTGCCTTGTGAGAGACCATGGACCCAAGGTACCAACCAAGGTACCACTGGTGAGGAAACTGGTCGTTTGGACAGATTATCATAAACCTCTGTCTATGTAATTTTCAGTGAAGATTGAAAGTAATAGTAAAATCAACATTGATCAGTATATTCACCAAAGTAAAACACACAGATAGTCACCCTCAGCTGACATCAGTGATATTGCCAAGCAATCCCTTCTCTCGAATCATAGCTCTAGGACACATTAAATTGAGTGCACATTTAGATTTGCTGGTTTAAATTTTATTGACCATTCCATGTTATATTTACATGATAACTATATCGCATAATCGCTTACAATGTCAACCGTTGGGATGAGTGCATGGGATCACAGATGAAAAAAAGGCGTTTGTAAAATGTCATGAGAGTATATGTCCTTGAATAACAATAGGCGTAATTGGATAAAACTATCCCATATTGCTAAGCCAATTAGGTAAGATGCACAGCCAAAAATGACAGGAATATAGTGATAACTATGAAATATCATATGCACATGAACATCCAAATCATGAATTGTACCATCGTTTGAGAGGCCAGCATTGTCTGAAACTCTACATACAAAGACAGGCAAGCAGGCAAGACGTGACGGATCCGTCATGTACCCCATTCTCTCCGTCCGTCAAAGGATTGGGCAAATCCGTCCGATTTTGATGGATCCGTCACGTTTCTGCTTCCACTGCTTCCGTCCGCCGATGGATCCGTCCATATTTGATGGATCAGTCACCTGTTTTGACGGATTCGTTGACAGACGGATCCGTCGACGGACGGGTTAGTGGAAGCCAAATTAGCCGACCCCAAAAAGTGATCCACTGATCCGTCCATCAACGGAAAACGGGAATCCGTCTGGTCACGGGTAACGGATCCGTCACATTTTGGCGGATCCGTCAAGGGACGGAAATATAAAAAAATTTAGATATTCCCGTCACTTGACTGATCCGCCAAAATCGTGATGGATCCGTCACCCATTGACGGACGAATTTCCATTTTCCTGCTTTCACTGATCCGTCTGTTGACGGAACCGATGACAGAAGGATCAGTGGAAGCAGTTTTGATGGATCTGTCACACTTTTTGGGTCCTCTTGATGGGAAATCTGGCTTCCACTGACCCGTCACTTGACGGATCCGTCCAATTTGGTGACGGATCCGTCCAAAAAGTGGACGGATCCGTCACATAGCGTCGGTGGAATCAGCCCTTTAGACAATGCTGGACTGTTTCTATAATTATTGTCTCTCACGAATAGCATCATCAGCATACTTGAAGTTCCAGCAGATACTCAATTTAGGCCTCATTGCAGCTTGTGTAGGACAACGTTCTAGACCATATGTGAGCTTTAAACATAAAACATACACTCTTCTTGAGAAAGCTTTCATCGCAGTGTAATGTAGTGGCTTAAGAACACTCAAAATGTGTGTTTTCACCTATGTTTGTCATCGTGCACTGTGCATCGGTTGGCTTTAAACCCATTAAATCATTAGTGTATGATTCGCTGATAGTAGAATTGCAAGGTAAGCATGATATTTTGTCTCGACAAAGGGTAATTGCAAACATTCAAAAGCATGTATTCATAAGTGTTTATTGCATAACTGATCTAAGACGGCAGTTGTTCCTGAAGGCTTGCTCCCTGCGAGAGTTGCTGCGTGAATCTTAGTTAGTTACAACAATATTTTTCTGAGGAGCTTTTGGTCGTTTCTGATGCTAAAGATGCTTTGACAAAGTAATAGCTCCAGAGTGCCTTAAATTGAATCGCGTACCAAGTTATGAAAAGCCACTGCAGAGCCGACCCTGATAATCCGCCGCAAGTAAAAAGGAAAAGTTGATATCAACATGCACTTGCGGAAGTTTCTACTACATATATCCGAATCTCTACAATTTAAATATGAAGCGTCTCGATGTCAACAGGAAAGTAATCAATGCTGTACTGTTCCCTAATGCTGTATTTCATTTGTACTGTAAAATTGATGAGATTTACATTGATTCACTGTAAACCAAATTGTGGTGATGCACTACCAAATTTAAGTGAGATTCTTCATAAATTCAGTTTTTTACAGTGTATTTCTACTTATTATAATGATAGATTTCCTTTCTAGATTTAAAATATCTGGATACTAACTTATTTAGGCTTTATCTCTCTAATTGTTCGGGAGATCTGTGGTATTTTACTTTCTGGTTATTAAATGCTGTTTAATTTGTCATAGATGCACCTCTGGTCTGAATATCTATTTTAGTTTCTAGAAGATGATGGCATAATCTACATCACAATATATTATTTGAAATTCCTGTGAAAAAGTCTGGTTTTGGCAGAGGTGTCTTTATGGGGAATCTGGTGAATGCACTACCCATAACCACCCACATAGATACGACCAAACTCCCTTTGAGCTTCTCAACTTTTAGTTTTTTGGTACGTTTTGAAACTTTGGGATCGGGTACCTCAATGTGCTCACCTCAGACCCCCTGTAATGCGCGAGTAAAATATGTCATTCTTACTTATTAGAAAACACCCCTTATTAATCTCGAATCGAAATTCATCGCCTTATCCTTCACATGAACCCATGCTATGTTACAACGTAGAAAGGTCGAAGACATAACTACCCATAGCCCTTTCCTTATCTGACTTAAATGCTCGGGAGCTTCTTCTTTATAGAAGAACAAGGCACACCAAAGTATTCTCTCATGCTAATTCCCAACGACGTCTTCCATTGAACCCAGGTGGGGACGACTCAAGGCAAAGCCACTTAGCTTGTGACCCCTAAGCGCACAAAAAGACGGTATTGATGCTGGGGTTGCCAGTGGCCAGCGGAGCCACCGGAACAGGAAGTGGTCAGACTCAATGACTAAGCAGTAGATGACGGCTCCATTTCCCCCTTTATCGCCAATGTGACCGAGTATTACCAGGACTCGGTTCAGCTGCCACCTGGAACACAATTAAACGTGTCAGGCTGCTGTGAGATGGCGGAGCATGCCTCGAAATCTGATTAATCAACTGTAACCCAAGAACCAGCCAGTCCCTTGAATGGATGTCGGAAGCAAACAGAAGAAACACGCTTCCACACGGAAATAAAGGAAATCCAGACATCCAGAGATCCCAAAGTGGCGAAATCCCTTCGGTTCAGTTCCAAGTCATGTTAGCCTTTGGATATTAATACAAAAACTTGCCAAAAGAGGAGTCCTGATATCAATGCATTTTCTACCGTCAATGAAGTTATTATCTCGACATAATGGCAGATGATTATGTGCACATTGAGGTAGCCTAATAGCCACTATTCTAACAGTTAACATTTAAATGTCAGGCAATTTAAACGTGTTGGTAACTTAAAGGAAATATTGAAATAGCAACTTAAACTCATATTGAAATTTGAGAATGAGCTCCGAACAGATGCTTCATGCGCCTTCCTATCACACAGAACACTGTCAGCTACATAAAACATCTCGGCAATTTTGATTAGTTTGCAATGTCATTGTGTTCGGACAAAGTTGAGGAAGTTATTAATTGTGCTCTATGAGGTATAATGAGGAGGCTATCTTGGCAACTTTGTCAATCCGAGAAACACTTCTAAATGTTAATAACCTCGCATCAAATGCAGCCAGGTACATATATGTGAAAAATCATATTATGCATCCAATTTCACATTGTTAAAATGAACTTGTAAAAGGTCATTCCCAGCTAACAAGAAAACGTCAATTCAACATTGATCTAACGTTGATAATAGGTTAGATTAACGTTAGGAAATACCATTAGATTGCAGTTAAAATCGTGGACTCAATCCAATGTTGTTTAACGTCAATAAAACGTTGACTAAACGTTTATTTAACGTTAAATCAACGTTGTGAAAATGTAACCCTTTAAGGGCCGCTGCTGCCTCTGGGCAGCATCTAAAATACCCTTGAAAAACCGCTGCTGCCATAGGGAAGCAACAATGCCACTAAATTACAGCTCCTGCTATGAAACAAAGAATAAGACTTTTTGATTCAGTCCAAAAATATTTAACATGAGTACTACACCCCCTTGTCAGGAAGGTGTAGATTATGTCTCAAATACAACTTGTTTTACTCCTTAGGCACTATACCAGGGAGCACATACTTGCAAAGTTGCATGCTCCCATGGCATAGGGCCGGTGGTTAAGGCCCAAATTACAGTTTTCAGGGCAAGCAGTTAAAGGGTAATAAACGTTATGCAATGTTATTGCAGACAACCTTGATTTAACCTCACATGTTGACGTTATTTTGAGGTTATTTCAACGTTTTCCAACCATTGTACACCCCACCAAAAAGGTCATCATTTATTTAAGGATGACCACACAGCGATTGCCCAGGATTGTCATTCAGACTTATGATAGAATATTACAGCCTGCAGTAAAGTCCGTTTCCTTTGTGACAAATGAGCGTTATACGGGAGATGCGTGTACATACATAATAGCGATGCCAACTGATTGAACTGATTGAACATGTGCATATTGTGTGTATTGTATGTCTACATTGTTTCTGAATTTGTGTTAAATATGTGATGTATAAACAAACTTGGTACTTACAACCCTAGTAAAAGTTCTGGTCATTTATGTGCGGTGAATCTAGAAATCTAATACTTATTGAGTTTGTGTGTGTTGAAATATTGTTCTCTCTGTTGTAACTTTTTCTCTGCTATTCTCATCCCATCCCTGTGTGGGAAGGTTCTAGGAGGAGGGGACCAAAAACATGTCACCCCTTTTATAGTGAAAAGCCAACACGTTACTATAGCTCAATGGGTTGGCTGCGATCAATTTCAACCTACTGGGGGGGGGGGGGTTAAACCCCTCTGGTGAGGCGTACTGGATTGTTTTTGCTGCGCTCGCACGGAAATCCACCAACCCCCTGTTGTTAATGAATGGTCATCCCCTTAGATCAGCTGGATTAATCAG
Organism: Harmothoe impar; assembly: GCA_947462335.1. Taxonomy (NCBI): domain Eukaryota; kingdom Metazoa; phylum Annelida; class Polychaeta; order Phyllodocida; family Polynoidae; genus Harmothoe; species Harmothoe impar. Next base: position 38,625,027 of record OX381710.1, read on the forward strand.
ACATGGGTGTTAGCTAGAGCTAGTGGAGCCAAGATGTGTTCAGGCCTCAATCCACCAACTCACATCTATGAAACATTGCAAATACTCCATGCAATATCTAATGGATCACACCTGGACGTCCATGACAAAGGTATGGTGGGTTCCATTTGACATGCCACCTGACAGGTGATGCCAACTTTCAAAGCAATGCCGCTGGGTACTAATCTAAGGCATAAAGCTTGTACCTGCAGTAGATCATGCACGGCCAGCTGTCAACCATTCATATAAGCCCATGATACTATATATATATATATATATATATATATATATATATATATATATATATATATATATATATATATATATATATATATTATATATATATATATATATATATATATATATATATATATATATATATATATATATATATATATATACACACACTGATATATATCAGTAATACATGGTATAAAGAGCTGCTTATTAAGTGTATACAGTTACCCCCCCCCCCTCCACTGAGCGGGTAAGTAAGGTACAGTAGAATCTCACCTGTCAATAACCTGTGTATGTATTGGTGTATATTTGTTCTGAATGGGATATGGCCACCATATAGTGGGAGCTGAATGCGTGGGTTATTGGAGGCTGGCAATGACTCGGCGTGGTGGGAGGAGGTAGGTTTCATAACATAGCGCTACACTCTACCCTTCATACAATACACCTGTCTGGCTGTTGCCAACGCCGACCACAGGGAGCAGCTCACAGAGCTGGGGAGATGATGAGCAGCTCATCACTTGGCTTCCACCTCTATGAGCAGCTGTGTCAGAGTATACAGAATTAGCCTTGGAACCAATGGCAGGTGCACTGTAAGGGATATAGTGACATATGGAACGCAGGGGAGTTATGTGAGCTGCTCATAGTTAGATATGGACAGGTAGGGAGCAGCTCAGTGTGTTTCTCTGAGGGACTCAGATCTGCTTCGCCACATTCCTCTACACCGGGCGGGTGGGACGTAGCGGCGGCCGGCCTGTTCTGTGTCCACAGACCTAGCTCTCAAGGCACGAGCAGCTCAGTGGCATACAACATATGAAAGTCAGGTCATTTATCAACCACCCGAGCAGCTCATACTTACCCAGATCTAGCTACTCAGGGGGAGCGGCGCGCTGTGTATTACTGTATAGGCAGTGTGAGTAGCAGGGGCGTCATTGTTATACTACTACCTACCACTCAGTGGCACCATCCAGCCAAACTCCCGCCACCCAGCACCACCAGCACGCCTCTACAGCAGCCTCTACAGCCGCTGCTGCTGCTCCTCCAGCCCCGGCCCTGGAGGCGGCCCGCCACCACCCGCTGCAGGCCACCACTGCTAGGTGCTGGGTGCCGACACAGCTGGGCGGGCTGGTCTCACCGGATACCACAGCACGCCGCCCCCTGCATGCACCTACCGCAGCCAACCCTGGAGGATATGTTTATAGTGAACCCAGGTACAAGGACATGGGCGCTGCAACACCTACACCACCTGGAGACTCTACCTGAGTCAAGGAGCAACTCCTCCTACTGCAGCTTCTGCCAGGGTTTACAATACATGGCGTGCACTTAAGCCAGGACGGGATACCCTCACCACCACGACCGCCGCCCCTGGACGCTAGAAGCCACTGGGAAGCCACAGGGAGGTGGCCGGGGTGCTCCCTGTGCCACTGCCGACGCTCATTTGTCGGCACGTTGACGGAGAGCCTGTCATGAATCATTACCTCTAACCACTACATGCACACACACCTATACACACCAACACACTCCGTGTTAACTGCATGTAGCCGGCAGGGTGAGTGCTTACATGTGTAGGACAGCTGGGAACCAGCAACAGAAGCCACGTGCGTCCGGCGGCCCCCTTATCCCTGCCCCGCCCTTCTGCGCATGCGGCTAGAGGTGCCCCAGCCCCCTCCCAACCTGACAGCCCAAAGGCGGCTTGAGGTGGTACTAAGTTGACGGAGTCATCAACCGTCCACAGGACAGGGGACGTCACGTCATAGTTCTGCTGTCAATACTACGTCCAACCCCCACCCGCCCCAGCGCGTTGGACCACCTAATAACGACAGCAGAGATGATTTAATTATTCATGTGGATACATAAATATTCATGAACCGCGGGGACGGCGACCGCGGCGGCGGTGGTGGTGGGTAGGGCTGGGTGGCGCGGGAGGGAGGGAGGGAGGAGGGTGGGTGGGAGGTACGAAGGGAGTGTTTATGAGGCGGGGAGTCACGCGCGGGGCGCTTGTTACGGGCTGCCATAGAGGCGACACCCTGGAGGAGCCTCATACAGAGACCGTGGAGGACAGGGACAAAGTGGCAAGACGGTGAGGGGTGGCAGTCACAGCCACCAACGCCTCTGTCGCCGACAAGAGAAGCCACCCTCCAGGGCGGGACCCAGGAGTATAAAGATAAGCACTAATCAGCACGGTCAGTGCCACTGGAGGATCATCCGCATCCTCCTCCTGTCTCCTCCCTCTGAGACTGACAGGCCACACACAGTACATACAGACGGTACTGGAGGAACACCTACAGGAGTTACTGCTGCAGGAGAGGGTGTACTACCTCTAACATACAGGACACATTCTGTAGTTTGGTAGAAGGAGGAGTAGCCACCACACCTGTCAGGTCAGCCCTGCGTTAATCCCCTCCTCCTCCTGCCCCCGTCGCCGGTCCCCCTACCGGGCCGTCGGACTATGACGGCGGGCCCGCGGCGTCGCCCGGTCCCCGACCGGCGGGCATGACCACTGTCACGGCCGGACCCGGGGAGAAGTTCACCACGTCCAGTTCGGTAATCCCTCTCCTGTCCTCCATACTCAGTGCCCACGTGGCCCCTACCGCCGCCGCCGACGTGGACGTCGTCGTCGTCGCTAGCATCGTCGTTGGCGTCACTTCCGCCGTCGCCATCACCACCGCCGACCGAGCGTCACCCGGCGGGCCCTGACCCCCGTGGGACGGTCGGCGCTTCCTGCTTCCGGCTCAGAGGCAGCAGGATCCGGTTCCGCCGTTCGTCGTCGACGTCGACGTCGCCATCGCCATCGTCGCCGGCACCGGAAGTGTGTCAGTATGACATGTGGGGCGCGCAGCGTGGGAGGGGTGGGTCCGAGGGGCGCGGGAGGACTAAGCTGTCCTCCTGGGCGGGGCCTACTCCTCCTGCTGGCTGGTACCTATCTCTGCCTCCTCACCACCCTACCTGGAGTTTCAGCAAACGACAGGTAAGACCCTCATCACTTCCCTTATACAGTTGCCGTCTGTTGATGTCTCACTTTAGTCCCAACAGGAAGCAGCAGCGTGTATGACGTAGGTAGTACAGACAACTATACTAAGACGTATATCTGAAGACGTACGTACCATGCGATTTACGAAAACTTACCGAAACCCCATAGAATTCACACCCTCATAGAGGGTTACTTATATTTCATGTGGAGAACGAGAATCTCCATACATAAGCATAGAAAGACTCATTTTGCATAGGGGTGTAGAGGTACGAGAGCAACTAGTTCCATGGCTACGTTATTAACGGTGATGTCATCAAAATAACTATGAAACCAATCTTTAGATGTCTTTTTAAGATAGAATTAGTCAATGATTACATGAAATATATAGATGCAGAGCTATAGAGAGATGCCAACTGTACACATATATACTGAATGATAACAAACAATTCCTGATAACAGACATACTTATTAACAATGCCAATAACTGCCAGAGCATAAGGAAAGCAAGAAGAGGTTCTCAGTGAGTCCGCCTGTTCAGTACATAATATTGTGACACAATCTGCGAAAAAGGTCCTTAGTGCAGGGTGCACTAAGGTCCTTTTTTCCCAGTGCATGTCGCATAATATTATATCTGCATTAAACAATAACCAGGTGGACCTCACCCATTTGCATCTCTCCGATAAATCCAGAGGTGGACTACCGTCGCATTGTCACAAATAATGTGCAACAAGGGCCTTTGCAAATGCAACAGTGGCGTGAGGGCTAGTATGGACCTTCTAAATCTGAAAGAATTTAGTAAAATATTTCAATTGGAAGCAAAGTTAAAATAGCCTTCCTCTCAAAGTTTTCTCCGAGCCATATGCTCCTAACCCCCCCTCCCCCCAGCATAGGCTTACACTAATATGAAACTAGTTTTCCAACCTTTCTTGAAGAAATATAATTCATACACTGCAAATGTGTTTTCCCCTTTGTACCCCTTTGCCTAGACTAAACTGTACACATATAGGAGATTCTACCGTGTTCATGCAATAAACTGTACATCTACACTAGATTCTACTCTACACCATCAAAAAGATACAGAATACACAAATGTACAGGTAAAATTCCAAAATCTTCTGGAGCATAACGGCCACAGAGTGCACCAATCTGTTTTGAGCAACATGACAAGAAATCATATTGGTCTAATCTAACAGTAGATTTCTTTTTTTCTTGGAACAATATGTCACCAAACCCCTAACATAATACTTTTCGTGAGATAGGATTATACATTTCCCTAAGCAAAATGCTCCCAACACTCCACAGAACACACCAATCTAAAGGTAGTTTTCTAAATTTCACAGCATCAGCGAGTTACTCATTTCTTGCTGTGAGTAGCCTTCATAGGGCACCAGTCAGTCTATCGTTGTTATTTCTACATACACTCATGCCATTGTGGGTTATCCACTACATATACCAATAACGCGCCAACGCTATACTCTTTAATAATGTGTCGACAGGGCGAAATACCCAAAGCAATATATTTCAGGTACAGGACAAAAACGCAATTTCCTCTTTCATTACATCTATATACTAAAATGGCTCTGTTTAATCAGGCGAATAGACCCCCTGGGGGCTTAAGGGCAAGGTGTGACATTACTGTAAAGAGCTCGTGTAAGAGCTACTCTATCCTTCCTTACACATACCTATAGTGCCCATATCAGTAGCAGCTCGTGGTAGTGATAAAGGCGGGTACTATATGCCTGAGAAAGTTTGTACAAGGGTGCCGATCGACTTAAGGACTAATCTAATGGGGACTTATAATAATGGGGTCTCAGCGGCCAATGGTTAGGTCACAGGGCAGCATGTAAAGCGTGGGGGTATTAATAGGTGAGACAACTGTCAATAGACACCACCCCCTTAAGCCAATAGAAAGGGTGTGACCCCAAGCACACTTTTAACAATGTGTATTCGTCTAATATTTGGCAGCACGCGCTAGTGTGAGTCTAGAGACAGGGGGATGATGATGGTGGTGGTGATGGTGGGAGGGGGTGTTATATCGAATAGATTGAAGAGTTTAGACTTGAGGAGCAGCCCTTCAGCATTTCTTAAACTACATGTTTATATAGTGTTGGTCCACATCAATGAATCCAAGTAAATTCTAAAAAATGGTTGCTCACATGAAGTTGCCAGGCCTTAAGAAACTCAATGTGAATAGATGTACATACCTCAACCACATGACATAAAATCGTTACTTGGAGCGATATCATGTATTTATGATTTGCATCATGATTAGTTACCTAGTGACAAAGTGTGGGCAGTAAAAACCGCAAATCGGATCACTAAATCTTCTTAAATGATACATCATAAACGTAACTGGGCGGTAGAATAGAAACAAAAATCCTCTGTCACTTTAGTCGTCGGATCAATGGTTGTCGATTGGCGCCGGATCCACGCGGCTCAGGTGGGATCCCACTTACTAAGTCTGGCTGCATTCGGAAAGCTCCACCTCTACATTTGCTCTTAGTAACTTGGTAACAGCACACGGTGCTTGCGGTGGGTTTAGTGTATTTAGGTATTATCTAGGATTTGCTACAGATACTGAGGTAGAGTGAGTGGAGTGAGCACGATCAGATGTGAGAATCCCGCACATGTTTTATGTGAGAAACCAAAACGCAAATCCGATATTTTAAGGCTAGGAAAGATATTAACGGAATTCACTGGCCATCATTATGTAACCTTTCATGATAAGAATAATTTATTACCTCAACACAAAATTACTTAGATTGTTCCATGTAACAAAGTTACAAAGTGTTTGAAGTGAGTACCTTTAATCATGGTGCACAGAGAAGAATGTGAGAGTCATTCCATTCAAAATCACAAAAAAGTCAATTCTAAAATAAAAGGGAGTGTATACGCAGCACTGTGACAGAGAATATCACAGACTATACTGTTAAGTTATGCAGTTAAAATACAAAAGGATCAAGACTGAGGGTGGAGACTTCCTTATCTCTTGCAGCATCTGTGCAGCCTACTGCTTTGAAGTCCAAGTCTTCCTTATAGCAATGGCTATGACCCAGTGGGTACATAACTTTGGATCAGCGTCGACACCTGGTTGCTAGCTCAACTTTCATCAACCAAATGTCAGCGATGATTACTTTTTTTTACCCACTGGCCTTCATGTTTATACATGTAGTAAGAGACTTAAATGAGCATCAACCTTTGGTCAACTAACACAGTGCGACACCGAAATTAACAGTTACTGCAGGACAACATTACACGTTGAGAGCTTTTATTAGAATAATAAGGCAATTGGATAAGGTACACCTGTATAATTGAACATCTCCCTTCTCTGCATTTTGTAACCATTGTTTGTCATACACGTGTACCGTTGAGGTAGAAGCTGCTGGAACAGCCTGGAAAAATTGCCTGAAACTATGAGGAATAGAACATATAAAAAGCTAACCGTCCTAAGGCAGGCGTTAGGATAATCACTCAAAGTATTCTATTGCATGTGAATCGATTCTTCATGTTCCCAGATTATTTTATGGTAATTGTATCCCATTACACTTCCATAGCTTTCACGGATACTTCTCTTGTTTTTCTTCTGTATTCGAGGAAAATGACATTATATTCAAACATAAAATCGGGTTTCCTTACCATATGTCTCCTGTTATATGATCTGTATATATATATATATATATATATATATATATATATATATATATATATATATATATATATATATATATATATATATATATATATATATATATATATATATATATATATATATGACTTAATAGATTATAGAGCAACATTAATTATAGATAATAGCACAACTTACATTGTGGAGTGGAGCCATATTTCAAAGCAATTAAATGCAGTTGTGCTGTTCTCCAGAGAAAGTAATAGCTGCAGGCACAGAGAACTAATGACTGCAGACCATTTCTCTTAGCAATCTTGCCCCCATTACATATCTGCTTGCCACCAGGTAGATACTGACAAAGTGACATGCATACAAAGCTATTAGAGACCCTGCCTCCAACTGCCGTTTGAACACCGTTGCAGTCTGGGATTTAAGGAGCAGGCTTTCCTCTTGGAATGAAGTAGGTTCAAGAGAATTTAGCAATTAGTGATGACTTTTAAATCAATATTTATCAGGGCTGTTAAAAAGCCAATTGGAAGTTAAAAAAGGCATTCCGAAATCCTTGTAATACCACTTGGCTGTGTCCAGGGCTTGTAATTGGCAGAGGCAATCTTTCCACTTTAACAAATGATGAAGACGATTTAAAGCCATGGCCGCTGATGAGCCACTACAAATTCCATGTTCCATGCAACCAGTTATCTACATAGGTCCGTATTTAAAAAAGCTATTAGAGTCAGTTCTATTACTTCGACTACAACATCAGTCCATACGACTGCTCCACTGGCCTATCGTGAAAAGATAACCCAAATGCACTCGTACACTATCAGACTATACAAAAACAATATAACCCTCTACAGCCTCCTCTATCCAACATCATCGTAACCACGCTGAGGCATCCTGTGCACGATCTGACACATCGATGATAGGGGGATCATCCCCTTTGATGGCTCTGTCACTCAGCTATCAGTATTGGCAAGGCGAAGTCATAAAAAAGCAGCATCCCCCACAAATCAAAAGATTTATGCACAGGATTGCAGCAGCCTCTATACGCGGGTGAAGGGGATCTATTGACAGCAGAGAGATGGGGGTTAGGGGGTCAACTGCCCCCTATAGCCAGAGTGGGCTATGGTCAGATTAAGTTATGGCGGCCCATGTCGGAGGCCGATTACAGCGCCCCTGGTGGCGTGCTGGTGTAGTGTGGGCGGTCCTAGGGTGGGGGCAGTGATGATGGCAGAGACAAGGGAGCGATGCTTTATTAGGAACTGTGCTTGCTGAGTGATGAGGCTCTAAGAGGAGTATAGACTGATTTAGTGCTGACTGACAGGTTAGAGAGGTATGGATGGAGGAAGGTGGGCGAGAGCCAAAGGAGTTGTGGATGAGCCGGAAAGCCCCCAATGAAATAACATAGAGCTTATTTGACATTTGTCTTTATTTATACAAATTATCATAATAAGCGATTCCCCCCAAAAAACATACATGTACCAGTAATATTTTAGGTCATGATAATATCACAATCTGAAGGTTCTTAACTTTAATCACCAATCCTCGCCTAATATACCTTTTCACCTTTCACCTACATGGTCACAAATACTAACCAACATGCGTGGGTTAATCACCTACTCGTGAAGGAGGTTTTATCCACCTGTACATCCCGTGCCTTTATCCCTTTCTGGCCTGGAAGTTGGGCGCAGCACCATTCATGTCCAAAGTCAAATGCAGCCCTGCCTTCTCTTAAATAGACCCTAATAGAGACCAATGGCGGATCAATTGTCTGATTGTTGCTATTATCCCATTTGTATATGACCAAATCAATTTACAATAATGTAATACACGTTAACGTTGCCGCCAGCAGGAAGCCATTATAATGCATAATCAGCAGTATTAATGCCTCTTCAGGCTCCCTCCGGCTAGGTGTGGTGGTATGCCTCATTCTCTATTGTAGACATTATGTGACCGATTTGCCCACCATACAAGCCTATAGACCAAGGCTTGGGTGGGGTATACAACAGGTTAAATAGACTGCACATTATGGTGAGGTCTAGTGGAGGGTCTTATATTATAGAGTGGGCATCCACTTCCTATGCTCTACAGACAAGGTGCTACTGTAGATAAAGGCTACTGTTGTCTATTGACCATTGTGAATAGACCATGGCCCATTATAGTCGCTGTTAAAATTATAAACGTTTATTAATAGAGATTTAGTTACAAGGGGGGGGGGGTCAACCAAACACACGGACTAAAAAGGCTGGTGGCGTAAAATATCATTAGAAAAAAATTAAGATGAAATTCCAATGAAGGGGGAGGGGGCAGACCATCAGGGCTTCCCCCTGGTTGAGCCCCGTGAGCATAAAACCTGTTTTTGCAACATTAGGGAGTATCTAAGCAGCTTGCCAGAAATTGGCAATCACAGAACAAGGGAGAATTCCTGCAGTCACCGAGGCACATCATCACATCTCACACAGAATGGTCCCAGGTTGGGTCTGATTGGCGTGTATCAGCCCAAGTAGGTGAATACCTCAAGGAGTAGGAATAGGAGCACAGCGAGAAGAAACAGCGTCAAAAGGGAGTTCAGGTTGCCTCCAGAATGACTACCCTCTCTAGGGGAGTCCAGGTCGCCTAAGGGAGCCTATGTGACTCTCTGGCTGACCTATAAGGGAGTTACCTGGGGGAGTCATATGCCCCAGAGAGCTATATGACTCCCCCAGGTGACTCCCTTATAGGTGAGCCAGAGAGTCACCTAAGATCCCTTAGGTGAACTGGAGTCATTCTGGAGGCAACCTGCACTCCCTTTTGACGCTGTTTCTTTTCTCTGCTGACATGGGTAGAATTCCACGCAGACCCCCCAGGAAGTGGACACAGGGATACTCATATGTATACATAACCATTGGTGAATGCATGTTCGGGACGTGCTCTGGTGATAGGCATTTTATACCAAAAAAGAAAGGTGTATTTCATGATAAGATCAGTTTGTCAACGATAACAGCATTGAAGGTATATTTCCCGAGTCAATAATCGGGTTTAGGAATTTCCCTAAGCGCATACCCATGGCCTCGACATATTTATCCATATCGATCTGAGACATTATATATACATGTCTGTATGTAGTGGGCCAAGCTCTATAAATATACAGTGTAGTATAGGAGGTATAGTGTATACCCACTTAGGGGAGGCGTCCTGTTTAAGATAAACAGGCCGTGACAGCAGGCCAATCCTACATCCGTGCCTGGGCAGTCCCACTCGCCCGCAAGAAGCCACCTTATGGCTTCAGTGTGGCTTCCTTCACTCAACGGCGCGGGCCAAGTCAAGGCTAAATGGTCAGCGCGGCTTTTGAGAGGGTGGGGTGGGAAGATGGTGGCCGGGGGTAATGCAGTTAGTAGAAGGCTTTTCATTAGGAAGCAGGGGCCTCTTGGTCCTAATGCTGAGAGCCAGAGAGGTGCGGACAAATACGCAGACATGTCAACGCATCGCGGTTCTAGATGAAAATATTTTTCACCCTGATTCAATCATAGGGTAAGGCTGAGAAGGGCTGGAAGGAGCCATGTGGTGGTATTGCTGGTTGACATTGCTGTCGGGAATGAATGATATATCTGTCTATAGGAAAAAGGTAGCGAATCAGCATGATTTGAACCAACCTCAACTATTTATTCATATAATCTATTGTCAACTATTGATGACACAGTGATATATAATATAGATATGAATTTCGATCGTACAAGTAGGGAGTGCAGTGTAGACAATTTATAACCATGTAAACTACACACTAAGTCCAGTCCAAACATTTTTAGTCTAGAGGCAACTATAGTGAGACCCATGTGATGATACGTGCTAGGTTCCCCTATAGTATCTGCTATAAAGTCAGTGGACTGGTGGATGGAGACACACCTAAAACACCTTTCTCCTCCATATCAGCAACAATGAATATCTAAACCATTATAACCGACGGAAAAGACCCAGCTGGGTTTCCACCCAATTGCAAACAGTGATGCGAAAAAACAAGGGACTTGGTTAGTGGCTGAGTACAGTTAAGTGCTCGACGGCCAGGGGTGGTGAAAAAAAGTGAGACTCTTCAGTTATGGAAAACTCAATTCCAATTCCCATTCCTTCTCAGAATTCAAAATATTGACATAACTACTCAAGGAAATCTCTTTGGTAATTGTCACGTGATTAAATATCAAAGCTCTTAATGAATTAGCCACTGTGGAAACAGTAACATTAATTTCGATGAATATTTCACATCGGTACTGCTTTAAAGAAAAATACTATGTGTCTCTGTGCAGAGGGTTGCTTGGATACACAATATTGAAGACTTCGAGTGGATTGATGCTCAACAGAGACTAGATGGGAGTGTTGGGACTAAAATATATAATGCATGTGCTATGGGCCCCAGTGTTGTAAGCTCTAGAGTGCTACAGCTCAGTTTGCAGGCTTTACTCTGACAACAGTAAGTTAGCATTGCCTTTAACCCCATCAATGCCAGCAGCAAGAATGTAACGAATTTAACGGCTACTCTTACAGGCAACTGTATCCTTGTAACTTATCCCAAACCCTCTCATCCTCTCAGCTAGTGCTATTCCACATGTAAACACCCACGTACTGTTACATCCTGTAGCCCCTGCATCTATTATCCACACACTTACTCCTACTTTACACCACATTTGGCTGAGAGAACAAAAAGAATTGCCTATCTGTATGATACGTACAATCCAATCACTTCTAGTGCCATAAGCCAGTTAAACCACTGCTATATATCCCTGCTATATCCAAAGATATGTCATCTTATGTCAACATATCGTCGAAACATTCTGCAACGTTGTATAACTTATTTTGTTTACTAGGATAGCTCTTGATTTTTTTGAAATACAAGATTACTATGCTTAAGTACTGGAAGTGCCTCCCTATTGAATACAATTGTGTTTCCAACATTAAATGGCTTCAAATAAAAGAATATACACAAATGCGAAAAACATTGATACAGTCTTTGAAGTATTTCACAAGTGGGGGCCGGGGTCATATCCCGCAAAGCCACAGCGTTGGCATTTGCCTATGTATTCATCATATTGGCCTGGTCACGGCTGAGTACACTCGTCTGTGACTCGTGACCAGCCTAGACTGATGCCAATATAATGAATACAGATATATAGCTGTGGTATAACTACTATACATAACCAATGCCACTTCATAAGACCACAACCACCATTGGAGCACAAAATACAATTATCAAAACCACTTATCCATGCATATAACATACCAATCAACTGTGCCTTCTATATTCGCTATACCTTGTTGGATGACATAATCATATATGTCATCCAACCATTTATATAATGACCCGTAAACAGCAGGCTGGAGTGGGCGGATAAGCGATGTGACAGGGTTTTAATGGGGCAGAAGGTATGTAGTAGTTATAGGACGAGTACCAAGCTGTACACGAAATACAGTGAAGGGAGCCTTATATGCCGAATACCCTACATCTTGGTACAAGGCCTACAACTTATTTACACCATGGACTAGCTGTATGCGATATACAAGAGGTGTGAAATGCGTTGTTCTCCGTGCCCGCTGTGGTATAATGAATAGTGATAATTATTTGCTTCTAGATACTTACTCATAGATACATAAATATAATATTTTCCAGTAACAAATTATAGAATACAATGACTTATTGTATGTATTGTGATCTGTATATATGTGACATATACTGGGGAAACGAACATTAGTAATCCTGCACCTATATAAATGATCCTTCATATACCTTTAAAATTAGCTATTTTAGGTGTAATTCACTATTTGATAAGAATATGTGATAAGGCCTGGGGAAAGGGGCCTTGTAGTGTACCCTGCCCTAAGGACCCTTTCTGCAGATTATGCCACATATTTCATAAGTGGACAAAGCCCACTTTGTACATAGTGATAAGCTACCAGATGCATCTACCATTTAATGGCACTTAGGCTAAAAAAGAATAAAGGTGTGTTTCAGGTTACATGGTCTGAAAATCTAGGGTAGGTAGGTCGGATTTTAATTTTTTTTTTTAATTTTTTTTTTTTTACTTTAGACTGAAAAGTACCCAGAAATCGACTCACGAACTACAATGCCGACTCGCTGACAACCGCCTCGACTCGTGAACTATCAGATCGACCCTCAAATAGCCCCAAAATGACCCAAAATATAGATTTTTTTTTCAAAATTGCATAAAAATTTCTAGGGTCGGCCCTGTTTAGCTAGGTAGGGTCGGGTAACCTGAAACACACCTTTTTTTTTATTTGGCCTTAGAAAAGAAAGTAGTTCATCATCCACGACCGATATATGCATGCTCTTTCTCTGTACATTTACATCCTGCGTCTGGTTGTTTCCATGACCATGCATCAATTTAGGGGGTTATGTTACAAGGACGATAAAATAACCGGTCAATATTGCTTCAAAATATTGCGACAACAGTAGCACACCCACCCTTACAGGCTATGCTAGCACAAATAACCAACTAAGGTCGACAGTGTTGTATTTCATTTGTAGAATCTAGCTTAAAGTGAACTGACTTTCCTACCCAAGTGTGCAATCATATTACTGCTCATCGCATATCTCATGAGAACCCTGGGACTTCTGTACTACTAATAGTATATCTTAGAGCAGCTCAAAATAAATTCCTGGTACTGGAGATGTAAAAGGTTAATTAAGGAGGATGCAATCTGATGGAATCAGTTCGTCTTTAACTTTCACTAAGTGATTTATTACCTAACATGGCGGGGATCTCCCAACTATTATATTAATATTGGCTTCGGCCTCAGGCCAGTATCTGCTCTCTACAGAGTTCTTCTTGCATTTGCCACACTTCAATGATTTTTTGTTTGATCTGATTCTATGCTTATTTCAACGAGGTATAATCATTTATATCATGATCTATATCCGAAGGCATATTAAACGTAATCATGAATGAGAGTCAGAGTATTGATATTAAAGTATTGATTCCATGCATGTATACAATCAGAGGAGGACTCAACTAGCCATGACCGATATTATACATCTTTAATGTGTAAAATGTAGGCAGCTCAGTTCTGCCATTGACCCACAATGGAGAGTGGGATATAGATACATCCAGAAAAAATATGAGGGCCAGCTGGATGCTGGCTATGTCACCAAAAGGACTCTCCTACAAGGTTCAGACATTTCAGTGAGGGTTATATCTGTAATGCTGGACTCACCCAAAGTGCTTGAGAGTCTGGCCATGCTGGACTCTGGAGAGAGTCTCTTTCAGCCTCCAAGAGTTCAGCATGGTCAGACCCTGGCATGAGGGTCCAGCATGGCCATGACTCTCAAGCAATGATGTGATGGTCCAGCCTCTTATTGAAGGTACAGCATAGCCTGACCTCACTAAAATGGCATTTGACCTACCTATGTTAGTCCAGAAGTGTATGAGAGTGCTTTTGGCAAAATGGACTGGCACTCATCTTTTCCAGTATACACACAGTGTAGTATTAATCCGTTATAATGCCAAGTGTCATTATTAGGTCACCGATGGATGACCCAAAGTCTTAGATGTTGTAGGTACAGAGGACAATAATATAATATGTCCCCCTTGACATGTTGACACCTGCGAGCCTACGATGAACTTCTAGATAGATCTGTGGCTGACATGGTGGTGTCTCACCATATGGCTGCTCGACAGTACCAAACTCTTCCAAGTGCACAGCAAGTGAGGCAGCAAGCCAATCAGCCTGTACATAAAGGGTAAGGGTGAACAGCAGAGGTATCCTGGGTCTTTGATGTGCAGTATTCCTACTTCTGGGAGGCGTGGGTATAAGGGAAAGGAGACTACCCGACTGCCAGCACTATGGGATGGGGAATACAGTGCACATGTTGAACTTGGCTTCGGTAAAACATTGAATGATCGCCCTGGGAGATGTTGGCGTAGAGAAGTATCAAGAAAATACACTAAGATAATGTCTCCATAATCGGATATATTGCAGAGTTCAATAATTATGATAAATCGGGAGTAACAAACCGGGTATTGTGCAGGCGTAAAACAGCTAAGATTAAGTAAATATGATTTATCTGAATGGTGCATTATCTAGATAACAATTATTTGAATTCGAGAAAGGCTCATTCCGTCTGAATACCTTCTCACACACAATAAATCCCAAGCCACGAGACAGAATATTCATACAAAGTAATGTGATACTTGCCGTAGATATGATATAGAGCCAATAAAATCATGGCCTTAGGATATTAATGTACAAATACACATCTATCCAAATGCTATCACGATAAACCATGACATAGTTTTAGCTCAGGAGGTGCTACAGGTGCTATGGCGAGTAGTATTTGTGTACTCGCCCATGAAATCAATACCATCGAATACAGCAGTACAGCATATATGATCAAGCAACCTCTGTCATCACAATTAATATTTCAGGTTGCCGCGAGTGCTTTGTAGTTTATGTAGATGGCTTAATGGGTGCATCTCTGTTATTGTCCTGTATGAGCTCCTGCTCTAGCACTGGTACAGCCTCAGGTGTGAACCCCCCATCAGACCAGCCTTTTAGGTGCCATACCACTCATGTGTGTTATCCCAGAGGCTGGAGGAGCCCCTCAGAACACGTGTGATAACATCTATATTGGGGACAGGCATCTGTAAGTGCAGTACCACATGAGCAGACAGCATGGCACCTGTACCTATCTCTGCTGGTAGTACTGTTATATGAGGCTTTTTTTTACCCATGCACCTGCTGGATGGTCAATACTGCACATGAATAGCATGGGTTGTGGATTTAAAAGCATTTGACAATGGTAGGGAAAGTGGTGGCTAGAATATGAAATATGAAAAATACATTTTGATTTGCTGATGTTTACACAATAGAATACAGCAACGGGAGAGTACATATATATGATGGGAAGCACCCACTTGCATTTATCAGATGTGTTTATGCTGTAGGGACATCAACTGGGAAACATTAGTAAACAAAGCAATAGCCCGCGGTGCCGAAATAGATGTTTCCGGCAGTTCTCAGCATAAATAAATCGAATTTAGGAATATACTGTCTACCTCCGAAATATATGCACTGATTTGACCTGTTGATGTGTAGTACAAGTACAATGCATAGGTGTCAGCTGAGGTCAACTTATCAAATACATCTGCCCTGTTGAAAGGAGTATCTCCTGTAGGTTAATATAGCCTGCATTATTAGGTCTCATAAAAGGTTTGTTGTAAAATATAGTGATCAACAGATCACTAGCTAGTATGTTGCAAAGGTCAATCCTAGCAGTTAGCACATGGGAAAGCCACAAACACCGTCTCATATTGAAATGCTATAGTGCTATCATAGTCTCAAGTGGACGGAATATTTGCGGCATAAGGCTCAAGCCATGGCTAGCCAAAGTTCCTAAAGCACTTATTTTATGTGATCCATCTTCATCATGTTGACATATGGGAAAAATTGCTTGGGAAAAGGTTGACTGGTCTAAATATAATCCTGACGCCGGGAAATGTGTGTTTCAGGTTACCTTGCGTACCCTTCATAACGAAACAGGGTAGACTCTAATACCAAATAAAAACATGTATTGCAGTTTTTTTAAACTATCTATTAGTTAATTTGGTGGTCTACGTGTTTACACATGGGTTTGGAGTGTTGGTCCCCTGACCAACCCATGAGGCCAAGATGGCGAAGCCATCAAGGCCTCATGGGTTGGTCAGGGGATCCAACACGACAAAGACATGTGTAAACACGGTTCTATCATTGTTTAATCAATTAATTAATAACATATATACCTACCTGCACAGGAGAATCACATGGTAATATGTTAAAATGACCCTAAAATGGCCTTAATGACCTTAATGACGTCAGAGCATGGTGTTGGTCCTCTGACCAACACCATGAACGTTGGTCCACTGTTTTCAATGGGAGATGCACAGCCAACCATGATAGAACCAGGAGTAATGCCATGAGTTGGTGCCGCATTTCGTGAGATAATTACAAGGTACTTTTGGGGCCCAAGCTAAAGATATTTAAAGATAAAATCCAACCAACCTACACTAGAGTTTCACAGCATGTGACCTGAACAAAACCTTTGCCTTGCCCAATATATAACAGTATTCGTTTCCATTTCCCACTAAACGTTTGGGATGTATCTTATAACCTCTAGGAAGGGTCAATGGCAGAGAAAGAAAAAAGAAACTGTGATCTTAAGAAAAACAATCAGAAGTCGAAGTTAAAAGGAATTCCACTGTATACCAATTATGCATGTATAGATTTGACTATAATTATATAAAAGTTCTCGGTTATGCCTCAAATACTCTGCACAGTTCATGCCAGCCTTTCCAGGGGAGTGGTTTTGTCTAGAGGTAAAACGGGGGCAGCATAGCTCACCCACCCACTGACCTATAGAGCTACTCTATGAGTTGGGTCGAATGCAGCCCGATACCGAGCAATACAGAGCTAGCACCATTGTACACGGCAGTGAATAAATTATTGTGATCGTTTTTATCGGACTCTGCTGACCCCGCTAGAGCTTAGGAGCATTCATGTGAACTTAGTGAAAAAGCAATACTCAGTACATTGATGGGAAGCATCACACAACTAGGTTTTAGGATGTGTGAGAATGCATTGACCATTGGTAACGTATATTTGTGCCCTGTCGATATCTGGGTACTGGGAAACATAGTTTAACGCTCAAAGGCCCAGTATTCCATATCTGCATAGGATACAATGTGCACTGGCAGATGCGGTATTGTAGGCCTATCCCATGGATCATCAGGCCTATCACAAGTATAACTATATATATTCCAAGTCATATTCAAATAATAATTATCCTAACAAACGTTTAGCTTTTGTATATCATATGGAGGGAGTGCCAAAAATAACGGTTAAAAGCAAAGGCTGATACATACACGTTTGATTTCATTCAAGGGCTGTGTGTCATTTGGTGGAGACAATGGGCCTTGTTCCTCCCACTCACCCATGATGAAAAACTACCAGCGGCATTGAGCTGCTCGGTCGTTAGTCTTCTTTAAAGAGCAGGTAGACTGAGCAGCTCTGGAAGTTGACTTAAAATGGGGGGCTTGGAGCAAACCTCTCGTCATCTATCAAGTTTCACATCCCCCTGACATGTCCCATCCCGCTTGGGCCTCCCGGGAGACCCTTTGACAGAATTAAACTTCCCTGAAAAACACCACCACGGGATTGATAGTATAGCGGAGGGTGTGCTGTTGGGAGATTAAGAAGAAGGTAAATGATAGAGCGAGTGGGTATCTCTCCCGCTTTAAGGGGGTGTTTGCAAGAGGGGATGCGAGAAGGAAAAGGGATAAGAAAAGAGTCATATTGGGCAAAATTACAATGGCAGATGGGATCAACTGTTACATATATATCCACAGGACGCAAGATCGAATTTGGTGCAACAGTGGGGGAGGGTTGAGTTGGTGGACGGACGAGCGCAATATTACAAAAGAAATGACCAATACAAACGGACAGTACAGGCATATAGCATGCGAGGGAACAAGTCAGGAAGAACACTAGGGAGGAGAGTGGTGGTATAGGGGTGCCTTCATAATGGGGCAGGGAAGAATGGGATTAACGGGATATTTGTGGCACTACCATTTAACATGCCACATGCTCACCCCATGTGACTCATCCACCTTCCAAGCATATACATGGAGTGGGCACTCTATGGTATACATACAGCCGGCTGTATTACTTTAGTATAGGATACACTATTGGGCCTCTTTGTGTATAACATCTAAACAAAGGGTGCGTGTTAGGAGGAAGGGATGAGCATGCAAGGTATATAAGTTGCCCTAGGGTCATAGCCAAGACTCTAGAGCAATGCTATCCGATTCAGAAATAGAGGCCAGAAATATAGGTGGAGGGTGGGTCTGAATATATACGTGTAGGATGACGGGATGTAGCAGGAGAAGATAAAGGCTGTATGTTATTATATAAACGGTGTAATGCAGTGGTATTAACTAAGATAGATGTTGGGACTAATTGTTACCCATATACCGATACTAAATGTGGTTAATCTGATAATAAATCTTATAGCTACTTAATTAAAGCAGGGACATACAAAAGACAGTGAAGGATGGCGGCATCTGTTGTACAGACAGGGTATTAGCGAGGGAGAGGCTAAGAACATAGATGCGATGACATAAATGTGTGGGGAGACATATCTGTATAACAAAAGACGTGTAGAGCATTTCCCAGGCGGTTTTTGCAATATATATATATATATATATATATATATATATATATATATATATATATATATATATATACATATGAGTTTGAGTTTAAATAGCCTTTATTTCTCACATATCAATATCTTGGTTACAACAATTTGTCCTCTCGATATACAGAAGAAATCAGGCAGGCTGCGTTTAGGATTATGCATTCCTTTTGTGGTGGCAACCTTTGTACCAATAAACGTAACATTTCAACGCTGCTTGTATAAAAATATATGGTTAGTAATAATTTTATTTCTGGTGGCAATTCTTAAGAATTGCGACGAGAAAATTATGGCTTGTGGGGATGAAAAAGGGGTGGGTATACATTGTTATTACACATTACAATTTTGTCACTGGAGATGGGCATGTTGAGAGACAGAGCTAATTTGCTTTAGGGTATTAGTTCATTTGGTGGGGGAATCGGAATTTTCTGCCAAAATTGTGTTTTAAGGTCTGATTTGAAAAGGTCTTTTGTGGCTATGGTTCTTACTTCTACATCAAGATCATTCAAAAGTGTAGCTAGGCTGTATTCTAGGCTTTTTTGATACAGGGTCAAGTGGGGGAAATTTACATTCAACATAGAGCCGTCCCACAGTCTTGTCATGAGCTACTCGTCATGTACGGTAGCTTTAATGCAATCTTGATACATCTATTTTGACACCTCTGCAATTTCTTCAGAGCGGTGACACCCATTGTTGCATACAAAATATCACCATATTCCACCACTGGAAGGATGTATGCCTAATAAATGGTTATCATGGTGCCACTATCAAGATACCGAGATATTTTACACAAAAAATACGCTCTGTAATTTACATTTCTTATTTGACTGGCCATGAACTTCTCATATGACAAATGCAGATCCAGGATTACACCCAGGTAGGTGTAGGTGGGCACTTTGTGTAGTCGTATACCATTCATTTGGATAT
The DNA here is from genome assembly GCA_947462335.1 of Harmothoe impar. NCBI lineage: Eukaryota > Metazoa > Annelida > Polychaeta > Phyllodocida > Polynoidae > Harmothoe > Harmothoe impar. The sequence continues at coordinate 38,645,013 of OX381710.1, forward strand.
TTACATCTACTTGCTTGTGTTTGAATACCATGTATTTGGTTTTGCCCACGTTCACAGTAAGTTTATTTCCACTACACCATCTTATGAATCGGTTTATATCGGCTTGCAAAGTGACCACCACCCTATTATGGTCTCGACCAGATGCATACAATACAGTGATATTGAGCTATTTTGACAACACTTTTCAACATCGTTTATAAGGTCAAAAGCAGCAATGGCCCCAGTACGGCACAAGCTGATAATCAATGTGTTATCAAAACTGGATTGTATGGATTTTTGGACAAAAGTTAACAAATGCCTTATGCGTCTCAAACGTGATTTTTTGTATTATAAGGAGTATTTTGTGGACTCATTGAACCAAACAGCATGTCCGTTAAACAGTACACATTTTGTCAATTGTGCCTGCTGCGCACGTGAACCGTTATAATGGACAGGGGACAATATGAAATACTGCTCGGCCATATTGGTTTGAGAGAAAGCTTCCCGGGAAATGATGTCCCAGACAAGAAACTCACTCAAAATTTTGCATTTAACCCATGCTGACTGGGAAAGTAGCAGGAATGGAGACCTAATTGTAATCACTGTCCCTGTAACACTCCCGGGTAGTACTAGAGGGGGGGGGGGGTCCAAAAATGTCACCCTTTTGGGCCAAAAAGCCCACGCATTACTATAGTACAAAGAAGGGGGCGGCAAAATTCTCACATATCTGGAGGAGGAGGTCAGAAAAAGCTGTAGATCCCTGTCGCACGAAAATCCACCAACCTCCCCCTCCCCTGTTGTTAAATAATGACCACTCCCTTGGCCACACAAAGATCAGAGTTTGGTTGGGCTGCTTCTGCTGGATGGCGTGCAGAGCATAACTAAGAAAAAGTAGCTCCTAAATTATACTCTGATAGTGTATACTGCACCAAAAACTGCCATTCGTGATCTCTGTTTGGAGATACCGTAAAGAGCAGCCTCTGCTTGGTTGATAGGGGGAGCTGTTTATACCTTTCTTATCGCTGATAGCAGACAACGCCTTATCACAGATGCCTTGTTTGTACCTTTAAGGCTGGGTACTCCAGGGCTGTCCCTATCATCTGCTACTAAGCTGCACTCATCCATTCATGCACTACCTCCAGTGCCATGATGGGCTGCCAGCTGGTTGTCAGGATAGAAAACCGCCAATGTGGTAAGGACTATATCCCCACCCTCATTTGTTACACTTGTCGCGCCGCGCTATTGAAAAAGGACCACACCTCTGGGAGTGGACTCTAGGTGCCTTTTGTCACATGTGTGGTGGTAGGATCCATGATATGGTGCTGCCATTTAAGCAGGGCACAGTAAGCAATCCACAGTGTTTTTTGCTGGAAACAGCAAAAACAAGGCCTCATGATAATTCATTCTAACGTATGTAAGCAATGCAAATTGATTCAGCTTTTTAAAATGGTGTTTTAACAGTAATGAGGATATAGAATGATTATAGTCTCCATTGCATTCTGTTTATATTTCAATTATTTTCTGAACGTGCTGCTTGTATTATGATCCTCACCAAAGGGCCATCCTGTGGATAACAGCAGAAAGCATATTATTGTATGTATTTATTGTATGGTGATTGAATATGTCACTGCAATTTAGGAATGGCCTTGGTCAAGATGTTAATAAGAATAGTATATGACCACTGCAGATGTGGTAAGATATGTGCCTTATATATAGCGGTTGTCCACCTGATGCTGCTGTGAACTGTGTTGATAGACTGTATTGCCATGAGGGGCTGAGACCTGCCTGTATTGTATATATATTGCATCCTTCCTGATCTCGCAACCTGCTGTATATTGTATTGTTGGTTGGTTCTGCATGTATATGTGAGATGACATGTGCTATGAGCTAACTATTGGCTTAGTTTGAAAGACTATACTTGTATAGAAACTTCGTCCAATAAAAATTTCCAAACTCAAAAAACTCAAACTCTATTCCATGTTGCCTCCCCGAGCCTCTGTGCATCAAAGAGAAACTGCCTTAGGGTACATAGTTGACAAGATGGGGTGGAGGATGAACACCTCATGGCTGTGCTCAGTATTGAATTCCTTTCAGGACTGTAGCAGGTCACAAGATGGCATGCTACTCACGGTACAAATACAACGTGACAGTCACGGCAGAATCCTACATGTGCTAGTCCCGGGACACTGGGGTAGTGTCGGGAAATGGCTTCCAGTTCCGCTGGGCTTTAGTATTGGTTGCAGCTCCCTCTGTGTCAACAGGCGCGCCAACCCAAAGGCACTGAGTCCCACTGTTATCTCCCCTTACCCATACTATACCCAGGCTCTCTATGTTACTCGCTCCCCATAGTGACAAGTGAGGACAAACAGGAAGTCATCTGCCCCCCACGCTTACGGTCCCAGTCGGCCACCTCAATGATATGAGAAGAATGATATCCCCAGGCCACCCACCAGTGCGGCAAAGCCGTGCTTGGCTTTCTTCCTTCAGAAAAGGTTGCTGAAAGATGCGTGTCTCAAAGATCAACCACTTGCCTTTCCACTCACTTTCTAAGTATTTTCCTTTATGGTATCCCTCAATTTCAAATCTCAATAATACTAGTCTTAACTGCTCATCGCATCTTAGAACCGTATTCACGAACTACGTTCTATAGCGATGACTCTGGTTTCTCCGTATGGGCGGCCATGTTAGTTCTGACCTCGCAATCTATCTAGGCAGTGACCAGACACTCACACACCATAGTTTCCGGGGAAAAGGCTACAATACGAGAGCAGAACCAACGTCTCACGAGATTGCTGATGTCAGGGTAAACACTATGGCTGCAGGAACAAGTCTGATCCCGGTAGAGGCCTATAACGTGAAGTTCGATCCAGCGCAGGGTGAATTTGAGCCTATCTATAATTATGGGCATTGTTTCCAAAACAACTATCTTTCCATATTCTGATTTTTTTTGATGAGAGCCTGGAAATGCCGAACTCTCCTATCAGAGCTCAGCATCCGCAAGTTGCAAAAGAGTCTAGCAATTTGACTCTATTCCCACTGCACTATTGCAGCTTTGCAATGGGAGGCTACAAGAGTCAAGCATTGACGTCAATTGGCATTCACACTGGGAACACTGAAATGTAAAGGCCTACTTAAGTGCCTTTGGATATTAGGGCTGTGCTGGCATTTTCTGTCTGGGGGATTATCATGTCTCGCTTGACCCACAGATCAAAGAAATATGAGCACCCAATATTGAGAACGGGAGATGTTTTCACATGGGCCGCAGTGCAGTGGGTTATTTCAGCTTCTTCCTCCAATCACACCTTCAAAACAAGTCATGTTTACTTTATTTTAACTTTCAAATTGAGTTTTACTTCATACAACCCAGGAATAGATCTTTGTATGCAGCACGTTAACATACAATAAATGATTTTAACTCTGAGCATTCTGTATGATCGCGATTATCATAATTCTTCACATCCGGTATTTAATTACATTTGGCAATATTCTGTATTGCCTACTCTAGACCACCCCTCCTGCATCAAGGCGAGGTGGCTCGAGGATATAATATACATGTATATGCAGATGGTTGACAAGATGGTTTTGAGGATCGCTACCTCTAGGTAATACACTGTATTGAGTTCCGTGCCGGTCAAAATGAAGCATGTTACTCAGAGCACAAATACAACATGACAGTCACGCAAGAATCCCCTGTTAGCCATGTGACTGGGATAATGGGGTAATGGGATAATGGTGAGAATTGGCTTCCAGATCGTGTAGTCCTTAGTATTGGTTATGTAAACGCTGGCGGCCACCCCACGTCTAAGTGTTATAACTTGTCCATATTATATCCAAACCATCTGTGCTATTCGCCCTCTTCACGGCAAGTAAGTCACAACCCTTACATTTAAAGTCTCAGTTGGCTACCCCTGAGAAGAAAGAGAGTCCTTGTTCCCCAGAGGGGCGAGAAGTGCTTAGTATTCATCCTTCAAACAGGCAGAAAGATCCATGTCTCAAAAATCGACCTCTTTCTTTGCCCGTGCCTTCCTAGTTGCTTTACTTTTATCCGATCCCATCCCTTTTATACCAGCCCGAACTGCTCTTCATACCCTGGTCCGCATGGGTTATCACCTGTAGATCGAACCAGGGACTTCAATTGCCACTAACAGAGGGGAAAAAGCTGAGATAAGAAGGCTTAAGTGCCTATGGATGTTAGGAAAGGACTGGCCTTTTTTTTATGTCTGGGATCATTACGCTTCACTTGACCCATAGATCAAAGCAGTGGGTGATAATAGAGAAAAGTGGGGTGAGCAAAAACTGGGGGAAGGTGAGGAGATTCAGGTCGCTGTTTATGTGGGTCCCTGGGGGTAGGTGCTGTGGGCGGCAGTGAGGGCTAAAGTCAGTTTTATTCATGCTGGCAAATGGAGAACAGAAGACATATTCCAACATTTTCTATCAAGGTTTCAATGATTTGCACTTTGTTATTATTGGTATCATCAGCCATTAAGCGACATACCTTGAGGATAACACTAAATCCAATCATCACAATTTGGTCATTTGTTAATGCTAAAGAGGGCATGACTTCAATACACATAACAACATCAGGGTTTGCAAACTGATTTTGAGTTGCAGCCTGACTGTGTTACATTCCTAAACATATATATCATTCCTATGTTCATTACTAATTAATAGAAAGAATAGACCTCAGCATCATGATTAAACTGCCATCTCAGGCTAGATCAACTCTAGGAGGTTGGGAGCCAGAGACACCAGCAAACAAAACTGCAGTCTGATCACAAACTATGGACAATGCACTCAGCTAGACGGTTGGCTGCCTCCCCCATGGTTGTTGCTTTCTTTCCTGCAGCTGCTGATGTGCTCCCTCTTAGAACTGCCACCCTTGAACATCAATATAACATTCCACAAGGCACAGAGGTAGTTTTGGGGAGCAGACTCCAGAGTCAGACCCTTTAACGATCTGTGGCTAGATGGCCCCTTTGGGGATGGTAACATTCAAAACGATTTCAACAAAGCTATTGAATCCCCCAGTCCTATTTTATACCAAGGTCTGGATTGAGTTCAATAGTGTGATGACTCTCTTTGTCTTGCCTGTAGCCATTAGACTGGATGCAAAAGTGGTCCATTGTTCAAAATGGGGGGAAATCTGCAACTTCTCATCCTTCAAAGTAGCATTGGTCTGAATTGTTGCTAGACACATCTCTGATGGAAGCCGCAGATGAGTGTGTTTCCAATCCTTATCTTTATCGAACATATTTGGCCAAATTGGGCGGACTATACCCTCCAACGACTCAAAATATGCTATCCATATGGGGAAGAAAGAATCGAACCCTCTCTTTAAAATTTAAGATGGCTTGACACGAAATCACTTCCAGGTCGAATATGTAAGATATAATGCACTTATTCGGGCCCTTTTGAAAGATCCGACAAATCCGTGGGCTAAAGCCACATTTTCCAACGTTTTTACCAATAACATTCATAACTGTTCTGATATTATTCTTTATGGTTGAACTTCGACTTTGTAAGGTTGGAGGTAGTACGGGGGCTGGGGGTTAGGCATCTCAAATTTTAAAATGAAAGTCAAATTCATGTGCCCAACGCTGGATAGCAAATTTTGAGCTAGTTGCAGGATTCTATTTCGTCCTAATCTCCCCGCCCCATCACTATATATGACATCACGATCCACTGTATGTGTATTTAGTATTGGACAGATTAGTTATTGATTGTTCTCTTTTCAAGAGCCATTAAAAAATGGTCATTGTTTCAAGGAATAAGAACTTACAATGTAGATGGTCTTTTACATTGACCTCCTATACCGTCCTATTATATGGGCTACCCCCTGAACACATTAGATTTTCAGTGTATACTGTTAAGACATAGACATATTTCACCAGTTATATCGTTGGGGAAAAAACAACACTGATTACATATGTATTCACTATTAAATACACTCATCTCATATTAATAGTTTATCGATAGGACACCGCCCACTTAACCTAGACCCAGTTGCCGAAATGGCCCAGATGCCAGGAGCTATTGACTCAAAGGATAACAGTGGTTCTACATGAATAATTCCCACGACGCTTGCCTGTGATATTATTCTAACACATGAATGTTTGACCAGCAGAGCATACTGCATATTGAATGCTGCAAGCCCCCAGCTTGCTTGGTTCCCAGCTGTGCTGCAGCTTTGTACATGTAGGGAACAGGCTAACAACATGGTTTGATGTGAGCTGCTCGGGAGTTGCTCACATACCGTAGGAGGTTGTCATCTGTATTGGTGTAGGAGGTGCTCTAGTGCTCCCGTATTAGCTTGCATTGTGTAGCAGGCCATAGAGATACTTATTAGAAATATTGCCCACGTTTGCACAACTGCTATTCTTCATGTGTTTATTATAAAGCTAACGGCTAACATGAAATGTAATCCCATTCACTGTGGCCAGATGTCACTTCTCTAATAAGTCCTCACTGGGGTGTATATTGATATTTGTTATTGGCCAACCTTCTTATGTTGAAATATCCTTTATAACGGTCAGATTCCCGATACATCAATTTAAAGGTGGTATAAGTTTGCATTTAAGTTGGAAACTGTCAGAACATTGCAAAACGGTACCTAAATAAGTTACCTTGTTAAAGCCTTACATCTTACCACATCAATATAATTGTGACACGATCTGCGAAAAGGGACCTTAGTGCAGTGTACTAAGGTACCTATTCCCAGTACATGTCGCAAATGATATAAAATATAGTACATTGCTTTTAAATCTATTCTTTCAAAACAAAACAAAAAAGTTGACACCAATGTTTTACACTGAATGCCGTTCCAGGACTGATCAAGAGATCAATCAGTCTCAAATCACCAGATCGAATGCATGGGGTAGGCCTACACTTGGTACAGTAATAGACAAATTCTGGGTTCCCTCCCTACACCCACACGTTCCCTCTTGAACACCCTCATTGTTTTTATTGATATATGCTCATCAATATTATTGGTTCAACGTAAAGAAATAAGAAGGAGTATCTAATAGCTTCAGAACCCTATACTTCATAGAACTTTCTGGGGTAGCAGAAAGGTTTTGTGCAGGGACCCAATGGCCTCAAACTTCTGATTATAGGTTGCTGTGTGTATGTGAGTTGGGGGCGTTTTCCACCAACTCTACTGAAGTGGAAATATCTACTGTATCACCACTCCTGTAACCCTGTAATACAAACCTGCAAGCGAAAAAATACCACAACTTTCCCCTTTAGCTTTGTACTGCTACAGTGTGTTGTACTTGTGGTCAAAGCTCACACAGCCCCTGTGATTTGTTGCTATGACCCAGCTGACCTGGCCTTCAATGACATGGCCGGTGGGCGGAGGTCTAGACCCATTACCACCTCAATCACTGCTCAGCCGACAGGAATCACACGCTGCTGTGACCGAGATCAAAGCTGCACCAGTATAAATAGGCCTGGAGGGCCCAGGGCACCAGTGTTGCGTCATGTTAGCGCATACCCCCCATTATGGATCAAGTCCAGCGTCCATAACCATCTCCCACTACCAGTATCCCACATTGACGAGGTGATGTCCGAGTAGCAGGGCCCTGATGGCATATCAGTGTAAACACAGAGAGGACCCAACCAGACTGCCACTGCTTACCTCATACTACCACATAGTGCCCATCTATCGACCTGGGCTTTTTGCCAATATTAGCCCTCAATGGTTTCCTAATATTATTTATTACTTAATAATCCCTGTAACTAGCCCTATATATGTGTAACATGGAGTACACTATTGCATACAAGTGGGCAGTAAAGTGACTATATTGACCCAATTATATGTTGTCAAGTTCGTCACGTGACCTGTCATACCTTATTGTTCATTAGTCCCTCACCATACACAGAACTGGTCAATATGATGACGTCAGATGTCAAACCTTACCATTGGTGAACTCCCAGCTCCTCTCTTACAGGACCCAAGAGTACCGGTCCTCGACCCACTCAAAATGTTGCTGATGGGGCAAATAGATTTAAACACTGCTGGCAATACAATCAACCCACGCATCAACGCTCTCTTCCCCATCTTTGGTGCCAGTAATTAATTTATGTGTAACATAATTTGGGGACAAGATCAATGTTAGGATATAGGCTAGTTTTGAATCATTCTTATATCAGCTTAAAACTGTATCATTTTTGGTGATGGTCTCACATCACTATCTAATCACGGGGTTTACCGATTGAATTCCAGCAATGGGCAGCTGAGGGATCAGTAGACATCGGTGAACAATAATATTATAACAGGGTCAAAATCTAAATAAATACCGATTTAATCAAATGTACATAATTAGAGAGTGGCTACACACGATGCGCTCATTTTAGCAATACACTTGAGTGTAATCTGTAATTGAAATATAACCTGCACTGCATAGTACTTCCGATTGTTGCTTGAATTGATAACTTATTGCCTTCGGTAATTTGATTACAAAAACTGTTGTTTGATGTTGATAATGTCAAAGTCTTATCTTGGAGCCCTGATTTCATGATAAGGCACTTTCTGAGAGGATGGGTATATACCATGATCAAGGAATGTGAATATTCATCCCTGATATTGCTACCACTGGGAATTAGCATATTTAATCTCTACCTTAATCAATATCATCCCTGCTCCTGATTACATTGCATTGAGTATGCGATCAGATGTCTAGCTTGATATGACCCTATCTGATTTAAGGAGCACTAAAACGATACCATAGGGCAGCCGTCTGTAGATAATTAGATTTGATAATGATGTAACTTTTATCAGCTTAAGTCAAGTCGGACGCACTGGATCATGTAATAACCGATGACAACATATTTTGACAGGACTCAACAAATTAAATATTTAAAGAAAAGGGGTGCAATGTGGGTTTTTATTACAGTTCATACAGAATATTCATGCAGGGTATACTTAGATAAAGCATCCTAAGTACATTTCTGCCTCTTAATTTGATCTCTTTGTATATTGACCATGGAATGCCCCACAGCATTGAAATGAACGAAATGACATAATTGGAAACAAGGTTTTACAGTGTGTTGATTGAGCTTAATGAAGCATACACCTTGATCATTGGTAATTAGTGGAGGTGATAATGAGAACGTGGTGTTGCAACACCCCCTTGTCCCTGGGGCTCAGTGTCCGGGGAAAAACATATTCACTTGTGATCGTCTCAATTCGCAATGGAGACTGACATCTTTGGGGAAAGTTCTCAGCCACAGACAGATTGCAATCATAGATATCATGGTGAAGCAGTGGGCAGTTACCACAGTTCCTGGAAAGACCCAGCTTGTAAATGTAGTCCCAAATTTCTTTATGAGTAGTTTGCCATTTGAAATACTCTGGCATTGAACACTATGAAGGACACCAAATGATCAGGCAGACTATATGCATGAAGCTGACGGAATTATGAGGCGCAACTTCTCAATAAATGATGGCTTATATACCACATCTCTCATCAATCATCCACATATCCACCAAAATCCAGGTGTCTACTTCATCTAGGTGCCCTTATCCCAAGGTTAATTAACTCCCCTGAGGGGTAAGACCCCATGACAGATGACGATGATAATCAAGCTGTGCCGGACTATTCCGAGGTGATATGATTCATGTAAGGGAGCAATCAAACTACCACCAGGTGGAAGAAGTGGCCATGACATGAAGGACCAATATCTTATGTTGGGCCAAAAAGAAAAGGTCTGTTTCAAGTTACATAGTCTGAAAAACGAGGTAGGGTAGGTCGGATTTAAAATTTCTTTTTTAAAAATATTTTACTTTGGCCTGAAAATTAGCCCAAAATTGACTTGCAAACATCAGCGCCGACTCGCCGACAACAGCTTTGACTCGTGGACTATCAAATCGACAAATAGCCCAAAAATTACTTGAAATTCTTTCTTTTTGCTAGGTAGGGTTGGGTAACCTGAAACACACCTTTTTTTTGGCCTTGTCAGCAATGTCAGCTGAGTATTATATAGCATTGGATCCATGCATGCATGCTTTGAATAGCACCTGTCAATGAAGGTAGAAGGATATTGACGCCGACGTTGTAGCTATTAACCGAGGTTGTAGCTATTTCGTCACTGACGTAGGTCCCTTTCTTTAGCGTCTTGTTAATGACGTAGTTTGTCACCTAATGACAGCGCTGTGGACGGCAGCTGATGGAACTACCGGTCATGTTTTATGGGGACGTGCGTCGAATCCGGTATGGCTGAAATAGTGGCGTGTTTATGACAAAATGTGAAATCGGTATATACAGTGAGACCACGATAATCCGACCACCTCCGTCTCAGGGATAAGATGGCTGGATCCTGAAACTGCAGGATTATTGAAGCATATTTTATATTTATACAGGGTCTGTCCCTGACAAAATAGCCAGATAATCGAGGGTGCAGGATTATTGAAGGCTGGATTATCGAGGTCTCACTCTAAGCCATATCCAGAGAGGTGTATAGGGGGTGTCATGAATATAAATATAATATCTAAAGCTGTTGTGTAGTAGGCATAGACAGAGCTGGTCTAACTATTATCTTTAAAGATGAATTAGGTACGGAGCTTCATTGTGTAACTGAAAAGTAGAAATTGACCGCAAATTAGCTCCTAACCTATATCATTTCATTATCATATGTACCATATATGAAAGTAATTATAGAGGCTCACACACAGTTAAGAAACAATGATCTTGAGCATGCTATTTAAAATCAGCTCTAAATCTTCATGACTCCAACAATGATAATTTAATCACAGTTCTGAATTTATTTTATACCCATCAATAACATTATTTATGGCAGGGGTCGAATATCTATGGGTGTTTAAATCGATAAAGAATGCCAAAATACTAATAAAGCTATTAGTTGGTTAGATATATGACTAAAGAGATGTGATTGTCCCAGCTTTCCTGTCCATGCCTAGTCTATTGATGGAGGAAGTGAGGGGGGAGTGTCTTACCCCTAAATTACTCTGGGGCTGTTTCCTCCTGTACTCATTATGTACTCCCCATGGATCCTGTCCTCCAGGATGGAACACTGGCAAGGTCCGCTGGTGTCTGGCCATTTGCCCTAACATGTCTGGTGGTATCATCAAGTCCTTATCCCCCTCCCATACCCTCATATATCTAGCCTGCCGTCTCCCTCAACACCTCCCACCACTCTATATTTATACCCTATACCTTCTCACTTACACCGTAACCACATCTGTACCATTACTGACCATGCACAGTCAGGGAACTTTGGGGGTATAAGGCATGGCATGGATGCAGATGGATGGCAGAGTAGGACTGCCCTATTGCGTGTTGCTGTACAGTAGGTAGGGGCTGAGCACTGGTTTCCTGATTATATGTATGGCAGTAGAAACCTAGATCCTGATCTCTTATTCAGTAATCAGGATCATAATACCCACCCTTGGGAATTGATATTAGTCTTCCATTAATTCTGTCGCCATATTGATGCTGGGGCAGATGATTATGATGAAGGGATAAAGGCTGGCAGAAGGCTGCACAGGGTGTAACTCTGGATGTCTCACACCATGTAGCCTCCACATTGCTGTCCCCTATACCACAGCTTTTTATAGTTCTATTCCAGAACGCAACTCTGTGGTCCAATAAAAGAAGAAATCCCTCTATCCCTTTACCGGACTTGTGCATTGGCCAGTAACCCCGGGCAATATCTGTTCTATGTTTGGAGACCCAAGAGGTTAACAAAGTGGACCCTTTGTTAGCTACGTTGAACTGTAGGACGGGGAGAGTGCAAGAGAGATGACTATTATGACCAGATGACAGTAAACACTAGATTATAATTACCTGAGCATATCGACACTTTGCCTAAACTACTTACATGAAGTTTGCCACCATCTGTTGTGTGTTATCCGAAATGCTGTGTACCCTGATATTTCACTGAGTCTGTTTAATTAAAGGCTTCATGTTCAAAGGCCAAACACAAGCCAACATGGTCATGTATGACATGTTTGGCTGTCTATTGATGGACCCTATAAAGTATCATATCCTCCTATAGGATGCGTGCCATTTTAGAGTATTGATGTCTTGCCCTACCCGCCATAATTGCATCCTAATCATAACCACCAGAACCAGAGACATATAATACGTTAGTCGTGATGGTTAGTGATAGATCGGGTATTGATTAGTCATTGAAGGAGGTTGACACCAGAATAAGGCATCATTTCCCCCCACATAAACAGGGACATCCCAGTAAACACAATTACGTAGTTCAGACGTAAATCTACGTTCAATTTTGGTCTGAACAACGTAATTTTACAAGGTTTATGAACATCAAAACGTTAAGGTTTATTAACCAATCAGGTCTGATTTACATAGCTCAGATGTAAATCTAAGCTCAACCGGGGTCCAAACACATAACATATACGTTTACATAGTGTGATTTAGGCATATATTGTATGATATGAGGTAGAAAATCGTAAATCCTACTTAAACCTTGGTAGAACATAAATAAACCTTAAGGTTTCAACGTTCACAAACCTGATAAAAAGTCGAATATCATACCTTTGGTGGGAAATAATACATAGTGAAACCTCTGAGCTACGTTGGAGGGACGAAGCGTGTTTACTGGGAAGTTGGACGGATCCGTATGGTCTGTATGGAGTGTTGGGTTCTCTCGGCAAATTTGGGACTTGGCGAGCAGCGGTCACAGCGGACACATTATCCTGAATCGGTCTCTCCAGGCCCTCCGCCCTCATAACAACCATGTCTGGGGTCAGTCTTTGTAGCTTGGCCATAGTATCCCTGGATCTGTAGGCTGTGTCTCACGACCTTGGGCCAATGTTTTTGTCTCTGACCGGGTGCCAGCTCTGACCGGGTGCCAGCTCTGACCGGGTGCCAGCTCTGACCGGCCTGAATAAAATCGGGTTATTTAGGGCAGATGGAGATAGAATTTGGCTGAAAAGGTTAATGGATGTTATAACTCTCTAAACTAGTCATTAGTTGTCCATTTTTATCATTATCTGCCCTAAATAACCCGTTTTTATTCAGGCCGGTCAGAGCTGGTACCCGGTCAGAGCTGGCACCCGGTCAGAGCTGGCAGCCAGTCAGAGACAAAAACATTGGCCCAAGGTCGTGAGACACAGCCTGTAGCTTGACGTCCTACATACTATGGTGGCATAAGTGGGCAAACTGGAACATATACCATGGTTGTGCTGATGTTACGCTACATACACTGCATGTTATGCTACAAACACGGCATGTTATGCTACAAACACGGCATGTTATGCTACAAACACTGCATGCTACACTACAAACACTGCATGTTACGCTACAAACACTGCATGTTATTCTACAAATACTGCATGTTATGCTACAAACACTGCATGCTACACTACAAACACTGCATACATGTATGAAACATGAAGTGTTTGTAGCGAAACATGCAGTGTTTGTAGCGTAAAATGCAGTGTTTTAGTACAACCATGGCATTTGTTCCAGTTTGCCATATGTCAGAAGGAGATCTGCAGCACTCGATGCCCTTCGGGATTTAAGATCTTATCATCATCAGTGTAAAAAGCATATAGCAGTAAAAACAAGGAGAGGATGTGGGCAGTAAACGGCTATGCATTTACCTTTTTTCTGACACCTGTGTAAAGCATTATTCATAAAAATCCTAACAATATTTATCTTGCCACTGTATCCAAGCGTTATTCAAATGATGCTCCACGGTACCATACGCTCGATTCACCATGTGAAGGCGTAACCACAGTATACACCCGGCAAGCCATTCGAATCCCATCTTTCAAGCCCATCCTCTATATTGGATCAGTGGCTCGTTTACAACATGCCATTGTCAGGTCTGTGAGGTGCCATTTTACAGCACCTGAATGGCAATTCTCACATTGCCATAGTAACAGTAGCCTTCCGCAGATATGACCCACAGTGCCGTCTTGTGGTTACCTCAATCACTTTTGCCTTCCACTTCCCTTCCTCCATATGGCTTATTGGAATTTATGTGAAAAGGGGAAGGGGTAAGATGAGCCAGTGCCAGTTGTGAATAGCAGCAGACCATTTCATATTCCTCTGAGGGCCCTTAAGGCCTGCTTTGAGGGTGCAGGACAGCCAGGCTATCTTGTCTGACACCAGTAGCCTGTGTATAGGTTCCGCAATAGGCCTTCTTGTAACTGCAAGACTTAGGTCTAAATGATGATATTACTGGTGAACGGGATGAGAGGCCACATGCTGGAATGTCAAGGGATATGGTGGAAGAGGATGCGGGACCAGTGCACTGGATCATGAAGTCCTTAAAGCCTTCTAACATGGGCGACTTAGGCCAATAGCTAGCCTGGTAGTCGGGTTGGGATATGTTATTTATTGATAGACAGTTTGTACATAGTGGTGTACTACATTATTTATCATTCCTTATCGATACACTATCACTGATCTATTGCTTTGCGAGATAATAGATTCAATTTTGATAGTAGTTCCCCTGTAACCTCATATCTAAATCTCGCGTATAATAGCCTAGCCTATTATAGTTATGATTCCCCATGTCTGTCAGTTATGATTCCCCATGTCTGTCCCGATCTATGTCTGTCAGTCGGTCTGTCAACTCCCATGCAACCGTCTTTATGAATTGCATTACCCTCACCCTCTAGCCTGCTCCCTACTCCCCTTTCCTCCTGCCCTCATAGATGGATAGATTAGATTTTTATTTGGCAAGATATTATCATATATAAAGGGAGGTTTTCAAAAAATGTCAAAATTCCTCCTATCTAGCTATCTATTGACCTCCCCTTCCCTCCCTGCTCACCTCACCCTCTCTACCCTGTTCCCCCCTGCCTTCCTGCCTGCATGTCTGCCTGCATGTCTGCCTACCTGTCTGTCTCCCTCTTCGCCCCCACTCATCCTCTAACACTGCCTCCATGACATTCATGACCAATGCACCCATAGCAGTTGTAGGTGATTGGAGGACTCCTTTGTAAATGCGATGTCATACAAAGGACCATTGGCAAGCTACTTTTCTGGTCAGACCTGAGGAGCACAGAAGAAGGAGCAGCTCAGGTGGTGAGCGGCCACCAACAACCTACCTCGCCAGCAGAGGCATGCACTATAATACAGTTGCCCCAGGGTGAGCCAGTTGCTGGCTGTGTTTTTATGTCCCCTTAAGAGGATTTGACATGTTAAGAGGTTCCAGACAGAATATTTATGCAAACTGGGAAAAGTAGATAGAAACAAAGACAATGCTCCATTGAAAAGAACAAAAAGATGCCCAACCTGGTTGTCATTGGTTCTTTTACTTCATAATTATATAGGGCTAGCTCCTTGGTCTCATCTTCTCAACACGTAGATTTAGGCCACCTTCATATGAAGTAGATATTGCTTTTTTGAGGTCTGAATGGGAGTCAGGATGTAAGACACATGAGACCGTGAAATATTGCTTAAATCTACTCCAAACAGCACATTTCAATATGATAAGGAAAAACGACTAGTAAATAGCCCAGCTAGCATGGTTACATTGGTCCAACGTAGGCAATGGTTGGCACTGTGGGACCTGTACCAACGTTGGGAAATTTATGCTATACCAACGTTTCACTGTCAGGCAAATGTTTGCGTCTGACGTTGGTACAACATCGACATAATGACAGTTGGCATAACGTTGGCCCAATATTGGCCTAACGTTGTCATGTTGACGTTGGCTCGAATGGAATGCCACCAGCCAGAACAATGTTGTGTCAATGTTGAAATGCCAACATTGGCACAACATTGGCATATTAATGTTGGGCCATCATTGCATGTCCAACCTCCACTAGAGGGCATGGAAGATTGTCAGAAGAGATTTTGCCCAGCAGATCCTTCATCTCTCATCATAAGTGGCCATTAATTGGGCCCCATGTGTGTTATATAGGTTTTAAAGCCAGGGATATTCTATGCATATGCTATAGCATACTTCATTATCAACTTTCCCAGTGACATAACAAAATGCAGTAACATTGCCATGAGGACACATTTTTTAAGGTAATGGTAGATATATAAGGTCTAAAGGATGGGATGGCTGTCTATCACCTCTTGTCCATTTAAGCTGATATTAAGTTGAAATGCAAAGACAGAAATGACTGTATCTAAACTGATTCTTGTCTTTAGCAGAATAAATCACAGTTTAGTCATCATCGTTTTTTCCCACTAAAATAGAACCTTCACCATGTGGCTTATGAGGGAGAACTTGTATCAATTACCTAGACATACAATCATATTATTGAATCTGTCATGCTGCTTTGCTTTAAACTCCAAATGTTCTGAATTGTTCCTCCTATTAAGTCTTCAAAATCTGGATTACATTTGAATGGAGATCTTTGTCTTTACTTCAGGACTTTGTTGGCTCTGTAGGGGGCAGCCCTGAGTTGCCTTGAGAACACACTACGTACTTACTAGTTCAACGATAGTGACATAGGGACTTTTCCTAAGCACAGGTCCTGGTGGTCTAGTGGATACGATCTCCACCTGCATATTGTGAGATCTGGTTTCAAATCAATTTCCCAATACTTCCCAGCCACCGTTCAATCAAAAGTGACATTACAACATGTTGGCATGGTTTTGGTTCTCTGTACAAGTGGTACCCATCTTGTGACCAAGACTTATTGGTGAAACTGTCTGAGCCCAGATTTTAATTATTTTTGTAAGATGATTGAATAGGAACACAGAGCATGGATCAGTTCAAAATGCATGTTTGGTATCATTGCATGGTTTATGTAGCCTAGGTTATACACATGCAGGTGAGGTATAGATCTTATATTCCGAGGTTGTAATGTCTCAATAACCAATTCTGATCTCATTGTAAGCCGACCAACATGCCATAGCCGGGATGTTTTTATTACCTATATTTTATTACCAATATTCATAAGCCCCCTTCTAGAAATTTTCAAATTCTAATATTGGTAATGAACATTCAAACTATCCTTGATAAGTAGGAATATTGATATTACATAGTAACTTTCTTTCTCTAGAAGCACATTTATACTCCAAAACTAAGATGATTAACAAGAGCCACAAACCTCGATCACCAAGGCCACTTGAACATCCTCTTCTGCCTGCCTAGCCATAAACAATCAATTTGATAATGCAAGTGTATTATGATTGCTTTATCTCTATAAAGGAAACATTATACATAAATGTACTTCTTGTGTATAACTCCTGTAGTAGAAATGCTGAGGTCCAAACCGTAATCAGGTTGCTTGGGGTTGGAAATATGATGCCCATCCAGACCATTGCGAGGTATGTTATCGGAGAAGTCAATGGTCCATTATTAGTTTCCTACATTGACATTCTCCTCCTTCTTTCATACAGACATGTCCAATATTTCATTTATCTTGTCTGACTATATACTGTTTACCAAAGGTATGTAAGATCCTATTTCTTTGAGTCAAAATCTCATAGGAGCATTGAATTGGCAAAGAGAACTTGAATGTTCAATCCCTTAATGAAGTGTAATATAATATGATATAATACATGGTGAATACGAGAGTTGCTAAGCTCAAGTACTGGAATTGCCCATTGAATACAGTGTTGTCATTCCTCGTGGGCACACACATGTATATACCTTACCTTATGACAAAACCAACCCTCTCTTTAGGGGTAAGACCAAAAGGACAACATGATCAATTTATAGGGATCCTTCATCACACGTACAATAGGACAGTTACTGTAGCCTAGGCTAACCAAAAACATTAGATCACTAATAAATATTCACAGTTTCACTTCCAAGTATTGGTATAGGAATTGACCAAAATCCCAGTTTTTATATCAAGACATTTATAACTAAGCATAGCTCGACATTTGCTGTCTCTGTATACCTATTATACCCACTATATCCGTCGTTTGCACAGTTTATCGTAGACCTCTGTCTATTTCCCCAGGGCTGTGAGACACCAGCCACATCCCCTGGCGTCTAGCCATTATGACCTCGCATGTCCGGAGCTATTAATTCCCAAGCTCCTCTTGTATGTGTGCCCAAGCCCCTCTAAGAATACCTTCCACTAATTACATACCCTATATACATACCCTATACCATCTCACTTACGGTGAAAATCAAAAACGGAATGGAGATATAACTAGTAAGGTTAACGTTCAGAGGGAGTGAGGGGCTGGGCTCCTACCTGCTTCTATCACTGATCGGATATTCATACATACGGCAGTGCCCATCTAGTGGCTGCTCACTTATCCATTTATCATTATCAAGTTACCCACCCCTGTCGATCACCAACAGTTTTGCATTAATTCTGCCACCACAGTGATGATGGCGATAGGTGGAAATGTAGTGTGCATGGGGATGGGTAGCTGCCAAGAGAAGGCTCACGTCTAACTATAAGAAGCTGAATGGGCCTGCATGCATCAACTTTCTCCAGACTGACAACCTATGCATGGAACCACCAAATGCATGCAGACTAAACACTGTGATATCCTTCACCACAGCGCTCTATCAATCTGTATAATACTCCATTCCAGCCTGCCATCCCTTCATACAGCGGTCTCATAAAGGGCGGAGATCTTCCTATCCCCTTGCCGGATGTATTCCCTGCATGCTTACCCCAGACAATATCCGTTGCATCGTACGTGGGACACAACTGAAGGTTAAAAGTGGGTCCTCCATCAATAAGGTTGGAGATGGGCAGCAGCGTCCAAGACAGCCGAATGTGCCATCATGGCCGGAACACATCTACACGTTGCCTATACTACTTACATCAAGTGTTATGTAGCGTCTCAGCCAAAGTAGCGATTCAATGTTTTAAAACCTATCCTGCCTTTGTTTCTATCTGTGCAACACACCGTATTTTCAAGTATCATTTCCATGACAATTAGATTAACATAAGCATTATCATAGTTCGGAAGATTAAGACAAATCTATCAAACAATCTAGTCGTCTGAGAAACCTCTTTCTCCGAAGTTTAACAACAAAACAGAACGTGCCTCATGTACCTATGTATGTAAAAACCTATCCTGGCAACCAGGAAGAGAGGAACCGTTCTCAAGAGACCTTTTCACGCATATTTGGGTAGCCAAGGAACACCTTTATTATGTGTTGGGTAAAATCAACATGTACTTCTCACGAAATTGTAATTGCCCCTGCGCTAAATTGGTTTCTTACCCTTCGTATGAAAATATGAACAAGACAACTTTCCCATCATTGAGCATTAGGGGAGGCCCTCTCTTAATTCCTGCTGTTTTTATTGCCCAGACAACGCTAATGTGACTGTGCTTTGTACCACAACCATATACCATAGAGCTCTATATAGATTCCACATGGTGCTGTGTACCAAAATGTTTCACTGTTTAGCCAGAGGTTTCATCCTCGCCTGACTAACAATAGCCATGTCGATCCTGAATATGGACATAGAGCGATGTTTGGTAGCTATTGATGAGGCTCATGCATATTCAAACAAGTAGTTCTAAAAGGGGTTTAAATTATTTACAATTGTACCTTTACTACTGAACCCTAACACTATGAAAACAGATATATACACAGACAATGCATTGAAATATCAATGATAATAACAACTAGGGTATTATATTGACACTATTTAACGAGGTTTTAAGTATTATTGCGATGTCTTGTTTGTTTGTTTGTTATTCAATGCAAGATATAGCAGATTTCACCATAGGAATCACAGACCGACAATCCAAGATGAGCCGAAGCTTTATATAACAAGAGAAGAAAATAAGCGAAAAGGGAAAACACAGGATGAACACAGAGGGATGGGTGAGGATGGGGGTGATTGGGCCAAGCGTCAATGAGGATCAAACATTACCAGTGTATTGTGTTATATAAACACCGATAGGGTAGGTTTGTCTGGGTGATCAATGGTGTTAATGTGACGTTTTCTCATCTCAGAGGGAAAAAATACAGTTCTCTATCACTGCTACTTTAAAACAGATTTAAAGATAGATTTTAATACTGTGATACAATTTACAACACAATGCCCCAAATATTTGTGATATAGGGAATGTGTGAATGTGGTCCTAATATCCTGAGGAATTGTGGAATAGCAACCTCAAAAGGCTCACATATTTGTGAGATAGGGCCCTTTTGAGACTCACATCCCATACGTTAGTAGTACGCCCATGATCTTTCCTATACTTCAGATGCAGCTGGGTCAGACCCAGCTAGGTGGTTTGGCATGACACAGTTCTCACTCTGAAGGAGGTATAAACAGAAGCTCTGCATGAGGGGATTGTGCAGGCCAACCCAGGAGGCTGTCTGGAGGAGAGGCATGAGCAAACATTGAGCCAAAAGCCAACATGCCGTCCCAAACCCTTCTCTAGGCCCTCCAGCTTTGCCATTTCTGTCACACCGCCGCCCTTACTATCCCAAGGCTATATAGCATAGATGTAGTACATCACATAATCCATACAAATATGGTTTCTGTGACATTGGCCATTTGTCTTTTCAGAATCATTCACGAGTACTATGTTACTTTCCATTTCTACATTCCTTTACATGTCCCCAGGACATACAGTGCAATATTTCTGATATGCTACTGCTGCTTTCAGCAGTAGCAAGCAGGCAGGAAGTGTCCATTTACCAGGGCAGTAGATCACCATGCAGCCTTACACTATTCTTTCCCCAGGTTCACATTCCCTACTTGACATTCATGGCAAGTGTTCCCATAAACCCTTAAGCCCAAAATATAAGCTTCTCAGTAGCTGGCCCTTTTATTGGATCGGACTTGATGCAATGGGATATCGAAGGTAAAATAGTTTGTGTTCGCCGCGCAATCTGACTGAACTTGTGGAACTACTTTCAAATCACTTGCAAAAATAGATGAAAAAAGATTCTTGCAAAGATGTCCACGATATTGGATCGGGGCTCATTTACAAACTTTGAGGTCGCGTGGCCAAGATACCTGTGAGACTGCGTTTTATGACACCCAAATGGTCCTTCTCCCGTTGTTATGGTAACGTGTTTCATTCCCCTGCATATATCCTTCAGTGCCATCTTATGTTTTAGGAATCACATCCTCTTACCCTTCTGATTATCTACCTGTGTCACATGAGAGGGACGTGATTGGTAAGACGAGCTTGTTCCATTTCTAAATCGGTAATGAATAAAGACAGACCGACTTCAATTACTTGGTTGCCTCTCTCAAGACAGGTCTATATTCAGATGATACAAAGCTGCCTTTTATTTTTGTATTTCAAAATGCCCCCATCAGGAATGTTATTCTGATCTCGATTGATTTTTGGATAAGCCTTGTCTTATATAGAGGAACCTTTGTAAAGCTTATTACACGTATTAAACATGATGACAGTCTAGATACACTTTAGGTATCACGGGACTTATGCTATAGACATTGATAGGGGTAGGGCTGACTTCCTGGTTTATTGGCCTCCAATCCTCATGCTCAATCTGATGATATCCCTGATAATAACGTACCACATACTGACTATAATGTTTCTGAATGGTAAGTAGTTGCAACCAAATTACCATTGGAAATTGATTCCTATGCTGGGGTCTATCATTTTACATAATGCTTTAGTTTAATACAGAAATGTATGAAGATATAAAAAGAAGCAATCAAGCCACAAACACGGATGCCAGTAGAACCATCACTATATAACATCTGTTTATCCAAGATCTGGGAAGAATCCTCTTATCAGTTGAAGCAGTAGCTGCTAGGGATTCCTTAAAACGTAGTTAGCCAAATGAGATTAGCTAATG
The DNA here is from genome assembly GCA_947462335.1 of Harmothoe impar. Lineage (NCBI taxonomy): Eukaryota > Metazoa > Annelida > Polychaeta > Phyllodocida > Polynoidae > Harmothoe > Harmothoe impar. The sequence goes on from OX381710.1 coordinate 38,666,664, forward strand.
AGACTGGAGTATCAGAGAGTTGTTGTAAAAAACAGATGGTGATATCTACTGGGAAAGCCACCTCCAACAGTCTCACTCAAGATGGTAAATTCTATTCCTACGGTAAATGTATCGAAGATTCTCTTTTCAACTTATAAGTTGAAGGTTGAATAATAAAACTTAGTTTGGAAGAGGAGCATCACTTCCTTGGTGAAAATTCTCCGCCCTGAATCACCCAATGCAAATGACTATAGCCATCGAGGGGTCATGCATCGATCCCAAAGCAGGAGGGGAGTGTCTTTCCACAAAGAAATACTTTTTGCTCCAGGACACGGGCCTATCACATTGTTTTTGGACACACCTTGACAACAATGTAAACACCTACTTGGATTGGCGCTGGGTTGATCACATGGTACACCGTAAGGTGTGGAGGGAAATCTACCTCTGATTCTGTGTCGCATTCGGTCAAGCAAGGGCCCACCCCAAACCTCGAGCCGGCCCCACATAGTTTGTATGAAGAAATGCGGCAATACTATGGACTGATATGAGATGATAATGGAGGGTATAAACTGGGGCGGGGGGCGGAGGTCTGCAATATGGAATATGTATTGCACAAGCAGGCGATTGTAATGGAGGAAAACTACAGATATTTAGGAGGCTGCTTGGTGGTAGTCCACTGCTTGCCCTGAGGGCATGCGGGACTGTAGTATTTTATGATGCTTATGACTCTCTCACCCCAAGTGAGTTACATTCCTGTCAGCAGGTGCCTAATGGCAGCAATATACTTAGACATAATCAGTCCCCTGTGAGTTACAGCAATGATAAACATAATGAATCACTTTACCAAGGAGCTGTTAAACTGTAATCTCTACCCACCAGTTAAACTACAGATAATCTCTCCATACCTGTATCCTCTTCGGTGAGAGGATCCGATCCGCAAAAGGATGAACGGTTAAAGGTTATTGAAATGCAATCTCGAAAGGGAAAACGTTCTGCATCCCTGACAATTTGTAAGGCCTCATCCCATTACGATGATAAATGATATTACATCTCTTTGGGGATTCAAATGTTTATGCAACACCCCAAACTAAGCCATTGGGGACATCATATCCCCTTGCTTTCTTTTCATATTCCTCTCTCATGTGACATGTCTTGTGTGATTAGGTGTATGACATACATCCTGCCGGCTATTCACATGACAAGCCTGAGATGCCGGGTCCATCTTTACTTACCTATATAGGATTCCCCCTATTTCCACTCCACCCAGGCTAGTTTCCAATTGCTATCTTTATGGATTGCTGTGTTATGTGATAGCCGAGCTGAATATGATTGCTTTATAATATAGGGTCCAATATTTTCAAATGAATTAACATTGTCAGAGAACTTTATGATATTCCACTTTCCACAATTTCAAATGATGGTGCAGTGGTCTGTGTTGATTTGAGTGGAGGGGGTCTGAATGATACCACCAGTGAAAGATGTTTTGATGTATCTTGGCCATATGTAAGAGAACTCACCCTTTCAAATGAGTTACTGAAAGCCATTGGCTTTCAGTGTGAGCTATAGGGCAGGTGGTCCCAGCAATTCTGAAATATTCATAAGCGGTAGTTTTAGTAGCCACAGTTGACATGCCCTGTAGACCCTTGCTGAGCAGGTCGGAACAGTCTCCCTATCCATATATATATTTCTTGCATGAGAACCAGAGGCAGGTTTACTCTGGGTCAGTATCGAGCAGCTCTCCTGTGGACCATGTGATGAGTTGGTGGTGAGTGGGTAGTGACCCAGGCTAAAGGAGGTGTCTCTTCATATTCAGGAGGTGTTAGGGGCAGGGCCAAAATGGCATCCGTCTACAGTGACCCTTCATCATACCCCACCAGAGCTCCAGTGCAGGCCTACTAGATGCAGCACGTTCATTCATAAGTTCTTAATTATGGGGTTTTCTATGGATATAGACCAAACCACCACTTTTTGTCTCAAGACTATTTAGGCATTCTTTCTATTAATGAGAAGGTTGTAAATTCCTGTTAGCCTATTCATCTAGTCACCTCTTGATATAAATTCATAATTATGCGGACTCCATAGACTCCAGACTTGACAATGCACCTGCCCTAGAATTTCCAGAGGGTCAGTGTAATGTTTGAATGCAGACTCGGGAAATAGATTCGCCAGGGCTACATTCATACATCATGCTGACAAACGGTATAAAGCACATTCATACCAGTATGCAGCTGCTAAAGGGTTATCCAGGACTGTGAATTTGACAACCATAGACTTGTCACTTGTCAGTGGGCCACTGCCTGGGCTAACATTGTCAGTCAGATGAGCCTAGTATTCTCAGAGGGACACTAACCATTAACTTGTTTATTTTATGACAATATACTATGAATACAATAAAGTCTTCTTATAAGACGACTATTTGACAACTTTATATGATTTGATTTTTTCAGTGTATCTCCATATTGGCAATAAAGCTATATGGAGACTTGGCACAACTTGGTTGTGGAAATGTCTAATGTCATAATTGCGGGGGCGATATAAGAATCTCGTTCGGTTTAGGCAGCAGAAAGAGATTTATTGAAAAAGAAGACTTTCAGTGGAATCCAAACCTGCTACCTGCACATAATACTTTCTGATTATTACAAATGGTGCTGAGAATTTGTTGTCGATATTAATTCTTGGCCCCTAGCAGTTCCTGGGAATAAGGAAGTGGAGAACATCTCGCGATCTTTCCAATTCCCATTGCAGCTTATATTTAAATGAAGATTAACATATCTCCTTTTCTGATGGATGGTTGAGGTTATGAACGAGACATGGGTAGTTACAGTAATGATAGCTGAGAGTCTTATGCTGGAAACTTAAAATTGTCATTAAATTAGTGTTGTGTATCTTGAAATAACTTTGAAGGTGAATTGCTAAGAGAACAAAGCTTCAATTTCGCAAGTACATGTTTTGATCAAATGAATGCGAGACATAACTGTCAAGACGTTAACAGACTTTACAGGACTACCCATTTTGGATATATACTAAATATTAATCCGTCTCAACATGATAAAGCGATTACCAAATGCTTATGAAATTATGTGCGAGTGTTCCTAGATAATCTATGCAATGTAATGATAATATGTAATATAATTCCCCCCTAAAATACTCTACCTGTCTGGCATTTCCCCAGATGACTACTTTAGAATCCCTAATTATTAGGATTACTTTAATATCCCACGAGTAAGACCCGGTGATAGATGACATGCCACCCACCGACTATAGAGATGTGCTGAACTGTGCTGAAGTGTCAGATTCCTAATGAAATGTAAATCAATCAAACTGACACCAGTGGGCGAAAAACCCATGACACATGGAGGAGCAAGGCCTTGTGACATCCTTTAGGTAAGATGTGGCATTTGGCATTCTGTACGTGCATGCTCTGGATCATCCCTGTCAATGACGGTGGAAGGACATAGATTATAATGTGTTACCCATCACGTCATTGACGAACCCTCCTTTATTAGAGACTATTTTAATGACGTAATTTGTCAACTGATGACAGCACCATGGGAGGCAGCTAGTGGAACTACTAGTCACGTGTTCAGGGGCTGTATAACAGGCTAGTAAGCATAGGCCTTCTTAATTGATCATATAATCTACTTAGTCAAATAATGAAACAATGACAAACACTGGAATGGGTTTTTAGATAAATCAAGTGGGGTGGAAACTAATTTACTGAGATTTTTCATTAAAAAGAAGGACCTTTTTTACCATTCAAATAGAACATCCTTCTCGTTTAATTATGCAAGAAACAAGGGTTGCAAGAAACAATGGTTGTTTTTATTTATATAGATAACATAAAATAGATAATAGCAACTGCAATGCCATCTCTCTGTGCTTTGGTAGTGGTGGTGTACAGTGCGTTTCCTTGTCATAAATACCTCCACAGCTGGCTGTACACGCACCATGAGCCCATTATGTACATACATACCCTCTTCCTCCAGGACTTTGGCACCGGCCAGGAACAGTAGCGTCTAGCCTTATGACCTCACATGTCTGGTGTCATCAAGGCCCCATCCCCTCATTTACATGTGCCCTAGCACCCCTCTGTCACCACTCTGTATTTATATCCTATACCATCTCACTTATACCGTAACTCCATCTCTACCAACACTGTTCAATGCCAGCACACGCACAGACAGGGAGATGGGATTAAGGCCGTAGAGGGAATAGAGATAGATGTCAGGGTAGGGAGATGGGGAGGGAGGTCTGGGGGCTTCCTGCCTGCTACTATAGTAGGTAGGGGTAGCAGTGATTGGCTATTTTGACGTGTGGAGCTCAGTGACCACCTAGCAGCCATTCGCTTATCCATTTATCATGATCACTTTACCTCACCTCGTCAATAACCAACAGTCTTGCATTAATTTGGCCACCACAGTGAGGCTGGTGATGGGTGGCGATATAGTGTTACCATGGAGAGCTAGGGGATGGTAAAAGACTGGGTGTATAACTGTAAAGGCTGGTATGGTCCTGCCTGTATGGCCCTATCTGTATGCACCTTCCACAGCCTCACAATCTATGCATAGAATGACACCATGTAGGCTATACATTGTGGTGTCCCTGTATGGCTCCATTGCAGCCTTCATACAGTGCTCTCAAAAAGGCCAAAGACACTCTTGTCCTCTTGCCGGATGCTTACGTCGGACACTTACCCTAGACAATATCCGTTGCATAGTAGGACACCCCTGAAGGTTAACAGAGTGGATCCATCAATCAAAGCAGGGGTACAGATGAATGAATGGGGCGTACCCAAGACGAACCACTATGGCTATAGACACTATGCTATCCTGGCTGGAGCACATCGACTTTTTGCCTGTGTACATGAAGTTTGCATCTATCTGTAAAGCGCCGACCCAGGAAAAAGAAATGGTTACTAGAAATAAGAGTACACCTTGGCATAGCTATCGTGCTATACTGTGAGAATAATGAAGTAAAGTGGAGGAGGTTATTCTAAATCTTTCTCGACTTCCTGGCTGCTCAGATCATGGGTTCTCTTTTACACGAACCTCTGCTTTTGAGAAGGTTTAAACCCAGGCTGGCAAAGCATCAGAATTTACTGTTCAGTTTACCCAACTGTTTAACATAGCCTGAGAGATAATTATTATGTGATTTATCCTTTAATTTAATTATGCACATTGATCAGTTTCAATAAATCATTTCAATTACAACCATGTCCGACCAAATAACCATATGTGAGCAGGCACATGGAAAGGGGTATTCAGGGGGGAATTGATGATTCAAGTTTGTGTTATGATCTATAAAATGAGATATCATAAGCTAAGATACTTGTAGTAGTTTTGTAGGAATCACATCTCGAACATGTGTTGTTACTCCTAACTGAAAATGATAAATAAGCTCTGAATGCACTGTATCCCATAATAACCACTAAAATTATGAAAATGTCAGATTTCCTGAAAAAATATGCTAATTAAATGTAAATATCTAATGCAGATTTGGTTCTAGGAGGAATTTTCACAATCTGTTTTCAGTTTTGAGTTATTGAAGGAAAATTCTCAAGAGACTAGGACCAAAATGTTCCATATAGACACCATTGAATGGTTTCCATGGCAACCAGAACGTGTGATATGTGCCAATTTCCCATAGAAAATGTTCCATTTACATTCTAAATATAGAATGTTAGCACTAAAGATGGAATAATTCTAAGAAGACGACTGTATTCTCCATAAAAAAGTACCCTCAAGCATTTTTGGGCATATCTTTCACTATTTTGCATTCTGATGGCCCCTGGTGGCCAAAACCAGAACTAAAAATCCCCCGCGAAGGTACCTTCTCGCGTGTTGAGCCACATATTTGTATTATATATAAAAATGCTGTTTACAATTTGAGGATTTGAACCCCAGACCTGGTGAGCAGTGGCCCTAAGTACCAAAAGCATTTCGACAATCACTAATGCTATGATTATCTTAAATACATCAGATAATATTTGAGATAATTGTAGTGTTAGAACGATAAATACTTAAGTCCTGATTAGATGATGGCAATTGAACCCATGAACTGCAGACTATGATTATGACCCTCTGTGCCATCACATCAGGCAGTATTTAGTTACATAAGACTAGTATAATAGGTAGGGATGCATTCGTTTGTGCCTTGAATGATTCCGATGATAGATAACGTAGACAAACCATGTAAAGTCCATATCAAAAGATGCATTAATAACAGAGCCTGCCCCTCTTGTATATAAAGGTGGAGAGTAGTGAGAATACGTATATAATAAAAGCAACCTTCGCATAAAGCTTTTCTTAAAGTGACTAAACTCTTTGTTGTCCTGTATGAACAGTACTATATATCATATAGCTCCATGAGATTGATTTCACATAATCCTGTGTACCAGAACAGAAATGTTATACTGTTTATACAGACGCTTCTTGTTCCCCTGACAATACTGACTTAAGACTTACCAGGTGGACAAGGAATGGCTATTTATCATATCACTGGATAGGACAGGTTTTACTTATATCAATTAGGTCCATCAATTGTAAAACCAACACTTTCAAGATTATCTTGAAGTTTAAACATCAAACTAATAGCTCCCTGAAATACCATAAAATGTTGCTGGTCCCCTTTTGAGCAAGCACAACTAAGCGGATTGGTACGATTATGGCAATCATATTGGACACTGATATCCCACCTGCCCAACCTAAAACCCACACATTCATTTTGCTCGCTTTCAAACAGCCAATAGTATACTAACTCAGGTATTGTCTGTTTGAAAGCGAGCAAAATTGATATGTGGGTCAGTGCATTGTAAAAATAAGTCATGTATCTCAAGCCCTCACTCTGACACCAAACAGTAAGATATTACAGTTGATGGCTGCTTAGAGAACCTCATTTTTCACATTCAAATGGGAACCTTTATTTATTTCTAAAGTGTGAGATTTTGTTCATTGTTACCTATTCTAAAAAGAAGTTCCTGATTTATCTAGGTTTTGGTTCAAAACAGTCAATCGGCTATGTGTAAACCCGGTCTGAGCCAAAATCGGACATCCCACTTTGAAACCGATCAGAGCCAACATCGGGCAGCTCAAGTTGAAACTACTCTGTACTAAATTGAGCTGCCCACATGGAAAACGATCTTCCTCCACATGACCAAACTCGAGAACTCGAGATGGGTTCTGGTCAGTTTACCCAATTCAAAACCCAGGTTCTGAATTCTGCACAACCAAAAACCCAAATTGGCCTCATGTGGGATTTCTATTATGGCATATTATAACTGGCCATGGTGAGCCTACAATGTTTTAGCCAATATAGAACAATGCTATCCCTACTATAACTTCACATGCAGCTGGGTCAGTCCCAGGGTTGCTTGATATGACACAGTTCCCACCTCTCATGAGGTTCCAGGAGGTTTAGACAGGGGCTCTGCGTGAGGGGACTGTGCTCGCTAACCTTAGAGTAGGGGACGAGGCAAACATAGAACCAGTGGTTGACATGTTATACAGAACCCTTCTCCAGACCCTGACACATCACCACCCTTACCCTGACTAAGCATAATGTCTGCTATATATCTCCATATAACAATAGCGCTTTATTCCTGCAATACTCCTATTATCCTACAGAATATCTTCACAATAGGCGTACACAATGGGGGTTTCAATCGGTTTCAGAAATAGAGGCTCACACTGTAAAAAGTTGTTGTTCGTGAACAGCAATATGTGCTGTAACTATACAGTACTTTAGCTGTAAAAGATAATACAGCACATTTTGCTGTACACATACAATTCTGTTACTGTAGATGCAGGTTCGAATCCCATAACCAGCAACCAGAGGGAGAGAGAGCAGAGAGGTTGGAGGGAGTACCATACTACACAGCTCAAATATGACCTGATCTTTTCAAAAGCCTATTGATGCAGGCTACATATAAGTGATTGCCCCTCTAGCTCAGTTGGTAGAGCAGTGGGAGATGTAGTCTGAGGGTCAGCAGTTCTAGTCACGGCAGGAAACTCTCATACAAACTACATTTGTCCTGATGCAATTCTAAAGTATAATATATTTTGGTACACTGAAATGTTACTATTGAAAATATGCAGAAGATAAAACCAATGTATCTCTACAATCTGCATGAAAGATAGTAAAATTTACTTTGAAAAACATCTATAGGCCATCAAGATTACACTCCAACTAATGGTAGTTCAGTACTTATTAGTACATTACTGCAATAGGGTAGTTTTCATATTGACCCTTAAGACATGAACAGTCTAGTTCTAAAATTGTCCCCAGGGATCCTGTGTTGACCTTGTTACCATTCACACATAAGTAGAAGGTGTTTCAATGCACCTGACATGCAGGATTCACTGGTGTAGTGGTCATGGTTTAGGACTATGCATTGGAACCTGGGGGTTCAAATCTCCAAGATGTTGAATATATGAGCCTTTTTAGAACTCAGGTCTGCGTCTACAGTAGATTCTACTGTATGTATACAGCAGAATTTACTGGAACCAAAGTTGCCCCCAATAGTTGCTGTACAGGAACACTACTTACTTCTAACAGTGCAGGTATTAACCGTTAATGAAACGCTAATCTTTCAGTTAGAAAAATAGAATACATAATGCATCCATCTAGTACCCTTATGGTCGTTTTTAAACTGAGTACCATTGTGAAGCAATGTTTCATGTCGACCTCTTTACATAGGATGATGCGAAGGGGGATCGGACGTGAAATGCTTTGCATTTGCTCAGCATAATCTGAAACCATCGCTTGATTGACCCTCAGAAACCATCTTAAAAAACGTGTCTACTGCATTGCAATGTTGGTCCATCTACAACGTACCGTCCTCAGGCCTGTGAGGGGCGATTCCTCATGATACATGTCCCTGAGTTGCATTTCACACATCGTCGTGGTAACAGGCATCGACCCCTCTAGGCACAGGAGTACCCACTTGTGGTTAGCATAATCTGCTTTGCTTAGGCCCATTTTCCATTACTAGTTTGCATGTCCTATCGGCCGACAGACCCACAGCAAAACCACTGAAAAAAAACCGAAATTCCATTACACGATTTTCTGATTGAATTGGAGCTATTTTCGCTGAAGCTGATAGAAACAATGAGTTAAATGCCTTGTTATGAGAGCACTTCTATTCTCTCTAAGATCATCCCCATCCTAGCAATGATCCACATAGTTAAACGAGGGTCAATGTCATGGATTCATACATAGCTAACACATTACGTCTATTGACAAATATGTTTGCTCTATAGTGGCCTGGACAACGTTGTGTCCTGTAGTTCTGACTGTATTAGCTCTAAAATTACATCAGTCATCCTAAAAACAGGATCAACCTCTTGGTCATTGACCGCTATAAGACGTACGCATCGGCCAATGGAAAATTGGGCTCACCCACTCACTCCCCTAACATTATTAACAGTTAACGAGTTTGAGTTTATTAGAATTCCTAACTCGGTAAGACGAGCCATTGACATTTTTGAAATACAAGAAATAATAGCAGGCTAATGTCAATTGACTGTCTTCCTGCAGTGTTGCCAAAGTTTAACCCATTGAGGCCGGCCAGAAAAGTTTAATTTTAGCTATGGGGCCTATATTCTACATCCGCCCTCAATGGGTTAACCGATGATGTTTTAAAGACGTTGTTTGGGTTGGGAAACACGAGATGTCAAAATCCGCATACTAGGCTGTCAGGGTTAGGCTGGAGGAGGAAGGATGAGCAGCATGGAGGATCACGTCCCTAAAGGGCATAATGAGTACCATCGCAATGGCTGGCCCAGTGCTCAATCTGGAATGTTATTGTGCTATTCATGTACAGTTATTGTAGTTGTGTATAGAGCCTAGTACTTAAAGCTGACCTTTATGAGTTGTCTTTATCCCTTTTCATCCCAGGCCACGGCTTTCCATCCCTTTAGGATAATTGTTTTGTTAAGGCAAGACCACAACAATGTTGGTTAATAGACTTTTCAGAAATGTATTTCTTTTTGGAACATTCTTCGGAGGGATTTCATTTGCCTCATTTCTTGAGAATTTTCTTTTATTTACTTATTTTCTCTTTTTTGATCCCCACAGATCGACTTTTATTTTTGATCCCATGGCATGGGTTCACTGGCAACTATATTGTCAGGGCGCGGGTAAAAGAAGAATGTTGTTGCTCACTCTTGTTGCTCACTCTTCTTTTTCATAGACAGAAAAACCTGCTTAATTTGTTTGCCCGCGCGATTTCCTCAAAACCCCTTAAGGCCTGGTCTAATCATATAACCATAACATAATCATCATGACAAAAAACACAAAACACGGGTCTTAAAGCACCGACAACAGTGTCTTATGAATAAAGTAACAGTTGCAATCACCTATTGTCATGTAATAGATGTAATGATGTTAATACAATGTAATAGTTCTTTGTTTACTACCACCCATTAACTACTCCATTATAGGCTTTGCACACGCGTGGTTATGATTATGGTTGCATGTTTATGACAGCAATGTTATGGGAAATCAATTTACAGAAAGTAAAACACATTTCTGAGTTTCCTAATGGTAGCAGGTCTTAGTCCTTATCCTCATTCACATTACTCCTATCAAGGTTTCCTCAGTACTATTCCTGATAACTTCACTATGCTACTATAGGGCATTTAATAACGGATGACGCATATTGGGGTATTAAAGTAACCTAGTATGTTTTGTATATGCATGGGAGACCATGTTGACCATCTTACTCGAATGGTTTCTCCTTAGCGTTTGGTATTCTTTATAATAGTAAAGGTCAATTATAAATTCATAACCATTTCTTTTTTTGGATTCTCCCATGACACACAATCTGGCTATGAGCATCACATAATGTTGTATCTCTTCGTCTTGTGTTTACGCTATCTTAGTTACATCCTCATTTATGTCTTGACCCCATCTTCATCACTATGCATCTGCCATGTTTATTCCCTCTTCCTCTCCATCTATCTGCCCCTTGCTCATGTCATCTCTATCCTACTCCCCCTTCCTATTGTGGTCTGCTTCTGCTTACCACCCTAATCGCCCCTCATCTCTTCCCCAAAATCTCACCCTGTCCATATCCATATAGGTTACACCCTAAACTCTGCCTCTCTATACCATGCAGTGCATCTTGTTTTCTATTTACCAAAAGCACCCCTAGCGGTTGCCATTGTTAAAAAGAAAAGCTACTTGTAAAGCACCATTATGGCCCACTGGTATTTTATTCCGGCCCAAACTACTCAGTGGAAGGAGCAGCTCAGGTGGTGAGCAACTCACTATCAAAGGCCTGACTGACCAGCCAAGTCTGGCACTGTAGGCTAACTGAGCCTTGTCAGTCAGTCACTATAGCAATTTATTTTTGTTGTTTTTAATCAATACATTACGAACACAAAACGGGATCGTAGAAACAAAGCCCAACGTTCAATAGATGAAAAATATAACCAGTTGTATAAAATGCACCTGCTTTTCTTTTGGTTCTTATAACTTCATATCATATATACGCCTAGAAAAAGCCCAGACCTCTATTCATACTCACGTTAAAGGCACCATGTACACAAGACAGCAAAAACCTAAGCTTCTTCAATTCTCATCAACACTAACGATTAACGGCACCCATTTGTGATGGACTAATGTTGCCTTTACAACATATATAAAGGCCTACTTATTGGAAGGTTTGATGTTGTATTCATATATGGAGAGGTTATATCTGGAATGTGATCTAATAAAGAGAACAAAGTATAACAATTATCTCCGAGCAAAGCTGTTACGAGTACCAGCATGTATACATGTTTATCAGACACAGTCTCTCAGACAGTATATTCTCCGTCGAATAGCCTTTGGAATTTACCTGCCGTACCGTTTGGAATGAGAATTATAATCTGTGTTTCGATGATTCTGTATAATAGTGCTTAGAATGTATCAAATAGAAATATCTTTCTTGAATATAAAATGTTTTTGGATGATGAAATCTGTTCTATAATAAGAGCCAATTAACCTCTACCTCCAGACATGTTGACAGCATCTGGTCTACGACCCAGGTGTGCAAACCAAGCTTATAATAAAGGTGCAGTCAGTGTTTACAAATGGGCCTATTATCGATTAGCCTTTCAGAGGTAGTTAGCACTAGCACATGTACAGAAGTGACCTTTTTTCGCTCCGACTCCCAAATAAAAGCAGGCTCTATTTTAGCATAGAACAGGGTATTACAAGTCTGTACCTACGTGTTTAATTAAGCAGAGGAGCTGTATTAGAGGTGAGAAACATTTTAATAGCAGATGCGCTAAAATATGTCACTACGGTTGCATTGATTGTACCATGCAAAGAAGCATACTTCTTTGATCATAACCACCAGATCAATATTAATTCCCCCTTCTGGTAAATTACTAAGATGGCACCCCTACTAAATGACCATGGCAACTGGTTTCTGCTTTATATCGATCAGGTCACACAGCGCATAGGAGGGACTTTGATAGTGATGATATTGAAAGAGCCAATTTCCCGGGCCATTTTAAAGTTGGATATCAAAGTTTCTTATACTGCACATCATCTTCTTCGTGAAGCTCTAAGCATATTCCCCTCATCAGCTAGATGGAGTACTGATAGAGATCCCTTAAAACAATATTAGCCTAATTTAATTAGAGTTAGTGAGAGACGAGCATAAAAGGATGTCCAAACACAGGTAATGGTGTTTACTGCCATAGCAAAGTCAATACCAAGTTGGTTTCTCCCAATCGTTAAGAAAACTGATCTCTGATGAGCTAGATTATAATATTATCTCTTCAATACTAAGAAGTATATATGGATAGTCCATAGGAATATGAGACTTCTAAGCAATTTCACATTGCACTTGTTTTCTTGTTTCTTTGTGGGAAGCAATAACACTACATAGCATCAATTCCATGTTGGTCAATTTGATTTGATTACTAATAGTGGTCCACACATATTCTGCCTATAATACTATAAGTCAGAAGTCACATATACTTATTCATGTTTATACCACGGTTATCCACTTCAGGCACTCAAAGCAGTGCCTAAACTGGATAACCAGCATGCACTAGAACTGGATAACCGCACTGATATGACGTCACACAGTGTATTTACATGGTAAACATGAGTTAACAGGGCCAAATGAATATTTTTTTCTCAAATGTTAAAACTATGGTATAAACTGAATAATACATGAATAAGCGAGCATTCAGGCTGGTTATCCACGGCTAAGGCACCTGGCTGCGCCTCATGCCTTAGCCTTTAATTGGATTACTAACCCTCGTGGGCCATTACGGCAAGCGCTATCCGCACGCCACAGGCGTGCGAATAGCGGCCGCTATCCGCACCCCCAAAGGGTGTGAATAAGAGCTCTTATTCACACACTGGGTAGTGTCTGAATAACAGTTCTTATTCCCACACCATATAGGGTTGCATTACAGGTCTTATTGGCACCCTACATAGACCTATAGGGTGTGGATTGGTGTGTGGAACAGAGTTGTTCTTCAGACCCTGTAGAGGGTGCAGATAGGCGTTCCACCCATGGTGTGTGAACAATGATCCTTATTCCCACACCCAGTAGGGTGCAGGAAAGACTACATGTAAAAATCCATGGCTATTACCAATAGCCCCTGTGGAGCAATAGATATGGTGCCTGCCTCTTGTGTGGGAGGCCAGGGTTCGGTTCCAGGACATGTCACTTTTCTTTTCTCTGCTAAAAACGTAAATGTGTAGGGCGGTCTAGGCCTGGTGTTAAGATTATCAATTTTAAGATAATTAATTCTAAGATTATCGTTTTTTAAGATTATCACAAGATTCTAAGATTGGTAAGTTTTCCCTGGAATCCCTGTAGTCCTACAACTTAGTGTGGCAATAACAGCTTCTATACACACCCCATACAGTGTGGGAATAAGAGTTCTAACCCACACCCTCCCCAGTGTGCAAATAAGCATTCTTATTCGCACATTCCCTACATAGGGTGCTAATAACCCCTTTAATTCACACCCGACACAGTGTGGGAATAACAGCCCTAATTCACACCCCAATCCCCACCCTATAGGCCTATAGGTATAGTATAGGGTGCCAATAAGGCCTGTTCTACACACCCTATATCGTGTGGGAATAAGAACTATCATTCAGACCCTACCCAGTGTGTGAATAAGAACACTTATCCAAACCCTGTGTAGGGTGTAAATACGAGTTCTTATTCACACACCAGGCCAAACCTGTATGGTGTGTGAATTAAGTACTCTTATTCACACCCCACACAGTGTGGGAATAAGGATTCTAATTCGCACACTATATAGGGCGTGAATAATGACCCTAATTCACACCCCAATTGCCACCCCATAGGCCTACAAGTATAGGATATGGTGCCAATAAGACCTGTATTGCACACCCTTTATGGTGTGGGAATAAGAAGTATTATGCAAACCCTACCTAGTGTGGGAATAAGGGCTCTTATTCGCACCCTGTGGGCGTGCGAATAGCGGTCGCTATTCGCACGCCTGTGGCGTGCGGATAGCATCGGCCCTTAATTACTCATGTATTATTCCATTAATAATACATTTAATATAGCATAAGGATGAGCACTATACACAAGGTGATACTCAAGGCATGCGAAGCACCTCTAAAGGTCATGTTATCTAATCGTGATGATTACTCTTGGGAACAGGGTTGGGTTGTCTAGGCTCTTTCTCTATAAAATGCTATTAATCATCAATGAACTTTAAGTCAATAACCCAATGTTACGGTAAACACGACTTTACCATGGACAACTGAAATGCACGATTACTAAAAGCTTTTAAAACAAAACGACAATAGTCTATTGTAAACACATTTGAGTGTGTCTACACTGTAAAAAATAGATGTACTTTTTACAGATTAACTCTGTAAAATTTAACGCTGATTCACCGTTATTTGGAATACAATGAAGCACTGTAAATATCAGCCATTTCACAGTGGATCCTTGTTAAAGGCTAACCTGGTTTGGATTACGTTGATTCAACGTAAATTCATCTTCTAATGTCAAATCCCAGAGGGAGCCACATATAGTGGATCTTGCCATAGATAGGTGGCCTGGTTTGTAAGAAGACTTTTCTGGAGAGTGTGAGCCCTTGAAGTGGAGTATACATGTTGAAATAATGGTAATTTTCAATTAATCTATATGTTTGACAATTTAACAATTCAATCTCGTGATAGGTTTGACAAAATACCATGATCACTTGATAATATCCAGAAGAAAGTAGCTGTCTGGATCTATACACCTATTTTGTGGTAATATACTATGCATATATCTTCACCTCTGGAAACTCTGCCTTGTATAGGCCAGGGCTAGTATGCAAGTCAGATCGTCAGTGGTGCGTATAGGATAAGGACAAAGTCAAAGTATGGCTTATCCGTAAGTTTTTAGATGTATGCTACAGTAACTAAAGTCACCATAATTAGACTCCCTGCTTATTGAATATTCTCTGTATATTTGAATACTGTGAATCTATTAATGCTGATTTAACGTAAAATTAACGGTGATTCAACGTATAATGAACAGTGATTCTGTGTAAAATGAACAGTGATTCTGCGTAAAATTAACTGTGACCGTCACCGTTAAAAAAACGGTGAAAGTTATGTCCCAAAAGTTGCCGGTGATTCAACGTCATTTTGACGACATTTTTTTTACAGTGTACCGTTCATTTGTCTCTTAAGGTGTTCCTGAACATGCCTTAACATCTGACATTACTGTAAGATTTGCTTGGGTTGCACTTAATTTGCTGTCCGCGAGTATCGATAGGAAATGAAATGATTCATGATAATTCATAATGAGATAATTTATGATAATTCAGGTACAGGGAAAGTCAAGAACAGTGCTTTGGAAGCATATTGGTCCCCATTGTTTCCCCACTGCTTCATGTAACTGTAATGGCAAAGATGGCATGTAAGCCATTTAGGACGTACTCAAAGTGTCAAATTGCCAATAAACAGGTGTGCAATGCCGAACACAACCTGGGGAAGACTAGGAACTAAGTGTTCTCATCTTACACGACATACAGAAACAGGCATGCGATTTATAGATGGATGTGCTATAGTGACGTCATTATTTTAGCTAAAGCATGCTATCCTTTAGATATATACTTAGAAGAATAGTGAATTTAAGCTATGACAAGTATGGTTAAGCTAGTTGGAAAATGCCTACATTATACCTTATGACCATTTTAAACGACAGTGATATGATATTATTATGGTATCCCTTACAATGGTTAAATTTCACCGGGAGAACTGCTAGTACAGCTGACCATCTAGAGGCTGTGCCAAAGCAGCTTGTATTTGGAGGAAACATCTAATAAGAAGTAGAAAAGAACATTGTTCAGCCTTTGACCTTACACAAAGAGCCCTACACGCAATGCAAAATCATGAAATGACCTCCGGCAAAAGATGCTCCAACCTCAATGATAAAGAATACTGCCTTGGCATAGAACTGTGCTGAACTCCAATACACTGATTCGTACCCTGCACGTGCATATGCAGCCATAGTGGGTTGGGGAAGAGGGCGGTGAACGTTAGAGAGAAGGGTATAGGCATATGTTCAGATATTTAGGATGTGGGGTTGGTAGGGAAGGTTGATCAACCAAAAAGCAACTATGAAGCTCAAACTTGTGTAAATATTGTTTTGGCAACGATGAACAAATACACATGATTCAAGGTACCTCCCCATTTCAAACAGAAACAGAAGCAGATCCCATGAGACTTCACAGCAGAGCTGTATAACATACTCACGTGAATATCTACAGAGAAACTCTAAACTCCCTTACAAAGATTCTCCTATAATAGAAGGTATGGTTTGAGCATATCCATAATACCTAAGGCAGTCAATACTCACGTCTAACAGAATAACACACCACGAAACAATCCCAATGATACAAACAGCCCCACTGTAATATTTAAACTATTATTAACTCATTATATTTGGTGAGATAGCGATAAAGTCAAGCACAATCCCAAAGGCCTCTCTCTACATTGTTGGGCTTGTTCTGACACATGTCGACGATTCTGGTGGCGTCTATGACAACGCACAGTGGCTAGAGGGAGGGCTTTGATAGAATTCATGATGGAATTGATGTATATTGCGGTAAAATGAGAAAGAGAAAGCCCTGAGGGTCTTTTAAGTAGAGCTCTATTACTATCAACCAGCCGCTGCCTATGTTACAAGTGCCCCGAGAACAGTGCATTACTGCGTCCTTTTGTGACACTAGTGGGAAAGCGAAAGGGCTTTTGCAACAGGAAGAAATCTATTCAAACACTTTGCTCTCATTACTGCTGAAGCCAGACATTCTCGCGTATCTGCTTGGACGCCTGCAGCATTGCGGTTATACAAGACTTAGTGTTCCCCACCTTATTACAGGGTCCTATCAATATAGGCTGTAAGCTTATTGTAATGGATTTACTGTAGTGTGATCTATTACTAGTACGTTCAAATTAGAATTAGGATAATGCTCTAGCCTCTTGCTAAGTATGTGCTGTCATACTCCGTGTCATTCATCTCAAAAGCCTTGTTTCTCTCGGAAAGGCTTTGATTATTACCAGACCTCTTCGCTTATCCAGTTGCCCATCCAAAGCATTGCAATGACAAGAGACTCCCGTCATATAAGCTCCAATGACACTGGGGCTATACCAATATGGCTCACAGTATCTCCCATTCCAAAAGAAGCCTGTCAGTATAGATGCTCCATTGGTTCTACCTATACTCGGGATTCTTGGTTGTAGTGGTTTTACTGGTGGGGGAGTTTTCAATGTTACTGATTTGGCAGAAGACTGATATATAGCCTCCTGGGACATCCATACAATGTCACCTTATCATCTATACTGTACATGACATGTGTTGGCCTGTCAGGGCGGACATGCATGACAAAGGAGCGGATTTAGGGTTTCATCTTGCCAATGTTCTAGAATGTCACCTGGTTATGGGATAGAGCTCTGGGACGATTACCTCAGCATGAGCAATTTCTAAGGTTTAGAATATGAAGAAAATTAAAGAGAACATGTACAAGAACATGCATCTAATTGCCCTAAGTTCACAGACCCATATTTCACTACGCAATTCGTGGCATAAAATCCATCACTTTAGGAAAGTGGCCGTCCTATTGCTGTTTAAATTCCACTAAATTAGATACAGTTATGGTGTGCTAATATAATCTGAGACAGAATCTATTTATTCTAGCCTCAACCACACAATTATACTCTGTTAATCCTGAATAATAATATATACAACCACCAGCACTCCATCATAGGCAATGTAATGTAAGATAGATAACATGAATGTGTAATAGTGCTGCAGGTAGGTACTACTATTACTCTGTTGATGGCCCCTGTCAGCAGACTGAAATCAGCCAAACTGTGTTCTTACCCACCAAGCTGCCATCCCTATTTTGGGATGGCAAACACTCAACACTGATTGCCTGCTGCCGATGCAATCTGTGAGTCCCTGTATCTGTCACTGGAGTCTCCTTGTGGATTTCTTTTTACCCACTCCTCAACATTATCTGTCCGTCAGACTAAACAAAGAAACCACGATTGCCACTCAAATGACAGTTGCTTAGTTGTTAGGCCAGATAATACAAGGTAATAGTCATTACCACAGGAAAGGTGTTTCTAGCTGAGGACTCTCCCTCTGAGCTATGCTACGAGGCATATATGAACAACCTATATTATGTGAACAACCAATTATGCAACGCAATCTATACAGTAAAACTTCTATTTTTGCAGTTTGTAGTGGTATGATCTTGTATTGCCAGTGGTGTCTGGGAGGCTGTGAGATTTTAGGACCGCAATACATGAAGTAGGGAGGAAATGTCCGCCTTTATATTGATCAGGAACCTTAGCTGTGTCATGGGCAAGCGAGGCATATCAAGGACCTTGGTGGACCAAGGTGATATATACAGATTTAGGACGTAATCCAGTTAATAACTTGCTCCTCTACCATGACCCATAAATTATTATCATCCAGCACAGGCTAGTTGTTGGATGAGGTAAGAGAGCCTTTAAGTTTAATCGTAGATGTGACACTATAGTATTGAGCCATACAGAAACGTGATGTTCAATTGGAACAGTCAAATTATGTTTCCTCTGTATACTTAGCACCACTCGTCTAGATCACATCAATATTATGTAACACCTCAACGTATCGACGTAGATTAATTCGACCGAGTGGTGCTACCATGGATATGGCTAGGCTGGGGCGTAGTCAAAAACGGGACTAGCTTATTTTCTACTTCTTAAAAACCGCTTATTTGTCCTGTGCACTTTCCTCTCCCACCCTCTTTCTTGTGATGAGACAATCATGATCCTCGGAAATCCCCTTAGTATAGCAACACAGAGGTCCTACATTACTGACCATCACATATCATGGAAGCTACTTGACATATTGGAACTTGACTCATGCTTTTAAGTTCACCTGAGACCTTTCTAATATTCCTGTCGGCAGAAAGTGATACCGACAGAAGTAGGGCATGTTACCATGCAGGCCAGATCAGGTGAAGCCTTAATGTGCTCCAGGGCTTGCAGACATACACGCCTTAACCACCTCACATGGTGCCTTAAGATGGTGTGGTTTAGGGTTGGCTGACAGGTAAGTGTAGGGAGGGGTCCCAACAGTGCAGTTGGTTATTGCTGGGCATTGCCAGAAATGAATACCCTCCAAACTGACAGGTTCTTTTTCATTTTCAAGAAAACGATTAACCAACGTATAAGATCTCTATCTATACATACAGACGTTGAGTACATATATGTTGAGATACTTGAAGGCTGATAAGGATTCATTGATTGAAGTATTGATGTATTGAAAGTGAATTGAACACATAAAGCCATTGGCCAACATGGTGCTAATTAATTTGCCATGGATATAGAGTCAGGGACGATAACATTACAGCAGAACTTTTGTTGAAATAGGGATGAAAACTTTTGCAAGAGCAAGAAATTGAGAAAACAATGATAATACAATGAGTTATTAACAGTAGTATTCAATTCCCAAAATTTAACACTGAAATATATGACATAAGAAAGAAAGAAAGGATGGAAGGTGATATAGTGTTTGGTACCTTTCATCGTATATCTACATTCTCAGCACCCACTCCCTCATCCTTACCTATACCTTTTCTCTTCCATTCCATGAAACCCCTGGCTGAGATATTGGGAAGGAAGTAGATTGAATTGCGATCTGCTCGGTCACCAATAGGGGGTCAGCCCATTCCATCACAGCTGCCTTTTGGCACTGCACTTAACAACCAGCACACACGGTCCCTCCCCCTAAACCCACTGGATACAATCACTCAATGGTGCTCAGGACAGGATTAGGAATCTCTTCATTGCCATCATACAATGGACCCATTGAAGGTCCATCAATCACTTCTTGTTTAGGTGCTAATCGATAGTCATACTGGCAAATGGTGCACAATCGTATAATTTGAGTTTCGAGTTTTAACATCTTTTTATTGCTTTTTTCCCCACGTGTAACAAATACATTTTAGTTGTCTTTCTTATTATCTGGAGTTTGACATGCTCTCTATGTATATGTATATGATATAGAATTAGCATATAAATTAGGCAGATTTATAAATTAGATGATATGTCAACTTTGGAATAAGTGAAGTATATCAGCTTGAAGTAAGGTATGAATCCTTGATATTACATTCGGTTATAACAGCTTTGAATAATAGCATTCACACCTCAATTTATTATCATTTTTCAAGGTATGATGACAACAACATTCATATTGTGAATGGTTAACAATAAAGTATAAGTAAATAATGTATAATGCTATACATGGATTAATGATTAAATGAGATAATTTCTCTTTATGCTTGTCACTTATTCACATTATTATGCGCTTTTTTTTGAATAAACACATTGGGTAATTCTTATACGCTAAAATACTTTTCTATACAAAAATACTACCAATAAACCCCATTCCCGCACAGACCAGCTGAGAAGCTGCCAATGATCCCTGTAAGCAATGCCTACCATACCGCTGGATGTCAAGAAGAAAAGAGAAATAAGTAATTCCCACCACAGAAGCCAGGGCGGAAGGACTGAGCTGCATATAAATAGAAACTGTTATTAAAGCTAGACGGTCAGGATGTCAATGAAATGGACTTTAAGGGCAATAAAGGAAAATGCCTTGCTGCCATCAAGCATCTACAGCCATCCTCCAACATTACCTAATGCAATAATGATTACTTCTATCGTAGTAACTTCAGCCACAGGCTCAGCCGCTGCCTAACCAAATCATCCTGGGCTGTCTCCCTAGATGGGGGATTGGAATCTGGGCCCTTATTGGCCAGGAGATTAGACCATGATCGAGCAGCTGCTCCTGTGCCAGCTTTGAGCTACTCATACAGTACACTGCCATGATCCACATGCATGTGTGGACATGCTAGTTGTGTAACAGGTTTATAGCTGCAGGGAGTTTATAATACTGGGTCAAAAATGGACAGGGAGATGCGCTAATATTTTATTCAAAAAGGAGGAAAGGTAAACATATTGTATATGATAATTAGGAGCGGCAAACCAGTATATAAAAGTAGTGGTTATAACATTACAGATATGTAGCATCTAGGAAAGGCTGTATCTAAATGTGCGTGCCTGACAATTAAAACCTGTTATCAGATTACACTATATGGAATAACCTCTCCTATATGGTCCACTGATGACCACGTGCTTGAGCCCTTGTTCCATCACTACCTGATGATAATTTAAGCTTCCTATTTATTCGTTTCAATTGACATTAAGACCATAATCTGACTGGCTAGATACTCCACATCAACCTCTAATGTCCACATAATATGTTACACTCTCTCCAATCTTGATTGGAAACTCCAAGAGGGCACCCAGCACGGCAAATGGTACTGACAGGCTGGATAGTATGAATACATTAATGTCGGGTCTGCCCATATTACCCATAGCTGAATTCCATTTGCCATAATACCAAGGGCCAGATTAGGTCAGATTGCATTAACTCTGTGCTTTATACCTTTATTTACTGGTATCTGGTCAACCAGAATTAAATCAGTGCACAGCATATTATGACATGAAAAGTGTGTCAACAACCACTGGGTCAACAATGTTTGCGATGTCACAGAAATTGAAGGTGATGTGTCCGCAATGCTGCTTATATTGCAATCTACTAGCACATTCTCAAAAAGGTGCAGACTCTAGGAACTATTTTGTGGAAGAAGGGAGGAAAGGGGTATTACTTGTCTACTTTGTTATAACCGTCACACTCTGTAGTATCTAAACATCAAAACTTCAATTTTGGGCATCAAAACATGATCAATACTTTTGTAATTCTAATCATTTGTTCTCCATATTATTTAGTGAAAGATTTCCTTTGCTGCCACAATTTACCTCTGGGCTAGACCCTAACCACTGACAGAGATTATGTTAAGAGAAGCGCAAAACATTATGCTCTCCCTGCAATCGAATCTATGATACTACTTCCATGATATTGTTTTTATAATAATAATGATAATAATAATAATAATAATAATAATAATAATAATAATAATAATAATAATAATAATAATGATGATGATGATGATGATGATAATAATAATAATAATAATAATGATGATAATAATAATTATATACCACCATCTTTACGCTTATGAGCTGATGTTACAGTATAACTTTAGTCAGTTAACCATACGTCACCTAAAATACATAATCACCCATGAAATGCTTCACTCCAAATTCCAGAAGTGTTCATATCGCTGATGGCTAAAAACATATTCCCCAATTGCATTAAAATCAGCAGCAATATATGGATTCGATGGTCGATGCCCTTACACTCATAGAAGTAGGTAATGCAGTAGCTCTGGCAATAACAGCCAGTTGCTGACAGTGATAGTGTCACATGGTAAAAAGGCCTGCCTCTACTCAGCACTAGGTAATTACCAGGGCTTCCATGTCCTCACCAGGGAGCTGCTCACAGCTTATCTGACTACTGAACCATAGCTCGCAACTCCATGAACTGCTTACACAGCCAAAAAGAAATTTCTTATTTTGGACAAATGACTCGTCTTAGGAATACTATTTTCTAAAACTAGTCATTTAAAAAAAACTATTTTCTTAAAACTAGTCATTTGTCCGCCAGGTGAGTTTATTTATCTTATTTTCTTGAAACGAGAAAATTATTTTTGGCTGTGTAGATTTGTCCTGTCAATGATAAACACCTTTACCATAACAGAGTATACTATACCTAGTTAGCTCCATGCTCAGTAACAAAGAATGAATGTGAGGTGGATTATCAAATGTCAGTGCTGGCTTGACATAGGGAGCCATATTACAAATGTACTCCCATTGCCAGAGATACTGCCATGGGTATTGTCTACCCATCCCTAGTCTGTTGAATGTCTGACAGGGTGGATAACTAGGTCCATTGAAAACAAACTAGCATTTACATGCACATTATAGCAGGGTGCCCCGATTGTTTTCCAGACACTCGGGACCAAGCACAGACCCCTAATGGGATTAGTGTAAGCCAAGTAGGCTAGATCATGCACCATTTTGCCAGCTTTCATCCCCACTCCTATCTTACATTATATTTCGCTTCAGTTCTAAACTATCATCCCTGTCCCTAACACAAACCAAACCTTTCTGCCTGCCCCTTTTTGTGCTATTCACTCTCTGTGTCTTCTGCCATGTCCCAATGGGCACACAAAACAGATTAACGTTGAGTCAACTTTGGTATTTGGTCCGCAATCTTGATCAACCAGTTGTCAATGTTGATTCAAGTTTGTGTACCCACTAGGTCATGTGCTGCCAGTAGATATAGCTGATTCCTCCTTGCATTGCTTGCTCTCTTGCCTGTCTCTCTGCAGTTGAATCTAGCTTCGGGCAGTTGCCTCTCCTCTGTCCCGTTTTCCCTGTTTTAATTCATGTTAACGTGTCTCAAATAGTCTGAAATCTGCAGTGAGGTTAGGGGAGCTAGAAGAATAGCAATACATACGTTTTCTGCACAAAATATTGAACAGATACGGTATGTTTCAGTAGCACTGATTAGTGAGCAATATAAATCCATGTGCAATGTTATATCAGTGATCGGCTACAGGGGTTTGGCGTTCTCTTACTATGTTTTCTATCTGATAAGGTTTATAACTGATATAGGATGGCCCCTGGCACATATATCATGCTGGCAACTGCATGCCTATGTTTGGGATAGACAGAGATGCAAAAACTAAGACACACAGAAAGGACAGAATAAGAGGGGGAGGAAGGGAGGGAAGGGTGGCGATCATTAGAGCATTGGGAGATAGATGACCATGGAAGTGATGAAATAGTTTTCAAATATGATATCCTAGATAACATAGAAACTATCAATTGTTATTCACGCTATAAGGCCAGCAGTTTAGCAGCAGTTCCACTGTCTCATCCTCAAAGGTGACTTTTAGTACTTTGTGACTCTAACCTAGGAGAGTCAACACAGTAGTCCCTGACCATAACCCAATCAGCTGAAGCCAACCTTGCTTCGTCACCCACAATCTGTGTCCACTGAGGGAACATGATGGGCAGCGGGAGGGCAGGGTTGGCCTTCACTTCCTTCAGATCTAATTATCTGCCTCCAGTACATCCTTGGTAGGCTTGTTCTAGGTAGATGTAGGGGCTGGTAACACAATAGAACGGGTTCTAGTGGCACATACTACCATTGTGATTGTAGGAGAAAATGTGATATTGGATTTGACAATATCCCTGGCTCGAAAAGTGCAATACCTCAAACAAAGTGTTACTCCATGACTTTAAACGATTTATTTTCCTTTTTCTTTTTTCTTGTATATATATATTTCTTGTTACATGTTTTCTAAGGATAATATAAAGTACAATTAAGTGGTTCTACACGATGCTCTAAAATCCCTTTTTATACTGATTTAGCTCAGATCAGGGTCATTATCATGGAAATTAGGTTTTTCCTGCTGAACTTGCAATCCTTGCTTTTCAGAATTTAATTTCACCTACGCAACAGGTGGTTTTCAGTATCGCCTCATGCTCCGGAAGCAAACAACTCTTTAATTATCATCGTATTTAAGCAAGGGAAAGAGCTTTCTCTTTTTGGTTGTAATAACCATTGTGTTTTGTAAATAATCTCAGCAAGCACCTGTGTAGGGGAAGGGCATTAGTGCAACAATACAACCACTCATTCAATAAGAGATGTGAACAGAAATTCAGATACTCAAATGATAAACCAAACGGTATACATTCATTATTTAATTATTTTCAAGTCAGGTAGTGAAAATAAATATTCTGCAGTGTAGTGTAGTTAACATATCGAACATAATGTATTTTGTATGACAAATAGGTCAGTAACGACATCCCCTTTGTTGTCAACAAAGCATTATTAAACCCCTTGGCCAGAGGAACATCGCCATAGAACCAGAATATATATCATTGAAGGTATGAATGCTGTCTTACATCTATTTTTTACCGACGATTATGGCCATCACAGAGACCCAGAAAGAACAGTACACGCATTGCTATTATTGATTATAAACAGTACAAGACATTTAAGCCCCTGAGACATGCTCATGTATCTTAATTAGGATATCTTTTTTTTCAATCCTGAAAAGGAAGGGTCTGTTGTGTGCTAAAATCAATGTTGATTGCGTTTTAATAGCTCTGCTTGATGAGACTGAGAAACATGAAGCTGTGGGCAATTGATCTGAGTGGTGTCAAAGTACATTCAATGAAAAGGAAGGGGTACGGAATACATTATACATGTACATTAACGGATACACATTGCTACATATGAGATGCCCATGATGTCAATATTTTCAGTGTTTATAAGTCATGTTTCAATCTATCATTCAGAAGTTACGAGGTTGCCTTCTCAATCTATATTATGTACCTAGATACATCGAACATTGAGGACAACCCCAATCTTGGGTATGTATCCTTTAAACAGCACGGGAATGCCCTATCAAATGGCTTCCACAACATAGGTCTACCACACAGGTTTTTTTAATACAATACATCCACGGTCTCTATGTTATACCAGTTCATGCTGTAGAGGTTATTGACTGGAGAGGCACACAGACCTAGTGACACCACCCAAATCAGGGGCTAAAACATTACAAATATAGTATACCATTGTGACACACTGCTCAACCCCTATCTGGGTGCCCCACTCTATCGGGTCGAACTGCAATAAAAGGAGGTCATGGAGGGCATTTTGGTGGTGCCATTTCCTCATAAGCTATTTTGGTCTGGAATGTCTAATATTTGATACAGCGTTGAAATGGGTGAATAATCACTTCACTATGCATCAGTTGTGCTATATGTTTCCTCGCTGATAATTGGTCAGATGTACCGCAGCAATAATCGTCGGATGGTCTTATGCAATATGAATATCAGAATAACAATAATTATCATTTATACCCAATAATGATGTTAATGACTTGAGCCGATCAATACTAAGACTGTACTAATCGGTGTTTTATATTTTGTGTTTGCAGGTGAGTGATTTGTCTGCAGTAATTGACTTCCTCCATCAGTGATAAGGTCGGTAGGTGACAAACAATGTGGTATACTTGGCATGGCCTATTAAGCAGCAAAATTATCATTCAGACAGGAGAGGTGTAGGACATCACACAAGAAGTAAATGCTGTAGGGCTATGTATTTTCGAATTAGTTAACAGCCTTCCCAAGCTTTACACTGAGCTATGGAAGGGGGTTGATTTATGTTATTGTGAGGGGGGGCGTTGTTGCTGTCTCTATATCGATGTTCACACCATGACAACATCCTTCAAGATCCAATAGAACCAGGAGGAAAAACTAGGAGACTGTGTCTATTCATAGATAAATGATCTGGTAGATCAATGGCATCGACGTACTACAGTATTTACACCCGAGCCTTTTAATCTTTTTACTTCATGTTTTATGTTTTCACACGCTTGAGGATGGAAGAGCTACTTGAACACTCATGCCTGGTGGGTGAAAAATAGATAATTAAATTCATTACAGGCGTGTGAAAGTGTTGATAATGGGCTTATAATCGCATATCTTATTTTGACAGCGAACGGGGATATGTATCAGATCAGAATGTAAAGATTAGTACAGGCATAACTGTGTTAGTTAGACAATCATAGGGCAGGAACCATATTGGAGGAAATGATGAAGACATAGCAGGTAGAGGGAGCAAGAGCGGACTGGATATATATATTATCAGCCCGGGCCTCCTCCTAATCAAATCCTTTCCCTCCTTTGACACATAGCTAGTAAGGATTCATTTCTATGAATTTGATTCTGAAAACTGTAGGATGTCCTGTCGTCACACCCGTCAATCATCTGTATGTCCCAAAGCAGGAGTGATATAGAACACACCCTGGGAATCCTATATTGACAATTCCCTAGGCCACTCTGCCCCTGCCCAAATCATCCGACTAGACCATCATGGATGCCCACTTTCAACTGAAAAGGGAACCCAAACAGGTGCCTTAGAGGTCAAGCCACAACCAAACACAGCTCTGGCATGTAAATCGAACTCAATCAAAGGTATAGTTCATCAGGTTCTTATACTGGATAGATAGAAAGAAGCCAGAGGGAATAGCTTCGAAGGCCCAGAGGATTACACCAAACACAATGACTAAAGGTTTGGCAAAGACAGATCAGAGCCAATAATCGAGGGAACAAATCACGAGCAAATCACGAGCAAGCATTATTGGGGAACAATCAATTTTGGAAAATGCCAATGAGATTGACAGAGAAATACCAAGAACCCACTGTGACCCCTCCCCTCCCCATTCTCATTCAGTAGCTAGGACAAAGGAGGAGTGCAAGCATTACAGCCTCGGTACAGGGGTATACATGTCTTACCGGAGGCAAAGTCAAACAACCGAGCAAATTCATTTAGGTCAACCACAAACAGTCCTCATCTCACCTTTCACAGGGCCCTTTCACAATTCCCCAGGCCTTTTGCTTTCTCTGTTCCGCCAACGGATCAAGGAGCCTGAATGCGGTAGTTGTCCCAATCCCCATATATTGACATGGTTACCAGATTACAGAGCCAGTGTTCTGTGAGTTGCTCATTTGACAAGGAGCAGTTCGCATGTTGTGCATAGAATGGGTGGAGAACCTATCACATACTAGGGTCAGTGCGTCTTGTAGCCATATTGAGTGAGACCTTGTTACCATACCTCATGATCCTTGTATGTATTGCACCCACTTTCCATCCACAACACATGGTTCAGATATTTCCTGGTTAGGACAATAAAAGGACACATTTCAAGGAAAACTCTTGAAGCAATATACGTCAAACTAGTCCACACGTCCATTTTTTAGCATAGGGAATAGGTCATCTACTGCAGTGGATGATGCATCGCAAGATATCATCTACTTACCCTTAGTACTGATTAAGAGTCTTTTCTCTCTCATCTATATTACAGTGGTGGTTGGGATTATCTCTGTTATACAATTATGCTTACTAATACATATTATGTCAATGTGATGGATCTTTAGGCCAAGTAAAGGGGGTTTTCACTGATCACTATGTGTAATATTCCCTCAGTGTAATTCTGATTGTAATTATACTTTATGGTTGATTCTATATAGTACCATAGTTCTTGTTTTCCACTGCAACCCAGTGGGTACACAATTCAGTTTAATGTTGAATCAACCTTGAACCAACCGTAAATCAACATTGACAACCCTTTATCAATGTTGATTCAATGTTCTGTGCCCACTGGGAAGGAGACTGCCAACATTCACGAGGCATCATGTGACATTCACAATATAGGAAAAGCTTAGGTTTTCTATGCTCAACGTTTTACAGCAGAGCCCTGGGAGGAGGGCGCAGGTTTTTTTCCATCATTAAATTCTAAAGAGTACAATGTTTTATATCGTGCAATACAGCACAAAAAAGTAATCGGAATAGCTCATTTCTCTCAAGGATTGCTGTTTGAATGTCTTCCCCAAACAATATCCCTGTGTCTTGAGAATGATGGATGGTATACAGTACAATGGAATATGTATGTAGACCCTATACTTGTGATTGATATACGGCCATGTGTCTCGGTCTACACAAAATTTAATCGTCTTTACCTTACAACGAAGAGGCATTTGTTAACATTTAGGCCTCATCAATCAATAATAGTGTCAGCTAGCAGGTCGATCATTAACTTTTTTAGCTGTTTTTGATAGATCACTATTGTTATCAGGTGTGGTATCCTCAATATATCTTGTATTTTTGGGTACTTCTCATGTGGATTATGCATAGAAGGTCGTTTTTTTGTGTCATGCTTACGTCTGCAAAATGTGTATCCACGAATGACCCTTCCATGCTTCATTGTCCCTTATTGCTGTTGTTACCCATTGCCAGAAGGCACCAACAGCATGTCGGCTAGTAATGTAAAACTAATGCATGGACAATAAACTTCATGTCGATTCAAACTCAAAATGAATTCGAAACACTGCAACCTGAGTTTCTGAAAACATTGGCGATACTATCTATAGCATTACACCCATTGACTCCACATGCTATACTTTGAACCTACCATCGTCTATGCAAATTCGAAGAGACCCTGCATATATGGTGACCTTAGTGACATATGTCGGGTAGTAGATGTTGGTACTTCACACAAAACCTGCATAGGAATTTGTTGGCACCAATTCATGCCACGCATAAGATACCACGATGAAATATAATGTAATCTGTTTCGTGTACTTTTCTAATAACTGTCCCGTGAGGTTTAGCTATGTATTATAGCTCACAAAAGCAGCAGTTGCTAAAGAAAAACATGACTTGTAACAACAGTTTTTAATTGAAGAATAAAGAAAATCAGCCATAGACAGAATATAATGTAATCACTATAATTCGATAAGCATAACATGAACGATGAAGGAGAACTGTTAGGAGTAAATGGTGTAGCTGCACAGTATAAAATGAATAAAATAGGTTACACTACACTGTGGTGTAGCAGTAGGTCAATCCAAAGCTTCAGGGTTCAAACCCCAGTCAGACTGCTAGTGCAACAATTCTTTTTTTTGTTTGCCATTCTAACTTATTTGAAATGTTAATTTTCGTATATTTACATAGCAATACTTAAATTTCAATTTTAGAATAGGGTTATCAGTCTGATTCAGCTGCATTCCAATAGTAATACCTATTTTGTCCAGTGGAGACTCTAACCCATGACCTCCTGTGTGGGTCTTACAGTAGGTGAGTGTAGCTGAACACTAAATACGACTGGAAACCAAAAATAGACCTTTTTATACTGTAAATGTACAATATATCTCAATGTGCAGCTACACTTACTTCTGACAGTGAGGTTATCAGGTCAATCACCCTCGTTGACAATACATCTATATAGTCCCTTGGTGCATAAAAGGACAAATGCACGGTGTTTAATATCAACCTGCTTTTCAACATTAATCAAAATGATACCCGAGTTGGTGTGGGGCATTATAATTAAAAATAAAGAGATAAGTATTCGATTGAAAGAGAATCATGTTTGACTAAGTTCTCCATCGTCTGATACAATGCACAGTGTATGCAAATAATTCCTAACAATGTAATGACCTTATCATGGAATACATCATGCACGGGTTACAGTTGCTATTGATCTATGGTGGCCTCTTTTATGAAGACACCACTTAGCCAACACTGTTGTTACTCTCCAATGTGCAAGGTTCAATTTGAGATGACAAGCTTGCAACACTAATTGTTTTCCTCCTCTGCAATCTGCCAGTCATTGTATTGGTCACTGGAGTCTCCTTGTGGTGTCAACTTTTTACATCCTAATCCATATGATATATCTCTCTGTCAGGCTGAACAGAAGAAGACTGCATTGTCCTTTTAATGGCAGTAAGATGAAACCCTGTAGGTATTTCTTTAGGTGCTTTTCTATAGCGGCTATATCCCCTCTGTTATGTGGCAAACATACTTATTAAAGTATAATGATGGTCATGATACGTGTGGGATGTCTGTCCTAGAAGGTAAACGCTTGTTCTTAAATATATCTTGAAGGATTATGGTCGGAAATAATGTCTGGAAAGGTCTGAGAGTAATCCTGATAGCGACACATGTCAGTGCATATAGGCTGGGAACCAGAAAGATGTTTGCCTCTGCATTATTTAACATCCATAGCAGATGTAGGTAGGATGTGTATGCACTAAGGAAGGCATGTCAAGTATCAAGTGAGACTTATTAGGTTATCTGACATAAGGGCTGACTCCACCAACGCCACGTGACGGATCCGTCAACTTCCCCTTCCTCTCCGTCCGTCAACGGATTGGTCAAATCCGTCCATTTTAGACGGATCCGTCCAGTATCTGCTTCCACTGATTCCGTCCGTCAGCGGATCCGTCCATATTTGATAGACTAGGTACCTTTTTTGACGGATCCGTCGATGGACGGATCCGTCAATGGACGGATCCGTCGACGGACGGATTGGTGGAAGCCAAATTAGCCGTCATAAGGACCCAAAAAAGTGATCCACTGATCTGTCCGTCGACGGATCCGTCGACGGATCCGTCAACGGACGGACTGGTGGAAGCAGGAAAATGGAAATCCGTCCGTCAACGGGTGACGGATCCGTCACATTTTGGCGGATCCGTCAAGGGATGGAAATATTAAAATATTTAGATATTTCCGTCACTTGACGGATCCGCCAAAATGGTGACGGATCCGTCTTCCATTTCCATTTTCCTGCTTCCACTGTTCCGTCCGTTGACGGATCCGTCGACGGACGGATTGGTGGAAGCCATTCTGATGGATCCGTCACACTTTTGGCGTGCTGATGACGGGGAAAATGGCTTCCACCAACCCGTCAGTGGACGGATCCGTCCAAAAAGTGGACGGATCCGTCCAAAAAGTGGACGGATCCGTCACGTGGCGTTGGTGGAATCACCGCTATACGCTGGACATACTCCAGGTAGGAAGTCGTCATTCAGTCATAACACACAACCAATGCATTCTCAGGCTAAACCAATACTATCTATCTATCTATCTATCTATCTAAAAAAAAAACACGCCCTTGTCATATTTTCAGTGCATGGTTATGAGAAACCTTTTTTTGAGTGGCCTAAGAGATGCACTGGTCGATAGGAGGACTCCACGAAATGTATCTTCACAGAGGATCTACATTACCGACCATCACTTATCTGACACGTAAGCTGCTCAATATGTTGGAACATGCCTTAGGCCTCTAAGACCTCCAGTGCAATGAAAGCTGATGATGACATTAGCAGAGAAACTCTCATCCAGACAAGATCAGGTGAAGGCCTAGTGGACTCCTCTCCCTGCAGCGTGACACCCCTCAACTACATGTCAGAAGCCTTAAGGTTAAACACGCCTGACAGCCTCTGATGTGGCTACTGGCCTGGCTGATAGGTAAGAGGTGGGAGGGTTGGAGGGTGGGAGGTGCCCTCTTGGTGTGGCTTGGTAGGACTAGAGGTTAGACACCATGCAGTTCCCCAAACTGTCAGACCTTACCTGTGTCACCGAGAGCTGTTTAAGCTGAAATAGAATATTATCTCCTTTTTTGTGTGAATAATGAGGTCATGGGAGCTTGAAACATGTTAAGGGCATTGTTTAGATGCCTAAGGAATGCATTAGCCAATTCTTTCTTTCTCTTTCTTTGTTAAACTTTAAACACAACAAGACTATTCACCGCAGACCTGAGGACTAGAGGTGTCTCAGAAAGTTAGGAAAGGAGTAGTGTTTTACACGAGATATGCTTAAGACTACAGGAGATATGCTTAGAAGTCTCTCAGAAAGCTAGGAGGTAGCATTGTAAGACTATGCGAGATGTGCCAAAGACTATGCGATATATATATATATATATATATATATATATATATATATATATATATATATATATATATATATACTTTTTGAGACTATGCGAAATATGCTTATTGTCAAGGCACTTTTTTCAGTTGCAAAGTTTGTAGCATATTCCTTACACCATTTGCACATCACTCAACTAGTAGCTCGCCCAGTGCCGATTCCTGAAGCTAAGGCTTGAGGCAATCACCTAGCAGTTCCCAGAACAGAATTAGGAACCCTATTATTGCCAAAATACATCATAATGAAAACCATTGAAGGTCTATAGATTCTCATTTCTTGTGCCAATCCATCATCACACTGGCAAACAATACCCACCATGACATACTAATCTCACCAGTTCACAACATTCCCATAAAAGCCAGCTGCAAAGCTGTCAATGATTCTCAGAGGCATTGCCTACCATGTCTATAGATAAAATAAGCAACGAAGGAATGGATATTCAGACAATAAAGTGGCTAGATCCACCTCATCAACCTCTAGCTTCCCTTCCCATCTTCCATCTTGATTAGAACCTTTAAAGGGATGGTTAGCACGGTAACTGGGACTGGCAGGCCTGATGGCATGAATACATTTATGTCAGGGGTCTTCATATTATCTACAGCTTGAAAAGCTAAATTCCTTTTGCAATACCAATACCAATAATACCAATGGCAATATCTGGTCATATTACATAGGCTCTATGCCTAATGCCTTTATGTCTTGAAAAATATAGCACATCATTTTTCATGAAGTGATGAATATGTGACTTCTTTTTGCGAGTAATGCTGCTTAGAATGGAAATGATAACAGCTACTTGTAGTTGGTAATATACACGTCCCAAATGTTCGAAAATCAGGATCAGATTCTATTCTATTACCTGACAGGAAGATCTGATTTCCCAGAGATGGGCACCCTGTATTTATTCACATAATTGTGTTATCAGTAAACCATCATTAAACTTATCACCAGAGCTCCATTTCCCTCCTCAGAGGGCTACTGACTACTACTCAAACTGAGGTAGTATGAGGTTAGTATCCACCAGCTACTGAACTAACGGTCTAATCCATGAATTCGAGAACAACGAAATCAGGAGGATGTATTGTTATTACCTATAGAGATATATAACGTCACTCACTCAGTATTTGGATACCTCATTCCAGGCATTCCTATCGTATGCTCATTACGAGGAGTATGATATGCTGGCTAATTGGGACCATGCAAACCAACTACTGTTTATAGGGAAATGATAGCAGGGTACACAGCTTGATTTGTAGACACTCAGGATCCAGCTCAGATCCTAATGGGATTAGTGTAAGCCAAGTAGGCTTGATCATGCATCCCCTCCAGCACCTCATTTTACCCTCGCCCCAACCTCATTTAGCATTTATTTTCTCAACTGTGTCAAATTGTAAAAAAAAACACCAGGCGTGCATCAGGTTAGCAGGGAGCCTAATTGTGGTAATCATAGCAACGCTGTACATCTATGTGTATCTGCGCACTTTATTCATGATTCAAATTTTTAGCGCTGATATTGTTCACATTTTAAACGGATAGTTGTTATTATCAGGAAAATCCGTTTTTTTATAAATCTATCAGATAACTCTGATTCATTATCATCCTTATAATTCAGCTTCTCTTTAATGCAACTACCTTAGTAGTAAATAACACTGCTGCGTAATTATGATTTTAGTCCGCTGATTAGATGATTAGACTCTATTGGTAACAGAGACTCTATTGCCTGTAGATAGCTGCACTTTCTGGAACGATACCCAGCTCATTTGACCAGGCATTGACTTTATGATACGCAGTTAAATAATCATTTTATTAGCATTGATTGTTGAAAGCCTATAATTTAATGTTATTACATATCCTGGGATACGTCGGCAGTAGGAGGTCGTTGACATTATGGTTAAAGGGCATTCTTAGACGTTGGACAAAGTCCACTTAAATCAATTACAAACATTTCAAACATTGCCGCCTGCTCTAGAACAATATGAACAATGGGACGGTTAACTACACAAACTAACAAAACATATGAAGTCATTGCAGGTGATTTACCTACACATACCGTTTAAATCAAGAAAGTCTGATTCATGATTGTATCAAGACCAAGGAACGGTAGGGATGAGCTTCAGAAGGTACAGTTATTCAAATATTAGTTGGGAATAACAATTATGTTGATTCTACCTTATCACATGACAGCAGTTCTTGTATTTCTTCACACGAGATGTATTTATATATAGAAATATATATATACAATAATTACCGGTAGACATTATCGAGATGGTGAGCATATAATGCTGACATAGTATATTATCGATGTACTACTCTATAGGCCTACCCGTTTGTTATGGAGATAATCTGTATGTTTGTGCAAATCGTAGCCGGTGTCAGTTCACTATCAGCAATAGTAATTGTATTAGGATATAATTATATACAGTTACACCTGGCTATAAGGAACCTAGATATAACGATGACTGGTGTATATAGAGCATAATATTTCTGTGCCACTTCACCTAGATACATTATAATCAACTCTGTAACAATTAACGAGCACTCCATCAGTCCATTATAACGAAGCAAAGGCTCTAAAAACAGGCACCTCGTTTTAACCTAGTTTAACTGTAACATGAATGTGTAATAGTGCTGCAGGCAATGTGCTAATATTACTTTGTGGAAGGCCTCTGTCAGCAAGACACAAATCGGCCAAACACTGTGCTACAAGGCCCCCATTTGGGAGGGCACACACTCCACACTGATTGCTTACCTCTGCTGCAATTCATGGGTCTCTGTATCTGTCTCTGAAGTCCCCTTATGGGTCCATCCCTTTACTCTGCCCTCTACATTATCTGCCTGTCCGGCTAAACAAAGAAACCTCCATTGCTGCGGCAATTGCAGCTGATTGGTCGCAGGGCAAGATGACCTACTGTAGTGGATATTGCTCCTCAAGAGGTCTATTACCCCAGAGGATACATTCAGTTTAATTTACATTTGTACTATCAGCTAACTGACATTATTCTAACTGATAATGAGTATTGCCCCTCTCAATTACAGTGTCATTGGCAAGAAGTCTTACCTTAGATAAGCCTACACATTACGGTACATCATTTAGATATGAAGACTGTACCCGCTGGGCACATTAAAATGACCGCGCGATGGCTTTTTCCATTTTTCCATCAGCAAAAGCTGATACTGACATTAGTAGAAAATGTACCCACCCAGTCCAGATCAGTTGAAGGCCTAATGGACTCTGCTGCCCGCAGCCAGACACCCCTCAACCACCTGTCAGAAGCCGTAAGCTTAAAACCCCATGATAGTCTTTGATGTGGTGACTGGGCCGGCTAAAAGGTAACGGGCGAAAGGGGTCCCCCCCCCCCGCCCCAAGGTAGCTGGTCATTGCTGGAGACACGAAAGGGACCAATGCCTTCCAAGCTGTCAGATCCTATGAGCCCTTTACATATGTCACCAAGAGCTGCTCAAGCCCAAATATAACAGACCATTAGTTTTGTGTGAGTGAATAGACCATGTGCCTTGAATCTTGCATACCTCATAATTGTAGGCCTAGATCCAAGTACATGTACATTATCCCCTCCACTGCATGAGCTCACTGATATCCGATACATTAGGAAATACAAGACAAGGGTTGGATCACCACAAGTGGGTCAGTCGCCTATTCTATCACTGCCGCCAACTGGCACTAGAGTTGAGGAGCAGCTCACATTATCTGAGCTCCTAAACCCTCACCCTAGACCCTCATTCAGTAGATACTGCAACAGAATTAGGAAGCCACCTATTGCCATCATACAATGAACCCGCCGTTGGAGGTCCATCGATCACCCGTTTTGGTACTAATCCATAGGCGTACAGGCAAACAATGCACTGTCATAATGTACTAATCCCACCAATTCATATTATTCCCATACCGACCAGTTGAAAAGCTGCCAATGATCCCTAGAGGCAAAACCTACCATGCTCCTGGATGGCATGAATATGGGAGGAATGGGTAACCTAATTCTCACCACGGAAACCATGTGTGGTGTGAAGGCCGGAACTATATGTAACTATATAATTATACTGTATTATACTGAGTGAGTTAGGTTATTCCCTTTCAAGTCTCTCTGTGTCCTCAGGGAAACAAAACATATTTCACCCCAGCATCTAAATTTACGTTTTGACGGACGATAAACAGCCTGATAAATCCTAGTGGACACAGGCCTATTGACTGATTCCTCCAATAGATACACTGTCCTTAGCTCCTAGCATTGCAGTGATGTTAGCTGGATGGGATATCATGGACTGTCAATTATCCCCACTATCATGACTGTGATTGTGATCTGTCGCATTCGGTTTGTATACACTTCTTCTGAATTCATCTGAAGAGAGAGGGAAACAGACAGACAGACATATAGACAGAGACAGACAGAGAGACATAGACAGTGAGAGAGATTCAGAGACATCGGGACAGAGAGATTACTATTTATTGTGGCTACTTATTTCCTCCTTTCTATAATTTAAGTTTGAATGTATTATCAGAGCAATACGAAATTGATACTAAACGATGCTGCTGGTTGTGGGTTATTAGCGTATTCAATTGGAAAGGAGAGGGCACAATCAAAATAATAATCAGAGAAGATGCAATAAGGGCATGCTTGAAAACAGCTGTACACTGTTATCCAATAAATCATGAAAAACAGAACATGCACAGCACCTGGTGCCCATTTCTTATTTGCCACATAAGGCAGGGACCCCGTAATCCTCCCATGAGTGTAGTCCCAGCTAACAAAGAAAATCATTTTCCAAACGTTTGCAAACGTTCGGAGGAAAACCTTTTTCATACATACTTATAGAAAACGTCCTGAAACAAACGCTATTAAAACGTTTGGAAAACGTTTTTTTGTTAGCTGGGGTGTTTTTGAATGCTAATACAAACGGACCCAATACTAAACTGTGTTTATTGACCTGGTGTATCTAACTATCTAAACCGGTTATGACTAGTGCATGGGAAGGTGGAATTCACCTGATATAAAGATGGGTAGAGAAGGGAAGAACTTGTGGATCAAGGGGGGGGGGCAATGAGAGGAGCTTTGGGTTTATTGAATATTGTGATTTTGTGAATGCAACCAAGGTGCCGGAGGTGTTAACAGGTATGCACCTTAAACCCCCACCTCTCCTGTAAAGGCCCATAGTGCCGTTCTTCACTCAGCTTTGACTGTTACTGAAGGGGAGCAAGTGTTTCGCAGCTTAGGAGGCACTTGTCAATTCCTCAATCAGCTGAGGCCAACCATCCTTCACCCACAATCTCTGCCCACTGATTGACAAGACTGGCAGCATCAAGGCATGCTTGACCATGACTTAATTCAGATCTAAACCTCGGCCCCAGTGCATCCAGTGAAGGATTCATTGTACATTGTCATTAGATGAAGGAGCTGGTTGTACTATATTTATAACATATTCTAGTAGAGTGTACAGCCATTTGAATTGTTTAGTATTAAACTTTCAATGTCCCTGTCTAGAAAAGCACAATACTGTATGGGTTTAGTTACCCCTAGTGACTATTGTGTTGAATTTAAGGGATTCTAGCAGTAATATGCATCATTTTATTGATTTATTGAGTAACTTGATATAAAGGTTATAATGAACCTGGAATCTTATTTTGTTCTGTCGCACTCATATCAGAATTATTGCAGTGCTAATTAGCTTCCATGCCTTTCACAATTTAATTACAGCCACCAAGCAAGTAGTTTCCGCTGATGCCACATGCTCCAGACACAAAAAAACAATTCTTGATGTAGTACCTTATTGAACCCAAAGGCATTTCTGCTTTTTATTTCTGTTATGACTATGGTGTAATGCAAATTGTATGAACAAGCAGTTGCCAGTGATAGATGCATAATCAGCATTATAGAGAATTAAACCAGTTTATAATTACGGTGGGTACTCACACCAGCTAAACCGTGATATTAGCTTGCACTGGTCCTATACTTATTATGGGCTAACATAGTTTCATCAACTCTTATTTTGGATCCATGTGCCTCAAAGACACTGTTATGAAACTCCCTTCTTAGGAATGGCATTTTAACTATTACTATTACGGGTACAACTACATCTTCTTGTGCTGCCCAACTCCCCATTGGAACTGACAACAGGGAGCTATATGTATACATAATACTGAATATAATTTCTGCTATATCTATATGTATACATAGACCTACGTATATAGCAGAAATTATGTTCCAGTGCTTCACCGAAGGAAACCTCCCAAAGCCTCCATGTGATTTAGGCCAATGCTCAATCTTGCACAATCAATATGGACATTATAGAAACTTATATAACTCAAGATTTGCATGAGATCCTGTGATATTACCTCTGTAACACATTTGATTGGTTAAGTTCTGGCCTTTGATATCTAGCTGGATGTATAGGTCCAGTCTGGTAAAATGCATGAAGTCTGTTATAGCTGGTAAGCATGCGATGTATTGAAAGAAGGAGCATAGATCTATATCTCAATCTCAATCTGTGTCAGGATTTAAATATGTGTAGTTTTTGTAAAAAGAAAAGTGATATAAAACAATGTATGGAGACTAACCTCTGTGGT
This sequence comes from Harmothoe impar, assembly GCA_947462335.1. Taxonomy (NCBI): domain Eukaryota; kingdom Metazoa; phylum Annelida; class Polychaeta; order Phyllodocida; family Polynoidae; genus Harmothoe; species Harmothoe impar. The sequence goes on from OX381710.1 coordinate 38,706,017, forward strand.
ATATTCTGTCTCTGTGCTTTAATAGAAATGCTAGAAATGAGCGAGTGCACTACAGAGATGCTACGTACATGAATAGCCATGTCCATCTATTTGAAATTAAATATGATTATGCCTGAGCAATGATAAGCTCTCCAATAGTATTATATTTCGATGCGTTATGCCTTTCTATCACATTCAATATTGGATATTTTCCCTATTAAGTATAAAAAAGTACCATTTTCCTGCTTCAGAGTACAGCATATCTTTGTATGTAACACACAACTATGTGACAATGAAGTTGAAGATTGAAAAGTTCCTATTGGCAATAAATCATAGCAATGGTGCCCTTTATGATAAGACCGTACAATGGCAATGCAACGAGTTATTAAACATCTTATGACTTCAAATATCTAAGAGTGCAATTCTCATTTTCTTCACTTGTTTTTTCTTTAATTTGGCATGGTTAAACTGCACAAAATGCAATAAAGATATTGCCAATAGGACAGCTAAATATAAATGGAGAACATGAAATCAGTTGTCTTATTGAGAAACAAATATCAAACAATTTGAGAAAGATGGCCAGCATGTGGACCTCAAAAGGGTACCATTTAGAACTGTCTTGACCATACTGGAGGTCAGACTACCTGTGCATGAGTGTGAGTTTGAGTTTACAAATTTCTATTTGGCAAGAATTACTTCTAAAAGTAAAGTCTTTCAAACAAATACCAGGTATATGCACAACAAAAATCAACGAAAGAACTTTGGAACATTGCAAGGAGTATAGATCGGTGCATTTAAGCATGGTGATCGCATTCAGAAGCTATCACTGATGCATGTCTATGGCTCATATACTGAATAATGGAAGCTATTGGAAATATTGTGTTCCATACATATCCAATACATTGCCCGGCTCAATGCATGCTAAAGAACACTTAGATACGTTAGGGAAGCAATCGAGATATGCATGTCCATACATGGAATGTGACATCATGAGGAATAGGGAGGATTTTCTGAATGCTACTAGACAACTGACATTTTATAAAGATTAATGAATATTCCTTCAAGAAAACTGAAGAAATGGGTCTTTTATCAGCAATGCCGTGGCAAAATCCTCATTTCAGTACAATGTTCTGTGCTTTTATCTTGATAATTAAGGTTACTGGGGCCAATATACCATTAGTGCTACAACTACTGGTACTTTGAATACTTGAGTACTTTTGGAAACAAGGCTTAGGGTAGGGTGGCCGGACCATTCTTATAAAACGATATGACATAAAGATGATGCATATCTACCAATAGCTATAATATTCATATTTCCAAGACTACCTTTGTCATGGTAATGCAAGAAATAGGGAATTAGCTATAGGGATTTGAATGTACCTCACCCTGATAGACCTTCTGACAGATTTTGAACTGGTGCCAAGTCCACCATAAGAACTCATAGCAGTCTTCTTACTGCACCACAATGCCCCCTGGGGTGGACCTGCTGAAACAATGACTTTCATGCTCCATTGCACCCCATAGAGTCTAGTGCTATACATAGCTGCCATCTGGTGTTGTACCATGTTAAAACTGATAGGAAGACCTCACATCACCCCCAGGAGATACCCTGACGCTGGCAGGCGGTAGGTTTTATCATTTCTATCCCAAATGCATCATTTTCAGTTGATTTAGCTCTATCTTCAGTAGTTTGCCGTAAATTGCCAATTGAAGCTTTCTATAAAAATATTGAAGTATAAAAATGTTTATTTTAGATAGCTTATCTGAAACAGATATAATTTTGTGAGTTGATAATAAGACCTCCCATGGGATACTTGCATTCAAAAGGCTTCAAACAAAAAAAAAATCTCGTTGATACATGGATTTGCCATTCAGCAGTGCACATTCTCCCAAAGGACATGTTCAAGAGATCACCCAGTTATAGAGCTCAAAATATACCTGAAATCTGAAGGTCTGTCCACATTGCCCCTGAATTACATTATGTAATACAATTTATTATGCTTATTCCAGCCTGTATATGATGAACCTATTCATTGTCTTGTGATACCAATTTACTGTAAGTTTCTATCTCCTCCCTAAACAAAATAAGAGCAGATCATAAAAGGGTCGTTTAACATAGGATCAGATACGGACAGCGAGGTCGGCCAGAACCTTCAGCCACCCTACTTAGGGTAGCATCGATCACACCACATTTCGTTCCACGAGCCCCCGCCCCTCCTCCAGGGTAGATTCTTTAATTGAAGTTATGAAACCATGACTGCATGGTTATGAGCCATAATAACATGCTGATAGGTTTGACCCATTCCAGGAGGTGTAAATGCTACTACAAAAAAGGTCATACCTCACATTGTGGGGGTTCGCCAGGATACGGTGGGCAAGCTATATATTTCTATGCTACACCCACCCATGATTACCCCCTAACTCCCCTCCCGCGGATACCAAGACCAAGGACGTGGTTCTTTGAGCAGCTCAGCATTCGGTGAGCAGCTCCCTTTGCTGAGGGGCTGTTCGCGTGTTGCGGGTGGTTGGGTGGAGGATTAATCACAGACGTGGCCATGTTGACCACAGGTCAAGGTGTCTTGTAGCCAGATTCAATTAGATGGCATTACCATAGCCTATAGCTGCACCCTGCTCTGACACATGCACCAAACATAACATTTCCCCTTGCAGAGACCACCTTGTCGTCGTTTTGTCTGTGGTTGTTATTATGATGATGATGAATCAGAGAATAGCCAATATTCTGTAAACAGACCACTTAATTTAAATTTGGATACAACACTTGACGTATATATATATATATATATATATATATATATATATATATATATATATATATATATATATATATATATATTATACTAATCTAAACGTAGAGCCTAAAGAAAATGTTTATCCATTATATTACATGAAATATACACATGTGGATATAATATGGGTACCCTGAACATCATGTGCTCTTTCTAGAGCCACATTATTTGGAGGAGGATGGGTAACCAGGTAACTGAGGCCACCAATAGGTTAAGACGGTCTCCTGAGTAGACATTTGCATGGTCAGGTCCTTAGGCAGATGGGTTGTCAGCAGCCTTTTTACAGCATCTCGTGATCTTGCAAATAAAGGAAGAATTGACTACGGACTCCCTTTTTACTCCTTCCTGGGAGACAGACAGTTGCTGAAAGTCTCGTCTCAGGCTGTGCCATTTGCTGTCGGAATCGAAAGTAGTGAGGTATTTTCGATCTGTAATAGCCTAGGGTTGGTAATTTTATATAATTATCATTAGGAGGTTAACAAAGGTTTGTGCTCATTTGGTACAGAGTTCCAGTCATGGACCTGTACATCAAAATATGATGCTTTGCCTGCATATCATCGGTTTATCATGTATATACAGGAGAACCTATTGTGGTGGATAGAAAACTTGACAGACCACATACAGTTACCAACTGGTTACAGTCCGTTGCGGCAGATAATTTCATCATATTTTACAATAACCATATATCTTTGTTCATGAATGGTGTCATAAAGGTGTCGTCAACTGCTTAAACAGACAGCTTCCAGATGGGGGGGGGGGTTTGTTGTTAAAGCAGGTATAAACAGTAAAGAGGAAATAGGTAACATACATTTATATACTAAGTCTTATTGCTGCAGTGCATTGAGAGTGACGTTCAACATCTTTATCCGACTCTAGTCTACAACCCCCTTCTCTAATGTACACTGCTACTACTCTGCCAAGATGGATGGTTTATGACTCTAGAAGCACACAAGGAATTATTTAATTAGATTTGTTTGATGGAGGGCCCTCTCTGACCTACATTAGTGCTGAGTTGGTTGCGATTGTCCCTGTCATAGACGTATTATCAAAGATGAACAAGGCATTGTGATGAATATTGGTTTTTGAATAGCAATATACATGTAGAGAGAGGACCAAAAAGTCTCATTGAGTAGGAGACGCCCCAAAAATGGAATCATTTGAGGGAGAAGAGTGATTTAAGAAAAAATGTCAACTCAGACAATGGGGGCATATAGAACAATGGGCAATACATAACGAGGGAATATGAATGATCAATACAAATGTATTCGGACACAAAACCATTAATATCTCTGAGGTACCTTGTGCTCCAGAGGTTCACTACCATATGATGTGTACCTTGTATAATATTGTCATTCAAGGGATTTGATGTTGAAACAATGATAAAATATAAAGTCTAGTTGTTTTAAGCAGTCCATTTTCCTAGAAAGAAATCTAAAATAAAATCTGGATTGAACTGTTTCGGGATGGGGTATGAGACATAATTACATCCAGCATTTTGGGGAAAGCCGATCCCATTGGGAATTGGGCTCTTTGAAAGGGACTTTAATCACTCCAAATCCATTACCATGCCTACCATTTCATATCGCAGTTGCCATGTTGGTTCTGAAAGGAGTGAGGCACTCTTGCGGAAGCGATCCCTTCTTCCAATGTCTCAAAGGACATGTCACCAAGGCAATGACCCAAAATTCATATCTCCTTCTGAGGAGAGCTTCTTATGACCTCTCATATGGGCACCTTGTAGGGGTCTTGTGTAGGTTTGACTAATAACCAGTATATAAAACATACAGTTATTAAAGTATCTAGCAAGCGATATGCATGAGGGAATTCGAGGTTACTTAGCAATACGTAGCATACCAATTTGAAATATAGACGGCTTCTTTAGAAAGAGTGTTTAGAATAGAGAGCCTCGTAGTGAGAGAGATAATATATTTGATGTTTGCAGTTAAACATTATTTTGACAATGACAGAATAATAATGCTTCTAGCTATCGTGATTTGTACCTCTCCCTCTCCGTTGTTACCTTCTGAAGTTATTCATATTTAGTGACTAAACCATATCGAAAATACATAATATGATCTCTGAACTATGGATTACCTGCAGCCCTGTGCTCATTTTCACTTACTTTGAATTCGAACAATCAAACGGTCCATGTCCTCTACACACAGAGCTCTACGTATAGCTATATTGAGCTACTTACAAAGCACTAGTTGCCTCAACAAAGAGTTACAGTAATGAATTTGACAAATCTATATGGTACACATAGATTGAACTTGGTTGTGTCAGGGGACCTTAGCCATGTAAATCTGAATAGTGTAGAAAGAACAAACATTTATCCCGGGACAGCCCTATACACACAAACATAAAGATACAGTTTGGTACAGTGATGTGGTTTGTAATACATGTGCAATATTGTATGTGATGGGTAGGATAGATAATGACAAAGCATCTTAAATTAAGAAACCTTAGATTGCGTAAAGAAATATCCCTCTGTAATGAAAACACAGATCCTAATCTTAATGAGAATTGTGGTTTTAGGACAAAAGTTCTGACAAAGAAAGTAACCATATCACATTGCATAAACTTTAAGAAGTATTGGTTTGTGGGAGTAAATTGAAAAACGTATTCATCATGTAGAAAGCACAATAATAATCATACTTCACTTTCTCGTTCGTTCTTCCTTTAAGATTAAAATGTCATGAGGCCAAAATAAGGTATGTTTCAGGCAACATGGTCCAAAATCTTAGGGTAAGTAGGTAGGATTAAAACTCTTGAGAGTATGTAAGGCATGAGTCGTGAAGTGTCACATTGACTCACGACTCATCACAATGCCTCACTGACTCTTCCATGTAGTAATATCATGAAGTTTCTGGATATTCCACTTAAAAAGCCATTTCCTGAAGTCATTCTTTACCAAAGAATTGCTAAAAAAAACCAGGAAAATTGAAAAAAGAATGCTAGGGTCAGCATTTATTTGAAGCTAGGATCAGGTTACCTGAAACACAATTTGAACCTTTTACGTACACGTACCGTAGCACAACATACCATTGTCCAATCAAGATCCCGATGATTGAAGTTGAGAAAATGCATTATTCTTTAATTACCAAGCTGTTAGTTAATGCAAACATAATTAGCATTTCATAATCAATCTCATTTTCCTCTGTTAATAGAGGAGGACTTTGCTCAGTATATTCGACCCAAGGTTATAGGATGACGGATATAGGTAATACCAGTCTGTTGACATTCCCTCCTGTTTCGATATATGAGACCATTTCTGCAAACAAATTATGCAATCTATATTACACACTCATTAAATGTTCTAATCATAAATGTACACAAGTATTACGTATGTCACTTAATATAGTTCCACAAACACTCACAGAATAAAGGGATGCCTCTCTACCATACCCACTATGTGAACACACTGCGATTGAGGTGTGTGGTTATGGCCACCTTCCACAGGCATAAATCGGCCTTATATCAAGAAAATTGCCATACATTCCCCATGTAAATTTCCTGATTTATGCTCTGTGAACGGTTACCCTAAGGTATACTAAAACAGGCTTGCATCCATTGAGAAAGAAGTCTATCATGGTGTTATGATCCCTTTTGTCTAATCGCTTATCCTTTCAATTGTTGAATAAGACAATATAAAACAGTGCCACAAAGGAACCTACAGAACTGACACTACTTGTGTCAGCTGTGATATGAATCCAAAAATATTAAACACCGAATCTAGATAAATGAACTCTGATTGTCTCACGACTTTTGCTGATTCTTGTTTTCTAATGATACCATCCTTACTTGTGGGAATAGGGCATAGCGTCGTATAGAACCAGATGCTAATATATACAAACCAAGAAGCCTTAGGATTATGCTCTCCTAAACTGAAGGCTTCTTAGAGTAAAACTTACTCATGTAAACCTGTAATTGAGGTTGACCAGCCCATTCACTCACGGTGCCAAGGGCCGTACTACAGGCAGCCCGTGCAGAAACCATTGTCTCCACCACGGTGGTGTGCAGCTCTAAGCATCTGAGACATCTAAGGTGACTCACCATCTAATAATGATATAGATCCGCGGGAATCCGTATGCTAAAACATGATTTAACACCTCCAGCCTGCAAATTGCACACTTGTACTATTTCAAATTGCATCATTTTATATCACATATTTTGAGCCAAGTGGGCACAGAAAATTGAATCAACATTGAAATATAGTTGTCAATTTTGATTCAACATTGTTTCAACGTTGAACTGAATTGTGTGCCCACTGGGCACATCCAGTTATGAATCAACTATTTCCATAGCCAACTTCAATATCATCTTCTTTATTCTGCAAGGTCACTATAGCAGTTCTCTATGTATACATACTGGAGGTATACACCCACCCCTACATTGAGCATCTCACTATGAGGAGAGCAGCTCAGCATAAGGCAGACACCGATAGGCAATTTCCTAGATCGACACAACTGTTTGCACAGGAGAGCAGAGAGACTCCGTGGTCTGTGTCCAAGCAAGTGTAAGTTATCCTAGTCTCTATTGGCTGAGCTATCTTGATGATGTCCATATACTGTATAGATATATGTCCACCAATATACCTACTGGATTCTAACTGGGACAATACATGTGTTACATAAGAAGCCAGATTATTGTAAAGCACCAACAGTACACCTGTATACCATGGTAAATATAGATAATCCTGATAGCACAGTAGTACAAGCTTACATGACATAAAGGGGAACAATATATATCACTACGATTTTGAAACTGGATTGAATCAGATTATAATATATTAGAATAGGAATGAATTAAATGAGAGTTTATAAACGTTCAGGTATGTTTATTTCAGTCCCATACTTATTGACACTGAATTCTATAATATCTTGATAGACTCAAATAGTACAATCAGATCAAATGCACTTGGGAATATGCTTAAATCATGCACTGAAACCCATAAAGGTTGGGTTTCTAGCCGTTATCCCCCTATATTAAGCCAACATAACCCAGTCTTCACACAAAGTATATGGTTGGTGTAAGGCCAGGGCTCTACATCATCATCTTGTATACTACTTCACCCTGAGCAGTGGCAGTTGAAGATGCTAATATAGATGGCCTCTTTACACACTCGTTTCTCACAGCTAATAGCACAACCCTGGAGCACAGGCTGCCTAAACCAATCAATCTAGTCGGATATCAGTTTTGCAACCATGGCCAAATTCGGAAGCAGACCAATGTTGAACACTAGTTCTGATTAAAGGAAGACCATTTTAAGTTATTACCCATACCGCATCCAGTATTCGCGTTGCCAAGCAGTGAAATATTGCCTTTATAAAACATTAAAAGTGTATCTATTACCGGGAGATGGGAAATATGAGCTAATTAGTAGTCATTGATAGCGATTCCCTAAGTAACACAACACAATATGTTTCCCTCTGTCTACATTTATAATGGGTCAAGCCACTGACTTATGTCGGTTTGGTCATTTCAGGCCCTTTCAGCCTTATTTTCAGGTTCGTCAGTGCTGTCCAACTCACCTTAGTTTTCTCCATTTCAATGAGCTTTAGGCTTAGTCCTTTTGAGTAAGGCATTAGTCATATGTCAGGGGCGTGGCAACCGGGGGGGACGGGGCGGGCACTTTTGACCAACCCCAAAAAAGGTCAAACCAGAATGGTCAAGTAAAAAGGGGTCAAAAAGGGTAAAATTACCCCTCAGTCCCCCCTACTTTCACACTGCTTGCCACGCCCCTGTTATGTTGTTATGCCTCAGTCATTTTTGAATAGCACTTAGTCATGTCTGATTAACCTAGGATAGCCACTTCACACTACGAGCCGGGCCATTTAGATTTCCGGTGTAGTTCCCATTATACAGTCATAAATGTTCGGCAATACTGGTAGTAGGATTTGTCGACCATATGGCATCTCCAACACAACCATTCAATCAATACATCTGCACACTGAATTGATCTGCCATTGCATTGCAATAATGTTTATCAATAGAAATAGCACAATAGCGTTTTTGATCTTTATTTTATTTACTATTTGACATTTGGGACGCTAGCCCTGTACCCTTTGTTATATATGATTGATTCCATTATTAACCCACAAAGCATATGATGATATGTCTGTATCAGAGGCTGAAAGGTACGTGCAATTTTACCAGTGGTAACATACTGCAATAATGTAGGCATGTCAAATGCCATGACCTCATGCACCCTATTTATTGCCATAACAAAGATTATTTTCAAAGGAGTCAGGTCTCCATGTTGTGCCCAGTGTTATAATATATAGTGTGATCATATTATGATGCCATTGATTCATGAGGCCTGGGGTCATGCAGTGCTTACTAAGCAGTAACTATACTATGGGTTCAATGTGTTTGTTCACTCTGTGCAGCACGGTGGGAGGATGGTTCGTTGTGTCAGGAGATGGGGGCAACGGTGATTGGGGAATCTTGACATGTACACCCTAAAATCATCAATGCTCTATACCTACTTAATAAAAATATCAATCTTGCTCCATCTGTATGGATATCTCTCATCAAAAATAGTTTCTCTCGTTAAGTTTGTTGTTCTGAAGGTTGCCCTGCATTGGCCATGAAGCATTCCTGACCCCTATCTGGCTCTCTCTATTCTCTGCTTACTCTCACTCACTCTCTCTTTCTTTATGTGCCCCCTTTAAATATATGGGCCCATCCCATCAGGTATTGAAGGGGGTATGAGGCAGGCAAGTGTAGGCCTATGCCTAGCTTTTTGGTAATGATGAAAGATGCTGCAACTATAGCTAAAGGCACGTGAGACCAAAAAGGATATATGTCCATTGTACAGCATGGAGGTTAGTAATGAGAACTAATGGCACAGAGTGGCTCTCTTCCGGCCGTAAACCACGGCCTCATCTCTCCCTCTAGACAGAAGTCTGGCCGTTTATAATAGAGACATACCCCTAATGTGACCCACAGGAGGTGCATAGTTATTTGACATTATAATGGTGGCATTCTTCTCTGACAGAACACACAATGTTCATCCATAGATGTAAATACAAACATAGATACTCTTCCTGGAAAATAATGATTCATGTGAAGAAGGCGGAAATACCAGGGGGAAAGTATTGATTCAACATATATACACTGTTAGGAGTAAGTGCTGTAGCTGTACAGTATAAAAAGAGGTACTTTTGGTTTCCAGTAGTTTATACTGTACAGCTACACTACAGTAGGTACTGTATCCCCAACAGTACCCATACTGTTCCTGTTTAAGGTATTATATACTGTAGGTGTCTACAGTAGTTTATGCCATTATTTTAGACTAGCTATCAGACAAAAGAAGTTAGCACCTACGGGAATCGAACTACCTACCTTCCGATCCAAGGTCCATTGCTCTACTAACTGAGCTAGCGGGGCTGGCTGTATATTCTCATGGTCAGAATAAGCTTTTCAATTCACATGACACCAGGGAGTTGGAGAATGGGAAAGAGAGCTAGGGAGAGGCATGAGGAGAAGGGGAGAGAGAGTGCTTGTATAAGCTATATAAATAGATGGATAGAGACAGAGAAGGGGGAACCCAGTAGCATGAACATAATTACTTTATTAGAGCCACATGGATTTTGATAATCATAAAGTTAGACCATAGATCTATCTCAAACAATCTCAAAACTAGGGACCTTTAGAAACAATGACATAGTTCATTATACACAGATGTAGTCTATGCTTGCTAAAGTCTACATTTAATGAGCTAAGTCAGGTTTGCTAAAGGTCCCTAGCATCTCTTTCTTACCTGCTCCCTCATTCATAGCAATCAGCAGGCTTTTCATCATAGGACCATAGAACTGTCCAGCTAGCTCAGATAGCAGAGCATTGGACTGTGGGTCTGAAGGTTGATGGTTCTAATCCCAGTGAAGTTTCTCAAATGTAATGCATTATGTCAAAGGGTATTGAAACATATTCAGGTTATTTTTATACCTGGTTCATATCAATGCCCTGTTATACCACAGCGATTGTGTAACAGTAGATTATATTGTGGACTGCAACAGTACTGACTACTGTAGTAAGCCTATGTGTGTTTACAGTAGGTGAGTCTGTTCAGGAACAGTCTGTGATACTGGAAACCAAAAATACCTCCTTTTATACTGTAAATCTACGGTGGATTTAGCTGTGCAGCTACACTAACTTCTGACAGTGTACTTAGTATTTTACATAATAAGTTTAATTGTTAAATTGCTTATGTGTTACTTGATCTTAAAGGAATGTTGAGGAGGGAATGATACGATTAATGTCTTAAGCCAAGGGCGATGGCCGTAATGGTCGCCAATTCGTACAACCATTGTGGTAATGCAGTAGATCACAGTGTTTTGACAAAATTGATTATCTATAAAGACAATACAATGTCATACAATGCATTAGCCTCCTGGAGGTAGGCCTACATGCACTGCAGTAATATGACCACAGATAAAGCATGTCCTTAACCCCCCTCCCCCGACAATGATACAGTTTACCGGTCCTCGCTTCACTTTGACTTTGACTTTAGAGATACCTCGGACTAAGATTAATATTAGTGGGAAACACCTATGACATGCCGAGCTGCTTTACATACTCTTCTGGTACCAAATGAACAACATTAAATATTTTAGTAGAAAAATGATTATTAAGATGCCTTGTAGTAAAAACCGTGTTGAATTAGGGGTTTAGGATGTACAGCTTTGCTAGCAAACTGCTGTTTAGGAGCTTGTGTTATATTCATGGGCTGATAATTATGTAGACATGCAGCCAACATCATACATATACCATTATTATTAATGTATTTTATTCTACTTTGATGGTGCTCATAACCATTCTCACTGGATGCATGATCTAACAGATATTATCTTTTATAGCAGGGATTCAAATTTAATAAACTTAGTGTAGATTCACCACGAGTCGAACACATACCCCGAGACAGACAGTGAAATTTGAGGTTATTCATGCAAGATACCACTTCTAGTGTAAATTTTTAGAGAAAATGTCACACAAACTTTACCATTATTCACAAATAATGAGCTTAAAATGCTTGAATAGCCCCAAAATCAACTGTCCGTCTCAAGGTATGTGTCCGACTCAAGTTGAATCTACCCTACCATGAGCACTTTCAATTACACATAATAAAACACAAACTAAAAACATTCTGTCCCATAGTTCATCTCCCTAATAGTTAATTAACCTAGAAATGTAATAAAAGACCTTGAATAAAAGCGTTGAGTTTTATGCAATTTTACCTTTTTTATGACGCATGTTATTATAAGACAGGTAAACTACGATCACATCACTGGTCAAGCTCTATTTAATGATGAAACTCTTTTTTGATTTTTAAATAGGTTTATTGACACATCTCATGTAATATACTCCGATGATGTCATGTGATGAAAAAATTAAATACAATTTAGTACAGATTATATCCTTTTCGATACTGATTCATGTTTATGTATTACTTTGCAACACAATTGTCATTGGGCCGTGGAGAGGGTCATCTCTTTGTTGTGGTCACCTATTCTAAAGGGTTCCTCGTCTTGGGTGACAACAGTTCTTTTGTCTATATTGACATCTTTTGAGGGTTTATTCGCGAAATATCATATTACTATGCTTTTATGCAATTCGAATTTAATTCAAACTTTGTAACATGTATGTGTACCCCCTGTATCTAATGGGGGGAGGCTACACAGCACTTTAATATGGAGCAAGTATAATTTTGGTTGCTTCACGCCTATAGAATGACGGAAATAGGTAACATTAGCTTGTTGACCTTTACCGCTGTAAGCATATATGAGACCCGTCTGTAAACAATCATTAACACGTGTCGTTATAATAGGGCTACATAAATATCATATAATCATGTTACTTAATACAGCTACACAGCACCATACAATTGTTCCAAGAAACAAAGAAGGGTGTATTATATATGAATTGATATTCATATGTGCAAAGATTTACTGCCTATGTGTCTATTGAGCAATAGGGTCGAGTATTACCATAGGCATCACTCAAATCCCTTGGATTCAACTCTATTGATCCCACCAAAAGGCAGCACACATGGCAGGGAATTTCCTTCACCGTAATATGTACACGAGTGTCTCAGATAATCCATAGGAATATGTACTAGGATTCTGGTTATCATACAACGAGACTATCGTTCACATACCACATGCGATATACGATAGATCATTCCACACATCCATATTATATAACATTCATGCATATCTAAAGGAGATGAGAGCACACTGAGCTATTGATATTTGGTTACGCAGGGATTAAATTATGTGATGCACTGCAGGGGTATATCGGATCACAATTGATCCAATATGATCCACCTCTCCTCACACACAGACACCATTATAATCTGACCCCCCCCCCCTCGTTGTCCTCCCCAAGGAAACCCTCCCCCGGAAATACCCTGTCCCCCAACGCCAATCAGACAACCTAACACCAGTTCTTGATCTGAAAGCATTGGCCAATGATAAACACATCGACTCACTGATGCTCATGTTACATTTGCGCATTAGTCAACATGCAACATCATATTGCGTATTGTGAAAACAGACCAGTAAGGTCAAGTAGTGTTTTGATGCTATAAGGTGAAGACAGCAACAGCAATGCTGAATGTTTACCACTTCTACTTTAATTTTACACAAAGATAGAGCATAGATCTGAAACCATGTCAAGAGACTCTTTCATGACTTTGAATATAATACTGCTTTACCCATTTAAGGAAGACATGGTGTTTTAAAACAATTTAATATTATATTGTTTTAAAACACCAATATTGATATTTGCACAAACTCCTGAGTAACGCAGTTTCATCGTTCTGTATCTCAAAAACCACTTTTTGGAGGATGTCTATTCTTGGAATGCTTAAAGATAAATGTTGTCCCAGCTTGTAAACAAAACTGTTAGTTGCTGTGATGTACTTAAGACAGAATGTACATAATCATGTATTTCTCGCCAAAGAGTCACCCATAAAACGGATGATAAACCTCGTGAGTTGATAAAAACTGAACTGCTAGGGTTAGAGATGAATCAAAAAGTGTTCCAAGGAGCCAAGATATATACCTTTTAATATACCAGTAATGAACTTGTTTAAACATATTAAGAACTTTGTGATTTTTTCCCTCATCCCCCCAACCTGCATAACTCAGGAGTGTGTTCCATTGATCATCATAATGTGCCAATGCAATGCTAGCAAGTAGCTCACAAGTAGTTTACCAACCCTGTCTGCTCAGAATGATACATGAATGCGTATCTGCTGAGTATAGACTAACCATTCACGCACCATGAAGGCAAACGCGATAGTGAAATAAATCAACGTGTGACCTTTGGATGGTTAATGGGTCAGGCATGTAGTGTTGGCAAATAAAGGGTTAACATCTAGCGAAGACCAAGACGGGAAAGAGTGTTAAAAATAGCAGATAGGACAGCAGTACAGTGGTGCAGCTGATAATGCATCAGACCACTGTATTGCATCATTGCTTACACTCTAAGAGATGTGGGGTGCTGGAACATGCATAAAGTGTAACATATATGAAGTTGCAACACACCTTTGACAACAAGTTAGTGGTGGGTAATCTGTTATAAGAAAGAGTATGTTAAAAGTGGCTGGAAAAAGTGTGTTGAAAAGAGTGTGTAAAGACAACACACTCTTCTTAGAGTACTGCAAAGGTTCACCCTATGAACATCATTAATATGTGTCATCTTTATTATGATATATTCTTTACGTCATATTAATTCTAATACAATATCTATCCATGTAAATAAGATGCTGCTCATTTCATGGCATTTGGTATTCCGCTGTAAAGTCTGTTTAATCCGATGATACAATCCATAGATATACTGCTCAGGACTAAGTGCAAGCCCAGCAATGTGGAGGCATGGCAAAAAAAAGAGGTATATACATTCACAGCATCGTCTGCCTCGCTGTGAAAGTGCATCTATATAGTCACACAAAATGGCAATAAAAGAAGCACTATAGATGGGTTCTATTTTGACCAGTGCCATGGCTGGCCTGTATTGGGAAGAGAGCTAGTTGTGGAGTGTGTGTCTGCATAATATACACAACGTGTATCAATAATTTACAGAGGAAGCTTGGTGTGTTTAAAGGGAGGTTCGTTTTCACAGTGTTTAACATTAGCTGCTTTGCTCACCTTCTGCTTTTTATAGCAGAGAGCTTCGTGTATACTACGTTTATACTACCTAATGGGTCTAGACTGTTGAGGATTTTGGGGTGTAGTCCTGGGGCGTGGGATAGTTCACTTAAATATCTGTATTCGTGCAAACCTGTGGCAAATATCAATTATAATTCTTAAGATATTTTTTTCTTGGGGGAACTGGAAAATTAGCCAGTGTTAAGTAATATATGAAATCAAAGCCACAGTATACCTGATCCATAATTTAAAAGAAATGGGACAGGCTCGGTGATTATGGCACTTTAACTTTGATCATTGGTTTCATAAACTGTATTGGCAATATCTAAACCTGCATATGGACCATACTTGGAATGTGGTGATTCTTTTTTTGCAAAGTTAAATTTAGCATTGTAGGGGGGAATATGGCTCCAAAACTTTCACTATCGCTCTTAATCTACTTTGTTGAATTTTTTTTGAATAGGTTTATTGACCATAAATTCATGTAAAGGTAAAACACGTTCTTCCAGCACGGTCAGTAAAATTTTTTTTACATGGAATGTACAATTAAATACTTCAGTGAAATATTCAGTTCCTTGTTTTTTCCTCGTGTGGGATTGTCTTTCGGCACGGTACCGCCTCTCTCAGGTGCATCACATGGTCATTTTATATTCTCCTTGGTTTTAAGACACGAAGGTATTGATCATATCTCGCTTCATGAAGTAAAGTCCTCTCCACAGTTCATTGTATGCATTACTAGCCTGATGGGATTGTGATAAGGAATATGATACCATAATAAGTTCACTTTATGTCAGGTTCTTAGAGTTTGAGGAGCTAATCTCAAGCAAAGGATGCAATTAAAGTATATAACTGTCATGTCATTTTATGATATTCTTCAATCTGGTCTTGAAGGCGGGGATACTCTCCACCAGTTGTACTGGTTCAGTCAATTCGTCCCATAGAAGGCTGCCACGATACAGGGGGCTTCTATGGTACTTCTCACGTTTAGGCCTCTGTAGTTTGATCCTCTTCTTAGTCACCATGTGTACGTTGTAGGCTGGGTAGACAGTTTTCAGTGTCCCCAACATGGCGCTATATTAGGCACAGTAGGTGTCGTTTCCTGCGCAACTCGAGTCTTTCAGTTTTGCATTTTCTATGTAAGTAGTTGACGGAGACATCGCCAACTCGTGTCCTAGTGCATATCCTCAAGCTGTTGTTCTGTTGAGTCTGAAGTTTTCTAACTTTTGCTACTGGACCTGAGTCAAACAAAAAATCTCCACACTCCATACATGGTACCACAGCCTGCTTATGAATGGCAACAGCCCCCTCCATAGTCATGTACTTCCTATTAAATCTAAAATTGTTCAACTTCAAGTACAGCATGTTGTCTAGATGTTCCAGATGCTTGGTAAACTTTAGGTCTCGGTCCAAGATGATACCTAGATATTTGAACTCAAGTACTTCCCCGAGGACTCGCTCATCTAACTCTAGTGGGTAGCCCTGGACTTAGGGGTTTTTAGTCGGGGGGTTAAACCACATTGATTTAGTCTTTGATATGTTTGGAGCCGATTTAGCTTGCACCACCTGCTCACTCGTTCCATATCGTCTTGTAGTAGGTTTCTTACTGCTTCGGGGTGCTTTCCTGTCGCTACCAGCACTAAGTCTTCTGCATATAGGATGGGCATACAATTTTTTATCACGTTTGGTAGGTCATTTATGTAGTACAGAAACAGAAGTGGTCCAAGAACACTGCCTTGCGGCACGCCATACGTTACTGGTAGTGGCGCAGAGCGCACATTGTTTGCTATTGTTGTGCAGCTTCTTGTGTCCAGATAACTGGCTATCAATTTCAGAGCGTTGAAAGACAAACCAAAATGTTTCAATTTCATGAGTAGGCGCCCATGGTGGACCACATCGAACGCCTTGCGTACGTCAAGGAAAGCAGCCATTGCCAGCTCCCCTTTATTTCTTGCCCCATAAAGACAGGTGACGAGTTGCAGTATTGCCATAGCTGTTGATCTGTCAGGGAGGAAGCCAAATTTGCTTCGGTGGATCAGATCATTTTCCTGAGCATAGTTCAACAGCTGCCTGTGTATTACCTTTTCAATAACTTTGCCAATCACAGGAAGAAGTGTGATTGGGCGCCAGTTCAGCACAGAACTCAGGTCGCCACTTTTGGGTAGTGGTATAATTGTCCCAATCTTCAATATATCTGGGAATGTCGACGTGGTGATGCACTTATTAATGAAGGTTGTCCATACTCTTGGATTCCCCAGCATTGTATCCTTTACCACTTGGGAACGCATGTCCTCAAGACCAGACGATTTCGAGACTTCAATATCATCGACTAGGTACTTCAAGGAGTCCTCTGAGATTTCGTCAAATTTCAATAGATACTCATTGTTTAGAGCCTGAGTTTCAATGTCCACTTGGAGTTCATTTATGGCTTGATAGCGACGGTGGTTTCCAGGTTCCTCTGTTAAATGGTTGGCTAAGTTTTCACCCACATTACAGAAAAACTCATTGATGTAAGTAGATGTGTCATTGTGTGCTATACGACCACCAGTATCCTCATCAACCAGGTTCATAGTGTTGTGAAGTCGTCTGCCTTTCCAAAGTTTGTTTAGCTCTGACCAGAACTTTTTAGGATTTTTACGATACACTGTTAGTTTGTTCTTGATTATTTTGGCCATGTTACTGCGCCCTGACTTGTCAATCAGTTGTCTCAGCCTTCGGGCTTCTTTAAGGGCTAGGTTTTCACCCAGTCCTCTGAAGGCACTTGCTAGTTTTAACGATTTGTGTCTGTCCTTAATCAGGCCTCTGATTACGTCATCAAACCAGGGCCGGTCCTCTTCTGGTATATTAAAGTCTCTGATGGGGCATTCCTCATCTAAGTAGGCAGAGATACTTTCTATCAATAAGACTGCTAAGCCATCGGCATCCACTGATTCCAGGGTTTCATCACTGACTTGTCTGGCGATAGCGGCTATCAGATTCTTTTTATTGTAGTTGCGATAGCTGCGACCAGTTACTTTACGTTTTATGTGTTTGTTTCGCGTTTTTTTAATACAGCATAGATGGGTATGTGATCACTTAAATATTCGTTCACATTACCGGACGTCACATGTTTCCCCTTATTAGTGTAAATGTGATCTATAGTAGTTGATCCCTTCTTGTGCAACCGGGTTGATCCTGTTGGCAGGTGCTTTAATTGATTTTTTCTTAAGAAGCGGAGGGCTTTTTTATACTTATGACTGTTTCGATGTTTATAATCGACATTCATATCTCCACAAATCCATATTTCCCTGTCCGACATACCACTTTCTGATATAATGTCACTCAGTTCTTTGTAGAAGGATTTCACATTTCCTCTAGGTGGCCTGTATACGCTTATATAAGGCG
This sequence comes from Harmothoe impar, assembly GCA_947462335.1. NCBI lineage: Eukaryota > Metazoa > Annelida > Polychaeta > Phyllodocida > Polynoidae > Harmothoe > Harmothoe impar. Next base: position 38,724,339 of record OX381710.1, read on the forward strand.
GTGTTTACTAGTTACATCCGAATATCTATTTACATGATAAAGTAATCGGTTTAGTATTTACAGCAAGGATTTCTGGCCTGTGTCCCATGTTAAGCTGACAGCACACAGGTTTTACACATAGGTAGTACAAAAAAGGGGCTGTGGCAGAGTGCTAGATCACCATCTTGTTTGCTATGCCCTGTGTAGTGGCAGTTGAAGGTGCTAATAAAGACGGGTTCTTTACACACTCGTTTTTCACGGCTAATAGCGGCTAACCTTGGAGCACATGCTCCATACATCACTAAAGGTGGTTTCGCACCCGATACAGTATAAAAGGGCAGAGACCAGTGAGGAAGCTAATTTTGATGTGAACACTTAATGTAAAACTACATGATCCCTGGAGTTCATTTTCAGGTATAATAAGGGTTGTAAAGTGACAACTTATGTAAGAACTTCAGTGCAGAATTAGTCGTTAGATACTCAATCCTCAATGAATACATCACAATACGTATTTTGAAACTGTGTGCTGGCATGGCTGAAACGCCTTCATAATTATTAAATAAAACGAAGAAATCTCAGCTTTACAGCCTGAGCTCCTTACCATGGTTAATCAAAATATTGCCTTCGAATGATGTGGAGAAGACGTTTCCCCTAGGGTATAGGGCCAACATCAACTATGAATTGTCATTTCGGGATAAAGGGAGGGAAAGAGTTAATGCTCTTTAAGAATAAATGATGAGTCATCCACTTGATTTCTGTAATGTAAGGGTTGATGCTAGGGTAAAATGATGCTTCATTTGAAAGGGATGGGCGGCCCATTGGCGGATCCAGGGGGAGGGCGACGGGCCTTGCGCCCCCCCCCCCCCCCCCGAAAAGAATCCTGGATCCGCCACTGCTGGGCACTGATATATCAATCATGGATTTTCTCATAAATCTTAGAAGTATCAATTCTATCCAGATTGTCTGACGATGCAAAAGTCCTATACAGAAATGTAATACATGATGCGATGTGATATGCATTTATATGTCTGAATTATCATTACAGACACAAGAGATTTCATAATGTGGACCTAAATATACATATATAAGGCCTGACACATGTACTCTGATTATGGCAATGGGACTGTGTACCCCCTATGATGATTGATCCCCATTATGAACACAGCACATGGGATAATGTCTGCACTGGAGGGTAAAGGGCGACACATTAACCCTAAGGCTAATGTACCCAGCGGTAACATGATGCATTATAAATAAGTATGTCAACTGCCATGACTTCATGTCCCAATACCCTATTTTGTCGTTAACAATGATCATATTGATGGGAGTCAGGTCTCTATATTTTGATCCCAGGGTCGTGTTGTGCCATTGATCCCTGAGGCTTATAGACGAGGGCTGTGTAGTGTTTTGGGGATGTCAGTTCCCAGGATTCATTGTGTTTGTTCATCGGTATCACTGTGTGCAGCTGGTGCAGGAGGGTTCAGGGTTAAAGGGGAGGGGAGTTACAGTTGGAGGAGGGTTCAGGGTTAAAGGGAAGGGGAGTTATGGTTGCATGGGGTGGGAATCCACTGTGTGGGGGTAAGCTGGTAAGGAGATCAATCTCTGTTACCACCTAGGTGTGTGTGTGCGCATAGATATGGAAAAGCTGAAGGGAAAACACAGCAGATTAGGGCGGGGGGTGCAACCTAATGGTAGGAATTGGATTGGAGAGCTCAGATATGTTCCAAAATGTATTTTCTCAGTGGGCTACTAGTTGTATATATACATCATACATCATATATGATGTCATGGGTGTGGGTGGGTGGCCTCCTGTACGTAGGGCGTGTTAACTGACTAATAATCCTGTGTGCTGAAGATGACAAGGCATCAACAGCACCAGGATTGGGTAGATCAGCAGGGTGTCAACAACAGAAGGGCAGTTGGGTCGGGTAGATGATTCACAGGAGGAGATTGATTGATGTGATACGCATCCTACCTCCAGTGAGAAGCATTTGTCAACATCAGATTCTGTCCAATGATGCCAGCTTGTAGCAATGGCCTCATCAGCTGGCATTAAATCATCCCATGGTCCAAGCCGACCTGGGAATTCTAAAAAATGAATATAGGATTTGAAAGTCAAGGTATGAATCAGCTGAATGAATGAATATGATTTTTAACTTATTTATTGCACTTTCCTGGTATATCGACTGCTTTTCTACATGTAGCTTGAATCACACACTCTATTATAAGGACACAAAAGTAAACATTGGACAGTGTTGGAGGCAACTAGGAATTCAAATGATTCGTACAGTAAATTATGCATGGAACCTTTAATTGTGGGCTCATTTGTCGTTGATTGTGGAGGCGGATGCCAATATTGAACAATTAGCCTTTTAACTGACACAAAAAGAGGAGGAAAATCGTTTAAAAACAAGGAGCAAATGAAATATAAATTGGTCGCTTGGGTGTTTTCTCACATTCAGCCAAGCTTGCATCCTTTTGAAATGCATAAAGTATAACTACCAGTACAGGCGCTGGGTTTTCTAATGGATGCTGGTATCTCATATAATTATGCCGGGATTGATAGAAATAAATGCACCATCCTGTAACTTCCCATGCATGCTACAGATGTTGTTTGGGGCTCTATTTAGATGGCTAATGGTGGGGGTATAGATGGGGGGCCTGTCGCATGTCAATTTTAAGAAATGGCCATGTGACATGTCTATGTCACTTAATAATGCACATGTCCCATGTCGATTTTAAGAAATGGCCATGTTGCTTGTCACTAACTTTTCCGCCTTCTGTCACATGTCACTAGGCCTCATGTCGTATGTCGATTTTAAGAATAGGCCATTTCGCCGTGTCGAATTTAGGGATCTACCCCCATAATGATTCTACTCTGCCTGATGATGAGGATCGTAGGGTTGAATTCTGAGGGTCTGGTGCAGTCCTAGATTCCAACACTGAATTGTACCTAACTACAGTCTATAATGGCTGCAGATTGCCAGCTCGACATGAGAGCTCGCTGTGATGGTCAGATAAGTGCATAGGTCAGGAGGGTGGGGCAATGGTTACAATGCATATAGGGGGGTCATCAGTGACCTCTATACTGTACAACTGTTTCAGATAGTATCAGTACAATGTATACTGATCAGTCTTATACATGACAGTGTCCAAGGCTGTAGCTATCAATGTCGCTAGTTACAGTGTCCTAATAGATAGCGTAAAAGCTCCAATCTGCAGTATCTATATTGTATTGGCCTGTATAACTGTCCGTTTGCTGATTAAGCTCAATACATTCCGGTGCTTAGTTGCAACTGATTCTACTTATGATTCTAATGTTCGATAGCAGCTATTAGATCAGTATAAATCTATTCACATAGTCACTGGCTACTACTACTCCCATCCCATCTTGCTGTTCCCGTCACATGTTAGCTGCTGTTGGCGATGTGTGACTATAATTATTTAGGTATAATATTATAATGGATATTTAAATATTTAGGTAAATCGTGATAGGACAATGCTAAATATACAGCTTCTGTAGGCTCCCCACACCATCCATAACACCATAGAAAGAGTGAGGCGAACCTATTCCAATCTCTACCCAACTATATCTCACAGTAACTAACTTGGTTTTAATAGGGGTTAAAACAATATGGCTTTAAAATGCCAGGAGGGTGCAATGGTTTAGAGTGTTCTTCAAGGACATCAATCCGCCTCCTAGTTCCCAGGCTCTGGATATCCTCATCCCCCCTACACAAATTACATATTGGGTATGTGTTTTATATGGTAGAAATGAGAATGCACAGCCAGCTTCCCAAACAGTTGGAATTGTCTATGACGTTTTGCCATGGACTTTAACATTAAAGAGGCAATACAATCCCCTCAAGTAAACAGATTATTTTTTGTCTGGAAGATTGCTTCATTATTTCTACAAGGTATCTATGTTGTCCTAGTAATCGGAACTGGAGGCAATTTGTATTACAATACTTTTGTTGAAATCAGGTTTTATGGCTTTGATTGTAATCCAAACTTACATTTTGTCGTCAAATTTGAAAGGTCTATTTCAACACCAGCTAACCTTTAACGGAAAAGAATTCCGCCAACACCAAACTCTCAATTTCCTGTTTTCAACCTTTATGTGGCAAAGGCATCAGTGCATCTTACACCCCCATAGAGATGGAACGTCCACTGGTGCCAACGGGATCCTTTTGAGACTTCCCACCGGCCGCAGGGCACCAGCGCACTCATTGTTCCCGGGGGCTGCGAGATTTGGTGAGAGTCGGTGAACAAAATGGCTGCTGAAGGAGCGTGGAGACTGCCATTACAACGCCTGAATAAAAGGACGGCCGTAAAACTGGTTACCTTGGTTGCTCTGCTCGCCACCCTTGCAGGAAATTGGGCGAATCAATCGAATAAGGATCGCAGAGTGACTGGGGAAATGAGGATCTACCCTTACTAATGAGGACGTGATGGAAAGGGGGGCTCTTCCCAAATCTGGCTCGTCAGCGGTAAGGGGATTTACAGAATGAAAAAGTGATTTTCTGATGGGAAAATAGGTGTGCTAGAGCCGCAATAACTCGAGGAACTAACATCCCAGGTAAAATACCTCTTTTTCAATAATTGCAATAGCATTGTGTAGGTAGGTGAAGCACTGGAGTAACATAGGTTATCATAGAAAGACACATTATGAATTGAAATCACCATTGGGTGCATAATATCACATATCATAATGTACCATGCCTATTAATTCTAGGCTTTAATATTTGTGCTGCTAATACAATATTTTAGTACACTCATCTCTTGACAGGTTTTCCAGTACATGCTTGAAATGGGAAACAGGTTCAAATCTATCACCTCAGTAAGGATAATATATGAATACCATCTGGTTGGTCAGTGCGTGATGATCTCGCTTTAGACATCGGTGAGGCTTGGCTCCAGAATGGGTGGGAGATAATGAGCAGGCAAATCCAGATGCTCCCAAATCTGGTGTGTTTATAAATAGGCTCCTCACCCCCTAAATGCTACTCAATTGCTTCCAAGCAGGTAATGTCTCTGTATAGGGCACCTGGCCGTTGATAGTAGCACCACCTGTGCTAAGTTGAGAACCTTCAGTACAGGCCCTTGGCCACTAGGTAGTGCAGCTAACCGGGGGTTATGACATCACAGGGCAGGCCACTATTGCTTCTGTCTGAAGTGGTCCCCACACAGAAAAAATCCTGAGTCGGCAAACCTGGCACTGCCTTGTCAATTTGACAAGGAGAGGGGCTGGCAAGCAAAACTCTTCAGTAAGAAGACCCATCTAGAGCTACCTGGCATATGCTAGCCCTAAACTTGTCTAGAAGTGATTCACCATTCTCCCTGCAGGTGGCCATTACCTAGCATAAATATGTACCCTTGGGAACAAATTGATTAATTCCTATGTTGATATAATACTGAGTATTACAATACATATATGTTAATATGGAGGATTATGTGAAGTATCTAGGGAAAAAGTAAGATGATGTAAAGAATGCATACTTTTGACAACATTAAAAAAATAGAGCACATGTGTAGAAGGAAGACACCGCTTTTGTGTCTTTCACCAGGGCACAAGTAGGTGCATGCACCTTATAATGGCATTATACACATACAAGCCTACAGTCCATTGCTAGAGAGTAGCCTATTCTCAGTAAAAACTTGGTGATGCATTACGTGAATCCTTGGTGACACTAGTGTATTAAATATCACTTCTATATGTGGTTATGTATTTAAAAAAATTGATAAAATAATCTTGTCATCTGGAACCAGACCAAACTCATACATTTGAAACCCAAGACCTACCACAATTATGCAATGATGAACCCCAGCTGTGGCTAATCTAGGCTTGCATCAACTATCTTAGTTTGACAACATTGACAAGTCTAGGTTCGTCTTGTGGGATGGTAACCTGGCAGGTTGTCAATTTGACGAGTTGAAGCTAGTTGATTCTATGCTGTTCACTTAGAAGACCCTAGGGTCGTCCTGTAAGACCACCTTACAGACTCCAGAGCTGTCCAGAGTTTTTCAGTGCAGGACTTAGCCCTTCTAAGAGTAGGCCTAGTTGCTGAGGGCCAATGCTATTCACATGTCTTCAGGGTAACACAGACTGAAACAATCACTATCCTGACTCAGGCCCCATCTAGAGGGAACCAAAGGAAGCACCGGGGGTTGAACATGGCCGCGCCCATGGCCTAGCCCCTAGGAGCCCCATAATGTGTACACATGGGTCCGGCTGGTAAGCGTAATCCTTCAACAAATTATCCCTAGTACAGGCCCAGTTCTCAGCAAGAATCTCCCTACCAAGGGTCTAGTTTTCAACAAAGAATGATCTCTTTTAGCAAATTAACAGATTAGATGTTTCACCAATATGCCCCCTTTTTCTAAAAGGATTCCGTCTATTGCCTGCTCACAGTCACGTTCTTTGGCCTTCTCTGAGCTGGACAAATGAGTGGCCTATCTTACAGTTAGTGTAAAGGGTGACATCCCAGTGAACAAAAACGTTATACAACGTTATATAACGTTTCTTTATGACTCTCTATCATGTCAAACGTTATGTAAAGTTAAAAACGTTATTTTGACGTAAAAACGTCTCTTTGTTGGCTGGGGTGACCTTGGCTGTTAATTAACATTGATACTAGAAAGAAAAAGAATTAATGGCTGACTGGAATATATTTTACTTGGCAGGGAGGCCTTGCTCCAACTAGGGTCAGTTATGGGGACACCCCCTCCCAGCTGGTAGGATTTGATACTTGATGTATGGCAGGAGTGGGTGTGATACATATCGCTGGATTGTGCTAATTTACAACTCTCAGAACCTGTACACTCCATGGCCACACGTATGCAGCTGGGATATTATGCTCTAGGCATTATAGATTTTACCGGACAAAAACAGGATTTATGTCATCAAGGAATTAGTCAGGGTCTATGATGTCATGTCCAAAGAACGACCATGCTGATTGGAAGCATATGCATATATACAGCTAGATCTCTACATGAAAACTGAGTAGCTCATGCCTGCTAGACTAGTAAGCACACACAAGGGTGGTGTTGAGCCAGTGATCACGGAGCACTTCACCACAAGCAAATTTAATTTGAAACCGTGTACGTTGAGGGGCGAGCGGCTCCGAGCATCTCTACCCTGGTCTGAGCTGCTCCCAGCCCAGTCAGGATATTAGATAGGCTAACTACTTCTCCCCACCGGATATTGGCCATTTTCTGCACAACTCTCCAGCATGGGCCGCTCCTGCACGAGCCACAGTAAGTCAGCCCTAGATGGGCGCCGCCATATTGGAAGTGTTGGTCACGTGCAGCGCCATATCTCGCGAGAAGTGACGAGATCGATGGCATGTTATTGGCTCTCCGGACCACATAGGTGTCTAGTTACTAGACACTGTAAATAAACAGGCATGGCCACCGCTCAGTCCCACTGCCCCCACATTCCATAGCCAACCCATCTCCCTACTGGCTTCAGCTCACTATTGTCACACACACAAAAAACACCACCCCTCTTAACCACCGACACCATATTCATAGATCATACATAGAAGTTGGAGCAAAACTTCCAGCCGACCCATCCTCATTTGCTCTCACTCGGGCAGGCCCGTAAACGACCGGAAAGTGCCGAAGGGCCAAGTCATTTCCAGAGGAGTGCAGACGTTAAGAAGCCGCCATTTGGTGGCCGGCCAAGCCATAAAAAGACACCTTTCTTAGGAGAGGCGTACTTAATTCCTTATTTTAAGCTGTTTCTTTATGTGAATGGTGGAGATACTGTCGCCAATGGTGTCGAGGTTACATTTAAGAGTGGGAAGGGCACGGCCGCCATGGATTACCAACTTTACAGCTAAGTGTAGGATGAAAGCCATTACCTGCAGATGATAATGTGTTTGTCTATATTATAGATCATTTCCTCTGAGGGTCTAAGGGCAGATTCATCAAATTGCAATGAGCCTTGAGTGTATATGTATTAACTCCTTTTTTTAGTATCATGAATTCCTCCTTTACTGGGTCTTAAACAATGTACAATTTAAAGCGTGATGGAAAATCTCTTGCAAAATGGCCATCTATAGGTAAAAGCGCTCTGCTCTATCACTCGATCACTAAATTAAATATACACTCTTTAGTAGGATTAGCTTTGGATAAACTCCAAACAGCTGACATTATCTTCCACACCACCTATTGTCTCACAGTATTAGGTGTAAAACTAACCCTTTTGATTCCATCCTACTTTTCAAGCCTGTTTACAAGCCAGTCATTTCTCTGAGGAAATCAGCCTTGACTGAAATAGACACTACACAACTTCCAGACAAAGGCAGACGACTTTTAAAGACACCTCAAATGGCGCAATGCATCACGGGTTTCTAGTACACCTCCGCTACTTCCGCCCACCACTCCCAGAACACACCTCTGCTGGTATCTTCTTCCGCTCTGAGATTTACCCCCACCAGAGGACGCTCTCGGCCTACGTCCGGGTCAGCAGTGCTTTCCGCCATTTCGCCCCCTGGCATACAGAACGTGGAACAGACCTGTGGGTCTGCTTACCATGCCAAGAGCCGCAATTATCGCCCACTTGAATGAGTCGACCAGAGCCAAGACGATCAGATTACCTGCCCTCTGCCGGCATTTGCTCGAACTTATTGGATCCCCCACCACCAGATGGCTCTAGCACAGATTCCACTGCGCCTGCGCCCTTAATGCGCCCTGAATGTGGTCACCACAGATTTGGATTGAGCGGAGGTATGGGGTATAGGTAAATTGTGTTATTAAGTTCAACGACTGTTTAACAAGGCCATATCATTTTGGGGCAATCTGATTTAGAAGGGTTGATCCATATGACTTCTTGGCTACCGATTCTGAGACATGCATTATAATGATCTCCCTGGCAATACAATATTATTTTCGGTTTCGACCCCCCCCCCTCCAGGGAGCTAAGCTCCATTATATGTAGCGTTTTGAAACATCTGAAATAGAAAGGCTTATACAAGAATAGGATACAGCAGCCACTTTTCCTCTCACGGCACCTTTAAATTGAATGACCTTCACACTGCTTCAGGTCTTCTTACAACAATCTGTATTGAAGGTAATATTCAGATTAGGTAACGTTGATTGAAATTTAGCTGCCTCTCCTGAATATCGAACTTGAATACCGCATACCGCTATTTCATGGTGAATACGGACTGACAAGGTTAAAGCAATGGGAGGGCCGTTCCCCAGTGCAGTGTGCAATAACCCTAGGTCGTATTGCACGATGTGGTTGTATTGCACGTTCCCAAGGGTCGTGGGGAGTTGCTATGGGGTCGCTATGGGGTCGCCATGGGGTCGCCATGGGGTCGCTACGCTGCCGAGGGTCACGTGACCTGGGCGAAATTCAAAATGGCGGCCGACGGAAGTAAACAAATGCCGCGGAAGTAAACAGATGCCGTGGAAGTAATCAAACATTGACTGCATGTATGTTTTAGATTAATATACCCTGAAATAAACACAGAGCGTCACTCAAAAGTCACCTCGTCAGTAGTTATGTCATTCATGGTGCTTGGGCCGTATTGCACTAGGCCTACGGCAAGCATGCAATACGGCCCAAGCACCACTCGTGACATAACCACTGACTCGGTCACTTTAGCGTGCAGCTCTGTCTATTTATGATTGTTAGATCTAATATTTGAAAGTTGACCATTTGAGTGGTTAACTCAAGGTAACCCTGGGTCTTTAACATGTAGATGTCTTTCAAAACGCTTGTCGATTCTGTCAAGTTAAGCACGTTGTAAAGTAGGGAACAAGTGGGGTAGCAGAAAAAAAGCTGTGGTCAGCGTGGTACCCCCCCCCCCCCTTGACCAAAATAGAAGGGAATGTTTTGCTTCATCAGGTAAAAGAAGGTGAAGAGTAAATGTCACCTAATAAGTTGTTGCATTTTCTGTGTGCAGTGCCTCTATAAGACTGTGCACCTTGCCGACACCTACCAGGGTAATTACAATTACCCGATACAAGATGGCTGATGGCCGGTATGATAGAAATGATTACACTAAATTCAATGAGGTTTGTAGGTTATAAAGTTGTGTACTTGTAGTATTATCATACCTGACTATATAGACCAACAATAAGATGATGGGTAAACAGTGGTCTTAGAGTCGAAATTACCAAGGTAATTGGATGGTCTACGATATACAAATAGGCCTACTAGGATAATTAAACAGCAACAATTACCCTGTAGCAAGATTTTTTTTGGCCGATTTCTTTGTGATATCATACCATGCGTACCTAAACTACGATAAAATATAATTATTATACTGATGTGTAGAAACTAATTATTTATTACAGAAAGATAAGGAGACTACATACTATTTCATTCATTACGTGGGTCGAGAAAATCAACTGTGATATGATGCCGGAAATGATATAAAAAGAATTGATTTATGTTATATATTACTAATGTATGTCATTACCTTTCTTACAGGCACACAACCACAAAGGATAAACGGTAAGACACGGATTTTACTCCTTTCTATTTATGTATGGAGCAGGGATATGGTAAAATGGTTTATATTGTAATAGTACGCACTTCTCACTGACAAAGCAACAGTTTTAATCTATTTTCCAAGTGGAAGAATGTATTCGACATTCAGTATAGCCATTTCAAGGTCCACCATTCCAAATGCTATAGGTTTGTGCAGATGATAACGCTCACAAATAAAGACGCTCACAAGAGGAAATAGAGAAGTAACTGAAAATATTGTGCATTGACATGAGTTAGTTTGCTTTAAGACTACGGAAATCCATACAAGCAATAGGCAAACCACACTCACCGACGTATTAGTACCGCTACTTGGCCAGCTGGCAATATCTTTAAAATGATCCCCAAAGTATTAATGGTTTATTTATTGTAAACTGTAATGATCGATTAATTAGCCCATAAGGGTCTCAAACCTCTCCAGATAATAGATAGGCCTCGTTGCACTAAAACTATAACCAGTTTTATAAAGTATAATTATGTATAGGCTGCCTCATCTGCTTTTGTGAGGTATCACATTATTTATGATAGTGTTCAGCAATAAAGAATACAAAGCTAGAAAAATGTCAATCGATGAGAACATCGCGATACCAATCGATCGACGTGAACCAGTGTCAGCCGATGTCATGCTAGAATATGCGAGATAACCATGCTTTATTTATTGACTAGACCCTGCTTCTGACGGTTAGTGAGGTGGTTAGAATTTAAGAAATTGGCCAATCGCTTCCACACTATTCTAATTATTTCCATTGCTTTTAACCCATGTGTTCATGACCCACTGTGGTGATGGTGCAAGGACAATAATATCATAATAGTTTCCCTATGTCATTATTTGTAAAAATATTTTTATGATACACATTATGAGATTGCTCTCTTAATGACAAAACGTATACACTATGAGAGTGCGCCCCCCCCCCCACCAAGGAGGCTCATTGTAGTAGATTATGACTCAGTTATTAGTAGAACAAGAAACCTGCAGTCCCTCTCAGTGTACCTCATTTGTTAATTACAACTGCCACCTAGTGCACTAATGACAAACTAGTGGTAGAGATTACCACATGGAATCCCTAGGGTAACACATATTTGAAGCCCTAACCAACGTTGCTAAGGAGAAAATGGCCATGGAATTGTGTTACTTTTTTTCTTTTGCTCTTTCACGTTTTACACTCATAGACATGGCTTGCACGATGTCTCATAGCTTTTACCATAAAGGGCTCTTCTACCAAACAGAAAACACACGGCGCAATTTGTTGTTTAGCATCCTTTAGCGTAGTGATGTAATTACCTCCCAGAACTAATTCTTTACATTAAAAGAACTAATTCAATTATTCTTTTATTCTTTTAAAAGGTCCTTGTTTCTCAAAAGTATATGTAAAATATGCCATTTCTCTCTCTATGACTAGTATTATGAGTAGTACCCCTCCTATTCACATACCGTTGTCAACACCTCCAAAACGGGTTAACAGTATCACACATCACCCAGGTGGTGGGCGCTTAGACACTGGAGGAAAGCAATGGAGGGAAGCTGTAGCAGCAGCTGTGTAGGTATGCAGCTGGCTAGGGGCACCCCTCCCCTCACTGAGGCCTATACATGTATTCATGAGGCTGCTAAAAGGCTGCTGAGCACCTCACAGGTTTGGACTGAGCAGCTCACTACCATGCGTCACTAATTGGTTGATGAATGAGTGTGCTTATGTTGTATACTGCTATGTAATTGTGTTCTACCTCCTGGGGCAGGTAGAATAGGAGACGAGAGGTTCCATGATATATAATATAGAAACACCTGTTGAGCTACTTTACTATGGGAATGGCAGAGAAGAGTTTTGTATATACACAAACTACCTATTGAGGAGGAGGGTAATCGAAATGGAACTGTTCTTGAATGGGACAGTTCACTGTCCTAACATAAATATTGTCATCTTTGATATATGAACCTCCCTCCAACCCCATCTCATATCCAACTAGTGAATCATCACTGCTGGGATATTTCTGAGACTGCCCCTACATCCCTTTTTCTTTTTGCTAGGTAACCCTCTCTGCCTTGACATGTGACCTCAATTAGGGTCTGCTTCCCTATCCTATAATGACCTTTTGAGGGGTAGGAATGAAGACACACACAACAAGCTATAGTCTTACTGGTGGGATGTCATATTTTTTCTATCCTAATCCCATTTGCATTCTGCTGAACCAAGAGAGCCACCACCACCCTTCCGCTCATGTCTACTGGAATTGTTTTGGTAAAATGCCCACATAATGTTGTTTGGGAATACAAAATCCTTTTGTACAAACGTGCAGTTCAAAACCGGAATAAGTCATACAATAATTTTACATTTAGTGAGAGGGGGGGCTCTATTAAGGTTTTAGTATCCATACAAATTGTGGGTGAAAGATCAGTACTATATTCAAATTTTATGGTTCAATAGCTGAGATTTATTGGTACAGTTGAATCATTTAATCAGTGTCCTCAATGTCATCTCAGACAGCAGCATTATGGTCGATTTACGGGCCCAGGATCAGAGGCAAACCGGCGATTATCTTACTTAGAAGTCCCTCCTTTGTCTGGGCTAACCTAGACCCAATGTTATCAGCGGAACCACATAGCAAAAGATACTAAGCCTTGGCATGCCCCACTGAGGGGTGAGATAAGGACCCGAGGACAGGTCACATGATCGACCACAAGATACGGCACCAGCAGTCATGTCAGTGGGTCCATAATGTAAGGTTATAACATTGCCCAAAACCTCATGTATGTCGGCCTAATTCTCATGATATTGACTACACATATAGTATGCATTTTGGATACAGCCTCCCCTTTAATTCAGTGAAATCCAGGGCAAATAATACGGCCATGATCACAATTGCAATTACTAGAAAGTCATAAAAGAATGCATTGCGAAGAGTCTGTCATTATTATTAGAGCAAAAATACAAAACCTAATGGGATCACGATCTGCTCAATACTCCCTTAGGACCTGCTCCCAAAAAGGTATCAGTAAAACACTGTTGCGTCCCACATTCTGGACGTTTTAATCTGTGGCCCTTATGTAAAAAGAGACAAAATTTAACCTTTGATTCGGCAGCACAACATGAATTCACATTGGGAGTACTCAATGGTCCACTGCGCCAACATGGTCCTTTTATGCACTTGACCAATAACGATAAGTGGGTCATAGGATTAAAAGAAACACTTTTAATGCCCCTTTTTTAACGATATGGGTTGTGGCAGGGATTATACTCTCCCTGGTTGTGGTAAAACGGTATGAAATTATAAATAAGTTCATCATTTTATATGCCTTGCATTAAATTAAAGGGTACTACCTATATACTGTAGTAGCAATCAGGTTTTGAAACGACTCAAAGGTTTCTGGGGTATGCATCATACATGTTGGGGAAGAGGTTTCTATAATCTATTAATCACGAGCGTTTGTAAATGAAGGCATACTTATCATAGGATGATTATAATTGACTAGATCACACCATAATAGCCATGAACAGCTTGGAAATTGAGTTCATTCCTAAAGTAAAGTTAAATTGGTCTTTTCTTCCCCAAGCAGCTCCCTAGTTCCTTGCCAACAAACACGTATGCGGCCCTACGACAAGAGAGACAAGCAGAAGGGACCCCACAACTTTTTCAAGCTGTATGTATTGATATAAAATGACCCTAAATTTGCATAATTATTCTTTGATCCCATACAGCACACCACACACCAAAATCCAGCAATCTACACATAGAGGCCATTGCAACATTATAATTTCCATTAAGGTTTTAGTTGATTTCTGTTCAAGATCCAGTCCCTTAATTACGATACCACATGAGACCACATAATTATGAATTTAGCTTGGGGTTTGAAAAACATTGCGCAACTGTACATAAACGTAGTCTACACATTAAAAACCACATGTATCGGTAACATATGTCGAATTTCATACAATGAAAACCAATGGGCAATACAAGATCGTCAGTAGTGATTGACATTACCAAAATCTATTCATAAGTCACTGTGACGCCCCAAGGCTGTCACAATACTCCACAAAGTAGTGGCTAGACATCTAACACTAACGGGAGCACTTAATACATTGATTTGATGACTCAGTTGTCACTATATGACAAGCAGGGTCGGCACAGTGATTGTAGATTTTGGTATTGCCGATTTGACGAACTAAAAGGTTTTCAGTGTAGGTAGCTTTTACACAAGGCAGAAATGAGCACTTCCATGTGTGAACCTTATGGCACCTATGTTGTAAATCCCTCGTGATATTGCACACATTATTGACAGGACCTACCCCCAACACACCAACTTGTCATTCTGATGCAGTCAATGAGGGTTTTATGGGACCCATACATACATCATCACAGACCCTTAAGGTCATATTGTTAATTCAACAGGAACCCAAAGATGATTTATACAGTCCATAATTGTGTCATCAGCAGCCCATTGAACACCATGCATAACGACGACTGGGCGATAATAGCGGAAATTTGACTGTGCTGGTGATGTATCCTTGTAATTACTTATTCACAGCACCAGATGAAAAAAGAATTTCTTCCGTATTTTTTAACACAGAATACATGCTAATCCCACACTGGATCTAGTGCTCTGTACCTGAAGCATCAAACTTGTGATAGCAATGCGTCGTCCTTGTGTGTACATATCACGATTTCCATATCATTACTCTAATCATGACTGCAATGGGGAATAATTCGAGATGTTTTTAGTTACATTAACCATCAACACTATACTTAAAGTTGCAATATTGTTTTACAAGTTTTAAAGTAAACTTAAAGGGTTTTCACAAGTTGCTACGGTGTCTTATCATAATGGTGGTTGGGGGGCTATCTATGACCTGTAAGAGCTCAGAAAGGGGGTACCATAGGGTTAATACATTACAGTGTCAATATGGGGAATTGAACAGTTCACCCTAAAGGTAGCCCACATCTATAGCAATTAGAAAAAAACATGAGGTAGATTATAGGGGAGGTAAGGGGACTGATTGGACTAGGCAGGACAGCAAGGGGTGCATCATTTTAGTGAATATCGTGGTTCATTTTAAAAAGGTGGACATTTTAGCCCTAATTACAGGGAGTACTTACTCTAATTTGCGGAAAAGACAGATATGAATGAATGCTTTATATCACACGTAGGCCATCTGTAGTGGGTACCTGGTTTTGCTTTCACCCATGCAAATAACCACATCAGTATACATAATGTGAACAGTACCTTCTTAGCTGATGAAATGTGGCATCTATAGTGTGATGAACAGGTCACTCCTATTGCTGCGCTGCCACTCTGTGTGATTATGTTATGGAATAGGGTATTTTTCTCTGATATACTTTGTCCATCAGAAGCCCAATAAGACATTAATTAGAGTGATTTGACGTACTGTTGTGTACACTCCGACTCGGAGTAATATGCTAACAAATTGGTAATTTGCCAGAGGCTTATACTATATGTCACAGATTAATACATTGTTATTTTACCTATTCTCTTAGCCTAGACATATTAACGCAGATTTTCGTACTTCTTGCTAAGAAAAGCTTTTGATGATTATTTTGGGGGGTAGGATTGTTAGAATCGGGAAAGGAGAAGCTGCCAAAGGTTCTATGATAATTCAGTAGGGTAATATCATATTGTTGCATGGGTGGTACCACCTAGTGTCTGTATATGACGCAAAATCCCTGTAATGGTACGTTTTCCCCTGTTGCGTCACATAGCAGATCAGTATACGTGCTTTTATAATTCAAACATATGAGGGCATCATTGAAACCAGATCTATAAATGGCTGAAATGCCACATGATCAATATTGACTTTAAGTTATCCGGAAAAATCTTCATCTCCTAATGGTATTCTAACATTGCACCAACATCCTAAAATACTGCTAATAATAGTCAACGTTGAAACAATGTATTTTAGCAAACGTTGCCCAGATAACTAAAAGTGAACAATATTCAAAGTTCAATAAAAGTTTTTTGTTACACCTGTTAATATGTCTGGCCTCTCAAGTCATCTTTGATTCCGTGCATATTGATAGGCTAAGCCAGCTAGCTTACAAACCAATTCAATGTTCCAACTCCCTGTAAAGAACTGTAAGGTTGATCATTTCCCACCAGTACCAACGTGAATATAAGATACAAATACAAGATGAATGGTTCGATGACAAAGTGTCTCATGCCTATGGCGCATTGTACTGTATACTATTGTTCATATTTTGAACAAATTCTCATATCGTTAGGTCATATCGTTAGGTCATATACATTTTAGAGTCTGACTCTAAAAGGTAGGACAAAATCGAGGAGCTTTCTTTGACATGCAAATACAGAAAGTTGTAAGGTTAATTTACCGCGTAGTTCTAATCAAGCAAGGCACACCTTCCCCATGTCTGTGTTAGCTGATAAACTTAAGTGTTTTTAATCTTTACACCACAATTAAGGCCTATAGCACGTGGGCTACGAACCATTACATTGACCTATAGATCAAGACCAATGAATGCCAAGGTCTTTGAACTTCTCATTTACAAGAAGATGTATTGCTCAAAAGAATGCTTAGTAGGTTCTAATCGAATCTTGTTCTGTTACCATCATGGGTAGCCGTAGAGGCGATGCATAGTTGCAAAATGATATAGATCTTTATTGGCAATATTGTATTGTATTATTGTATTGTTTCAATGCCTTCAGTGCAGTTTTGAATGATAATACTGTTTGGCAATAATTCGCTTCTCTATAGAGTTATACAGGATGAGTTGTTCCCATTATAGGTATATGATTGTCGACTTACTTATTTTGGCTGATAAACCCTTAATTTTTATCAGTGCAGGGGTAGGATCAAGTCAAGATAAGATGATGGCTATTTATTCTGTATTAAATACCAATATAATTATGGGTCTTTAAATGCTTTTAATGCATTTATATGATGCTCCAGGAAAGGTGGGAAGATTATGCCAAATGATGAGGGGACCAAATTTCCAGGGGCTCCCTGGCGGGGGGCAAACTGCAAGATGCCTAAATCTAAGGGACCAAATTCTCACATCCGTGTATTTGATTATCCAGACCACCTGCTGATATGACGGGTGAAGAGCAGAATTCTGTAACCCTGTATAAACGTTGATAAACAGCTGATAGTGATGGTTTTCAAGTTTATGGTTTTAACTATTTTTCATGGTTAAACAGCAATAACCATTTGTAATTTACAATATTTCCCCCCTGTAGGTATACTGTAGACAATGGCTGCTGTATAATATCTATTAGTAATGGGGAATCTGTAGTCACACTGTCTGGTTGAAGGGATGGAGTAGCAGAAGCAGGCGTATGACTAGACAAGAATAAAACATAAACATCTATTCTGTCATTTTCACCAATGATATCGGACTAACACAACGGCTGCATTTCTATTATGCATCACTATTCTTTCCCTAACGGATATTTATACCAACAGAAAGTGTTACAGTTGCTGAAATGCAAATGACGTGGCTTGTACATATTCATCCGTGAGATAGACAATCAGGTCTCCAGTATCCCTTGAATAGTACAACATGTTTTACTCATGGCACCTCAGACATAAATCGATCAGGGAACAAAGGGGAAACAGCAATATATATATATACTTTTAAAACATGTAAAACCATTTTACTTCGTTCAGCTGTCTCGATATAACAATGCAAATAAAATACTGGTTTCAGTTCTATTTCCATATCTAGAGTAACTCATACAGACTATCAATAGATTGTGAGAATCACACTATTGATAAAATGGGATCAGCAAGACTTTCTATTCTATCGTACTTCCCTGCTCTACTTCACATCTATGTATCTAGATTAGATTCTCTCCATTGTTTACCTTTCTATTTCCAGCCAACTCTACATACATGTATACTTTTATTCAATAATAATTCTAAACGCCTAATACCCCTAATATGAGCTTAGTAACCCCTCTGAGTGGAATTGTGGATTTCTAAATGTGTTGGTGATAAACCTATGTTGATTTTCTGTTATATAGATATGACGAAAAGCCACAAAAAACTGCCCCCTATAGAGTGGCCGAAAGACATAGGTGAGTCCCGCGCAGTAGATAGGGCCATCCCTCTAAATATAGTCCACAGCCTCTGTTCAACCAGCTTTCTCAATGCTAATCCCTCGTTATCTATGCGCAAGACCTACCGCGATCTATCCTGCTGTTGTAGACTCTAGAATCGTTTAAAAAAAAAGCATGACATCTTAACATCCATAAAGCCATTGTAAATATTTACCCCATTGAAAAACTAAATAGCATAGCTAAACCTCAGCCTACTACGTGTACATGTATCATCATTTTCCGTTATCATTTCGAAAAGGGTAGTTCATTGATATACTAAAATATGCTGTTTCCCCTTGTCCTGTAGTATTTATGGTGTTGTAATATAGCTTTATGTTGTAAATTGTGTTGGTAGGGATGTATAATAATATAATAATATAATAATTTGACATTATATATATATATATATATATATATATATATATATATATATATATATATATATATATATATATATTGTTGGGAATCAACATGATAATGTAAGAAACAATATAAAATGCAGCTTCTGCCCCAATGTGCAAAGCGTTACTCTAAACATAATAACTAGGTATATGTTATTTTTTCGGTATTATCAATTCTAGTTATGTAGTATGCCATCATAATAAGGTATGAGAAAGATTGCTAAAGTAATTTAACATTTATTATTAATTCACATAGACTTAAATATGTAGGAAAAAAGGAGATAACACTCTTCTGGAGTCGTGCTATGCAAGGCGTTATAGCCATTTTTCTCTTCTTTTGCCACCGCCATTTTAATCAAATACCCTGAGGGGCATGCATGTAGTCATAAAATAGCACTCTAGCAGCGCTGGGTGTAGCTGAGACTGGAATCCCATAATTGTACAGTAGATCGTCATCATTACAATATGTGAGTAGCCACTGGAATCACATACTGCATAGTATTTCCCGACAGCGTCAGTTGAGTGTTACAGAGAATAGATGCCCCGCATGGGGGCATACGGATCATCTACAACATGTAAAGTTAATCAAGTTCCCATTAAACATCATTGTCCAATGTACAGACATTTGGACAAAAGGTCAACAATAACGCGATTGAAAGTTCCTGTGATTATATCAAACATAAAGGACTGACTAGAATATACTACTTGGAGTGAGTCCTTAATTTGAATGCATTACACATAAATGTAATGGCCAACATTGTTACATGTTAGCCATTACATTAATGCATTCAAATTGTTACCCCCATGTAACAGGTATTCTGTAGATTGATGTATATCAGCTATTACTGTGATTAACTGACATCCGTATAGCTATATATGACTGACTTTCTCTACGGGCAGGACCCAGGGTTACTATTGTTTAGAAGGTCATAACTAAGCTGTGATTTCTTTTCTTTTGTACCACAGACATGTGACGGCATCAATAGAATGCAACCTAGGCAGGCATCAATCACATTGAAGTACCATGAAAGTCAGCTTTATGCTTCTGTCTAGGGCTGCTAAATGCCAGTGGAATGCATTCGTATTGCCCACAAAGACCACAAAAGGACAATAACAACAACAACACACACACAAACACACACAGAAACCCACCAAATATCGCGCTAACAAGGGTAAGGGTTTTCAAATGCCGAGCCGCCCACCAAATC
Organism: Harmothoe impar; assembly: GCA_947462335.1. Lineage (NCBI taxonomy): Eukaryota > Metazoa > Annelida > Polychaeta > Phyllodocida > Polynoidae > Harmothoe > Harmothoe impar. The sequence continues at coordinate 38,744,493 of OX381710.1, forward strand.
AAGTGTCCCCCCCCCCCCGAGAGTAGAGAAAGGGTTTTCAAGAACATGTTAGTGCTATCTGAAATATTCTTAAATCAAATTGGTATTAAAGAGCAAAGGCGGATGGAGGTTGAGCACACCCCTCCTACTCTGACGACGCATGCGCAGATAGTAGCATGTGATGCATAACTTCCGGTAGCTGGTGGCTAAGTAGGTCAGTGTAGATAAGTAGCTGATACACGGAGGCCGGCTGACCCTGGTAGATAAGACCTAATGGTATCAGCACACGCTACACCCCATGCAGTGCAGGCCAGCCCTGCTAGGTGACAGCACGGCCCGTCACCATACTAACACGTAGAATATCGGCAGGGTATAACTTTACCTAATGACCTAGGGTATCTTTCATAATAACTGCCCTATTTTCAGAAAAAATGTCAATAGTGTCATATTTTGCAATTTATGAGGGTACGCCTCATCGTCGATAGGTGGTGCCTAGATACATATTTTTAGGCATTTTAATGTGATTTCTTTTGAAAGAGAGTCCTTATTATGATTATAAGACCCTAATCACTCGTGACTATTTACCAATTAGTGCAGAAATATTGCAACATGACCCAAAGTTGACCGGGTGCTCTTCAGAAGACGTCACGAGTTCGCGGGCATTTTTTCTGTAGGGTTTATAGTGGACTTTTTATTCCCACGACTAATCAAGAGAGAACAATCTAAAGAGGACCATGTCTAAACATTTCCTGGAGGCTCTTTCAGAACGGATTCGTCAGTCGTGAGAATGAAATATCCACTATAAACCCTACAGGAAAAAAATCCCACGAACTCGTGACATGAGGTGTGTGGACATGATACCCTTTGATTTTCAATATCGCCGCTAGAATCTCTGAATCTCTTGAAAGTTTAGAGTGAGGAATACAATGTATTTGAGAAAAGACTTGACATTCTGGCGGCCATCTTGAATAATTATAGGGGTGACCACACCCCCATTGGAAATATCAACCTGGACCATACAGAGAAAATATGAAGAAAGAAAAACATCTTCTGACAACTTTGGGATAGGCTTAACACAAACTGCTCACCAACATGCAGACTATTCTGAAAGGGAATACCAACATTGTATTTGATTTAAACAAAACAGAGAATACACAGCTAATAGCTCGGGCAATCGCATTACTACAGACAGATTTAAATTGATTCAAATGATCACTTCAAACCAACAAGTTACGACCCAACAAGTCACCCAATTGAGATGCCGACCGTGATTTAGGAAGCCATTTTGGATCTACAAATACGGGAAATACATCAATTTGAAATGTTTTACGACAAAGGTATTGGAAAACACATTTCGGGCTTTTAACGGAATCCAAATGGTCACTTTAAGCTCAAGTCATGGCCCTGGAAATACGATTAGAACGAATCATCACAAAGATGGGCACGATGAAAAGTACATTCGTAAGATTTTAAAGTGAAATTGTTTTTGATTTATTTCAGCATAAGAAAAGAAAGAACAATCAAAATAATTTTATTGTGGGATAATTCCAAACTAGTCAAAGTTCTTTTGTCAAATCTAAATCTTCTGACTGTGCTGAAATAATTATGCTGACATGCTAACAAACCTATTCTGTTGATTAGGCGCTCAACAGGTTTATACATTCATTACATTGGCATACTTTTGATTATGTTATTCTATCAATATGTTTTAATATACCGATAATTATTTAGGTCGTGCATTGGACGGACTGCACTATAGCCATGTTGTCGACATAGAACAAATATCATATCATTTGTCAGACAGAGGCATACAATTCCATTTTTGCTGGCCTTATCAGTAAGGTCTCCCAGCCCTGGAGGTGTCAGGACCACGTCTCTATAGTGTACACACAGGGATACTGGAGGACTCATCCATCAGACACCATAGGGCACCGGTTACACCCCTCACCATCATCCCCATAACCTCCTCCAGGGTCATACTGATTACCTCCAGTGGTCAGGGCGTGTTTTGGGTTATTGACTTGACCTGACCACTAGAGTAGGGAATATGGATTAGCCCCTTAGCACACAGTCCATTTATCATGGCAGCCTGTTGAGTATAGGGGAATACTTCTGGTCCACTGAGTTACTGACAGGTCAATGTATTGGACACCATCTATCGGCACTGGAGAGATATCATGCAATACTTGTTGGGTGTTGATGTTCGAGTATACTTTATCCAGCGGATTTTTAGAAATACCTGACATGGCTATAACTCCATCCTCGAAGCGATTGATACAAGTATTGCAGCGCTATGAGTAGTCGCAATGCTCGATTTAATACTGAAAATACGATGAGTGTCATACAAATCAAATGAAAGCCCCAAAATATGCAGTAAAAGGCAATAAATGCCCTGTACGTGACACAAATGTAATCAGCTTTCAGTGGGACTATTTGGGTGCTCCTTTGTCCTCCTTTATTACACATTTGCAAGGCCTCTTCTTCGGTACATTTCCGATACAGTTTGACAGTTTGGACAATGATCTCTAAAAAGGAAAATCGTCTTTTTTGCACAAATTCTCCTGTGACTTTAAATGGCTGCAGTCTAACTGTCACTTATGATGACAGCATCGTACCGATTCGGCAAGGTAACTGAACACGTTATAACACGGGAACCTATACGGGAGGAAGCATGGTTGACACATGCTATAACAATTAAAAAATACATACAATGTAGTACACATTTACTCAGCGACTCACTGCTTGAATAGAAAACTACTGTACACATGTAGTCCTGATATGCAGGTAGTAAGTTACCCAACAGTCTTAGCCCTTGCAATACATGTATTATCGCCACTTTATAGACAGTGATGGGTGATTTGCAGAGATTGGCCAATTGGTGTCACGGAGAAGAGTCAGTCTGAATCAAAGCAAAGCAAAGCAGTTGTGAGGAGAGATCAGTTGGCGTCCGTTATTCACGCTGAACGTGAAGAAGCCAAGACTATGGGCGTGTGCTAATGTGGTTCATTTCTCCTCTCCTGCACAATGTTTCATGTTAAGTCAAGGCCTCTAGCCCTGCCACCATCACAGCCAACTCGGCCTCTGTTCTCCCCGAAGGCACGTGATAGGGAGCCCTTTCTCGCGAGAGCTTAGCCTGGGGGCCGTCATACTACTGAGCGGACCTCGGTCTGAGCACCGGAAGTGCTGAGCGATAATTGAGTGACTTCACGGGATACCCGAGCAAAGCTGAGTCCCCCGATCTTAGTTAGCAGATGAAGGGATGGTTAGCTCTCTGTCTCTGTCTCTGCCTATCTCTGTGTCTCTCTCTTTCGCTCTCTTTCGCTCTCTCTCTCTCTCTCTCTCTCTCTCTCTCTCTCTCTCTCTCTCTCTCTGTCTTTGCCGGTCTATCTCTGTCTCCCCCCTCTCCCTTCTGTGTCACTGCCTCTTCCCCCGTCCCTGTCTCTTTGTCTATCCCTCTATTTCTCTCTTCACACCCGTCCAGCTCTCCAGGTAGACGACCTCACGTTGTATGTTTCCTCTCCCCCCCCCCTTTACTTACATACACTGTTTCATGGGGAAAGACCATGGTAGATTACAGACGCACAGTCTGCGGAGGACACGTTTTATTGTTTCTGCTTGTGATTACCAATGGGAGCCAGGCTCGTCTTGTTTCACAGGGCATCAAACTGAAATGTTGCGGCGATCATAAATCTCATTCCAGCCAACATCAAAGGTCGCTTGAAGCCCAGGGTCTGACATTTGAAGCCATTTATGAAGCCCACTGAGGCATACCAGTTCAAATTCCAGTTTATTGCTACATTTTAAATGTAATCTTGTGCATTGAGATTGGTATCCAGGTCTGTGGTATATCAGCGTGGGGTAGGTCTGGTGTAGTTTGTTATTAATGGATGTTAATACAGTAGCTAGAGGCATGACCAGGGGTGTTATTTTTATCTGAGGGAGCACTGTACTCTGCCATACAAGCATTTCTCCAAACGTTGTTATGTATTCATCATCACACTGAGCACTGACTTTTACTGGTTCTAGGGAATGGTCATTTATTTTGATTTGCAATAATATTTCAGGGTGAAATATGGTATGGTTTCTTGTGATATGTAGTAAGACGTACTGTAAGTCCCAAGAGGTTACTGAACCCGGTACCTTTATGCGCCGAGGCCATTGCCAGTGCATTTCCTTTAATTGCAGCAATTGCTCCAGGTCACGAACATAGACCATAACACTGTTATACAACCCGCATGGTATCATGTATGTACATTCTAGGCCTGTATAATACCACAATGTATCTTGAGTCGACAGAGAGTCTTGGCTCCAGTCCTGGTAACTCCTATTGTAACCATCAATAGATTTTGCTACTTTGTAGATCCTCCATATAGGTTGTCCTGGTAATGCACATGACAAATGCGGGCTTAGTCTGAGGTGTACAGAGCACGCAACAATGTCAGAACACATTCTAGATACTAAGAGGTAGGCAGGTGGCTAAGGGCCCCTGGAGCACAAGGCCAGCGGCTGAGCAGCTCCTGGCCCATCGGGTAGGGTGAGCAGCTCAAAGTCAGGGAGATAGCTTTAACCCACGCATTGGCCCTTTAATATGTGCCCCATAGTATGGGGGAACGGGTAATACAGGATTATTCAACAACTATAGATATCTACAATAGTTCTGGGCTCGTTATAATTAATTATTGGATATAGAGTATGGCAATGTACACTGTTAGAAGTAACCACTGTAGATTTACAGCAAAATGTGCTGGCAGTTTTGGTTCCAGCACATTTTGCTGTAAATTTACAGCAACTCAGTTGCTGTAATTTAAACAGAAGAATGTGCTGTAATTTTACAGTATATTCTTTTGTTCAATTACAGCAAAATCTACTGGAACCAAAACTGCCAGCACATTTTGCTGTAAATTTACAGTATATTGTATGCTGTAATTTAACAGCAGAAAGTACTGTAAATGCCATAAGTTGAGTTTTTTATCATTAATTATTGTTATTATCAATTGGTCTCAATTGACATGCATGGAGAGAACCTTCCTGCATTACTTCAGTTGCATTATGGATAACAAACATTACACAATGTAATGGTTTTAATACTTATCCAGCTAAACTGTATGTGATACCAGCACTACACAGTTCAGACAGTTAAGGATTTGATTTTTCCACAGATGTGGTATCTATTGTATACCTTTGCTGATATTTGCATTATTTGACACATTTCTGCAAGTTGAAATACCTTATACAATATCTTGCTGAAGTTTCTCTCACACATTCTTATTTTACTATGTTTTGACAGACAAGGGGCTTTATTTACCCCCCAAAATACAGTGTGTACAAGAATTGTTACACAAAATGATATAGTGCTGCCACCATGTGGCAGAAATCTACAGATCATGTGCTGTAAATTTACAGCAACATTACTGTAAATATGATTTACAGCACAGAAGTCGGTAAATATACAGCAAATAGTTCTGTATTTCCGACTACAGCAAAATGTTCTGTAAATTTACAGTATATTGTGCTGTAAACTAACAGTAACTATTTACAGTGTAGGCTATAACTTATTATGGCATAGAAGACGAGTAATATGTAACATAAACCAATAAGTAACCCAGTCCAAGTGTGATCGCAGACTTCAGTATTCAGACTGCAGTGGGAGGTCCAGTGTATAGACACTAAGGCTTATGGTAAGCCCAGCTAACAAAAAAACTCGTAATTTTACGTCAAAATAACGTTTTAAAAATTCATATAACGTTATGCCATAGTAAGTAGCCTTTGAGAAACGATATATAGCATTATATAACGTTATAAAATGTTGTATGGTGTTTTTTGTTTACTGGGAGGGGGTAGGGCGATTAGGAAAATTGATATAGAGGAGGAGTGATTTGGTGGTTATCTATTGGTGTGCACACAGAAAGAAACCCAGAGTATCTCATCTCCAGTCTGGGTATTACATACAACACCTTCTGTTAAGGATGAATAATGCACCATCAAGAGATCATCCACAGCTCTATATTGATATCTGGCATGTATATCAGTTTCATTGATATCACTTCTGCCCTTTAATACATATCATGTTAATTACAGACAATTGCTTTACAGATGCGGCTATCTGCTGGTAAGGTTAACTCCTTATCCTTCACAGGTATTTTGATGGCATATTCAGTCCAAGTGAGGCGGCACCATGGTGGTTGTATCGCCCTATTAAACGCCCTATATAATCATGCCTTGTCTTTCAGGTCGTTGCTTTTGTAGCTGTTACAATCTTAGACCAACAAAAAGTAATATAAGTATTCACTTCCTCCTGAAATCCATTTGGCCATTTCAATATATTCGATGCTTGTGGACACCATGCGTCTCTTGGGCACCAGACCTCTCGGTTTGTTTGAAGTTGTAGTTGCATAGAACTTGTGATCGAAATTACAAAAGAAGTCGGAAATTAACTGGAATAAGAAAGACTTGGCTCTTTTATCTCTCATGCCTGTTTTGCAAAATTAAGGAAATTACATATCACAGCTCCTTTTCGGAAATAATTCTTCCCGGACACCACATTAAATTCACACAAGAAAATATATTAGAATTTAAGTGAGCTAGAACAACATCCTGTTATTCATATTTGCAGACAGCTTGTAACTATCACAATATATATTGTTTATTGATCCTTCTCTTTGCCTGTTATTTGCAGAGGAGACAACGTTACCATGACATCGATAGTGAACACTATATTGAGATCAGAGACCTATGACAGCCACATCAGACCAGGTGTGGATTCAGGTAGGTCACATATCTCAGCCTTTAGTCACGTTACTTTTATACATCACCAAATATGAAATCTAATTTTAAAAGAGAGGGTAGTTGGTAATGGTTTACGTCGTGGATAACCCACATAACCTTGGGTTATGTAATAGATAGACTATGGTTATGAGAGGCTAACTCAAAATAACCCCTGTAATCTGGCTGGCACCCTTATAGGGTTTTAAACCACAGCTGTAAGGTTATGTGAGTCTACACAGAAATAACCATGGTGTGAGTCTTAGTCGTCCACCGTGGGTTAAATATCGCACTTGAACGTGTTGAAGTAAACAGGCCAGCGGTTCATCAACATAAGCTGAAACTGAGACAGCTCAGGTGGGTCTACATGAACTGCCTGACTGAAATAAATCCATAAGGGTTTCACCATAAGACCTGGCGTGAGCGAGGGCAGTCGCTTTAGGTTACTGCTCCAAAAAGTAGATATGACCAACATTTTGACACTGATAGCTTGTCTCATTCTTTCTCTTATTGCCACCGCCCTGGGGTATGGTTTACAACAGGGGTACCAATAGACTGCAATGGCATAGGGTGGACTCACTATGAGTCGGACATATACCCTGAGACGGATAGTCGTATTTGAAGTTATTCATGTACAATATGACATAATAGCGTGTTTTCTTTCAAATAAATAACACTTAAACATTCCCATTATTCACAAATAAAGAAGGGGTAGACACTGACGCTGGCCCGGGAGCCAATGGCCCGTAATTCTTGGTCCGGGCCCGTAGTTTTCCACAGAATTAGCTTCCTATGGGCCCGGGTGGCCCACAAGAATGGGGAGAGGAAGCCCATGGGAAATATCCTGTTATCATTACAGGCATGTAATATACCGTTGGAAAGAGAAAACCAACAAGAATCTTTATATTTTGATTACGTTTTGATGTATCCTAATCAATAATAACTATGATTTATGCTTTTGTTGGGCCTGCAGAGTTAGGTCCGGGCCTGTAGATTTTTGAAGCTGCGGGCCCGGGTGGCCCATGACTGATAAAGTTAGTGTCTACCCCTGTTTATTAAATATTAAAGAGCTTAAAATTCTTAAATAACCACATAATCAAATGTCTATCTCAAGGTATGTGTCCGACTCGAGGTGAATCTACCCTGTTACCTCTTGTTAACTGTCTTCCATGACAGGTGGTACCATCCATGCCTCCTATCTGTATACAGGATTGACATGCCATACATAAGTACAATGTACCAATGGCATGGTGATGGCTTTTACAGTAGCCCATAATTCACTACCTATAACAACAGTGGACAGGATGGTTTCTGTATTATATGTTAATGGCGTATTGTAAGGCTATGCCTGCTTGTCTGTCGTGGGGGAAGAGATTGAAGTGAGGCAGGTCACAGTAGAACATGTACATACCACTAAATCTTCAGCCCGTCCTTTGCAGAACATTAACCATATACACTGGGTAGGTGTTTATTGTGGATAGCCTCACGCATCATCGGAGGTATAGGAAAAAGTATCCATCAGGCACATTATAGCAATTAGAAGTGCAATATTAATTCACGCAAGACAATGCCACAGAAAAAATGTATGAAGCACAATCAACATACAATATATTAGAAAAGTACATATAGGGCACCGAGTTCCATTTAATATAAATTAATCAGAGCAGGGCTAAATGTTTTTAGTTCAATGACATCCCAGGAACAAGTTAATGGGGTAGACTGATAAATGCAAAGGAAAATGAAACACGACCACAATGTTCTCTTCCATGTTGCCATCCCAGTCTGCGATGAACCGCCACCATTCTAATTACCAGAGGTAGACAATTTGTGCTTGGTCACACATTGTTTGTAGCACAGCCCAGATGTACTCCCCCTCATTCCATGTGAGCAGCTCGGAATGAGATGCAAACAAGAGAGGAAACAGCAGAATGTACCAAGTAATGATTCCCTCATTTGCTGTGCCTTGTCGACTCCTACCCCTCCCTCCCGACCCCTTCCATATAAAGTACACAGGGGCTATTTGCTTCAGGCGCATTAAAATACAGCTGTGCCTCATTACTAAGATGGATCCCTCCGCCCGACCGCCATCTTTAATGTGATTATCATTGAGGAAGCAATCAGCTAAATGTTGGTGTATTGGGCTACATAAGGGTAAGATGAGGTAATTGGTCCTGCTCCCTGTTTCCATGTAGAGCCCATGCCAATATGACAACACCTAAACAGTCCACATCCTAACTAGCATCCTAAGGCCAACACAAGGACACAAGGTTATTGGTGCTTCTGCTAGGTATTATCCTCTGTTATTGGATCAACCGTTCATATAAGGGTGAATAATATATACGTCTCTATTTAGAGGGTGAGGCGTGGAGTAATTACATAACCAGTGCTGGAAGCTAGAAGTTGTGTCATTGTCAAAGCTAAAAAGTTAGATCATACAACCAAATTGGTCCATGTAATTACCAAATTACGTGAAAGACCGTCCCCTTGGGACGATTGCGAACCAATAGATACTAATAATTCTGGTACGTACTAACTCAACCAACTGTAGTGAGGACGGCTTTCTCTGCCCGTATACACTGCAATGGTATTACACATTCACTACAAATGTAACCATTCATTGCATTAAAAGTTATCTTGCCCTGGCATTGTGCCATTGTTCACCAAATTAGTGATATACATTCCCCCACCCTCATTCCGAACTGGAAGGCCTTATATACCTACGGGTATATAGAGCAGCTTTGAGCTGCTTTGTGGACCGCCGCTCCTAATTCTATTGTATCCAAAGCAAAGAAAGGTGGATAAGGATCTAGTGGCATTCTTGAGGTAGACTCTGTCTATGGGAGACAGACACCATGGAACCGTCCCTCAGTGATTCTATAGAGTTCTTTGGTATTGTGGATAATACAGGCAGTGATGAATGCTCTTGTATAGTGATGTTGACATTGACTCATCCAAATGTCTGTCAATTAAATCAAGATGTTTAGAATTTGGATATACGAAACAAAGCAGAGAATATAAACCCGATAGTGTTTCCAAACCATGGAAATATAGTCACAAAACCTAATTAATTATCCCCTTATATTTCTATAATCACAAACATAGGCACAACCACCACCATACCACAACGGCCGCGACAAATGTCTTATGAATTGAATTGAAACTTTCTTTATTTATACCGAAAAGTAGGCAGGTCAAAGTTATTCACCACTATCCAGTCCTCTTCCCCCAAGCCTCACCACTCCACCAGCATGATAGCTCACAGTTGTTACTAGTACGATATCTTCACATAGCCACAGCCACCTCCCCATCTTAATCATATATCCATCCTGTTATTTAGAGAAACTTGTTGTTGTACCCGGAGATAGCAGCAGGGAACATATCAGATTTGTAATATCACTCCTGGGATATTCAGTTATTATTTTTCTTCAATTGGCATGTCGTACAGGCAAGACTCAGGTAGACGTGAACATACTGAGTCCGTTGCTTGTCCAGTCCTCGATGGTATAAGTATAAAGAAGCCCTCCCCCCCCCCCCCCCCCTCAAGATCCCTGATTGTTTTGGGTTGCTGGTGATTTGGGATGTCTGACTATTAGATAAGAGGTATTGCAGAACATGGCGGAGATATAATAGCTCCCTTTCCCCTACATATGCCAACACTACCAACTATAGGCTCCATATCAGTCGGTTTGGGGGCCAATTTGTCTTGGTTCCTGAGCACACTCAGATATTTATGACATTATTTCCACAACCATTACTTGTGTCTAAGGTAGATATTCCATCATTTGGAGGGTGGAGAGGAGAAGGGGGCAGTGAACGGGGCCTCTTAGCATCCATCATGAGTAAAGGAGAAATGGTGTGGGAATGATGCTGATGATGATCAGATAATAATGGCCATGGATAGTTGTAGAAATATAAAGCAGCCACATCCGACTTCATGACATAGAGGATGGTGCCATGGTATTCTCCTGTGGCTTTGGACATGTATTACCTCCTGAAAAAGCATGTAACATGTTAATAAAGAGTCTTATCGACCCTTAAATATATAGAGCATTATTATAAATTTATTTTAGATGCTATATCTATTTGTTACATGACCAATATTTCATATTCTTGTTAATTCATTTTAGAAACGCCTTCGGCATTTAAGTACGAATTAGATTTAGATAAATAAGTAAATCTAAAAGGAGAAAAACGTTACCGATACTGATGAAAGGGCTATGTACTTCCTAAATAGGCCTACTGTTGACACAATAGACCCTTCATGACTGAAATCATATTCGGGTTTCATGACTTGTAGTAGTGCTTCCAAAATGGACAATTGAAATACCAAAAACCGTTTTGCATTTAAAATGGGCTACTGCATGTCCCTGTGGCTTTTCAAATAACAACCCAGAAATGAACGTTCTGACATTTCATTTAATATTTTTATTTAACATTTAAAGCAGTTACATTTAGGATGGCACAACAAAAACATGGTAGCGGAGAGAAAAGTCAATTCCGAAGTAGCGTGATCTTCCATGAGGATGGTTGCTTTGCAAATGGCGGACGCAGTAGGTCACGTGCACATGACGAGATCCCGTGTGGATATGCAAATAAGGGGCAGTGAGAGCCTCGTTCTGGATGTGTGTTTACATTGTGTCTACTTTTCTCTGCAGGCGACCCGACCATCGTTTACCTGAATATATTCGTAAACAGTATTAGTTCCATAGACGACTTCAACATGGTGCGTACATTTGTTTAATCCCGATAGTCTAGAGTGTTTAATTTACATCAGGCATGTGAAAAGGGGACTGTGTTTTTGTACCGAGCACGGAAATAATATTAGTTTTGATTATGTTTACTTCAAATTTGGGGAAGGATATTCCTCCCTCGAGCAGGCTGGAAGGGACGGGAGTTCCATCATGTAATTTATACTGACTACAGTGAAATTGTCATATCTACACCGTAAATAGTTGGCGTAGGTACACAATAGAATGGAATCACAATATAATCTACTGTAGATACACATTATATTCTACTGTTTACTCACAATAAACTGTACACCTACAGTAGAATCTAATGTACACCTACAAAAATGGCAACCAGCCTTTTACAGTGTATAGCTAAATCATAAGCAAATCCTCCTTACCTATTCCAGGAATATGCAATGACCTTCTACCTACGCCAGAGGTGGCAAGACCCAAGACTCAGCTACAAGGGGCTCAACAAGACCGTGACCCTGAACTACAATGACATCCACCGTATCTGGGTTCCCGACCTCTTCTTCCGAAACGAAAAGGCGGGAATGCTCCATGACATCACCGTGCCCAACCGTCTACTACGGCTTTGGCCAGACGGATCCGTGCTCTACAGCCAAAGGTTGGTGTGTTCAATGTGTCACTTAGGGCCTTTTTTCCATTAGCCGATCTGGAGGTGATCTGCAGGCAATCGGCAGATAATCGGCAGGTGGGGCCACAATCTTGTTCAATTACACTACACAGAATGTACTTATCAGTGCTTTGTTATGGGTCTAACTGCCAATTGTCTGCCCATTGCTTGCAGATCACTTCCAAATTGGCTAATGAAAAATGGCCCTTATCAACAGTTCTTCTGTGTCTAGATGGTGACCTCTGTTATTATGCCAAACGTAAGTCCTCTCTTTTAATTGAGTCGACCAAATTTTGGGATGTGAGGCCTTCATCTAGAGCCTCTACTCACCCAGAATTGCTTGAGAGTCTGGCCATGCTGGATCCTCATACTAGAGTCTGGCAATGCTGGATTCTGGGGAGAGTCTCTTTCAGCCTGCAAGAGTCCAGCATTGCCAGACTGTAGCATGAGGATCCAGCATGGCCAGACTCTCAAGCAATTCTGGGTGAGTATGAGGGTGCTATTGGCGACATTGAGTTGAGTTTGAGTTTGATATTTTTATTTGGCTGTCAATATACCATGTATACTGTATACATGATTATGATTTGGGTGACGCTGACATTTGCCTGGGTGTAAATTATAAGATAACCATGTTCAAATGGAACATGGAGGGCTTATGACTTCCCCTAGAACTGTGGGGTCTTAAAAGAGAGGCAAACGTACATTAAAAAGGGTTTAAGTACTGTAGTTCTCTGGTGGTAAACGTATGGTAAACATATGATCATGTTTTATTTTCATTCATCTTATACAGTGCTCGTGCATTTTTATTATGAGTTTTTTTTCTGTTACCTCAAGATGTCCTTATTCTCTAATTACCACTCATTCCATGGTAATTACTGGTAACAACGTTCACATAGAAATATGCCTCTAATGGGGTATGTATAGGTTCACGATGTCATGCAATGCCTATATAATATAGAAAAACAATGATAGTCAAGTTTCAACAATCAGCAATAATGGTCTCGGGAAGAGTTGAAAGCAGGAGAAACCAGTAAAAAAAAGCAATGTGATTATTCCATCATTTGGATATAATGGACTAATTAGAGGGTTAATCTGATTAGTATTACAAAATAGCTGCAAACGTCTTACACGCGGGTATCGTGAGAGTGGGCTATTCCTTGTTGAAACACGAATATATAATTCTACTTGCTCTTAACGTTTTAAAACTTGATGTAGGGTGCTATTATGGTTATTGTATGCAGTCGTAGTTAAGTCTGTTGGTAAGATTATTGCTTTCCTCATTTCCTTTCCATGATTGAGGAATAAATAATGCAGACACATCGGAAAATTCATCTGCATACTGATCCAAAATAGTGAATTATCTATCCAGTGATCAACATCACAGGATTTATCATTTGTAGTTGTATATAATTCATAATTTGTTCATAAGCAGTAAAGACATGCACACCCCTCTATGATATGTTCTATGAGACCCACACACATGCCCAGAGCTATATCAAAATGTCTGTGATTCAGTCGTTGAAACTGATCCAAATGGATAATGATTGCCAACAGACTTTGTGCCATATCCGATTTCAGTATTTTAACTACCATAACCCAGCAGGCAAATGGTAGAAAACCACACCAGTAATAAAACAGAAAACCACTGTGTTTTAATTTTGTGTGGCACACTGACGGTTTTATATCAAAGCAAAGACATCACCCATGAATGTCAGGTTAACTGAGCGCATACAGACTTCCATTATAGATTAGATTCTACTTCAGACATTATTGATTTCTGTTCAAGCTGGTCCCGATACATTTCACTCGTAAAATAAATATAGGTTCAGAGTTGAATTAACGTCTTGGAAATGCTATACACCTGCCCGTGTTCCGATCTATTACTGTCCAATATATATCTGTTTACAATCGTTGTAGCAGATTTGATAGAACTATTAACAAACTGTTTATAAACTGAAATTAGCTAACCCATATTTGTAAACATAAATTGATTAAATGCATGTTATATCACTAATAAACTTACAGCTGCATATCTAAAGTAAAATACAAATGAGTAACAACGCCTGTTATGTGTACTTCCAATACCCAAAACGTGTAGATGAAATGGCTCTAATATACATGACACAGCTGAGCTATCAGCGATCTGAGTGTAGATTAGATAAACTCATCTAAAACAAGCCTAAAATGCCCATGCTATCAACTATCTGAAATAACATTAACACACATAGAAGCATGCATCCCCTCATCTGTGGCTATATTACTTTATGACTTTGCTGTTTGACGACATCCGTCACAGCCCATTTACTACCCATCCATCAGCCCCCTGTCACAGGTCTTATTAAAGGCCTGCTTCAGATTTAATCTGTCCTAATTGGGTCTGGGTGAGCAGTGCATGGGAGCTGCTCTGAGCAGATCCACACCAGCTCGGCCTGGCCATACTGATAACAATGCACCCACATAAACCATGAATGGGGCATGTTGATTTGTGGCGCCATCTTATGCTGAATGGTGTTGGGAATAGTCCGTAGTGTTGAACACTTGGTAAACGAAAGGAAAAGGCTCTGGTGTCTGTGGAATATTTACTTTGTTGTAAAGAGGATAGGTTCCGGCTATATGTATCGTTTTATAACATAAGAGATATCAATAAAGTGAAAAAAATAAATTTGATCAATCCATGCAACATGAAAGTAGGCACACACAAAACTGGGTTTCAAGTACTTACCTATCATGGTAAGAATTTATCTGTCTGCCATGGTTTGCAGAACCGCCTACAAATGACCTTATTTTTTTCTAATTGCTTCGGAGAATCTAAGAGTTACCCACTCCCTCCTTCTATTCATACAAGTTGTTTTTACAACTTAAACATGTACCAAACCGATTCTTTTTGGCCTCACTTTGATGGTTTCCAGGAACGCAGACATTGACTTAATAACCATAAAAATATGGTAAGGTTAATTTGCCTTTAGTCTAGGCGAGATACACTATAGACCACTATGCCATACACGCACCTCTCTGCGCGACACAATACTAAATCAACATTCACATCTGGTGATAGCTTTATCACCCAGTATTCACCATCAAACAGTTATGGACACATTAAAACTGTACTTTTGGCCCAGAGAATCTATCAATCCAATATTTGAACCACCCACTGTTCATGGCAGTGATTAGAGTAGGGGCTAATCGTCTGTGGTCTATGCCTCAGGGCCAAGGTGAAACCATTGGCCTTGAATTATTGACAGGGACGTAGTTAACTCTTTGACCCCTTCTTAACAACGTCCACCATAAAACTACAGGTACCCTGACATTTGTGGGCCTCATAGATTACCGTCTTATATTTAATTAAAACTCTGCTTGGTCAGTGCGTCCATTTCTGGGAGTCTATAAAGAGGCAGTTGCCCACAGATGTTCAGGTTGTTTGTGTTTTAGTAGGTGTCGACGTTTACCACATCCACATTCACAAGCCAAAGGTGATGAACAAGGTCTGTCATTTTGTGTAACACAGGCGGCTCTGGAACCTAACCTACTATACTGTGATGATTCCTCTGGTTAAATGCTTGTTACGCATGTGAAAGACACTGCAGGGTTCATTCGTATAGAGTATCATATAACACTTTGTATTGGCCTCATTTCCAAGGTGTGGGCAATGGCTTAGCTTACAGGTCGGCAACAAATCAATTTCCTTCGATCCTAAATGGTGGATTGGAGGCCTGGGTGGATAATCAATTTGGTTCCTATTTACAACATCGCCTCCCTATGTGACTTAGTTCTCATAAATAAGCTAACACTAAAACAATCTCAATGCATCAGCCCTCTCGGTATGTAGTCCAGTTGGAAGGGAGGCGAATGCGTGGGATTCAAAGTGGTCAAAATACAAAGACAGTGCCCACAGTCACCCAGCCACAATTACCAGAGCAATCAGGGCTAGAGGAAACTAATCTTGAGTAGACTTATCCAAAGAACCTTATAATCTTCATAGTTTAGGTAATTCAATCTCCAAATCCTCGCTTTTATCTTTTGCAGAGAATTAACACTGTATTTGCCGTGGAAATTGTAAAATTAACTTAATTTGCAAAGATTGGCAAATGAGGAACTCCCTAAAACCTCCCTCTGGCATAAGGGTTAAGGTAAATAGAAAAGGGAACCCTCAATCACTGTCCCTGCGCCCTGGGAGACACAGGGAGTCCACATTGACAGTGATTGAAGGTTTGGACGCTGAGAAATCTGGATCGTCTTTCCCTTTCCCATCATTTAATCAAACCATCCATTATTTCCAATCCCTATGGCGTGCTACTGTATGTTTATATATCTGTCCCTATGGGTTAGGTATGCTTTTGATGAGTTATTTAATAAGGGGAACACTCGACATGTGGTATTGTATTCCTATCACTCGTGATTTCTCAGTTATACCTCATTGTGTAGATTTAAGGGGAGGTTGATGGGATTAGTGGTCAGTGATACATCTTATAGACGACATCAATCAACTTAATCAATTATAAGAAAGTTTTCCCTCTGAATGCACATGGAGCTTTCTATGAATATTCCCAAGCAGAAACCTCATTCAAAAGAGGGATAGCATGTTCAACCTTTGACACTTAAAGGCAACCATTGCCGTCAGCAAAACAATATATTTCTCATTAGATGCGATTTACCTGTCCTCACATTTACTGGCGATATGATACATTATTATTATGATAAATACATAGCATTGTATGTCTTCATTCAAAGTTGCATATATAGTTTCACTGTAAATGAAACACTATTCTGCCTACTGTTCTAATCTAAGATCTCTTTTTTACAGAATATCACTCAGGCTAGACTGTATGATGCAACTACAAAAATATCCCCTTGACGATCAAAAGTGTCGTATGGAGATCGGAAGCTGTAAGTATTACTATATTCTATAATCTTTTCATTTATTCTTTTTTTAAATTTTAAATTAGATTTTCTCTTAAATATAGAAAGAGGGTGCTTTATTTCATTTCAAATCAGGGTGTGGCTATGGGTATCAGTATGGCTCCCTCAGATCTCACGGGTTGAGGTGATTGATCCAAGATGGCGTATACAGGGACGCGGACAAAGGAAGCTGACGATAATGAAGGTGCGTGGTGAGGGTTAGCCACAGGGCCGGCCGTGTACCTGCCGACACGGACAGACGTCTCAATCCGCCATGAGCAGCTCTGATTTCCCGCGGGAATCCCATTGTCGTCTGCTGTGTCGGCGCCGTCTGGTGGCCGCAACAGAAACAACCACTGCTTCAATAATGTCGTAACTGGTCATACTATTAGCCAACCGACCCCCCTCCCTATCACAACCACAACCACCATGTGGTCTTACTGGTACATGCACCTTACCGCTACTATTTAGGGTTATTAAGATACAGCCCTGGCTATTTACGTCAACCACATTAGCTCTGCTCTCGCGAGGTTTAGGTTGGAACTATAGACTGTTATTAGTTAGCTCAAATGCACATTGGGTATTGCAGATGAATATCATTTTGTAGGCTTGGACATCTGATGACAATCATTTAACAATTATGTATAATGTAACAATTCATAGTTATAATGATGATAGTAAAAATATTACCTGTGTGTACCGATCGTTTTGATATGTGCAATTTTGAATAAATTTGTCTAGGCTTTCCATGTTATGCTGTAAAAACGTTAATAATGATACAATTTACAAGTCTGGTATGGAGCAATAACAGATTAACTGCCGGCCCACCAGACCTCTTTCTGGTTATAGCCGGTGTCCTGCGGGTTTTTATATATTGACTACCCTGACACAGTGAAGCTATGAATACTGGTAAATACCTTCACATTCCATGACTAGAACCACCTCCATCTTGGATCCTATAAATCAGTACACGACCTAATACAGGTATATGGGAAGCAATTTATACGGGGACACAAAGCTAGTGGGTGGGCTATACCGGTGGTCCATTTAACGACGAGGTGTGCAAGTTATGGTATAGGAGGAAAATACAAGCAACACTTGTATGGGTCATTTATATGTATGCTGGCTTAGGGTATCGAGAAGCAATTTTGGTGCCTATATCATGCGGGCCCGCTTCTTACAATGGTAGGGATGTGTATATATCATATGTCTGCTGTATACTTGAGTGCATAAAGGTAGAATATCATGCATTAGTAATACTATAGCACGTACTGAGTGAATCATGTTCAATGGGGACCAGGCCATAAGCGGCATCCAGATACATCCGATATTGAAGCCATCTAAAAATTTAAAGAAACAAAGTAGAAGAACAGAAATCATACACCATATCGTTAATATATGTACAAATTCACTAGATATGCCTGCTAACTACCGACATTTCCATATACTACTTCCAACACAAGGAAGGTTTTGGTTAAGTTTGCCAGACGAAAATAACAATTTCAATATACTACTCACATTGTGTTGCTATAGCGGTGCTGTAGCTTTGCGTTACTATAGCTTTACCAGGCGATGACTCCAATTTCCATATACTACTTACGTATTACGGCTATATGCACAATAATGTTGCCTGCTTGTAATACCAATTTCCATGTACTACTTACTAGTACTTTTTAAAGTGAGCTGTTCTATAGAGTTGTCTGGCTCTATCCCCAATTTCCATGTACTACTGTCAAGGTTAGCTTTTGGGGTATCTGCCCTTCACAGAGATTTACACCATACTACATATAGAGCAGCAGCAGAGGGTGGCCTCAGAAGTGATTTAATTCATACAATTACTGAAAGCTACAACATGATTTTTTATCTTGTACAATGTCTCTGGACATGGAAAAGTGATGTTGTACAAGCAATATCTCGTGCAGGCACATAGAAAACTGCACTTCTATATAATGTGTCACTTCAAATTTTGGTCTTTTTTTTAAAGCTTGAAAACATACAAACCAGACTTTGCTAGCACCCATATTGACCTTAGAAAAATTCTAATGGTATCTACCCCCCCTTAATTGGATCCAAGGATCACTTTGAGACAACCCTCATGTTGCTAGGACAAGCGCTTGCTTAGCAATGGCCATTTTTGCATAGCAACGGGTAGTGTCGGAGCCATGAAAACATACAAACCAGACTTTGCTGGCACAGATATTGTCATTAGCAAAATTCTAATGGTACCTGATGGTACCTATCCCCCCTGAATTGGATCCAAGGATCACATTAAGACAACCCTCATGTTGCTAGGACAAGCGCCTGCCTAGCAACGACCGTTTTCGCATAGTAGCAGGCAGTGTCGGAGCTATCAAAACACACAAACCAGACTTTGCTAGCACAGATATTGACATTAGCAAAATTCTAATGGTACTTATCCCCCTTATTTGGATCCAAGGATCACATTGAGACAACCCTCATGTTGCTAGGAGAAGCGCTTGCCTAGCAATAGCTGTTTTTGCATAGCAACGGAGGTGTTGGAGCTATGAAAACATACAAACCAGACTTTGCAAGCACAAATATTGACCTTATAAAGATTTTGATGGTATCTACGCCCCTAGAATTGGATCCAAGGATCACATTCAGGCAACCCTCATGTTGCTATGACAAGTGATGACCATTTTTGCATAGCAAAGGGCCGTTTTGGAGCTAAGGAAATAATTGCACTAGGTATAATTCAAAGCTTGTTGATTCTATAAACTAGTCTGCTCTCTTGAGGTTAAACATTTTCATACAATGGTAAGAATTGATACTGTAAAAATAATATATTCTATACTAGAATGTAAAGATATTAGACTATAACACAGTTGATAAATATGTGCATGAATAACCCAGTCAACATTGCTTGTTGGGGCCCATAATTATGTGTTTTTACTTGGGCAAGCTGATTTGCCCACCCTGGGTTTTGGTCCTTTTTGTCCAGGGCTACCAGTGGGAGCCCAGATGGGTCACCCCAGATTCCTAGTGCCCAGCCCTAGCCCAGTTTTAGCACACACCATAAAGATGTACAATAAATGGTAATTTCTGGAAGGAAATCGGATGTCAGTATGTTTCGAAATATTTACAATGCATTCATGGATAAAAAGTTTTTGTGGGCTTACACATCTAGGCTCCCACTGGTAGCCCTGGACAAAAAAGACCATAACCCAGATATGGGCAAGCCCATCTGGCACAAGTAAAACACACATGGGCCCCAGGGACCAATGCTGACTGGGAAGTTTCATTTCAGAATTGGTGAATGTCAAATAGTTCTAGTGTGCCTTATAATTGATAAAATATTAAGTCCAATGATGCTAAGAGCCTGCTGTTAGTGCAGTACTTAGCAACAATATATTTGATTAGCAACCAATGCTGGGAACTACATTCAGATACATATGATACAAAGTGGATATTGATTTAGCCAGAATCAATTATCAGTGGATTGAATTGATTTTCTTCAGAGCACTGTATCATTGATATTCATCAATCAACCATAGCACAATTGTACCTAGCCACTCAAAATCATCATAATAGATCCCCACAAAAGATTTTGATGGCTACAAAACTTCACAGAAATAGAATGGGACCATTCAGACCCGTGTACCCACTGCCAGAGTATTGTTTTAAGGAATCTGGTTCAACTGGTTGTAATGTGCCTTGGAGAATATTTCTGTAGTGTGTTGAGAAGGGGCAGGGGTATCCTGGGAAAACATTCTGGGAAGTTTTGAGAAATTCTGGTAATAATATATGGAGGAGAACCCAGTTTAATTGGGCCATGGTTTACAGATTTCTGAAGGGGGGAATTTAAGGATGCATTACAGAGATTTTCTAGCGGCAATTTGCTGCAGCGTGTGGAGAAGGGCATTATTGTCAGGTACTAACTTCCTGTTAAAGTGTAGGAGATCAGTGCTCTCCATGCCCGAGTGGTAGGCTTGCAGTCACTGCTCCCCTCCCGTACCGATCCAGTAACCAGAAAGCGTGTAGGTAGACAGCCAAAGAACCGTGGTATAGTGGTTAACATTCCTGAATCTGGATAGGGCGGTCTTGGTTTGATTCCCAGCAGTTCTATAAAATGCTTTTCACCTATACCCGACCCCCACACTGGTAAAACTACTGCGATGAATTGGGTAGTATGTTGACTACTGGCGGTTGGTAGTTGGAGGAATAGGTTGGTCTGCAGTACAGGCAGTTGGAGTTAAGCATTTAGTCTGCTCAATGATGGGTTAGATTGGTACGGTGCAAGATTAAGCTCAAGGTGATGCGGTGTACTCTAGGAAATCAGTGATCTCCGTGCCTGAGTGGTAGGCTAGCTCTGGTAGCCACTGTTCCCCTCCTGTACCGATCCAGTATAGTGGAACATGTGTAGGTATACAGCCAAGGAACTGTGGTGTTATGGTTAGCATTCCTGAATCAGGATAGGGTGGCCTGGGTTCAATTCCTGGCAGTTCTTCTAAATGTTTTTCACCGTTTAGGTGGGGGTAAACCTGTTGTGAATTTAATAGGCACCTCCTGTTAATTTGTAGTTTTCTTTGAGGGCTACCCCATCACCAATTGCATATACTGACTAGATACCCATCTGAACAGGAGACACAGTTGTCAGTTAGCCTTTGATACATAGAGGACACATGTGAATGTGGGAGTTAGCTATACTACTTGTAGTGGAGCAGATCTCACAGTCATTTTGGCCTGACAGGGATTTTCAAAAGTTCTCTACCCCAGGCCCCTTTAGGAAATAATAAGTACCAGCTCTTCAATAGGCACCTGTCTTGATTAGGGGATGGGGTTACAGCAAGAATAGTAGAGTGTAAGCTATACGCTATTTAGGCTCGTTGGTAACAGGCTATCCAATACAATAACCGTTGGGGCGCCAAAACACAATATTACCGTATATCAGTGATGTTGTACTCAGAATCAAATCTTGTTGCTAGAAGTAAATGAATGTTGCTGGGTATATTTCCTGTTGCATTATCATATTTTAAGATATTTAGGCCAAAATCCTAACATAAAGGTGAATAAGCATTGTCAATGCCTCCTATTCGCACCTCAGCCCTAAGACAATGCAATGGATGACAGATGCGTTAGGGCAGAAGGTCAGATATTGTACCAGTTGCTAGGCATGGAATGTTTGGAATTGCTGTTGCTAGGTAACAGAGTGCTCCTAGCAAAATGACAATAGTTCCAATAGAATCCCCAGGGTCTGTATACTGGGGGTAAGTACGGCCAAACACCTTCTATTCCCCCATTTGTGTTGGTTGCTAGGCATGGATTGTTTGTAAGTGTTGTTGCTAGATAACAGAGTGGTCCTAGCAAAATAACAATAGTCACAATAGAATCCCCAGGATCTGTATACTGGGGGTAGGTATTGTCAAATCCCTTCTATTCCCACCTATTGTGCCGATTGATAGGCATGGCATTTTTTGGAACTGTTTATTATTGTATGAATATCGGTAATATTTTGATAGGGCCTGTTGCTATGCTAAGACTGCTGTTGCTAGGCAACCAGTTGTCCTAGCAACATGAGGGCTGTCTTAATGTGATCCTTGGATCCAATTCAGGGGGGTAGGTACCATCAAAATTCTTCTAAGGTCATTATCTGTGCTAGCAAAGTCTGGTTTGTATGATTTCATAGCTCCAACACCGCCCATTGCTATACAAAAACGGCTGTTGCTAGGCAAGCACTTGTCCTACCAACATAAGGGTTGTCTCAATGTGATCCTTGGATCCAATTCAGGGGGGATAGGTACCATCAGAATTTTACTAATGTCAATATCTGTGCCAGCAAAGTCTGATTTGTATGTTTTCATGGCTCCGACACTACCCGTTGCTATGCAAAAATGGCCATTGCTAAGCAAGTGCTTGTCCTAGCAACATGAGGGTTGTCTCAAAGTGATCCTTGGATCCAATTAAGGGGGGGTAGATACCATTAGAATTTTTCTAAGGTCAATATGGGTGCTAGCAAAGTCTGGTTTGTATGTTTTCAAGCTTTAAAGAAAATACCAAAATTTCAAGTGACACATTATATAGAAGTGCAGTTTTCTATGTGCCTGCACGAGATATTGCTTGTACAACATCACTTTTCCATGTCCAGAGACATTGTACGAGATAAAAAATTATGTTGCAGCTTTCAGTAATTGTATGAATTAAACTCTCTAAATATTGCTCTTTTCAAGAGCCTGCTGCTGCTCTAATACACTTTAGCTATACTATAGAGGTGCTGTAGGTTTGCCTGGTTTTGACATTGATGTCGCCATACAAATAATGTCGCCATGCAACTAATAACAGGCCTGTTAACTGTTAATGTGAACTAGCAGAGAGGCCTGTACTCTGTTAACCGTTAATGTGAACTAACAGATAGGCCTCTCCTGCATTAACTGTATAAAGTGAACTAACAGAGAGGCCTGTACTGTGTTAACTGTTAATGTGAACTAACAGAGAGGCCTGTCCTGTGTTAACTGTTAATGAGAACTAACAGAGAGGCCTGTCCTCTGTTAACTGTTAATGTGAACTAACAGAGAGGCCTCTACTCTGTTAACTGTTAATGTGAACTAACAGAGAGGCCTGTTACCTGTTAATGCGAACTAACACAATATCCTTTTCTGTGTTGCAGACGGGTACACTACGAATGATCTCGTGTTCAAGTGGTTAGAGACAGGTGTCCCACTCAGTATGAAGGAGAATCTGGAATTACCCGAGTTTGGCATAACCGGGACCCAAGTCGGCGATTGCACAAGAGTTTTCAGCACAGGTAACTACAACGTTCTTTCTTATCGTAGGCTATCCAGCTAACGAAAATACGTGATTTTACATCAAAATAAGGTTCAAGGTTATATAACGTTTTGCCATATAGTAAGGAGCCATGGATAAACGTTATATAACGATGTATAATATTTCCTCCCAGCGCCAACGTTCTACACACTTATATTAAGCCACAAAGAAGGGTCCTGCTAATATCGTCCACTGGGCTCTAATCGGCCAAAGCTATGTAGGCAATGCATGGGCTTAATTGGTCGAAGTTCCTCAGTGGACGGTGGCCATAACCACCCCTACAGGCTTGATTGGAATTGTTTGCTGAAGGAACCTGGTCCTACTCAAAGTTTCTTCAGATAGTTTCCCATTGATTTTTGCTTTACAAAGATTGAAAATATAAGTCTTCTTCAACCGTTGATACTATAAAGTTCCTTGGATAAGTCCATACTGATTCTTCAAACTATCAAGTATCAATTTACAAGTTTTTTTTTTTAATCTTATGAGACCAACCTTCGATCAATGTATTTCGATAGTGGGAGAGGGTGTAGATATATGAGAATAATAAGTACTTGATATTCAATGATGAATAGGGCTGCAGAGTGTTTAGAGCTCTTCCTAGACCTACCATATCTTTGATGGTGCTGTAATAATTGGCGCCAGTGCTCAAAGCTCAAACCAGCATAGCAGAGGGAACACCAAAGAGAAGCCAAAGCTCCCTTTATCTGGGATGACATGCAAGAATGTCTGTATCTTTGATGTACATCACTAGCCTACTGATGGAATCATTGAAAATGACTTGAACGTTGAATGATGCTGTTTGTCTTATGTACATTTCATATTGTATAAATATGACTGTGATGCAACGGTTGTGTAAAATGTACTTTACCTGATAAAAGTGTTGGGCCGCATTTTATCCCCCCCCCCTTTCCTTTCTGGTTGCAGGCAGCTTTGCCTGTGTCTACGCCGAATTCCACTTCGACCGTAAGTTTGAGTTCTACCTGCTCCAGACCTATATTCCGAGTTTTCTCATCGTGGTACTCTCGTGGGTTTCGTTCTGGATCGACATTGACGCTGTACCTGCCCGGATCTCTCTGGGCCTACTGACCGTCCTCACCATGACTACCCAGTCCTCGGCCATCAGTGCCCGCCTACCGCGGGTATCCTACATCAAGGCTATAGACGTGTGGATGGCCGTTTGTCTCGTGTTCGTCTTCAGCGCGCTCATCGAGTACTCGGCCGTTAACGTCCTGTACAGGAAGACCAAGAGCAAGGACAAACACCGTCACAGGCTAGAGGACTGCCCACAGCAGGCACGAAGGCAAAATCTCGATGAAGGCAAGGTAGAGGTGAGTAGAGCGGGTGGGGGTGGTTTTTGTAATTATGATATTGTATTATGTTGTCAAGATGAGAACTCACTCAGTTGGCAACACATGAGGAAGTTGGCTGCAGAGATGTATCATACAGATAGGCTTCCGTATTTTTTGTAAGGATTTCTGTATTAATGATAGACAATATTGTTTATTGTGCTAAAGGTATCATATATTGAATGTCAAAATACTGATTTTAGTGAATACTACTATTCGGACTTTCTGATACAAAGTCAATTAACAAATTTGTTGAATTCAAAGTACATAGTTAAACGAAGTTGAGTTTATTATATTGGACAGGTTTTCGGATTTACGATCACCAAAAATCGACGACCGACCGACCAAACAATTCCAAAATATGTGGTAAACCTTTTGATGAAATGTTTTATAAGTTTATATTTCAAAGCAGCTTTTTAGGTAGAATCTCCACGGATCTTATTATAGGCATGCATTTTACGAACCCCACATTAAGAGAACGTTTAGGACAGCAAAGTTACGACACCTTGATATGAAACACATATACACACACTTTATTCAAACCAGATTGAGGGTTTTGAGTTTTGATTCTAAAATCCTATATATATGACACAATGTTCTCCAGATCTCCCTGAATCCAATCAGGAGCACACACAAAACAAATATTTACCACATTCATCACAAGCTATAGTAGGTAATGCTTATATATAGACTGAACACGGGACATGTCTAGAGAACCACTATACACCTCCTCAGCCTCCAGAGACAAGTGGTAGATGTCTGGGAAGGCCTCAGGAGGGGTTACATGAGATATCCCTCTCATCCCACGAGTTTCCACATTGCAGACAGGGCTTTAAGGGCATTGCTTTCTGGTTTAGCAGTGGAGAGAAAGATTTATAATGTTATCTGCTATTCTCCAGGTTATTTTTCTTTCTTTCTTTTTATGATACCAAATTGTTGCATCCTGTTAGTATGAAAGTCCACTATTCAATCCTATATCATTACAGTTTTTTTGCTATCTACGACTGAAGACCGGGTACTGGGTAAATTCACATATCGAAGGAGCATCCCTAGCAGTTGCTGCAGACCAGATAAAATTTCAAGAATATCGAATCTTAAAGTCATGGGCAGATGGAATGATAGTGAATTTCTGCATTGAACCCTTGGAGTTCCAAAGCAGCCCTTTGGTCAATGGTGGTGGGTAATCAGCTAGATGTATTTGCACGGCCCACATTGCATGCTCCCCACCCACCGCAGCTGGTCATTGCCTGCCTCCGGGCAGCAGCCAACGCGGCTTACCACAGCCTAAAACGGGAGGCAATCGCCCTGAAACGATGTGGCTATTTGAGTGTCAGCGGTGAGGAGGCAGGCTTGATTGAGTAGGGGGGGGGGGGTACGGTGAGGTGGGGCTGGACTCCCAGCGACGAGCGGCCGGGGAGAGGCTCCAACTCCCCGGGCCGAGCTGCTCACTCCGGCCAGGCCGAGCAGTTGGGAGCTGCTCAAGGGTCGGTAATAGATGAACGTATTGCTCATTCTGCTCACGCCCGGAGCTACTCGCCATGGAGGGCTCTATTTGTGTTATGGATGGGGTGTCGATACCAAAAGCCCGCTCTGGAGACATCTATTTGAATTAAGGGAGGTGATCTAAGACTGATTGCCGCCGGAGCTTCTGGCTCCCAGATAGGGATATACCTTACTGCAGCTTTATCAGCTGAGTGAATTGGACAATCCATTTTAGAATGTCAGGTGCTCAATTTATGCTTAGGATTTACAAAAAATATGATCACCAGAAAGCAATAGTATTTAGTGCTGTTTTGGAAACACGTCAATCATTAACCAGACCTGACCACAAACACAGAATCCCGCCTGTCATGCTGTTTAATGCACATTATGAATTAAATGCAAATTAATTGAAATGAGATGATTCACATTCAAACAAGATATTAGTTATTTAATACTACATGATCATAAATCATTTTGGGAGTAAGGAGGGTTGAAATCAGTTTTGTAACTTAGGATTCCAAAAGATAATTACTCATAAGAAAAATGTCAAATGTTATTTTTTAATCATACTTTTTCCTACCTATACCACTTGTTGGGCTTATATACTTTATGTCAGAAGAGGACTCTCTAATAACCTCAAGATTTCTGGTTGAGATGTTTTAGGATATGCGAAAAGGGACCTCAGTGCATAGTGCACTGATATCCATTTTCCCAGTATACATGTCAAAAGTATTGCTTGTAAGGTTTTCTAGGAGGTATCAGGGAATGTAGTACACACCCCCTGCTGAAAGGTCGCGGGTCCAAACCGGAAATAGCAGCGTAAACCTGCACTTGGGGCCAGCTCTGCCGCCAGGGGGCGGGACAGGTTCTGTAGTCACGTGACCCTGAATAGAGGGCCACTGGCGGTCACGTGACCTGGCTTGGGTTGGATCCTGCACTCTGATTGGTTAAAATTCACACTGGCCGTTGGGTCATTAGACTCTGAGCCCCATGGGCCTGCCCTGTTGTAGTTCTGGACACGAACATTCAGTTGGCCTACTGCTCCAATGAGAGGTCGAGGGGGATGTCACTGGCTGGTCGGGTATAAGTGGTATGATCCATGCACTGTTGGGGTATGGTGATGGGCTGATTATGTTATTATCTGTACATGAACACTGTGATAATGGCAAGGAATAAGTCGAGGTACAACTACAGATGGGTACAGCGGAAATACTACACAGATTGCTTAGAAGCCCTAGATTTTGGAAATATTGTATGCCGCTAATGTAAAATGAATCACTTTCCATACATACGTGTTGTCTCCAAACTAACCACATCATCTTTGCCAATGTATTACGTGTTCACTCCCGGCACCTTTACTTAATATCCTGCAGTAAATATTACCCTTAATACATTGGACTTTCAGCAAATGGAACTGCTAGAATACGACTCCAATCATCCGAGGGATACGGTGCGTAGGGTGTCAGAGCAAGTCAATGCAGCAAGATACTGTTATAAATTACTGCGCTTTACCGTCTTTGCTGCTATTGAATGCCAATGATATATGATAGTGAAGCCAGTTAAATTATCATCACTCTTTAGCACAAATGGTATGACAGCGATTCTGCACTCTGATCTCAATAATTGAACATACAACACGCTTCTAGATAGACTGACACTGCCTACACTCGCCTTTACATCTTTACATCTATTCTATGCTAATGTGACACGTATTGCTTACTCTTGAATATTTGAAAACACCGTCTTTTGATGATATTATAAACTCTATGTGAACGACGTAAGCTTACACGAACACTCTGTCCTCCTGCTTCTATACTATAAGAAATACACTAGATCATATTTTACAACAGTTGTTAACTGCATTCCTTTTCTAAACCTCTTTGAGAGATAACGAAATAGGAATAAAACAATATGGTTGTCCCTAGAGCAAATTCCGTCAATCTTCCTGGAAAATTGGACTGATCAACGTGATTTGCACCTTTCAGGATTGGATGAGGGAGTTCTGCCCCAGTTTCAGTTTGGCTGATGTTCTTCTCAGATGTACGTCTTGTTAATACTTAAAGGACGGCATAGTGCATTTATGCATCATGTCTTATTCATCACGAATGCGCCCTGGCGAGTTACTCGCCATCGCTGCATTCAAGCATCATGCAGACCCTATGGGATTGAGACACTTCCAAAGGGTCTTCATGATGCACCAATGCAGCACTGGTGAGTTACTTGCCGGAGCTGCATTGGTGCATCATGACAACAAATGTCATCTTTCAGAGAGATGTGTCCTTAAAGGGTTAAGGGGTCTTTGTCACCGACGCAGTTACGTTGCATCAAAGCTTTATTCTGTGCAATGGCTTTCGGCTCAGAACCTGTGAAAGTATCAGCTGCAACTGACTTGTTTTTAAACTTTTCTTCTTGAACTGCTTTGAACGAAAACCATTGCAACGAATCCGGCGTAAAATAAGGAAAACTATCATATCCTGATATGTACTAAACGTAGAACACAATAAAATATCGATATAATCATACTTTTGCTATAAAATGTTTTTTTGTCTTCTCTACAGCGCTTATATAAATATACTCATCATTCATAAATGTATTATGAGAACTATAGTCTAGGATATATAGAGGACAAAATACAATGATCACACATACCACACGTTTATAACATTGTTTCAATATAATTATATATATGCGGGTGTTCAAATAGACTCTATCATTGTATATACATAACTATGAATATATACTATTAATATAAACATACACCATGGGCATCAACTGAGATGAGGCTTGCGGCAAGGGTATAGTATCGAAGTATTAACAAGGTGTGACACTCAAAGATTTCTCTCAACATTGCTGTTGGATTGTGTGATACCTACCAGTGGTTGTCTATGACACCGTAGATAAAAGAGAGGGACAATTTCAAAAGTATCGTAGTTCATTAACAGTATGAAAGCAGTGGCGGATCCAGGATTTTGAAAAGGGGAGCAGGTGCTATTGAGAAAATTCTTCCTTCCCAACCTTCGGATCAAATCTTATATTAGAAAACGTAACTTTTGGCCAAAAATAGGTGGAGGGGGCACCCCTCTAAATCCGCTACTGGAAACTATACTATCCTGTTTCACAGAGTTCCTGTACCATCATTTGTCATAAATAAGGGTATGAGTACAATGCATGTATTATGTATATAGATATGTCTTTCTGACTTGTTCTCTCTTTCTCATATTACAGGGAGCAGACGCCCCCTTAAGAGCCAACACCATCGCGCTCTGCCACCACTGCGGCACACAAGGAGAATATAACGACAGAAAGTTCCAGAGCAACATTACGTTCTGTCAAAAGTCTAACCGCAACCAGGCGATTATTGTCGACACAACATCACGATTTCTCTTCCCGACTTCGTTCATGGTGTTTAACTTTGTGTATTGGCTGCTGTATGCTAGCATACTATAGAAATCCTATCTAGAAAGATGAAGAAAGTAACATGAAATGTTAACATTCCAACGTGATATAGCCCATTCCCGTGTTTATAATCCTATACATTGTAACTAATACATAACATAAATAATGCCGTGTTATATGATAGATCGATATTAATCCTAAACCGAGAAATAATCCCAAACCTCTGTATTGTATATCCATACCTTCCTGCCAAATATGAACAAATGATATTTAAACAAATCATATCGGGCATCCGTTGGTTAGATTGGTATTGTTTAGATTCCTTGATGTTTACAATAACAGCAATACTAACAACATCATAAAAAGAAATCCATCAAACTGTAGACTAGCAACATGAGACCAGTGCTGCCCTCACCCGACTATGACGTCACTTCCGATGTGAAAGAGTGGGCGATAATGAGTGACAGAAGTCAGGTATGGCCCATGTGGTCTGAAACTAAGAACAAAGATTGAAAAAATAGGATGAATTAATACTACTGCCATACGTAATGCGTAGCAAAGTAATTAACCTTGAACGGTTCATTGTGCGACCCCCGCCTAGGAACCCGTGACTTGGAATCGTAATGCCCCGTCGTCATTACGTCATATTTTGTTCTTTTACTTGAGTTGGAATTCGCCATTAGACGCTGACAGAACACCCTTACGTCATGTGACGCTCTCAGTCTCCTCATTGTTGTTTACATATGTCTAGAGGGTTAGATAAGCCCCCTTGTAAACAGTAATAACAGGAATTTGGTGTTCATTATCATATTCAAGATTGAATATCTAGATCCTATAGTAAGTGGTAGTGGCCCAACCAGAGGTGACGACCTAATTGATGAAACCCGCCAGCTAGTGACGACAACCATCAGTTTCACCCCTAAAATGCCCCGACCCTATCCACCATGTGTGTATCCCTGACTTGATATTAGATAAGGTGTATTCCCCCAATACCTATTGGCAGAATATCTTATTGTTCATTGCATTCATTAATTGACTTAGTGGTGTCTAGAAAAAATACCCTTGATAATACATACCCCTTCAATGGTGTGCCGCTTTGATTATAAATATCTAGTTCTAGGGCATATAAACCTCCCCTTAATTCTCACGGTGTTGGTAGTATGATACGCAATAAGGACACCGTACACAACAGAGGATCCCTTGGTGTGGTAGGATGTCACCACTCACTAATAGACTTACTACTGTATCCAGGATATATACATATATATACTCACAGTGGCACTGCATCTTTATTTAGTGCCCTAGACCTGAGGACATACTGCAATACCACTTCACATACACGTGTGTTGCAAGGAGCTGCTCTTACACTATATGCCTTTAGTGAGCAACTCATGTTTCCAGCTCCTACAGACTCACTGAGTTGCTCGTGGCACTGGCGTCACCGCCCCTGGCGACCAGTGGACACTTTACTATACTGTGTGTTGTCAACTATCACTTATACTCATTATGATCTAGCCGCCAACTTGGATTATGTGCTCACTGACACTCTTATCAATATCCTGCTGGTTGGAGGGGGATGTTATCTTTAGGGTGGACTTCTTTTCCCGAGCTTTATCCCCCGCTAGCTCTTTCCCACATCCGGGACACGTCAACCACCATCACGAGGCTCTGACCTCTTGGGGTTTGACCTCCGTGACCTTGAACCTGCTGCTGACTTTGATTGCCATCGGCAATGCTTCTGCCCTCTGCAGAGTCTCTGCGGAAGTTCACAATGCGCATGCTCAATCCACGCTCTACATCCCTTTTGGAAATTGCAACCACCCCAGGTCCAAGAGTGTGGAGGAATGACGTCATGCATACACCCGAAGGACGTTTTTGAGTGGACGCCGTCAAATTGGAGGTGTACAAAGAGAC
This sequence comes from Harmothoe impar, assembly GCA_947462335.1. Lineage (NCBI taxonomy): Eukaryota > Metazoa > Annelida > Polychaeta > Phyllodocida > Polynoidae > Harmothoe > Harmothoe impar. Next base: position 38,776,418 of record OX381710.1, read on the forward strand.
GACTTGATGGACCTTTCTTTAAAGGTTAGCTTGATGCCGATGCTTTATATAGATAGAGATAGAAGCTATACTGGTTGCTTCATGCATTTGGACAAGTGGGGCAAAGTGGGAGCCCTGGGCTCTGTGGACTATAGAAACACTGTGCTATTTCACTATACTCAACACTAAGCTAGGACTGCACCCTTCACCCTAGTGCAGCACATTTGTCTTTGTGCAGTACTTACTATGTGCTAGTATACTGACACTCAGTGCTGAACTCATATAGTGCCCATGCAGCACTTCAGTAACACTACCAGTATGTATATAATATCACCTGTCTATGAATAACTACTGCAATACTGCCCACAACAACTACAGAGCCTCAGATGAGAATCTGTATCTCACCTAGGTCATTGTAATTTGTATCTCTACTGAGATAGCTGTAAATAGTACACTGCCTTTTCATATGGTTCCATTTTTACAAAGATGTCCTCCGTAGAATCTCTCATTTGTTTTATGGCTTTGAGTGTTCCAAACTTTTAATAACTACATATTTCACATTATTACAATACTGGTACTACGTATGGTCATTATTTATTACAATGCAATGGTTGTGTTCATTAAAGTGACATTATATCACAATAGTGTTAGGTGCATTGGACAAGTCATTGTTGTTTTTAACGGTGATACATTATGTCTATAAGGCTACTGTCGGTCAGAGCTAAAACGAGAGAATAATACATTATCGTTCATTTATTATGGATCAGTGCTCCAATTTACCTGATCAGAATGCTCGGATTTATGTTTAAGGTAACCTCATCAACTTAGTTACTGTGAAGAAAATATCTTTGAGTATATAATGTAGTATTATGGTGTGTAGAATTTACTGCATAGAGGCTTGGGGTATGTATATCATTCTATTGAATGTATATTGTATGGAATCTGTTATCCTGGTACATATCGGTTGTATATATTATACATGGAAGTTTGTGTAGTGTCTCTCCTGAGGTCAAGGTGGTAAGGACTTGGTTAAACGTTTCAATGGTATATGATACTGTGAGATTTCACACTATTGGTTGCATGCTGAATGCAGTATATGAGCATGAAGTAATGCACTAAATGGTGTTATAATATGTATGCATATGTCGTGGTGGGTTTACTCTGTATCAGTTGACAGTTTGGGTGTCAAATGTGAATATGTTGATATTCGTGAGCCTGACCAAAAGGAAGATTGCTGTAGCCTACTTACTATCATTATGTGTCAGTAAAACAAATAATGGTGTCGTAGGATGTGACGCTAGTGCACCCTATCAGTGAGTATGGGAAAGTACTGTCACATCCGGGAATATTAGTGCCACTATGTGACATTGGCACATTGTGAAACACTGGTGTCACATTCTGATACACTGGTGTCACATCTTAGTAAAACACTTCAAATGTGTCAAGATATTTTGTGACACTTTTTAATACATTAAGCATAAGCAGACATTGTCAGGAAGACCGATGGTCTGTGCATTTATTATTGCTACCTTTCTGTGACGATTATGTTATAAGCCCTCCGTAGAAAACACAGAACTTATCGTTATGTCTAATAAAGGTACCAAGCCGCTGTTATTTTGTATGTTACCCGTTGGAAGTTCTTATGTGTAGATTGTCACTCCATCACAACATACTGTTTTACAGACTGTACATGCAGAAACAAGCTCAAATACAATAAAACACATAATCATATCATTACGAACGTTTACTTTCCAAACCTTGAACTTTATGCTTCATCTTCATACATAATGATAACTACACCTTCCATCATCACCCACACATAGCCAACTGACTGAGGAAATGTCACGGCCACGGATCACATTACAGACGTTATTGGTCACACAATATTACATGGATGGGGCTGTGCAAAAGCCGGACCTCTTCCAAATGATTCAAATTTACATTAGTGAACGTATTTGCAGACTGCCCGACTCCATTTTACTATGGAGTAACTGCCTTCTGCCTTTAAGGACATTTTCCATTGGCCGATTTGGAGTTGATCGGCAGGCAATCGACAGACAATCCGCAGGTAGAGCTATAGCAAACCACTGATTAGTGTACTCTGTGTAGTGTATAATTGTTGTGGCTCTACTTGAAGATTGTCTCCCGATTATCTGCCGATTGCCTGCCGATCAACTCCAAATCGGGCAATGGAAAATGGCCCTAAACCGATCTCCTTTATACTGCTCATACTGCAGGGGCAGCAATTGTTTCGTCTTTAACGGGACCTAATAGAACACTAGTATTCATTATGCAAACTGTTCAACGGTACATTTGAAACCATGATGAAATATAAACTAACATCTCTGTATAGTTTGAAAAACTTTCAGTAGCTGTCCGGATTGCTAACTGAGAAAAGACCCTTAGTAGTTTATGGGCTACAGATGAACAGTGCGATATCCATGAATATACTGTTAAATTACAACGTGATATTTCAATTGAACAGAAACCATGTTTGACTTGACTGTAAAAGTAATATCTGTTTAACAAAGCGGTATCGATTCGCCTTTCCAAATCGGGTTACCTTTAGTTAATGAACTACACTATAACTACAGCGTACGGTTTTCTAACTCCCATCCTTCCAATAAACACACGCTAGGGGATACTCCAATTTCTCTGCTTTTGTATGACTCCAAACCAAAACAATGTCAACTTTCTCAGAACACCTACACCGGAAGTCATGCATGATTCGTCAAAGCCAATCTCGTTGTCTCATGCTCTTTGATCTCAGCCTTTAGACATTTATCAGAATACTCATAGTGGGCATAAAACCTCCTAATCATGTCTCACGAGACCTAAAATGATTATCAAACAAACTCCAGTCTAGCAGAAATGTTGAAAAATTATTATGAACACTAATGAGATATTTAAGAGATTTTCAGAAATATTTAACCTTGATAATTGAACATCACAAATGTGATTTGAAACAATAATATGTTAGTTAATTGCTGTATGATGCACAGATTATCATAATATTGATATGGTGGCATGAAGTTACATAGAACTGCGGAGGTCTGGCTTTACAGTGGGTATGGACGAGGAACAGGGATCATCTTTCAAATCGACTAGGATATTCAATAAAACGTCACACCTGATGCGCTACCTGCTGTGATCGTATGACCTATATTTGAGCTTACATTTGAACTCACTGTCAGATTTGCACTCGGTGTAGATCATGGTCTTCTTTTGGAGTACACGCATTAATATGACAGGGACGTTTTTTTTATATTTCCCATCTTTAAAGGTAATCAGATCGACCTTACATCAAAAGGACATCAAGCAAATATAATTTTGGGTATCGAGCTCATCGATACTTAAAGGGGAAGGATGGGACAAAGGATATAGAAGGGATAATTAAGTGGGGAAGGCAACAAAGGAGCTACAGGATAAATTAACGTGACCTTCAATCAAAACCTAGAATATTATGTACATTGTACAATAGTTGCGTTTCTATTTGAGTCTGTGATATATAGTTACTCCCGTTAATGGCCGACCCTAACCATAACTGTAACATACCAACACCTCCCCGCCCTCCTCCTCTCCCGATATCATCATCCTCAAATGCCCTTCCCCAAACCACGCCATTACAAGCCCATAACGAGGCCATAGCGGCACCAGCCAATCAGTGAGCACATCCCAGGATCCTCTCTGAATAGCGTCTACTTCCTGTAATGGCACAGCGGCCGCGGCACTCTCCCAACACAGTCTCAAATAGGACCCTGCCCAAGGCTCGGACTTCGACTGCAGGAAATCTTCTGTGGAAGTAGGGGGGTTGTCTCTTATCCGCATGACACAGTGCTAGTATCCTCACATGGAAATAGTTCTTAGAATTCTTAACATCTACCACAAAATATATTCCTAACGTCTACTACTACAAAAACAAGGCTATTCTTTCTCTTATTTCTCTTATTTTAAACATTTGTTCATACATTCCCTTAGATATTGGAATTAATTCATGCTTTGTATAAATTTTCATGTTAAAAGCATGGCATAGGCAAGCTCTCAGGGAAATCGGCCGCGTTGTGGCAGCGAGAAAGTAGTGCCGGTAGAAACCGATGCGATAATCTGCTCGGAGATTGCCGTCGCGGCAGGAATCGAGCCGTGGCGGCAGAGGAAGGCTGGTTGGCTGAGGAGGGGTTCCGGTTCAGGCGACGAGCTTCGACGTCTTCAGGCCTAGGCCCAACAGGATTTCCGGCAACCAGACATGCGCAAAGGTCGGTGGGTTCAAAGATGGCGGCAGGTGGTTGTAAGTAGGAGGGGAGAGGATGGAAGCCTTTCAGAACCACTCACCGACCACGGAGATGGGCAGGTGTAATATGGGTAGATACACTTATGGACAGGTGTGGAATTCCAATACAATGCGCTCATGGCTTAGATATTGTAAATGGAAATTAGAATAATGCATAAAACATATCTATACCTTCCACGTCCAATACTGATCAATACTAATGATACAAAATGCCCCTGTGTCATAGGTAGGAAACGCTATACCCTAATGTTAATTTGTCATTTAATTTGCTCCACATGGCTGCATAAGAGCTTTAATATAGATCTATATCGGTATTTGGGAAATTTGGAAATTGATCCTTTCTAACAAAAAGCCAAAGCTAGGCTCTAGAAAATCAGCATAATTATCTTGCATCAGTGAGCCATTCCTAATGCGCACACGAAATCCTCATCACACTGGCTAACTTATATATATGGAACATTGAAATGGATTTATAATGTCGAACATTATTCAGAAATATTCTCCACAACCATGATTTCCAATTCTTTTAAGGGAAAATAGAACAAAGCCGTTGCCTGAGTGTGGAATGCCAAGTCTCACATCCATCAACGCCTCAGAGAAATGAGGAACAATTCATCTTACTGGCCCTTTTCATCCTGGCATCTATGCATTCTCATGTGAAGGCTGGACGAAATTAGATTTGTATATTGGAGCCTAAAATGGGGATCCAACCACGGACGTTTAGAGGGAACTAAGATAAAGGGCTATTCACTTCCATTAAAGGAGGCATTGAAATGCTATGCCATCCGGCTACATTAAGCTCAGACCAGAGTCATACCACAGCAGAACCAGCAGTATAGGAGCGTTCTTGGAGAAATGGGACCGAACGACATAACTTATCTCTGTACTTGTCACTGCTTTCATAAGGAGAATTTATCACAAGGTCATTGTTTTTTAACAATGCCATCATGGCGAAACCATCACGCTACCCTGATTTCCCACATGGGTGGCCTCACTGACAGGACATGAAAAAATAATACAAATATAATAGATAGTAATAATTGCCCCTGCCAGTATTATAGAGCTTTGGATATATCAAGTCCCATTGAGTGGGCCGTATTGGCAAGCGCTATCTGCATGCCCCAGGCGTGTGATTAGGCATCGTTATTCGCACCCCATGGCGTGTGAATAGCGGTACTTATTCCCACACCCAGTAGTGTGGGAGTAGGGGACCTTATTCCCACACCCAGCAGGGATACATGTAAAAGTTAGGGGATATTAGAGTTAGAGCCCCTATTGAGCAGTAGGTAGAGTGTTTGCTTCCTGCATGGGAGGCCTGGGTGCAGGGGGAATGTCTTAAAAATCTCCTAAAAATCTTTGAAATAATAACCTATACGGCCCCAGTATGCCTGAATGTAGGCCCTCAAGTGTCCGAATCACCCCTTGATTCCCTGTAAGCCTAAAGCTAGGTGTGCCAATAACAGCTTCTATACACACCCCACACAGTGTGGAAATAAGAGTTCTAATCCGCACCCTCCCAAGTGTCTGGATAAATAGACAGAGCTGCACGCTAAAGTGACCGAGTCAGTGGTTACTGCACGAGAGATGCCTGGCCCGTACTGCACGCTGGCCGTAGGCCTAGTGCAGTACAGGCCAGGCAACTCAAGTGCAGTAACCACAGACAAGGTGACTTTTAAGTGACGCTCTGTATTTATTTCAGGGTTTTCCATGAAAATTCGACAAAAATTACTCATAATTACATGAAAAAAACACGAAATTAAACTTTTCCCGGGATCACGTGACCCTCAGAGCGTGCAATACGACAACAGCGTGCAATACGGCCTAGGGTTATTGCACGCTGCCCCGGGGAACGGCCCTCCCATTGCTTTAGCATTGATAGACCGTATTCACCATGAAATAAGGGTTCTTATTTACATCCTCAGGGGGTGCGAATTACAGTCCTAATTCACGTCCCAATTGCCACCCTATAGGCCTATAAGTATAGTATAGAGTGTCAATAAGACCTCTAGTGCACACCCTATATAGTGTGGGTATAAGAACTATTATTCAGACCCTACCCAGTGTGGGAATAAGAACTATTATTTTCACCCTATAGGTGTGCGAATAGCGGCCGATATTCGCATGCCTGTGGCGTGCGGATAGCATCGGCCTAATATATTATCAGATACATATTACATAGTTGCAAAACCAGACACACCCTAAGCATTCTGTGGCATGAATGTGCTCATCAATTGAGTCTTACTGAATTCATGATGCCAGCAAACGATACTTTGGTGACAATGCACTCACAATAATGAGTTTGGAGGCTGTTTTTATCAGTATACAATGTATTGTTCTTTGTAGTAAAATGCAAGCCTATTAGGTTAAACCGGATGCTTACCATGCCATGTAAGGGTAGCATCTCAGGGTTCAAAGCTAATCTTAACAACCCTCCAATAAACTCCTATAATCCTCCATGATTTATACACGGCCTGACCGCCTCACATGGTCCCCAGTCTCCCTAAGTATGAGTTACACCGAGCAGCTCTGTCATCGGGCCGGCCGACGTACCACAGAGAAGCATGAGTTACTCACCACACTACAGGCATAGATCCCTCCATGAGCTGCTCCCCGAGGGAAGGAGGCAGGGGTGATGTACATCTGGGGCTGGGGACTATGTCAAAACACTGCTGAGCACAAGAAAGGCACAGGAATCCCGAGGTGAACAGGTGATGGATGGTCTAAGGTAACGGCATAGCGAGGAATATATAGACCCTGTATGTGTGTATACCTTCTGTATTGCACAACATTCTATGCATGGTGTTACTCTATTCCACCAAAACTCACACTTGATACCCTCTGCACAAATATTTGATAACACATTCAAAAAGAGATTTAACAGATACACAAACATGATTATTGTAAGTACACAAAATGTAACAAAAAGGCCGACTGAATTTCATTAAAGTGTAGAGAGGGCAGACTAGTGCTGTTATGGCATTCTATAGTGTCAACATGTAATCCCTCCCCAGTTCAATTAGATTGCATCAATATTAAAATGTAGTAGTACTACTGTAAAACTAATAGGGAACTCATAATCGCTTTACCTTTTTATCGCCATAATCCTCTCCTATTACCATGTCTATAAGGGGTATGCACTAACTAACTCTCATTAAACAGGATACTGCTTGTACAAGGTTATGCTTTAATAGAGGAGATGCTTAGAGACAAGGCATTAAAAGGATGTTACAGGGTGGCTGCATAGGGAGAGTGGTCCTAAACAATGGCATGACTTTATTTTGCCACTGTTGATTACCAGTGAATACCGTATTAACCTAAAAGATGAATACTTATTTATTTGCTAGATTTTTTAATGAAAAGAAATCTCTCCTCCAATACAACTGTGTCTAGATGAAATGACCGTTGCCTGGTCAGTACGAGCAGCTCCTGGGTAGCTCCTGAGCAGCTCAGATGTAGGCCGCTCTTTGATTAAGGCGGTAGGAGATACAGATAGAACTCTCCCTCCAAGACCCTGCTATACCCCTGCCAACCACTGCATGGGCGACCCTGGGAAGGAATCACACCAATCTGATGGGCCGATAGAGCTGGGCATAGAGGCTTGCATGCGGATTGCCACAGTTATAAAAGGGGATGGGTTCTGTTGATAAGGTGTTGTGGGGATTGGGTTTAAGAGGAGGGTGCATTGCAGTATCATTATACATGGGTCAGTACGGGAATGCGGGTCAAATCCATAAAGGATAATGGGTTGACCAGAAGGTATTGATAATCTATATAGCTTACCCCCTCTCGGCAACAGTTGCTCCGACATCAGTATACTAGCCTCCAATCCCCGTCACAACACTCCCCTAGATATACTATCCAGTAACATATTAACTGGAGACCAAGGATACATAGACAAAGATTCATGAGTTTTAGTTCTGTAGGCACGGGCAGAGGGTTGTGTGAAATACAACACTCTTTTGTGATATCGATCGGACTGCCGTATTCCATAATTAGAAACTTTGACATCAAAAGCTGGACTAGAAACTGTGTACTGATAATACTTCATAATATACTCTTATTGCATGTCCGATCCTTTAATGTAAATGGAGCGTTAATGTTATCATCAGGAAATGGTCTTGAGAACTTTCAAGTATGGTAATACAATGCGACCTTTAAAAGTACAATGTGTACACGTTTCTCGCAGCAAAATATATCTGCACAGTAGAAGTATCCAAAATAGGCTATGGCGGAGTACATAATTCAGTAAAAGAATAGCTTAACAAATAGATACGTTGGAACAAGGTCACTAAAATGTCAAATTGCTTGTTGCAGGGATCTATAAATTCCCCTATCTCCCCCCTTCCAGACTACAAAGTGGCACCTGATTCCACCTGATACGGGTGGAGTCCCTGTTACCTATTGATCAGCTTATCTTACAGCTGTGCATTTATAATCAATAATAGATCAGACAGGTAGGTAGGTCTATATGTAAGGTTTCTCCAGATGGGTACGGTATAGGAGGTGTGTCTGCCTCATCAATGGATGTGTTCTCGTGTTTCTGTAATACTGTCTCAAAAGTCAACTATAACACCGGGATGTCTTTTAGATATATACATAGGATGTCTTAAGATTCATCTCTCTTTGATATTACTTCTATGGCTGGACAAGAAACCATCTTGCGACCAGTCAGGCATCGCCTAAGTTACCGGGTACTGGACTAATGAATACCTGAGTCATGTCATCCGTTCACAAAATGTCTGATTCTTTGCCAGATGTATATATAGCCATGGACTATCACATCATAAATGCAACAGGAAAGGGGCACCCGGAGCAGTTATTGATAAAGCTTTTTAGTAGAGGGTCCCACAACTCAGAATTTGAAATTCGTTGCACCCCAAGCGTAACAGGCCAAACATGGTATCAAATTAAAGAAGACTCCTTGGGCTATCATCTGAAAACATGTAAGACCCTGTAACCCCACAGGAGCATATAGTAAAATACTGGTTTCCATGGCAACGTGTGTTTTTTTCAGAGTGCATTATATTTCACATTTTCCTTTCTCCCTTCCATATTGATAGACATTGAGACCTACCTTTTTAGTATGATAGAGTAATGTGTATTCCCAAATAGTGGATGATGACAACTTGACCTTTATAGAGGTCAAGGTCACCGATTTTGACCTTGAGAGTGGGAAAATCACAAATATGAAGGTTTTTACTTTTTTCTTCTCTTTTAAAACTTAGGAATTGGTATATTTGGCCATGTTATGCCATAGTAATGAAGAAAACTGTCTTGCCTGACTATACAAGAGGGGAAAAATCCAGAATATGCACTTCTGCATGGGTCAGATGAAATCTCATGCAGAGGTCAACACATTGCAAATAGCTCATCTCAGGACCTGACTTTTGTATCTTGCGCATAATGTCTTATTATAACTAAAATATTTGGCTTATGTATTTATTACATAAGAACCTTTAAAATGTTCATATGGATTTGACCTTGACCTTATATACACTTTCACTTTCCGCCAGCTTAATTTAGAAGTTAGTATGCCTAAGGGGTAGGGAGTGATGGGAACAGGATGAGGGTGATAGGGAGAGCCAGGAGTGATAGGGAGGAGGTGGGAGTGATAGGAAGAGGTAAGGATGATAGGGAGAGGGGGATTGATAGGGGGGGTGGGAATGATAGGGATATGGTGAGAATGATAGGAATTGGATGGGTGTGATAGGAATCAGGTAGGAGTGATAGGGAGGGTGAGGGAGTGATAGAAATTGGGTGGGAGTGATAGGAATGGAAAGGAGTAGTAGGAAGGGGAGAGGGTGATAGGAATGGACTGGGAGTGATAGGGCAGAGGGGTGAGGGTGATAGGGCGATGGGGGAGGGATTGGGAGGGGTGGGAGTGATAGGAACGGGCCGAGGGTGATAGGGAGACGGGGGAAAGATAGGGAGGGGGTGAGGGTGTTAGGGAGGGAGTGGGAATGATAGAAATCAGGTTAAACAATTATATATTGGATTGATAGGAATGGGGTGGGAGTGATAGGAATGGGGTGTGAGTGATAGGAATGGGGTGTGAGTGATAGGAATGGGGTGGAAATGATAGGGAGGGGTTGAGAGTTATGGGAGAGGATGGGAGTGATAAGGAGAGCATAGGAGCGATAGGGGGGGTTGGGAGTGATAGGAATGGGGTTCGAGGGATAGGGAGAGGCTGGGAGTTATGTCAATTGGGTGGCAGTGACAGGGAGAGGGAGAGGGTGGGAGTGATTGGGGTGGGATGGGACTGGTAGGGATTGGGTGAGGGTGATAGGGAGAGGGTGGGGGTGATATGGAGAGGTTGGGATTGAAAGGGGGGATGGGAGTGATAAGGAGAGGATAGGAGCGATAGGGACGGGTTGGGAGTGATAGGAATGGGGTTCGAGGGATAGGGAGAGGCTGGGAGTTATGTCAATTTGGTGGCAGTGACAGGGAGAGGGAGAGGGTGGGAGTGATTGGGGCGGGATGGGACTGGTAGGGATTAGGTGAGGGTGATAGGGAGAGGGTGGGGGTAATCAGTCTCGGGCCCTGACTGTACGTTTACAGTCTGGGAGATTACTTAGATCTATGTACCTACACTGGCCTCATACCCTGCTATGCTGTATAGGTCTACTTGTATCAGCAACCATGGGGGTGTGGGTTCGAACCCCGCTCTGGCTCAATTTTTAATAGTTTTGATATCTGCATATTGCACCTAAATTGAAATAATGTACCTAGTCACATATGTAATAGCTAATTTAACTATGTCAATTAAGGTGGATTTATGCTTTAAATGGGCTAAATAAATAATGTAAAAAAACGAACCTACATTTTGCCTAGGGTGGGATTCGAACCCATGAGGCCATACACAACTCCTACATGATCATGTGATCATAGCTGACCAATCAGTGAGCTACCTATCTCATTAAGAAATGATCCAGGATCCTGGATCATTTTTGTAAGTAGGTTACAGCTATTAGATACAAAATTGTCCAGGCCCATTACAGCCTGACGGCTGCAATGGGCCTGGAGTGCTCGAGGCTGGGGGGTAATATGGAGAGGTTGGGATTGATAGGGGGGACGGGAGTGATAGGAATGCGGTGGGAGTGATAGGAATGGGGTTCGAGGGATAGGGAGAGGCTGGGAGTTGTCAATTGGGTGGCAGTGACTATGGGAAAAATTATTTTGCATGGACTCAAACTGCCACAGTTGAAGTGGGGGACATGTTAAACATGTGATTATTAGCTTTTTTATGTTTTTAGTTTTCTTTGGCCTTTAGAGTGCCACAAAACGAGAAATCTTGGGCCAAAATAGCCAAAACTGCATATATATTTTAACAAGAATTACAGTTGCTGTCACGTTAAAAAATGCCTCAGGTATTTTGATACGTGGCAACAACCACAATTCTTGCATACAAAGGAACATAATGTCTAAATGGTTGGTAGGCTACATTTGAAGGGGACCCATTCAAGACACCAAATAAGCGGGGGGGAGGGGTTATCTGGGGGAAGGATAATATTACTTGAAATATGGTAGTTCCTATCAATTTCTTCGGTCAATGTTAGGGGGGTAGTTATGATTTTAATCAACATCAGGACCATGGCAATGTGTGTTGCTAGGCAAATAAACAATTAGAATAGCTGTTGCTAGGCAACCAGCTGTCTTAGCAACAAACCAATAGAACCATTGAATTCCTTGGGTCCATGTTAGGGGGGATAGGTATGATTAAAATCAACCTCAGGAGCATAAAAATGTGTGTTGCTAGGGAGATAAACAATACAAATAGCTGTTGTTAGGCAACCATCTGTATTAGCAACGAACCAATAGAACCATTGAATTCCTAACAGCCATGTTGGTGGGGGGGGGGGTAAGTATGATTATAATCAATATCAGGTGCATGGAAATGTGCGTTGCTAGGCAGATAAACAATGAAATAGCTGTTGCTGGGCAACCAGCTATCTTAGCAACAGACCGATAGAACCATTGAATTCCTTCAGTCCATTTTAGGGAGGGTAGGTATGATTATTATCAACCTCAGGTGCATGGAAATGTGTGTTGCTAGGCAGATAAACAATTAGAATAGCTGTTGCTAGGCAACCAGCTGTCTTAGCAACAAACCAATAGAACCATTGAATTCCTTGGGTCCATTTTAGGGAGGGTAGGTATGATTAAAATCAACCTCAGGAGCATGGAAATGTGTGTTGCTAGGCAGATAAACAATAGGAAAAGCTGTTGCTAGACAACCAACTGTTTTAGCAACAAACCAATAGAACCATTGAATTCTTTGAGTTCATGTTAGGGGGGATCGGTATGATCATAATCAACATCAGTACCTAGGAAAGGTTGATTAATATTAATGTTTTCACATAGGCATAGATTTATATGGTGACACCTTAAAACAAAATGGCGGCACCCATTAAAACAAAATGCGGGCACCTGTACTGACTTCCTGTAAAGTGAAAATAATATAAGGCCTCAGCATCCGGGGCCTTTCGGCCTTAAGAAAATAGGTTATTGTATTAACAGTTGGGGAAGATTTCTCATCTACAAGGTCAAAGGTCAAATTCAGTGACCTTGACAAAGGTCAAGGTCAAATACACATGAGGAATATGACAGGTACTAATGTAACCAATGCAAAATCATCCAAAGATCATTTACCCCAAGGCAATATGCTAAAGATACACAAATAGACCTCTGCATCATTTCTCAAATAAGCCATGCCAAAGCGCATCTATTCTCAATTTTTCCATCTAGTATAGTCAGGCAAGACAGTTTTCTTCATTACTATGGCATAAAATGGCCAAATATACCAATTCCTAAGTTGTAAAAGAGAAAAGAAAAAGTAAAAACCATCATATTGGTGATTTCCCCACTTTCAAGGTCAAAATCGGTGACCTTGACCTCTATAAAGGTCAAGGTGTCATCATCCATTATTGGGGAATACACATTACTTTATCATACTAAAAAAGTAGGTCTCAATGTCTATCCATATGGAAAGGAGAGAAGAAAATGTGAAATATAATGTACTCTGAAAAAAACACATGTTGCCATGGAAACCAGTATTTTACTATATGCTCCTGTGGGGTTACAGGGTCTTGCATGTGGTCAGATGATAGCCCAAGGAGTCTTCTTTCATTTGATACCATGTTTTGCCTGTTACGCTTGGGGTGCAACGAAATCACATTTCTAACAACCTTTTGCCATACTGGCCCCCTTACTATTTGTACTTTTCTAAGGTTCAACAGATACGTATGCAAATGTAATGACATCATATACTTGCAGTGTAATGTGCATTATTCGGAGGATGATTATCATTTAAATATTTAGAAGTAAGAATCTTACGGTGTTGGCTAGTGTAAACATATTACAGACTACGTTACACACCTTTTGCTGAAACTACCGCAATAACAACTTTATTATGGACATTCACTGCTTTTTATTGCATGGCTTTCTATAGATCTGAGTGTAGCTGCCTCATATCCAGCCTCTGACATGTGTGGTTCTATAGGGCATGCAGAGATGAAACTTACTCAGTTACGTATGGCTTACAACTAGTGCCAATGCAGCCCTGCGACGGAACGATCTAGGTCTGATAGCCACCAGTGCATTCTGCCGGGGGACGACTCCAGATCCCAAACTGCTATAAGAGGGAATCCCGAGTAATGATGTCATAGCGCGACCAAAGGTAGCGGTAGACACTGGCCAGTCACAGGCTACCCTTAGAACCTGACATTGTAAGGGCATCATATCGTCAATGGGACGGACGCGTGATGCTAACGCAGAGTCGTAGGAAGCAACTGTTGATTGTTGGGGCCCAGTGGGGCCCGTTCCGTCCAGCTTGAAAGCATTAGCGTTCATGCACGAGGTGCATAATACTCGTATATTCGAATTGTATAGAAAATTATTCTTTGAGGCGCATTTAGTTCTAATTGGCCCCCCTGCCCCCATTTTTCCCTATGTAGGAGAGGTCAAGTCTTGGAAATGCATGATGGGGGGGGGGGGGGGGGGGGCAAACACGATTATTCGGTCCCCTGTCCCCCCCTTTTCCTACGCCAATGTGACGCACCCGCTATGATGTACGGTGCATTCTTACAGTACTTTGTTATTTCGGATTCTTTAATACAGAAATCAACAGGCACATCTCCTTTTAAAACAGTGATACACATAGTTCCATATAATGTTGCTGCTGTGTGGAGGAGAGAATACGGAATGAAGATGTTATTTTACAATCTCATCAGCTGGCATTTGCTTGAAATGAAACCCAAACCATATGAACTGTGCAATTGTATACAACAAAGATGTTGCTATCTGAGTTAAATACCTGACTGAATGTACGCCTACCCCGCCCCCGGCCAAAGAGCAAACCAGATAAGAGAGGGAGAGAACTGCTGAGGATGCTGAGAGTTGGTCAACAATTATTACGTCAGGCATAGCTCTGTTTGTTTCTATTTACTCTGTATTTGTTTGTCCTGGACGAAACTAAAGCAGAAGCTATATTGATCGTATACTTGTAGGTAATTGACCGGAGAAAAGCTGTAATTGCCTAGTCAAACAATCTTTAAATAGTGTAGAGTTCAGTAGTCAACCATTGTGTAAATATTATAGAGTTACCTGGCAACGAAGCTGTCGGAACTGAATTACCCACTTGGTACTAAAATGCTATTTCTTCCCCTGCCCTCCACAACCTTTGGAGTTCTTGTTGGTTAGAATTACACATGAAAAGATACATGTTAGAGACCATAGGCAAATTTCCTTAGCAACTTTTGACAAAATTCTACATTCAATTGTGCCAAAGACCATTATCTCAATTGAGAGTTTCATGGGAAATCTAAACACAATCTGTACAACCGTGTGTTGTTGTGGATGCATAAACAGGGAGGACGATGCTGTCATGAAATCTATTTCCCCTTTTGTTTCCAAATAATGATATCATAACAGGAAAGAGATTGTGGGATAAAGTGGCAGTGATCCTACTTGCTATACTATAGAACTTTAATGAGGATGTGCAGTGAGATGCCAATTACCAATACATGTCCTTGACTGAGCCTGTTTATAAATGGCTCGTACATATCTGCTCATAAAGGCATTGAAGATCCACTAGTGTAAATAGAATAACTGATGATACAAACACTGGGCAATGACAGCATTACATAAATATCAGAAAGCATGGTACTGTCAGTCACAATGTGGTGAGGTACAGGTGAAACCCCACCTGTACAATGGCGTGCTTCTAACAGCTAAGAGATACAGGTAAGCATCAATCATCCTAGTTCATGTAATTCTGCATTTCATTATATTTGCTGTATAATTTATTCCCTTTAGATATTGCCCTTATAAATCAGCTTTAATTTACCCTCTATTCTATGGTACTCATAACTATGCAACATAAGGATGGGGATTAGAAAGGGGATTCATGCTCAAATGGGCATCTTAAATTATTGACAGTAGGATAACTGTATGGCTCCTATTATAGTCTTTAATAATTATTGTATGATAATGAAGTGGTAAATGGTGGTTTACATCCTGACACTTAGTATGCGATTTTCACTGATCAATTAGAGAGTGCATCATTATTATTTGGGATACTGCTTTGCGTTTTAGCTGATCTGCAGTTCCACCCCTACCAAGCACAGTTCTAAGACAGTTAAAAACAGTGATTCACTGAGGAAATACTAGTTAGTAAAATCTTTAATGGAATCACAGGTGCTTTTCACGAGAGTTATAGATGTATAATAACAGTATAGATCTACATCTCAGATAATTCAATGTGTTTGAAAGGATTAGTTTCAATACAAAATATCACTTTATTCTGTACGCCAATGAAATTGACAGTTTTGTCAATGCTTTCCAACCCACATATAAAACAGCTAGCTTTTAGATTAGTGTATAACAGGTCATGATAGTGTTAGATTACTTCCACATGTAATATAAACTAAGCTATTAATAGTGCAAACTCATCTTTCGGCAATGGATCAGTGTGTACCTAACATGATACCCTGTGTAATTGACGTTTACTGCTCGTGTATTCTTAGTTCTAACTAAAAAAGTAGCCCTTTTTTACAGGGCAATCAATTTATAATCGGATTAGGGAATAGCTTTATGTAGCTCTGCCAGGCCTTTGGGCTATCTCCATCAACAAATCGACCTGTTCCCAAGTTTATTGAGAAAACAAGGTAACCACCTTCTAAGAGACCCTCCGCCCATAGAAGCCTTCATCAACAGCCTTTGGGGTCAGGCCAGCCAGGGAGGGTCTGTGTTTACTGCTTGCTACCAACTGGTAGGAGGAGGGATAAGGGGCAAAGCTGTATTGGCGAAGGGCCAATCAGCTTTTTGTACTACTGGAACTAACCCAGGATATAACCAAAGTGGGAATCTTTCGTTCATATTTTTGGCAAAACCCACAAGTACCTCAACGAATTGTTCATACAATGTACACCTTATAATATAATGACGTGAAATAGCCATATATGTATATGTAAAAAAGTATGATTAATGCATGCCTGACCGCCGCCACTGTAACTTGTGACATTGTGAGCAACTCGCTAGTTGGGATCTTCGAGTGAGCAGCTCATGTGACTAATGTCACATCTTTACCTTTAGTTTTGCTTAGGTTAACTGTAGGTACCTTAGTACGCCGAATCACACTGGAACTAGTGACCATAAGGAACATAAGCCGCCACACTTAAGTCAAATTAAGTAAAAGCCACATAGACTTCTATCAAGCACTGGATGTTTTCAGCATTTTGCTGGATAGGAGATTTACAAGTACTGTATACACTATTTCTTGGAGTATTTTATTAACCCAGATATGCCTACCGTCCTTTTAAAAGGACGCCTACATGTACTACTTTAATGATCACTAAAATAATATCAAAATTGAATTCATATTGTTTTTAACTTCAAATTATAATAGAACAAGGGTACATGCTTCTATTTTGACTTTACAAGTATGTATATCATTTTTCATGTAACCATGGCAACCATACGCACAGGGGTTTCTCACCAAATAATGCCTGTTTCAAAATCCTGACTCTTATAGGGCTCAGAAAAGTAGGACAAATGCATGAATTTTCAACATTTTTGTCAAAAACATGTGAAACTAATGGCATTGAGGCAATTTTAGCACCAAAAAATTGTCTAACTAGTTTAACCCCTCACTTATGGATAATTGTTTAAAAGCGTCCTTTTAAAAGGACGGTAGGCACATAGGACATCAAAATTTCATGGGGAGTATATTATTCAAATTTGTTCATGTCACAATGATATGGATGCACATAAAATGATGCAATTACCTCAGTAAACTGTCCTCAATGATTGCATAGGTGTTATTCTTAATTGTGAAGTATGTTCTTAATTGTGCATGAGTTGATATATTGCCTAGCAACCACATTTGACAAAAATTCCATGCCTAGCAACAAGCACGCAGAATAGGCCTAAGAGAGCTTTAGATACAGCTAACCTGAGTGCACAGACCCAAGGATACCCATGATACTTATTGCATTTGTTTTGAATCAATATGTTGCCTCCATGACATTCAAAAACATTCTGTGCCTAGCAACCAGCATTAGAATGGCATTAACAACCTAGCAACAACATTCAAAAACATACTGTGCCTAGCAACGAGGCTGTAAAATGGCCCTAATTGAGCTTTAGATACACCTAACCCCATTATGCAAACCCAAGGGCACCAGTGATACCTTTCATTATTTGTTTGAATCAATATGTTGCCTGTCCATGACATTAAATACATTCTGTGCTTAGCAACAAGCATGTAGCATAGCCTAAACAGCCTAGCAACAACATTAAAAAAACATTCCATGCCAGGCACCAAGCGTGTGGAATGACCCTTAGAGAGCTCAAGCTTTAGATACATCTGACCCCAGTATACAGACGCAAGGATACCCAGGATACTTCTTGTGGTCATTTTAGATCAATATGCTGTCTATCCATGACATGTAAAAACATTCTTTGCCTAGCTACAAGCATGTTGAATGACCTATAGAAACAGCGTAGCAACAACATAAAAATATTTACTGTGCTTACAGCTAACCCTTATGGGCCCAGAACTATTTGATGAAAGTCAGTATTTTACATTTTATTATTTAGATTGGGTCACCATTAAATAAGAAATGAAATTTTTCAGAATGCCCTTTCCATTACTGGTTTACTCCATAACATTTTAGACTGGGTTACCATGGCAACCAGAAACATTCTTTCAGAGACATCCAATAATATGTAAAAATGTCCTTTTAGGATTCCAAATAAAGGCATTTCTATCAAAAATAGATATGTTGTCAACTCCACAATTGGATTTCTGAGGAAAAAACATTTTAAAATGTTTTCATCATCTTGCTTGACTGTGTTGTAAGAAAGCCCATGCTAAACAGGTGAAGCTAATTGGCACTAGCAGCTTGAAAATGGGTGATGCTATTGAGCATCATTTTGAAAAATACAAAGATGTCTGTTTCTGGAAGATAAAATATTCTGATTGTCATATTCTTTTAACAGGTTAAAGATAAGATGACTTTCTTTCAGCCCAAATTATAAAACATCCATATTTTACCCTCCCCATGGGGGATTTGGGCCTTATATGATGAGGAATGCCCTGTATTTTTGTAGTAATAGCAGTGTAGGATGCCCATAGTCAAGGTTTCGGGTGAAATTCTGGATCAGGAGTGAATTAGTAATATTGTAGTGGCTTGAATAAGCACAGGGGTCTCAAATAAGCACAGGTCCTGTGTAAGCAAAGGGTAAATGATGGTTTTGAAATGAAGGTAAGTTTTCTATCTTAAATAAGCACAGATCTCGTATAAGCACAGTGTAAATTGTATCATCAAAATTTATAAGCAGGGGTGTCCTTATTCAAGCCACTATCGTAGATCACACAGGATAGTCTTTTGAACACAATTAGATATCATGAGTGCAAAACAGAATGGGTAGGTGACCAGGCCACAGTATAGCATTTTGGATGGGTAATGAGATACTTGAAATGAGTTTCTACTACAAAAATGACCAGATCTTTGGTAGGGCTAGTGTAGTCAGACAAAGGTCTCTCACTGTACACCACATGTGGCTTCCAGTGAGACCAGTGCCCAACTGACTGACCGTAAGCCCAGTGTGTGGCAGGGACAAATTCCAATCCAGCTTCTTACAAAAAGGCCGCTATTTAGCTATGTCAGCCCAGAGTATAAAGCCTCCTTTGCAGTGATAGTATAGAGCGCCAGTACATTATCAATTCAAATGTTCAGGGTTGCTCACTAGAGGAAAGGATGATTCCATGCATACTTGTAATCCCCATTGCCTGCTACATACTGTTTACCAACAGGTATTTAGGGTCTGTTTCTGGGGGAAAGGGACATCAAATCTCTATATGGCCCATTTCCCATGCTTGAAGCTAGGCACAGAATGTTTTTGAATTTTGTTGCAAGGCTATTGAGACCATTCTACATGCTTGTTGCTAGGCACAGAATGTTTAAATGTCATGGAAGGGCAACATATTGATTCAAACAAATAATGAAAGGTATCACTGGTGCCCTTGGGTTTGCATAATGGGGTTAGGTGTATCTAAATCTCAATTAGGGCCATTTTACAGGCTCGTTGCTAGGCACAGTATGTTTTTGAATGTTGTTGCTAGGCTGTTAATGCCATTCTAATGCTGGTTGCTAGGCACAGAATGTTTTTGAATGTCATGGAGGCAACATATTGATTCAAAACAAATGCAATAAGTATCATGGGTATCCTTGGGTCTGTGTACTCAGGTTAGCTGTATCTAAAGCTCTCTTAGGCCTAATCCGCGTGCTTGTTGCTAGGCATGGAATTTTTGTCAAATGTGGTTGCTAGGCAATATATCAACTCATGCACAATTAAGAACATACCTTCACAATTAAGAATAACACCAGTGCCATCCTTGAGGACAGTTTACTGAGGTAATTGCATCATTTTATATGCATCCATATCATTGTGACATGAAACAAATTGAATAATGAACTCCCCATGAAATTTTGATGTCCTATGTGCCTACCGTCCTTTTAAAAGGACGGTCCATAAATCAGAGGCCATGAGCGCGAATTTCCCAATTTTGCTAAAAATGCCCAAAATACATCAATTTAACACAGGAAAAGAAATTTTGTTATAAAAAGAGCAATATTTCCCTCCTTAGGCATATCTGGGTTAATGTTACGGATGCCTCATTTTCAGTTAATCGTAGAAAAAATATACTTCTCCTGCTCCGATCGGCCCCATATTTTAAGGCAGCATGCCCCTAACATGTACCTATCATGCCAGTAAGTGCTTTTGGCACTAGTTGGAACTTTTTTTTTCAAGTTGTGGGCTCCATCAGTGTTTTTAGCTAAAATTGGCATTAACAAGATCCATGAATGTTAGATTTGCTCAACATCCCCCACATTATTGGAGTACACCAATATGTGTTTACATATAACATTATTTTTGTATTACTGTACATTTATTGGTAATTATGCATTAAGGAAAATGACTAAAATAGGCCTATATTTCCCATATTAATTCATTCTGTGTCTGTCTTTTCAGATGGTACGCCCAAAGCTGTCGTGACCGCTGCCGTGACCCCCGCTGCCGTGACCACCGCTGCCGTGACCCCCGCTGCCGTGACCACCGCTGCCGTGACCCCCGCTGCCGTGACCACCGCTGCCGTGACCACCGCTGCCGTGACCACCGCTGCCGTGACCACCGCTGCCGTGACCCCCGCTGCCGTGACCACCGCTGCCGTGACCACCGCTGCCGTGACCACCGCTGCCGTGACCACCGCTGCCGTGACCACCGCTGCCGTGACCACCGCTGCCGTGACCACCGCTGCCGTGACCACCGCTGCCGTGACCACCGCTGCCGTGACCACCGCTGCCGTCACTACCACCGTCACCGTCACCGTCACTGCCCGATGCAGCTATACTGCATCTTCCGTAAGTATCAAATTGTACAAATTTTAAAACCTTACCCCTAAAAATAGTCTAATATACAGTCTGTCTCAAGTTGGTAAAAGTATTTTAAAATATACGGTCTACATATTTACTGTAAGTCTCAACTATGTAAAAGTACACAGTCACATATTTAAAATCCTGTACATCTGGGCTCTTTTGATTGGGGAAATGCTCATTTCACTTAATCTCACATCTTATCTTACCTGGTATGTAGGAGATCACTACATAATTAATGGGTTCCCTGAATAGATATGTGGTGCCTGTGGATACCTAACGGTGACAACTAAGCATGGACCACATATTTAGGAACCTCTTAGATGTGTCAGTGTCTGAATCTCAGCACCCTACTACCATGGTTGTAATCTTTGCCTTGTAAATGTGAGATTAAGATGAAAATGAGTATACAAATTCAATGTTTCTTAATTAATATGTACATGTACACACACCTCTGCTACTCGTAGCCCTCAAAGATTAATGTATGGCATCATTTATATCTTGCCGCCACCACCACCGCTGCTCCTGACCACCCACTGAGCCCCTCCGGCGCCGAGCCCCTCCTGACTCCTGCTGGCCGGCCAGCCAGGCAGTCCGCTACAATCACACCGGCGAGTCCCGTGCGCGTCTCGCGGTCGTACCTGGATCCGCTCCTCATGGCCCTCGACCTTGAGTAAGTACACAAAGTGCATTGGTACTAAATTGTAAAACAAAATAGCTTCTCTAAAATATTCTTGTGTAGAATAATCTGTTTCAGAAAGATTTATAAATCCATTGACTATGCTCAGTATCAATCCTTAATTAAATTTCTATTATTAACGCCCGATTTGCAGTGATACGGTCAGAAACAACCCAATCAGGCGCGACTCCGACACGGATGAATATGTGTCGTCAAGTGACACATAAAGTAAATATTGTAGAAGAGTCTTGTTTAGTTGCCTGTTTTTTTGCCTGTTTATTTGCCTGTTTATTTGCCTGTTTATTTGCCTGTTTAGTTGCCTGTTTAGTTGCCTGTTTAGTTGCCTGTTTATTTGCCTGTTTAGTTGCTTGTTCAGTTGCTAGTTTCTGCTAAAATTATATTGTGTTTGCTTGACCGAACTTCCATGATTAGAGGCATCCATAACGTTAACGTTAGCGAGGCATCCATAACGTTAACGTTAGCGAGGCATCCATAACGTTAACGTTAGCGAGGCATCCATAACGTTAACATTAACGAGGCATCCATAACGTTAACGTTATCGAGGTATCCATAACGTTAATGAGGCATCCATAACGTTAATGAGGCATCCATAACGTTAACGTTATCTATACACATATCTATAATTGGTTAATCTTTGCAAGATATTTTTAGCATCATTTTAATATTTTTTCCTTAACCTTTATTTACAGGAGTCCCGTTGGGCGAGGCGGCAAGCCAAAGAAGGTCCGTACACCCGTCAAGCAGGGCCTCTTCCGCAAGGTCCACAAGCAGAAGCAGGTTATCGAGGAGCAGGCAGCAACCATCCTAAAGATGTCTGCCAAGTACATCAGGCAGCAACAAAAGGCCTCCTCCCCAAACGTCAACACCACGCGCCGTCGACTCATAGATAGCGGCCCAACCTGCCCATCCCCCAAGGTGTCAGCAGAGGAGGTCCGGCAACTTCGTGAAGACTCGACCAAGTACCAGATATTCACGGCTGGTGTACGCGAGATGCGGGGTGTCATACGCAGTCGTGTCGCGAGAAAGTTCTCTGCCCGCGACAAGCTAAAGGGAAGCAGGGTGCTCACGCGCTTCTGTGCTGACATCAATGTCGATCCAAGATCCCTCAAGCCCAAAGCACCAGCAAACAACTCGGAAGCAAGTGGGAAGCGCAAGGAGAGAACGCAGCACATCATTGACTTCCTGACCAGGCCTGAGCACTCTTACACTCTACCTGGGAAGAAGGATGCGGTCACTGTGAGGAAGAAGGGCCAGAAGAACGTCAAGATCCAGAAGGTGGTGCTAACCGATCTCCTGTTGGTGCTCCATGATGTCTACAGGAGTGAGTTCCCGGAGAGGAAAGTGGGGCTGACAACCTTTAAAAAGGTCCGGAAGGAGGCTCAGTTCATCAAGTGTGTGCAGTGCAACAACACCCGCATCTGCCTGTGCACCAAACATCAAAATTTCACTCTCCGTCTGCGAGCTGCTCACCTCCCAGGACTACCCGACGCGGTAGTACGTACCAACACGCTGGAGGAGTTCCAGGAAAGGCTTCGCACCTCCATCACTCAACCCGAGATCACTGTAGAAACTTGGCAGATGGTGGAGGTGGAGATCCAGGAGGTTGACCCCAAGACCGGAAGAAACAAGACCTGCAAGAAGCTCCGGCTGCGCCCTGACACTGCCACCAAGTCAGACTTCATCAAGATGATGTCGGCAGACTTCAAGACGATGCGCGAACACTCGTTCCGTGCCCAAAATCAGCACAAGATCGTCCGGGAAGTGCGAGAAGGACTGACTGCGGAGGAGTGTACAGTTCAGATGGACTTCTCGGAGAATTGGATGGTGTCGTTCCCCGAGTCCCCCCAGGCGGTCTACTACGCCAAGGATCCGGTCACTCTCCACCCGGCTGTGATCCACTACAAGGATAATGACGGGAACCTCAAACACCATTCACTGGCCCTGTGCACAGACGACCGTAAGCACGACGCCGGGGCCATCCTTGCTTTCATGCTTAGGCTCCGAGAGTTCATCGATGAGCACCTTCCAAACGTCAAGACCATCCACTACTGCTTCGACTCTCCATCTTCGCAGTACAGAAATAAGTTCATCTTCAGCGTCCTGTGCAAACACGAGCAGATCTTTGGCGGGATCCAAGCCACATGGACCTACTACGAAGCAGGCCATGGCAAGGGTCCGTGTGACGGCATCAGGGGTGCTGCGAAGCGAGTCGCAGATCTCCTGGTCAAGTCCAATGTCAAGATCGAGAACGCCCAAGCCTTCGTGGACACTGGAAACGCTCGCGGCGGTGCAGTCCACTACATCCATGTGTCTGTAGAAGAGATCAAGGAGGCCCGCAGTCTTCTACAGAGTCTTGTCTGCGACAAGTCTGTGCCTGGTACGATGAAGGCGCAGCACTTGCTATCGTACCTGGTGTCTCCATCGCTGTGAGGGACACCTCTTGCTTCGGTCCTTGCTCCTGGGAGGACAACACCTCTCTGCGCCACTGCCCTGGCTGGGTGGAGCACACCCTCTTCAAGCAAACCCGCAGAGCAGCACCAGTCGAGCTAGAGGTTGAGGAGCTCCCAGCAGAGGCCGAGCCAGAGGAGGTCCCAGCTGAGGCCGAGCCAGAGGAGGTCCCAGCTCTGGTCTCAGCGGTGGAGCGCTACACCGTCGGTGAGTTTGTGGCCTGCTTGTACGACTCACAGTGGTACATCGCCGAGGTCACAGACGGAGTCGATGATGAGGGCATGTATGAGGTCAACTTCATGATCCGCGGCAACACCACACTGAACCAGTTCTTGTGGCCAACGCTGAAGGACATGATGCGCGTGCACCCAGACGACACTCTCACCAAGATCTCCGCGCCACGTCCCATCGCAACTCATGGCAGGCTAGCTTCAAAGTATGCCCTGCCTACTGCAGAGCTTAGGGAGATCAACACCCTCTTCCTCACCTCCTAAGCTTACACAATGATGACAACCCGGTTAACACCCATCGACTTGAACTTGGACAGTTCACTAGGTACCGTGAGGCATCCGTAACAGTAACGCAGGTGCCTGGGATACACTCCATAGTGCTACTATATCTATGGATATATTTGATAATTAATGGCATAGAACAGTGCTATAGGATGTTTAGAATACATGTATGAAGTTTTAAGGGGATCTGATTAGTTTTGAAGCTTGTGTGACCAAATAAGTAAAGTATCAGTTCGTTGTGAGGCATCCGTAACGGTAACGAGCAGCCGAGTAGGTCTCATGAGATTGCCAGCTATGCACCTATGGGGGCCAGTATAGTCCTCATTATGGTTTTATGTGATTATAAACAGGTGTGCCTTATGCATTAGAGATAAAGAGGTGCCCTGGTGATGTAAAATATTTATAGTAGACTCGCTGCGTGTCGTCAACTCGCCGTAAAATTGT
Organism: Harmothoe impar; assembly: GCA_947462335.1. Taxonomy (NCBI): domain Eukaryota; kingdom Metazoa; phylum Annelida; class Polychaeta; order Phyllodocida; family Polynoidae; genus Harmothoe; species Harmothoe impar. Next base: position 38,801,726 of record OX381710.1, read on the forward strand.
ACATTTTTATTTTCAAATGCCCATAGCTGAGTCAAAAGGTGATATATTTGATAATTAATGGCATAGAACAGTGCTATATGATGTTTAGAATACATGTATGAAGTTTTAAGGGGATCTGATTAGTTTTGAAGCTTGTGTGACCAAATTAGTAAAGTATCAGTTCGTCGTGAGGCATCCGTAACGGTAACGAGCCGCCGAGTAGGTCTCATGAGATTGCCAGCTATGCACCTATGGGGGCCAGTATAGTCCTCATTATGGTTTTATGTGATTATAAACAGGTGTGCCTTATGCATTAGAGATAAAGAGGTGCCCTGGTGATGTAAAATATTTATGGTAGACTCGTTGCGTGTCGTCAGCACGCCGTAAATTTGTACTTTTTTATTTTCAAATACCCATAGCTAAGTCAAAAGGTGATATATTTGATGGTTTAAGGGCTTAGAACAGTGCCACAGAGTGTTTTCTACCCATGTATGAAGTTTAAAGATGATCTGATTAGTTTTGATACATCTATGGCAGCTGTACCAAAGTCCTATGAAATAGCCTATGTCGTGAGGCATCCGTAACGGTAACGAGCCGCCGGGTAGGTCTCACGAGATTGCCAGCTATGCACCTATGGGGGCCAGTATAGTCCTCATTATGGTTTTATGTGATTATAAACAGGTGTGCCTTATGCATTAGAGATAAAGAGGTGCCCTGGTGATGTAAAATATTTATGGTAGACTCGTTGCGTGTCGTCAACACGCCGTAAATTTGTACTTTTTTATTTTCAAATACCCATAGCTAAGTCAAAAGGTGATATATTTGATGGTTTAAGGGCTTAGAACAGTGCTACAGAGTGTTTTCTACCCATGTATGAAGTTTAAAGATGATCTGATTAGTTTTGATACATCTATGGCAGCTGTACCAAAGTCCTATGAAATAGCCTATGTCGTGAGGCATCCGTAACGGTAACGAGCCGCCGGGTAGGTCTCACGAGATTGCCAGCTATGCACCTATGGGGGCCAGTATAGTCCTCATTATGGTTTTATGTGATTATAAACAGGTGTGCCTTATGCATTAGAGATAAAGAGGTGCCCTGGTGATGTAAAATATTTATGGTAGACTTGCTGCGTGTCGTCAACACGCCGTAAATTTGTACTTTTTTATTTTCAAATACCCATAGCTAAGTCAAAAGGTGATATATTTGATGGTTTAAGGGCTTAGAACAGTGCTACAGAGTGTTTTCTACCCATGTATGAAGTTTAAAGATGATCTGATTAGTTTTGATACATCTATGGCAGCTGTACCAAAGTCCTATGAAATAGCCTATGTCGTGAGGCATCCGTAACGGTAACGAGCAGCCGGGTAGGTCTCACGAGATTGCCAGCTATGCACCTATGGGGGCCAGTATAGTCCTCATTATGGTTTTATGTGATTGTATATATGTTTGCCTTATGCAGTAGATCTACAGAGGTGCCCTTGTGCTGTATATTATTTATTGGCGTCACACCTCGTGGCAGGAACACGAGTAAAAGTGTGACTTTTTAAATTTCCGAACACCATGTACATAGTCAAAGGTGATATTTTTTATGGTAAAATAACATAAAACAGTGCTGTATAGTCCTAAGTACACATGTATTAAGTTTAAAGAGGTTCTGGTGCATTTAAGTTGCCCCTTTGACTGATATATAAAGTTACTGTGAATCTTGAGGCATCCGTAACAGTAATGAATTTTTTACCTGATTTCCCGCGTAATGGTGTCCTGAGATGGCTCGACTTACACATCAGAGGTTAATTGTTTTAGGAAGAGGGTATATTGAAGGTATACTAGAGCTATTTTAATGGTAATCAGAGCAATTGTAGGCAAACTAGAGTAAAGTTGGTAAAGTTGGTTGAATTTTCCCAGATTTGTCGAAGTTTCCGATTATCTCTCAACCCAGAAAAAGAAAAGTTCAAATCTTACGGCTCCGAAATTTCTAAGGGTCAATCCTACATAGTAGGCCTACTAGAAGGCAAAGTTTGGAATAGCTGGGTACTTCTAAAGAGTATTATTATAATGAAGGGTGAGTTACTGTTACGGATGCCTCAGAAATATGACAGGCTGTGGTTGCTGCTGAATAAAAACTGCACCCGCTGGAATTACAGAGTTCCGCGGCGTTTCCGAGGGGCCAAGATGTTAACCTTTAAGAAAAATAAAGTTGTGTACTTAAACTTTGAATTTTTTTTTTGTCCTATGTTTACCACTTTCTGCATGAATTTCTGATATACACCGTATATGTATCCTGTATATATGTGGCATCTGACACCAAATGACTAAGCTGATGAAACAATTAACACCGACACCTTATATCTAAAGAAGATCAGCTTACTTTGAACACTACACAACCCTCTTTAAGGAGCAACAATAACAAAATGATTCAATTCAAACATCTCCTAATTTTTATATCAATTGTTGTATTGTTGTTGAAATTGTTATTTTGCATAGAGAACTTTGTTACATGGGAACTTTTTCATTAACTAGCCTTGTACATACTTGTCTCATTTTATCCTTGTTTGAAATAATCTCTCTTTAAGAAGTGCAATTTGGATGTTAGGAGATGTTTGAATTGAATTATTTTGTTATTGTTGCTCCTTAAAGAGGGTACCGTCAGTATTAAGCAGCACTATCAGTACTGCAAGATGAATGGTGAAACTGGGCACATATGTTGGTGGGTTTTAAAGTCCTGAGCATGTGTATAAAATATGTTTACTCTTCATAACAAAATCGATTTGTAAAAGAAGTATACCACAGAATATTGTTTTATTGTATCATAAATTGAAGACAATTGACTATCAACACCTGTTCTATTCACCCTAATTCATTTTCAAGTTCACATCATTATAAAACGTTATCGTATTAGTTATGCCCATGATTGATACAGAAGAGAATAAATACAAATTAATAGTGTTCCTTCGTTTGTGGGATATGTATGAGGCTGGACACATCTCTCTCATGGAGAGAATCGAGGAGTAGAGGGTAGTCCCTCTTATCAAAATCAATCTCTTAACCAGAAGAGCTTCTAGAATGTATGTGGACTTTGATGCCATGCCTACCTTCTGAGAGGGCAACATACATCCATAACCCTCAGAAATGACAAACAAATGTGATGTGGTGGATTGGACCCAATATACCAATTAGATTTGTCTATCATTTATCTGTATCCACTTTATAATCTATAGGATGTCAGGATCGGTACTGTTGTGCACCATCTAGTCTGACTTGGCATCAGGCCTGTATAAATATACCCTTATACAAAGGCTGCGAGCTGCCTCCTCCCCCTTGAGCCAATCCTATAAGTAGACAGCCCAATTGCTGCCCAGTAATGGTCTGCAACACTCCTGCACCTGGTCCGAGTGCAGGTCTGAGAAAGCATTCTTAAAGACACTAATTTAGATCCAATTCACCACTTGTAAGGGTGTTCTAGACAGCACTCTAGGGGAAATTGGACAGGATGAGTCCCTGGACCTTTCCACTTCTTGAAAGGACAATGAAGGTTTTCGCCATCTTCCGGATCCTGCACAGATAACAGGAAAGGTGACATTTGGTCTAACTTGTGAGAATAGATTTAAAAGATCTAAAATATTTATACGGGTCACTATGGTTCATATGTTATGTTAATCCAGGATTTTAGTATTCACAAGATGTATGTGAGAAGAAGTTGAACCCACCCTATCCACACAAGACATTTAGATGGGCAAACAAGTTATCCGAGTGTAGACATGATTTGTAAGTAGCTATCCAACATATCCAACCACAGATCCTAGGTTAGGTGAGTTGACTTTCATAATATGCAACAAGTCATTGATTCATTTAGATTCTGCAAGATCGGTCAGGCCGACAATACCTCCATTTTATTCCATACAAAACCGATTATAGTCTTCAGTAGAGTGCTCTGCCAGATGTCAATCACCAATACCCATTGTAATAACACGTACATAAATGGCTTTTACATGTATTCTGATCAATGCATCGCTGAAAATAGAATAGCTGATGATGCAAAGGATGTGTTTTGACAACACTACATCAATCACATCACACTGTGCTATCAGGTACATTGTGTTTAACGACAGGTGAAACCCCAACTGTGCAAGTGTATAGTTCTTAAAGCTAGAGGGCACAGATACTCATCCTTTACCCAGTGCTGCTTTTTACAAACTTGCAGCGAGAGCTATATGGCTCAGAACTGCTCATATTGGCCAGGAGCCACTCAGCCTCTTGTACCGCTGGCACCAACCAATGTTACAACCAGGTATAAGGAATAGGGCTGCCTCATCCACGTTGTAAGATAAACCCCATGAACACCTTTGAGCATCTATCAGAGGGAATATGTCATGAACAGTTACAAGGGGGAATAAAATATGTATGCATACAAGGCTTTGTGTATACACATACTGCATATAGCCACTTAATACGGATACCCTACTTTGTCACAAAAGGGCTTAGCATTTACTGTCGCTTGCGACTAAACAAGTTGATGAAAAAGTATAATCTTTCCTATTAACTTGTTAATGGGGAGAGTATATTATAATATTTTGAATATAAGTGACACATAATCTTATACTTGATAAGGAAGGAACATCAATACAAACAAAGTTAGGTACTGCCATGTCCTGTTCAAGCCCCCTCGGGATATTTCTTTTTAAACAGACGTTACCTAAGAAACAAGTAGCAAGTAAATACAAGGCCAATGTTTATGCATTACCACCTTTTCAACACCCTATTCGCGGCGCTTTAAACGAGCACTTACTAAAACACTGGGCACTTAAACAGTCCATTTCTGGGTCGTGACTTCAGGGTGTTCTCCTTATTTCTTCTTGCCTAGAACACAATTGTACTTTCATAGTATCCAACAAAGTGACACCTACTTGAGAGTAGTTAATACATCCATGCCCCTCAGAAATGGCAAACTATATGATGCATTGTTAGAAGTAAATGTAGTTGAATAGTAAGATCTACTGTCGATTTACAGTATATACTACGGTATTAGTGTACATTCGCAGTAGACTGAATTGTTGGTTTACAGTATAAAATTATATGATTCTGGTTTCACAATTTGCAGTGTGGCTTTGGGCGTGGTCTGTACGGTAGGTTCAATATAACCATTACACTCTTTAAGCCCAGATGCCAGGTTCAGTGCCGCTGTGTCCCATCAAGTCAGGCCTCGCATCAGGCCTGTATAAGTAGTCGTGTACACAGACTGCTTGCTGCCTCCCTCTTAAGGCAATCCAACAATCAGAGACCCCAATTGGTGCCTAATAATGAGAGCCAACGCCCCTGCACCTAGTCCTACAGTCAGTCCGCGGAGATTCACCAGTTTTGCTTCTAATAAGGCATTCTACACAACACTCTAAGAGGAAATTGAATACGATAGCAGGAAAGGTGACATTTGGTCTAGCTTTAACAAGTGTCCAGTCACTGTAGGAGAATGGTTTGGGACCTTACCTCAGAAAGTAGCTTTGTCAAAAGGATATATATTATTTGCTACAATGAGCTGCAGGTTTTCTGGACTAGCCCTGCCATTCAAAAATAGTTGGACAAGAGGTTTCTGATTGAAATACAAAACTTGCTGTTAGATCATGAAGAATGCTGCTTTTGCTGCAATTGTGTGTTGTAAGATGATTGGACAATATGTACAGTGATTATCTAGCGGCAGTATAACTGCACCACTCAGTTGAGTTGAAATCCATTTGCCAGTGGCACACAATATCCCATCCTTGTTATTATGGCTATTGTAATTGATAATATATCTTTTATAGTGTATAGCTAATGTAATATAGATATAACTTTAGATATCCAAATGAATCATACAATAGTGATTGGGCAAAGGAAACAAGAGAAATGGGTGAAAGCTTGTGTGCAGCTATGAACCTACATGGGTCGAGGAGTGAAACCCCAATCTGAATGATAAGTCATGAAGGAGTACTTCCTGCCAGTCTGCCAAGCACCCATGGATAGTTTCATGATGTTGGAGCTAGTGCTGCACAAGCACCCCAATATTGTAGGTACAATGTAGTAATGCAGCTGGTGCAAGACACACTCCTGGCTTCATTTAACAAGTACCTATTTATATTCGTGGCACACCTCAGGTGCTTTCCTCCTATTCCCAAACAGCCGTCAGCATCTCTAACCTAATTCTTAGACACCTATACACCCCATGTCTAGGAATCAGCACTTCAGCCTATTCACACCTGCCTCCCCCTGAGACCAGGGTAAGTGCTAATGGCCCCTAGGATACCCCCTTAACATCTCATTGAGCGAACTCCACCGGGGTCGACTGGGATAAAGCGGCCACCTCAGAAAAGATTCAGAAGGATCTAAAGGGGGCCGGCCTTGGTTTTGAGGGCTCTGGGGCTGGCTTCTCTTGGTAATAGGTTGGGCAGTGAGATGGTCGTGTTGGGAATGACAAGTAAAGCACTGCCTCCCCACACCGAGTCGTCAACTTCCCAGATAGTCTGAGGCATAAGCAATTTCAAGAATTTCTCAAATGTTAGTCGATCTGGTATCCAGAAATTCATCTTCTGAATGTATGCTCAATGATTTCCGTGACAGGACAGGTGGCTTACGATTTAATGGTTGTAACAATTGAATTAGTTACTTGTTTTGATTATTATTCTGAATCAGTTTTGAGATACATCCGTTACCAAGAGAAGTCAAGTCGTGTTTCAATGGTATAATGAGGGGTAAATGGTTAAATAGGTGTATTAAGATATTGCTATGTATGCACTGTAGCTGTGTGATAAATGGTTTTGCTGTATCTTTAACTGCCTTTATTCTGTCTTCACCTATACCAAAATCTAGACACAGAGAAAGGCCTCTGTAATAAGGTGATTGGGTGTATTGGTATGGGTGGGTACCTGCATTTGTGTTATTGTTAATGTTTTCTATCATATAGATAAATTATGCTTGGGTAAAAATTATGAAACGCGATCGAAGTACATTGTTAAAGCTTGTATGTGGGCCTCCATGCCAATTCATAGAAAAGAGAAAGTGAGCTTTGCTGCTTTGTACACAATGATACTGGTTTATATAATAACAGGGTTCATTCTAGATGCACAAGTGGATGGTTACAAAAAAAAGCACAGGTGCACACCCACATGGGTTATTGATGACATGGCTTCATTGTACTTGATCTAGGTACCAATGAACTTCTCATACTTATTTATATCAATATAATCAATTTCTAATTATATTTTAGACGTGAGTGTATGTACCACCGGAAGTACCATGTCTCTATATCTGTCAGGTTACTGGTTAAGCTTTACATAACATATACAAACTGCCACATTAAGCTCTAGGTGTAGACCCATGGAGAGGAAACAATAATACCCCAGTCTCTTTTGAGAGTTGAAATCGCTGCATAATCCTCAGGCCTTGAGCATCATCATAAGTATTTGTACTAATTAAACCCGATTCAAACCCACAGTATCTGCACATATCATCTTAGTGGGACGTATATACACATCTCTAGAGCTATGAAAATCCAAACCTCTTGCAGTGTAAAAAGTGTGAAAAGTATCCCATATCCAAGTGTATAAGATCTGTAAATGTATTATTGGATAAACGGTTGGAACACATAGAGACAACACCATTCATCAATCATTTATCGGGGTATCAACATGGTAAATAGTTACCAAACTCTGATTAAGTGTGCACTCACCTTGGTGGTCAGTGACAATGTTGACAGAGCTATACCAGCACGCCCCCTAACGCCACGTCGGTGAACCATCAGCTGTCGCCGATCCTTGCTACAACAGAGGGGGTGGTGACTGCAGGACGTCTCCTTGGGCAAACATGGCCACGGCCAATGGCAACATGTCTGTATGGGGATCCAGCAGTGCTCAGTGTACTCACTCAATAATATTATATGCCTAGAGTTCATAGACCCCCCAGTGAGTGTGATGATCCACTGACAGCATCCATGGATCATATCGCGATGATCCGCTGATACCATAATACATGTACAAGGAGCTACAATGGTATTTGCATCCGGTAGGATCAGTTGCATTATTATGGAGTGGGTCAGATCGAACGATTTTGGTTCTTGTGATGATGTTGTTGCTCTGAATTGTCTATATAAGGGGGTAATATGGTAGGCAAACTGCTGGAAAATTCCCAAGGTAATAGCAAAGAGAGCATGTGGTTAAACGTGCCCAGGTGGTCAACGTGCCTCTCTCTCCCCTAGTATAGGCCTTATATGTACATGTATATACACAAGGGAATTCGTATTATAATTATGCTAATAGTAGTACACACGTTAAAATATATTATATTTTATTTCATTGTACATCAAAATCAAATCGATCGATACTGTGGTTTTCTCCTAACAAGGGCAACTCTTGTACGGCTATAATAAGAACAGGATACCAGAAACTAGGAGACAGAAATACCCTGGGTCCCCACTACCCAACTACTATGAAACAGTCAGTTTGATTCAAAGAAGGCCCTTGCTTTGTAGAGCGATACAAATGCTGGGAGAGTGTTTCATGGAGAGCTTCTGTGACATCACGTTCACTGCTACAAGAAACCACTCCCAACACATTAATGGGCTTAGACGGTGCTAATGGCAAATTACAAGAGCCTGATAATTAGTGTATTCATTATGCACTCCAACTCTTCAATATAATTTCAATCTAGCCATAAGGGTGCCTTGATAGCGATCTTGTTTTTCGCAGAGGAGGATAGATGGAGAGTCAGGGGCAGAATCGATAGGGTTGAGGGATAGATATTGATTGTACTTTTATATTTGGCAGTCCGGAGAAGTGTAGCATGAAAATGGGGCCCAGGGTGGAATACAGCGTATCGAGCTGTTTGTCCCTTGTCTTTGGCTCCCCCTGCCAGTGGCGTCGTAAGCTATGGACATGACGTCACTGTTTCTATTCTTGGTTGTATCTTAGTAGCCATCGCAGTTAATGTATGACTCATGACCCGTCCTTTCTCCAATTTTCTTTAGTGCAGAGTTGCTCTTGCTGTTTTTTTTTCTTATGCTGCAGGTGTACTAGTCTTATAAATTTCATACAATTATTTCAGTCTCTACCGTAAAGCACAGGGAATCCGTGTATTTTATACGGTGAGACACCCATGAGAAAATCCTCATGTATTTCACGGCCTGCGATACCATCAGAACTGATCTAACTATCATACAATAACGTTTCCATCTCAATTAGGTAAAGTTTTAACAGATGTTGTCAATGATCGTGTGACATGAGTGAAGAGGAGCACTCGAAGAATCACCTCGTGAAATACCCCTCGAAAATGACTGTCACTTGTGAACCAAGAACCAAAAACCATTTGGTTTTCCTCTAAACCATATAAATGAAAATAAGTATGTGGGACAACATGTTATGATGTAAATTATTATTTTGAGATGGAAGTAAAATAAAAACAAACAGGTGAGGTCTGGGCATTTATAACCTTGAAGAATTGTATTGTTTTCAACACTGTGTAAATTGGGTTAAACCTCTAGTATCGTTATGTTTTTTCAATCAATATGCAATAGCTTTGAAGTAATTGAACCTTGTTTTCACATCGGTCCACGACTCAGTTTCATGCGTGGGCGATAAGAGACAATTTCCTTTCCATTTCCAAGAAATTGAGAAACAAAGATGAGTGTTTGCACATGATCCAGTCTTTCTTCAATACCATCTTCATATCCAATCAGGGTTTTCATCCAGCAGAAATCATATTGTCCACTGTACTAAACGTGTGTTTGCATGGCAAGACTATTCACTCACAACACACACCAATCCTACCATTTCATAGCATCCGCCCTTTGGATCCTATCCAATTAGACATACCACCAACAAATGCACACGTTACACCGATAAGATAAGCAGCAACATTTCATGCAAGCTTCAGGCTTGAATCGCTATCTCCAGCATGATGTCTTGTGAAGGAACTACAACCTTCCGCATGCCGATACCCAGGCGCGGAGGCTTATATTGAGCCTGTGCACCAGTCCTGAAGCCCATGCCCAATCTATGACGTGGGAGCTCCTGGGTGGCGATGAGTCTGAGAGGAAGCAGACCTCTACAAAATGGGCAGCTCGCACTCTAATACGTAAGCAAACACTGCACCATCCTCCACACTCATAATGCCTAGCCGCTTTTACTTCTATACATGTATATAATAGGAAGATACAGTTCCCTTCTGCTGTGGCAACGTGGTCTCAAAAAGATGAAAATGAAAGAACAACACGAATGTTTGTTAGTACAAGAAGTTTATATTATGGTCTCATTGATTGGAAAGATGGTTCATGATGCTCTTGAGTGTACGCTATTTCACTTCCACAATAATAAGTATATGCATACGGCAGCCCAATGAAATCTGGTGAATATTTAGAAAGGGGTCATGATACTTTTACTAAATTAAATGGAGAATCAGAATTAAAAAGAAACTGTGTTTGAATCGAGAATCCAATTTCTATTGAATTATCATATAAACCAATTTATAGCTAATAAAACAGACAAAGCAGCAGCCGAATAAACGTGGAACCCTGCTTGGGTCCTTCTGTGTAAATAGTTCCGCTTAAGTGCTATCATTTATTGACCTTTTATTGATTGTACAGATCGGTGTATTTTCAGCGCCTGCCAAAGTGGGGAAAACATCCGAGCCCTCCAGAATCGATATGACCCAACGAGATAACTCAAGTATCCTCTCCAGGTACTAGAAGAGACCAGTACCACCTGTTGCCCATAATACTAGACATCAGGCAGTATTAGAGACATACAGAATAACAATGACATTTTCATAGTACAGATTTTGGGATGCACTTTTAAAACAATAAAACAGTTACACCATTATACCATGCATAATCACGGCCATATTCTATTCGTTCACTTTACTTCCCAATAAATAGTACAAAACGTGCCATTTGATAAGTTGAGTTGAGTTTATAATCAATAATTATTGTACTTGGTAAAAGTTGAATTTCCAGTTTATCATTTTAAAATGGAAATTTGGTTTCCAGTTTATCATTTTAACAATAATTAATAATTAATTATTCTCTTCATTATATGGCCTGAAACCAATATGCTGACGTGGTAATAAATGGGGATCGCTACATTTTGTGACCACTGCCGAGCCTGTTTAAGTCTAATTATTTGTTAGATAGTCGGCAACTCTTCATAATGCGGTCAGATACGAAAATAATGATAATAAAACAAATAAATAAATATATGTATATATATATATATATATATATATATATATATATATATATATATATATATATATATATATATATATGTAGAGAGAGGAGGTCAGAGGTTGGTGGTTGAAACCATGGACAATATATCTATAAAATACTAAAATATTCTGTTTATTAGAGAGTCCGCTAACATGTATCTTGCCCTGTGGTATTATATAAAAAGTTGGTGCACTACTTTTAGGTTCACTATTAGAAATCACTCAAACGCTATGTGAAGGTAAACTGGTACTTGATAGCTATTGATGTGATCTTTTCAATTCAAACCAGTATATCTGATCAATATACAGCAGTTGGAGTGTTGATGCACATGGCGTTGAACATGACACCTTGACACTTGACATTTATTCAACGCATAATATATATATACCTATATCTATGTATAGATATAGACATTATATATGTGACACGATATGCAAAAAGGGACTTTAGTGCAGAGTACACTAATGTCCCTTTTCCCAGTGGTATTCAGTGATCTAAAATTAGCAGATTATTATTTTAAAACCACATTTTTTTAGAGATCACAAAGTGTGAGTAGCATGTTTTCTTTTATCGCTGATGTGTTATGTATACGTGTACAAGACACGATGACAAGATAGAAAAGAACAGACACGTACAGTACAATCAGATCAAGAAAGAAATACATAAAAGTAGAAATATGAATTTTCTGAGGAGGAATGTGTGTATAGGGGTACAGGGTTCACGGAGAAGCTTTCACTCTATCATGCTCCCTCGCCTCAGGGGTCATATGCGGAGCAACTCAGAGGGAAATATATGGACTTTGTCTCCTTGTGGACTGAGGGGGAAACTAATGTCCTTACCGGCCCAGTAAAGCAGATCACAGGCCTTGTCCTGCTCATGGGAGCAGCTCAGAGTCGTGCCCTGTTTGTCGGAGCAGTTTAGGGGTTTGAGAGGAAGAATTGGGTCTTGAGTTAGCAATCCACACCAACTGTGGATCAGAGTACCAAATGAAAGAATGCATTTCAATGTATGTATTATTTTGCTTTGTATTGTATTTAAGCGCAGTTTGATCGTTCCTTTAGGTTTCAACAATATCCCTCTAGAAAACGTCCTATTAGAAACGATCCCAGTTCCTAATTAGGTCAATCGCAAATCATAACTCCAGCTCTTTGAAATAAGTTTTAAGCCTTGAACGATTTTGGAGAAACTTATGATGCCTTAATTTGATTTTGGCCAAATCTTAACATGACTGTTCAATTTCAGATGATAAACATTCTTCATCTGATATTAAACTTGAGTTTGTCGATGGACTCCAATCAAAAGTATATCCTTTTATTTATTTAAAATAGAAGAAAAGTACATTGATACCGACAAACCTATTGAGAACCCCAGGCTCTCAAGTCAGCATTGGTGTCAAAGAAGCGTAGGGGTGTAGTGGTTGAATATAAAATACTGTACTATTTTCTCGAAAGAAACAATATAATATAATTATTGTCATGCACTAGGAAAAAGGACCTTACTGCACCCTGTACTAAGGGCCCTTTTCGCAGATTGTGTGACATATAGCTATCTCAATTTTTGTATCCAATGAGGCCCACAGGCGTGCGAATATGCATCATTATTCGCACCCCCATTGCGTGTGAATAGCGGTTCTTATTCCCACACTCAGTATGGTCTGAATAACAGTTCTTATTCCCACACCATATAGGGTTGCATTACAGGTATTATTGGCACCCTATATAGGGCTGTGTCTCACGACCTTGGGACAATGTTTTTGTCTCTGATCGGGTGCCGTCTCTGACCGGGTGCCGTCTCTGACCAGGTGTCAGAAAAAAGAGTTTTAAAAAAAATAATACTCACATATATAAGGATTTGGAAAAACGTTATGGCGGTTGTTATATAATCATAGTTATAATTATAATTAGCCTCCTGCTGTTAGTATTTTGCCCTTATCAAGCCAAGCCAGTCAGAGACGGCACCCAGTCAGAGACGGCACCTGGTCAGAGACGGCACCCGGTCAGAGACAAAACATTGTCCCAAGGTCGTGAGACACAGCCATAGGCCTATATGGTATGGATTGATGTGTGGAATAGAGTGATTATTCACACCCTGTAGAGGGTGCGAATAGGCATTGTTATTTGCACCCCCATGGCGTGTGAATAATAGTCCTTATTCCCACACCCAGTAGGGTACAGGAAAGATTACATGTAAAAATTAGATCTCATCATCACATCAGTAGGTAGAGTATTTGCCTCTTGCATGGGTGGCCTATTCATTATCTATAGAAATGACACAGAATTATATTTTTGATATATAAGCCTAAAAGCAAGTGTGCCAACAACAGCTTTTATTCACACCCTACACAGTGTGGGAATATAAATCCTAATTCGCACATTATATAGGGTGTGAATAATGGCCCTAATTCACCACCCCATAGGCCTAAAAGTATAGCATATGGTGCCAATAAGACCTGTATTGCACACCTTATATGGTGTGGGAATAAGAAGTATTATACAGACCCTACCTAGTGTGGGAATAAGAGCTCTTATTCGCACCCTCTGGGCGTGCGAATAGTGGCCGCTATTCGCACACCTGTGGTGTGTGGATAGCATCGGCTGTTATATACATCTCCAGAAATAATCATTTAGATGAAAAATCGTAATGCCGGATGTTGTTGATTAGTACGGGAGCCCCTCAGCCTGGCTATTTTCAAAACATCAGTTTGGAAAAGGAAGACTATAGCACTTACGTGCACGCCAGTTAACTGCGTAACCCAATTAATGCATTTATTCAGTTCAGCCTGATCCCACTGGAGATGTGAGTGGCTTAGGTGCACGGTAACCTTGTTGCAATCGCTCAACTACCTGTCAAGTGACACTTAGTGTCCTCATCACTTACTACCCCACCTTGATCCCACATCCAACAACGCCATTTCCGCCCTTTACACCTGAGGAACTATCCATAGTTCTCATGGGTTTTTGCCAGAACATGAAATGTCCAGGTGACGTCATTACAGCCTTCATGAATCCTGGAATCATCTCCTTAACGTGATTTGACATTTTGACATCAGTGTCCAATGTCAGAGAGTTCTACAGCAGGGAGAAGCTGAACCCTAATTGGCTAAATCAATTTTCAGCCTAATATTTTGGGTGTTACTTCGCGGTTTAAATCCTTGCTTTTTTTAATGGGAGATTGCTTTATTAGCCTAAGGCTTTGAAAGAATGAGACTTCCCCATTTAGCCAGGAGAGATGCTTTTAGTAGTTAAAGAACGTGATTTTGGTTGTTATCATTATGCACATTTTATTGCCAGATCGTTAAACGGTTATCGCCAGTGTAGAATGGCAAGGGACATTTTGCATTATATAGAGAGATCAAAAACATAGATACACTAACAAGTAATAACATAATGCAGTACAGGACTATTCTTAGATAACCTAATAATAACTCTATTCATTTAAACGAGAATCCCAACTTCTTCCTGACAAAAAGTCACATTAAAAACCCGAAAAATAAAATGACTTATGGACAGCATGACGTGGAATGAGGTATACATATTCATTTTGATGACATGATTATGCCAGAAGAGGCTCCAGGAAATTGATACTTCTGCCCATGCCATATTTAGACTTGGCACATGTGTCCCAGGGACCTGTGCGTGTGGTTCCGCCATGGATGACGAGGCAGAGACAGTAGTCTTTAGTCGTGATTTAAGGGGCTCTAAGCACGCAATGTGATTTTTACTATGTCCTGGTGGGCCACAGGGACCGAGCGGTAGGTCTGTAACTAGGACTCCACTGCGTGATTTTCTCATCAAATTGGTGGTATATATCACAGTATTGGATACAAACAGTGTATATGCACGCCAAATCTGGCATGTTGGCATGGCTGACGTTGGTACTGACAGCATTGATGACGTTGATAGCATTGACGTCAACAAACAGTGTACAAGACATCAAGCTTTATATTTACTATTTGTATTAGCCTTTAGGATACCATAGCTCCGATTCGATGCAAAAATCGCGTAGTGGAGTCTCACTTTAAGACCTCATGTTTGGCTTGTATAGACCTCCTATCCTCCGGTCGAGCATGCATTCTATTGTTCATAAATCAAAAATTGCCTCTGTTGGGTTCTTAAAGTATAGATAATAAATCTTGATATCAAACAATTTCCGTGCATGTGGTAGAGGCATAATCTATACAATTAGGACATAGGGCTGTGTCTCACGACCTTGAGCCAATGTTTTTGTCTCTGACTGGGTGCCGTCTCTGACCAGGTGCCGTCTCTGACCGGATGCCGTCTCTGACCGGACATCACTTTGGGAGTTTAGTTACCTTCTACCAACAGCAGGAGGCTAATTATAATTACATAACAACTGCCATAAAGTTTTTACAAATCCTTATATATATGAATATAGGTTAACAATTAAAAAACACATTCCTCTGACAACAGGTCAGAGACGACACCCGGTCAGAGACAGCACCTGGTCAGAGACGGCACCCGGTCAGAGACAAAAACATTGGCCCAAGGTCGTGAGACACAGCCATAGGGAAGAAAGCAATTATGGAATCACAATCAATTACTGGTCTCTCTCAAAGAAACATCCGAAATTGGGAGTTTACCTGTTTTTCTCTTTGACACACAGCAGTACGCGCACAAACATGCAGTCGGTCGTTTACCTGTTAAAGAAAGGTTATATTATTCGATAACTTCTGTCGTTATTTCATTCAGGTGGAGACATATTATTAATACATTAGTTTGATAATCTCGCTTTTATGGAGACTGGGTGAACTGCTTAAGACTGGTGACAGACATGAAAGAGATAGATTTTTTGGGTTCAAGAAAATTGCTCAGGAAGAGACATTCCTCGCAAGCAGGTTTCACCATAGAAGACTTAACCGAACGAGAGTTAAGGTTGACTCTGTATTTTATAAAGATATTTGAGTTAAGAAATGCTTTTACAGTAAGGAAAAAGCAATGATTTCCACGGACCACATGAGCAACGACCAACAAGGGTCAGTGCATTTGAACTCCCAGCTCATACATGAAATACCTTAGTTACCTTTCCAAATAAGTTATGCCTGCATCGTGGCAACAGTCCACGGATCAAATCATTGATTCGAACATCGAAGAAATCATTCTTTGGTGTTCAATAAAGTTGAAAGTATGCCTTTCTCCTCTGAGAATGTTGATTTAAAAAATCACTTGAGAGTTAACAAGTAGAAATATCAAGTCCCTTACCCAAGCACACATCAATTATAAGGACACACATGGTTCCCTGTGTATTATGTAGTACTAGCCTGTGTGGGTTCTGCCGTTGAATGGAAAAGCCTACAAGTGCTTTCTAAGTGTTAACTAGTGCACTCTATCTCCCAAGTGGGACGATTAACTCCCTAGTTACATCATCAATAGTAACGATTTTTTCCTGAGAATAGTAGCCTAAGGGGAAAACAGATCATTATAGTATGTAAGCCCATCCCAATAATTTAGCACATCACGTGTGGATTGTAACTATAGGCATAGATGGGTTAACCACACTCTTACAAAATGTATGCCGGAGGGTCGATAGCTGGGATTAGGGTTGGACACCCTGTTCCCACTTTGAACCTTCACAACTGGGGATCATATTGCATTGATCCATAGGCTTTAAGTGTCCCAGCTGTGACATGGAATATACTGCAGTATGATGTCAACTATTGCAACAGGACAGCAAGTATAGTTGTTGATGAGTGCGTGGTATCTAGATCCACTGCATAAACCAGCCACGTTTAATAATGTTACGCAATGCTTAAAGTTGCTTAATGTTTGGCAATAAGCAACTTTAAGAAAGCTTGTTAGGAACGCTTGAAGTAGCAAAAACCAGGAGACTTCGCACACTGAAAAGTTGATTGCCAAGGCAAGGATTTGGAAGCTTGTACAATGGACATCGTTTTTGATGAGTGGCACAAAAAAGACGATAAGTGTTGTGTGTAGGGTGGGAGAATCTGTGATACTTGTTCGGTCCCAATGTGAGAGAGTTTATAAAATGAATGCTTTGTGTGATCTTACGTGAACACCATATCGCTCCATGGAACATTAACACACAATCATAATGCTCATTAACACACAATTATAATGCTATTTTCTCAGCATGGCATGGACTATTACGTACCACATCACACTGAAATAGCACTGTAAGAGACATGTCTAGCACACCTAAATGATGAGTTGTTACGTTGCAGATCTGGATATTAAACAGTGGGTCATAGAAACTGCTAGAATCAGCATACTATTTATAGACCAGTTTGCATGCTAACAGATGCTGTTTTAGTGAGACAGCAATGAACCTCTGTTTAACGTCTGAAATCCGAGTCACCAAATACTGCAGTGGTAGCCAGGTAGCCTATTTGGTGTGCTTGAGCACCCCTTAATGTAGGCGGGGTGGGGGGGGGGGGGGTAGGAACAGTGCAAGAGGCGAGGGGTGGAGGTGGAGGTATCCGACTGAATAGCCCTAAGTCACATTGATTTTTCACACTGAGTGGGGATATCAGACAGATGGTGAGGCAGATGTCTTTAGGTGGAATTAATAGATGTATCGATAACCATGAGGTCACAATCCAGAGCTACACTGGAACCAACATCTAGCTCAAATGTAGGGTAAGCCGCCCTAAAGGTGCCCTGTTCAGCTGCTAAACCCCATACCACTGACTATGAATATAGATAAAAAAAAGAGCGATTCCATTGCAAAGTATTATAATGGAGCATTTTCCATTGAGGTATTCCTGAGAAGGGTATTAAGTAGTTAGGGGTATTCATTTCTGTTCACTATAATTATGAAAATGTAGATTGGAATAAAATAGTTTGTGTACATAGAATTGGTTGCATGACTTCCCCCTCTGTACCTTGAGTCGCACACTCTACATGACTACACGGTAAAGCCAACGGATAACTAATATAACAATTTTCTTTTTTGAAATATGATCAATAACAGCATTGTTATTGTGAGTAGCAGCGCTATATATTAACTTTGAGTTTCCATTCCTGTGCTCTCTGATTCTCCACCGTTAGTGTATGGAGTACAATATATCAGGACACCAAGGGCGTGGAATTAGTTACAACCATTGCTGACGCCCAACACCAACCTTACACCACCTCTAACACCGTTTAGATTGCTCTACACAGGTAATGTCTGGGCCCTTAGTCTATAGTGGCCATCCCAGGTTGGTCATAGGAACATTGGTCAAGCTTGACCAAGTGTTATTCAAGGATGACTGAGGCAAAACAACATTTGACTAATGCTTTCCTAAAAAGGACTTAGCCTAAGATTAAAAGACTAAGGTGAGTTGGTCAACACTGACCAACCTAGCAATATCAACTAACCTAGGTTGGTCGTATGGGGAGCCAAAAATGACTAACTTGGTTAGACACTATAGTGACTGAGAGGTTAGTTGTATAGGAAGCCAAAGAATATCAGTGTTCTATACACTCTGCTATGTTCCTTTCTGTTTTAGCCCCAGTGACAAGGTAAGTATCTCACCAAACGTAGACGTAATTAGATACTCACTTGTTCTCATTTACACCATGCTAGTAGTTGTTAGATCATGTTGGTCCATTTTGCGATGCAATATACCTGAGCAATAATCTAAATACCAATCACCAAAGCATTTTTCAACATTACCTATATCTAAATACGAGGTTGGTGACCAATATACCATGATATAAACAATGACAATTTCCTTAAGTCTATCTAATTAGAGGAGGTTAAACTGGGCCTGGTATTAGCTAGCTGCTTCTAGGGGTTAATTGATAGCCTCTTGATAGCCTTATCAGTGCTGATACCATGGTCTCATAACCACATTAGGGGTCCTTAGGGCTTACTTCTACAACCTGTCATCACATGCCCTGGTGCACCCTTTCAGGTGATATCAAAGGGGATACTACCACCTGAGAACTCCAGGACCTTGTGAACTGATAGGTAACCCAGCATTCTGCCAATACCTCAATGCGTACCCTGGTACTGGGCAGCTATTGGTTGCCAATATCTGCAGCATTCATCCCTACTTTGATGGATAAGAATGTGTCATTTCGGTGAGAAGATTCTGATCTTTTATGGGTTGGTTCTTGGCAGCTTGGATCTGCTATAACTTTGAGTAAATCCTGTTACCTCACATTATTTCAAGCCTATTGCTTACACATGGATATTACCGTTTAACATAAATGCTTGCATATAAGTACCTTTAGTATTTGTGAAAGTTATGGGTGTGGCTTATACGCGGGTTAAGTTTTTACGCGAAAATGTACTGCTATTGTCCTGATCATGGCAGTATCATAATAATTTGTTATGCGTTAACTTTTGAATCAGGGGTACGAAGTGTTGACCAGACGTAGAAAGACTTGGTTATGCTTAAACAGATGCTTAAGTACCAGACACAGAGAACCCGGACCTGGAGCTATGATATAAACACAGATCTGTAAAAGAAGAACAAGTTCCTAGCCTCAGACCAGCTGTCTAACTGAATGGAGATCCTAATGTAACTGGTCTTTGAGGTTGGGTTATCCCACTGAATACACCCTCAAAGCTTTGCCATTCGGAGAGGATCGATCCCAAAATGTTTTCCCTTTGAGATGGCAATGCACCAGCAATGCACCCCTGGTTAAATCTCTGAATAATTGAAAAGTGGGGTCTATTCAACTAGAAACTAGGAGACTAGCTTTTTGCCTTTCTCCCCTCAAACATCAGTTAATTGTTTAAATTCAACAATCCCAATTCTGTAGGGATTCGGGCAAATGGAAATGATTTCACAATCATCATGCCTCACTGCCTCAAGTGAACAATATCTGTAACTGACAAAGAAAGGGCCCCTTTTACAAGATACGCTCAGGCACAAACAGAATCGCTATGGTAAGGGACTAAGGGACTTGCCAGTATTATGTCTCTTGGTATTCTAAAGCTCCAATTTAACTATTTCATTGAGTTGTTATTTTAAAGTGTTTTACTGGGTAAAAGATGAGAAATACAGAAGTAGATGCATCATTCTAGCCTCAATGAGCCATTGTGCCACGACACCACTGTTGGACAGATAGGAAAGAGTCTCATCCCTTGAGATAGTCACATCTGTATACACTTTAGTCCCGCAGTAAACAATCATCATTAAAATGACACTATTTAAGATATATCTACAAACACACGCTTAAGTCTTTGGTAAACTGCTGAATTGGTATATTCCTACTGCCATCCCCAATGCCATCGAGAATGCACATACTGGTTTATGCGTTTGAAAAACAATCATTTCATGAAAACACAATGCATTATTCTTTGCAGCAATTGCAATAACGCAGACCTGGCTGCTGATTTGGAAAAGACCACCCTCAATGCATCAATAAAATATGACACCGCATCGCCACAACAACAATATCTATTATTAGAATGATTTTGAAAATAAATCCTGCTCTCTGTGTTCTCCCATGTCCCAGACTTCAATAGAGGGACACTAGAAACTGCGAAACCTTTATTCTGCACAGCTTAGTGTCGGCCTAGTGGAGTCTGGACTATTATGGCTTAAAGAAGCAAGATGTGTATACTCGAGATATAAAACAAATTTCTTCCTCCACAAACATTTAAAAACAGTGTTACTAGCGATAATCTAGATGCACTTGCAAGGGCAAAAATAAATAAACATAATGTGGTTGTTATTGTCAATGGATCTCGCCATAGGAAATGTACGGTTGCAATAACATACATCAAAAAAGGTTAACTGATACAAGAGATACTATTCCTGATAGGCATGCAAATCAGGATTGATCCTATCTCGTCCGTCCAGAAAGAAAGAGGTAAAGAATATTAGCTATGGCACAATGTGCATGGTTGATCAGAGCACTTTAGTCAAAAAGATTCATCATGATTATCACGAGTCGTTTACATTAATCATGCCTTAAACAATTGCCAGAAATGATTAATCAGAGAACTTTTATTTACAATGATCTCAAATGTGCAATGTGGCTGATAAAGTTGATTGGAAAATGGAAATTGTTTACAACCTATATATTGAATGAAATTACAAGATACACACTAGTTTAGGAACCAGCC
Organism: Harmothoe impar; assembly: GCA_947462335.1. Taxonomy (NCBI): domain Eukaryota; kingdom Metazoa; phylum Annelida; class Polychaeta; order Phyllodocida; family Polynoidae; genus Harmothoe; species Harmothoe impar. The sequence continues at coordinate 38,822,974 of OX381710.1, forward strand.
CCTCTATATCTTATAACTGTTAAAATGAAGGAGTGGCAGATTAACATTCTCTGCAGGTAGGAATCCCTAGGTAGGTAGGTTATACCTGTTAGAAAACAATTATAGGGTAAGGGGAAGTGGAGTACATTTCCAGTGAAATCTTTTTCACTTTCATAAATAACAGGCTAAACACGCTGTCCTTGCTTCAAACTCACCTGTTCCAGATGTTGATAATGTGCATTTACCTGTTTTAAAGGCTTTATTATCGACAATAAAATGTTAAGCCGGGAAGGGTTGGCCATAGCAGTCTTCTTAGCGAATGCGTCTTCCACCCATTGTTCTAGAATAGAACAACAAATGACCCCTAAAATATATATATTGTGCAGCATAAACATAATTGTATGTATTATACACCAAAAGAGTGAACTAAAAAACTCACCGTTAACTCTTCCTTTACCAATTACGCATTATTGCCTAATATGAGCCAATTTTCTTGCCGATTTTGAGCATTCTGTACTTGTCTCGAAAATAGGTTTACACCTACAATTTTCTGGATTCTCACTATTTGCTATATTGTCTCTGGGTAACCTGGATAATTCGTCTCTGCCTTGAATTTCCTTTATTTGGCAGCCTTCCCAACCGAGAGAAAATTAATTCAATTTTACCCCGATTTAATGGATGTTGAGGGATAGATGCGTGCCGACGCAGTTAGGTTTGCTGGTTCGCAAAAACAACTACCAGTTTAATACTATGCTATATACTGGGGGGGGGGGAATCATTAGTATTCTATCCTCTAGTACCGTAAAACCTCGCGTAAGTAGTATAGTATGTATCGGAACGGGACTATAGTTAAGTACTGTTTATTACTCAATCGACATGCAGCCAATCAGAGGCCTCCATTTGGTCACGTGACCGGAAGTGACCTACTTAGGGGATTAGTGGTGCATTCTGGGTAACCCTGCAGCCAATCAGAGGCCACCATTTGGTCACGTGACCGGAAGTGACCTACTTAGGGGATTAGTGGTGCATTCTGGGTAACCTACTGACCTACTTAGGGGACCGGAAGTGACGTCATATGACCTAATTTAGGATCACGTGACCGGAAGTGACCTGATGAGTCACGTGAGCGGAAGTGACGTCACATGACCTAATGGCCGACCGGAAGTGAGTGACCTCATTGAGGATCACGTGACCGGAAGTGACTTGATTGATCACGTGAGCGGAAGAAGAAGTTTTTTGTTTAGGAAGTGAGGGTCTTTAGGATCACGTGACTGGAAGCGACGTCGTCACATGAGTGACGCTTTAAGAGACTGCGCGACTTACTAGTAAAAGAAGACGTATGAAAATAAAAACACAACAATATTTTATTTTATTTTTTTTATTTATTTTTTTTCAATCTTGATAAACACTCTATTTTTGAAAAGATGCACACGCTTATTTTTTTTTTTTTCATATCTCTAAAGGACTCGTTGTCACACCGTCAGAATGCACGCGACGCTTATAATACAAGTAGCGCACGCCGTCTTTCTCTATGGTGTAGGTGACCATTTTGTTTCGCACCACTTTGAAGTTTCTATTTACAGCAATGAGAGTTTTTCGTTGGCGAAGAACATCCAAGAAGTCGTCTGGTTCCTGAGGGTTTTGTTTCTTCTGTACGCCTTTTGCACTCCATTTTTTGGATTTTCTTTCACCGGTGTCGCTGACTCGATCGTAGCAAATGTAAGTCTTAGGGTTGAGACTTAGGATCCCGTCACCTTCCCACTCCGCTTTCATAAGCCCCGAAGTTCTCAGATCGTGAAGGTACCGTCTCTCACAACATCCGCCGGGCGGCGGACACCATTCTCGCACTCTTTCCGTTTTTGTCTTCACGAAAAGCTCTAAGTGATCGTCGCACACCGCTGTCGGAAGCCACTTTCGTTTCTCTCTGAAGTACGTCTCTCTTAGGCGAGGTTTGACTAGGTCATCCAACGTGTCACCGCTGAGAGCCATGTAAAGACTGTCGGTGTCCATTTGACAAAGGGCATAATCGCGCCGATCGACGAATCTATCTAAGAAGTCGTATGTGAACTCTAACATTTTCAACTTCGCGTACTGGTATACCATGAACCCTATTTGAATAGGGAGGTTGTTGTTGACTGTTTTCGGTTGTAGTTCGACTTCAAACAGATCGGAACTCAACTCGGACGCCTTTTTGAAGCGCCACGAATTGGCCAATAGTTCGAACTTCCGACTGTCAGTGTATCTCACCGCCGTGTGTTTTTCTTTGTTGCAGATTGTTTTACCGTACGTAGCGTTTCCCATTAACTTGTAACAGTCTGACAGAATTTTCTCGTTCTCGTTCACGTCGCCACGTCTTCGCGCCGCCGTTACTTCGTCCGCGAAACCGGCAAAGGAGCGTTTAGGTAGGTATTCTACCACCAGCTGCACTTTGGTGACTATCAAACCGTGCTCTAAATACCACTTGAGAAGCGGCGTTCCCAAGAGAATATTTTTTCCGTGGTAACTCCCTATCAGACATCTCTGAGGCGTGTTCAACAGCTTTTCTTCCTGCGCAAAGTCTGACATGTGAGGTCCTATGTCCGATTTTGAAACGGTCGCGTTCTTGAAAACGGGGGTCATTTCTTCGAAGTAGTCTCGTAGGTGAGGCGGCGTAGTGATGTCCACTTGAACTAAACCGAACATTTTCTCCTCTTTCACAGCGGAAAGGATGTCGCTCTCGCTCATCGCGTTTCGAGACACTTTCAAAGCGTCAACCTTCCAGCGTTGTTGGGAGGCCTTGACCCGCTCATCTCGACGCTTCATCTCTCGCCATTCGCACTCCCACACGACGACCAGCTTGTGACCTAGCGCTTTCAAGTAAGCGCTTACTCTGGTCGTTCTGTCGCGTCTCTCCTCTCTCAGTGAAGCGCACTGATATCGGTGCGACGGTATGCACTCGTGAGCGTGGAACCAACACCCGTGAAACTGGAAAACCGTATTAGAGGCCGCGTGAAACCCGTCCACGCGAATTCTCCGACAGCCTACAACCATCTCGCCGCCGTTCAAAGCGTGGCGCAGTTTCACGTCGTGGTCGTGCTCTACGAAGCGTAACCACTCCAAAGCGCTGTGAGAGTTTCTTTGCCTAATTTCGGGCTTGAACTCGGTCTCGGGCCGTCTCACCGCGTAATAGCCCGTGCAGTGCGCTTTGCTCATGCAGCGCAAGTACAGAGAGTTAGCGTCTAGTCCTAGGATGTGTTGGCACGGTCTCGCTTCTTCGCCGTACTTGTGCTCCATTATCCGCGTGGTGCCCTTCTCGTGAAATCTATGGAAGATGATGGAAGGACCGCCGACTAGATTTTCTTTGATCAGAGCGTGGAGGACGGCGTCGAACTGGGGGAACGTTGTGAACGCGTCTTCTAGGTTTTGGAAGAGGAACCGTAAAGTCAAACCAGCGAGAGAAACTCCGTCTTTCAACATGTCAATGCCGCGATCTTGGAAAAATTTAGCGTGATTTTTCAGAGCTTCTATGAAAGGTTTGACGTCTTTGTTGTTGTAGTGGATCAAGTAGTCTTCCATAGTTTGCATCTTCTCGTCGGACCAAACTTTCTGACATGCGGCGTAGTCGGATTCGGACATTTTGACGCCCGTCAGCTCGCTGTCGAAAGCCGATCTCGGTGGCAGCGTTCTGTTTGCCAGTTTCCTGGTAGACGTCATCCATTCGTAAGGAAAGTGACCTTTCTCTTCGTTCCTGGTGAAAGCTCGCAAATAGGTCGCGTAGTTGTAACCGGGTGCCAAATAGTTGACTACGTCCAAGAAAACCGTGTGCTGTGTGTAAACCGCCAAGTATTGATTGCTTCTCTTTATGACGCTGAATTCTTGGTTTCTTCGGTCTCCGGAGGCGAAGAACGAGTGAAGGCGTATTTTGATCAGGTTCAAGTCGTAACGCCCCGAGTTGAAGCCCACGACTGGAGCTTGACGGATGTATCTCAGAAGACGCTTCTTCAGTTGAACTAACGGGTGTCTGGTCTGAGCCGCAGCGAAGCCGCCTGGAGAAGGGGTGAACGTCGCCTCCTCCAGCAGGAGAGCTTCACCTATCGCCGCATCTAACTTCGCTAAGGTCGGTCGGTAAAGTTCTAGCACAGCTTCCCCGATGACTTTGGCGTTCTCGTTTATGTGATTTAAAACTCGGTCCAACAAGGGGTCGGAATCTGCGTCGGATTCTCTGACGAAGCAGACGGGCCCCTCCCACCCCGGAAAGTCGGATGCGACGCTAGCCGACAAAGGGACGTGATCCCACAGCAGGGACACGTGTTCCGTCGACGGTTCTTTGCACGGTCTGAAGAAAGCCTCGAAATCGAAGGCGATCTTGTAAGGGTAGATTCCGGAATGTCCGTCGGGGGGAAAAATGGAGAAGTCTGCTAGCGCTTCGAAAATCGTTCTCGAATTTTGGTAGATGCCACCTACGTAGCGCAACTTGACTTATCGGCAAGAGGAAAGCTGGTTCCTGTGTCTCTTCAGCAAGAACTCGGTGGTGAACGCCGCCTTACACTTGCAACATTCGTATATGCCCGCGTACGCGTTGAAGTCCGTGACGAGAGAGACGTGCAAACCGCCTTTCGCCGTCAGGTGTAGGTTGACTTTACCTCGGGCGGCCAGAGTTCTGGAAGGCGGTCTGATCAGAGTAACGCGTCTTCTCAACTTCCGCCCCGGCACTTGACGCGACGCGGTGTAAACCGCTATCTGTACGTCAAACAAGTTCTCTAACGCGGGTAAGTCGCGGATGTTCAGACCCGGAAAGGATTCAGGTGTGGCAGCGGGACAGAACTGACGTAACAAATCTGAAGCGCGCTTGCTGGTGTTGTATAAGTGAAAGGAAATGCAGCGGAAGATGCAGAGGTTGTCCTTGTTGGGAAAATCTAACACGCCGCTTCTCTTTCCAACTCGACCGGCCTGAGTGATCCTACCGCCTATGGGGAATTCCCCCGGTCCCATGTAAACGCAAATGTTCAAATTGGTAGGAAAAAGAGCGTGCCACTTGGTGTCAGCGTCGCAAAGTTTCCGTACTTCCTCGCAAGCGACGGTGTTTTCCATCTTTGAGAGGAGCTCTTCCAAAGTTTCTGAATTAGTTATAGTAGGGAGCGGTTGTATGAGAGTTGCGTTGTTCTGGGAGGCGTGAAAGTAGCGCAGTTTGCTCTTGTCTTCTCTGTGTTGTAAGAGTAAGCCTACCGAGAAACCCACTTTGTATCTGAATCTTTGTGTCAAGTGAATGCGACGCATAGTATCTACAGCGTCACTCAACTCGCCGGTTGGTAGCCTGAAGTTTGTTACACTCACGCGAGTCCCGTGCATCCTGACGCCCGTTTGTATCGCAGGCCAATTCGCCGTGAACGTTTCCTCCCCGTTCGGTACAGCACATATGCGCGGAGGGACGGTCACCCCGTCCAGAGATTCGCGTCGACAGGCGATCTTTCGGCAATCGCCTTCGCCGCATAGAGGGCAAAACTTAGGTACTACTCTACAATTTTCTACGTGTCTCTCGTGGTTGTACGGTCTTTTAAACATTTTGAAACACTTTTCGCATACGTACTGTGTCATGTTTTTTTTCACTCAGTTACCAACTACTTAGCCGTCTAACTATCTATCTATCTATCAATCTATCTGTCTATCTATCTATCTATTTATCTTTCTGTCTGCTGTCTGTGTATCCGTCTGTCTGTCTCATACAGCGTACGTCAAACGCTGTGTGTGTGTGTGTGTGTGTGTGCGCGCGTGAGCGTTGAGCGTCTCTCATTCCGAATCTATGCCGAGATATTTCAGAATGATCTCTGTTTTGTCATCCAACTCTTTGAGCGCTCTGGCGGACAGCGTCACTCCCTGCTGTGTGGGTTTTTTGTCAGGACCTTCGTACTTGCGCACGTGGACGAGGTTCTTACCGCTGTAGTAGCTCACAGCTGCGTACACTTCGCCCTCCTCATCCAGCACTGCGAACCAGGGGGTGTGATTAGGTTTTCCTTGCGCGGCCGCTGTGTCGCGTATGCGCACCACTGCGCGGATATCGGCGATGCGTGCTATTAGCTCGCGCAGCGCGTCGGCCGTGAAGTGCACTCGCTTGCTTCTGGTCAGAGACGCCTCTTTCACCTGGCCGTCTTTTGTGTAGCGCGGCCTCCTAGACAGTCTAGCCACGTCCTCCCAGATCTCCAGCGTCAAAGCTCCGTCTAAGCAGAACTCTAACCCGAGAAGACGGGAGAAGGTTTTCTCTGCTTCTTCTCGTCCATCTCGTTCTTTTTCTTGTATTTTTCTCTTCTTACTAGGCCTTGTTGTTCTGGAACTCACCTTAGAACGTTTCACACCCGCAGGATGAGTAACACCATCAGCGTAAGCTGAATCAGCAGCAGAACCGATAGCAGGAGCAGCGTCAGCGCTGGTGGTATCCGAGGCCTCGTTGTTGGAACAGCGCAGCCACACGCCGTCGGTGCTGAGTGTAGCGGTAGAAGATGAAGCGCCGCCGCCCTCGTAAGGTGGCGGTGAGGGCAGTCGCCACGGACCGGACGGGACGCTACTAGTGGAGGAAGTGAGGTCGAAAGGTCGAAGAGGGAAGCCGAAAAACGTACCGCCCACCCCTTTCCCTTCGGGTTGTTCGTACGCCTCGTCGTCAGCGTCGTTCTCTGTCTCACCCTGTTGCTGCTGCTCCTCCTCCTCCTCCTCTTCTTCTCGGTTTAGGGGCTGAGTGTCCGAATAGCTGTCACTCTCAGCGCGAGCGGCGTCGAGGGCGTCGGTCGATGTAGTGGTGGAGGAGAGGGGCTGTGCAACGTGCGGCAGGTCATCAAAGTCATCAACAGTAGTGGGGAGGTAAAAACCCGGTTGCCAGTACTGCGCTGTGCCAGGAGCGTTGTCGTCAGTAGTAGTAGCGGTAGCAGCAGGTGCAGCAGAAGCAGCAGCAGCAGCAGCAGCAGCAGCAGCAGCAGCAGACGCAACAGTAGCAGGCGCAGCAGCCTCAGCAGGCGCAGCAGTAGCAGGCGCAGCGGTAGCAGGTGCAGCAGCAGCAGCAGCCGCAGCAGGCGGGGCGGCAGTAGCAGCGGCAGCGCGCTTAGCAGCAACGTGTACCGTCGCGAGTGTAACAACGTCGCTAGCACGACGACTACTACCAGTAGTACTACTACTACTACTACTACTACTAGTACTACTACTGCTACTACTACTGCTACTACTACTACTGCCGCGAGCGCTCGCTACAGCGGGAGGGTGATAAGACCAAGCGGCTGCGGCGGTAGTCTCATTTTCAGTAGCAAGAGGAGGCACTGACGCTAAACGAGCGCTGTTCCGCGTAGTCTTCTTGTTCTTGGACGGCGCTAGGTGTTGTCTTTTGCTCATGGTGGTGACTGTAGAGAGCAGCAAAAGAATGAGTGAGTGAATGGAGGTTTCCAGACCCCTTATATACGCCTTCTCGCTTCTAGAGCTAAGCTACTTACTGACCCTGTTCAGCTGCCGCCGGCTGGCCGGCGGCCATTCACAAAGAGAAACAAAAGACATAAGGCATGACGTTTTCAGCTGGATCCCTTTCCCCCCTTTTGAGAGATCGACTGTCATGAGCTAAGCCGCTTACCACCCTGTTCAGCAATTCAACGCGCATTAGCTGTATAAAGGATTAAGCGGTTGCTGCCGTCGACTGACCGGCGGCCATTCACAAAGACATAAGGTATGACGTTTTCAGCTGGATCCCTTTCCCCTCTTTTTTTTTGAGGGATCCACTGTCATGAGCTAAGCCACTTACCACCCTGTTCAGCCATTCAGCGCGCGTTAGCTGTATAAAGGATTAACGGTGATGAGCTTAGAGTGTGTATACAAAAAAAAACTACAGGAGGCGTGTGGCGTGAAGCAGGACCCCCCTAAGACGAACGTGTCTGTCTGTGAGTAGAGGCGTGTGCATGTGGTGAGCGACTTAAGTGTAAGACAAAAAAAAAATCACCACCTCCTGCCGTGGTGAGTAGACCGGGCCGGCCAGGCGGCGGCCGGCTAGTTCAATAGGGAGGGGTGACAGCTGACTAAGGCTGTGCATGAAAAAAATCCGATTTTCACCTGACCTCTGACGTTTGTTACAATGAATGTCAGAGGGAGGGAGACGTCCTGAGGTAGGGGGTAGGAGGTAAGGCTATGGATGAGGAAGAAACACCGTTTTCAGCTGGTCTCCACGGATAGCGATGACACACCCCTCGTCATCTAAGCTCTTAAGGAGCGGAGCGGTTGAAAAAGCGTCATGCGGACAGGTCGCTACACAGCTGGAGTGCTGTTGGAAATGGGATTAAACTCCCTCTGTATAAAAAGCTCTGATTTCTGTTGGAAAAAAACCATATCGCCTCTGACCACAGTAACGTCTACTACCACCACCGCCGCCACCACCGCCGCCGCCGCCGCCGCCGCCACCGCCGCCGCCGCCGCCGCCGCCGCCAAGACGAGACGAGATGGCTCAAGCTATTCCACTTTCAAGCTCGCCTTCACCGCCTTGTCCACCTGAAAAAAAGTTAATGCGGCTTGACGACGTGAGACACGCGAGGCAGACCGATGGGGAGAACAGAGAGGTAGGACAGCGGCGGTTAGCCTATAGCGACGCCTTGCTTCGTCAACTAGGTAAAGAGTTGAGCGGCTATTGGAGAGAGTTGGGCAGTAGCTTAAAAGTTACCGCCGCCCGTATGGATGCTCTAGTAGAGCGCAGTGTCAAGACACCGGAGGAGCTGTGTACGGCGATGTTCCGAGTCTGGTGGGGTGAAACCCCGCATCGTCATAGATGGGGAGAGCTCGGTCGCGTCTTCACCCGCATTAGACGCGTGGAACTGTTGGCTCAGTGGATGTCCCTTCTCCACAGACAGGGGTTGGATTTCGAAAACCCCGACTCGCGCGCGATGCATAAGCACTTGGGCACCCTCGGCAGACGTCTAGGTAGCAGGTGGAAAGAGGTGGGGGACCATTTAAAATTGTCGCCTGAGAGGTTAGATAAGATCGCTGAAGAATGCGAATACGGAGGAAGTCCCGCTGAGTGGGCCTTCCGAGTGTTGAAAATGTGGCAAGATGAAGCTGACGGTGCCGGCGGTACACCTTTTGAACTCCTTCGAGTGTTGACTGAGGACATGGGAAAGTTTGACCTCGGCATCGCGATATTACTTGACTTTATCAAGCAAGAAACAACGAGAACGACGGACATGTGAATTGTTGTGTTTTATTTTCATACGTCTTCTTTATTAGTAAGTAAAAAAAAAAAAAAAAAAATATCATAACAATTAAGACGCGCGCCCTCTTAAAGTGTCACTTCCTCCAGTCGCAGCTGATCGCCTCATCGAAGCACGTGATAAACAAAAAAAACCGAAGAGACACGCTTCTTCCTCTCGAGAGGAAGAAGCGTGTCTCTCGATTGAAATCTTTTTCTTTTCTTTTTTTCTTAAAAGAGACAAACGCCCCTTAGAGTGCCCCCCCACCCCCCTAGAGTGCCCCCCTCCCCCCTCCCCCCCTCCCCCCCCCACCACTCGCCCCATGCATCCTAAAAGCGCCCCCCTCCCCATGCATCTTAAAGGGGCCCCCCTCCCCTTCCCTCCCCTCCCCTCCCCTCCCCCCCCCTTTATACACTCTAAAGAACGCTTCTACCTAGTTCAATAAGTCACTTCCAGTCGCTCGTAAAACAATAAAAAATGAAAAAAAAAAAAAAAACTTATATCGTAGTGTTTTTTATTAGTTTACCGAAAAAAATAAGAGACTCGCCTCCTTCTCCTCCTCCTCCTCCTCCTCCTCCTCCTCCTCCAAAAAAAAAGATATCACATTTTAAAGCGCGTGACCCCTTAAAGACGCTCATCTCTTCATTAAGTCGCGTGACGTCACTTCTTCTTCTTCTTCCGGTCACGTGATCAATCAGGTCACTTCCGGTCACGTGATCCTCAATCAGGTCACTCACTTCCGGTTGGCCATTAGGTCATGTGACGTCACTTCCGGTCACGTGACTCATCAGGTCACTTCCGGTCACGTGATCCTAAAGTAGGTCATATGACCTCACTTCCGGTCCCCTAAGTAGGTCATATGACGTCACTTCCGGTCCATAAGTAGGTCATATGACCTCACTTCCGGTCACGTGACCAAATGGCGGCCTCTGATTGGCTAACTAGGTCACGTGACGTCACCACTAATCCCCTAAGTAGGTCACTTCCGGTCACGTGACCAAATGGAGGCCTCTGATTGGCTGCAGGTCGATTGAGTAATAAACAGTACTTAACTATAGTCCCGTTCCGATACATACAATACTACTCGCGTATAAGCCTAACTCGCGTATTAGCCATACTCCTAACTTTGGGAAATCCTATAAGCCTAATAGGGTATCTGAGAATCGTTAATTTAGTACTATACTATACTTATAAAAACTCTTGTATAAGCCGCACCCCATATAGGCATGTTTGGTATCAAAATAAAGCTGGCCCTGACTCGCGTACAAGCCGCAGCTTCTACACGAGGTTTTACAGTAGGTTAAAAAGTACCTAAAGTACTCACAATTTATGACCGGCAACGCCCAGCTGACCCTCATCGTGACTTCCCGCTCATTGGATAGTCTCATACCTCTTGGAATTGGGTCCTTTGTTTAATACCTAAAAACGAGAACGTGTCAAGTTGGTCTAGAAAACGTCCACACGGTAATTTTAACGTTATGTACCATACTTTAAATCTCTTGAATGCGACTTTATTTTCAATTGAATACTAATGATTCAGAGATGTCTGCTGGATATATGATGGTACTGATTTCCATGGCAACGTATTGAGAAGGTAAACAGACCATCGTATTATGTGTATATTTTTGTGATAAATAGACAAATGCCAACGGCCATTGATACCGTCTCTGTTGTATTTCACTCGTGGGGGCTGGGACCATATCCCACGAAGCCGCAGGCTGAGTGGGATATGCCCCAGCCCCCATGAGTGAAATACATCAGAGACGGTATCAATGTAGTTGGCATTGGTTTTTTTTTTTTTTTAAGCCATTTAATGAAGAAAAAACAATCTTTTCCTAGCCATTGAATACGGCCACATTGTATTCAATGGGGGGCATTGAATACGGCCCTTCAGTGCTAAAGCATAGGAAGTATTGTATTTCCAAAAATCAAAGTCAAATCCTCTAGGTGGTGCTTCATAAAGAAATTGATTACATCAAAGGTTAATTTACGTCAAAGAAACAAAGAGACATACAAGGCAGTCACAAGAAGGACACATCTTTTTGCCCAAAAACACAAATCGTTTTTAAAAAACGGACGAGTTTGTGATGCCAACACGAGACCTGTGGGGCATACCTAATAAATCAGAATGAAAGAACCACTACAATGAAGACATATTCACACAGAGCCCCCTATTACCAGATCACGAGGTCTCATTATGTTGTTTTAACCTAACAACATCCTAGTGTGGATTGTGTTAACAAAACAGATATCGTACAGCAAATAGAACAGTAGCTTCATTTACATGTCCGTCATTTATCTTCTGAACATCATTCGCTCGTTTGTGTCCACTTTGTCTATGCTGAAAAGGGTCCTTTGTCATGTGAATTCAGCCAAATAAGATATCCAAAACTCAAACTAATTGTGTCTTTTAATTATAGAATAGATCACCTGGTTCCAGAGACGATGATCAGGCGATCACCTTGTAGTGATTACACCACATTTGACTGAGAGAACAAAAGAAGTGGTCTGACTGTATTTTACATAAGTGGCTGTATGTTGATGCGGTCCACTGAGCACACTCTCCTACTGTGAGTGTAAGTCAGATATTATACGCGTGACTGGCTGCATGAGTGTTACACGCCTTGGACAATGGTAATTATCCGTGGCTGGCGCCTTGGACAATTGCCCTGTCCTTGGCTCGTAAAACTTATACAGAAAGTCACTTGTATCATACCTACCACATGCTTACTTTTGTCCAACAAGGGCAGTAAAGATGGCATTGCCGAGGGAAGTGCATATACAACACCAGATTCATATTGGCTCCAAAAGCCATCAGCCCTAGTAAAAAATACCCATACAACTCATATAAAAGACCAATACAGCTCCTCAAACCGGGAGCAAAAATACCATACCAGAAGGAAAAGGAGTCAGCCATAGCCAGTTCTAAGTAAACTGCTGATGCCAGTATCACAGGAGCCAAGACTAAGGCTTTGTGTGAAAACCATCCCACTAAATCATTCATGTGGAGCCCTCTGTGGGGCTAAAGCTAGGCTATACTAAGGACATAATAATGCGGTAATATGTTCTTCCCTAAAGGCATTGCTCTTCCATGACAGGTAAAGTATGAGAAGGCCATGATGGATTTGGTTATGCCTCTCCTAATACAGTTAAAGTGACTGTAAACTTGTAGGGATGGTTTTGTAAGGACAGGTAAATCACTTCGGTGCTGACTGTCATGTGCACTAGGGTAGATTCACCTGGAGTCGGACACATATCTTGTGACGATGAATAACCTCAAATTACACTGTCCGCCTCAGTGTATGTGTCTGACTCATGGTGAATCTACCCTATGTGTCCCTATACAGGCGTTACTTTTTTTGACGATTTTCTTTCTGACCAATGAAAGAGGCCCTTAATAAGTACACTCTGTGCCGTGTGGTTGTTGTTGCTCTTCCAGCCGACTATCTGCCGATTGGATGATCTAGCGGCCGACAGGACCTCCAAATCGGCTCATGAAAAATGGGCCTAAGGTAGCATAGAATATCCAACGGTTCATTTCCAATACTTCTTACATTGACCTTACATTGAGGTTCTTCCATCATCAGCTTGTTGTAACATTTTAGATATCTGACAAAAATGCCTTCCAGCAGATATAGCAAGTGCAAATGTGTGCAATCTTACAAACGTGTTTTTCAAATCAATGAAACTATAAATGCAGACCCTGTGCACTCTGTGTTATGCTTTTCTATTCGGCCATCCTATTCACAACATACCTGCATGTTCTAAAGCCTAGACAAAATTAAACAAATATGATCTGAACGAACCCAAATGGCAATGGCCAGAGGATAGAAAGCCTTATAGTTTCATTGACATTAAACAACAATGGCGGCGTCTACCATGCCGTTCTAAAACGAGGCAATGTCTGGAGCTGTAACCACGTGATCAAGCGTCTCATTGGACTCCCCACCATGGAGCAATGTCCTTCAACGTCACCTGCTTCCGGGTCGCGACCTCAACGAGACGTCCACTTCCTGTCGGCTATCGTCGCTTCCGGTGACGATGATGCAATTGTACTGATGTACGTGGGTAGGCTTAATCCCAGGGTGGGCGACGTTAAGCCATCGGGTGCAATGAGTAGGGGAGGGGTAAGGATCTGGCCCTGCCAATCGAGGGATACTGCCTCACCAGACCGAATGAGGTGCTATATTTGACTAGTAACAGATCAATGTTATGTGTATAGGGCCCGTCAAGCCCAAACTGGAACTGACCAGGGTCCTCTTTCACAACAACTGCCGTATCTGTCAGGCCGTCAAAATATGTTGCCGACAGAACAAAGTGAACCTGATCGTCATCGTCAAACCCTAATTTATGTACCCCGACAGATACGGCAGTCGTTCTGGAAGAGGACCCAGAAGGGTTACGCCAGCTGTATATTGGACAATAGGGCTGCTGAAATATGTGATACAGCTTCAAACCTGTTTGATTTACATGTCACCTGAAGTGTCCTTTATCAATTGAATGACAGCCTTCTAGTGTGAAAACACCAAAGAGTAAAATAGAACTAAGACCATGCTTGTATCAAATATAGTGATTATGTTTTTAAATGCTGAGATTTCCCACACATAATTATAATCAGTGTCCATACGTATCAAGCACACAGTTAATTATGATATCGATGGATGATCCGGTAGTAAACATAACATTGTGTTATACCTAGGCGCTAAGTGTTAGTTTGAAAACGCCAACTATAGCTAAGATCATATACTTTGTGTCAGATATGATACCATAGCTTATTCTAAGCCATTCAATAGTTGTATTTGCTGACTCATTGCTATAAAGGGATATTTCCTTTTAATTGACATGTTCAAAGCCGGATAAGGATTAACTGTCGACGAGCTCATAAGCCATGCAGTGTTCTGTCTGATGTCTAAATCACGAAAACCACTTTGAATTTGGATAAAAAGGAGCTTTGAACCCTCCGTCTCCACCTCAGATGAATAACGATAGGGATTGACACATTAAAGCTAATGAACTTAAATCGATTTATTCACTCACCGCGTGTGAGGTAAGGGCGAGGAGTAAAGGGAGTGCTGAGCCTTGGGTACCTGGAAGGGGACGAGTGAGAAGGAAGGTACGCAGCTGGAATTGTGAAAATGGATGGATTGGAGGATTGGATGAGGGGTGGAGGCGGTAGTAAAGAAGAAAGGAGGATAGATCGGACAGCTTGTCAGCCAAGGAATGAGAGATGTGGAGAAAGTGTGCGGAGCAGGAGGAGGAGGGTGGGGGAAAGTGGTCAAGGTACTGAATCTCCTAGATCCTTCCCAATTTAGTAACCAACCCACTACCCCTCCCCTCACCTACCCAATTGCAACACACACAACCACCCCTCCCCCTCTCCCACCAATAGTCCCGCACTGGTCATGATTGATTCCTCCTAATTGGGTCTTGTTGGCGACGTCTTAGGACGCCGATGACGTGTTGGTGACGTCACGTGACGCCGTAACATGACGTGGACATTGCGTGTCGGTGGTGCCCTCTAGCAGTGAGGGTCCCTGACGTAGGCAGCGCCACAAGCGGCTATTACCCTAATTAAACGTGTCGCGGCTGTGCTGGGAGACTTGAAATCACTCTGCCAACACAGCAGCTGATGAGCTGTGGATGGTGTGGTCAAACGCGACCAGACCACACCAAGGCCGTTAGAAGCCTGTCAAAGCTCTCTGCACTAGGTGCACCGAGGGTAAAGAGGCGTATTAAAGTTGGAATTGGGTTAGACTGTTATAGACACCCCCACTCCCGTATGCCAACGATGCTTTGGATACTTAACCCTTCTTACGTCTAGGTCAAATTAAAATGGGGTGTTTCAGGCAAGCCGATCCTAGATTCCAAAAAGGGCCGACCCTAGCTTCTTTTTCCTAAATTTTGAAGATCAATTTTGTATTTCCCCCTTCATTCTTAGCAGTACTTTCGTCAAGAATAGCAAGCTCCCACTGACCTCAATTGCCTGAATAATGGTCTGCCTTCAGGGAATGACCTTTTAAGAGGAATATCTAACAGTTTCTTGGTGTCTATTTTACTCAAGAACTTCTGACGAGTCGCTATGTGGCAATTCGCGACTCATTAATTGTACACTCAAGATCTAAAAGAAAAAGAAAAAAATCAAAAGAATCCGAGCAACCTACCCTTAACTTTCGGAACATGCTGCCTGACATATATCTTCTTTTTGTTTGGCCCTAGTTATTTCCTCTATTTGTAAACGGCTGATTGATTCAGCAACAAACGAATGGGGCAAAGCATTTCTGAGGCAGAACGTAATAGTATAGATTGGTACGATACCTTGATAGAAGGTCTCCTAGATAATGCCCTTATATTAGGTAGCCTAAAACTATATTTAATGTCTCGTGTAAGCAAAAACATCATCAACAGTAAAATGAAGGAGCTTAAAGAGGAGGGAGAGAGCCATGGAGAAATTGACTATGGGAAAAATGAAATAGTCTAAAAAATGGTGTTTGCAATAAAAACCCTAATTTAATAGAGGAAGTCCGAATTGCCATATTTGCAGGAGATGAAAAGGAAATTGATTTGGCGTTTTGAAGATGGAAAAACATCGAATGGAAATTGTGCATTACGGAGAAGTACATGATCCCTGGATTAAGTATCTTCAAAATCTCAAGTATGTACATGATGATAATTACACACGCTGAATTGAATTCATTCTGTGTATCTAAGAAATATGGGCACATGGTCAAGTTACAACACAGTAAGGGTATATTTATGTCATTTAAAGACGTCTAACTATATACATGTCGCCAATGACTGTTATTTCGCCAAGTTAATGTTTGAAAATATGTACGATCATCTGAGGTTCGCACTAATGACGTGTATATTTCAATACAGCAGTCATACTAAGCACCTCGTGACCTTATATGATGCCAGGATACACTGAAATCACCCCTGTTTTCGCCCACCAAAAATGGGCGTGATCGGAGGCAAAAGTCGAAAGGTGAAGGCGTCGCCCTACCACCCTACGCAAAACATAAGGAAACTATAAATAGGGACCAAAAGAGCGATAGAGAAAAAGAGCCCTCTCCTGTCGTCCATATTGATGTGTTGTGGGGAGGACACTTCCAAGAGGAGCATTCACATGTTTGGTTGCGCATTGTCCGCATTGATTGTCAAGATGAAACGACCAACAAGACTCGCCGATCCTGCCCCTTGCACCTCTCTTTTCCAATGTAAGAAGGAGGAGGAGGAGAAGGAGGAGGAGAAGTAAGGGAAAAGAGCAAAGACTGCCCCTTCTACCCCTCCCTCTCCTCCTCCTCTGCACGCAGCTATACCTCAAGGATGACTGTAGCGCCGCGCTCGGTGGGTGGGCGAATCATTTGATCGTTTCCCTCGCGCAGGTCAGCCGGAAACTAAAAGGCGGCGTCCCTCTCTCAGAAGTGGGCCGCAGCAGAAAACGAAAATCGATGCCACCTCGGGGGAGGGGGGGGGGAAAGTAGCGGGACCCGGCCGAGCAGAAGTTTCACCTGCAGCCAAGTTCTCGCGACATTTCACTCCCCCTAGGGCTCGTGGGCTGAGGGAGGGGGAGGTATGAGTATGGGGGTGGTGAGGGAGGGGTAGGGGGAGGAGTCGGGGTGTGGGAAGGGCTTGGCACTTTTTTCTTCTGCTTTTTTTCCTGGATAAGAATCAATCCGCCTTTGCCGGACTTATTTCGGGAGCCTGAGGATGCCCTGGAAAAGATGGTATAAGCCGTTCGACTGACAACGGAAGGCTCTCCTGGCAAGGGTTGCATGGGCGGGAAGTTGGGGGTGGGCCACATAAGCATGGCTTGGGGAAGCGTTTAGGGTGTGAGGTTAAGGGTCATGTTGGGAAAGGCTAAAGTCCATGGGAGCCAAGTCGAGGAAGGAGATAGGTCGAGGAGGCTATGGATGCAAGGGTATCTGTAGGATGTCTATAATGTTTGTGTGGTATTAATAATGTATATATCATCATATGCATGTCATACGATATACCGTTTTTCCTTGCTCCATATGGACCACTCAGAATCAGTAGGGGAGAGAGGGGCACGTTGAGCCACTTATGCACATTTATCTTTTTCCTGACTTTATCAAGGTCATCTGAACTTTGATTTTGTATCTAGCAGTTACTTTATATCATTGCGCTATATGATGACCCATGTCAAAGCAAGTATGGCCATTTGTTGTTTTTCTTTTGATATTTTGAAAATAAAATCTTTGGGTGGTTCAATGTGCCCCATGCCCTGGAAAGGTTGACCCACCCACTGAGGCACCTTGAACCACATATCTTGAATGGTTCAAACAATCAGCAATATGGATTCATTATTGAAAGTTAAGGTGGAAATACTTGCTATTGTCATTTTTCCATATTCCATGTATTCTATCGTACATGTATAACAAAAGTGTATATTAATATTGTGTCTCTTTCTGTGTGGCTTAATTCTAATGAACAATGGGTGGTTTAACCCATATAGGCCTACTTGTTGGGTTAGCCTATGGTTGACCAAGAGATAGAACTTAGCAACATCAGCTCATCTATTGCCTACAAACTGACAAGGGGACCTTAAAAAGTCTGCCCTCTGGTGAAAAGTGGTGATACTTTGTCCCTCTATGCATTGTAAAGGCACATATGTGGTAAATAATGGAACTGGACCTTCAAGACAGGGTTTTAGGTACTTTGAGCATGGTTCAACGTGCCCCAATTTTTGTGGTTCAATGTACCCCATGCCGACCATCATCGATAAAGTTGATTTAATTCAAATTACATAACACCTTCAGGATTAAAATCAGGTTCTACGCATATATAAACTTTGACCTCCATATAGATCTTAGCCCAGCAATGTTTTGTAACAACTTAAGAAAAAAAGTTCAACAATTGAACGTTTTTACTTTCAATGGCTCATATCTTTCATGTTGTCTGAGCTTCTCCGTAGCATCCCAAAATAAATATGATGTTGCTGCTCTGAACTGTCTATATAAGGGGGTAATGTGGTAGGCAAATTGCTGGAAAATTCCCAAAGGAATAGCAAAGAGAGCATGTGGTTCAATGTGCCCAGGTGGTCAACGTGCCCCTCTCTTCCCTACCGAAAATATGTGTGGCTTAATTTGTATGCACGATTCTTTGCTCATTGACCCCTATCGACCGCTCGAAATTTGTGATTTGAAATCCACGCATTAGTTGACCTGGATTATGAAGGTTATCAATCTGATTGAATTTTTGATCCAATCACGATTTCAGACACAATGACCTGATTAAAGGCCCAATAGAAAAAGCCGTCTCCTTAATGCAGCCGTCACCTGTGCTGAAGCCAGAAATTAATCTACCAAATGCCGTACACAAATGCGGAACAGGCCTGGAATTCATGCCTCAAAGATCACAGGAACCCCTTCTATAAAGCACAGCAATGTGAGATTGAAATCATACAGGCTAGATTTATTTTCTTCTTTCTTTTCTTTACAGCTCAGTGCATACTACACCCCATTGCCTACTCTTTCACTTTCACTGAAAACAAGTCCAGTGTCATAGCAACACTGCCACCAGAGTATATACGACTATACTCTCTTCCTAGCGTATTTGCCATGAAGGGTGACAAACTCCATTCGACCCTTTTACTTATATTTACGCCATTGCATGGAAGATTAGTTTAAAGTTTACTTTGCCAGCAGGAGAGGCATAGGCACTTTGGCTCTTGTAGTCAGTAACGAACGAAGGTTTCCCAGGACAAGCAGCTACCCCCGCCCACCTCTACCCCCGGGGCCCTACCCCGACCCACCTTGCAAAATACAGACGAATAAATGTTGACTCCCTTGCAAAGAGAGCCAAAAGTAGAGGTATTCTGATAAGTTAATTATTATCACACTTAGAACTTTTTCTGTGTTTGCCTTCAGTTCTGTCGCCGTTCATGTGTCCATCTTCTGAAAGGGCTATAGGTGCCAGTGCATGTATGAGTGAATCGATCAGGGACGTCAAGGCCTGCTGATGACCTTCCCAAAGTGATACTCTGGGTGCAGTAAGAACATATCATCTAACACCTTCATGGAAGGTCCAGAGAAAGAGGATAGAATGTCCCCATCGCCAAAGAACTTTCCCGGTGACCAGCAGTTACCCTTCCTCCCGGGTCATGCTTCAAACCCCAGCATTCACTATCTTTACTTCTAAGATGCCCCACGGCTTCTGAGGGTCAGGAACATCAAGGGTAATAGTTAAGTCAATGTGTCGCTGAGTCAAACGCACCCTATGACCCAACCGTGTTTACAGCTAACAAGTCTGAGTAAGCCTGTGTATGATTTGCTGGTCACTGCTCTCTCACCTCTTTATTGGTCAATCCATAGAGGGTACAGAGAGGTCTCAGGTCAACCTGAGGCCAAACCTTCCTCGCTAACTCATGATGTGTTTGTCCCTATCCAATATCTATACCCTCCAGGAGCTTTCCCAGCCGGATCTCTGTTACTCTTTAGGCCATGGTATAAAATCCGGGTTGTGGCCAGTACAGAATTAAAGAATCAACACAGCTGATGATTCTTCTTCTTAATAATGTGACAATCACATATGGAGCGTCAGCCTGACTCTTCTATTTCAGCGCCAAAATTACTCTCTTTGGAGAAAAGACCCTATTACCTACTTTTCAAAAAGGGAGTCTGACAAGGCCAATTGTAATGCCTAGCTCTGAGCAGAGAGTCAGGCTGACACTGTTATTTTTCTCTTTGTGTTTTCATGTAATTACCCATGCCATAAATACAGCTACCAGGGATGACAGAAACAAGTGCCATTGGGGCAGGGACAAACCAACCGTATCAAATCAAAAATATTAATTCCAATTCCCTTTCTAAAACCATCGACAAACATGTGTTAGTATCAAAAACGCTTTCAATTAAAAACTAATCAGTGCCCCTCCCCCAACATGTCTGTTTTAACCCTATCTGTTTCATGATCGCCCGGGGTTTTCTTAAAACGGTCAATTAGTCCTTGAATGAGCATCCCGTTTTTCAATCAGATTTATTCATGCTTTTTCGAATGCTCTTTTGTGGGGCCTATTCAACTGAAGTGTGTCCTTTCCGACTGTATGGGTCCCAAACACCTTGCCTGGGGATATGTCTGTGATACTATTAATAAGTGTGGAGAGTTAAGCTCCTCGAGGCATTTTGGGTGGTTGTTTAAGGGTTGGTAAAGATTTGATTTTTGCGTCCTTTATTTTACTCCCCCAATGTTCCTACCAACAAAGCGGCCATGAAAGGTACAGTTGCCCGAGGGCAGGGTGATCCATTGATCCTGGTGTCTGAAGGCAAAGTGATCACATTTAATGAATCCCATCTCAGGCCCCCATCAATGCTCTTCTCCCCAGCACCTCCCACAGTTCCCAGCTCCGACTATGAATTATTCTCAAGGCGTAATCAATATCAAAGCTGCATTGTAGCGATCGGCAAGTCTGAAGTGCTGGCTCAGGCGCGATGGCTTTTTATGACCTTTGGCTGACGTGGCACATCAACTATCTGCCTATTTGTATGGCTGTTATAATGGTAATTACAATCAACTTTGTGAGTACTGTTAGGCACTGGAACTCAAAGACAATGAGAAGCTTGGCTGTTTTAATGCTACTTCCTTGGCTTTGTTTGCTTTGTACAAAATAACACTTCAGATGTGCTGTCGTGTATAGCTAACATATCCTGGCATAGGGGAGTGTCCTATCTGTAAACACACTCATATACCAAATGTTATATCCCTTAAGTGTAGTTATCAAATTTACAAAATGAGTTGTTAAAATATGAGTTATTAGAATATACAAGGATTGTGAAATGTAGCAGTTGTCAAAAGTAAATTATCATAGGAGAATGACCCTGTACTATTAGACCACACGGTAAAGATCTAGAGCATAACATATTTTACCTTGTTTGCCTTACAAGGAAAAGTAATAAACATCTGAGCAAATTCCAGCAACAGTTCTATAGAGCAACCTTCACACATCATCATATATTATTTTATTTGCTGGAATGATCCAATTGTAAACGGAGTTCAAAACATCACTATAGCTTAAAAGGTGAATCCACTGATGCAAATCCATCGCCGGATGAACGGTCACAATGTTAAACCTATGGATGCATCTCGTCCAATCCGACGGATTCATGTCAGTGGATCCCCCCTTTAGACGTTATGATTATGTAAGTCACTAGCTTCAGTAAAACAGCATACCGTGTATTCCCGGCAGGAAACAAAATTAGAGTTATTGGTTGTGGTAAATATATTTATTGGTATGTCGACCAGATAAACTCAGAATGACCGAGCATATATACGCTATGGATTCAATCATTGATGCCAATTAAGGTAGGCACAGTAAAATGCCTCCAGATTCATTTTAATACTTTATAATTGACAGCAGCAGCAAATACCCAAAGCCTCTTCATACTGACATTGTGGCAATCAAATGTACCTAAATTTTCATTAAATGCATTCAAGAGTAAGAGCACCCTTTTTATTGAAATACCAACTCAAAGAGGCAAATCTTTCGCAAGTCAACATCATTCGACATGTAGGGTTTTGGCTGAATAGGAGTGCGGCTTGGCATTTGGCTCAGGAATTAAAAGGTCTACATGTAACACTACATTGCGAGGAATGGCCCTTATAGTGGGATTGGCTGCCTTTATTGCTAACTCACTATTTGCTGTACAGGTGTGGACGTGCTGATAACTCTACCTGTGGCCATAATGTGTGCTTTGACAACACCATCCAGGTGGTACATGAAGATAGTGACTGATTACCTGGTAGCTAAGCATACATTACTGCACGGCTAGATTCATTCAGTAACCATTGCCTCTCAGCATGATTACAGCTACCCCAGAACTAAAATTAGTATACATGTACTCAACTCAGTCCTACTTTGTCAACAAGTCTAAAGTGTGGATGCATGTTCGCAAGTGAATACATTGTCACCTTGATTGGCAGAGTCGTACACGCTAATAGCTGATAAGTATATACGATTATGGTTGGACCCGGGGGGGGGGGGCGCTTCTTACTCTATGACATTACCCGCCGACTGCCAAACTACCGCCTGCCTGAAAACAGGAGCCACCAAACCACCGCCCTCATAACTACAAAGGACCGCCCCCTGATTCCTTACAGTTACATGTATTTACTGTTATTTCAGGGACCTCTGTAACACTACCTGTAATTCCTAATAGTACTGTAAACATGGGGTATTAATTGTTCTCCATACATGTTATCATTTACACACAAAGATATATTTAAAAAGGAGTCCCAATTATTGTCATGATATATCATGACAATAATGGGGGGCCTTATAATATGTTCTACCTAATATATTCCTAGTGCTCTACGTTCTCCTTGTTTTATATAATCTGTGTGTATCAGTTTCTTTACCAGTATCGAACGCTATAATCTAGATCTAGTCCATATCATGCATGGTGTCCTGAATAGATACATGAATACATCTTGCCCCAAACCAATTTCCTCAGCTCTAAAGGATATCGCTCCAGGTGCTACAACCCATATACCTCACCATTACAACCCGTGTCCTCTACCCTTTATAAGACCCTCTGCCCCAAACCCCAAGCCACCAATCCTTTGTCCATACCCCAAACCGATGCTCCTTTGTTGTTGGGTGGGTGTGGTTAAACAGTGGTGGGGGTTGGGTGAAAGGGACCTAGGAGGTGGAGGGATGGGTGGGTATGGGGTGAGGGAGACGCCAGTGTGGCAACCCTGGGCGCCATCCAGGAACAAAAGAGCTGCTCAATAGCTGCTCAGACCATGTTATCACCCCTATACCAACTGTCCGCAGCCTGTGGGCAGCGCCGATAGCCGTGCTGACGCACCTATCGCTGTCCGGTCCATGGCCGTCCGCCCATAACTACCTGTATAATCTCCTCCACCCTCCAATTCTTCCTCGGCAACTATAATCTCTGCCCTCCCACCGGCCCAGTTGGTATCTATGCTGGTCCGCACGAGGCAGGACCGTCATGGCGCTTACCTCGGAGCCGCTCGGAGCTGGATCGAGCTACTCGGCAGAGCTCGGCGCCTTTGAAGTTCAGTGACGGACTCCTTCCAACAGGAACCGGAAGACAGATGGAGCAAGCACTGCTGGGAGCGGCTACACCGGAAGCGAGAAGACGTCGCGAAATTTCGGAGGGTGCATTGTGGAAGGTGACGTCACAGGGTGGCCGTCAAAGACTGAGCGTTGAAGAGCATGACGTAATGAACCCTCTGACGTCAGCATTATCCGTCATGGCGTCGCCACGCCAGGGATACTCCGTTAGACGGAGTAAACGATCTGATCGGGGATTATTGGCCGCCAGGGGTTTAAATATGGCGGCGGTTTAGTGAGCAGAATGCCCGCCAGGAGGCATCAGATAGTGAGAGCTGCTCCTGCATCACCAGCCCCCTGCTGAGCTTCCGCCTTGTCTTGCACTTAGTGGGCGTTATTGCGCCTTAATATGCCAAATCCCTGCGCAGTAGATAACACAGGTTATCCCCTACCGCTCTTATAGCTGCATGTAAGATAGGGATTCTGAAGTCCTACAACCGGCTCTCCGCTGGCATTCAGAGGCGGGGTTCTGACCTCTGGCCAATAGCAGCCGTGCCAAGTAAACCATTGCATAAGCAACAACGTCCGGTATTGGCTGTCGCGATTCGCCTTGCGTCACCAAGGTCAGAGGGCATATCCGCCGCTGGCTGTAACTGACAACGATATGGTAACGTATGGCCTGCAGTCTGACGGATGGACTCCATGTAGTTCCGACAGAGTTTAGTTAAAACTGACAGGTTATACATGCTGTAAACTATCGGATGAAGACCGTCTCCCTGGGACCCCACAGGTCATAACCAATTCATGCTGAACCCTGGACAGAACTATTAACTACATGCAAAGCTGTACAGACACACTTACATTCCAGCTGACGAGAAAACGTTATTTCACAACAAAATAACGGTTTTTTACGTTAAAAACTTATGCCACAATTAGAAGCCATAGAGAAACGTTATATATAAAGTTGTGTAACTTTTTTTTTGTTTACTGGGATGACTTTACATCATAGAACATCACAATATGTTACATAACTTACGATGTAAGGGGGTTCCAGTAGATAAAACGTTATACAACGTTTCAAACGTTTCTCTATAGCTACTTGTTATTACCATGACGTCAAAAATGTTATTTCGACGTAAAATACCGTATCTTTGTTAGCTGGGGTCTCTACATCATTGGACATAATTTAACCTGGCTGAATATACACCATGTAAACGTCATTGCCAGGGTTACCAGTATTTACATAAGCATAACCCTATCAAGCGTATATCTACAAGACATTATGTAAACGTCATCTTAACCTAATATCGCATCATTGTTTTGTCAATATAGGTAGATTTCCAATATAGGTTGGGACTCATAACAACTCTGTCTCTGTTTTCTCACCACTTGTTTGAGCGGGGTATGATCTTGAGACATCACCATTGACAATTTGATGCCGTAATCTGCCTGAGCTACTGAGTAAGCTGGTGATAGGATTGTGGCCTAGCTGAGCTACTGAGCCAGCTGGTGATAGGGCTGTGGCCTAACTGAGCTACTGAGTCAGCTAGTGATAGGGCTGTGCCCTAACTGAGCTACTGAGTAAGCTGGTGATAGGATTGTGGCCTAACTGAGCTACTGAGTCAGGTGGTGATAGGGCTGTGCCCTAACTGAGCTACTGAGTCAGCTGCTGATGGTGCTATGGCCTAGCCCTTATAGTATAACATGGTGAGGGATAAATCAAGAGATAGTAGCGCGAGCTTACTCAGCATTATAAAATATATATATTCTATTCCTCTGGTAAGTCCTTTGTCTGTCGTATTTCCTCAAAGTCAATATTAAGGAAGGTGAATGGCAGAGAGAAAAAACAGAAGAGAGAAAAAGAAAAGGGATTGAACGTGAGGTGGTGGCAGAAGTGAGAGTCAAATGTTGTTTTTGTTCTCAGAATCACAATAACCAAGAATAATGATGTCAACTAAAATCATATCTTTTATGATTAGGAGTGTCACTCCTCCATCCTCGAGAAGTAAAAAAAGTTGACTGACACGGGAAATCTTTTGAAATTTCTTCAGGCTGACTTGTTCTCTGATTTAGAATGCTGCGTGACAACAGGTGTGAAAGGAAGGAGTAGCGAACAAAATAGCAGAGTAGTCTCATTGGTACCTCAATCATCGTGCATGACTGTTGATTGTGAAAGCCAACAACCTTTCAAATAATAAAAACAGCCCAAAATAAGTCAAAGACGCTCATACAAGTATTCATAGGTTGTGGTAAGACAAAACCTTCTTAGGCAAATACAATGGAGTCGACTGTGTTTTGGATAGGATATTGCGGCAAGCTTCTTCTAGCATTTCTTGTCCAACAGTACTTTGTTTCCAATAATGAGAATCAGCAGGTAAATACGTTAGTTTACTCCGAGAGATCTCCGGCATGTTCTTGACATCAAACAGAAAGTCTGAAAGTAAGTCCTTATTATCGAAGTACACACACAAAATTGTTTCCCCGAACAAATTGAAACTTTGTGTTCAATCTTACAAACAAGAAGTAAAGCCTTTGTCATGACAACAACCTCATGTTTCCTGAGTTGATTATCCAATTGCCTTCCTTAAAGTATTGAAGAGGCCACTAAGCTTACAAAATAATGAAACCACAGAAAGTTACCGGTGGATGCGCCAGGGAGTGTGGGATATTAACAAGGTCAGGATATGACATGAGGCACGCCATCAGGAGATCATGCCCCTCCTTGGTATGTCATGAAGCCTAAATCTCAGTAACATCATTATATTACCCAGCATTATGTCATACCATTAACCCAGTCAGCCACGACCCTGTCAGCGACCCCACCACATATATCTATGCCAAGCATGACGTCACTGAGCCGATCGCAGTGACAGACATGCTATAATTAACAGGATTAGGTGTGCTATATATAGCGGGCACCATGTGATGAATTGAATTTGATCACTAAGTGAATTTCCCATGTAACAATCAGTATTATACTGAAAGCCTCTTAAATTGGTAACCAAGGTAACGTGCACTTTAAATAGGGTAGATTCACCTAGAGTCGGTCATATGCATTGAGTCAGACACCTGGACTTGTACTGATTCAAGCATGCTAGCCCCCTATCTATGTATGATAGTACAAATTAAGCGATACCCAACAAAAGACTACTATAGAACATATCATGCATGTGCCTCTACATGGGTCCCCAACTATTTGGCCGTGTCGCCGTGTCGATCTTTAGTAAAACGGCCGTGTCGCCGTGTCGATTTTTATCTGTATAGAATATACTAGTTACTTTTAAACAAGTCTGTGTCCGTCGATTTTCAAAAGGGCCGTGTCGCCCGTGTCGATTTTTAAAACGGCCGTGTCGCCGTGTCGCCTGTGTCGATTTTTACCCCATGTAGAGGCACATGCATTACTAACTATAAATTGAAGTGCCCGACTTAAGTCATGTGGTCAACTCGAGGTGAATCTACCCAAATCAGGTCTTACGTATTAGGGAATTTCGTAACTCTGGGAAATGAAGCAATTGGATACCGACCAAAGCAGGGTAGCGGAGGTGTAATGTCCCGTTACGTCCACAGGCGGTTTGGCCACATTAAACCAACACGAAGTGTCATTAAAAAACATTGTCCGCATCCAAATGCTACAAAGTGACCTCAAATACGAACTGTTAACACCCAACGTGACACCTCATTGTGACTGCATTCCACCCTTACAAATTGTCCTTAACCGGTAAACCTACTGGTGTGCGGACATCTCGCAATACGTGGTTGTGGACGTGTAGAATGTAATCATTGCCTATGCTTCTGTCACATTGAATCAAACGATATGTACCTATATATGTAAGAAGTATAATATCCTAATCTAGGTAGATGCCAGTGCTCACAGCTCATGTTTCTTGAGTTGATAGTCCAATTGCATACCTTAAAGTATTGAAGAGGACAATACTTGGTTGTAGACGTGTAGAATGTAATCAATAATTGTCTATGCTTCTATCATATTGAATCAAACGATATATACCTATATATTATGTAAGTAGTATATGTCCTGATCTAGGTAGATGCTAGTACTCACAGTTAAATCGAATCCTCACTGAAAGGTTCCCACCCTTCTTTACACGAGGTTCCTGATATTACAATGTGTCTCCATCCATGTGCCACAAAGTATCACTTTGTATACTATGTAGATCTAGACAAAAAACTGGGCACAATAGGGGAACCTTGAATCGCTGGCACATTGAAGTACTAGCACCCACGGCTATGCCTTTTTAGAATTTCGCAGTGGCTTACCACATTACCCGCTAGCATAGACAAGGCAGGACAGCAACCCGACACTTATTTTGGGGTGCTCGAGACAACTTTAAAGGGTTTGTGTCCTTAACATGCTGTGTTTCAGGAAAGTATAATGTTTTTCCCTGTGTCATTACAATACACTGATGGGGAGTATCAATGGGGTTTGCATACTAGTTATAAGAGGAGTTTATGAAGCCCTCCTCATAAAGTAGTACCGAACACGGGTATTTGGTCCTTGGCACTGTAACTGAATTATCGCAAAGGCTTAATTATAATTTTTATTAAAGAAAAAGCTGTATGGTGTAAAGAAAGGTGTGGATATTCTGCGAATAAACCCCTTGTTCTAGAAACCATAAGTGGGTGCCTTGTGTGCACTAAATCGTTCGTTTTTCTTTCATTTTCAACCTCATGCAAAAGTGACACATGATTTCATATTGAATTTTAATTTTTTTTCAATAGGGTCGGAGCTTTGAGTGATTTAGTATGTGGTGAAAATGCATCAAGGGGTGGGTCAACCTACCTAATGCATAAGCCACATTGAACCAGCCGAAGAAAAGGCATCAGAAATCAATAAATTAAGGTGTGAAATTGTAAAATGTAAAAAGGCTGAGAGGGTGCAAAAACATTGCAACAGAAAAAAGAAAAATGGAAAGAGCTACAAAGGGTAGTTGGAAAAATAGGGCGCCACATGCACTCGCACATCGTGTGTAACAGTTTTTATATAGGCCTTCGTGAATAAGAATGTAAAAGATTACATTGCAACTGTTTGGTATGAAATTGAAATTGTAATGACTTTAATTAAGTCAGGAAAAAAGTAAAGTGCACTACACTGAAAACCCAGAGCAAGGAGCCTAGTCATTATGACGACATAGGTAGTCATAATGAATAATGGCAGATGGAGTGGAGAATGGTGTATGAATATAGTCTCTAATTAGTTCACTTCTCAATGAGAGGCATCCTTTTCACATATTTGGTTTAGTCTTGACTGAACTAAGTAGCATTACTTGTTATAAATAAGTTGCCAATGGGTGAGAATGATTGCCCCAAAGGTATAGAGACCACTCTGCTCCCTGTCACCAGTGTATATCTCATGACAGATATAGTTATGCAGATATTAAAACCAGGTGGCAGTAGCGTGCCATAGGTAGCAAGTGAGGAATAGAATTATGTGGCATAAGGTAGTCATTGGGACAACCTAGGACTTGAGAGTTGTCATTACTGATGAGTTTAGGTCTTCAAATGGACAATACCTAGAATAACAACCTTAAGGTAGTCATTCTGACTACCCAATTATTGTGACTACCTAAGGTCGTCATTATGACAACTTTGGTCTGAATGGCTCAGATGGGTAGTCACAATGACGACCTAAGGTGGTCACTTTGACTACCTAAAGTTGTCAGTTTTGGCATTGTCAAAGTGACGACCCTGAGATTTTCAGTGTAGTAGCAAGGATTCTATATTGACTGTATGCTTCTTGCTAGTAGCTCAAGGTGTCCTGCTTTGCCCTATACTTGGTAAATACAATCAACTGATTTGAGATGGGACAGCGCTTCCATGAGAGAGCTCTATCCGTGAGAATGCAATTTAACTATGTAAATTATGTTCCAGATTTGCTCAATACGCTATATCCCTTCTATATATATGATTTGAATGCAGGCTATCTATCACCTGTGCTACGGACCTAGAGTACTAACTAGTTTTATCTCCAAGTGTTAGTACAGACGCAGCCATAAACTGCTTTATTGCGCTGGATAATGATGTGTAATCTGACGCCATGCCATGCTGCTATTCCCGAATCAAGGCTCAGCATGTCATATCTTCATTGGCCAAGGGGTGCACGGAGAACTGCGTCGTGGTCTGCATAGTATGATCATTATAAGTGGCACAGGATCGTTTTATGGAACATGATTTCACCATATCTTTGTAGGCATTATTTACAGTGTATAATCTACCAGACTGTTAATAAAATGATTATTGATGTAGACTGTATTCGTTCCCAGTACATATCATGAATTTATAGCCGCTTAAGGTAACCATGGGATGATGTTTTGAATAAAGCCAGACAAATAAACGGACGGACAGAAAGGTACACACAGTATAAAGCTTTCCCCTTTGAGTAGCGGTCCTTAAAGTTTATGTTGGTTACACAAGAATGCAGCTTTGGGTGCAACTCAACTTCCTTGACATTGGGGCACTTCCAGTATGTGTCGATTTGATTGTTTCATGGGGCTTATCTTGCTTTACTCAAAGTGTCCAAATGTTGAGCCAGTGTTAAATAAATGCTGATACATTGAACCGTGGATTCCCGGGAAGGCCCACTGAAAGACTAAGATCAAATATCGCCTCAGTCTACCGTTATTACATCGACTCAAATACAGAATGGCAGGTATTCCAAACAGTGGGCAGGTGAGTGGTATCATTACTTAAGGTCCCTAAGGGTGCGGGGTCACTCTATTTAAGTAAGTTCTAATGCATGCCTAGCTAACAAAAGTACGTTATCCTACGTCAAAATAATATTTTTAACGTCATATAACATTTTGACATCATAAGGAGCCTTCTTTTTGTTTACTGGGTGGTGCCTACCAGAAGTTTATTGAACATGTGCTACCTCAAAGCCGGCGATGTTTTCTATTTTTCTAAAACCTTTGCAATGTGAGCCTCTTGAGATTTGGGAGCCTTTGTAAATCAAAGACTTATTGGTTATTTAGAGGATAATGATCTACTCGATCCCCATGCAACAGGCAGGTTTCAGGCTGACCACTCTACCATTTCCACTGCTGCATATTTTACTGACGATACATTCAGGGATCTAATAACAGAGATTATAACCTTTTTTTACTTTTGTGGACATGAAGAAAGCTTTTTTTGACACCGTAAATCACTCCATTTTATTAGAAAAATGTCAAATTAGGTGCCGGGGATCTTCATCACCGTTGGCTCACAGACTATCTCGGGAACAGGAAACAAAAGTCTTTTGCCAATGGCCTAAACTCAGATGTTGTGTGTGGAGTTCCACAGGGGTCTATTTTGGGCCCACTCTGTTACTGGTTTACATTAATGACCCAACAAATATGGTTAAAAAATCCAAACCCTATCTAGAGCTATGCCGATGATACAGTGGTATCAGTGATAGGTCAGGACTTGCCCGCTATCACCATTAGAATGAAGATCTTGCCCGATGGCTAAATGGGTCAGAAAAAAAACAAGCTTTAAACGTTAAATGCAAAAGGATATATATGTGATTTCCGGTCTTGACGTATCTTGACGTAATGAAATTAACGAGTACAGGCTGAGTCTTGGGGATATAAGGCTTGAGAGGTGTATAAGTTTTAAATACCTGGGTGACATTCTTGACCCTGTACTACATTTTGATATGCAAGCTGAGTCGGCATATAAAAAAATGGTACACAGGGTGCACCAAATGGCTATTCTTAGGGATAGTATGAGTAATGATACAATATTAACGTGTACTAGACAATGGACCTGCCACATGCTGATTATGGGGATATTTTCTACCAGCTTCTAGGAGCTATTCTGGACAAGATGCAAATAGTTGAGAATGGAGCTCTACGGATTAGCCTTGGTCTATACTACCGGGACCCTGTATCCTTACACACAAATAGGCGGCCTTTTCTAAACTTGAGCCGAGGAGAAGAATGCACTTGGCTAATTTCATATTTAAACACCAAATAATCAAAACATTGTAAAGAATATAAATTTGTAGACAAGAGCTCATGATGCCACCCTTTTCCTTATTGTTAAACCCGGAAATGGATGATGTAAACAGAAGAGGGCGCTGCTGTATAGAACAACCTACCGGTACATATCAAAAATATCCATGAATATGAAGCATTCAGATTGAACAGGAAGATTTGGCTCGGGAGTAGGAACTACCCTTCTAACAAACGGAGATTTCGAAATATTGAAACTCAGGACCACATCAGAGTGATTTTAATGGCTAGCTTCCATGGTGAAGAAGTTCACCACGCCTAGTTCTTCGCATATATGCAAGTGTATGTATACACGTATTAATTAGTTTTTCCTCGTGCCACCGGGGGGTCCCTGATTCAGCAATATTGAGACACGGTCTGACCATTATGCTTATATGAATAGTGAAAGTTGACCTAACCAGCTGACCAATATTTACCTTTTAAACCATCGTAACCAGCCACTTATTACACTTATTACACCACAGCGGGCATGGAGAACAAAGCATTTCACCTCTTGTATAGGCTACTGCATGCAGCTAGTGGTATAGGGCTAGTCAGTGAAGGGAGCCCTTCACAGTATTTCGCGTACAGCTTGGTACTCATCCTATAACTGCCACATACAAAATGGCAGTATCACAAAGCGACTTCACGCATAGGTTCATGCTAGAGAAGTGATAGATCCAGTGGTTGGACAGGCCTTAGGTAAATACTGAAATTATCACTACTATCGGGACCATATGGCCCCGCATACTCCTACCTGCTTAATTCTAAACGTTGTGTCAACATTGTCGTGATAAGTACAATTTATGAGTGCACAGTTCTGAAAACAGGGTGGCATGTGTTGTAATTAGCTGGCAGCATATACATGCTGCCCTGCAGGTGGTGTTACCCCTTCACATCCAGTATACCTCTATGAGGGTCAGGGATTATAGTCAATTAAATAATCCCATCTTAAATGCAGACAATTATTCTTCAATACAATGCGGGCTCACCCTGTGAGTGGAAATCTAGCCACTAAACGATGTACGTATGTGAGAATTGATCATTTCCGGAAAGACCATTGCGGGGAAAAGGCATCGCCTCACATCCAAAGCACCTCCACAAACCAAACTGCAGCTAGTCGAGTTGGCAGAGTTTTGTACTTCATATCTGAAGGCATAACTTTCAGTTTCCTGTGGAATTCACAACTCTTAGAGAATTATTGAAGCAGTTATAATGAAATTTGACATGTTCCAGCTAATTTTATTTACTTGTAAGCAGAGGGCCCTGCTGTGCTCGGTGCCTGAGAAAATTTTAGGAATTCACCAGGCACCACAGGGATGAGCAGGGAAGGTGTGGGCAACGTCTTAAAACCCAACATTCAAGTATATTAGTATCGCTAGTAAGGTGGCCGCTGGGATGGTTTGACCCATTGATTCTTTGATAGGTGTACGTAAATAGGGACTAAACTAATGAGTCTTATTCTATGCTCATGTGTCCTGGAATAACAAAAAAAAAGTATTTACTATACATTTAAGCCCCATGTAAGAACACATGTGCCTATATACATGAGGTAAAAATCGACACGGCCCTTTTAAAAATCGACACGTGCGACACGGCCCTTTTAAAAATCGATGGACTCAGACTTGTTTAAGAGGAAGTAGTATATTCTATATGGATAAAAATCGACACGGCGACACGGCCGTTTTGCTAAAAATCGACACAGCAACATGGTCAAAAAGCCAGGTATCCATGTACAGGCCCACACATGTTTGCCCTTCTTGTGGCATATCATTGGAAGATATAAGAGATTCTGGGATGAGGGAATTTTAAAGAAACCACAAAGTGTCCGGAATCAGGCCTAATTTGCCGATTACTCCTCCATAATGTTTTCTTATGTATTAGAAAAATGATTGTTTTACATTTAAGCCACTTATAAGAAAACCTGTTTGCACTCCTTGCATGATGACTTCTGACCTAAGTGTCCGAGGATTGGGCATTTCTTCCAGTCTGTGTGGGGCTTGGCAGACACTTACCCAT
Organism: Harmothoe impar; assembly: GCA_947462335.1. NCBI lineage: Eukaryota > Metazoa > Annelida > Polychaeta > Phyllodocida > Polynoidae > Harmothoe > Harmothoe impar. The sequence goes on from OX381710.1 coordinate 38,856,171, forward strand.
TCTCATGGTGTTTTAACAGTATTGCTATGCCCAACTAGCATTACCCAAGGAGCTCTTATATTCTGTTTAGTTATATAAGCTCCTGATTAGGCAGTGCTACCCCTAATAGTACTCTGGCACTCTATACCAGGCTAAAGGCTGACATTAAATGAGCACAATATCCTTAAAGGGTACTTGAGATTTATACATCGATTTGCTGTAAGACCACCTAAGTCCCGTTCTATGTTGTCACTAATTGTACACTGGGCACTCTTAGATGTTATATAATTACATTGTAACAATTAACTTACTTGTACAGATCGTGGTCTCTGACCTCTGTTCTTAATGATATAAGGCTCTTTAACAGTTAGGCAATACAACTATTATACAGTCCACTCTCACTATCTCGAACATTCACCACCGCGGATCCCTCATCTAGCTTCATCTCCGCAGACAGTAGCCCTTGCCATTGCCCCCGGAACTGCTGTCTTATGTTTAATTAAACATGACTTGTATTGAAGCAAGCCTAAACCACGTCCTTCTAGATTCCACCAGACCCATTGGCCGTGCTTCGTGTACATTTTGCTGTCTTGATATGTAGCTAATAAACATGTAGCTCCGCAAGGCCACCTAGCTCAACCCCTAAACCCCCTTCCCCAAGATAATTTCATCTCTTATATGTATTTCCTTTCATTTTCCACATAGCATATAGTCATGTGGCATATAGGGTAGATTCACCCAAAGACGGACACACACACCTGAAGTCGGACACTATAGGGCCTCTTTTTACAATCATGCATATGTCATACATATGTGTGTGAATGGGGAAGTAAAATTGAAGTGTTCTTGACAATAACAATAAAACCAAGCATCTACACAGATTATTTCCATATATTATGATAGCCCAAAGTGGTCCTGTTTTGGGTTAAGTAGCCGGTTCGTAATCTGTAGATTTCTATAGGACCACATGCCAGACATGAGTACTGTCATGCTTTTCTGGAAGGGATTTTGATACATAGGCTCTTTTTTATCAGACCTGGGCAATAAGGCATATGTATTTAGGGGTTTATGATATAAAATAATTATGGATAACTACCTGAAATAAATGGATGAGACCCTTTTAAAGATGTCTTCCAATTTCACCTGAAGTCGGACACCAATTTTCACCTAGTTTTCTTCATTCTCCATGTAATAGGGTAATCAAGTTTATGACTTAAATGTGAATTATATCAGGTATAACTAATGTTATGTGGAGTTCCACCATAAAAATATGAAAATGTACTGATCCATTATTTTGTAAACGGTGATTATACGCTTTTGCAACATATGTAAGGTTAAGGCATATTCAATAAATGCTTCCCTTGAAGATATCTTATGTATCTTTAATGAGAATTATACAGCTGAACTATGAGATCACTCCTGTAAAATTGATTAGGTGCTCCACCTTTAAATTCCTTACAGAAACAAATGAAAAGTAAAGTGTCCGACTTGAGGTGAAATTAGCATTTCAAATTTCCTATTTTTGATAGAGAATATTTCATTGGAAAATAATTTTTAAACATGTTTGTATATATTGGTCATGTAATCCCAAAGCCCCCCCTATCCATAGGTAGGTCAGAATCATTTGTAGGTGAAATAGTTTATTGTCCATGGCAAATCGAAAAGGAGCCGTTTTGGCAACGAGCGTCCGAAAGTGGTGAATCTACCCTAGGTGTGGGCAGTTTAAGGGTTATGTAGCCATAGTAGGCTGAGTAGGAATGAGAGTTACAACTGCGGAACCGGATTGAGAGGGCCACTTTCTGGATTGGCCTGTATATGCGCCCATGTGGACGTTTACTGATTATTCCAATGAAAAATAAGTGTTATAAGCCTTGGCAATTATCCATGGGTGGCGCCTTGGACAATTACCCTGTCCTTGGCTTATAACACGTATACAGCTAGTCACTTGTACCATATCTACTACTTATATTTGAGACCGCGGCGTATAAACAGGCCATTACGGTAAGTCCAAGTCTGATGGAACTCGTTGGATGGTGCTTCAGGATAGCCGTATCTCAGACTCTACACATTGCCGTCTACAGTATTAGGTGCCCAGACATATACATGTACTAGAGAAGGGGGATTAGGAGTGGAGCTAGCTAGGTGACCTTGAGTAGCCTGCTTATTAACTAAATATCAAAACAGCAAAATGTGCACACAACATGGCTTATAGGCCTAGCAGAATGTAGAAGGAGGTGGTTTAGGTTTGGTTCAAATATTAAGGAACGCCAAGTGAACATGCTTAATAATTACGACCAAAAAGTGGACCTGTAGAGTGGACCTATAGTGTGGATTATATAGTAGGAACGGTCCAGTAAGAGGCTAAGGTTGGCCACCCAAGGCTATTAATGGATCATATTGCTTAAGCATTTATGAACTTCAAAGATGGCGGTAGGCTGGCTGTCATGCCGTTGGAGGGACGTTATCGGGTGCACGGTGCTGGAGGGGGATGAAGGGAACCATGGAGAACAGAGCCGGCGCGCGCCAAGGGAGGGAAAGGGGCGAGTCGGTTGTTGACGTCGCTGCCGCCATCGTCCCACCCCCACCCCCTCCCACCCCACCTGTCATCATTGAAGGGCTTAATGTGTTTGGCTCCCACCACCTCGCCCCGATCGACGTGGAGGAGTTGATTAGGCCCGCCATACGAGGGGGTAAAGGTTGGGAAGGCCCTTCCTGTGGGGTATCGCACTGGGAGGATGCGCTGCAATATACATAGACCTGGGTGGGACCACCCCGACCTCCCATAATAATTAGCTCCGTACCTATATACTACCGGTAGGACCACGGCCAAGGGGAGGGCTTACTCCTCACCCCATCCTCCCCCCAACCCACCAAGGCCATTACAGGCCCGGGACCGATCGATACCGGCTCTTGTGTTTCGGCGTGCACGCCCGCCGGCCCGCCGCCGGGAGGTAGAAGGTAGTCGTCCTCGTGGTGAGCAGCTCGACATATAGCTCAGCGGCACCAGCTGTAATGGGGACAGGGCGCGTGAGCTGCTCGTAGTAGTGCGTGACTCCCACAGCCCAGCAGGGCTTAGGCCGTCCTAACCTTTACACCTGACTGTCGCACCTAGCACCACCTATAGCACCACATAGCACCACATAGCACCACCTCCAGGGCCCGCATCTTCAGCCTACAGTGAGCAGCTCATTCCTACAGGTGGCACACAGGACACCTGTTGTCTCAGTCTACCTGCTCACCGGGCATCAGCAAGTGGACACCCGAGCTGCATGCCCTTTCATCATTAACAACGTCTTCTTCTTATTATGAGGGCGCTGCATGCTCTTTACCAGCGGACCCAGGCCTGAGCTGCTCGTGGAAGAAGAGGACCACCTTGGCCTGCAGAGGGTTGGCGGGAAAGGAGCTGCTCGTGCGTGAATTACGGCCTGCTCGCCTCTCGGAGGGCACTTTGTCTACCAGGGACGGGGCGCGGCAAGGAGTAGCTGTGAGCAGGACATGGCTGGTTCCACTCGGCGCCCAGAGCGTGGCCTTATTGCAGGACGCCGCCCGGCCCCAGCGGGGAGCAGCTCATCTACCTCACGTCACGCCTGGGTGAGCACAAGGTGAGCAGCTTTTATGAAAAAACTGCTCCCGGCGCGACCCGGCCAGGGTGTCACCTAATCCTTAAAACAGAATCAGGAGAAACAGGAAACATTTAACATTATTATTATAACACCGAACAAACACAGTGCTTTTCCCCCCGACCGGGCCGCTGTATTATTTTCTCAGCCGTCCCTTTTCCCACCCAGGCGTCTTGGTTGTTAATTACATTATCGGTGCCATTGTGGGTGCGCGCCATATGGCTGATAGGCAGGGAGACCCTGGGTTACATGCCTATTTCCCCAGCAAGACACGTCCATTAATACATAGTACCAACGGCATGGGCTAGTCGGGCGTGCTTGGGCCCAGAGCCTGAGGGTCAATATTAGGATTGTTTCGCGGTGACGATTCAATAATCGCGCAGTCACAACAGCCGCCACCGATCATTGCCTTGTCTCCCGCTTGGAGCGCTGGGGTCGTGCTTTGTCCGCTGAAGCTGGGCTCTGCAGGTTGAAATCGACGCTCAAAAGGACGATCAGTAGCTGACCAACATATCGAGAAAATTCTAAATTTCTCTCCTTGAAGTTGAAGACAGCAGCAAAATAGTACACCCAAGCAAAGACACTGTAGCAGTCCATTCAGGCTCACCTCTGCCACCTGGCTGACCATTGCCCTTTGCACTGCTCACACCTGCAGACCACCGCTCCGACCTGCCCACCACCACTGCTCCTCCTGCAGCCCGCGCCCTGGAGGACTGCCAGCTCGTGCACCTCCCCAGGTGTGCTCAGTCTGCGGAAAGCAAAGGAAACCCTTCACAGGAGGACGCCTTTAATGATCGACGGACTGGAAGAAGCCACTGCCCTGTCCTCCTCTGTTCCACTCACCCATTCTCCTCCAGCCTCCTCCTACTAACCGGCACAGCTCGGACACAGTACATTGTACCATATTATCACACACTGCATAACTGACCTGCCCAATCCAGACACAGTTACCAAGACGTTGCCAGACAGGGCATTACCATGTCTACCACCAATAGCTGAATCACGTATACTGAATGTACTGTGAACATTGTCACAATCGTTATATTTATAAATAGAAATTTCACTTCTAAATAGGACTTTCGTTTCTAACCTACACTGTTAAAAGTAAATGTAGCTGAGCAGTAGAATCTACTGTAGTCTAACAGTGAACATTATCACAACCGTTATACTTCTAAATAGGCATTTCACTTCTAAATAGGAATTTAGATTTTAACCTACACTGTCAGAAGTAAATGTAGCTGAGCAGTAGAATATACTGTGGTTTTACAGTTCATACTACGGTATGTTACTGTACATGGGCAGTAGTATATATACTGTTAGTTTCCAGGATAAAATGAATTAATTTTGGTTTCGCTATTTACATGATACACTTTTCATTTAGGAATTCATGTATGAAATACCCTTGCCCCCGCCAAGCACAGAACAATTCATGCCATATAAAAACAATCACCTTTAGATAAGGTTATTTGATAAATACATCAAGACTGATATGTTCACAATATATACGTTTATGCCAAAAGTTCATACACCAACATGAATAATAGATAACTGCGTATAATATCATCTCACCCAAAGTACTATACCGCAGAGTACCACCAACTCTTTGCTTGGTGCCCCTCCCCCTCAACTATTTTCTTCCTATGTGGCATTACCCTATACCTCCCCCCTCACTCACATATACAGAAAACAAAACCCCACTAACATAACCAAAGACCCGGCTGCATTCCCTGTTCCTATCACAATATATATTTATAACCTGGTAACATACAACAATTCGCTCCAAACGTGTCCCTCATCCCCTACCTGCAGCCCCCAGCTGCATTATCACGTCCCTGCTACCTTTACAGCCTGACACTGACATAACGGCCATCGATAACCGTGTTACAACTACACCCTCCCCCTACCCACCTCTTTGGATCCCACTCACCCGATACACCTGGAGGTGAAAGGACCAGTGTTATTGAATACCCCTAGATCACTGCCCCCTCCTTCCCTACCCCCTACCCCACCCCCTCCCCTACCCCCGACTATACACACGCACACTCCAGCCCAAACAAAACGCATCCCATCCATCCCACCATAGCCCCCTCCCGCCACCTTGATCGAGTGTTTACACTCCAGCTGCCACGTGGGCAAGCCAAAACATACGTCAGTGTTATGATTAATGCGTTGACATGTAAGACTGGTTATTAAGTTCTCATAATTACTAGTTGTTTGACTTATGTATACCAGTTATTGGTTACAATACCTGAGACAGTTCTGGTAGCATACAGGTAGCATACAGCCAACGGTTTGGGAGAAGACATCCTCATCTCTCATTCCTCTTCTGGATCTTGTACATTGTACCACGGACTTGGGAGTCACATCCCTGGGGCTGCTGCTGCAGCAGGGCTGCGTTGGGTTAGTTGGTGTAGTTGCCGCTCTGAGAGGGGTGGCGCTGCTTGCTGGTGGAGGACTGGGAGCCTGGTGGCGGGCTGAATAGCTGGTCCGAGTGAACGGCACGCGCCGAGGCACCAGCACACCACACGTCGACGACGACGACGGCCGGGGGTTAGTAAGAGTACTACTACTACCGCCCAACCTACACCATCCTCCAGCACCGCCCACTGCTCCGCTCCACTGGGCAAACAAGCAGGAGCGGGAGGAGAGTGCTGCTGTCTACTACTACTACCTACTACTACTGCACCCGCTGGAGGATCTCCCACCCACCCTCCTCCAGCAGTGCTCCCACCCACCCACCCTACTACCCTGGAGTTGCCCGTCACGGCAGGCACCTCGTCTGTCATCTAGCGCCTGGGCCGATCACTCTGACGAGTTCGTCAAGGCGTGAAGACGTAGGCTGTCAGCAGCAGCCCGCCCTCCTACCGCGCCCGTGCAGACCGCAGCGTGTCCGTCTCCTGCCGCAGCGTCCAGCCTGGTCCCCGTGGGAAGCCACAGCAGCCAGCCCAAACAGCGGCCAGCAGTAGCGAAGCCACAGGCCGACGACGGCCCCCGTCCGTCCGCGCCCCGGCCGCCATCTGCAGTGCACCCAGCAGCCCGTCCCGACCTCCCGGTAGGCAAGCTGCCCTACCCGGTATCATCAGGCGGCTACCAACAACCCTTGGTGTTACAACCTCCTCAGTGTGTGTATACCACCACAGCAAGACTGGTTCTATATCTACAGCATCACCACCACAGGGTCACATTCACGGCCAGGTGCCGGCCATTCAGGCTGTTTAGTTGGTGAGGCTTTGACAGTGCCATTGCCAACACGGCCAATATATATATACTAGCTCCAACTCTATATATATACTGATTGATCGTGCTGTGTGTCAGTGACTCACTACTGACCACCCAGCATCAGACACCACTCTGTATAGTACTGGTGTTTACAGCTACAAGCAGACCCCCACAGACACAAATACAACACTCTCACAGGGAAGCCACTTTACTCCCCATACACCAATACAACACCACAACAAGGGGTTGCATTGCATTGCTGTGCTCTGCAGTGCCTCGCGTTGCACTGCATTGCAAACCTCCTCTTCCAACACCAGTTTCACCAGTTGAAGCATAGACTCGTTAATACGGAAGATCCACCATCTTCATCATCTTCCAAGACAACGTGAAGCAGACAGCAGCATGGATTTCTTGTCAAGCTTTGTTCTCGTCTTGCTCCTGTCTCCGATGTTCGTTTCCGGCGCCGGGACCGGTGGAGGGACCGGAAGGTAGGGAATACAAATATATTTTATACATGCATTCAGTGCTCCGAAAACTAGAGTGAAATGCAAAACTCAATTGTGCAAATAGTTGTTGAGTATTGCTGTCCGGTTGTCAAATGTTTATGACCCCTTTTATTATTCATGGCCAGTGCTAGTGATGCATTCGATGCCTGGTTCCAACTGCAGCTGCATTTTATATGTAAACAGTAACAATGTCAATCGCTTTGCAATGCCTATTGCTATACATACGTCGCATAGCAAGACGTACAAAGTTGAATGGACCTTTCTACTGCTCTTCAGGGAAGTTGCTGTATACGGTGGTCTATTGACTCTCATACCTGCTGTTTACAATAGCATGCCTGTGTTATTCTTATTTTGTGTTGTATTTTGTATTGTGTGTGTGTGAATGAATGATTGAACGGCAAGGTATCTGGGCATACTAATTGTCTGCTTAACATGTAGGCAGTGAGTATATGAGCGTGGTTCCGTTATTGTGCATGTGTGTACATTTGTACCCTGTTAATGTGAGGAGTGGTGCACGTGCGCGGAAGGTACGGTTAGGTAATGAGAGTGAGATGTGAATGGAGCCATGCTGCAAACCCTCCTGTGTTTGCCAAGCCTGTTTAAAATGGTATCAGAGTTGGTGTTTGTCCAGCGCGCCCCGGTGTGGTATAGGTGACAGAGTGAGTGTGTGCTGAGCTGGTTGCGAGCTGCTCCCCCCCCCCTCCACGTGGTGGTGGTAGAGCTGGTTAATATTTCATAAGCTCTAGGTGACTGGATGACTAGGGTAGCAGGCAGTGGTATAAGGGGTGCAGCAGCCTGATGGTACTGGAGGAGCCTGCTGGGCACTGATGCTGGTGCCACAATGCATTTTCCTGCTCCAGCGCCGCGGCTTATCAGTGCCAGCTCACCGTTGGCAATGGCAACGACGTGATGACAGCGACACGATCTAACGTCTCGACATGTCGTTCATCACGACGTATAGGCGGAAGCGGCAGTTTCCTGCTGTCCGCATTCTACGCGTTTTTTTCAGACACTCCCCTTGCTCAGAAACCCACCCCCTTTTTCCACCGTTGTCAAAGCCTATCTCCAGTACCAGCGCCTGGAGTTGAACTGATAACACGTGTGGGCCAGTAGCCCTTACAGCCCGTTGCCCTTGTTGTACCAACCTTCCCCTGTGTGCCTCTGTTGGAGGTCAGGAGACATCGGCCCGGCCCGGGTGAGTTACTATACAGATGGTTCAATGACAGTGACGCAATGACAACGGATGCCTCAACGCCCCAACAGTAATGTCATTGTCTCCTTCTGGGGCCGACATGCCATCCTTCCACTCCTGCCCAACTCCCTCTACTACGTCTTCCTAAGTTGCTGCAGCACAAAGGGGGTGGGACCACTTTGTTGCCACCTTCCAGTCAAGATGTCTAAACACAATGGGATCTTTTTAACATCCATTTAGTAATTACCATACGGTCCCAAATTAACCTGGGTAATCCCTTTAATGGCTTTGGCATTGGTGGCCTAATAATATTGATATCATTCCAAGAAACATTCTCCTGGATTGCAGTCTACGATTCTAATGAAAGCCGAGTACCTGAGTAAGTTAAATGCATTTGTAAAAAATATTGTTTCAGTGCAGTGTCCCATTAGATCTATATATGCTGATATTGAAGTATTAGAGTTCTGCTGAATTTAAGGCATGGTTCCTGTTTAAAACTTTCTTATTATCTCTCAATATTGGCCATATAATGTTGTGTCCGCTACTGTCAGATGCAACAATAGATAAAGTGGTGGTTAAGAATGAAGGAGGGCATGGTTTACATATGCCACCTGATGGCCTGGAGTCTGACCTCCTCACCTCATAACCTAGCACCCTCATGAAGGCCAATAACCTCCTAGCCTTTTTGCCCCGACCTCCTGCGGCCCTTCCGACTCCATGGCTTGATATATACGACTGCATCAATCATGTTAAAACGACAGAAGGTAGGGAGGGATTGGTAAGGGGCCCGTGGGCGTCTGCCAATACCTTAAAGACTGAAAAGACTTGATATACATACTCTCGCCTATATTGCTCTTACATAGAATCTCAACACACTACCACACTATAGTGGTAAAATAACACTCCTGTTAGAGCCGCATCAAACCATTTTAAACATTTTGAACTGGTGCACGGTTAGGAAAAGTAATGGTATACATTGTAGTTCTTTGATAGACCCTATGTCCTGCACATCAAGCTAATTCCTCTTCAATTTTGAAGTTTATAAATGAACCCTAGTTTATTGCATTAGAAGTTGAGGTCGGCATATTGTTGTTGTTGGCTGCAATCTATATTTCTTTAAAAGTCTAATATCTTCATGTATTCTCTGCCTTTGGAACAGATAAGAAACAAAGGATGATGCCCAGACATACAAATATGTTTATATATTTTACCATTTGGTAATGCTAATGGCTGAGATCCAATCTTTTGACCTTAGTACGATTGAAAATCTACTTCAATGAGATTTTATAGGACTTTAGTAGATATTATGTATTAAACTAAGTAGCATGCTTACTGGGTTAATAGGGGATTCCCTCCAGGGAGAGCATTGTTGCAACTGGTGCGCGACCTTTGCTAGTAGTACGGGTAGTTTGGTTACACAAGTTCATTACAGTTGACCTCTATGTATCCCACCTGGAGGAAGGTTGTAGATACTCCTGGGATGCTGAGAGCAGGTCAGATAGCCATGATCCAGGTCGCTTTAGATTACCTGCTCCATGGTCAGAATTACGACCGTGTTGACACTGTATATTGAGTCCTGGCAATATGCCAAGCTGTACTCCCAAGATGTGTTAGCCATCCTGAGAGGTCTGCAGCTCTCTGTTGCCATTCCTTATACCAGCCATAGATTACTTGGTACACATACCTCTGTGTGGACACCTGGGGTACATACATTACATAATATAATACTATATGTTTGAATGATATTAGCTATGCGTTGTATAGTATACGAGATACAAACAGTACAGCATTCTAACAATAGGGTATGGTGTCTGACCATAACAGCGCGGATAATATGGTTCTCGTTTGCATGGGAAATATATAATGTTCATGTAGGCAGAAATTTCGGATTTCCCTCTGTTTGTCGTAGTTTGCATTGAATGTAGGGACAGGAATGCACACTGAGAAAACAGCTGTATCATACTCCTGGGTATAATACATACACATAGGCATTATGTTGGATAGGCACATACACAGTGATACAGAGAAGAACAACTTAACTAGATGAAGGAGCAGGTGAAAGGTTGGCAAGTCTCTGCTATGGTGTACCATTATGACTAGGCTCTTCTGTTTGGCATGTCAGGGCTTTTAATCTGTCCGTTGTTGCCAGTCATAGCCCCACCCACACAGGAGGAAGCCATGTATCACCCCTGATAAGTAGGCACAGGGGGTCAGAGGAGCAGCGGCCACCCTGCCGAGGTGCAAGGTGTACTGGAGGCTGGGTTAAAGGTACCAAGCTGCCCATCGCTCTCCTTCCATCCTTCCATCCTCCCACTACTTCCTCCTCCTGTAGCTCTTCCTCACCCAACACCTTAACCCCACTCCACACTACCACCGCACCTGCCAGGTGCCCCTCAAATACTCACAGTATACTACACCATCCCCCACCCCCTGGAGTAGCTGGTAGGCAGACATCCCTACCTGCTAGCTCCAGGTGGTCTGTATCTGTTCTCATCCTGTGTAATGGAGGTGTAGAGGGGACGAGGAAAGTGGTGACAGGGTTGGGCAAGCGTGACTCCAGAGGCATTGAACATAAAGTGCCATCGATCTAGACTCCAAACAGCCCTACTCGCTCCCCTCCCAATTGCTCCCAATCTTATAATTTTGCAACTGCCTTCTCTTTAGCTATACTGACTTTGACGTATAGTAGAAAAACGGTTCCTGCTTATTTAAATAATGTACATTATAGGCGATATACATGTGATCACTGTAGGCTGAAGATGCGGGCCTGGAGGTGGTACTATGTGGTGCTATGTGGTGCTATGTGCATTCATTTGATATGACACCTGACTATAGGCTCTTGAGAAATATCTTAATTCACTTTTGAAAAATGGATCCTGAAATATATTAAATCTGAAATATATTCAAAATCTAATGGTTTCTAGAAACATGAAATATTAAATACATTCCCTATCCTTCATGTCTCATCCCTGTTCATAGAGCTCCAGTGCCTAGTCTCTATCATATCCGTCTCTTAGTAAAACCACAGCTATCCCTACTATTGTACTCCCTTACCCAAAAACCATATCACAAAGAAAGAGAGTGTTTTGTATGAAGAGAGTCTTACAAGATTGCTTTGCACCAACACCTGCTCCTTAATATCCCCTTTGTTCTCGGTGTTGGCACATTAGGCTTGGGCATTCCGCCAGCAGGGCTTAGACCAACATTACTCTCCCTCTCACCTTTACCGCCGTCCCCCTCAGAGACAGACTCTCCCACACCGCCCTGCTACGTGCCAGACCCTGCTCCTCCAGAGCATGTAAATATGTGGGGAGCCTCACAGGTAGATTGATTATCGGCGTCAACCACGTAACACCCTCCCCATGCCGACACAGCCAGGCTATGCTCCAATGTTAAAGGCCCCCAGAGCATGGTATGCACAGCTCTTAACTCAACTATTCAAAATATTTAGTATTATTGACTGTCAGCTGAAGGGTTTCCTGATTATTGACCAACAGTGTATTTGACTTTCCTGCCATAATAGTGGGAGCTTGGATATAAAGCTGCGAGAACCCATGTAAGGTTGTAAGGGGATAATGATCACATACATGTTTTAGATCCTAAGCTCAACACCAGTTGTGCAAAGTGCACACGGTTTCATTCCCATGCCATTCCTTAGCAAATAAGACAGGTGCCATGGATTAACGGGGTTTTAAAGCCAACAGTGTCATGGCATGTGCAGAATTACAGAAATGTACTCCAGTCAATTGGACAGAAAGAATACAATTGAATGTAAAAAGGTCTGAAAATGGTGAGCATTATTAGGTACTAAAAAGCCAACTTCTGTCAGCCACCTTTCTCTCAAATCGGCTAATAGCACTACCTGCCACGGTCAGCAACTTAAATACAGCATTCACATCGCCTTGCATAGTTACAATGTTTGCTATTGCATTCATGGGGCTCCTAGTAACTAAAACCTAGTGCTTACAAACATGCAAACATGTACCTATATAATTATATTACATGTATTACAACCCATCAGTATATTATATGATCTATCTTGCGTTGAGAGACCGTTGTGTTATAAAGCAATGTCATATCCTATTCCATCCCCTAGTCCATTATGGTCACATCTGTGCGTAACATCAATTCATATCATTTTCTCCTACTCAGCCTCTCACTGGCAATGCTACAATATTGGACCTATAAGAATTTCTTCACCCCATACCAGGCCCATATGCTTCAACTCTGACATCTGCTCTTGTGTGTACTTGTTGCTTTTTCCTGTTTTCTATCGGCAAGAGAATTACCCAGGCTGGGACTGGAGTGGTTGGCTCAGATATATAGCTGCAGTGACACCAGCACCCTCCAGTATCTTGCTCCTCCAGGGTCTACTAAACCATACACCTGCATAGGGCACTCTATACCATCCTGGATCCTGGAGGACATGGAGAGCTCTATGATAAACGCACCTGACGCCAAGACCGGTCGTCCACTCGGGTTTCAATCAATGGCACGGATGATAATACAAGCAATAAAACAGGACAGGTGACGGGACATTCCGCTAGGCAGCGCCACCTCTAAAGTAAATGGGGAGCTGCGATGGGTACACACGTGCTCAGTGATTTCCGGCCCAGTCCCAGCCATGTTGGTTTAGCAGGCTCGATAGATGGGCTTGCTGCATTAGAGTGGATCATGAGCAGCTGATGAGTAGCTCGTCATACTGTAGAACCCAACCCACTGGTAGCATTAGCAAGGACAACCGCGTTATCACAGAAACTCCACATTTTGTACATGTTCTGTTAACTATTCCAAATTATTGTGAGCGGCTAAGCTACCCCACCTTCTCACTCCTGGGGGTATCAAAATAAAGCATTGCAATACATTTGTATTAATTGCACTTTGCTTTTTGGAGGCTGCCTTTCGCGGGCAGCGATGGTGGCTCCGGTGACGTGAGGGAGTTGTGATACCCATTCTGAAGGGACCCTTCAGTGAGAGGAGCAACTCCGAATTGCTCAGTGATCTGCTCCAGGAGTAATCAGTCTCTCATATAGGAGTGCCTTTACTCTTGCAGCTGCCCTGATGTTGGGCTACTATAACGGTAGTCAGTGGCCCATTCTCCTGCACATTCGGCGTCCTCTACCCTACCCCTACTCCCCTACTATCTACCATACTCATATGCTTCTCCCTCGTAAAACATGATGCGACCACAAGAGCTTTGCTGTCAACCCTGCCTTACTCCACCTCTTGCCATCTCATCATTTGATATATTGAGCACGCGTGTTCGACCCAACCCTCGTTCCACACAAAAAAGGACATGGCCCAATGCCCGATAAAATCTGGCCTGAAGAGAGCAGGGACTCTACTTGAAGGTCGTGTTTGGAGCCAATTGCTGGGATCTATATGGCCTGTGTCGGGTTGGCTGATGTTTGTTGGTTGTTCCCTGGCGCCCATTGCTGTCCCCATCTGTGATTTATCCCCGGCTCTAAGGCAGCGGGCCCACAGGAGGAGGCAGGAGCCTAAAGGGCGCCGACAGCACCCACTGGAGGAGGCAATGCTGGGAACACCCACCTGCTCCAGGGGGGTGTAATCCCGGGGATTAGCCGGGATAGGCGGCGTCAAACATGTCCCCTGTGCACCCTGTCATGGATCTACACCAAACCAGGCCGACTTGTCAAACAAGGCCAAATTGGAGCTAATAAGGAGGGGGTCTTCTGTCCACACCGCCTCAAAGGCCAACGCTCAGTTGTACATAAGCCATGTATACATGTACAGATTGTATAAGTAAGTGTTTGTCACTCAGCAAATTGGCACCCATGGTTAGTCAAGTCAGAATAAGATTTTCAATGCCCAATAGGTAGATCATGTTCCAATGTATTTTTCTGAACTGAAAGGCGGTTCTACGTTTCGGTATGACTGACGGTTCGCCTAGTCGCAGCTTGCTCCAACTACAGATACCTATATATGTTCTTCCTGCCAATGTCCTTCCCACAGGTCTGCCCTATCCCCTGCCTTTTTACTCGCGCTCTTCCACTCCACCTTCACCCACCCCCATCCTACCTCCCAACCTCTCCTCGTCTCCATGGCGGTGGCCGTGGTTTCTGTTTGGCATCAGTGATGGGGAGTGGGTGGTACGAGATGGATAGAGGTGTTATTAGTTGATACTTAGGACTGGGTGGCAATACCTGTGTTTGTGTCAGTCAACACTGGTCTGCTTCCCTACCCCCAGTACAGACGTCACTGTTGGCGTTTCTCGGTCTCCAACAGCATAATCTGGCCAAGTAACAAGGGGTTTATATTACAGGGCGTGTTATCCCTTGTTAACACGAGATTATGCCTGTTTCTTTGTATCCTAAACAAATAGACACAGCGTACCAAGTCTCCGTCTGATACGGTTGATGCTGAGCAGACCCAAGGGTTATTCTCAGCCCCACCAAGAGCCAAGTGACTTCCTGCAGAGTGGACCACTTAGCAGTGGTCCATGTAGAAGTAGCTCCCACACAATCTATAGGCAAGGTTATCGTTATCAGGATGTAGAGTCAGTAAAACATGTCAGCCAATAACTTAATTCAAATGTACTGATATGCTGGCCCTCTTCTAATGGATTCTAAATGCGGAAAGTCCGTCTCAATTTCCAAATAGACTTATTCAGTCCTACTTGTATATATCGTAGCCAAAGTGGCTGCGTGATATCTGGCTTTCTCCTACAGATATGCAATAAACTTGTTATACAGGTATAAGAACGCTGCAATGCTATTTTAACAGATTATACTCAAGGTTAAAAAACCACCCTTGCTATAAATTAAGTCATCTTCATCAGTGTCTTAAAGGATCCGTCGGTCTGGTTCTGGGTCAATCTGTTAATGTAAACAATAAGACGTTACTAAATTAAATCCTTTACTAATTCACTAAGGGAACTAACCAGAGAAGCCACATTCAAAGCCATCCCCGAAGCCACAATACGAAATCCCCAACGCGTTAACTCCCGCCATTCACTGAAACAAAGGAATTCCCTCGAGGCCCTAGACTGGGTCCATTCTGGATCCAACTTAGAAAGGAAAGAAGACCCCTTCCTCCAGGTCCTCTAGAGCAACTCTGAAACCCCATTCCGCCGCCAATGGTCCTCCAGTTAGGGGGGAAGGCAGGGTCCTGAAGTTGGAGCCGGCAGTGGGTGTCTGTCTGCCCACTGGAGCAGAGGCCGCACACAATTGGTGACAAGAGGACCCGCGAGCAGCTCATGAGCTGATCCCAGCTCCATGCGGATTACTAGGCGCGTGGTCTGAATGCACTGCCAATAGGAATTAGCGTCCGCCTAGAGACACTGACCACAAATTTGTGCGATGGCAATGGGCTCAGCTGAATGGGCATATTGTCACAGCAAGTGGGAGCTGATCCATTTGCTCGCCGACAATGAAGATGAATAGCTCTGAAAAAAAAGAGGGAAAAGAGAAGTGGAATGTAGTGCGGCTAGATGTGGGTGGATAGGGTGCATGGGGATGGACAGATTTCTGGGTGAGAGCCAACCTGATCTGCTTAGGAGAATAGCTAAACCAAAATAATAAGATCATACTTCCTAATTGGCCTGGCATATACATTTGATACAGAAGGTTTTTTGAAAAATTGCTGTCAATATTGATTGAACATACTGAACGCCCCAATATAGGAGGGGTTCATTGTTGGATTTTATAATATGGGTGCATGGGAGTTATATGTGACGGGAATTGAGGCGTAGAAGAAGGAGGGGATGAGTGGGGTTGGGGGCGGCGACAAATCCTGACGTAAGGGCCCATCCCTGCAGAACAATTCTACCAGGATTGATACAATTAGTGCCGGCACTCTGCAGCCCTGGCAGTGTAATAGTAGAAGGGCCCCAGGGTTGAATGCCAGCCCACTCAGACGAGGGGGGGGGGGGGACATCGTAATAGCAGCACCCGCCAACAAGAGTGCTTCTAGTGGAAAAAATGAGAGCCAGCCAGGTTGACAACAGTAGGGCTACATTCACAGAAATAGTACTGCTTATTTCTTCTGCCATATTGAATGTCCCTTTCTAGTCAAACACAGCAATCATTTTCATGTGGTTGGTGTTTTGGTAGCAGCTCCTGTGCAAATTACAAGGCAGTATGCAGATAATACTATAAATACTATCATAATGCTAACCTAGATACGACTCATACCAACATGTGTTGTCATTATTTCCCCAGGGATCACAGAGACAGGCTTTGCTTCAGACCCTTGTCTAATTAGTGGGTTTGTGCTGGTAGACCAACCAGTTAGGGTCAGATTGATTTGCAATCAGGCTTTACACAGGAGGCGTGGACAATAACATTATCTGATTCTGATTGGGCGCTTCCTGCCTGACCACGCATGTCCTATGGGTATGGTCAAGAGCCATAGGGGTGTAGGGAAGGAGGATCCAGCTCGCCAATCAGGGATCCACAAAAGCTCTACCCTTCCAATAATTAATCTAATTTTCGGCACATAGGATACACACACATTATATATATATGTATATATATATATATATATATATATATATATATATATATATATATATATATATATATATATATATATATATATATATATATATATATATATATATATATATATATATATATATATATATACGAATCCTTACCTCCAGTGACTGATCATGACTTCAAATTCAAAGAGGCTGATGATATAGAGAGTATACATGTACCATTACACCATTGATTGGGACGGTCACATACTTTTCCATTCCTACGTCTTAAAATGGAAGTCATCATATATATACACATGTATATATAGTTTAACAATTAGATTCAGACTATTGAGGCAGGTAACTAAACTGCATGGTCCTATTAATATTGGTCATGCATGTAATGGTCATATTCTCGGCTACATGAAGTAGTGTTATATCCTCTTAAAATTGAATTCCACTGGGCTCGATAGGGTTAATATCGGATAATATGTTATCCTCACTACGCATATATGGCCTATAATGTTATATACCCTTGCCCATAGACTCCTGGGCAGGTGGATAGGAGAGTTAAGCTGCCCTGGAGGAAAGGGTGGTCTGACAGGGGAGCAGCTGGTCGCAGTGGCCTGGTGGGGACATGGCTCCATCGTTTAGTGCATTTATAGATATGATGAGAGGAATATTGCCATCAATACTTGGCCAATGGTAGTGAATTTATTGCCACTTCTGCGAACGGGACTCGCCGAGAAAGGATATTGTTGCTGTTTACAAATGGCACTATTTGTATGCTGCTAGGAACCAAATCTATCACGATGAAAATAGCTGCGATGTAAGCATACTCAATCCCCAATTGTGGTACGGGAATATATTCTGAATGTTCATGTTTCTGAGCACTATACTACGTAGATACAGGGTGGATGGTCTTCCACGAAGAACCAAGAAAGACATACCTAAAATGCCCCATAGTTACCCGAATTCACCACTCTCGGTCTAATGCTCCCCTGTAAATAGGCAGTGTCCCCTAGTGGAGAATCTTCGAACTAAATGAGTTCCAAATGAGTCTGTACAGCACTCAGCTGCTCAGCGGAACCGGAAGTAGTCGACGGCTCTGACATGCGCGTGGGCGAGGAAGAGTCTGATGTGATTTTGAAACATGGGAAAGAGAGGAGAGACAGAGAGAGGTGGTGGAGGAAATGTAGAGGAAGCCATTCTGTGCCCACATTTATTTAACCATGGCACTTAATAATCATTGATGGCCAATTAGATGGGTTGGAAATGGGCTGTGAGGTATGCTTTGTTATGTACATTGTACCAAGAGAAAGCACCCTACACCTTAATGTGTCTATTCATAATGCAGAGCTATTAACTCGGGCTTCACAGTGATAAGCAGGGAATATTTCATCCACTGGGGCAGTGTTAGGCATATTCTTATATGTTTCTGTGAAGGCTTGCTGAAACTGCTTTCTTATCAAAGAGATAACAGCAGTTATACGGCTGATGAAGAGGTCTTCCTAGTGAATTAACGCCCTTGAGATTTACTATGTCGTTTTTATTTGGGGAAGATGATAAGAATTACAATATGAATGCAACAGCAATAATCGTTATCATCATTGTGTTTTGACTTTAAACGGTCCCTGCAATTACCTATGAAAGCTTACAATCAATTGCATTATGCCTTTAATTGCTTTCTTAGCCGCGCTCTACAGTATCCTACCACAGCTACCATTATGAAAGAACTTATTTGAAGGGTCCTATAGAAATTCTGGCACTCAATGAAATGGGCATTTCTGATAATCGCTCACTATGGAAGTCACTGTTCAAACAAAGGATGGCTGACTTGTGTGAACAGATGAAGTATATCTCTGACTAACAGCTCCTGTTGCTTGCATTCAAGTCGCTCCCTGGAGGAAGCTATTCAAGGCCTGTCCCCAGAACGGAGCTTCATGAAAGGAGCCAATTTAAAACTGTCCCTTTATCTGTTCATAGAAGATATTTGGAACAATTGTCATTGTCCTATATAAATCTATATGGTACCTCAATAGATGTCCGTGCCTCTCAGATGCTCACCCTCATACTCTACCTTTATGGATTTGATGTATATTCGTATCCACATGTAATGGGCATGATTTTATAGTGTGATATTTAGGACCAATTAATCTTACCATGCTCCCGTTTGATGTTAAATTCAATTAAGGCCTACTACACCAAGCTACCATGTCAGCCATATGAACAGCCGATGGGGAGTTAATGCTGTCAAACATCAGGATGACTTATAGAACATATCGACCCAACGGTTGGTGAGGTGTCTACCTTAAAACATGTAGGTCGTGGATTCATCATTTGGGGACTAGTGTGTGAGATCAGGTTTTAAGTTCAATCAAGTAGAATATTCTTGAATCAGACCCCAGAGGGAAATGTATCGCTGAGAGCAAAATGGTGCCGTCAACTAAAAGCAAGAGTCACGTCAATGTTGCGAATCACGCCTCCTGGCGGCCTTTGGGTGCGGGTTCCACTCAGGTCAATGTGGTTTATGCATGAGTTCAGCTTATTCTCATAATGAAACTTTCACACGACCGCACGTCCATTCAGAAGTACTTAGCTGACTGACCTGCCCTACACCCATTATCCATGTATAAGAAACCATTGGTAAACGTACTCAGCAAATATAATTTACTACTAAGCCATCGCGCCAATATAGAGACACCCAGGTATATCAACATGTACCATGTATAATCACTATCGGTAGCCTGCCTAGAAAAGTCACACCTGCAAGCCAGCTTAGCAACCAACAGTATGTTGCTAACATGCTTTGTGTAAACAGTGTGGGTCATTACAAACTCTGGCCCATGTGATCAAATATGTACTCTGGCGGATGAGTAAATGCTAGGGACCTCCATGCCCCTTCTATTCATGAATCTGCATTAGTATTATGTTTGGCTGCGCCGGGACAAATTGAATAATTGTATTCCAAATCCTCTCTAGCTCACCCTTGAAAACGTCCAGAGAAATAGAATGATGATACTAAAGTACCCACATCCCCGCCCACATTCTACACCTCAGTAATGGTGTCACGGTTATAATGGTCCCCATCAGTTTATATTTGGGGTACTCCACAGCTAGGCATAGCACAATGGTGGAAGATACAAGGATGACCTCTCCACCCAGGAGGTTGCTACAGTGGTAGAGGGTTGAGCACCAGTAGGTAGGGTCAGAATCACGTCCAGCCTCCGGACATATTACCGATGAACCCGCACTATAGGGGGCAGTACATGCAGTGAAACGGAAGGCCATAGCCCCCTCTGGTGGGAGTTGCCAGTATAGGAGCACCACCTTGTTAGCGACATTGCTGAGGTGGTGGTGGTGGTGGTGGGGAAGGTGGTGTAGGGACCAGTGTAAAGATCACGGCCCGCAGCGCCTCTATTGGCCGATCTACGTGTCCCCGCCCCCGGCCGTGAGCCACTCACCTGTTAGCACGGGCAGCTCACCTGGGGCCAGGACCAGACGAGCCGTGAAATGAGGTCACTTAGGGAGCAGCTAGCTCTCCGCTAGGCGGCGCCACTCACGTCAAGCTGTCAGGGCACGTCACGCGTCACACGTCAAGACGTGACCCTCCCAGCTCCAGCCCCCTCCCTCCTCAACCCCCCCCCCCCCCACCTGAACCCCCTCCTCCACCTACTGCCCAGGAGGATGGCGCCTGTAGGTGTGTGTGTGTGTGTGGGCGGGGGAAGGGGGAGGGCGGTGCAGGAGCAGAGATGAGGCCACTCAGGTCAGGGGGCCCAGGGCGTCAGGAGGCGACCTGAGCAGGTGAGGAGCAATTGACGAGTCACACGTCGCCAACTGTCAGGTGGTGAGCTGCTCCCTGCAGCAAACTACCAGCTCCACCCCACATGGCCAGCACAGCAGGAGGCACGCGCCCAGCCCGCGGGGCTGTGGCAGCAGTGGTAGACAAAGGCTACGAGTGGCAGAGGAGGGGTGTAGCCAAGTGGTAGGGGGAAGAAACTCACAGCCCCTACTTATTCCCAATTAAAACTTCCACTGGAGTATTTCCGCCCAAGGCGTGCACAGTAATTAGAGTGGTATGCCGACGTTGGGAGACGCTGGATGACTTGTGGAAGTTTCTAGTGGTGTATCTGAGTGTGTGAGATTAATTGATTTGCTTGCTGTGGATTGGATGAAAGTCGTTTTATGCTTTCTGCAACTATGAGTCTGTGGGTAATCGTGTGTGTATGCTGAGTAAGTTCTTATCTGTTTGTCGCTGTGTATGTGTACGTTGTGCTTGTGTCTTCCCTTGTGATTCCCTTGTAATCATTTCTTGATATAATAGATGCGATATGTTTAAATGATTACTGATTGGTAAAATGTTTGTTGAAAGTACCGCGAAAGTGACAAAAAAAAGTGCCTCTTCCTTCTTTTCTATCTCTCGTCTGTTCCTATTTCAGCCACAATAGTGATTTTGTTCATGGTGTTTCCTCTCCATCTGAGGAACAATGCTAAATGTGCACAAATAAGCCATGGAGTTGACTATACCGTGTGTAAAATAATTATCACGGGCTTTTTGTTTCCATTTCTCTTCCAGAAGAAAGAAAGCTAAAGATGGTGTTATCGTACAGTAAGTGTTCTCTGTACTGGTGGTGACTCTAACACAGCAGCCTTTTGTTGTTTCTTATCTGTTGAATTTCCACTTCACCCCTTTTCTATGCAGAGTCCTACCATCGATATTTATTACATTTAAAACAGAATAAGCTCCCTACACCACCGCGTTCGGAATATGATTTCCAGTTTTTTTTCTCCCCTTTCCCTTTTGAGTGCATCCGTAGCCTCTTCTGCCACCCAGGCTGTACATATATATATCATACTTGATCATCAACCAGCAGCACAATATATTATTCTGTTTTCTCTCTACCTCTATCAGTATTATATATATGACTCTCACCGTTCACCACATATATACAGCTCCCGATGCCCATCGGAGTGGTCATACATAGATATAGGCACCGTGCACCACCGTCGGCCTATACTTATGCATGGCCACCGTTGTTGCAAACTTTCATCAACTAGTGCTTCATAGTGAGCATATTGGTTATATACTGAGCAACTCTTAATTCATCTGCGTGTGTGACTTAAGTACCCTACCACCAGTTAGAGCAACCATTGAAATGCACTGACACAGACACGGATAAAATGATGAAATAACCCACTTTAAGCAATTGCCTTTTGTAATTGCAATCAAAAGCAACGGGAATGCAAATTAACAATTTTGAAGCTGAGGAAATTGACTTTTGGAGACTAAGCGAACTCAGATAATGTAAGAAAGCTCCTACGGTGCATGTGACAATATTTTTGTTTCATGAAATAATTTTGCATGAAAAGAACCTTTAATTCGACCTTCATTTTTCTAACATAAGAAAATGCCTTGCATTGCACGTCTTGAACATTTAATCTTTTCCATTGGAGCACTTTCCTTCTAAGAAGAGATACTCCTTCCTCTACTGGATACGAGTAGTCCCTCTCAGTATGGTATGAGGTGTGACCATCTCTACCTTCATACCATACCCCCTCCTGGCATGCCCCCCATCTGTACTATATTTTATATAACATATCATATGGTGGAGAATATCCCCCAGTAAACATATGATATACCCTGTGTCTCAACCCGTGAACTATATAGTAGATCTCTGTATTATAGTTGTACTAACCTATAGATACCTATTGGGACCAAGTAGTAACCATGAAAATGACACAATAGCTGTTCCTTTCATGTTATCTAACACCAGTACTATAACTGTATTCTAATGGAATCGGTAATATTAATATCAGGTATATTAATATAAGATTAAGTGTATTCGTAGACTAAAGTAATTAACTTTAACGAGGGTGATATGAGTCCAATGTTAAGAAGTTAAGTAACCTCTCTCTTATTAACATAACTTTAATTGCAAGGCTAAGTTAAGTCAATACTAAATGAAGATGAAGCTATTGTCTCAGCCCGTTTGGAGTCATATTCAAAAATGTCTGTGTATTTTGCTTGCAATTTTGTCCTTTTGTCAGATTTTCAGGCGTATACTTACGTGTTTTGCAATATTCTTCAAAGCCCGCGCGACAGTCATTATCAGCCAATAATGGCAATTTTGTCGAATTATAAAACTGGCCAGTAAACCAATCTATCCCGACGCTGGATTGAACAATACCTATCTCAACTCATTCTAAACGCCTTTCTTCCTTAATCATTACAGGTCATCATCGATTTTCAGCATTACTTCTGTCAAGGCAATATGAATCGACCTTTTGAATATACAAAGCGCTAATGAATGGGGCTTAATGATCGGATATATCAGCAAATGGAAAGTATCTCAATCAATTAGGTAGAATCTGTGAATATCACCTTAGACTGAATGTAAGTTTATTATGCAGAAACGATTATCCACAGAGGGTCGACATTGATTTGCCAGAGGGCAATAGCGAACACTTCACTAGTCCATTGGTGCCTTATTGATTAATATCAGTTGTTTGTTTCGATGTCAATTAAAATCTAATACTGAAAACTATGAGATCAACATATTCATCCAGATAAGCCTATAGTGTGTTTGTCTATCTCAATACCACACTACTCCGGCGTTTACTGAGAGGCCAACCGGTTAAATGGTTTATTACATTATTTGCAATTTTCCAGTCTAGGGTTAAATAATGCTGATGGGGAGCAGCCCATGATCTTCTCCCTAAGGAATAGTTTGAAGTATAGTGATTGCCTTTGGTTCCCGGAGAATTATATGGGTCAGTTGGATGTCTGGGTGAGCTATTCCCAATAAGTGTAGGTCTTCACCACAGTGATTGCTGAGAGCGGAATATTGGAGCTAGCAGTTTGTATTTGAGAGCTATGTAAGCTGGGAAGGTAAGCTTCTTACAGAGATGCCATAATACATCATGGGGGACCGCTGCAGAGTTGCCCCAGAGCTGCTCCATATACCACTAGAGGAGCTACTCACTGGTCAGTGCTCAGCTGAGCTGCTCCTGGACTGCAGGGAGCCGCTCCCATAGCCCTGACTCACCATCGTCACAAACCACACTCACAACAGCCCTGACAAAAGGTCAGCACGTTTGGCGCCATAATTATCAATCTCTCTAATTAGTTAACTGATTAGAGCCATGTTAGAAATCTAATTAGAATAACATTTTGATTTGGGAATGTTATGCTCTCACGTACGTTCTCTATAGCGGCTCATAATTGAAGTATCTGTAATGGCTGGCAAAATGGCTGCCCTCCGTAGCAACAGCGTGTATTTTAGACATACAGAAGGAAACCTTCGTTAAGGGTAGACGTCATTTAGACATGTAGTGGTGTGGAGACGTCACCTTTGTAGTATGGACGTGACCTATGGCTCAAGACTTGACTTTTCGCTTCACAACTGCCTAGCTGCAGATGCATATGCCCAATGGCCCCTACCCTATTCACAGAGCGTTATCAGGCAATGTCAGTAAAAAGGTGAAAGATTGAATAACATGTCTATGAATGTCTGAATCCTCAGGATATCAAAACTGTTGGGCGATACTTTATCATGCTGCCGGAAAAGTACCCAAGGAAGTATAGTCAAGAGTAACTAATCAATGTAGAAAGAGTTTTTTTTCTTTATACACAATGAGTGGATTTGAGATTTGGCAGAATAATAACAGCCACGTCCATGTCACCTTTGTCAGGTATCAGTTGCTGACATGATAAAGTGTATGGGTTGCTAAACCTAGAGCCCGATACGTTGGGTGTTGCCCGGAATAAGACACACCATTGTCTATGGACAACGACTCAGGTGGTCACTTGACCTCTTCACAAGGGAACCTGACTCTCTCTTTGTTCATTGCACATGACCTTTATGTATACATATAGGTATGGTCTATTCTAAACCTTCCTGAGCCCACTGTACAAAGAGTAGAGAGAAATTATCTAGACTTCTTCGGAGAAGGGTATCTCAACACCTACATGTACACTTCTTCGCTGGTAGAAATAGCTGTGTGGCACATGATTGCTTATTATAAAGGTGGGAAATCAGCTGTCCTTCAGAAAGTATGACCTTAGACAGCAAAAGTAACCTGAAAATGTCAGAGGTGCATCTTAATTATTGTATGTTGACTTGCATGACCTATAACCTGATATCTGAATCTTCCTGTTTAACACCAATATTGGGTGTCTAGCAGCTAACCTCTGAATGTGGGCCCTGATTCCTGGATCGATGTAGCTACCTGACCCGCTGTGGACATAAAGCTAGACCTTCGTGTTCAGGGCTAGAATTAAAGCTGTGTTGACCACTGGAGGAGGGCGGCAATGTGGGGGTCTGGAGGAGGGACTGAAGCTGGAGGGGTTAAAGTAAAGGGGGTGCAGGGGGCAGTTTGGGTTGTCTGAACGTTCCGTCAGAGCCAGGATGTCATGAGTCAATGCGTGACAAGGGGCGTGTTTGTCGCAACCAGCTAGACGTTGAGCAATTCTACAAAAGGAGGTCATGGCTGTAACATGTAGCGAGCTATTATTGTAAACTCGTTCCCAGACAGGAAAGTTCCGCTTATATCTATTACTCATGTAAGTACAAACAAATATATCAAAACGGCATCCTGAGACCTGACCGAGTGGGTGGACCATAAGTAATGATTTCAAGGCACCTCAATAACCTCCCCTCTTAGCAATTGCTAAAAGTAAAACATTCCCTGGTCAATACCCCCCGTAAGGATAGCCACCTCTACATCTCTTCCCTTGTTTATGCCCAGGGGTAGTCTTCCACCCATTTACACTTTAGCTTGTTTCTATTTCCCTCTGCTCAATGTTTTGATTTTCTCCTACTTAAAAATACATATATGTCCGAACCCCATCTGCCAGTGGACAGTCGAGGTGTGTTGATACCCGATGCCTGCGGGCAGTGCCAATGAAATGTCTTTGATTTTTGGATCGTTTTCATCTCGACGTCGATTTGGCGCTAGCGCCTGGCTACTTTGATGTCGTGACGTCACAGAGAGGCATAGTGTGACGTACCTAAATGCCGACTTCGGGTGCCCCTGGGTAAATTTCAACTCTCCTTCCATCATTTAGTATTCTTTCCTGTCAATAGCTGCACTGGCACTTCCGCAGTTGAGACAACCAGAAATGTGAAAAGTTTGAGTGCCATGCAAGTGTGAAGCCGCATTTCCATCTGCATCCATTTACATGAAATGCAGATTTCTCAAATAATCAATATCATTGAAGCTTTAAAAAGGGCACACGTCAATATTTGTTAATGACACATGATAGGTTACCTTTTTTACATCCAGGTCCACTGATGAAAGCATTACCGACAGTTGATTTAAATTTTTATTATTTAATTAAAAGGATATTTAAGAACGATGTCTGGTTTCATTGTGGTAAATTGGCCAGTGACTTAGGCAAACTCATAAGGTGATGGGATCCCAGTAAGGAGCAATCATGAAGAACGCCTGGAACCAGCGAGCTTTGGCAAACAGTGGCGACGCCAGCCATTGGTGGCACTGGCCGGAACTATACACGCACAGGAGGGTCTACCTAATCGGACGGAC
Source organism: Harmothoe impar (assembly GCA_947462335.1). NCBI lineage: Eukaryota > Metazoa > Annelida > Polychaeta > Phyllodocida > Polynoidae > Harmothoe > Harmothoe impar. Next base: position 38,882,673 of record OX381710.1, read on the forward strand.
ACGTGAACAAATTTACTCAACCCAATACCCATTCCAATCTAGGTTTGTCACGAGATTGGATGGGGCGGATCGGGTACGGGTTGGGCCAGTCAGGATAGGGTAGCAGGGTACACAGTTCATGATAAGGGGTTAAGCAGGGGTTAAGTTAGGGCAGCGGTAGGCTGTATGGGCTGGAATCAGGAATAGGGGACTTTGAATCTGACGGCGCATATACCACGTCACACTCAAATAAGGACAGATCAGGGCTAAATTTAGCCACATTTACTGTTATAGACATGATATAGGAGTTAACATATAACTATTAGGTAGGCACTTTGCATTTGGGTGAGAAAAATGTTTACCTCAAATTAATGATTTGCATTTGAATTTATTATCAACACCAGAAATAATCACATAATATGTGCGGGTATACATTACCTTTAATTCACCATCTTCCGCCTCTCCTCAACCACCCTGCCACCCTCCCACATCATTGTCTCAACTACATACAGTTATCTTTCCCTGGGGCTTTGTTTGAGTTGTGTAAAGCCTCAGTCAATAGGATATGCAGTTAGAGGTCCCTGTACAGCATTCCTATCCCTCCAGCTCTGCGACAAGCACACACCCCCCCCCCCCCCCACCACACACACACCAACCCATCATGTCCTTCCTCCTCCATGCCAACCACCCCCCCCCCCCCCCACCCCCAGCTACATCCACATCCGTGTTTGGGGACTTCACACATGATTTCACAGACACAGTTCCGTCGTCATCGTGCATGCGCACAGGGCTGCAGCGCATCCCGACGTGGTGATAAGCCCCGCCCCTTATGGCCACTTCCCGTTTGATCGGAGCCCACCCCTCCCCTCACCAGGGGCGCTCCTGGGCATGCGCACTGCTCCCTCCAATCAGTCTGCAGCGCCATCTATGTGCAGCGCCAGCAAACCGCGTGTCCAGTGATTAGATCGTTTTGCTGGGGAAATACAGGAAAAGTTTGGGGCCGCCATATGGATTCTTGTACTTAGCTTTTACGCCGCGTTAGGCAGGGACACAGTGGTGGCCGTGTCTGCGTGGCGTGACTGTAGACAGTTTTGCCCCTTCACACACTTTGCACAGTTTTACACCTGATTGCTGGTCCCCCGCCCCTTTCCAAGAACCCCCCCCCCTCCCCCATCACCACCTCCACACCACATGGAGGAGTTTGGGAAAGTTCCCAAAGACAAGACTTTTAGCAGACTTTGATGATGTTTCCATTGGCTGAGATTAGGCTTTTAGAGATATACTGTAGTCATCGTCTTCCCATAACCGCCTAGGGTATTTCCCTGGAGTTGACTTGTCATGCAATGAAGATGGGCCAAATAGGCATAATGGGACTAGGTTTGTATGTGGCATGCGAGGTGTGGGAATAATAATATTGTTTACCACTTCCAAGATCTCTGGCCCAAAATACCGGTGGATGCCAATTCCATTAAGGTCCTTGGGGCATTTGCTATACCCCAAGAGAGGATGTGGGGGTGGGGGGGGGGGGGTGCATATTCCTTATTTACATCAGACATGACGCCATCAAGCGCCAGCGTAAAGTGACGCTATGTCGCAGATCCCTTCACAATTAAGTATTATATACACTACATTACGTCATGGCAGGGTTACTTAGTAGGACGTTATGTCATTGTTAATAGCCATTGGTCTATGGGGGATCTATGACCATCCCCTACCCCTGTCAGATAGATCCAGCCCAACCTACCTCCTGTGTCCCCTGCTAATTAAGTGCAGTTTAGCAGCACCTCCCTGGTGATGCTAAGCCATTATTCCCTAACCTCCCTTCGTGATTGAAATAGACACTAGAGGCTATAAACTGTGAATAGCCAATGTTCTACTAAAAATAAGTCAACATAACTTTATTAGATCATCCCGACCATCTGTGCAGGGCCTAAAGCAGGGTGACGGCCTCCTGTGGGTTTCGTGTGATGATCCCCTAGTTAACTTACCCGTAACGCTATGTGAACCTGGGTCTTGCATCTATAGGCACACGATTAATCTTGTGAATCGTGATTACGGTGTTGCTATAGCCAAGGGAGCATTAAGTGGCAACTCTGATGGCTGAGAGATTGGTTGCTATGACAGCCCTGGGTTGGTTGTGTAATTCATGGAAGTCCATGTGAAAGTGCTTCATGTACATGGGTAAGGACAGTTCAATCGGGTCTTTCCCACTAACAACCTAGAGAAATGCCTCCCTCTGGTAAATTTGGCTCCCTCTGACATATTTCATTATGTGTACATCTTACACTACAGAGGTTGTGGGAGGACATACGTGTTCTTTTGACAAACACATGAGTTACTCTAACGTGCTTTGTGAATCATTGACACACCTTCTTAAGCCCAGGAATTCATCCTTGGTTACTAAATACCCACGGGACTTCTAATGTTGTTCTCCTTTCCGTTTAAATGTGAGGACCTTCATCTTTGACCTGCCTTTCAATATTTGGCAACATGATCATCAGTCCGTCTTCACTGACCAATCATGGCAAAGCAGTTATTTTATTTTGTCTGGATAAGATGAAGGGATGGGACTCTGGGAGGAGAAACTAAACGGATGAACGAATCAAGGCCACGAAATTGAATGAAGTTGTAATCAAAACAACGTAAGCCCATTACAAAACACCTAAATTACATTTGAGACAATTAGCTTTCCCTGGGAGCCCCTGGCAAACTCCAGAAGACTTTTGCCGGTAATTTTCATTCAAACAGTAACGTCAGACTAACACTTTCTGACGTTAAAAAATGAGATTGAACTAGGAGGACGCTTCTTGCTTTCGAAGAACTTGGAGGTTCGTTTTTTAGTTGGTAGCTACTCAAATATAAAACATCTCGATGTGTCCAGAGAACAGCGCTTTGCGTTTTGTTGATTTAAGATGGCTGTGTGTGCTCTGCGTCTTGCACAAGTACAAACTTTGTTGCCCACCAAGATCCACTTCCTCCAAAAAGGCAATGCCAGCAAACCAGAAAGCCAGCAAGCCAAGCAGGCGTCTTGGGTACATAGGCCGGGGGCCCCAGCAGCCAGCTAACTGAGCATGCCTCACGTTCCACACGACCAACACTAGGCTGGTATGTTTTCTCTATAAGCAATTATTGCGATATATTTGAATAAGCATCGCCAAAGGACCCAATTACCAATCGACTAAAGGGAATGTCTCCTCCGGGAGGAAGCCCCGGAAAGTAGCCATGCCACTACACTATGACTAATCTGACGTCAGTCAACATTGCCTACTGTTATTCCTTCATTTGCTTCAGCACACTCCCCGCCCCAGGCTAACTTCACGCCTGTAACTTTCTCATCTACCCTTTACCCATACATACTATACTTCCATGGGTGCAAGGTGTCCTGTATGGATAGTTTGTTCCTCTGCAGCCTCACCCCCTGTCAATCTTTAATTATTTTTCCAATTAGAGTTTTATAAGTACATAAACCCATGTTTTGTGACTTACTCCAGGCATTGAGCTACTAGGATTCCACCTGCCTAGGGCTATGTCTAAAAACGAGTTAGGCAGTAGGACCATGGAGAGGAGGGGGGTGTAGCAAGAAGCCTTATCAGGATAATTAGTGGAAGGTGATTAGTGGTGGTTGGAATTAAGGCAGGCAATCAGAGGTGGGCACACGTCAAAGTTTACTTCCACAATCTGCTCTCCTCAACTCACAGCCTCAGGTGGAACCGCTCAGGACATGCCCTGGAGGACCTCAGATAAAGGTGTGTTAATGATTTAGAAACAGTTGGCCCCATACAATAATATACCCCTTAAGGCAGGTATATACCAAAGTTGGCCTAATCCCCTAACCACTAATTGGTACAGGTACACACCAATTAAGCATTGTTTGGGAAGTAACTTTCCACCTGTCAGCTGTTCTCCTGACAGGTATGACGTACAATAAAAACCCGCCACTAATAATCACTAGAGCCAGAAGTTTCTTTTAGGCATCTTATTGTTGATTCACACAACTATAGTGTCCACCTGTGGTGTCATGCCTCAGGACTCCACACTATGAGCAACTCCTATTTTTGTAGCTATCTATAGTTCCTGATTAACTCATATTTTCAAATGGTAAACCTGAGCTGCTCATCAGGCTTAGTGGGGGTCTTGATATTTCCCTCTATGTGTAATTGCTCACCTCCTTAAGAAGACCTCAGTGGTCTAGGTAATCGCAAGGAAATGCTGAGCCTGAAGAACATGCTGTGCCTTGCGTGTGACACAGTATGCTGTAGTGGCACCAATGGAGCGGAGACTATGGGGATGGTATAGTTATAGGTGTATACTGCCACTGTGCCTGGGTACTTCCAACACTGTAAATTGTCAGAAACACTCTCTATTTATCTCTGATTAGTGCCTTCCGTGTAAGATCCTGACAGGCAGGCTCTGGATGTCCCTTGAAAGGTACAAATCTTCTCCAGTGGGATTACTTTCCAACATGTTCGCAATTGGTCACCAGCAGCGATGAAGATTCATGACAGGAAGTAAGATCGTGTGCTTATTGCAACCGAAAAGGCAGATGAAAAGGATGAATGGATATTGGAATGGGGAGTTAGTAACATATGTGCTACATTACGGATAAGGCTATAGCATAGTATGTGTCATAATCAGATAATGGGAACATATAGCTCTTGTCTCGAACATTTCCCAAGAGAAGGAAAGACTGTTCAATGCTGATATGTTCTGAAATATAGCATAAAACAATAACACCATCTGGATGACTGGAAAAAGAAACAGTCCTGAGAATATTCCGGCCTTATTAGATTACACAAAGCTGCTGGAGATATTCCCACGTCCATACCAGCTGACGTTAACCCTCCTCCAGGCACCAGCCCTCCAGGTGTTCATCCTGTGTCAAAACACCAGCAAAAATATGACAAAAAAGTAACAAGGCTATTCACACCACGTCGTGTTTTTAAAGCAGCGGCGGTGGATGTGGGGGTACCATAGGGCAGATGGGTTGTAGTAAGTACAGGGGGCATCTGATAGTTCCAGCCCTGCCCTCCCACTGCTATGCAGTCATTCAGGCGACGGTGGCACCCCCATCGGCGGGGGATGGGGAGACAGATGTAGGCTGGGCTTGTAACAAGGCCTGCCGGATATTGTTTTGATTCCGGCAGGTGTAAACTAACTGAGCTGACTGGAGGCCTGGGTGAGTTAAAGTCTGTTCCAGGTCAAGTGGCGGGACTCCACCAGAGCTGAGGACACTCTGTGAAGGTCAGTGCAATCATATATAATGTAATATATAAAATGAAGAATATGCACTTATAGATACAATTTGTTATTGAGGGAGGAAACAGCCCTATCAGCACTGAGCAACAGTTTATGCCCGCCAATGTATATCTATTTATTTATTTACAGCTGTGATAGAGTAGTATAGAAAAGTAGTGTTTAGGTAACATGAGCCTAGGGTTAATAATCTATTTTTCTGAGGGCAGACTCTTTCTAAACCTCTGCTTTTAAATCGTTTATCATTGAGGTATTGTATATATAAGTCAGAAAGTACTATCATTGATGCCACCTATCCTGAACAAACCATAGTCATACTGACTGAGACCATAACACTAGAGGTGCACCATTGGTGTACCTAGTTGTGATATCATTTAGGTGCCAACCCCCGGCTCGTGAACATTTTGTGTGCAAAGTCAGAAGGTGTCTGCCTAACCACCTTTGCCAACATGAGGGAATACATCTCCAGGTATTATGTGACGGTGAATCAATGTGTTTGCCTCCAGGGATGGGTACACAGGAGAACAGAGAGGAAGGGAGACAGAAGGGGGGATGCTGATACAAAGGGGGGAACTAGGTGGGTAGTACGGATCCTACAGAAAGTGAAATATATATAGGGTGACTCCTGGGGCAGCTGTGGGGTGGTGAACAAATTATAGACGTATGTAAAGGGGAGGGCTGTTTACCCCATAGAAACACTGCAAATACCAGCACCAAAGGGCTGCAAGCCGCATTCTGTGAGTAATCTCGCATTTCTGTTGTCTCATAAATCGCCATAAAAGTGACGTTAACTATATGTTTTCAGACATCTCTGACACTACTTTACTGGCAAACGTGAATGAGAAACGTTGGAGAAATGGCTTGACCAGGGGTTTTCCTTTTGAATATTGAACACATGCCAAGTATGATTCAAAGAGTATATAGATCGTCAGAATCTGGAAAGGGCAAGCAAAGTGTATGATCGGTATACTTATACCCAGTATTATGACAGTGTAGACAGTGTAGGCGGAATGTTGCTAAGGTATACAGAGACATACATGTATACATGACATGCAATGTGTATAAATAACGAGAGCAACTCGTGCCCATTCACATGTGGATAGAGTATCTCAGAAACTGGAAATCGACTCCTTCAGTGGTGCCCATGCAGGTTCAAAGGCAATGTCCTGTATAGTATGAAAAATATAGAAGATTTAAGAAAATAGATTAGGTAACATCTGGAAAGTGTAGACTTAGAATGACAATAGATTTAGCCAGACACATGCACATAGATGTCTGAGTTCAAAACATGCATACTCTCATACAGGCTCCAGACATAGTACTAAGGTAGGCAGTTACCACGCCCCCCCCTACCTCCCCATCCCACTGTCCCACTCACCAGCCTCCTACTCACACATGCTCAGCCTCGAATCCACCTCACATGATTGTAATGCTATTCTGTATCTTATAGGATAATCAATTTCTCGAAATTTGGAAGGTACTTTTAGCAGTCAGATTACAGTGGATTTTTCATTCCTCTTTCATTATATTAGAGAGCCCCTTGATTTGATACAGTTTAATTAAGACTAGGACACCGCAATGGGGTCTGGCATTCGGTTTGATACCATGCAACCTCGGACAAAGTACCTCCATACATATCGGGAACACACATTAGCACAATTTTAAAGAGCCAGAGCTTAGACAGAGTTCATTTTCTAGGGCCATTGCACGACCCTGGTTTGTAGTCACATATAGCCACATGGAGAGCTTAACAGAGGATTCCTGCCCACACTGTCATCGACTGTACTGGTACATGCTCAACATTGCAACCTGGTATTAAGCCAACATAGCAACCACCGAGGCCAGGGCCTACACCACCAACCCAGACCAGTTAATGCGGGGTTTACATCGTGAGCTGCTCCTACATCAACATTGAGTTGCTCATAACTTGATGATACAGACAATCTGATGGGAAGGGCCATACCAATCTATTTACTACTACCCTAGATACCCAACAGGTCCAGAATAGGTGACACAACAGAAGGGAACTCATCACATAGCCATCGTAATCGTTATGAGCTTCTCCATACATTATCAGGGTAAACCGTGAGCTACTCTAGAGCCAGCTCTGGACTGCCCGGTTCCCAGTAAACAAAACACGTTAAACAACGTTATATTACATTTCTCTGTGGCTCCTTAGTGTGACAAAACGTTATATAACGTTTAAAACGTAAACCTGACGTAAAATAACATATTTTTGTTAGCTGGGTTATGATCATGCATACGCTACACTCCATTCAAAGTTTTCACTTTGAATTATCCAATCGCTCTTCCATATTGTTCTTCTAAAGTCTGGAACAATATTGGCGACTCACTGAATTAAATCCCAGTTTGTCTGACAGACAATGAGCACTCAATAATCGTTAAAATTTGTTGCTTTTCAATTAACGTGAAACATGAGAGCATTTTATAAATGAATAACCCAAATCAATTTTTAACTGTTGCCGCCATCTCTTGAAATATACAGTTCGATAGATCGAAAATTAAGTATCACTACGTAAATATGTATACATACTCATCTACTCGTAACATCTTGGGAGATTCTGATCTAACGTGTCATCGCCAATTGATAGAAAGGCAAGATTGTGATAAGTACTATAGTCGAATATGGACGCACGATATAGGCTTGAGTTCAAGCGAGAAATCTTCTGAATGATACAAAATTGACATATACTTGGCATTTGGATCTATGTATTACACAAATAGACACCCAAAGAGAGCAATATAAACAAGTATCTAATGCTAACAGTATGTATATGCTGTATGATATGGTAGTTGCCTGTGATATCAGGACTGCACTGCCCGTTTGATCCCCAACTTAACCCCTTACCCTGCAGGCACTGAGCTGCTCAGAGCCTGGATCTATGAGCAACTCACAGAAACCACCCGGTACGATCCATCAGGTGGTCGGCACCGAGTATTATAGTAAGGGTGGAAAAGTGCGGGGGAGAGAAACTGGTAAAATAGGGAGGAGAGTTACAGGAAGGGAAACTAAAGGAAAGACGTTTTAAAAATCAGGAGTAGCAATATTACCATTTCACACATCTGGTGTCATCTATTCATGGTTTCGAGCATTTCTGATTCGATATCAAAACTGTTATAATAGAACGCAGTAACCCTTCCTGTGATTCAAATGAACAGCTATGCGGAAATCTAATAGAAACCCCAAACTTTTTTTTCTATATTCACACCAATACCAATCTTCTGTTGAGAATACCAAATACAATAGAAACCGACGAACAGTCTGTAGGGGGCCAGCTTAGGCGTCCCGTTATTGATGGAAGGAATTATTTGGGAGATTGGGCTTTGGGTTTTGGATTATGGAGATCGCCCCAGATGGCTTTCTTGAGTGCTTGAGACCTGCTGGAGATTGCACAATTGCCATGGTAATGGATTCGGTCTCCTGGTGATTTCTCAGTAATGAATCTATAACTATTTGCCACACGGGCAATTATCACAATTCATTTGTATTATCATGCCTCAGTTGTGGCTAACTGATGCTTAACATATTAATCTTACTTCAAACTTAATAAACAACCAGTATTAGACGGATAGGGTTGCTGAGAAAAAGAGGAAGAGTGTTAACTAAAATAGGGAGAATAAAGCAAAGCTGGACCCTTGAAATAATGTGAATGCTATTTATTCGTATCTATCACAGTCAGATCATATTGCCAACTCCATTATTCATTTAAAAACCCAATGTTTTCTTTTTTCTTTATGTAATGGTGAAGTAACTCCAGAAGGGGAAATGTCCAAGCGAGCCCTCCCTTCCCTTAACCAAGGTGCCACAATAGATGGGTTCAAGGCTAGGTGCATTAATGCGTCACCTAAACAAGGGAGCTCCCATTTCACTTCATTAGGAATCTTTTAGATGCAACATTTAAATCCCCAATGGTTCTTCAGTGCGTGAGCTACTCACCACAGCCAGTGATCATAGCCTTGAACCCATTCACAGTAGACCCACGCTCACCACCATGGGTGCATCTGCTTTCTAGAATGGGCCATTACCACCCCAACACAAAGGGTGATGTGCACTGTCCTTAGGATTTGTGAGCATATCTGAGCCACTCCCCCTGGTTTGTTCCCATAGTTGGGGATGTACCCTGCAGCGGTGTAGAGGATAATGGAACTCATTAGGAGGCTGGTAAAGACCGTAATTACAGCTGTGGTGATTATAGCTAAGGCCAAGGTTTGTGAACCTCGCCCCATCTTATCCCGGTGCGTTGTATGCCTCTGAGGGAGGATCTAACCCATCCAGGATCAGCCTCACTTGATTAGGCTGTAACCATACTGAGCTGATTGGCTAGATATGCGACATCTGTGGAGTACACTGACCTGCCACATGCATTAACCGTTAGGAACTGCTCAAATGGTTAAATATAATTATACACATTTCAAATCTAGTCTCTCAATTCATCTCATAATGTCTCTATGATCTTGATACATCGTACTCGGTCTGACTTGTGGCACTACTCATAGTAAGAGTAATTTCCTTGAATCTGCATCTCGCTCTTACTATAGGGGCTACTCACGAGTCGTTCCGAGCTGCTCAGGTATATTTGGTGCAACTCATAGGTGTTCAATACGGCTCAAGTACACTCAAAGCGACTCGGGGGCTGATAATGGCTCTAAGTACTGGCTAGCATTGTTTACCACCAGCTGCTCAGTGGTGCTCGGCAGTGTCCAGCTGCTATTCCCAGAGCAGCCCACTGCTCGGCCTGTTCTCTCTGAAGGCTACCAGATCATTTCGTATCCTGTGGCCTAATTAGACTCCCACATACGGCTAACCCCAGGGCGAGACCTAAAGCCAAGAGATTGATATATACAAACTAACCAGACAGAACACACAACCCCCAGGTTTGGTAATTGAGGTCTGACTGACCCGATGAGTTATACTGCTCCAGGGCTGAGCTGCCCTTTGCCCGTTCAATGGTATCCAATTTACGCACTAATACAGTGGTTTGCTGTTCTGTCAAATTAAAGTTTATATATAGATGTAATTGGGATCTATAGTTAGACGGATGGTTGTTGTTTGGCTTGAAGGCTCTGCCCTGAAGGGGTTGGACTCCAGAAACATTTCTAACAAATAGTCTAGAAGTTGACAGTCTACCTGTTTATCTATTACAGAAGACTGACATAGACTTCAGGGAAGGATTAGCTTTGGAACAACTTCCCTTGCCCATGGCTGAACCTATGGTTCAAGATTTGCCTGTCCTCAACGCATTTACTTAAAACCTCAGAATCGCAGCAACAGCAATGCAAGGCATACTTGCCAGATTAGTCCAAAATCGGGATAGTATGGATTATCCCGTACATATATATCCCTGGAGGATAAGGCTGAGTAGCTCAATATATCCTTAGAATTCCATAGAGTGCCATCTTTGAACTGCTCACCTGCAGTCAGGGAAGGCCTTGCTCCATGGTCAATGGGTGTCACACTGCGGTTCTGCTGATATAATAAGAGCTGATTTGATGGCAACGCTGGCCATCCACTGGTCAAGCAGGAAATATTATTCATCAGGGGCTCGTGAGATAGATCATTCATATGAATGATGTTGTGACAGATGCAGTGGCTGGGATGTGGAGTACACGTATCTACTGGAATGGTTCAATGATTGATTCTCTGACGGATCGCTGATTTGCATATTTATTCGAGATGCACATGGTTGGATATCCTACCCCAGGATTGTATTCGTCCGGCAAAAGACAATCTTATTGTTGGTAAAATAAATAACGTTCTTAAAACGCTGTAATTCACTAAGTGAAGATGCAATATTTCCTGCATATGTGAGAATTTGCTTAGAACCTCTGCGCTGATATACTATTGGGAAGGGGGGCTTTATATTTTGAAAATCATTGGTTTCGAAATCAACAGTTTACTCCATACTTTATATGATACTGTTGCAGGCTGTATAACAGCACTTCAAACAGGGCATTACTATTCATGGATGCTTGTATCAGGGATAACAGAACCATGCTCGCTACGTATTCCCACATATCAAGACCCTCGTCAGCTGAAAACGTCCCATTATAAGCCGCCAAGATAAACTGCTGACCCTTGTGAACCCAGCGGCAAATAAATATTGCATGCTGACCTCTAAGGCAGAAAGCTATTATGGTACAACCTCTGGGACATACTGTCTCCTAAATCACAATACAGTGCAGGAGCCATCATAGGAACTGTCCCATTTAGGTACTTTCCCTATCGCCGCATACTGGATCCCTTCTATAGAAAGCACTGATAACGTCTAACATAGATGACCATGCCTGTGCCCACTACCGCATCAGGTGTAATCGAACGTTGATGACCCAGGTGATTGGCTGACCTGGTTACCGGACAGCCGGCAACAGAACCACCCTGCTGCCAATGGGCAACACAGGTCAAGGGCCAAACAGGCCGCCCCAGTTCTGCCGTCTAGACCCTAAATATACATAGCCGGTTGCATGCATATATAAATGCGAGTAACAGTAGGGCTAGAGTATCTCCATGTTTAAAATGTTTGTCAATGTGGTACTTACCAGCATAGCAATGACACCACAGCAATGTCACAATGACATCAGCAAAGTCACATTTGATGCTCTGAATTACCCTGCTTCTTTTCCTAAGAAAGACCTACAATATATACCATTAGCGTTAGGTTGTGTTTCCAAGATATTCAATTAATTGACTGATTTATATATATATATATATATATATATATATATATATATATATATATATATATATATATATATATATATATATATATATTGGTGCACAAAAAGGTTGTGAGCGAGATCAGAGGCCGTAGGACCAACATAACTAGAACACCTCTGTTTATATTTCTAGTTGTAGAGTGCGCTGTCAGAACCCTTGATATTACAAGTCATGATTAATTTGCCTACATAATCTTACTTGGGGTCAGATTCAGGTGGATTACGATATAAATCATGGCTAGGTCCCCTTTGTTACGTTAGACTAGAATTAGGATAAGTCTTTGTCATATATTGTATCTATGATAGAGGCTTTCCACTTCCCATTGCACAGGCCCATGCCATACATCTTCATCCGATACTATAGGGTCTAATTATGGGAGGAAACAGGACAGAACAAAGGGTAGAATATGCCCCATCCCGCTGCTCATCATCCATGAAAAGGCTCCTTCCTGACACGAAATATGCGTCCATAAATAATATATATGCTATAGCATACAGTATACGCGCCATATGATGCTTTACGACATAAGGTCAGATGGTATCAACATAACCCATTTTACGACTTATGGTAGTGACGTGATATACACCCATTTTACGACTGTCACACGATCATGCGGCGCCATCATGGATAAAGCCCTTTAGCCGCTTAGAGCTGTTCCATTTACATTTATATATAAGTGGCCTTTAATTTCACAGCAAATGCCAGCCCCTCAGACACTATCATAGACACCACTCCTGCTGTTCAGGGCCACTCCATGGGAACGTCAAGTGACCCTCCCTGATGGCGTTTTACGTCAGTGAGCAGCTCAGAGGACCACAGAGCCCCCTGTTGGCAGAGACGTGAGCTGCTCAGTAGTTATTTTTAGACACATCTGCTGCTCGTGATAGCATCCATCGGGTCACAGAGAACAAAACATTATATTGCTGAATTCCCCAAGGGGTATTGAAATGTAGCCCTCCAGCTGTTGTTGGAATTGAGGGCAATGGGTTGTTCTTTTCATATCAGCGATGACAAATCATGTTTTGTCTAGAGTTCAATCCTGTAAATAAAAAGCGGTTAGACTCTATCATAGTGTTTGAAATTAGACAATAACATGGAGTGGGTATAGCAGAAAGACATCTAGTAGTGTAATAGACAATAGGCAGTACAGCCGACAGGTGTACATAGGGGGCACCACTCTCTGCAGGCCGCCATGTTCACACCCTAGTAACCGGAACCGGAAAGGTCGACTTCGGCATGAGGTACGTCGGGACAATCAAAGCAAACGGAAACCGAGTAAAAGACAGGAATCCCTGTGTGTTTAGATCCCGGGTAGGCACAGCTGGTGTTGGGAGACAGGGACAGGCTAGAATAGCTCTGTCAGCAATCTGCAAAAGCATTTAGGCTCAGTGCTAAAAAAACCTGGCTACTCTTTGCTGCCACTTTGCCCTATCTCCAGCCCGGTGTTCTTGGTTAGAGATGGGAGGTAGTCGCTGAGATGATGTCAGCTGTCTTGTTACACAGTCACTCAAATGCTGTTGGCAAAGAAGTTCTGACAGGTGATGGAAGAATCAACAACTATATCTCCTAGTTGCTGACTTCTGTAAAAGTAAGATGACTATTAAATATTCATATAGAATTCATAACTCCAGTACATTTGGGCAGAACGTTCTGAACCAGATTGCTTATCTAAAGAGTACGATCTTATCTGCATCATGCTACGTCATCTAAGATCCGAGCAATTCTAGTATGAAGTATACCTCTAATAAACATTTTTCATGATAACCCCCACCTTATAGTTGGGACAAGGTTTTGCCATAAGTATCACTATAAACAGCTTCATCGGGAGTTGAACCACAGGGGTGATAGGGTGGCTGTATTCTGATGGCACATTCCGGCAGCAGCGTACCGCTCTCCCGCCATGACCACAGGGTCCCAGCCACTCCCGGTCCTCCCTGCTCTTAATGTTATTCAGTTTTTTTTAATCATCGTTCGACACAAGATTGCTATCAAAGGTATCTCCCCTGGCAGAGACCCGCCTGAGGCCTGTCCGATAAACACGCTCATGAGCCCTGCCCAGCCCCAGACAAGGGAAAAAAACTCGCTATTTCTGCATTTTTCTCTCCTCTCCTCTCACTAGCAGCATTTGTTTTATTTCTGTGTGGCCCCTCGGCTTTGGTGAAGAAGACACGGGTCTTTTGCTGGACTGGTAATTAGATTGGGTACTACGCCATGTGTGGGCTTTGATGCTGTCGGCCTGCTGGCACTTGTGGCGTCCAGTCCCCGCGAGCAACTCACACACTCCAGGCCGCTTTGAGCTGCTCCTGCAAAGTGAGAGAGCAACTCGCCCACTGTGTGACTGCTCACCGAGGAGGTCTGGGGGCTGGGGAGTGACAGGAGGTGTCTGGTCGTGGAATTAAACACCACTGAGCAGCTCGCCAAAGGCTGAGGTCGTGTGCTAATTTGGCCCTAGGTAGCAAGGAAGGGGAGTTACGGGGAGGGGTATTTGCATGGAGGAGGTTGTGGGGAGGGCTCTGTTGGGGATCTATACGAAATGACATTAACGTCGGTGGGTATGGATCCTTGCTAATCAGATTGAGGAGGAGATCCTGTACATCGGTGGGGCTGAGCGTCTTGTCGTTGGCAGCCCACCAGAGGCACAGTAGGCACTAGAGGCTGGTGTCAATGGCTCGCCCTATACACAGGCTCACTGCCTCACATTGTTTACCCTGGCAAAGATACTTTGTACTATGTGATTTACTCCGCCCTGACTGCCATATTGGCCCATCCACATGTTATTTTCTCCCAATCGCTCACTCACTAGCTCTTGCTCACCTTTCTGTTTGTGAAGCCACTTGTAAACTTATTTGTGGCTCTGACTGACTATCCTACGGTTTCTCTCCCTCTTTTTCCCTAGGTGTATTCTCCACCCCCTCCCCTTTAATCAGCTACTTCTCCCTTCCTTAGAAGTACTTCTTCCACCGTCATATGCCCTACCCCAGGCCATTCACCCAGCTGTACCTGAGCTATGTCGTGGGTCATATTTACAACCTGACCCACTTTCCTGCAATCCTATTTAGCCCCTGTAGAGCAGCTCACCAGCTTGCCCCGTCCCCTGCTCGTCTATATACCCACCTGCCGTAGGAGCAGCTCCATATGCTGGTAACTCTGGTCGATGGCTAGGACTCACCCAGGCAGCTATACCAGCCTGTCTCTAACCTTCTGTGTACCAATACTGACAGACCACTCCCAACCTCACTACTAAACAGCATGACTGCCTGCCCTCTCATGCAGGCACACATTGCTCTCAGAGACCAAAGAGTCGACCACCTCCTCAACCGGAAAGCACATTTGAGTGACGATGTAGGTAGAGAGGTGACTCGGGCTGGGCACTGGTGGATATTGGTGCGGGGGGGGGGGACTGATTGTAGACTCAGTGCATCGGGGGGGGGGGGGGGGTCAGGTTGCATGAATGTATTCCAGTATGCATTATCGACTCGGCTTCCTGAAGACATTGGTCAAGGTATGGATGGCATGATCCAATTTATTTAAATCACTGCAATAGATCAATATCTATTTGATATGTTCTGTTCCCAAGTGCGACCCACTTAACTTGTATCAATAATTATTTGTATTATAATAGATTTAACGATCTGTTATGTCCCTTAATTGCCTACCACTCTTCTCCACTTTCCATGCAGACGTTTAGGGATCTAGAGGCATAAGGCAGGAGTTCACCAATACACCCCCTTCCCCCTCCATAAGTTGCCTCCGCAAGACGATGACAGTAGCCGGTCTATACCTCTCACCACCCTTCCCCTCTTCCCCTCCTACCCTACAATGGCCCTGACCCTTCAGACCGTGGCTAGTTGGGTGGCAGTCAAGGAATGGCAGACACAAACAGTTGGCTTCTGGTCAGGGCCGACATTGTAATCGGCTGACGGGAAATGAGCAGCTCTCTGACAAAGAGCGTATTGATCTGCTCACTGCGGCCGACCTGCGTGCCCCCCACTCCCCCTCCAACTCACATGCACAGCTCAGCAATACCATGTAACCAGCCAGCCTCCCCTGCCCCACCACTGACTCGCCCCTGCCCCTACCCCACCCCTGCCCCACCCCTACCCTCTACCATTACCCACCATCATTGCCATTCTGTAACTGCTGCATGCCCTCTGAGCCCTCACCTCACCCAGGGCCATGTGACGTGTGTGTGTGTTAGCCGACCATGTGGTATATGAACCGGTAGACATATCGGTCTATTTATATTTAGACCAGTCCTTGTGATTATGGTTTCACAATGGTATAAGCTAAAAAATAATATTAGTATAAATCTACACCGAATATACGTATTGGGTTTAAACGGGGTACTCTTACTGTGCAAGATATTTTTTTGCAATCTTTCTTTATACCCCCAAAGGCATAGTAATGTGCTAGAACCTCATCACACCACCAACACAAAAGCAGATAGATGTTCTTTTTCATTCACAAAAAGAAAAGGTAAAAGGCCAAGAAGCATGGGCACACCCAGTATTATCGTCTTCCAGGCATCGTACCTCCGATTTCTACTGTGGCAGCAGACCTGGGCATATGAGATGGTGGCGCAACTCTCAGATTTCTGCCACCTGAATTCTCACCTGTCCCTCACTCCCTAGAGTACTAGTCGTGCCAAGCCCTGTCTCTTACCTAGGCCGACAGAGTGAATGCTTTGATGTTTATCGTTGAAGGTATGATAGTAAATGTATGAGTTTGAGAAAAAGATTTTATCGACGTAAAATTCCACAATTGTTGGTTGCTTCTCTCAAATTATGCCAATTTAGCGAAGTTTAGTCAAAAGAAGTTTTTATCAAGATACAGCTCCGACCAAATTTAACCATGTCCAGGTGTTTTTCTTCAAGTAGCAACGTCTATATATTAACACGCAGTCAGCACAGTACCCAAAATAGGAATATATGTTGCAAAGGCCACAGTGTGTACATGCATGACGTATAATAATGTCAAATGGAGTTACATGTATCTCGTCATCTAACAATGACAACAAGTCATGACTGTTTTAGGGGCCATAGCCAGTAATGATACAAAAGTACAGTATGATCATGTACACTAGTTTACGAAACGGAATGCTCTGCACTGAACTCCTGAATCGCATTAAAATGAATCTGCTGTCAATAGTCTAAGTGGAGTTTGAATGAAGGATAGTAGAATGTGTAGCATTGCTTGACGATCGATTGAAAAATGCCTCATTTTTTGATGCACTCCCTTGCCAGTTGAGTTAATCTGTTGCTCTAGAGGTTGGCGACTTCTTTGCCGTCCAGGCACTTGAAACTTGGGAGGGGCAGTGCGTTCAACTATAATCGCCTAACATACACAAATTGCTGCGGTAGAGCTCAGCTACTACAGAAGTGAGTTGAGACTTGCAATTTGCCAAGTTATTGCCCAGTAGCACTCTATGTACTAATGATGTTATTAGTGTTAAGGAGGATTGTGATGTATGTAGAGGGTGGCCAGTCATAACGACCTACAGCACAGATAACACCAGCATGCTATGCACATGTGTTTTGCTGATTAGGCCTACGGGGTGATGTTACAGCTGAGTTCGCACAAAATGGCTACTAGTATTCACTGAACTCTAAACGGTCACAGTCATTATCGTAAATGCCATGGATGTAAGGGGATACGAAAACTGACGCCTCAAAACAGGTAGAAACCTATTGACGTCCGCATAATTTCGAATTCTGCATCACTTTTCTTTCTGAATTAGGGTCATCTGAGACAGACAGATAGGTCTGGGAGAAGTAATGGCAGAGGAGGATAGAGGACTATAAGGGGGACAGTGAACCTTTTTCTTGTGGGGTCCTTGCTTGCTTCCCCCTCGCCCCCGGTATGTAGGCTTCTCACCTATGTAGCCCCACCCTGCTTGTTGTAATTGGGCACTAAGCCCGTGTTGGGCGGCACCCACCACCGCGACGACGAAGCCCAATTATCACCACCAACTTGATGAATGGGGCTCTGCCATTGGCTACTTTGAGACCACGTGGTCTCTCCGTAGGACGTTGGCACGCGACTAGGCTGCAGGAGGTCCAACCGAAGGCAAACAGGTGGGCTGCTGAATTGCTGTACGATAGGTTGGGAGAGGAGCAGGATAGGGGGTAAACTATTGCTCTGGGATAAGTGGTCGGTCTGCTGGTAAGTGGATGGGTGCCCACCCTTATGAGAGGTGGGTGGGGCTATGGTAGATGGAGGACACTGTAGAAAAGAAGCAATAGTAGTAAGAAGGTGAGTGGCCGTGTGGCAGGCAGTGAGGCGTAGAGCTGTGCTGATGGATGATGGGAGGACAAGTTGGTGGACTGGTATGTCGTAACCCGACAGGCTAGGTCCAGAGGTTAGGTGATCACAGAGGTACAACATGCGCACTAAGGAGTAGGGACAGTCAATTTGTTGATGAGCATTGCTGAATGGGATGTCAGGCCAGCAGGTGTAACACGAAATGGTTGGGATGATGGGCAGCCAGCGGGTTACACAAGCAATTAGTACATGAGCAGCCCCGAGGCTGCACAGGCAGTTGGTACGCAGGCAGCCCACAGGATTCACAGGCAGTCGGTATGCGGGCTGAACAGGCAATTGGGATTTGGGCAACCAGCAGGCTGAACAGGCAATTGGGATTTGGGCAGCCAGCAGGCTAAACAGGCAATTGGGATTTGGGCAGCCAGCAGGCTGAACAGGCAATTGGGATTGGGCAGCCAGCAGGCTGAATAGGGAATTGGAATTTGGGCAGCCAGGAGGCTGAACAGGCAATTGGGATATGGGCAGCCAGCAGGCTGAACAGGCAATTGGGATTTGGGCAACCAGGAGGGTGGATAGGCAATTGGGATTTGGGCAGCCAGCAGGCTGAATAGGCAGTTGGGATTTGGGTAGCCAGCAGGATGGACAGGCAATTGGGATTTAGGCAGCCAGCAGGCTGAACAGGCAATTGGGATTTGGGCAGCCAGCAGGCTCACAGGCAATTAGATGTCTGTAGGAGGCATGGGAAGATACGACAAATGTTACCCTGGCGGATTAGATGGTTTATACACTCATATACTTTCAAAGAAGGTGTGGCCCAGTAGGCACAAAACATTGAATCAACATTGATAAAGGGTTGTCAATGTTGATTCGATGTTGATACAGTGTTGATTCAACATTGAAATGAATTTTGTGCCCACTGGGGGGTAGTGTAAAGGATCTTGCATCTTACTCGTGGGCTGCTCAAAGTTCCGAGATCCCAGATGGGTGCAGCTTGCACTGTGGACGCTGATCCTGTTTAATCAGGCTAACAGACTCGTACACCCTGGTGCAAGCGGATACTTTGGGGTGCCCGGCAATGTCCACAGGGGACCCTGGAGGCGTTTAGTGGAGTCTTAAGACACCGCCGGACATTAAGAGTCTATGCCTCCTGGATAAACACCCTGCATGGTGCCCAGGGGGAGTGGGTCTCAGATGAGCAGGAGATGGGCACTACTGAGTAGTTAGAGTGGGGAGTGGGAGTTAGCAGCTCATGGGAAACTGTGAGGGATGAATGTAGATTGATGTTCAGGAGGATCTGTGGATCCCTGCGCCCTCCAGGCTTGGATTACAGCCATAACCAGCTGGCCGGATCTCCAGGCGCCGATCGCACTGCGAACTGGCGCATCCCGACGCGCCCCCTAATGGCCAGGACCCGCATTAGCCTCGCTCTCGATCCTGAGCAGATGTGTTATCACACTGCCTGCCTCTTAGTGACGTCATACCCCTCATCTGGCCCAGAGCGCATGCGTGTCGCTCTAAAAGGGCATCTGAAGATTAAAGTTTACAATCCCCACTAAAAGTACATCGGTACTGCTAAGACGTGGCCTTTGCCCGGTACTCCTCTCCAGAACCAGACACCACACTTCTGTCAATAACCAGCACTTATCTTCTTGTAACATCAACACTTAGGTTCCTAAACGGTCGCATTCAGTAGGGACTATTTCGTTTCATGGCCCAGTGGTGCAGTAATCTGTGCCATCATCGGGGCTCTATGCATGGCTATCGTTATTATCGGCATAATCCTCAGACAGATTACATACACGCGCTACGGCTTGGCGATTTCATGAACTTATCTCTAAATGTAGCTAGATTCGGGTTTTGATAGTTTAGCTTGATAAATGAGATACCACATGATACTGTCCATACTGCCAGGCCTCCCTACATACAGTGCTCTTTAAACATGGAATTTAGAGATGTGATGTGAATTCCACATTTACATGCAATGTGCTCCTTAATATGATAGTCAGTTTTACGATGGCTTTAGTCGGTTTAGTCGGCCCCTACAATAGGTATGTGATAGAGGATCAAATGGATTGGAATTGGAGGTGGGGATATCCCCTATATTAATAGAAGCCACTTTCTTTTCTCCCCCGTACTAGTAAAGTGGTTGGCACTGTCAGATACGTGAAATGCATGAAACCTAGTCCTAGAGTTACAAACTAATTCTACCTTTGATATGTTAAAAGCTGATGGTATTCTTAAGCAAGATTTAGTGATAGGTGATCTAATAATGTTAAGGGCTTGCTCAAGCGTAGGATAAGGGTTATAGGTAAGTATGCTTGTAGGGGAAAATATAGAACATGTGAATATTTTATTATATCCCACATCCAAAATAGCCTTAATGCTCCAAAGGATGGAATCTACTCCTTAAATAATCAATGAGAAAGCAGTAAAGGCATGTGGCTTCATAATCATTTTGCAGATTACGTACCCAAATGTCGATGGGGGCCAACGGCTCATAATAGTACAGCGTGCATTTATAATAAATACTCTGACGTTGAACATCAATATGCAAATTTATCCGTAATCTGAATGTGATGAAATGTCTGATAAAAAGCAGAATAGAAACATAGTATAAAACGTTATTATTATTTTCGCATTGATTTGAGCCATGTCTGGTTCTTGGTCTCATGGTTGCATTGCAACATTTTATAAACATCGGATGGTATACCCAGTAGATAGAATGCGTTATACAACGTTTCAAAACGTTTCTCTATGGCTCCTTATTATGACAAAACGTTATATAACGTTAAAAACGTTATTTTGACGTAAAATAACGTATTTTTGTTTGGTGTGATATATGCCCTAACACTGCGAATGCAAAGTCCAGCCTCTCTATAGACCTGGGTAGGAACGCCAACAGGTAAAGCAATATGACTGTTACCGCACATCGACCTATACCTGTCCTACCCCTCACCATGACCACCACCCACGTATGTGTTCACATCATTAATCTATTGGGTTACATTACCTTTAACATTATGGTCCTTAGCACAGTTAACCTGTCAGTTATAGAATGTATATATTTATACATATGTGTGTTTTCATGGAAGTCGCTGATGTTTTGTGGTTGGACATCTCGGTTATCCTGGCAAAACATGGCTATTTTAAAAGTAGGCTATTTCAGAAGTAAGACTAATGGTTAGGATGCGGTCTGTAGACATGCAGCTCATTCTTGACTTCTTCCATGACGTATTGTATGACTTATCTATCAGTACGTTCACACTAGCCTTCCCCTTCTACGTCAGACTGCTCAGCGTCACTGGCCGCTCACCTGTCCCAGACAGCTCACCTGCAGTGGCCATAATTACCTCCGGCTAATGGCATATGTCATTGTCCATTTATCTCACTGCCCCGTCCAGACAAATGGGAGAAAATGAGATGGCCAGCACAAGAAATGACATTTGGTGGCAAGGACAAATGGTGTAGTTCTGTTTTGAGGACAAAAAGGTTTGACAATGCAACCTGTCGAAAGGTGTTTTTCTAGACGTATAGAAAAGTTCACGATGACTGTGTCTAGGCGGGCTCAAGGAGTAGGCTCCCCTATCAGACAGGAAGACAGATGTATGTTGGTAAAAACTCAGTTATTTCCAACAACCACACTATTCTATAAGAAAGGGATACTACAATGTATCAGAAGGTTGAACATGTCGTGTTGGTCTCACAAAACGAAGAGCCTATACAGAGATTAACGGGTATAGTATTACTACGAGCACATGCCATACTTAACATTGCCTATGACACCTTACACTTACCATGTCAAACCTTCCCCTTGAAAACTGTAGGAAGCAGACGACAAAATGTGACAGGGCAGCGTCTGCCCGAGAAAGCAGACGACATTCTGCCGACATTCTGCCGACATTCTGCTCATGCGCCGGCACAGAGAGTAATTTATGCAACCTCACCTAACGAGACCCCCTCAAACGAGAGTAGATCACAGAAAAAGTTGGGTCTCTTTTTCGGAAGTGTGATTCTGGTACGTTCGTGTTTTCCCGTGTGGGAGATGGTTCTCACGGAACAAAAACTACTAAAATCTCGTTCTATTTCCTCCCAAAATAAAAATAGCAATTTTATTTTCTATTTTTAACACCAGTAATGGATTCAAGTGCAGGGTTGACGTGACGCTGTGTTTAAATCAGTCTTCTGAGTCGTTTGCAGAAGAGAAGTCCATCACTTTTCTACTTATGCCAGAAACATGTGGAACTCCAACTATAACGTTATGTTTCTTAACAACTTAACGCGCCCTCATACTTTACCACAATTAACCTTATCATCCACCCAGTGCTCTTTGCTTAAACCTTCCGTTAACCCCCCATCTCTCCTATAAAGGCTCATAGTGCCGCCCCTCGCTCAGTCCTGACTGTTACTGGAGGGGCAGCAAGGGTTTCGCCTTTAAATGGCAAGATCAATGGTGACACGCGATTAACATATTCACGATCATCAATATGAGCATTACGTCATTCAAATTCGCCCCCACGTGACCTGAACTTTGGGCCATGATTGGCTAAGCGGAGTCACGTGGGTAAATCGGACGCTGGGTGTAAATGGCGGAAGGTTTTATGTTCTATTGTCAATGGTGCACGGTGTCGGTTGCGGTGACGGCAGTAGGGAGGATGTGCCCTGAGTGTTCAGCAAACAATGTAAAGTGTGCACCCTGCAGGAGCTAGGGGACCCAGGGTGGACGCATAGGGTCAGCCAGAGAGGGCAGAATGGACACAAAGACTATAGGATTAGAAAGAGTGATACAAGTATATACTACATACAGAGACATAGATAGAGACAGAAAGACAGAAAGAGAGAGACGGAGAAAGACAGAGAGAGGGGATGCTGGCAAATGTAGAGAGCAATAATTATTAGGTGGAACTCAAAGTTGAAAGATGACAGGAAACGACCACACACATTTCGATCTGGAAATAGGCCATTCAATGAATCCAATAGCAAAGGCTATAAACGAGCGAGTGTCGCAAGAGGAGGCGTGGGCGAAATGAGACTATGGGTCAGGCTAAATCTAGCCGAATCAACAAAGGAATGGTGCCAAACAAGCAACAACATCACACATTCTCTGCTTTCTTAATTTTTCACCCCGAAGTCGTAGTAATCTTAGTAACCGAAGATTCGCCGCCAACAGTTTCAAAATAACGCTAGCGTTTCAAAAACGACGTGGCTAGAAGCCAGTAGGTTTGCTTAGACACCAGCGGTGTGCGCAGCTGCATGGTGGTGGAGCGCGGTGGGCAAGCTCTTTCCGGTATGGATGGATTACCCTTCTCAGCAGAAGGCGCCTCGCAACGACAAGTAACGTCATGCAGTGACGCGTCGTGGCATGACGTAAAATGTGCTTGAGGTAGTAAAAAATACATGTTTTGCGCGTCTACCTCCATCTGGCGATAACAACTGACCCCCGACTCCGTCCCCGAGCGTATGATACCTATGGTTATCCACCAACCCCTCCAGTGGCGGTCCATGTCATCCAGGGTACCTCCAGTGTCGACTAAGTAGTATTATAGATGGTCATCCTATATTCAGTAACATTTCAATGATGTATACTTGCCTGCTGCTCGGTGTGATATATATGCCGGAATGTCTTTGCCAAACAACCACAGTCCACCCCCTCCCTATATTCCTGGTTCCTGTTGCCGACGCCATCTTTGTCCACCCATGCCACGTGACCCTTGGCCTGTGGTGCCTATGTCAACGCCGGAAATGGACATGGGACGCCATGTAACTGTCGCCTATAACATGCACCAGGGGGTGCTCAAGTCACCTTAGGGACTACATACAGTGGATGGTGTCCACTGGTTCCTGTCAGTTCTTCACGACAGGAGGATTCTAAAAAGAGACTTAAGGGGGGAAGGTATTGTCAGTAAAGAACATTTAGAAGTGTCAGGTGATGACTTATTGGTCTCAAGGGACGCAGCATTAACTGTTATCGATGACGGTCTGGGGTAAGGTTTTATATGACATGTATGTGGGAGTTTATGATGGACCCAATAACAATGCCAGAATGCCTCACTCAATGTGATATATGTAATATGTTAACAATAAGCAGGTTGAAGGGTGAAGAGAGGAGCAGTTGCTGAATGCAGCCAATAGTGACACCTCAGTGACTAAACAGTGGAAGCTCTCTTGAAGACCACGGTCACTTTATTACTATTCCAATGCTAGGTAACAACCAGATTGTATACCTGGAGCGCCTTGGTATCCACGATTCCTAAATGACACGAGCAAGTAACCCTATTTTCAATCGCATCTACAGCTTGACAATTTTCAAACCCCATTTAAGGCACCACCAACACCCGTAAACTCGCTGGTAAATAGTGGATGCTTCGTGTGATACTATTGTTTCAATAGTAGAATGACAATTAATCCAGTTTGTCTGAAATCCCCCGAGCTACAAACTGAGCTGCGATTCAAACTACTCAGTAAAACAGTGACAGATAGGGTGATGTGTGTCATCGGGGCTCTCAGTCCGCCCTGAGCTGCTCACATCTACTCACTACTGCTCAGAGCAGCTCAATTGCCTTTTAATGAAGGAGGCAGCGAGCTGGTTTGTAATTGATCCTCCGCACTCCGCGTATTAACCCGCTCACGGTCAACTACACACCTCAAATCTAATTGATTTTATTTTCCTGAAGACATCCATGGATCTTCTTTTTTTTTTTTTTCTAAGGCCCTTTGCGATTTACAGACCACCTTTTAGGTAGTTTCACGAGTGTAGCAGATTCCTTTGTTCTGTTGAATTTCTTATCAGGAGAAATGGAATCCGGATAATTTGCGTGACAATCGGAGCTGGTGCTGGTCCCTAGGCGAGCTGCTCACTTGTTCCACCATGAGCAGATCACAGGTTGTCCCTTTGTAAGAGGGTCTGACCTTTAAACGTGGATTAATAGCTCTTTTATTTACCCACTATTTTTCCATGGAGACTCAAGGTTATTTTTATCCCGATGAACTGTTCTAATCGTTCATCAAAGGTCCCTATGAGTAGGCGATTAAACCGAGCAACTCGTTTTATTTTCGGAGGCAATGGAGCGACAGTGCCCAGAAAGCGTGGCTCAAAACCAATACATCTGGGAGCGATATGCTCACTGACCTGCTCGTCTGGTGTCTCCAGCTGCCGCCAGGTGGGGCAGGAATTGCTCATATCAGCTCAATTTTGGGCAGCTTAGGATTAGGTCCTCCCTCCCATCTAATCCTGTATTGACCATACTTGCTTCAATTAACGTCTACTGCAACCAGTGTTCCTCCATGCAACTGATACCGCGTGTGGCTCTTCTGAATAAGTTTTATTCATGAGAGGTTTTGACATGTATTGTTGCGTTGGCACTGCTGTAAGAACGAACTTAACAATTGCATTTTGAACGACATGATCGATCGCTTCTCGGTATTTCATAATCATCCCATTAAAATTCAGGTCTGGGCACCTCGCTCAGAATCGACAATGTGTGGGAAATTCACACCCTCTGCACGCACACTTATGATTCCATTAACACTGCCCAAAATATTACTTAAAACTGAAACTAAAGTTAATCACGAACAGCCAACATCTATATTAGCCCTGAATTACATCCATGGCGAATGACGCCGTGGGCAGGCCCCTCCCCATCACACATCCAGCAGAGAAAAAAGCTGCTATAGCAAATCGCACGCCCTGGAATCCTAGGGAATGACAGTCTTCCTTTTTATATTATCTTTTTGGTGGATGTATCTTTTTGGTCATTAATGTATGGGTGCTGGCGGACTATTGCAAATAAGACATGACCGGGGAAGAACTGTGTTTTGCAAGAGCAACAGGAAATTAAGAGGCTAATCGAAATGTATTTATATGAAAGGCTTATTTTATCCATTCTAACCTCTGCCATCTTTTTGGATAGTAACCTTGTGAATGACAAGAAGAGGGCATGAGTTCATTAGCACCAAGGTCTGCACCGGAGTGGTTGTGGGGTGGGAAAGGGTGCCTAGAGCTACCGCCGTCATAACGGCTCTCACCCCTTCATTAGCCTTCTGTCACCTGCAGAGATGCACCTGGGTGAGGTGTCATGCTCACCTGGGGTAGTATGTATACACAGGTCTAGTGGTGTCTACAGACCCATGCAACAGCAACGAGTAACATTTGAAAGAAGTCATCGATTAATATGTTGCACTTTCTAAAGCTCTACTCCCGAATTTCACCACTTCGGACAGACCACTTTGAGACATACCAAATTGTCCCCTCGGTCTCCGCATATTTATAAGCTCATCTCGAGTGAAATAATTTTATACAAAGTTACGACCATTCCGATGAAACCATCATTAACGAGAGGGTTTTTGGTACACGCTATATTATGCTGAGCTGGGAGCGGTAAGATGCTGAGACTGACTCAAGAGAGTAGGCCTACGCATCAATCTGTGTCACTTTTTATAAGGCAAATATACTCTGTTTCACATACTAGAACTCTGCATACCCAGTTAACGACTGTGTATGACAAGCAAGGCAGACCAATAGTATTAACCTCTATTAGTACCAACTATAATCCTCATCCCGGCTCTTCCTAATCCCCATGGTTTATAGATTATTTTATAACATGGGCTGTCTAAATCCACCCGTATGATAGTATATAGAGCTAGTAGGACGTGCCTGCACCAGGTGGTTATATGCATAGAGTACCACTCCTACACCCCAGCTTAATCTGCCCACTGGGAGGCCGTGGACGACCAGGGGCAGATAGCAGGCTCCCCAGACACCAGTGTAGCATGAGGGAGCTGCTCATGTGTCCTGCTGAACTGCTAGTCTTGACATGAGCTGCTCACTTCTTCAGCAGACAGACAGGCATGTATACTAAACTACAGCTACCTGTATATATATGTATGTGTATATAGTAATGAAAGTACAGGTAGTTCAATGTTATAATCCTGATAGGCTAATACCAATATATATATATATATATATATATATATATATATAATTATATATATATATATATATATATATATATATATATATATATATATATATATATATATATATACATAATATATATTATACCAATGTATGTGGGTCAGAATTCCTAGAAATGTCAAGACTGGTGCGAAATAGAAGTAAAAGATATATGCATTTATAAAATAGGCAATTCACCCCACCGCATTATGGATTAGGATGATTTTGTTATTTGGCTACACACCCACGGTTGACCGATTAAACTTTCAGTGTCAGGTCATACCACCCTTTCCAACAACTGTTTGCATGTCCAAGCAGCTTCCAGAGATGAGTAATTGGGATATGAGTACGCCAATGATTATCCTATAACATGGGGAAATGCAAGCGAAGATGCTGATTCAAATTAATGGGGTTTAGATTTCGTGAAGCATGCTCTGAGGCTCGAAACCAGGGCTCATTATGTGGCCCATCCCGTGCCAATTATATACCAAGCTAATGCAGTGTATGCTGTTATTAGTAATGACACTCGAAGACTTCGTTAGGAATCAGATACTGATGTTTGTTGAAGCAACGTGAGTGTGGGATAAAACTCAGTACAGTAACGACTAGTATATCATATTCATATGATGTCTCTATTGCTCATTATAAGTAAATGTGAAGCGCTAGTGGCTAATTAACGAACTTTCTGGCATTTATATGTCAATGCGAAAACCAAAAACGTTGTATCTCTACGCTCATGATTCTTAAAAGAATGTATACATTTGCTATTGAATAACACGGTAGGGAAATATCATGATGAATAGACGCGTCGGATGTTCTAAGTTAAGTGCACAGCGGTTACAAAAGTGGACATGACCTAGTTCATGCGGTGCGAGCAATATTACACAACCATTAAATTAATAAAACTGATTTAATTACATTTAGACGGTCTACGTTCTTCCTTGGGGTATAACTGCGGAGGTGTTATGAGCGATGGACGATCAGCTTAATGAGGCAATATCAATTAGTGTCTGTAGCCCCGAGTGCTCCATGTCCCACTGTTCCAAAATGTCTGAATATTTCAATGAACACAATTCCATACAGAACATCACATATCATGTCCACAATAATGTCGTTCGATTTCCCCAACAAATGATACATTGATCCCATCGATCTTCTAATTGATTCTCATCCAAAAGTAAGTTTTATTTCACAGACCTACCCAATACTTCATCCAATTGTTGTTGCCCTTAACCCCGTATAGACCGTATACCCCGAACTAATCTACTTTTCAAGTTATTGCCCATCATATCCAACTCTGTCCACTCCTCAGCCCCACCCTTCCTCGCCCAGGGGCATGCCCTTGACCCCCATTTCCTGTTCCAGACTCTCTATCCTCTCATTTTTTCACCCGTCCCTTCCCGACACACAGAGCTCCATTCGTTACAATGACAAGGCACCGGACATTTCTCCAGCTGACATTTTCCCCCAAAGTGTCCATTTCCGGTGAGTGGGCCCATCGGCATTGGCGCCGCCATCGGCAGACATGGTAGACTACCGGAAGTCGGGCTTGTCCTAGCTTGCAGTAGGGTTGGTTTTAGTACTGTCTGTGCATTCCACGGCCAACGTGCTGACACTATGCTTTCTGCTAGTGAACCAACCTATTGTATACAAACAACTATTAACAGGATAAATGGGAATTTGAAAAGGCCAACATCTTCAGCTCAAATATTTTAGACAGAATTTATCTAATTGCCTAGCGTTACAGTACCAGTTCTAAATCTGTACTTCCGCTGTTCCCAAAAGGAGTCGCTAATGGAGTATCTGTCGCAACAGACCTTGATCTACAACGCTCTCTTATACTACAGAAGGTGCTATTCCTCAGACCCCTCATGGGTCACCAAAAAGGGGACAAGTCATTTAGTTCATCAACATCGGTCACAATCCATCACACAGACCGGTGAGAGGGCTAAAAGGAATAGTTAGGCAGTATATATTATAAATTATATTAAACATAGGATAGACATACATAGCCAATATCCGCAGACAGGTCAGGGCTGCCCACTGGTATATATTGGACAAGACATACATGGTCTACGATTGATTGTCTCCTTAGAGCCGGGGCCGTATGTGGGCAGATGAGGAGAAAGGGTCAGCCGAGGTTAAATGTATACTCTCTAAAATTGAAGTCATAAGCTTTCCAACGAGGAAAATTACATAAGTTCCCTTCTGGTTGTTGGAAATTATTGCTTCAAGAACATTGCATCAAGACAGTTGGCGCCCGGGAAGTGTCTACTCATGTATATTCTAGTGTTTGGAAAATCACTTGACCTTCTCTTAAGTCCCTCCTTCTCTGAAAGATATACTCAACTAGTGGAGGGCAGTTAGTTGACCTCTCTGTTTATTAAATGTCCGACAGTATATATATGTGTATTCATAATCTAGGGTACATGGTCTTCTTGTACCAATTAGTGCCTTTAAAGTAATTGAAGTATTGGATGCAAAACAACAAGTTATATAAGACAGCAGTAATACATTCTGTGCCATAACCCATTCATATAATGTTAGACCCAGTTTGCCCGAGATACACATATTCGAGTAGGTATAAAATAAAATATTGATCTTTGATACCTATATTATATCCCACAGAAATAGACCAAAGTGATTAGCATACAATGGAGCGGCAGTGTTACGTATTTCCCCTTTGTGTATCGATCAGTAGGATAAAGAAAACCCTGGATATTGCTTACCAAAGCATTAGTGAATAGAGCAGACCCCCATATATATTATGTATAAGCATGTATACAATCACCATACCCTAGGACTTATTACTATATACCCATAGTCAACTGTAGTGGGTATGTGCACCGGTCAATATATAATTATGTACATCATATATATATATATATATATATATATATATATATATATATATATATATATATGTATATATATACATATACAGATTATATGCATATACATAATACAGAGGCAGTGGTGTAATAGGCGTTGACACCATAGAGGCTATTGTGTTATTTTATAGTCACATACTATTATTACTATTCTAGAATATGGTCAACATTTATAGAACCCCCTTTACCAATGCTCTGGTCTTTACGCATTTTAAGGAGCCATAGTGCTCAGTAGACAATACTTGCAGCATGAAAGAAGCATCTCCCCCTATGACCACTGTCCACTGGAGAACTTCGACCGATGGAGTCCATACATTTCCTAAATATTCTCGGTCGACGAGAGCCTATTGTAGACAGTGGCCATAAGTACACATGTACTACTTATAGTAACAGAAACCCCTGTGCTATCTGTATCTACTATTGTGTTTTGGAGACACTACTGCCCCCATGCGGAGCAGATCTCCAACATAGCCAGCCCCATACAGACTATGAATAACATAGAGGACCACATGCTCCCAGACTACTCTATTCTAAACACCAATAAAAAGAAAAACTCACATGTATGCCAGGCATGTACAACTGCCCGTAAACTCACAAAGCGAACAGGTAGAATCATGATTTACCACCACCAATGCAACCCCAGTCTCACCTTTCAATAAAACAGTCACTGGCTATTATTTATGCATAAAGGCAGACTCAGTCATCAATGATCCTTTGACTTTGTGCTCAGTGTGGATAGAGGTCTCTGTGACTGACTGTCCTGTGTTTGGGTATTTGATGACAGGGGGAACATAAAAGTCGGGCTGTAACAGCACAGACCTGCTTCTGCCGATGTTAACTACAGTAACATTGATTGTGGAGACCCGTTTTGCTGTCATGTTTGTTGCATTATTACCTACTTACATACTAGTTATAGCCCTACTAGCTTGGGTTCTAGTGGTAAAGAGACGCAATATATAGTGTAAAGAAAATGCTTCATCTTCAGTATAAATGACAACAATAAAAAGAGATAATTCTTTCCTAAATTGGTTCACTTGTATGTATAGTTCCAATAAGGTGTAGCTAACGTACAATTGCACCATGTAGATGTGGATGTTGATAAGATACCGAGAGAACTATCAACGTACGATTCATTTAGAAGGCCAGACCGAAAAGCCTCTGTTGATATTTGCTTGTTCTATGCTGTACATCTCAATTCCCAATTCAGTCTGTGAGTTGTGTTCCTGAAATATACACACCAGCAATTGTCTTCTCAGACTTCTATCAGTAACACAACATGTTAAGGGGTAATATACTCATGACTGTCAGCCTAAATCCGCACAACTAGTAGAGGTAGATTAGGCCAACAATAGCGGAAGTCATCCTGTCTGGAGGTAGTTTCCGGACGGCTCTGGAGGCCTGGTGAAACATGAGGGGGAGAGGCTCAGCTCGTCACTTAGTGTGTGGTATGGAGGGTTACGGCAAGGCAAAGAGAAGCTCGCTTGTGGCTACTGACAAGGGGAATCTTCTTTCTACGGCCTACACATATTACCCAGTGCTCTGGGCATAAATCTGTATACAACACGAAGGTAAACTTGCAGCTGCATACATCACGTATATGCATACAGCAGGAAGTCTGGATATGATAAGGGAGGTGGGTGTGTGTGTGTGGGATGTAAGAAATGAGAGGAGATAGTGAGAATAGATGATGATCGCTGAGAACAGAATGGAAAGTAAGAGAGGTTTGAATAAACATATTAAATGTGCAACTTCAAGTACCTGAAGAGGTACCTGAGGGAAACAAACCAGATGTCCTGGTGTTACCTTGAATCATTCCCAAATGGTAAATAGTAAGTATAGGCATGGTATAATCTGCTGTCGTTTTACAGTACCTACTGTAGCTTAACAGTGTAATCCACTGTATACCTACCTATACCTGTATCAAACTATACCCCTACACTATATATTCTGCTGTAAACCAATTATCTATAGCACAATTCTCGCTTTATTGTAGCATAAAGAATGAGAGAAGGGATCCCCATAGTTAGATGAGGGTATGCATGAGAACCCTAGATGATATTCAAGGAACAACGTGATATCAGTACACGATTGTTGTAAATGGCGGTGGGATCCTAGACCGGGGTGTTAAAAGAATCGCATCTATAGGGACAGGGAATGAATAGTTGAGGGAGTAGATGCATTAAGATTGATTGATGCAGGTAAGGATGTAAAAGAGAGAGGCAATGTGGGCGGAGTGACAAAGGAAACGAACGAAACACAACTGGAAGATTTAACGGCTGGGACCTGGGAGAGATTGTTTATGGTGAGATATTGGATGGAAAGCGGAATCTATGAGCATTAAGAGAGCTGTGTGGTCCCATGTGGTCAGTGCTCCAGCCCGCCTGTAGTGTTGAGGAAATATAAAACGGCGGGATATGCTGGAACACCGATACAGACTAGTGCCTACCACCCCATGCTATGACAGGTGAGCATGGCAGGACCGGTGTATACAGACCTACTGAGCTTATCACTGAGCTACACACGGATACTCACTGAGCAGGTGAGAGTGGGTTAGATACAGCCAGGGAGTAGGTCAGGTAGATAGTCCGGGGATAAGTCAGTGCATGAGAGGCTCAGGGAGAAACTCGCCCCAGTTTTTTTTTTAGATCTGACAGAACCCCCTTGGAGCACCATGTGCAACACGTTTTTAAACATCATGCTAAATCATGACCTGTCTAGCGATCAGGGTATTTCTGGCATGTACGGTTCTAAACCCATAGATCCGGAAGACCAGGGTAAGTGGGTAGGGTCGACAGGGGGTTATTATGCAACTCATGGCCCATACCTGATTGGTATAATGAGCAGCTCACCTGGTTGACCTGAATCCACCCATTGTCTACTAATAGTCCAAGCAGCCCCTATTCCCCTCAAGAGCCACTCAGTTGTTACCGCCCATTCTGAGCACTGAGATCACATACCACGAATCGTCCATATTGAACACTGAATGTTCCCAAATTGAAGGCTACATTTTTGTGCGCGATCGTTATATATCTAACCCTAACTTGTATTTGGTTCGGAGCATACTCTCTGGTGTGAGAGTAAATATCGAATAATGTAGTTGAAAAAGGGAGACATTTGTTGACTTTTTCGGTTGCCCTTTACCCCTCTCATACCCTTGTCAGTTGGTTTCTGCAATATAACTGCCAAATGCGACATATTTGCGTACAGCTCTGACAGCAATATTCTCTCCGGGGGGACTCGTATTATTGTGGGCCAATACAGCTTTTAATGGTCAAATACAAATGCAACGGTAATGTAATACTTGTAGTATCGAAAAGTAATTTAGCTTTTACCATTTGTATAACATTTCCTGTTTAACTAAACTGTGGAGTTATCGAAGACGTATCGATATCATGACCACCTCTGCATGAGAGACTGATTGCAATCAGCATTGCTCATGTATCATTGGTAACTTTTCCATAGCAGCACAAGTAAGCTTGTGTAGGCATCTGTATCTATAGGTCAAGCTGACCTTAAATGCCCATGTCTATCCATAAGCAATTAATGTCAGGAGAGCACGAAACCCATAGATCTCCAGGGTTAGGGAGGGCCTCAATATTGATACTGAATAATCCTAGGATTGTGGCCTGGGGAGATCATGACTTTCACCTCATTTTAGGGCCGCTCACATTCCTTCTGAAATCGAATATTGCACATTCCAGGAGTCAGAAGCGTGCCAACATGATATTAGGAAGCATTTAGATTGGTCTTTGAGGATTTCATCCACGTAAGGAACATTCTATTTCAGGCATGCCTCTATGCCATAAGTTGTCATTCGGCATATTATTTTAGGCAGTTTTATTTCCAATTGATATTGCTACATTTCTCCAATTCTGGTTCGAATAAACATCAAAGCTTATTTGAAGTACCTAAATTTATAATGAATTTATTAATGTAGCCATGATGTGAATAGGATTATAATAAACACTATCTCTGTTTTAGTGGTGAAAACTCAAAGAGAACAACTCATATCACATCATTATGAATTCATTTTGACTCGGGTCCTTCCGGCATTAACGTGCTTGTCTGGCGGGCCTCCAAATCTCTTCACCCTGCCCGGCCTGTCTCCTGTTATTTGGCACCAGTCTGGTAGAGATATTGGTGCAGGTTCTCTGGGGGCCACGTCGTGCCTTATCATGATCTCTCTATAGACAGCTCGTATCAAGCTCTATGCTGTCCTTATTACTCAGCCAATGCTGAGGGAGCTGCTCAGAGTTGCTCATAACCTGAATTCTCTACACTGATCGTACACCTGGCTAGAATGCTCACATTTTCAGCATATATTTTTGCGAAGGGCGGGAAGGGGATTTATTTTGTCATTTTCCCTTCTCCTTCCTCGTTAGTTATCTGTCTGGCTGATACTAGTAAGTCCTACGTCAACCTATCGTACAGATTACGTGTATATGTAGGAGGTATGGCTTAGGTATGTGGGCTGATGTTTCCTGGAAGGACTGTTTTGAGCCTGGATTTAACCGAAGCCGACGAGAATGATAGTTTATTAGATTATATTCTTTACTTGGTTACTTAAAGTAGAGTACATACCAACACCACCTGCATATTATACACATCCTAAGCTAACTGTAGCCGGAGGAAAATAGCAGGGGCTAAACATACAAGTCTATTCTAGAGCGCATTTTTCTCCACAGTGTTTTTTCTCACATAATGAATGGCTTCCATGGTGCCACCTGTGCAAAAAGAAATGCAGGTGGGTCAAATATACTAACACTGAATGTACGGCAGCTATGCTACATTTGTTTATTTATGATGATAACAGCGTTTTGCTATCGTCTAGTTAATGAAATACTAGCATCTGTGTGTATCCATCAGACATGACATGATAAACAATCCATGACACGTATGATAAACAATCCATGACACATCTCTGACCCCAGAGAGTTGCTATGAGGGCCCTATCGGAATCAACGCAGGGTCAAGATACTGGTTTTTGAACATATAGATTTTTATATCGTATAATATCAACTAGTCAATTCTTTCATTTACATCTTCTTTCAGTGTAGGCCAACTTCTGGTTTCTGTCATCCCAAATTCGAACATGGATTCACTAACATAACATGGCATGCATATTGCAATTATCCCATGGCAAATAGAACAATGCAGTTATACCCATGTTGCCAATAGCGTAACTGCTATCAGTCCAACTGTAGCATATAGAGGGGAGACCTGAGAGCAAAACCATCTGCACTTATCAGCAGGCACCCTATTCCCCCAGCTGTCCCTCAGTGTGTATATCAACACCTTGAGGTAGGTGGGAGAACCCAGCCCAGGCCTCACCTGTGCACTGTGTATATACTCCCTCCGGGGACTCTAGAGCAGCACCTAGCACTAATAATCCCACAGGGAGGTGACATTTAGGAGCTAAGTACCCAAGCAGCTGCTGAGACCTAGATCTGGTAGTTACAGCATTACTAATTCGATATCTGATTCCTGAATACTTGCTAGATTACTGACAGGTTAATTAATCTCATCAGAGAAGGTAATTGCATTTAAGTGATGGTAGCCATAGGTCGCAATCAGCTGGACAATTCTTAAGGCTTCGTAGCTACCTGTTTATGAGCCTGGAGTCCCAAACATTACACACAGGTTTGTACCCTCAGTTATCCCCAGTCTCTCAGACAACCTGTCATCCCCTGACCTCACATGTCTTACCTTACCACTAGGGTTGTCCTCCTCTTACAACCCAATCATAAGCAGCCATGGTTAGTCCATGAAGGAGCCTCTTCCCCCTGCCACTGGAGGAACAGAAATGAGGTTCCTGGAGACCTGAGGCCTGAGGGAGTAAAATGGGTCTGAGCCGAGGTGGCAGAGGTATTGGTGTGTAGTAGCAGCAGTAGTTGGCTAAGGTAGTTGCCTTGTGTTCCCTACAACTTACAGTAATAACAGAGGGGAAAAAATACATAATATAAAAAAGAGGTACATATGAGGGTGAAACTAATTAGATACCCACAGGTGCACAAATACTGGTGCTGTGAATGCTCGTGTTTAATGCAATATCATTTCCTACATCAAAGGAATTATTCGCACATAATTATGAAGTTTGCTTGCGGCATAGTATATCTGCTATGACCAGATGGTACCCTGGCATGACACAGAGCTGCCCTGGAAGTGCCTCTTGTCATAACTCTAACCCATCTTAGCTTCCTGACACCATGAGGAAACATACTCTGGTGGACCTTTTCTCAATGACAAGGTGCACATCCCCAGTCAGCAGGAGGTTAATTATAGAGCTAGTATGGTGAAACAGACTCGTGTATGAGGAGAAGATACACTCAGGGTATTGTATACATACTTTACTGGGACCATACCCCAGCTCTCTACCATGTTCTTTCTAATGGCTTTTTATTGATGTCACACCCCCCAGTGGGGCTTCTACTTTCAGGATTGTTCCATTACTCAATACATCATGCTGCATTACTCGTTCATTCCAATACAGGCGATATGTAAGCAGCTGTGAATGTGTGATAAGCTGATCATAGAAGACATTGTAGACCTAAGTCAATATGTACTCTATGGATACCTTACTGGGGGTAGCAGGAGGCGCCGGGAGTGAGGATATTGCTGGAAATGAAATGTGAATTAGCTTGGAATTGGCTCTATCTAAATATTGATGAAGTGTCAATAGCACTGAAATCTTAGGGCCCGATGCTTACAAAGAGTAAGGCCTGGCAAATCATGTTCATTTATTTGGCCAGTACTAAAAGGTTGGTTTAGCCGTATATTTAAGTAAAGCGGAATGATATGACTTTTGATATAGAGGCCGATTAATGCTATTAAAGCTTTAATTGTCCAATGCCTATTTATAAGGGTGGTCTTTCTAGGCTGTCTAATATATTTCGGATTTTGATCATATTTGTAAAGCCCTAATAATAAGCTATGGCAATCTTATTAAACGTCCATTGATTGAGTCCATTCCCGATCATGAAGAGAATCTAGACTACAGCATACAACGGTGATAATATATACTAGGAGGAACGCATCAATAATGATAAAAATAGTCTTATATTAGACCGTTGACATTTGGACCAGGGTTAGGAATAATCACAACCACCAGCCCTATGTACTTAGGTGTGGGTTTAGTTACGGCAGTGACCTGTGGCGAGCACCACTCTGATGTAGGGAGCAGCTCCTGAGCTGCTCGTGATTTACATTAGTGTTACTCCTCGGGTCAGAAACAGACACCGACCCCCAACTTTCAAACATGATGGGCAATTCTAACAACCTCCTGCATTAGATTCTGGTCAGGGAAAATCTGCATTTACTAGTTCAGGGACACCCGCATGGGCACGCATAGTAAAGTGTGGTCATGATCATCTAGGGTAGGCTGAGGTGGGAGGTTAGCTTGGATCTTGTTACATGGTCTTTTTTTTATGTGGAATAGCTACATGTTATAATCTATAGAGCAGTATAACCAAATCTAGGGCTGACAAACCTCTAGTTCACTGTCAAATCAATCTTTGCATAACAGTAGGTCATGAGAGGAATTTCAGAATTAGGCATAGTCAAACTAAAGTAGTTTTATGCAAAATTCTTGTCATAAGGTTATCTGGGTTAGATAAGCCATCACCTGCTGACTAGGGCTCAGTTATTTATTGGCTGTACAGTGATTGCCTCAGGTGAGAAACAACGTTAGGGTAATGGTCCAGACAGATGCAAATTAGGTACCTGATAGGATGGTGGCTGGGTATATCTAGACATACATACTGTCTGATTCAGATGGTTACCTGATTTATGACTTTGGATACAACCTCAACTTATCTCTGCCCACATAGGCTGGCAGCACTGCTGCTATGCGACGCCCCACCTAGCGGGACCAGCCGCAGTTACCAGCTGCTACTACTACATCTATTAGAAGAACATACATCACAGGAGGCTGTGGGAAAGATGGTGTCAATCTCTACCACCCATGGCTTAGCTTTGAGCCCACCAAACAGCCAATTTTACCTGCTTCATTATATTATAAGCAGCTAGATTGGCCTTGTTTGCCATCAAATAACCAGTATGTAAGATGGCGCTCGCATAATTGGGCCCTGCCTATATGTGTGGAATGCCGGGGTGGGATGCCTTCAGTTTGTAAAAAGGCTATTAGCAAACTAATTACGACAAGCAGCCATATTGGATCAAACGCCTGATGTGTGATCTCTGTGCATGACTGATCACGCGAGATATCCACCGCCGCCGAGAGATTTCGCTGGTTCATTAGCAACAAGCCGAGACTTATGTCGCTAATAACAGCCAACCGGAGACCAGCAAAACCCGTGGGAGGTGGGGGATGTTGCCTGGAAACCCCCAACCCATGACAGACGACAATGGGAAACCCTTGGTTTACGAGTGATGGCAACCTGGGCTAAATGTAATCACGGCCCTTGTACCGCGTCTGTACGGACTGGGCATTCCGCCAGAGGGCAGTCTGAAGGTGAAGGTCATTGTAGACGGCGTTGTTCTTGTTGGAGCCTCGTTATGGTGGCCAGACGCCGCTTGTCACGTCCTCTGGTGAGAGGCTATGGAATTAGGCCCCGTCTGATGCTACAAGCGCTATTTACAGACCTCCAGGGAACAGGGCTTGTTAACATGGTTTAGGAGCAGACATAAAGCGTATTAGCCAGGCAGGTGGGCGGGTGTCGGCCTTCCCGCCTTTACCCAACTTGGTGAAATGTCGTCTGCTTCATGATTGTATGGATGCCTGTACAGGAGTGGTATGGATGAGAACTATTCTCCAGGCGCTAAGCTACTTTTGGCATAAATAGATGCTCACTGATTTGGAGCTATTTGGAGCTGATTAATTTCTATCAAGCTACCCCGGTAATAGGCATAACTGTGGAAGCTTATTGGGTAGCGCCTTTCATGTAAAGAATCGTATTCGGAGGAGGAGGGTAATGTAAACCCATTTCCCTAGATTGCATAACACCAACAACAAAATGTGAAAATCCTATTCATTCCTCTCTCCATCATTGGTCAAAACCGCCCCTTTTTCATTCAGCTGTTTTTAAAGTCTCTTTGAAATAGACTAGTCCTTCCATTACACGGAGGTGGCAGTTTCATTACATTCGAAATTGAAAGTCTACCCAGAAGGTCATTTCCATTCGCCATTCTTGGATAAAATAATGTTGATCTTATAGCGAATAGCACTAGGTTAATTACCGGTGGGCCCAGCACTTGATCCTCTATTCTGAGTGGATAATTCACCAATATCTTAATTAATCAGAAATCTAGATAACCTTTTTTACATATCAGATTGAGAATCCATTTAATTAGCATTAGTATCCACTTCCCCAAGGCAACGCCGTGTTGGTCGTGTATCTCAGGGCCGCATTCTATATCGAAATCAATACCGATTCCACCATTGCTCGGGCCCATGTTTTGGAAAATGCAGAGTTAGGTGAAAATCCGGGAGGCAGACTGGTGTTTATAAATATCTAACTGGTAATTAGAAGATGGGTCAGGTTTTAGGCAGACCGCCATCTCCGGTTTACCCCGCCATCTTGTCTAATTAGTCCATGAAAAGAGAGACACTGGCATTGTCGCGTGGGATCTTGGTGGCGGCTTACAAAGGTAACACTCCTCCAGGGATGTATGCAGGAGTAATGCAGGGGGATGTATGCAGGGGAAAGCTGTGTACTGACCTTACTATTGACATACGGGTCTAGCAAGGATGCATTTGGGTCTTTACTTTGAGGAGATTAATGTTTTCATTTGTTACACTATAATTTCATGGCACCTATACAATTGATGACATTGAACAAACCATTTTATTGTTGCACCTCAAAACATTCGAGAACTTGTGACTCTGGCAGAAAGAACATGACATATCTATAAGACACCTTTCTTTGGCATGTATCAAAGTAGTCAAATCTAGCGTGGCACCCAAGAGTTAATAACATGCTAAGTTATACCGAAGTAGTATATGAAAGTAGTACAATATACCGGGTACGTAGCGTATCGGTCATTTTATACTGGATACAGAATATCACCTTTCATGTCATGTATATACTATGGTATTACCCTAAACTTTTACTTGTCTCGTGAGATCACGCAACAGTTCTAGAGAATCCTACGGGGGCTGGAGATCAGATTCTAATCCTAGCTGATAGTCTCTA
This sequence comes from Harmothoe impar, assembly GCA_947462335.1. Taxonomy (NCBI): domain Eukaryota; kingdom Metazoa; phylum Annelida; class Polychaeta; order Phyllodocida; family Polynoidae; genus Harmothoe; species Harmothoe impar. The sequence goes on from OX381710.1 coordinate 38,922,894, forward strand.
AATTTCTGGATCGATTTCTTTTTGTACAATATGACTCGATGTTTGAGAATTCAATATAATAATCTGATCGAGCATTTATCTATATACAATATTTTAGTAAAAACTACTGACATGCATTCATAATTAAGCCGCATTACTTGGGGATCTGTATCCATAGCTGACTGGCTGTTGTGGTCAACATGATCCGTCTAGAGAGTCTATAGCTTTCAGGGACTATTCCTTACCGATATTAGAAAGGTACACAGAGGGTAAACTTTATGGATATATAGTTTCCAAGGCCATCCCAAATTATACATTTCCCAATGACCTTTAAGGTGGCGAGTCCATACCTATTCCAGACAGGAAAGGTCTGTCTAATAAAGCTTAGCTAAATTCATTCACAGTCTAGATGTCCAGGGTCGGTTATGTTGTTACAATTACGTTTGAAGGTCAAAAGAACATATAAATAACCGTTCCCAGTGGTAGAGGGCATGATGGTGCTAACCCCTGGGGAACTGAGAAGTTCGGTAGGTGCAAATGGTAAGGTCGTAGGAAATACCAGGAAAATGTTACACGTGCTATGAGATCCCAAAGCATAAGTTTATTGAATCAGTGCCAGATTTGTAATTTTGAGATTGCGTCAGACTGGTATAATCCCTGCAATAAGGCGTGTAATCCCAGCAACATAATCGAATCTAACCCGTGCTTCGGACCATGGGACTGTTAAAGGTTTCATGGAAACTGAGAGATTATCCATGAATATTTATAGCATTAGATGCTCTGATAACGAGGAAAGTGTTGCACAGCAGAGGATGAACAACATGTACAAACAGAGCGGGAATTAAGGGCTAACTGACACCTTTGTTCTGCAGCGATCATCCATTAGCCAACGTCCCCATTGTTGCAAATATTGCAGTCTAATTCCAAACCTTTTATCTTTTTAAGTAGGTTCACTAAGGCGGCTGTTATATTAAGGGAATATCTAGATGGGACACAACTAATGCACTTAACTATTATACTGTTGAACTGATGTGGGTTGATTATCAGTTTATGCAGAATCCAATGCACCGTGTTGTTTTGACTGGCTGACTGCAGTTCCCCATTGCCTAATACCCTTGATACATTTACTGAGATGACGCTGCTAAATGGCTATATTTCATAGTTATCCATATCCTCTGTGTGGCCTATGCCATACCTTCCTTCGCTGGAAAAGAGCCAATTTACAATTGTCACATTAAGAGTGCATTATTAGCATTACATGGGCCACTACACATAGAGTATGTCAGTTAGCAGACAATACACCAGGAAGGAATGTACAAGACAAGAACAGTCACCTTTCCCTAGCCTGACAGGATAATACGACTTTCTCTACTTTTCCTGACAGCATCCCTATGTTCACCCAATAATCTTAGTAACGACTACATGTCCAATGAGATACTACTTCTCTTCCCTATCTCCGATTCCTCCGTCTGATAAGGCTCAATCAATGAAAAATGACTACCCTACCCTGTCACTACCCCTGCCTTGGACCATCTCTCGTTGGATCCCCCAACGGAAGGGGTCCCTAGGCAGGGGTGTACTAGGTCCCCTCCCCTAGGGAGTGTTCAGACGAAAGTAAGGATGGATTTATGTGACAGCACCATTGTCCCACCACCCAGGACGTATAAAGTGCCCCGAGCTGCTCGGAGTTGCTCGCTGCTACTCGGAGCTGCTCGCTTATAAAGTGGCGAATGCCCCGGTAATGGCCACTGAAGGTAGGGGAGGGGTGTAATTGCGCAACGGACCGTGACGCCGATGCCTCTTTGTCATAACTCACGAGGCAAATATACAAAAGAGCATTGTTTCTGGCTCCTACATGCAAAGGTATATAATACCTGATTATCTTATAGCAATTGCATTCCATTGCTCATCACTGATCGATGTTCAGCAACAATTGCATCGACTTTAAAAGTACTGACTGTTGTTCACACTAGACCGAATTGAATTTATTGCTCAATGTAGGCTATTCGGTTCTTATTAGGCAAGGAACAATTTGGTATGGTAATTATATAGCAAAATCCCAATAATCGCCAAAAATTCTTTGTTTCAATATTTACAGAGGAGGAAACTGGAAAGAGTCCTGTCTGACATTTATGCACGATATGAATCATATCAGTGGAAAACGTGTATTTCGTGAGGTGGGCCTAATGCCCACTGAACAATAACTCCAGGCCTCTCTGCCTCACAGCTTGCATGATGATGTGTCAGTGAGGGTTTGTGTGAGTCCAGGTTGAGGTGACAGAGCTAGGGACGGTTTGATTGAGTGAGTTAGGGAAGCAGACAGAGATAACACAGTACTGACAAGGGCCAGGCATGGAAAAGGAAAGCTACTGGACTATTACAGATCTATGGAGCAGGTAATAGTGGTCGAATAGAACATCAATAAGTACTGTGTCATAGGAGGTAAGATAACATGAGATCGCTGGCTGCACTCCAAAGAAATATATCAGATAGATGTCAGTGCATGTGACCATCTCCACAGTTAGCAATAAACTGTGCTAAAAGAAGATCATTAGGTAGAGTACCTGCCATCGTATCCTTCCGTCTTCGAGGTTACTATCAGTAAGTTAGATGAAACTGGAATGGGACAAGGGCATATAAAGATTGGGTTCGACCTACATCCCTTTAGTTAGCCTTCAACACCATAGCACCGATAGTAATGTTGGTGTAACAACATAGGGGCATCCTCCAATCTTGACTTAGCATTCCTAGAATGACTTTGCCATCCACATAATATATAATATATACCACATTCCTATGACTATGTAGGAGAGGTATCGTGTGAACTGGGTTAAAGGTGGAGAAAATGCCAGTGAAAACTGGTAAATTTTGATCATAGTGATGTTAGTGATTGAGTTGAGCCTGGTGTAGATAGGGTAAGTATTAAGGAGTTCAGGAAGTGGCGTGTGTACTGGAGTAGGCAGTGTGACTGAGTAGGTATAGGGTCAAGTAGGTGAGGGTAGGTAGGGGATGGGATAAAGTGCTGATGGCTTCAGGGTATTAGGGTTCAAACACACTATAAATGACGCACCGAGTCACCTGTAGTATATACCTGCTCCTGCAGCCAACCCAGCAAGGTACAGGAGGACAGGGGTGGCCAGCCCTGGAGGACACTGCTAAGGAGGCACCTCACACGCGATGTGATATGATTACATTAATGAAATGTTCGGTCGCCCATAAGGGCTACTATCGTGACCAGTGGCCATCGGGTCACCAGTAAGCCATAAGCTTGATCTCTCCTTACTTTGTATTTACCTATATGGTGTACCAGCCATCTATATACTAATACGTTGATCTAGGCTAATGTGTGAATCGTGGCACATCTATAAGTCCATTTAATACTGTTGAATAATGTTATTGAATAGTCCCATCCCATGCTCTGAATCATACATTTTATTGTATGCTTTTCTTTGTCATCATGATACTAACCATTCACACTAACTCAGCTAATGCCATGAAGTGGTATAGATTAGATATGTATGAAGGTCACCAAGGTAAACCAGCCAAGTAGATCAATACTTTTTGATGATGCGTGAAGCTTGTTATAGCACGCTCTGATGCTATGGGGCAGATCTATAACATCATGGAACATTTTGAAACCTTACGACAAACCATGAAACATTCCCATTTGTGCCAGGATATTACAAGCCTTATGAATTATACAATAAACATTCCTGGCACACTGTCTAACGGTACCCTTACTAACTTGCTGATGAACTCCTAGACAGTGCCAGTTATGGACCTGAATATACCCAGCATCCCAGGCTCTGCAACCTTCAACACCCTTATAACTTCTGCTCACGTCCGCAGCCATCAGGAAACTGAAGGCCCCCTACTTTATTAAAACCCTAGGCGTCATAACGGACAGATATGGATGGTCAAGCTCTGGCGGACGTTGCCCAAGTACTGCCGGACCCCTCATGCAAGTTGCATGAGTGACTGATGCCTCCCTTCTGTTTCCTTCACTCCTCCTCCCCCTCCAGGCGCTCGGCTGGGTGGCAAAGCCCATGCATTATGAAGCACGGATTGTCCAAAAGGGGACAACGCAGCAAGAGGCGCCAATATGCCGTTGCCCTAACGCGGACTCGGAAGGGGGTGAGGCCCACCCAGAAGGCGGGCGCTCTTAAGTTAGCCTTTATGGGCGATATTGAGGGGTATAGCAGATAAGTTAGAGGGAGGACGTGGAATACGATGCTGATGGGAGAGGAAAATGTCCAGAGGCTGCCTGCCTTAAAGGCAGTCTTGAAGTAGTCTCAGATGTATTGATAAAAAGTTGCGCTTCTTCTAGTATCAGAGATCAAGGGCTAGTGAGCTACTCGGTAAAGACAATCGAACTGGGTCGATACCAGCCGTCATCGCCGGCTGAGCTGCTCCCCTAAAGGAGTTCATCCTGTAATGACCTTTTATCACATTCTATTAACAGTGCCCCATGCGCAGTAGTTCCCAGCAGTCGATGCCAAGCCACAGCTGAGTGCTACAGCCAGGCCCTAGTTATTGAGTCCTTAGTGAGTAGCTCCGTAGTAGCCCCCAGCAGGGAGGGCATCATCGGTTTAATTGCTCGGCCGTGCTCAGCCATGGTTGGACACTGCCCTCTGCTAGCCGCAGGCCACCCCAGGAAAGCCCCCAATTTGCGGCCAGTTTTCTCGCTCATTTACTGTGACAGCTCTGCTCACTCCGATAAACCTGCCGCTAATCCCTTTGAAGAAGACCTCCCCCAATCCCCAATCCCCCACCCCCGAACCCCAACTCCAACCCCTCCCCCCAATCCCCCATACTTCCCCAGCCTCTAGCCCCGGTTGCCGCACTCGGGGCGTCTTGACTCGGACACGAGAAATCACTTTGCGCATCTCTAACTGCGCATGCGCTGCCTTTATTGGCCGGCAGCGCCGCCTGGTGGAAGCTGCCCCGGAAGTAGGGGGCAGGGGGCACTGTCTCAGCCAATGACTGACACTCAGACCCGTTCAAACGCCACCTGGCGGGCTGGCACCGGGAGAAGCGGCGACTCGGGGGCATTTTGATGGGGTTACGGTGGGCTAGGGCAGAGGTGGAGTGGATTGGCTAAGAGGCACATATGTGTCAGGGATTCAATATCTCAGATTGACAGAAGCGAAAGAAAAGTTCCCTCGCATGTGGTTTTCTTTATAACAACGCTGGAACCAGACCCTCTCCAGACCCTCCAAATGCCAATCTTCAGCACCCATCGTTGTTTTCAAGCTCCATACAGAACGTCCAGAAATGGGTATTTGCCATTTTACGCCTTGTCGTAGACTGGTTTTAATGCTGTAAAGGTTGTCGTAAAGAGCAACCTTCTCGTGTTTGTAGCATTTCCCATAAAACGATAGCTTGTGGGAATCTCGGATAGAAGCAAGTGGGGAGAGGGTGGGGTATACCTGCGGGACTTGGCCTCTTTAATAGATAGTAGACGATCAATTAGACAAGCTACCTATTATCGCTCACTGCTGAGGCGCTAATTGAATTTCAACACAAGCTCCTGCCACCTGTGGGACTAACTTGGCACTAACAAATAGGCCCTCCAGCTCTCTCCATGCCGCCCCCGCCCACCGCCATTATACATCCAATAACATATGTATACTAGGAGACTTGAGAGATATTGTTTACTACTCTGTCTACTAGCATGGATCATTTCTGAAGCGTGCTAGGTTTCTACACAGAATAGAGAAAGGGTAATGGCTCTGTAGTCATAAAAATGGCCTGCCATCGGCGGCGAGCAGTCTCAGAGGCATATTTGGCGGGAGGTCCCTGGAGGATGGTGACTGGTGTTATCTCTCTGATACCTCCTGGTGCAGATGGCTGTCCCATCCAGAGCCTGATGTGTTCAGGCCTGGGTCCTCAGGTTTGCATGGGGCTATGTATAGGACTGGGGGAAAGAAGCGTGTTATCGCTAGATATGAGAGTGCATCATAGACATCCTAGTCAGAAGGATTCCTAAAATGTTATTTTGAAAAAGAAAGTGTGGCTATGACGCACAAGGACATGAACTAGCTGTACTCTAGAACAATGCCATCTAAACGGGTTTCTTAAAGTAGATTGGGTTTGGTGATATCAGATAATAAATAATATGATTTCTTGTGTATTGTTATTGTTGAGATCTCACCGAAAGTCAAGATAAGAGAGCATGGCAGAAGGAGCTGGTATCTGTAGATAGGAGCCAGTCTATGTTGTTCCATAACAACCATCAGTAGGAGATCCACCGTCTTCGTTCCCAAGGCCAATAGGACTTAAGACATGAAACGCCTTTCAATTAAATTGTTTAATCAAGTCCATATCACGCACAATATGCACCCGAACACAAGTACTTCTGGAACTCAGATAAATGATATTCATTATTTTCCTCATAAGCCGCTAACCCCATCACGAAACGTTTACCAGTCAATTACAATTATGTACCACAGGTAACACGCCAAATGGACATGATAAGGGTATCACGCAGTGTTTAAGATACTATTATAAAAAAAAGTACATTATTTAATTACTAGAACTTATTTATGCTTCACAGCATTGTCCAAAATAAATGCATCTTGTATTCGAAATAATATAAATGTAAGCTTAATTGGAACTGCGCAAATTTAATCTGATATCACCTGAGGTATTGTTATGAAATGTAGAGCTACTCTCGAGATGGAAAGCTATCTCGTATTCGAAACATTATGAAAGTAAGCTTAATTGGGACTGCAGAAATTTACTCTGATACCATCTGAGGTATTGTTATGAGATTTCAGACCCGCTCTCCAGTTGGAAAGCTATCTTGTATTCGAAACAATATTATAAAACTAAGCATAATTGGAACTGCCCAAATAAATCTGATACTACCTGAAGTATTGTTTTGAAATTTCAAAAGTATTGTCCAGTTGGAAAGCTATACACCACTAGCATCCAAAGCATTACCTCCTTAGTTAAGATTCACCGATTTAAATAGAAAGTGTTGCTTTACGGGTGACTTTAGAACAGGATTCCCAGTAAAACAAAAAACATTATACATTTCATAACGTTATATAACGTTTCACTAAGGCCCCTTACTATGGCATAACGTTATATAAAGTTTTAAAACGTTACTTTAAAATAACGTTCTTTTGTTAGCTGGGTTATGGTGACTTGCATTAAACACGGAACCTACGTGGGCGGAATAAGATTATATACTCCGAGATTCCAATATGGCTGGATCTAGAGGGGTTTGAAGTGGGATTTATGGCGAGCTAACCTATCTAGACTGTTCCTGTTACATAACCCATTGCAACGATATCACGTATTTCATTCAGGATAAACCCATTTGATTATCCTGCAATCGATCTGATACATATATGTGTGTGATTGAATCCTAACGACGTTAACATATACAGAATCAATTGAATAAGTAATATACTTTTATTTAAAGACAATGACAGCTTCCCCTTTGTTATATTTGAGACAATATACGTCCCAACATCTCCAAATTACACCAGCAATCAGTAGCAATTAGCAACAGGGCATGCATAGTCCTCTAGCGGAAGTACTTTCTAAGATGGCCGCGTATGAATACATATATAGAGAGGCAATGTTGTCAGTGTTGCCAAGCAGTGGTGATGGAAGACGGTGGTTTGGTAGGGATTGTAGGTGGGGGGAGATTGATAATGAAATGTAGTTGGGCTGTCAGATATAAGAGGGGGGACTAGCTGAAGCAAACACTATAAGTAGAATATGGTGTGTCTGTGGTGAGGTGGCTGTGACATTAAAATATTAGTCTTGGATTCACAGATACAAAAATGGAACCATGTCAAGTCTGATTTTGATAGTTGAACACTCAATCGATGGTTTTGGAATGTTTCTGCTAATCCTTAATAGTCTGGATAATTACCTGAAGCTAATAACCTCTGGGTTTGTGTGACTTTGTGTGTACCTAATACTAACTGGAAATGTCAAAGAAATAGCGAAAATGCAATGTCTTAACGATCGAGTGGTCTAAGCAAGTGTTTATCATCCACAACCAAATTTCAAATTGTACAAGTATGATTCTAAACCTGTCATTATAATCACTGCATAACAAACCTCCGTGTAGTTCCATTAGATCTAGATTTAGTCAGATGTAGACAATAGCTAGTGTACTTTATGGATGTCTATAACTAGAGGGGTGTTACCAGTATCTAACTACCTGATGGATAGGCTATGGCTCAGCAACCCCGGAAGATAACAACAACCGGCTGAGATTAGCAGCCCACCGAGCCAGAACAGATTATGCATGTGCAAGGTGGCCATGCATTATACAGTCTGTCGGTGTGTGACATTGAGCCCGATAATCCAATCCTACCCCACTAACCAACTTAGCTGATTCCCTAATGAAGTGCTCTCCCACATAGAGCAGCTCGGAGCTGCTCCATATCACATCAGACACCAGGCGACACGTGTAGGAACCTCCCACTGCCTGTACTCCTTCATCCCAAGACAATCTATACAGGGACCTAATGTCAGAATTACTCCCACACACAAACAGTGTATACAAGCCATCGTGATGGCATCTATTTGTATCTATACTTGCACTGCATAGCTATAGGTTAGAGTGGCTAGGGTACCTAGGAATATAGTATATGAACTTGAGCAATGAATGTAGTTACTAAAGGGGTAGGACAGTGTCCAGATTTTAAGAAACTGTGATTATATCATATGCACTGGCATCCCAGCTAACAAAAACGTTATATAACGTTGTATAACGTTTTTTGTTCACTGGGATGTTGCTGCTGTTCCAAAAGTGTTACTATCTTAATCTGTATTGTAGGCTTATTGTTCAAAATGTATAATTATAGTTATGTACATCTATATTGACATGAACTATGTATGGTAATGTTCTTCCTGCAAATGGACATACTTGTTTGGTATACGGGAAAGCAGATGTTATTGCAATATACACTGATATACTCTCGGAGAGAACACAGTAATATCAGTGTTCTCCAATAGAACATTAGGAAAACGAAATAGTATCATTTGGTATTCACCACAAGGGTCACTTGACTGTTGGGTGTTCAGGGGGTGATATCCCTATCACAATCATATTATGTGTACGTAAGTGTAGGAGGATGATACTTAGGATCTTTCCTATGTAGATAAAGCCTGTGCCTTCTCAAACTAGATCAGCCCATTACACAATAGGTTGTAATGGTATCATGGGGAGGGTTATGCAAGACGTAGGCTATTAATCAAATACGACAGACGGTCGCTTATGTAATGTGCTTGTTCCCATTAACGGATCTTATTAGGGACCTTTAGCAAACCCGACGTAGCTCATTAAACGCATACGTAGTAGTGCTAAAGGGATAGGCTACGTCTGCGTTTAATGAGCTTTTACGTGGTTGCTAAAGGTCCCTATTATACGATATGGGCGCACACCGTCCATTTTAGGTGATATTCGCGTTCTGATATTGGTGCATACAGGATACTTGGGGGGGTGAAATCGTTCTGATATTCTGGATAGCAGAACGATTCTGAATGGGGAATTCAGAATCGTTCTGATATTCTGAATATCAGAACGATTCTGAATGGGAATCGGCAGCCATAAAATCCGAGGTTCTATGGAGACTCGAACACGCTACATCAAGACTTGAAGTCCGATGTGCTAACCACCACGCCGTGAAGGCGCTGGTAGAGGTGGGTGGCGAAACAAGGAGTCTACAGGCGGATTTCCAGCCCTGTAGGACCATTATTTACCGAGTTACAGAAGAAAAGGCATTTTTTGGTATAGTTTCTTTGAAAATCCAAAATTTTTTCTAATTTCTTTTTTACTATAAAGGTAGAAGTTGGACTTTACTTAGCCTTTCGTTAAAATAATTCTAGGGATTTTTTTTCACATAGAAATAGGCATTTTGAAAAAGGTTCGTTTCCACCCAGGATCGATCCAGGTACCCTTGGTGTGTGAGGCGGAGACGCTAGCTGCCATGCCTATCCGGCTGTGGTGAATGCGAGGGAAACGCTGGTTAGTATATAACATAGCCCCAAGCTGGCCCCCTCACAAATTCTATGTTGAACTCAGTGTTGGAGATTGAGGATATGACGTCACCAGGCTCCACCAATCAGCGAGCAGGGTTGGTGGGAGGTCAAAACAACATGGCGCTACTGCTGTACGAGTGATATTCAGTCAATAATCTTTCAAAATGGCCAAATTAGGACGTTTTAAAGGTAAATAAGGACATATTAATCGAAATATCGTATAATAAACCTAATAATATATGAATATCACCAAACTTAGGGTGTGTATTCATGAATAACAAACCTCGGTGCTACGCACCTCGGTTCGTTATTCAAGTATACACACCCTGCGTTCGGTGATATTCATACATTATTGGTTAAAAATCACGGGTGAGTAGTATAGGGAAATGGGGAGCCCGGTCAGGCTATGATCTGCGTGGATACTCTGAGGCATGTTTCCTAATCAATTGCAATTATTCAAGCATGCTATTAGATAGCATGTCTGTGTATGTATATATAACTCATTCAATCAATGATACAATATAATGAAAGTAACAACATTGACATATGAGCTGGCTTGTTGAATAACGACTTTGCTTATGATGTTTCGATAGCGGCAGTTAGTTAGCCACTGGTATCCATGATACAAACAACCTTAATGCAATGGTGTTAGCGTTAGAACTTAGAACCTCTATGACGCCATTAAAATATTAATGATCTAGTACATGACTGACAGATAATTCTACATGCCTTATAGCACCATGTTATTGATACTCATGACATGGACCTTATTTCCTTTACTGTAACATATAATATCGATTTGGGACATGGATGAGGGACGATTCGTATTCCTCTATACCCATAAAATCATTAGACACATGGCTTGATACGATGCATTCTTCCTATACCAAAAAGCACATAGCGAACCCGCCCTACAATTACAATTCCAGTACGTGTTTTAAGTTACTAGTATGCCACTTTTTCATAAGGCCAAATGGTATGTGTGGGATGTGGTTATTGTTGTTTTTTTATGTTGTTTTTTTAGCTTAGATAAAAACAGAGGTTTTCCCCTGACTGCCTCGGTTAGATCTGAGCTAGCACACCTGGTGGGAAGCTCTGTCAGACTCGGTGAAAGAGGGTGAGCAGATATAGTTCAGGCTGAGCAGTTCTGACTAGCTCGCTACATCAACTATATTGACACCACATGGCCCCATCGTCTACTCTAACCTGCTACCCACTATTCTGTTAGCACAGACTAAAGCTCCCACCTGCACGCTTGTCAGAAACTGCTACCATCAAAGCTGTTGTTTTGTCTGTTTGATAAAGGGATGTCTAAGTATTATTAATGGTCCGGTAAATTGGTCGTAAAGAGTACTAGAAGGGCATCAATGCTTGGGAACGTTGGTGGACGGAATGTTGGGAGGAGTGTCTCAATCTGTATCGAATCAGCTAAGGCTCATGACAATGGGTTGATACGCGGATCATGATGAAGATTGGAAGAAGGAAAATATTTCACACGCTCTGTTGTCCAGAGGCATATACAGAGGTGTATACACCTGCTTTATATCTCTAGGCCAGGTGAGTGTTCAATGGCACTGTCAGTGGTGCACGGTGCACACAAAGGTTGGGACGTCATGACTGATTATATCACATCCATGAGGCCAATACTGTGGGGTGACTACTGGGAATAGAGTGATGGACATGGAAATCTATTCTCCCTTCACATCTTCACTAGGCAGAATTATAAAATGTTATTGTAAGGATTATTACTCTTTAAAGCCCTCAACGATTAAACTAAATTGCATCAGCAAATAAACTGGGTCATGATTAATAAGTGATTAAATATTTCATGCTCCCGTGCCGAAGCGGCCATCACACCACTGATGACAGTGTTATGATGTATTCATGAGCACTTTGTTAAGCATGTTAATACTTTATGAGCCCCCGTGCATCCACATGATTTACTCAGGCTAAGTGGTGGGGGAGGTAAGGCTATGTAAAGGTATATCCATGACCAATCGATCAGGTAATTGTTCAAAATTAGCACTGAGCTGCTCTTGTTTTTGGCCGAGTTTGTCTTTGGGTGAGCGACATGTGCCATAGTAGGAACATGAATGCGCGCCGTATAGGAATTGCATGTCTAAAGGCGCAATTAATTTATAACGTTAGAACTAATTTACTTTATTGAGCTACTCTGTATACAGTAGATTATATACATAGCGTCTTTAACCTAATGCCATCACAATACACTCCATGACCCCCCCCCCCCCCCCCCCCAGCACACACACACTTGTGCAGCCTCACTCCCTGTCAACACCATTGACCTAAAAATGGCAACACTGGGAGACTTGGGAAGGGCAGATTTTTATGGCACTTCTCACACAAAAAGTGTCCATTCCTTCACGCCTCCCATCTTCTTATCATCCACACAGAGGGCGCTATGGTCTTGAGGTGTGCCGACTTTGAAGACGCTGATTTTTAATTGTAGAGGCCATTAACTGGAAAGAAACTTAAGTGAGACTAATAGGACCAAAAGAAAGGGTTCACGCTCACCCGGTTGGACATTAAGCGTGACATCTTGGTTTTTAAACCCTTGTCTTTCCCTTCAGAGATTGCTTTGAAAACAGGAAGACATTATGAGGCTATTAAGGCGAGTTGCTCCTGGTTTCTTCCTTCAGTAAGCAGCATGTCGACAGCTCATCATGTGAGCAATTGCCAATGGCCCTGAGTCTGAGACTTTAACTGGGTGGGCTTTATATCTATACTGGTTTCTCACTAACTCTTTCAATATCAGGATGCATTAAATTCTACTTCTAGAAAATTGCTAGCCATGGATGAAATGGAACAGGATATTATTTGACAGTAAATGTAGTATCAATAACATCATGAGCCCCAGAGACTAGGTGATCACAATTGTACGATTGAGTTGGTGTGCTCATTCTGATTGAGTACGGAGGTAAGTTCACTTACACTGAAAAGAATGAAGATGTGATTTACGTTGGGTATTAAAACGATGGTGCGATTTATGGCTATCCTTCTATATTAATAGCTTTATGGCTAGGAAGTGATTATATAGTACTTGAAAAAACTGATTACAGTATATGACAAACTGACTATAGGAACTGGGCTATAACGAGGTAGTCAGTAGTGACTTTGCTCTCACGTGTTATTTACTATCAGTGCACATGTTTCTCTGCATGTTGTACGATGAGATCATTCAAACCACATCTGAAAAGTCGCTGGCAACTCTCCAAAGTGCATCGACCGCCCTTGAGCACTTTTCTAAAACGGTTGCACCAGAATATCTGGTAGATGAATGATATTTTGTATTGACATAACTTATTCAAATGTCCTTAAACTCATCCTCGGTGGATGATATATTGAGAATATCAAATAGTGGCATTTGCATGCCCGTCTCACAATAGAAAATAGAATTTGATCTAATGCTACCAATTGGTGGTATTCTAGGTTGGTACTTGACTTGATGTATACAGTCTTAGCTTTCAGGCACCACCCGTAGTACTTGAATGCAAGGGGTATACCCCAGGCAGACGTGAGCATTAGAATTATATTGCAATGGCGAAGGCAGCCTTGAACAGCGCTGACAATTGCAGGCATTTTAAACCATTTAAATGCTGAGGAAACCTCTTTTTACCTCTTTTTTTTTTGCTTAGGTCTTCTTGTGCTTCGTTTTAGGAACCAGTGCTGTTATTCTTGGTTGCTGTCGTTCGAAATGTTTTCTCCTTTAGAGCTTTTAGAGAAACCTTATGTTTCATTGTTTTTAACATTCATGTTTTAATGCCATGGAGTGGGAAGGCAATTCATGGGTGCCCACGCTTGATAAATATACAGGGTAAAGGCACATGTTTCAGACGTCTTTTGGTTGTAATAATGGACCCCTTTAGATGGCGTAGAAGTTAGTTTTGGATACATCATTAGACATGCATATTTAAGTTCGTGAAGGAATTGCAATCATGTGTATCATCTGAGTAATATATAATCTACTCCTACTATTTTGGTCTCGGAATATCAAACTGCACCTCATGCCAGACATAAACCCCATGTCCTTTCATTCATTTAAGAATGTTACTAGACTGTATTTTCAAATTGCTTTAATATCATTTAACCGAAAGGTGTCTGAACCAAGAGTCTGTCAAAATCACTGTGCATTTACCCTAGGCGTGCCTGGGCGTATGCAGATGGCTTCATAGGCAGCTGTCGCGTATTCCTGGTGTCGCGTGCTGCTCTTGCAGGCATTGTCGCCCATAAATCAGTACGGTTAAGGGTGGTCCCACCTCACCACCACAATAATCTACTCTAGTCTATCCGAGAGGAAACCAGATACCTTGACCCAGGCTCCTTGTTGGGGTTGGTACTGGAGAAGGTAGAAAGGTAACGCACTATGCTTCCAATAACTTGGATAAGTTTGAGATCTTTTAATACACGTACTATAATGAGTATGCACAATTCTTCTAAATGTATTGCTATATGCTATAATTATACCAAAAGGCCAACAGTAGGTGTCGACATGTATACCTCAGTGATGGAACATCATACCATCAGGCAGCAACGTCACACAGGATAGCAGTCTGCAACTACGCTTTTTGAGCCTACCTTCCTGAAAGCAATAGAAAGAACAAAGATAGCCAGCGGAGAATGGTCGTTTAAGAAGGTGGCGTCGATTGTGAACATTTTGCAGCCTTTGTTCTTATTGTAGCGTGTGTAAATGTATATGTCTTTTGATACTTCTTTTACAGACATCTTTGTCTTCTTTGATGATACCTTTTTAAACGACCACATAATAGGAATTGTTTGACTTGAAAGAACTGGCACCACTGAGCTCTATCTTAGTACAGGCTGGAAGGGAATGGAGATGGATAGGGGGTACCTGGAACGGAAGGAAACGGTTGGTAGCAGAACTGGCGTAGGTATGGTACTCTATGTGTATATGGCTCTGGGCGTGAGAGTGGGGGGATTTGTGCTTCAGATATTCAAGAGTTTGTCTGGGTGGGGATGAAGGGCAGTACACTCTGGTGACTAAGCATAAGGTATAGGAGCATATGTCAGAGTATAATAAGTTCCTTAAGGCTCCTACATATAACTTCCCCATTCCTCTTCAACTCCCAGCTTCGACACAAGGTGGCGCACACTCTGCTTATTTCCTGTCACGTGACGTCAGGGCCGCGCACGCGCACGCCAGCCTGTCCCAGACTTAAGTGCGATCTATTTCCGGTCGACTGGGAGGACACCTAGCGGGAGAAAACAGAGAATGAGACGCTGCTAGACATCTTTTTATTCCCCCAAGAAAACGGTCATCGGAGTTCGTTGAGTGTTTGGACACTGGTGTTGTTTGTAAACACGGGTGGAATGGTTCTGGCGGGTATCAGCATTCTACAGACCACCCCACCCCGGCCATTTATAATAAATACTGACATGATGAAAGCTGCCGACTCCTGTATGCTGCCCCCTGAGCATAGGCAGGGGGCAGGTGGGTGGATGGAGGCAGGGGAAGGTAAGGGTAGGAGTGGGGGGCTGAGGTGGGGGAGTCAGTGGAGGCTTAGGAAGAAGGGGGAGGTAGAATCCTCTTTGGTCGGGGACAATGAGGATTGTCTTGGCACACACAGAGACAGAGGGGTCCTGTATTGACTACAGACTTTGCTGGTGTGTATACGAGTCTTCATATTTCACAGTCCCCTGTATCGCAAACCGTGTATAACTGGCTATATAGCCAACACGCTTTCTTGGCTACATCTTTTCTTACAGCACATAAAAGGTGCTCATCCAAAGGAACTATTATGATGCCAATGTAAATTAGATGAGACAAGAAACTACGCATCTAGCAAAGGATCTTACTGTTGCATATACAACAGTGTCTAATGATGAATTTTACTCTGGGAAATACACCAAACACCCCTCACCCCCCCCCCCCCTTCTACGCTCAAGCCAAGTTAATATCGTAATAATACTACACAGCATTATTAGGATATCTGTGTGACTTAAATCACATGAGCTTCCTTCGCATATTGTTTGGACTATGATTAGGGAAGCTTAATTTCTTATGCATACCCGCACCAAGGGAGATACTATATTAAAGTGTGTTCCCTGTATTAGAGGCCGAGTCGCTATACAACTGCCATCCTTTTCTAAAAACATAAGACTTTAACACTTTTAAGGAAGAACATTATTCAGATACTCTTGCTTTTGTTCTAAGACAATGAATGGACGCTACTCGTGTGAGACTACAAAGGCGGCTGTGCACTCAGTGGGAGGCTATTTTATCTAGTCACTATTAAAGTACTGACAGTATCTGTTAGCACTCATGGGTAAGCTGCCTGGTCCAGTTTTCATCAAAAGAACCAACCCCTCCACAGTTCCCCTCCTCCACGTCTCCCAGTAATATCAGACAATTATTTCAAGGCTGAATCGTCGGCCTCGAGTCACGATGGCCTCCAACGATGCCCTATTTATCTCTGGTAGCTCTCAGAACCTCGGCATGGATGGTGGGTTTTGATAGTTGGCAGGTATGATGTGGGAACTCTTTAAAGTATGTGGCCATGTTGGGCTTGTAGATAGTGGCTGATTGGGAGTGGTGGGTGCCTTAGGCTATAGTGGGCAGATGAGGCTTTATGAATCAATCAAACACCATAACATCAAAGGGACTTGGTAATGACGCTTTATTTGGACTGAGAGACATGGCCTGGCGCATGGCCGGGTGGCGGAGGCGCGGCGGTCGTTTAACATGTCCTCCTGCATCTCCACTGAGCATCTCAAAATATACTGAGTATTCTCCTCTTTGCAATGCTTGTCTTTCCACTCCATGGTAGGATTATCAATCTCTCGTGTTCCCCACTAGTCTTCATCTGCAAACCTAAAATACCAAAAGTATTGTTGGTTCCCTCCCAATTCTCTGCAATGAGATTTCTCAATTGAGTCATATTCGTTTTCACAAATCTCCTCTCTGCATCTTTAATTCCAGTAAATGCCACTTAAAGCTACTTAAATGTCATAATGACCTTTCTGTCACATTTACATGGCATTTACTGAACTTAGAGCTGTTTAAAGAGTAGTTGACTTGAATGAAACAAATATTTGCTGAAATGCCAAAGTTTATGCAGTGCATATTCATAAGTATCATCAGGCTTAGACTTACCGACAAAATATGCCGCGATGCATCATCATTTCATGTCCAGATGCAGGTAAAACACCTATTGGTCATTGCAGGGTATTTTTGCTATAACTTCAGATAAAGAGCTTTTTTAGATTTTAATAGCTGCATATTATTTGCCGATAGCTGGTAATCCCATGCCCTTATCACTCCGCTACACGCCATCCGACACTTGATAACAATCTCACGGAGATTCCCTCAAAATTAGTAGTCATAAAGGAAGTTGAAATTAAAGAAGTAAAAAGAGGGAACAAATTCTTATCTTTTTTAGCTTAACACTGGGGTTGCTTCTCTTTTCTTTATCACTACCCAGATTTTAATTAGTCTTCGATCACTGACCCTGGGGGTATTAGGATGTTGGTGTGTGTTGTATTGACATACCCTGACACACATGCACAGCCACATCCCGACAGCTTGTACCAGGACGACTCTAATCCGATAAGAGCCGCATAGTGATTCTATATACTTGGCAGTCATGATGCATTAATGACAGGGCTGCATTGAAGCATCATGCCGACCGTTCAGGAGTGTATCAACCCCGTGGGGTCGGTATCACTCTTGAATGCAACAATGGTAAGAAACTACTCACCAGGATTGCATTCATATAGATCATGACTGTAGCATAATGCACTAAAGCACTATGCGGTACATAAAGGGTTAATTAAAAAAGCCTTCCCCCCACCTCGCCCTGATCCCCCCTGACACATGGTGTGGCATCTAGAGCCTCCATCAAGTCGCCGACACACGTGCAGTGCCTGGTAACATGGACGTTGACTGCCGAGGCTGCTGTTAATGCTTTCTATTATTACAGCATTTCACGACACATTGACCGAATCTAGTCCATTATTTGGATTCCTTGCTCTTCGGTTTCGATTAAGCCTTGATGATCCGATTTTGAAATTCATATTTGTGTAGCAAAGCGCTCCAGCATTTAGACAATGTGTCAAACGTTTACTTGGATCAAGCAGAGATTTTAACCAAGTTATGGTATTTGGAATTGATCATACTAATATCTGATGAAAACCATATTCAATTCTTAATTCTGCCCTGCGATCATTGAAATCATTGCTGTCTTTCTCCTAGGCTCCATCTCTCAGATCTCACTTAACTTATTTTCCTCAATCAAACGGCAGAACGCTAACAAGGTTTCCCAGACGACTGAACATGATATTAAGTGACTCCTCAACCGCCAGAAGAGCAAAACAAGACAAGAAATACAATACAACGAAATGAAATGTTAGCGGGGGCGTTGGGTTGATTCGCAATTACCCTTTAAATTGCTCAGTGGGCATGTAACGAGTGAGCAGCTCCCACAAGCGGCTCGGGGCAGTGTCGGCAGAGTTTGTTTAGCTCTTTCCGGAAACCAGCAGTTCCGGTCGGCTGCCGATAGACGTTGCAGCGGGCGAACGGCAATATCCGCCGTGTGGGGTCGACCAGAAATGGCCACCGTCTTGGATTGCCTTCTCTATGTCGATACCCTTCTATACCCACTCTCCCATTCGCCCTTATGTACCCCTCCCTGCTCCTACCCATCTGCCCCCCCCCCCCCACCCCTGACGCTGGCTAGGCTCCCCCTGGTGGCTATTGTCGCGCGCATGTCCCAATCAGGGCGCTAAGACGCCCGACCTGCCGACTGCGCATGCTCACAGGGTGTCACGTCACCTATGGATTGCCGCGGGGCTGAGCATCAGGACGTCAGGTGACGTCATTGTCAGCTCTGCCTCAGCCAATCAGCAAGGAGAATGAAAAAGCCTTCGGGGGCACTGGCCCTTTCCATACCCCCCTTTTCCCAGCTTCCCATCGCTTTCCTTACTTCTAGTCAATATTGACTGGGCACGTGTTTAACTTCTGCTTCTGGGAGTTTCCCCTCCCTTTTCACCTTTTCTCTCCATGCTCACAGCCTCCTGTTCTATATAAAGCCCCCTTCTCTCCTCATTGAACTTCCGCCACCAGGGGTCGGCGGTGCGGTTCTCAGGCAGGGTTGGGGCACTTTACTACCGGGAGGATGCCGCTAGGAGGCGGCAGTGGTGTCAGAGGACGCCGGGTAACTCCTTATGAACATCTCAATCAACTTCCGGCCCCAAGGGACGCTACCCGAGACGGCGGTCCGACGCTGGTTGTCGGCGTCCACAATCAGCGGGGTCCGGGGCTCGCAGGCTACCAGCGAAATGCACCGCGTGACCTTGATGACTCGTTAGCGCGTCGCCAGGGGGCGTTAGGGTTATCACTTCCGGCGGTCGGCGGACGGACGGGACGGGGTGTTATCCACCGGCCTGGTGTTAACCCCGCCGGGCCCGGACTTCGATCCGCGGGGCGGTTAGGGAGAGGGGCAGGGTAAGGAATGGGAGGGGTGGATGATAATTGATGAGGTGTGGCGGGGAGGGGTAAAAAACAGCTTGTTTATGTCGATCCATCCACGTCCATAGTGAACAGCCATGCCTCTGACTGACCGCCTCCCATCTTGAATAGGCCACTTACTTGATCAGATCGACACCAGTTAGAAGCAAATCACCCCCGGCTCCCCTTGGTGCTGTCAGAAATCACTACCCCCTACCTCCTCCACTGCTACTTGGAGCCAGGAAAAGTCCTGTGCAAACCTAGCAATTGGTACACGTAGAACACACTGCATTGGCGTCTCTACCACTCCCAAGAGTTTCCATGAAACTTTTATCCTTTGATCAGGCTTTCTGGGGATGGAGTAGGAGGGGATTGTGGGTAAATGGCGGGTGGTTTTGGATGGAGGAGAGCGGACCAGGACTGCGCATGCCTGGTGGGACGCGCGTGTCCCTGACTTCCGGTAGTCGTGGTGTTGTTGTTGTACCACTGCGTCCGACTGAGGATTGCGGAAGGACGACAGTGGGTAGCTTCTCATCATGTCCAGACGTATCATCCCCTCAGAAACCACCCTGTCATGTGTATATAATTATATGCATCCAATTTCCATCCCTCCACGAAAACAGGGCGAAATCAGCACAGCCAACTACATGTAACAAGCTTTATGCGACTTATTTCAGACATTGTTGTTGAAGATGGGACCATTTTCTGTTGACCCTTAATGATAGTTACATCTAAATCATAAGTGTATGAAACGTATTACAGATATACTATCAGTCTTTGACTAATATGGATGACAGTATAGTTTTAAGTGGTGTTTCCGACTATGAGTATCCGTACCCTATACGATGAAATTCTCATCCACTTATAACTCGAACAATTTCTGTGTATCTAGCTAACTTATACAAATCAGTTGAAAACAGTGTACAAGTCCTCCTAGATTTGGTCAGCTATACTGTTTTATATATAGTAGAGGATTGGACCAAGGTACACAAGGCACATTGTATATGGATGTACAGTAACTTTGCGTGTTGGCCATGAAGTAACGGAGCTGGTCCGCCATGTCGGTGAGCAGTCACGTGGGCCACAGCAGTACCCGTATGCAGGCGCAGATAAACCGGAAGACGCCACAATACAAATGTTACCACCTCATGCAAGCCCCTATAGGATATGGGCCGAGAGGGGAGAGGATTGAAGTTATGTGCTAGACGTATAGGTACACTAACAGCCAGCGTTGCTATATATATATATGTAACTGAATATACCTCTTTGGTGTCAGATTCGCTCTATTCCACCTCAGAGCAGATGTACTGTATACTGTTGGCTACAACTTAAAGCATCTTAATGGGGTCTGCAGGCAAATTCTAAACCTCACATGACCTACCTCCACAAGGATATAGATCAGGACCAGGGGAACCCTATACATCATCTAAAGCAAAGAGGATTCCACGAAAATCCCTCTAAATTATAAAGAAAATGGATATATGTGTGACAATAAGGGGAGTGGTTTCGTTATAATATCCAGGGGTTTAAAAATATAATTCAGCACTAAAATCAAAATTTTCAGACGTTGGTGGAGAGTATAGGATTCCCTCAAAGTCACGGTGCGTGTTATACACGAGATGAAAGTTATACGTAGGAATTTACGGTAATACTTCCAGGCACACAAGGCAATGCTAACCTTGAGCTAAGCGTTAGCAGCAAAACGCTAAGATAGGGTAGGAACTCGGGCACATGTTTTTCGCTAATGGTTGTAATGAGCTAGTAAAACCTACCAACTTTTGACTGATATTTGAGATTTATTATTTTCAGTGATATGCAATAATTCCTCTCAATGCCCTAAT
Source organism: Harmothoe impar (assembly GCA_947462335.1). NCBI lineage: Eukaryota > Metazoa > Annelida > Polychaeta > Phyllodocida > Polynoidae > Harmothoe > Harmothoe impar. Next base: position 38,944,206 of record OX381710.1, read on the forward strand.
TCAAACAGCGCAACCAGGTATTCGCAACTAAGAAGGTCAGATTTCAGATGCAACGAAAACACCATTCAGTATATAGTAGACAGCCGCGTCTTATGGTGTGCCAGAGGTAGAGTATAGTCAATGTTTGCCAAACTCGTGTGTCCGCCTTCCCAGGGCTTGCCTTAACACGAATCTCTCTCAAAATGGGATTTTGTACACCAACATAGGGCAGCGCCCAATCAATCATTTCGCACTCAACAGGGCCCGGCTGCTTCTAGTTACATCTGGAGGGTGACAAAAAAGGGGAGGGTATACAACTGAGTAAGGTAGCAGAAGTGTGACCTGAAATACTATATATTATGTGTGCGTTCTTCGTGGTTTTCTGATGTCTCTGATCTTAATACCAGCAATTTTCTTTAGGTTTCCAGTCATTCTGAGCTGTATAGCTGAGGAAACGTTCATAATATGATATTTGTATGACATATGCCCAGTGGTATTTGTCGTGGTTGTATGTGGGCGTAAGATGTATAAATATCCTATCGCAGGAATCAGCAACTACTGAGGGATAGAGTACATTTGCGTGTGTCTATGATGTCATTTGAAGGGGTTTCATTTACATTGTCACCTATAATCAATACAGTAAAATAACCAACCTGACATCTGAAGACAAGGTCACGGTGGTTCAGGAAATAGTTCGTTACTTTCTGTTGTAGGCGGGGATATATGTAGATAAATCAACCCTGACCAATCAATATGCACTAAGTACGTCCTACGCTTAAACCACACCTATTATTAGCTTATATCCTAGCCAGTAATTTTCCTTCATCTCTGGGGGTTAGATACTGGCCATCATACAGTTCTTTCATGTTAAGTAATAGTGGCGCTGAGAAAAGTTTGGTCAATGGGCGGGTGGAAAATAACAGTCATTGGCATCTCCACGCCAAACCCTGTCTTTTGGGAAATTGCCAAAGGATTCTGTGGTATTTCTAAATGCAGAAGATGCCCATGTACCTTTCTTTTCAAACATGGTATTGTACGAAGTTGGCGGGCTCTGATGATGTTTTAACCAAGGCACGAGCAATCTCAGAACCCTAGGAAAGAAATCACGATAATGTTGGTGGCATTATTGCCAGGGGAACTATGGAGGTGTAGTCCCGGGGTGTACGTATGTACATACGTTCACGTATGGCATCCTGCAATCATGTAAGTAATAAGACGTAGATGAAGAGAGAATAATAGTTTTTGACTCCCATCTGTTCACAGTACAAGAGGCCCAGAGTAATACCTATATATACACACAAAAGCAAACCATACCAGACGTTACCATTAATATTGACATCAGTCCATACACAGCAGCTCAGAGGCACAATATTGATCCCTCACCATTGATGACGGACAGAAAGTCGATAGCATACATTCTGCTCAACCCATAGGTTACGTCCAATGCCCGGGAGAAATTTCACTAACAGTTAAGCTTGTTTCTCCAAGAGGAATTCATCTTGGCTAATCAATAAGGATTAACTTGTCAAAATAGGCACTTTCTAGTAGTATCTCCGCCGAGACCCTACACATCTGGAACCTGTAGCTCCCTAAGTTATTTCTGGTGTCAGTGAGCGTTAATTGTTGGCATGCATTGATGAGAGAGCTCGTTAACACCGTTGACGTTCAGATCTTTAAGCCTATTTGGGTGCCGTCCCCTCATATTAAGGCATGGATTAGGGGATGGCTCCAGGCACCCATTGCTACTGAAATTCAGTATTGATAGATACTGAACACATTGCAGACAGTATATCTCCCTATGTTAAGGTTTTAGCTACAGGTCTGATGGTGTCTGGATTATGTACCAGGCATAGGGGTGCTTTTTTGATAGTTTCTTTTCTCTCGCTTTTTAGGCGGGTGGAGGGGGGGTAGGAAGGTACAGAGGACTTGCACAAGGAGACTTTAATTCTTATCTATACATCCTGTAGGATGTACTAACATTGTGCCTTAAGGAGTATTAAAATGATTCCATCAGTGTACAGGGTATAGCCATGTCCGAGGGATTCTAGATGATGAAATTGGATACACAGGTGCCAAAGGCTGTAAATACTCAGACATGATAATCGAGTAATAATTCCGGAACCGGAACTTTCTCATGTGTGTCTGTATTCCGGGAATCCAATTTAATCAACCATTCGTTTACACAGTAGATTGGACTTGTATATCAAGTCTGTAATTTTAAGAGATATCCTGTCCATTGGTCTGATATATGAAATGTGTGAGAATGGCAGCCCACTGTTAATATAGAATTTCCTGTACTGTGGCAGATACATTTGAAAGGGTCAAAAGGAATTTTGAATATTATGTTACAACGAAGATTAAGTCACCACCCCTGATAGCCTCTTGAATCAAAATGTGACATATTCACGTTGAAAAATCTAGTTGAAAGTATTATGTAGCAGCTACTCACCTGTCAGTCGATGCTTGAATATCAGACAAAATCAGGTTAAATCTAGATCCTATTGAACGCTGACCTCTATATATATATGCGTCACTCAAACTCACCATCCTCCCACGGTGCGTCGCCGACCGCGCCGACGACTAAGAAGACGCTACGGACATGACTTCCGGTTCCGGCGGGCTCTTGTCGCCCCCTGGCGACTATTGACGGCGATGGGCGACGAGCGGGGGGCAAATAGGTCTTTGATGTCAGCTGGGTCGTGGGCCGCCGTGAGACTCGTGGCAGGGAAACCGGAGACGGAAGGCATCGATCGTCGGCGCGTGCCGGCGCGTGTCGGGAGGTCTGCCGCCCACCGTTCCCGACGGAGGCTGACGGAGATGACTGTCACCCATCTGTGTCCTGTCATCAGCCTGTTTTCTGATCGTTTAATTTTAAATATCTCTATCTCTACCGGGAAATGTTTGTTAGCAATGGTTATAGCATTTGCTCTGTCAACCACATGCACTGATGTCGCCCAAACTCCATTTAATATCGCAATTTATACCACAGTGGGCATGGAGAACAAAGCATTCCACACCTCTGGTATACTGTATACAGCTAGTGGTATAACGTAGTTATAGGCCTAGTACCAATCTGTAGGGGTATTCAGTGAAGGAGCCCTATAGGCTCCTTCACTGTACTTCGCGTACAGATTGGTACGCGTCCTATAACTACTATGTATTAGACAGAAGTGGCTGCGTTGTCCAAGAGGTCATTACATCCGTGCTCATCCGTGCGTATAACATATACAACAACAAAAAACGATAATTCATGCAATTCCAGTAGTTTCTAAAGATCATTCTTGACATTACATAACTATATATGCAAACCTACTGTGTGGACACTATAATTGTTGTGTACAAATATTGCTAGTGGAAAGGCAGCTGTATGATAAATCCATATTATGATAGATCAGTACGGAACAGGAGCCACTGTTAATCTGTGACGTGTATATATATATATATATATATATATATATATATATATATATATATATATATATATATATATATATATATATATATATATATATATATATAGCAATCTGGGCACAGTGAAAGGACAGCCTTTGATAGCTGAATGGCAGATCCGAGACATGATGATCCAGGTCACTGCCCTTATATATATAAAGATATGTGATATTGGTTTTGACAGGATCAGATCCCCAACGTAAAGGCATAGAGTCCCGCTGCTGTGGTATCATGTATACAGAGAATGAAAGAATCCTCAGTCATTCAGGTCGATGGTACCTAGCTCACGCGAGTCCACGGACAAACGGTTAATATACAGCGTGTCTTACAACAATCTTACTGAAGTCTTAGTCTTTAATAGTCTTAAAAGATGAGGAGAAAAATGGAGGTTTGGGGTCAGAGCCCCCCATAACATACATTAACAAGACTATCAGGAGGTGGTGACATCTATATTCAGTCTTAATTATTAAGACTTTACGGTTCTTTAGTAAGATTGTTGTAAGACTTGCTGTAAACGTTTGTCCGTGCACTTCAGTGAGCTAGGTCGGTCGTCCGTCATCCAGTGCACAGGACGCCATAGACACAAGTGCATTGAAGGGGATTGATGTATGCATCTCATTAGTGTTAATTTCCATAGTCTCTGGCTGTGATTATGGATTATGGGACATTAAGTGAATATTGCCGAAACGAGCACCAAGGGACTCTTAAAGTGTTATCAGTGATCCTGGGGGAGCTGGTATTAAATGTAGACGTTCAGCTAAAGCCGTATTTCCACCAGACTGACATAATTCTGTGATGTATCTTTCCCTCCTCTCCAGTCGCACCATATAAATGCGTTCCTGTAACCCATGGTAGGGTATGCACCGTATCAGTGAACCCACTTCTATGATTCAATTGGAATAACGTGATCTAAACTGATGAGATCTAATCATTTACTACATGTGTTACTACAAGTGTTTACCATGTCCGATTAGAAAATGTCACGGTTGAAGTAAATCAAAATGATTACAACTAGCTTTACGATCAATCAGATGCACTCAATAGGACCGACAGAAAAGAGGAAAGTAAGGGTTAACTGATCGGGTCCATTTGTATGCGATGCTGGTGGGGACCCCCTTCCAGGACAGCACACAAGGGCTGAAAGATGTCCTTTCACTCGTTATAAGACGAATAAGGTCCCGTGCTGCCACGCGACACGCAGCAGGGTGGAACTATATTGACCCCTTCCCCTGTAGGTGGTGGCAAAGTGTCAGACGCCATCTGAAGGGATTAAAGACCTTATAAATACTGGTAACCAGTCAAAACCTGTGGTAGAGCAGTGGTATAGCCCGGGGTATAGCAGGAGTGACTATAAAGGACCACCTTATTACCTTATTATATGACTGTGTACAGGAGTATGGTCCTCAAAGAATATAATTATATAGACAGGGATCATATTCTGGCACCCGTTTGTAGAAGGATCTGTATTCCTTTATCTTTCAATAAAAAAAAAGATAATTTGATTTTCTGTTTCTTGGTAACATTCATTTATGAATGGATCTTTTTTATCTCTTTTAGTGGGAAGGGTTTAAGCAATCTCCATAGAAAGAACCACCTAAATAATCAAGATTAACTGAGCATTTGGAAATGTGAATCCAATAAGCGATTAACAAATTACTTAATTATGAACATAGTAATATGTAGAAGACACACAGTGTGTTAGAGGGTAAATAAGGGGTCAATGTAGCTCCGAGACACCCAAAAGCATGCATAAACACCTCTGTTGTTGTTGAGTGCATGCCAGCAAGGTCATCAAGGACAAGAAAGCAAAGGCCATAACAACTGAGCCATGACTGTTTTTCTCGTGGGATGGGAACCCCACCGTATGACTCCTCCCGTCGAAGCTAACAGAGTGCATTTTTAATGCATTCTACAATGTCTGACTCTTTTAAGTTGGGAACCATTCCTGATGTACAGTGACAGGTTTTCTATGTATTCATGAAAACCTCAACTTTCCGACACGCTGTCCAATTATAGCCGTCAAAGTGGTGGGAACTACACTTCTACGTTTAGAATGGCCAAATGCACTGGTTCTGTGTTTGCGTAATGGTCGCTGTCATATTGGGAATTTCCTCTGACTACCCCATCCAATGTCGGGTTCTCTGCAGTTTATTTACTACCAGAGTCTCAATGTCACTGGGTGACTGGTTGTTACGCAGCGAGGGGCATGGGTCTGCTGGTGATTCGGTACAGCAATGATCAAGGCAGAAGGACCTTGGATCACATAACTTTGGGAGGAATGGGGCCAGGACATGATACTGCATGCATATATATTGAGGTTTTGTTTAGAGTATTATATCAGAGGTCAACTGGTCCTAAAAAAATAGTTTTTAAAGTTGGACGGGATGTCAGATAGGCCGTTGCATTTTGCATGGTAACCGTTTTAACAATATATAGCTGATCAATAAGAATTATCTACTTAGCAATAGACATCTGTTATTAGCAAATATATGTAGTGCTGTATTCAGTTTAAACTGTATCGCACTACTTATAATATCATATCAATATAAACCACTGGAGCAAGGCTGGTCACAGGATATGGGGGCTGCACAACCACGCCCCTGCAATCAACCATCCTAACGATGTTCAAATGACAAACAAACTAACAATAATCTATAATAATAATAATAATAATAATAATAATAATAATAATAATAATAATAATAATAATAATAATAATAATAATAATAATAATAATAATAATAATAATATAATTCATATTCTTGTAGTTCTGATATGAGTGACTACACACAAGCAGAAGAAAATGAGACTTGTATTACCTTCAGCACCAAGTCATTATTCATGGGAACCTCCGGTCAGCCCTCCTCAATCATACATCAATTAGATTGTCTGGATGCCAACAAAATCATTAAGGAATGTCTTGTAGACATGATGAATGGGTTATCCTATTCGGGACAAGCCATCTTCGTTGAGTATAAATTTGATTTGTTCAGGGTAACAAACATACTCAATTTTCTGCGATGATGGCACAGACTATTGTGTTATGTAATAGACCAAGACGACACTACACCCTCAGAAAAGTGAGCTTCACTGTCGCCGAAAACACTCTCATCTGAAACTGAAAGCCAGGCAGTGTCTGACTTTCAGATGAGGGTGCTTTTGGCGACAGTGACGCTCACTTTTCTGAGGGTGTACCAGGAGGAAATCTTAAAGCTGTTGTCCTTGGGGCTAAATTGTGGTAGGTTATTCAAATCTTATATCTAGAAAAGAATACATGTATGATATTCAGCTTTAACATATTCACAAATCTATACTACATATCGGGATATATTCACTGACACGGCATTGTGTGAAGTAAATGCCCGGATGCACTGACTCTATAGTAATCCCCGTGTCTCTATACTGAATTCAATTACAATCCTACCAAATTTGGCATTCAGGAGTGAGTCTCAGAATTGCGTCCATGGGTTGCAGGATGGTAAGGATTGACCCTGCGTCCACTTGGGCAGCTAACAATAGCTAGAGTATCATCGTTCTACATCTGGGAGATGAAGGAGGGAGATTGCAAGGAGGGCGGGCTGGGTGGGAGATAAAGCCAAGACAAGACAAAGGCCACCAGCGGTGAGAGTATCTGGGTAGGGGATGGGGTCTTGGGGTTTGCCTGGTGAGCTTTGATGATGTCTCCATGTCTACACGTTAGGGGTGATGCAGTATGCGGTCAGACCCCAATAAGGTACACTGATAAGCTAAATGCTCAGGGCCTTAGACTGTAATGGCTATCCCAGGTTAGTTATAGGGATATTGGTCAGAATGGCGGACTCATAATTATATTCAAAAATGACTAAGACAAAACAAAATATGACTAGGGCCTGATACTCATGAATAGGAATGGAATGACTAAGGTGGGTCGGTCACTACTGACTATACCTGATAGTATCAACTAACCAAGGTTCGTTGCTATTGAAGAAAATTTGGAGTTCAAAGATTATCTTTGTACTCTATGAAAATGGTATCTGACTGAAGGTGATACTCTCTGCACGGCTTACCAGGGCTGGTGTATAGTATGCTACAAATATGACATCGTGTCATCTATGGCAACCACAGTGGACATACCAGCCGGCATAACAGGCACAATCACTAGTGGCATTCCTATAAATATGTGAGAACTATCGGTAGGTACACCTTTCTCGGGGGCTATGCAGCAAACCCCTATCAGTAAATAGATTATGGATACATACCAGGGCTCTGGTACAGCCTGCTAAATTATTATAGCAATGATAGGTTAGGCTCTTATTGTTAAGATTTGTTTATATCATTCAACATGACGGAAGTGTGCCCAACAATGGCACAATCCATATGGAGGCTTTGTGACTTTTAAGCTAAGTCCGGAGGGGAAGGGTCCATCTCATTCGGTATAACTATGCTAACATTGTGAACATTCGCAAGCATAGTGTGGTTGATCCATGTTTTAGAGAATACACTGTATGCGTCGGTTTGCCAGTGGCGGCAGAGGCTGGAGCACACATGCCCACTATATGTATGCGTCCATTTAGCTTCATATCTAGCATTGTCATGTAACAAATCAAACTGCACCCAGCTATAGCCGCTGCCATACGTGAATGCCATTGCGATGTATCAATGCTTGTGTACGGGAGTAAATTCAGCCCAGATGCCCACGCGTGCTGAATCGAGAATCTTTCACAATGATGCATTTTGTTAGAATCACTTCTCAGCTGTTTTTCTTTTGATACCTCAACTTCCCTCTTGGAGAGTGTTAATTTCCTGGTAACATTTAATCTAGACACCTCTCGGGGGACCCAAATGAAGTCAAACCCTTGACCCCCACCCCCTATTGTTAACAAATGAAAGTCTCTCAGAGGTATGCTATATGCTAGTGGAACTTCTAACAATAAGAGGGTCTAATATAAATCTGGGTTCTAAATCTCCCGCTTGGGCCGGGCTGAGTAGATAGGAATGATGACAGATGATTGTTTACTCGACTCACGCAGGACCTCAGCTGAATACCCCCGGGGGTCCGTAGACATGAAGAGGGACTCAATAGTCAGCAATGCAAACAGAATGACAGGGGACAAGTCCATGGTGGGCTTTTGCCACGACTTGTGTCCCCAACATAATAAGCCCTGTCCAAGCTCCTAAATAAAATAAACCAGCCCTGTTTGACGTATTGAGGATCAACATTTAGGAAGCATACTCAACCATCCTTATCTCCAATGGGTGAGCAGTTGGGCTTTGTGCGAGTAACTGTGAGTTAGTGTGAGCAATTCAACTGAAGGCTGGGGTTGGAGTCTGGGCTTATGCTCTGTACATTGGAGCAGACACTGGGTGAATGGAGGGGGCAGGATGTAGGGCGGCCTAGATGTGCTCCTGTTGTGAGCAGCTCGTGGCGGTTGGAGCAGCTCATGGGGAGGGGGAGCTGCTCTGACTGCTACAATCAGACTCATTGCTTGTATGAACCTAAGTTGCACTGCCATCCAGGGCAGGACAGGTCACGACGAGGCTGTTTGTACGGCAAGCGACAACAGCTAAAAGGACCCCCCTTTGATAGACTGCATTCCCCAGTATAACAGGGCTGGGGAAGCTTTTATGAATACAAATGCTACCAGAATGGACTGTATAATTTGCACCATCTATATAGAAGAACCAACCTCATGATAGCAGCACTACCCACTACACACTCTTAAATAATTTATAGGACACACCGCGCTTTGCCTTGAAAAATGCACCCATTTAGTTTCAATTTTAATTTGTCCAAAGAGATTCATGAAAGGAATCTCTTTACAGGCGGCAGTGAGTGAAGCACCCTTGTTGAGACTGGCTTTAGAGGCATCCATAGTTTTTTTTCTCTCCATTTTAAGCACTCTGTAAATACACCTTGCATATACATGTGTGTTGAGATATTGCTGATGCCTGTTCTTGGATCGTCTCCTATATGAGTGTACATTAATGTATCTAAATGGAAGACGACCATACAAAATATAACTATAACCGTTGAGGGGTAAAATAAGATGCATGGAAGGTAGAGTTTATTACCCCTGATAATCCGATAAATGCTGCTCTCGCTGAGCAGTGACATAAAAACAATAGATACACGTGAGTTATGAATCCCCAGTGCACTGTGTGGATTAGAGTGGAATGGGGCATAAAATTAGCAATAATGTGTGGTAAGAAGGGATTTAATGGTTAAGAGGGACGAACAAGGATATGTCGAGCCAGAAAGAATGATACAACCACTACTAAAGGTGTTGTATACATTGGCTTCACCCCAATTGAACAGCTTGTTATCTTCTAGCTTTTTTATATTCCAGGGGACTGGGGTGGGACTTCTAGAAAACAAATCTAGAGTAAATGATGGGGGGGGGGGAGGAGTTAAAGGCAGGTCTATGCTTATTTTTATGAGCAGTTTAGAACAATACGAACCATATTAGCTTAGATTTCTTATCCCATGGGTGCCTCTACCTCTCATGAAAAATTAAGATAAGGTGAGAACCACTGAATCGTAACCCCCTGCTCTGTTGGGTGACGGCATGACAGGGTACATATGTTCAGTAGCATGCATCCCTGCACAAAGGATTCTTGCTCCTCCACGGTTAAATACGCCATAACATTATATACCCCTCACCCTGAAGCCGCACCAGAAAACTGACCAAAGGGACCCATCTACTTATCTATAGTAGACTTAGAAGAGTGATCAAAGCTATATGTTTAATATCATAAGAGAGAGCATACAAGATATATGACAACCCCTGACCTTTATTTCCCATAACGTCCGTAATTTGAATATACAGTGTACCATTCTGACATTGTCTTCTTCTCATTATTTTCAGCAACAAAAGCACCATCACCAAAGTGATTGAGGGCCTGCTAAACGGCAAGCACTACGACAAGCATATGAAGCCGGGTATAGACTCAGGTAGGGAACGTAAGTGTGAACCATTATTCATTATTTCCTCAACTTCTACTTCCTCGGCTGCTTCATCTCACTCGCCAGGCGCATGCGCGTCGGGCAGCCCCTCGTCACGTGGGCTCCTCCTTAGGTTGGTTATGTTACTTAGTGGTAGGTGGTAGGTATGTAATACCCCAGCCAGGCCTCTGGGATATGAGGATCGGTTCCAACCATTCTGTTCCAACTATTCTCCTACCTTCGTTCGACCTTTCTCCCTGTAATCTCTCACTTTGTTCATTCTGTTCACCACTTCTCCAACACCTTATAGAAAGGAAGAGCCTATGCACGCCATCTATATCCAGCAGATACTTTCACCACTACTATCCCTTCCTCCTCTTCATCGTTCTCTTCCATCGTGTTTAGTTCCTCAAGTGTTCCTACACAGGCCTTAGCACTTCCACCTTGTTGTTTGATTGTATATAACAACGACACGACTCTATCACACAGAGCCATCATTCCTTCCTTTTGCAATCAGCCAATCAATTTTTATCCCAGTTTGTAACTCACTTTGCAAAAAGGCACATCCCGTTGGAGAAGGACACCAATTCTTCCTGCCAAAGTGCACTACAGACCCCCACCTACCACCCCGATAAAAAGAACAAATCGACCTGCACAAAACACCACTTGTAGGTAGCTTGCTGTGTGGTAAGGGAGGGGTGTGTGTGGAGGTGAAAAACCTGAGAGGCCCACCTCCAGGCGCTAAAGGCACTGGAGGAAGGCAAGGTTGTAGACTTTAATGGATTGCTTCATATTGATGTTTAGACTGGGAACGTCTGTAAGGCCTCGGCTGCGTGCACACGTTATAGGTCTTGGACTGCCTCTGGTTTTACACAACTCATTCTATACAGGCAAAAGGCTTTAGATACTAAAGGTCCAGTCTCTATTATTTGTATATATGGTTAGATAGAGATTGAGCTCGCATAAATAAGAAAAATGTAATTGTATGGCTCATGAATATCGATTTATCCTATAGGCCTACACCATATGCGTTGTAAAAGTATGTTATCAAGATATAAGCAATACAGCCGCAAGAATAATTAATATGTATTCCTTTTATCAGGAAACCCATGTTGAACAGACAAAAGAATGTAGTAGAACACGTAAACATGCTACAAATATTTCCTTATGAGATATAGGGCCAGCATTAAATAGGCAACTTAACCTGAGGTACCTCCATACCTCCCTCCCGCCCATATAACCACACACTGCCAAATCCATCAATGTTTCCACACACCGCCCCAGCCTTAGAGGCGGGTGGCAGCTATTTGAACCGTTTCCCACGAGACTAACTGGCTTCAGTCAAGAATGAATGCAGCCTTTGGTAGCGGATTAACACCTCTTATAATCCTTCCTGCAAGACCTTCAAGGTCTGCAGTAGCTGCTAGATCCGGCTTTAGATGCCCTGAAGAGCAGCTCACGACCCTGAGAAGTTGTATACATCGGGAAAGAAGCGTTACATAGGCTATATTGTTGCACGGTGCAATACTGTGGCTTCCTAGTTGGATGAGAACCTGGTGTATAGTATTCTTTTTGAATGTCCTATAATAATCCTAATTATAAGGTTCATATCATGAAAGGCAAAGTCAGAACCATGCTTTAGTAGCTTAGCTATTCACCATGCGATGAATGTGTAGGGGCTCGGATTCCCCGTTCCCTGGTGGTAACCCCGCAAGGGGGTATCACTCGGGTAATCCGCTCCCCTCTGTGCCATACCGATCCAGTAACGTGAGACACGGTCTATCTGATAGCACAGGGGATGTAGCTCAGTGGTAGAGCGGTCGCTTGGCAAGCGGAGGGCCCCGGGTTCGACTCCCGGTGTCTCCAAAAACGTTGTTTTCGGAGAAACCGTGTCCCTCACACTGGTGGAGACACCGAGCATGCTCGGTGCAAAAATGTTGAGAAGTCGGAAGGAAGCGTTCCAACTTGCTAGGGTTCGGTGACCTTGGAAACAGGGTCAGCCCCCAGAGATCCTAGGAATGGGATCTTTCAACATCTGGGAGCAAACCGAGTCCTAGTACGGGTAGTTGGTTACGCAGTTAGAGACTTGGTTACAACAATGATTGGCTGAATCGGTATGGTGTGGAAAGCTTCCATCACTAGGATGTCAGGGTATCTCAACACTGCTTGATAAAGCCCCATTGGGACCTTCGGTCTCCAGTGGGTGAGAAGGCCTGGTGCTAGGTGCCTCTATACTCCGGGGGCTGGGACTCTCTGTAACTGCTTGATAAAGCCCCTTCTCGGAGGGAGAGAAAGCCCAGGGTTGGTAACCCCCCGGAAAAATCCGAATCTAGAGGACGTGATGGAAGCTGGTGGGAGCAGTGTAGGGGCTCGGATTCCCCGTTCCCTGGTGGTAACCCCGCAAGGGGGTATCACTCGGGTAATCCGCTCCCCTCTGTGCCATACCGATCCAGTAACGTGAGACACGGTCTATCTGATAGCACAGGGGATGTAGCTCAGTGGTAGAGCGGTCGCTTGGCAAGCGGAGGGCCCCGGGTTCGACTCCCGGTGTCTCCAAAAACGTTGTTTTCGGAGAAACCGTGTCCCTCACACTAGTGTAACGGTCGCGGAAAAATCGTCTGGAGAAAGCGGGACTCGAACCCACGACCCCCTGACTCCGGAGCCAAGTGCTCTACCACTGAGCTACTTCCCCTTCTGACAATCTAACAGCGCCGTACGTTACTGGGTCGGTTCGGTAACCACTGCCCTTACACAGCTCCCCCAGCCTCTATCATGCCCCGTAGCAGCCAATGATAGAAGCTCACAGTGCCGAACCGATCCAGCCAATTTGTTGACTTGACTCCATGCTGAACTCCAACTGCCCGTACTGGGAACCAACGCTTCACTACCTGCTCCTCCAACTACCAACCGCCAGCAGGTGGCCAATCCCCAGCAAGTTGGGATGCTCCAACCGTCTAAGTCAACCGTACCAGCGAGTGCGCTCGCTTTCTCCACCAGTGTAACGGTCGCGGAAAAATCGTCTGGAGAAAGCGGGACTCGAACCCACGACCCCCTGACTCCGGAGCCAAGTGCTCTACCACTGAGCTACTTCCCCTTCTGACAATCTAACAGCGCCGTACGTTACTGGGTCGGTTCGGTAACCACTGCCCTTACAAATGTAACAACGCCTAATTGTTCCCAAGGTTTGGTATCTAACTACTCGCATGAATTATGCAGGTAAAGTGGCCTCAAATCCAGGGTACAAAGTAGATCGATATCGGAAACTGAAATCGTCTACCAGGTACTTCAACTGTTCAATACATGTGTTCGATACAACAGGCTATACTTGCCTGAGGCACATTGCCTAAGACAATTCGAAAACATCAACTAAATGGTAAAAAGCCCTCTTGTTTCATGCAAGGTAACACTTACAAGGGAGGTTCAGGGAAATGAAAAAGAGGACAGGAAGGCTGAGGTTGTTTGCACATCCTCCGTGCAAATCTTTGCCTAATGATTTACAAAGTTCTGCTGCCTCCGGGCGTCAATCCCATCCCTTGTTAACAATGATGAAAAACAGCTAGACCTGCGACAGGTGAGCGATAATAGGGGCATGAAAGATTCATCCTCCCAACGCCCTCATTGCGTGCCTCCCAGGGCGGTCAGGAAGGAAAAGCCAGGTAGCTGTCATGGGGGAGGTAATCAGATGTCGTGTTTGCCCGCCTGTGTAACTTAACGAAGCTGGGTGTGCACGTCTCCCCAACACAGCTGGCCACCAGAGCACGTAGCAGAGCGGCGAGTTAGCCCTGATGACAACCCAGCCAACGACTTAAAACCCAATCCCAAATCACCAGTGCTCTCCAATCACAGCTTCCCTGAGCCGGAAGTTGTCATGGAGAGTGACACTACAATCATTGCTGGCCCACTGCGCCTGCGCACGAACACGTGACCTTCAACCAGCGGGGCTGCGACTGTGCTGCGTTCGGTGTTTATCATAATTAGGAAAAAATGATGAAAATGTTATACATGAAGTGTAAAAGAGGAAAGGGTAAGCAATATTGAGGGCAGCCTAGAAAGTAGAACGAACACCAGAAAATGAAACAAAAAAGTGAGAGAGAAAAAAGACATGAAACATACTCTGTCTAATGGAAGGGGTTGTAAAGACATGGTGCCCTCAGTGACTGGAGCGTTTTTACCATGCAGAATACGCCACGAGTGTTTCTACTCACGGAGCTTCGAGCTAAAGGTGGTAGTATGGGGTGAGATACACCGTAACATTACAGCATGCTGGGAATATGGCTTTATAGGTATTTTATAAACACAGGGTGGTCTCCTTTGGTCCTTAGATGAATACACAGGGAGTGGAGCACACACAAATCAGATACTCCTGTTGTATATTTGGACAGCCTTCAGGAGATCCCTGCGATACATAGGTCAGGAGTTACTATAGCCTCAGATAAAGTAGGATTAGGGGGAGCAGAGCCCCAGCGAAGAGGAGCAGCTTGGTAGAGCAGATCGTTTTGCGGCCAGTAGATGAGTTGATCCTGCTGTTTGTTATTAGACGGGGGGTCTGTGTAGTATATGAGATAAGACATGGATTATGGAGGGATAAGAGGATTTAGATCCTGGTCAACATAACGAGTTCGATGATTGGGACGGTGGCTTAACTATAATCATGAAGGCATGTATATATAGCACTAGCTAAGCCCCACTCCGGCCTCTGCACTCCAGAGCAAACATTGATCGCTTTCTTTTCAATTAAGAGAAAACGTAGGCCTACCCTAAAACACGCTGACTTACGGCTACGATATGACAAAACTCTCCTGTAACCTTTTAGCTGTACAAAAGAAATTGTAGTCCTGCCGACAGAACCAGATCATTACCTCCTAAAAGCGCCACTTTTTCCAAGCAAAAAAAGCACTCAAATTATGTCAATTTTTGTTTGATCATTGATTGGCACACGTGGAAGAGGGATCAGCCATATAGTGTCAGTAAGTGGATATGGTTTGAAGGACATGTGCCTGTCCCCTATATCCTGTATGGCTGCCATTACCCGCCCCCTCACCCACCTGTACCAGACCCATCTCACTCATCCCTACCATGTCCCCGAGTCAGCCATGATGTCACACACCCGCCATGACACCCACACGTCGCCATTTGTCTCATCTTCACGGCACATGCGCGACATGTCGTAAATCGGCCACCGGAAGGTCGTTATCAGGATGTCGCTAAGTATGAGATGGCGACTGAGAGTCACACAAAGCCTTGGCTCGCTTGTGAACGCTACCTCTTCCTTCATATATATGTATTAACGTATATTATATGCATACATAAGAGGCTTATACCCCCAATGTCCCTGTCCGACCTGGAGGTGGTGATGGATTGGAGGAGGAAGCCCTCCTGCTCCTGTGTCATCTCACGGGGGGACCTCCTCCAGGCACCAGAAGGAACCTACAGGGATGGTATCCTGTCCTGTCAAAGGATGAATAACGAATGGACGTTCTCCTGGCCTGTTTGTGAGTCACACAGGCCCACCCAGAGCGGTAAGAGAGGCCCAAAGTGCAAGTGTGTTGTGCGGAAAACACTCTAAAAGTTACACATGCAGCTCAAGATAACATCTGGAACTGTTACATGTACAAATGTATCTGTGTATAGGGCCTACATAATTGGAGAGGGGATGTGCATTCCATCTGGAGACTCAGTCCTTGCATGTTTAGTCTATACATTGACCCATTAAAAGCTACGTAATGTGGATATAGGGTAGGATGAGGCAAGGCTCAATTGTATTGGGGATTATGTAAACAAGGAAACAGTCCGATTTTGACCTTTTGAAAATGTAAAACTTCATACCAAGGAAGTTTTATCAATTATTGTATTGTCCTTGTCTCTGTTTAAAAATCATAAAATAGGAAACTGAATTTGGTCCCCCTTCTGAACCGTCTGTGGTACAACGTTACGTGAGTCCAATTAGTTAGAGCCTCACCATGGGCAATGGCCCAAAAGCGAACATGGAAGGCTGTGTAAATAATAAAACATACTAGCTTAACTCTGCATGTCTATACTAGACATAGCGTTATCGAGTTATTAAAGACACAAGGGAGACAGCTGGGCAATACCCACAGGATGTAGGAATGGATGTTAAATATCACATCAATATCAAGCTGCCTAGTAGTATCATAGAGGTTGAATCTATGTTTCAATATCGCTGACATATATGCCTCTATATCGGGTAGAACAACATCAATTGGAAAGTGCGCGTCAAAAGGCCACCATAGAATTATGGGTGACAACAAATTGTTCCATGTCTCTTTGGATCTGGGGGGCACTTTAATTTGACACCAGCAGTTAAGAATTCCCCTTCACTTGTAGATTCTTATTTTTGTGGAAGTCATTTTCTGGTTGTTTTCCATGTCATAGCCATACACAGGAGATTTAGGGGTGCATGCTCAACACGCAGTGTACCCGTGTACATACCCGACTGTTGGCTGACCAGCCCTTGATATCACGTTGATCCGTGGGCTATATAAGGAGAATACTAGTCTACAGCATGGCTTACCCTCTCCAATCATACAGAGCTCCTGTTGAGACCACCCAACATAGATCTTCACCAGATTCAATCAGGTTCATGTCCTGGCATGATCCAACCCCCATGCCGCAGGCTCAGCGGTGAGTCCCCAGCTAACCTAGACCATTGTTCACAGCCTGGAGGCAATATGTTAGAGTCAGGAGGCTAGCCTGGCTCTACTGTGTCCTAAATATGACATGTGCTCATTAGTTACACACAGAACCCCTGACAGGTTTTCAAAATTCATAAGGTGTGATGCTCTTATTAATTGGGTGTAGTCATTACTGATGTATTACTATACCCTAAGTTGCACTGGAGGACTCTCTTTCTCAGACACCTTATCACCTTATATGGGTGTGGCTGTCTCATAAAGAAAGAGTTCTTAGTATATAGTACCTGACTTCAGAGACATGATTCTTATCATATCTTGTACCATGTTCCGACATAGATACATAAATCCTGCAAAAAAGGAGAGGGATATATAAAACAATCATTTTGTATTATGGTGACACCGTAATGTGTACCAATTTTATTTCCCAATAATAAGTCAATATTCAGTAATTGAAGTAGAATGTATTATCTAAATATTCCCAACGCATTAAGCACCAATTTTGCTTTAAAATGATATCGCATTTGCCACCCTAAAACGTCCATGCAGATAGTATGACGGTATCACATGGTTATCACGGTAGGTAGGTACACATACTGAATAAGTATGCGTGTGTCTGGTGAAGAATATTACGTAAAAAAGGGTAAAGCTTTCTTGAATAGGTACACATTTTGTGATCTTTGCAAGATTCCAAGATCTGGCTGCCAGGTGGCCCTTTGCCTTCGTTACCCAAACATACCCCCTGTACAACCACTATCTGTGTCATGACCGCTATATGTGTTAATAACATATAGAGGTTGACCATCCAACCGCTATCTGTGTCAAAAAAACGCTATCTGTGTCAAATTATGTGTGTCAACAAGGTGTTATCTGTATCAAGTATATCTGGTATTCATCCTAACTCTAAGTGTGTCAAAATTTAAAAAGACGGCCAAAATTGCCAGAAAAGAGTAAAAAGTCTTGAAAATCCCAATTTCCCCAAAAATGACTGATTTGAGCAGAAAAGCACGTACAGAAAGGGTAAAAATTGTGAAAAGGAAATTTCCTGAAAATAACTAATTTTGCAAAAAAGTGTCAAAAAAACCAATTGATGTGGTTGACAATGCCGTCTTTTGTTATCAAATGTTAAAATAGCCAAAGTACTGCCTTAGATTTATTTTAAGCCTTGATACAGATAATTGTTCTCTATTAACCGCTATCTGTAGTAACACTGCTATCTGTATCAACCATACCATTAGGGAGGTTTCAGTAGCCAGGAAATGCAGGAAAGGTCATGTAAGATATGGTAAAATATTAGTACAGCAAAGTATAGTGGCCATAGTACTCCCTTTGATACATTTTATAGTCTTGATACAGATAGCGGTTGCTCTACCAACCGCTATCTGTAGTAACACCACTATCAGTGTTGACCATGCCATTGAGGAGGGTAGGTTAGACAGGCAATGCAGGAAAGTTTAGGTATGCTCAAGATACTCTCACAAAATTGATAGTGATCTTGAATAAAATGGAGTTTCATGAAAAAATGATTGAAGAAATGTTGAAAACCACAAAAAAAAAGTCAAACAACCCCAAAAAATGCCCATTTAGTAAGAATTATGTAAAAAATGCAAAACATCAAAATTTGATGTCATATTTCACAATTTTCTTGTTTCGTTAATTTTTAGAACAATGTCATTTTTTCCATTTTTCTAGCCAAATTGGCAATTTTGTTTGAAAATTTTGACTTTTTTGCATATCTCGCCATTTTTCCCGCTTTGTTGGTACTTGTAAGGAAAATTGACTTTTCAAGATTTTTGACAATTTCTTCCATTTGGCGAAATTTAAATCAAACTTTAATTCAAATTTCCCCAGAATGGCTACTTTAGGGAGAAAAATGTCAAGTTTAGGAGTTAGGAGTCAATAACAGTATATTGTACCACTATTGACAGTTTGAAATGTCAATTGCAAGATCTTAGTGCATCAGGGGGGGAAATAATTATGATTTCTTAACTTTATACCACATGATACAGATAGCGTTTTTTGACACAGATAGTGGTTGGATGTCCCTATACACACTGTCAGAGAATTTGTTACAGATAGCGTTAGTTACTACAGATACCGGTTGGATGGGTACTACAGATAACGTTTCCTTGACACAGATAGCGGTTGCATGCTCAAACTCTATATGTTATTAACACAGATAGCGGTTATGACACAGATAGTGGTTGTACACCCCCCCCCCCAAAAAAAAAGAAGAAGATAAACCTCTACCAATACAATGGGACTCACTGGAGGCCCTGGTATTGGAAGGTCCCGTGCCAAGCCACTGTCTGATAGCATTATCAGTTTGTCAAGTATTAAATCGGCGTGATCCAGCTTTAATCTGATTAGTTGGGGACCTGGGCCACCAGCTCTCTTTGCTCCTGTATACCTTCCCCCTCATCCCTCTCTGCCACCCCCAACCCCCAGCGGCCTCATCCTCTCATGCCCCCAAGTTCCCACACCGCTCCAGGGTCCTTGCCTGGTGTGCTGTGACGTCGGTAGGTGACGCCTCCACCGGCTTAGATCTTGGCGACGTCCACGCCCCCTATCGACGTCTCCAGGTGTGAGTGGTGACGCCGGTGTCACCTATTGACGTCTGTATTAACCCTCAACAGACGTTTTTAACTTGGGGAGCTGCTCAGCTTGGGATAATGTGTAGGACGAGCTGCTCGGGATGAATTTCGCTAGAGTAAAACGGAAAACCCCAAGTCGATTTAAGTACTCTGTCCTATCTCCTAGGGTCCATGGGTGGGAGGTGGGGATGGGTTCAAGGGGGGATTCAATCAAGGGGTGGGAGGGGTGGGCCCTGGAGAGTTCTTACAATACCTGTCACCTCCTGCTTGCCATGGAGATGCCAGGAGCTGAGGAACTAATTCTGCTAGCTAGTGGGCAGGAGGAGGGGTTGGGGGATAGGAGTGGGGCATAGTGGCACCTCCAGTACCCTGGCACCCCCAGGTGGGCCTCCTCCAGGTGGCGCCGGGCTAATCCCAGGCCGCCTAATGCTTGTCAGCCCCACTGGAGGCCGTCGGGGCCGAAGAAGGCCAAGCCACAACCCAAGCTATGCCTCAAGCCACCGTTAAAGTAGCTGAACCATGCAGGCATACACCATAGCAGCAGATGCTGTAATCTCTGCAAGCATTTATTACAGAAAGCATTAGAGGTACAATGATATATGCCAAGGGTTTTAAACTACGCCAAGCTATATGTCCAATCAATAAAAGCAGCATGTGAAACTAGCTCTTTAACCTTTTGTCAGAAAAATATTCCTGTATTGCATAATATGATATTTCCCAACAAGTCTATTTTCAAGTCTTGAATGATATGCTTATACATTTTGCAATGTTTTGTCTAAGATATAAAGACTTATTCTATATATTCTAATTTTCTATAGTATATTTCTACTTTTCTTTGATAAGTGTACACGTAATAATGCAACGTGACTTTTGATATAAAGGTGTACACATTCAAATCTAGAATAATCTGATCAAATACAGTAGAATGTTGATTTAATGCTCCTCTTTCGGTCTCATATTATAATAAGATTACATGCTATAAATAAGTTACCAATTTGTTGTAACCGTATTCTACATGATAACATTTACATACTCGCCATGGGATATACAGCGCGGCCAGGCAGAGGTAAATGAACGGAAATCTAACACTATGATTACTATTTCCCTTTTGATCCCTACCCTTTAGCTTATGTTACAATATCCTTATGGAGTTTCAAATTTTGCCTTGAGATATTTTCCCTTTTTACACATTATTTAAAAAGTGTTCAAACCCCAAGCACTAGTCTATGCAATTATTGATAATATGCAATGCATACCCTTAGATACACCGGTGTGGGTTCCGATTGTCCAATGCACTATATTATCTAGATATATATTTACAAGGACTTTGCAGTGGACATCTCCTTATATTAGAACATTTTACCACACTTGGTCTACCCCCACCTCCACACTACCCATTTGTGCATTCTGGGATATTGATCTACATACAGATAGATACATATATACAGAATGGCAAGTAACCCATGTGTGCGAGTCCTTTTTGGAATACTTTTTTCTCTGAAATAAGACCCTCAATTTTGATTTTAAAATAATGCAATATAATGTAGTGCATTAGATGCTATATATCATAGATTTAAGAGGTGGACTAGGTAATTAAACACTTTTATTGGCAGAAAAGGTTATGATAAGGTGGAAATGGCATAAATAGGTCACCACACACAGTAGAATTAGACTGCTCTTAAGCACCTAGGTATTCCCCGGTTGCAGTAGACGTAGTGTTTGACCGAGAGGAAAAGAAAACGTCCAGATATTAATACCTGACAGGTCTAGAATGAGGGATCCTTTAGGGGTATGTAAGCTGACCACATCCTTTGTCACATCCCACAAACCGGTGAACAAAAGACGTTATACAACGTTATATAACGTTTCTTCTGTATGGCTCCGTATAGTGACAAAATGTTATATAACGTCAAAAACGTTTTATTGGCTGGGAACTACAACAATGTACCTAGTGGGTAGATAACCTCCGGTATACCACAATGCCAATTCGGTCTACAGGTTGAGATTATCTCTGACCAGTAAATACAGAACATAAATAAGACTTCCAGCTAAACCCTACAAATATAATGGACATACCGCGACCAGCTTGGTCCAATTCCCTATAGGAGCCCAATATTCTCCAGCGATGGATGCCTCTGCAACGTCAGGTGACGGAATACCTCACTGAATATACACAGTTTCCACCAGGGGGAGTAGCTCTGAGCTACTCAGACCAATAACATAGCCCCATGATGGATCGACGTCCCAGGAATTGATTGGCTGTATGGAAAGGGTCCGAAACTGTAAAGGCACGAACATATTACTTGTCAAGTCTACACAAGAAATCTCATTGAAAAAAAGAAACATAACAGCCCGTCTAGTAATAGCTGTATCTGTTGACACCATCACGTATAAGTCATTAATTCTTGCCTAATTAATTCCTCACACATGATAGACTTTGACAATCAAGTGTAATTAACTCGGTATATTTCTGCTTCAACTGGTGATCAATTTCATGGGGCTTCTCTTTCTCTCTGCAAGTACTCTACTGAAGATCATGCATGCCTAATTCGATTGGGGCTAGTAACAACATTGATGATTAATACCATAAGATGTGGGTTTATATTCTATGTACCCTGTGGCGTCATGTATTCTAAGGATCCTATATCCTATAGAATACCCTTCATTGCTAATGCCTATCTGTAGTGAGTCCGCTTGCCCCGCAGCCCCCCTATGTGTTGTACTCATCCACATTTTTAACTGCTTAACATCAGTCTGCCATGTGCCAAAATGTTATCTCCTGAACAGAAGAGAGTACGATCGTCTTTGTCGACATCTACGTTATAAGTCTCAGCTCCTTCAACGACAAGGATATGGTAAGTTGGACGTGGTATTGGTGAGGTTCTAAAGTATGTCTACAATTAAGGTGGCTGGAGACTATAATTAAGGCAAGGATAAACCAGAATACTTTTCTGATCTTTGTTCATTTTTCAACATCTGTGAAAATAGAAAATAGAAACTATATCTATACAGACATTTCGTATCTATACCGGAATCGGCGCAGTGAACGAGTGTAAGAAATCACCTATACCAGGGAATATTTACAAATGTCATCATTTGTGAATATTTCACGACGTCATTTGTGAATATCCCCTAAATATTTTATAATCATTTACTCATGGCCACCTTAAATCTGGACAGACTTTATTGTAAATACTATTGTATTATTATAAGGCGAGGCATGTTGTATATAAGGTCCCACTTTACTAGTGTAAATATAAGTGTATTTTTGGGTGTGAAAAAACGTCTATTCCCTTCTAGGTGTTATCGAGTTGATAAAAAAACAGTCAAGTAGTGAATAGAATGCATGAACAGTTCAGTAGGCCTAATGCCAAGCTGTCTTTGGCCGTTTATCGACACTAGTATTCTAGGGTTATACTATGGGAACTAATTAGTTTCTCGATTGATTGATTGTTTGAAAAATATATTATTATTGTAAAGATATTAGATAATTCCCTTGAGTAAAGTGGGGGTTCTCTCTACTCTCTAGGTCCGAGATGGTATTTTTGATATTGAATCGAATTTTAAATATCATAGCTATTCCTAGAGCTGTATTCATTAAGTCAAGTACTAACAATTTTATCTAAAGATGTGTATTATCAAATATCAATGAAAAGGAGAAGTATGTAAAGAGAGTTTGGTGGATTTACTATTGTGTATACAAAGGACATCAATTAGTATTTGCTGGAGTTTCTTTATATCGGGAGTTCGTATGATCTATCAATGATGCTGAGTTAAATAAGTAGAGCTAGGCGGGATTCAGATATAGTGGTTTATAACTAAAGACATGGCAAAGTCACCCACAAAACATACCATGGTATAGCCTCTTAGGTCAACCAATAATGAACTGAAACAGCAATCATTTGTGGGAGTCAGACTAGCCTTGCAGCCGGCGCCCCATGTTTGGCCCAGACGGTAAAAGCATCAAGTCATATTTGGCTACTCTAGAGTCCCTTACATCCGCCAAATAGCTTTAGATGCAGTCTCTTGAGGATAATCATGGATATTGACTGTTTTGGGACAGGGGATGTATACGGAGGTATGATCTGTACTCAAGACCAAGGGCAGCCAAGGGTAATCCACATTACTGTGTGTAAGAGTTCAGAGTAAATGTATGGTGGGCGTTTGTCGGGTCATTTTCTTGGTCTGGATGGTCTGTATTTTAGATGGAAATCTATTTCAGATAGACTTGGAATTGAAATAACGTTGTATACACGCAAACAGATATTCGTTTTAGAGACTGTAATCGTATGTCTAAAAATCATAACCTGAATGTGGAAGTATAATATCAACACTAATCACGAATACAAAAAGGGATAACGATTTCGTTTTTCACAGTTTCAAAAGTGAAGGCTCCTGGCCTGCAAAAGCATGATTATTAAATTCTCACGAAAACCCCTACTCAAAACAACAAGATCTTTGAGGCATTAGACAAAACCCTGTGAGACGCTGGAGGCGAATAGTTTTTGCCAAAGTTACTTCAACTGGATTTACCTATCTAAAGTTAGCATCCATAGAACCTGTTATTTAGTGGAAAATTGGGATTTCCCCAAAAGTACTCCCTTAAGGAGAGTGATGCCCATTAAGCCAATCATTGTAGTCAAAAGGTCCCTGGCAGGATTTCCAGGTCATTTGAGCTGCTCAGTGAGTGCCTTAAGGGAGCTGTAAGTGAGCCTGTGAGCAGCTCCTTAACGCCTCACTGCTACTGAATGGGTCCTATACCTGACATGGCCACCTCCCACTTATCCAACTGGCAGTAACACACCAATTATCACCTGCAATGTAATGTCCAGTAAGGACCTGGGTCAATAAGGCGGCCATGAGTATTTCTACCTTGGCCCCTATCACTGTCGGAGAGTAAGGCCGCAATAATTGGGACACCTCTTGTGAAGACATTCCCTCTGTCATTAATAGGGGGGGCCTACGTATTATGAAGCTGGACATTTGCACCTTTTTTTTCTTATTGACATAGGATATTATACAGCATCAATTAAACAGCACAATGTCCAGGGTATAACACCAAAAAATATGAATATGATGCGTTCATAACTTGATATTGATTTCGCTACAAGACAGATTTTTTGCCACTTTGATATTACTTTCCATATAACACCACAGGGTTTCGATCAAGGCTTTATACTAGGAATTTAAAAATAAGTTATATTATAGCAATAATAAAGTCTGAGCAGTGGGATAATGTCATCATTATGGTACATCTGCAATTGCTTGAATAAACAGAAATTAAGACAAACCATGCCCATTTTAGTATCAATCGCCCAAGAACCATATCAGGGACAAAAAAAACTAGGTCTTACACATAAAACTCTGTGTTCTGAACAAAGACCACATTTACACATCTTTCCATTCATTGCAAAAGGTGTTATGATATAGACTTAATAATAAAACAAAGCTATCTTTGTCACGGTATGCAAAGGGTAACATCTTACAATATGTGCCCTGTAAATGTTACTATTGATGATGCCGAGACCATTAACCCAGAACTAAAGGAGCCACCTCCTTTGATATCAAGTACAAAATAATTGATTTCAAAATATGATATTCCTGTAAATGTGCTTGATCAGAACTCTTCTTATATCAATACATGAACTATCCTAATACCTACAAGGTTGGTACACTTATACCAAGTAATATGTAAGTATTTTTAGAGTGCAGATACGTCCTGACATATACATATATAATCATAAGGAATTCAGCTATGTGCCCTGTCAGAGTATAAGCACTTTTAGTATCCTGCTGTATTAGCAGAAGGGCACTCTATATGATGGCGTTTAATGCACCCCCTTCCCCACCTCACTCCATATACATGTAGTAGACACACCCACGTGTCAGATGACCCCACCACAGCCGTCACATGATTCCTAACACTCCTAGTCTCAATTAGTGCCTGCCCATATCTCTGTCTACCTATTGGGGCCAGCAGGGTCTACATCCCACTGCTCAGACTGCGGCTTCTGCCGATATTCTGACATTGGCAGAGCGATATATCCTATATTCTATATATCCCGGCGTGGAGCAGGTGGGGATGTAGTGATGGGGATTAACCAGTGTCAGTATTATATAGTACGCAATATGTCCAGCCAGTCTAGATGATGTCTAGATATATTGCTTATATCCTAGCACCTATATTAATGAAGACCTGTTTTGGGCGATACATAATGCAGATATCCACAACTGCATTGAGGGTGCATCATGTCAAACTGACATACTAAAGTATTGAACGGCCAGCAAACACTTCGATCCATCGGGACAATCTCGGTCAATAGAAATTCTTGTAACAACGCTAGTTAAGCCTTAAGGTTATTTATCATAAACCTTCGATTTATTACTCATCATACTTCCCACAGGCTAGATTCCCCTAATGGTTCATGTATCTAACTGTTAGCGTGGTTCTATTTGATCTAGTGTACCAGCGTAATGGTAGCATTTCTGTATACTACTTACACCGAATGACACTTGAACGACCAACATAGAACAGAGCATGTATACACATAGACCGAGAATGAAGACCTTAACATCTTTTTATGGTTATCTAGTCCAGACTAAGACATGACACATATGACTTATGATAATCTTGTCCATGAGCTAAGACATAATACCATATCAGGGACTGATAAAAACTGACCCCCCCCCCCCTCCCTCCTGCTTAGATTATGGTGATCAGAACAGGAGGTGGCTGACCCAGAGACATCTGCTGGGCGTGGAGTGACCATGTAGAACTGTAACTGTGTACTTGATCGATAAGTCATCAACTAGAATACCTATTCGATGCCCTACACATGTACAGGATTATGCCATATATCCACTGTCCCGAAGGTCGAGACGCGGTGTGATAACACCGAGTCGATGACCATTGGGCTGTGGTGATATAATAGATAGAAGATGGTTATGATGGACTATTACATAATATGGCATAACCCTGTCCAGGTGTAGGATATCTGACTTAACCTTCGGTTATGTGAGGTTATATGAAATAACTAAGATGTGAAGCCTTTGTCTTGCCGTCCACCATGGGTTAACACAGAGATATTTATAAATAGATATATGCGGTTAAGTCATCCAGGACGGCTTAAAGCCAAGGCGTGGAGCGAGGACAGATACCTAAGCCGTTCATATCCAAGGGGCATTTAAGATAGGCTGAATAAACTTTTGCTATTATACATTAGCATCATAAACTCTTTCAATCACACCAGTTTAACCACGATCGAAAATCCACACAGTAAACAAAAGTAAACTAACTTGAACCCTTTGTCAACTAAGACACGTCCCGAGTATCAGCATAATAGAAGGATTAGTTCCCCTTTGGTTCCCTAATCTAAGGGGTCCGGCTCATCTGGCAGTGTTTCAAATAATAAGCCCTTAGCATGTTATAGATTGGGTAGATTATGGCGGCGTTTCTACTAAAGGGATTTTATTGAGCTGTAAAACTAGTAACAAAGGCGCCCCAACAGAGTAAACATTTAGAAGTCCCTTCAGGGGCAAGCCATTATAGACACGAAGGGAATCGGATTAGGCTAGACTTCGATCTTGTTACATTAGGATGGTGTCAAGTGGTGAAAGTGATGGTTCGGTGTCTAATCTACAATAGGCATGCAATTTATTGTCATGGGCAAAAGGGATGCATTGCAAATTAGCTGACCTTATAATAGCAAGCGGAATGGGACCGTCTGTACTCGTGCATTTCATTTCCTTCTGAATGAAAATAAAATCTTTATGAGGCTAATTCCTTGGCATTTAGAGTTGATAACATATGCACCTGAGTCGACGTCAGATTTTGTGAGTCGCGACTCACTGATAACTTGATCCTTCCTAGCTCTGTGGTAATACAATTAATTTAAATAACCCGATCTACCTACACCTTTTAGGGCCCATGTGGTCTTAATGGCGTGGTTTGTTGTGATTCATATTGACCATACTCGTTATTAAAATCGCTGTTGTGTTGCCAGTGTACATTGGTTTAACTTGCACAGTGTTGCTTAAATAACAAAACTATAATAATTACACAGAGAATAGAAAGACGTCTCAGCAATGTCTAACTGCCTGAAGGGAGTTATTCTAGCGACAAATGATTACACGTAATTCACTTTCCTAAGTGTATAAATCAATATGATAGATTAAAAAGGTGGTTAGCCATATATTATGCGATGCAGTATGTGGGCAAAAGTAATATTATCATACTTATATAACCCAATAGTTTCTCCAGGTAGCCAGGGTTTCCATGTGAGCCCTGAGTAAAGGTTAACAGTAATCCATGGCCAGGTACACCTGGCTGACCCCTGTACCCTTGACCCTGTACCTGGGCACCTCCAAGTGTCTGTCCGACATACTCATCTCCCTGGAGGTAACCTCACCTCATGGTGCCAACACAAACTTGGTTAAACGGACCCAGTGTCCAAGATAAACTTACCTTTACAACTCCCACCGAGGTACAATACATACAACACATGTGATAATACATGTATGATCAATTGTACCTAGAAGAGAAATGCTAATACAATGCTATCAAATCAGACATGACTGGGCATTACTTCCAAAAAGGCCTTTGTGGATGTTGGTGTTAGCTTCTGGTTTAGACAGCAATGGTGTCGTACTACTTTGCATGGATGTATCCCTGTACAAAATTACGTTGCTGTGAAAAATTAATACTAGTTGTGTATTCAAGAAGGTAATATAGTTAGCTGGTTAGTTCTAGTTAGAACACCACTTTATTAGTTCATCAGTATTAATAATACATTATATACATACAGATTCCCGATGTAAGGAAACACTCCCTTGATGTCTGAAGTCTTGAAGTGATGGACGTATGCTAGTTGTTTGATAGTTTTCAGGGATGTGTGTCGGCTAGCATCAATGTGGGAGCTGGCTGGGTTGCACCCAAGTCTAGATGAAAATGTTTGTGGGCTAGAACAAATACTTCCCAACTTAGGTGTTGCTTTCGCAAAGTCACATGAGCTGATGAGCTAGCAGTGAACTAATGATATAACCAGTGTCTTCCACTTCAGCATCAGGCCATTAGCTAACCTTGTATCTCATCATATTGCTATGTGTTCCCTCCCACTACAGGACTTCTCGGTGGATATGTACCTCAGGCAGACATGGAGGGACTCACGACTCTCCTACGAGCAGTACCACAACAAGAGCATTACCCTAAACTACGACCACTTCTCTATGATCTGGGTGCCCGATCTCTTCTTCCGTAACGCCAAACGAGGCATGTTCCACACTCTCACAGTTCCCAATCGGCTCTTAAGGATATGGCCCAACGGCACCATTCTCTACAGTCAGCGGTGAGTACCCTTTACTGTTAATGTTTACTTCCATGTCTTACACTATGTAGTATTCAAGTTCAGTAGTGAAGTATATCAGAGTCTAATTGAGTCGGCGAGGGGATAGATGAGAGTCAAACTGCCATTGCCTCTATTAGTACTTGAGTTGACTTCAAGTTTCACGATGTTAAGACACTAGCGTTATAGACGACATAACATGGTCAGTCAACTATGATCATTTAGTGTCATCCCACACTGCTAAGCACCACGCTCTATGGGCAAAGTGGTTGAAATGCGAGCCAGATGATCAGCTAGCCTTCACTCTCAGGAAGGCTAGCTGACGATGTAACCTTGGCATCTAGACACAAGGGCCTATACGTCGTCATTATGCAATATAGGAAGTTGTTGACGTCCTAAATTACGTCATGGTGACATTAGTCCTGTTCCAAGACGGCTGTATGATATTGGATCGGCAATGTAAACGGGGTGGGACGAGGGCTGACACTTTAAGTCGGCATCAGTCGCTGGTAGATGTTGATTATAATTCACTTATTAACATCAATTATTTCATTACCTTACTTATTTATGATTTTCCTTTATTCCCTCTTGAAATTTGCTTCACATTCGTATCAGTTATCACTGGCTAACGTTGTGCATATTGGCCTCCATCCAGTATCTCGTTTATCCATCAATGACCAGTACTACCGAGTTGCACCTGCTGTATCCGAGTCTATAAAGCAAAGTGGCTGTGGCTATATTGAATACGGTGTAATTATTCTACAAAGGCACATCACGCTGAACCGCGCCTCCCCATATACTTGTAAACAACACTGAAGTCGGTAATGCACTGAGGAATTGACTTTAGCCGTAGTATAAGGACAAAAGTAGAGTTTTGATGCAGGTTCATGTGTACTATCGCCATACAGTTGCTGTTTACATACTTTATAATCCCTCAACATTTTCCTAAATTTATCTGCAGTGGCCACATTTAGTACTTAAGCATCAAGCAACCTCACCCATCATAACATTATAATGTGACGGGTATCTACTGTTGATATAATTGTTCAGGCAATTCTAACCTATGCACAGGGCAATGAGCATGAGCTCAAAGCTATTCATAATATACCCCACTATAACACTTTAAATACTTACATGAATACTATAGAGTGGATTTATGTGATTATTTCTATCACCAAACATGTGTAGTCAAATTAGGCCCATTGACTATTGACTAATTAGAAATAGATTAGGGGGCAATACCTGGCATAAGTACAGGCCTCTAGGGGCAGAGTGGGTTACCGTGATACGGCCTATTATAACCACATTTGTCATCTCAGGGGAGAACCTACTTTGCCACTCCACAGCCTCCCGCCTTTTCCCTCTTATACATAAAATATGGGAGGGCTCACCACTGGAGCTACTAGTAATGAGCAGCTCGCCTCGTGCTGCCGACATAGTGCCTGAACCCACCACCAGGTGTATACCACCTTGTGCAGCCCGCGTTGCTCGGCTGATTTCCTCTCTATAGCTAGGGTTTTAGTCATAGCGTACATATTCGAGGCTTTCCTGGTACCTTCTGTCAAAGTGTGGGCGTCCTCCTTTCATTGCTGTGATTGGATTAGCCCTATAGTCACCATAGCAACACGTCTAGTGGGATATGGGTTTTATAACAACCTCTGTTATCACTCCACCTAAGGCTAATTCCAAGGTCAAGTTAAGTAGATGACATGTACATATAACTTAATGGGGATGGATGGCTAAATTCAACACGGCGACATGGCCATTTCTTAAAATCGATATGCGACATGGAGGTTAGTGACAATTATGTGAAAAAAGGTGACATAACATAGGGTGTTGCTTACATGCGACAGGACATGTCCTCGGGGGCGACATGGGACATAGGGACTTAAGTGACAGGTGATATGGTAATTTCTTAAAATCGGCATGCGATATGGGAACCCTCCCACCTATACCCCCGACGTCAGATGGGACCCTTTAAGCCAACATTATAATTGTATATCTGGTCGGAGTTTGACACAAACCAGGTATAGGGTGTGTTCTTTACTAAACTACCAGTAGACATTGAATTTGGAAGACGAGAAAAAACAGACAGGGTAAAGCAGAACGACAACATCCCTGACAGTTATTCTGTTAGATTGTGTTAAGTACCTTTAATATGGTGAATTTTAATTCTGAATGTTAATTCTGCCCATGGGCTGGCCTGTTAAAAAATGGCCATAGTGAGCAGGATGTTATAACACAAAGGCTTACCAGAATCTGTCCAAACTACCGGCTATTCGCAAGCTGGGGTTGATAATGAATATGCTAGTTACTATGCGATTTACTATGTTCCACACCATCTGGAATACAGTGTACGTAGCTCTATTCCATGGTCTATGACTTACATAGAAAACGATTCATGGAAATCGCTCATCACTGGCCTCGTGAGATAACCCTCAGCGATGATCAATTCCAGAGCTCCTTCATTAATAATTCATAATGATCATCAATCAAAATAATTATATTTCATGCAGACTACTTACATGTTTAAGAGTCCAGTCATTGAAATTACTCTCTTCTTATACATTTAAAAGATACCACGCTAGTTGACCCTTACAAGATGTAAAAGTGACATGAGTATCCAGCCACACAGCCTGCTAACTATGACAAACGCTGGAATTATCACCCACTTTTACAATCCTGTAATCACTGTGACACAGCTGTATGCCTTCTGGAGAATAGTACAATTATGAAATATCCAAAACCAACTGGTTGGTTGATGTCAGCTTGCAGCTCTGCCAGATGCAATACTTCCCAGTGGGCACAAAGATTAGCTCAATGTTGAATCAACATTGACAACAGGTGGAACAACGTTGATCAGTCAGGTGTCAATGCTGATTTAGGGTTCTGTGTGCACTGGGTTAGCAGCCCGTTTAGAAGTCCTGCAGCTAGTAGTACATATGTGACCATTAGTTTGGTGACCACACATAAAATCTAAAAACCCAGGCCCTTAGTCTGTAAAGGCTATCCCGGGTTGGTCATAGAGACATTGGCCAGGCATGACCAAGTGCTATTCAAGAATGATTGAGGCAAAACAACACATGATTTATACCTTACTCAAAAGGACTTAGCCTAAAAAGAAAAGACTAAGGTAAGTTGATCAGTACTGACCAACCTGACAACAGCAACTAACCTAGGATGGTCATATAGGGAGTCAAAAACTGACTAACTTGGCTAGGCACTATAGTGACTGACAGATTGGTCGTATAGGGAGCTAAAGAATATCAGTGTGGGACAACAGCTGTTTGAGGCCATTCTTTAGTATACACAGGGGAGCCGTACACAGCTGGGAATGTGGATTTGACTGCTATAGGACCATGTTCCAATACGAACAGGTGCTGAAGGGTGGGCGTTTAACAGCCTGTTTAGTAGTTAGGGCCTCGTTTGTACATAAGTGGGTTCTCATCACTATTATAAGGCTATAGTTCAGTGACCTTATTGTACTTGAATCCCACCATGTTGCTACCCAGACAATAACAGTCACAGTGATCGGAATCAGAGGGTACTCCTCCCTTTCAAACCCGCCGTGGCTTTAAACTATCTATTGAAATACATAGAAGTGTGTGTGTGGGGGGGGGGGGGGGGTCAACATAGTATTATGTTCATTTTACTGATTACGAGATGTGGTGGCAAGGAATTTTAGAGCGAGAACAGTTTCACAATACAAAATGTAGGCACGCATGTTATTGCTTCTAGCCACTGGGTTGTACAGAAAGCAGTCCACCACCATACAAATGTAGGATTTGAAGATTTGACAGTTGAGTCCGATAGAATATTCCACCAGGATCATTGGGAATTGGCCTGTGAGGCTGACTAGACCAGCCCTACAGTTAGGTGTGTACAGGGCCAGGGAAAGGCTAGTCTGAACAGCTCGGATACTAGCTTTGGGGCAGAAGGGGACGTCGTCTTCGTTCCTCATATCCATTCCTAATATGTTTCTGGGAAATGGGCCACCACCTCTTAAAAAGGAACGCTTTTCATGGAATGAACTTCTCCCCTTCGCAGTATCTGAACTCGGGGATAATACCACAAGGGAACGAATACCCATCGCGCGAGTTCTTGAACGCTGGTGACCTCCCCTTTTGTTAATGAGTGCAGAGACCTAACCAGTGAACTAATGCTCCGAGCAGCTCACACTATGGGTGGGTGAACATGGGGCAGAGTGACAATGACCTTTAGTGGTTAATGCCTGTCTGTGGTGGGGGTGGCCACGTCCCCCCATCTGTCTGCGCACACAGAGCTGCTCTCAGAGTTGGTGTCCTACACTGGTGAGCTGCTCCGTAAATGGACCTGTGGTACGTGTGTGTAAACAGGGCTTGTGGACGTGCTGGAGGTGGTCACACTCACAGTGTGTACACTCTAGTGGTAGTAGTATAGGGTTAAGTCTCGGAGATTCACTCTTTCTAACAACCACTCACACACAGGCCTGGGGTGATTGAGACAGACCTTTTATTATCAAGTCTTGTTCCTAATTCTGATGAATTAGTTATAAATTGTTGAGAGATAATCAACTGTTTGTTTATTTCATGGCAATAGAATTATAAATGTTTGGAGGAGAAAATACATATATGCCAGCCCTGCAGTGTCGATAGCCCTGCAGTGTCGATATGAATTCTCTGGCAGGGTAAACTAATGGCTTCTGTGAAGAGACGTTAGTTACGGTTACCCACAGTGCATGTGTATGTCCTAATACCCAAACCACTGCTGTAACACTGTAATAATGCCAGGGAATGATTAATGTAGTCTAGCTAGAGTTAGTCATGTTCTTTTAAAATCAGAAACACCCTCCAAAATAAGTACCCAGTAAACACAACGACGTTGGTCAGACGTAAATCTACGTTGAATTTTGGTCTGAACTACGTAATTTTAGTAGGTTTATCAACGTCAAAATGTTAAGGTTTATTTACCAATCTCAAACCTGCAGGTCTGATTTACGTAGCTCCTAAAGACGTAAATCTATGTTTAACACATTACATATAATTCTACATAGTGGGACTCAGACAAAGACTTGTAATATATTGCAGACAAATTTACATTTACAAACAATATTCATACAAAGTAACTACTATAATTTCCAATCTCATCTCATTCTACATAGTATATTCTTGTAGTTCAGTTGAACAGCCTGACAGTATAGATCTGTTGAATAGTTTTGGCTGCAGAGAGACTTTGTAGTTCTTCCATTACCACCAATGTGGTGTCCTCACAGTAAAGTGCCTCAAAGCACCTATTCATGCACAATACTTTAATCACCTGTTCTTTATATATCAATATTCTATTGAATGCTGTTTATTTGCATGATATTGAATTCGCAATTAGTGAGAATTTACTGCTTGAATGTGGTAGATTTGTTAAGGAGCTGTAATATACTCTCCATAATTGATAGTGCTGCCACCTAGTGTGACACGGAAAAGTCATCTACCCAATTGAAGTTGAAAAGTTACGTCTTTTAACGTAGATCTACGTAGAATTTTTACGTCTGAATGAGGTAGATCAACGTAAATCAGACGTCTACATCTGTTGAACGTAAATAAACCTTAACGTTTTGATGTCTACAAACCTTCCAAAATTACCAATCTCAAACCTTTTGGTTGGACATCTACTTAGAGAAACCTCTGTGCTACGTTGGAACTACGTAGGGTGTTTACTGGGTATATACCTCCCTTTGATTGTTAATGTAGTGATGGAATCAGGGACTGCGTTTGACTGGTTAAATTCAATCTCCACACACATCAAGCCAACTCTGGCATGTTGCATGATGTACAGGGTTAACTAGCCTGGAATCTGCTGGGAGAGTGGGTCATGTAGTATCACTGTTACTTCAGCAGGGACCCCACCATCTCATGAGGTCAAGCGAGTGGGCACGTTCGGCAAAACAGCATTTGTAACCACAGTTAACCCATCATTGCTGAAAGCCAACCATTTATTCTACCCCGCCACTCAGTGTCAGTAACTGGCAGATGATATTCTCGGCTTTTCACTAGCTGAACAAAAGGCTGGCTTCATGTCGTTCAGGGAAGGTGTCAGATATTAATTGAAATGAGATCAGCAGGACCACATTGCTTCTGTAAAGGTGAGGCAACACATTTCTTATATGAAACATTTCCGCGTCATCTCTGTCTGGTTCATATATTTCAAATACCTTCATATTCTTCAGCTTATCACTGACATAATAATCATCTATGATGTGTGAAACATAGGTCTCAGGGAGATGTATATATGTGATTTGACATTCTCGCATAACTGATAAATGACAATGGCAATGCGGTTTTGCTGTTGAAGCATTGAGATACTTTTAACATCCTACCTGCAGACATTGTTAAAGCGATGTCTGTATGACAACCTGAGAGGCTCTTCCTCATTTAATGAGCGTTCCAATGACATAGATGAAATACCTTCAGTTCCCATGGACATAACGTTGCTATAACTAAAATTAGGTATAAACCCTTATCCCATCGTCTATCATATCAACAGCTGATCAAGATAATATGATAAAGCAACGTCTTTATGTGGCTTATTATCTATTGCAAGCCTGAATTTGCCGCCTTTTAATGCAACATCTACATTATGTAGAAGTGATGAAAAAGTGTAAACAATTACTAAGTAACGCAATGATAATTGCCACTAGCTATAATTATCACTCACGCTTATAAATATTCAAATGTAACATGCATGCTGGTCATCGATCATCCTATAAATTTTTAACTATTCTGTCAGAGCAATTGGTATTCCTATATTGAATATTGCCACATAAACCTAAAGTCTGGTGTTTGTATCTAGTATACCCCTATCATAGTTCACTCAATAATGTAGATAAAGCACCAACTGCCCCTGATCACTGCTGATGTGATAAGCAAACAATGTGACCAATACATAGCTATTCCGCTTTCAGCTTTCCAATGGTTGTTAATTAGAATTCCATTTCCGGCGGCCAGCTACTTTTGCTTGGCTACAATCCCTTTCGCCGGAAGGAGAAATCTGATATAGCAGATGAATAAGGAATGGACTGGATATTATACTGGAGGCGGACTTATTTCCTGTTTCTGTATAATTAATGCAGCGTTTCTTGTAAGTTGCCAGTTTAAGTTTCTGCTTACCAAACTAGCTTGGATAGCATTTGAATGGGCTCCATAGTTGGGCATGTCAATGCTTTTTCACTTGGCCTTGACCTTAATTTCTTTGTTCTGAAGTATTCTGGAAAGGTATATTGTTGTTTTATACTTTTGAGAACCACATTATAATGATGACACAGTCAGCTATGTAACAGTACTTTATTTTGTTTGCCCAAAGATATAATACAGATGAGATAGATATGATTCCAAAGTTTTTGCAGTGAGTAATATAAATGACTATCATATTCAGATACTTTAATTCATTTCCTGTACTTGTACGACTGCTTAGGTGCCTCTGAGTGAAAGGCAATGGGAACACTGTAAATAGTTACTGTAGGTACACATTATAATCTACAGTAGAATATACTATAGAATGGACTTACATGACAGTGTACTGTCGATTTACAGTAGATTCTACTGTTTACCTCCCATAAACTGTACACCTACAGTAGAACCTACTGTACACCTACAACGATGGCAACTAACCGTTTGCAGTGAAGGCCTAAATGATAATAGCTCACACATTATTATTTGGTTCCATGGAATGCATTGTGTGGAATTGCTGCTTGCAGTGCACCAGCAAGCGATCAGCCCTGCTGAGGCACCAAGGCCTGAGACCTGCTCCCATCTAACTAACCTATCACTAACTGTATACAATATTTTAATCCAATGGATGCAGTCGGCAGGGTACATGTTCACAGGCTATATCTCTCCTTCTACTGGGACGGCTGTAGGCAGGCCACCCTCCATAGACCCAACAACAAAAGGCAATGAGTTGATCCTAGTCATTGTAGGCTACTACCCGAACTGGCCCTTCATACCATGTATCCTAAATCTAGCTGCGGCTAATATCATCCTTCATGGACCTACTTTACCACTTAGGACATGGTAACGTTGGTGCCCACTCGTGGTACCACCGTTTAGTGGTGGGCGAACATACACTCATAACCACTGACTGTTTCTGGTACTACTGATGTTGTACGTGTAAGGTGGTCTTATTGTCCAAGTGATGTCAAATTCCTAGATTATATTGTACACTGTAAACAGTTGGTTGCCATCTTTGTAGGTGAACAGTAGAATCCACTGTAGGTGTACCTATTATTGTAGGCAAACAATAGAATCTACTGTAGATCTACAGGAGTGCCCTAAAACTACAGTAGATTCTGCTGTGTATATACCTACACTTACTTACTTTTAACAGTGTACTTAAACTTCGAAATCACAGTAAGTGACACAATCTGCAAAATTCCTAGTACATGTCACAGTTTATAATTTATTTCCTATCCTGCTCCAAAACCCAACTGGAAATGATTTATAAGCACAAAACATATTGGTGCATGTCACCTGAAACCAACACTTATTATCGTGGGTGGATTGCATTCAGAGCTGGCAACAACAGATTTCCCTGTGTTATTAAACTATCACGATAATGTGTGATTATTTTCTTACACAGGAAGGGCCACAGACAGACATAAAATGGCTACAGATGGGCATTGTCCAAATAACAAGCACCAAACGTAATGCAGCACGAAGATCATCTCTTTTCATGATGACATGACAATATCCCCAATATAATGGCCATTTGCCATTTTGGTGTCTTGATTAAGGCATCTTGTATAAGGTGTGTGGCAGAATAACTGGCATGGGGCCTCAGTATGGGGTTGGAAGTATTGTGCAGACCCCCTCCTCCCCCATCTCACCAGTTCTGCTTTCTCAATTGAAGGCAACACACCATTCATATCCTATCTTATGAATAATTCCGTATGTGCAAGTACATCGCACATATATGATGCATTAGCAAATCTCACTTCAATTCCTGAGGCAAAACAGATACACGTAGGTCCAAATCCTGATGGACGAACTGTCCCGTCGTATCTGGCAAAATTTGATAAGTTTGAGTGGAATCATGGACGGGTATTTTAAGATCATAGAGACCTTAAGGAAACAAAAACCGATACAGAATGTCATCTGGGGGTCTGTGGGGAGCCTCACACAGCTAGGTCGTCCTCTAGACGTCACTGTGTCATGGCATCCCTCAGATCCCACTGACCCCCCCCCCCCCAATGTCCTGATGTCTGCCAGCTCTCTTACCAGACAGGTATAATTAGAAATGCCCACCCCAGACACCCCAAAAACCTGCAACCTCAGCTTTTGCTTCTCCCATCCTGACCAGCGGAGATATGGATATCTAATATTAGGTACAATGTGTAGCTAAAAATCACTGCCTGTATAATCCCCATGATATCTATAGTTATGCATGAGCAGCCAGTCTGCCTAGATCATTCCTGATTCAAAGATAAGATAATAATAATAGTACCATCTCACATCTGTATTAGCAATATGGTGGTATTGCCATGGCTGTGTGACAAGTGGTTATTACAGCGGTCAGATAGAGGGCAACACTGAGGTATCACAGTGGTAATTACTCCTACATATATCAGCCACCCTCATTTCACACCAATCACAGGCCTCCTCCCCACGTTCCTTCCCAAATATAGTTCTGGCAGCCATCTCCCATATGTTGGCAAAGTCTCCAGAAAACATTTCCTCTTTTAGTTAAATTGCCATACTCCACACTGGTGTGATTACACATAAATTGAACCATAATAATTATGACCAATATCAGACTTGACATTGGTAACGGGTCATTGTTTGCACGCTGGGTCATTGCTTGATCTGGTACCAGCCAGATAAGGACTGATAACAGGTATTACCAGTTGTTACATAATCAGCCCTAAGAGGTCTGCAGTGAGTGCAGGGAATTATCCCATTGGTTGATAATTCATCCCGCTGCACGTTTATACAAACTGCGCACTTGGACAGTGTGATTCACGTGAGCGCCACCCCAATGTAGACCAACATTAGCGCTAACAGCAGGGACCACCGTGCTGTCTAATGGAATACCTCTCCAGACACAATCAATGAAGGCTATCTTACATACTGCCCCGTCCTAATCTCATCCATCCCTCAGATGTGGGCGTTGTGTCTATATTAGACACATTACCATCCTAAGTAGCAGAGCATGGCACTAGTAGGCATTGTACATGCGGCTGATATCGGGACTTAGCTGGGAACATTGTGCATTCCCTTTTACATCGCCACCCTTCAAACTATATTTTAAGTGTAAAAAATAGTGATGTTTCAATTTGATCCTCAAGTATTCCAGTCATGTATATAACGGCAGTTTTTTCTCGAAACAGCGACCGTTGGAATACTTTCTCCTTCCCACGGCGCCTGTAAGTAGTATATGAATATATGAAGACGTCAAGTAAGTAGTACATGGAAAGTAGCGTTTTCCTCTGTGTATGCTTTAATTCAAAGTTGGAGATGGATTTGATACTGCTATAATTTTTATCTAAGGCAACCTCGATATCGGCTTGTTTGCACCGACTAATTGGTTTATGTCGAGTACTCCCCAGACACATGATTAAAGCAATGATCAGTATGCTATAAAATTGCCAGTTGTAAAAGGTTATTTTTGGGTACTGCCTTAATGATCTATCTATGTATCTAAGCATCTTTTTAACAGGTCATGCCATCACAAGGGATTAATTTTGATTTGAAACCCTACTCAATATTGTATAACAGTACAACGTGAGGTCAATATATGGTACACTAGGGTGATTAATAGTGCTCACGAGCATAGTCAATGATCTAAAATACCATCTGATTAATGTCTGCATGTAGGCCTAATAACCTAGTCTAATACATAATAGTTGAATTAGTTAAATTAGTTAAATACAAGAATCAAAACATGTGCTATAAAGTTCCCTGTCTGGACTTTAGTGGTAGAGTTTATTCCAAGTCTCTAGTTCAGTGGGAGACATGATGTATCCTTATCGTGCTCCCTGATTAAACAGAGGCACTGATTAGCTTATCACTAACAGTAACTAACAGTAAATATGAAGACAAGACAGACTGAAATGTAAAAAGATATTGTGTAACCATGTTATCAATTACAGAAAAGCAATCCTGAGTTAAGGCAAATACATGAGCTTCCCCAGCAGCAATTAAAGCACAATAAAACCGTCTCCAATCTACGTGATCCACAAGAAAAGCTGTTCCCAATCATGGTGGTAGAGGACTGCATTTGGGGGGGGGGGGCAACTCCACATGGTGTTACACTGTCTGGGGCTGCAATTTGAGGGATTGCTGAGTCAAATTTAAGTAAATGCCCAAAACAGCAAAATGTGTTTCTGATAAAATAGATGAGATTACTTAAGGTGTCTGGCTCAATTCTGAGAACTAGGCCTATTAGCTCTGCCAAAAGCAAGACAATAATATTGTTACTGGGAGTCCTTCAATATAGAATTTGGATGGCGGTGGATTAAAGATGGCTTATGGTAGGGATTGCTAATTTCTAACAACATAACAGGGGGGGGGGGGTTTAGATTTGGTGGGGCCGGGGGGGTTCGACCCCTTGACTGGGTTGGGGAGGTAAAGAAATGTAACCCTCGACCCCCAACTGTTGCAATTGATAGCCACATATCACTATCATATCAACTGCTGCCTTCTTAGTGAGGCAGCAAGCAATCCAGTATCAGAAATTGAGCCAAGGGGATTTCGTCCTGAGGTCGACAATTGGTACCATACCGTTGATGAGATGAGAAGTAATACATGTGGCCTCCTAATATTTATGTTAATCTGAAATATGGTCACTATACTGATGGAATGCGATTTAATACATGTAGGCCTTAAAATATGGTTCCTACACCGCATAAAGATATATTGTAGGGCAATATATTTTGCAAGTGCAGGAGGGTCGAAAGAAACTGATATACATGTGATAGGTAGGGCGGCAGGGGACCTGAGAGATAAGCCATGTGGACAGTTGCATAGACGATAATACAGTGTGTCAACTGATGTGGGAACATCTGGGGTGAGTAAGTGGATCTGTCATACCAGCAAGGAGATTGATGGGCAGCCAAGTGATGCCCTGGGAGTTGATAGAATAGCATTGGGAGGAAAAGTCATCCGGTTGTATCTTAATCTATGGTTGAACCTCCCAATGCTGAGCAACGTAGACTACATGGCCTTCCATCTTCTGATACGTTATACAACATTTTATAACGTTATATGACGTTTCTCTAAGGCTCCTTACAATGGCAAAATGTTATACAAAGTTTTAAAACGTTATTTTGACGTAAAATCATTTTATTATTGTTAGCTGGGAATACTGTTGGATTTCATGGTACACAATGTATAAATACAGCGCTCTCAGTTATACCAAAGTGTATTGGCTGCTGGGTGATATTGTAGTTGACTGTTGACAAGTGAACACCAGGTCAGAGTATGTTAGCAGCCCAGGCACGCAGGTGTCACCTGGGGACCCGTTCTTGTATTGTCCCCAGCCCTTGTCACATCCAATATCCTATGGGACTACCAATAAGTAGATTGTAGCTTCATTCTTCCTCTACTCCACCCTCCACCTGTCACGATTTACCTCAATTTCCACTCACCTCTACGTCTCAATTCACACAGTTTGGTCATTGCCTACTTTAAAGCAAAGGGGTGTATATCAAGTATTTTGTCTAATTTAGCTGTATAGAACTCAATCTAACTTCCTTTGCTATAATATATTTCCAGCTGTACTGTAGACTATACCATTATTATCACATAATCCTGTAGCCAACATTATTCTATACTTCACCCCTTTTACTAATTTTTCCACTCTAGCT
This sequence comes from Harmothoe impar, assembly GCA_947462335.1. Lineage (NCBI taxonomy): Eukaryota > Metazoa > Annelida > Polychaeta > Phyllodocida > Polynoidae > Harmothoe > Harmothoe impar. The sequence goes on from OX381710.1 coordinate 38,985,974, forward strand.
TCTCCCAAGAACATTATGTTACAAGGAATCACTTCCTCACTAACACATCTTGCTTCATAGATTCATGGCTATATTATGCCTCTCTTTCCCATATACAACAGCTGTGCTGTACTCTATTTCTTATAAACGAGGACCTTCTTCCTACATCATCCATACATATACTACCCGTTCTTCTTGTTCCCCACCCCTCCCTCCCTCAACCTTCCTGCTTGCACCCTGCCTTACTGTCACACCCTATAGGCTGCCTTCAAAGTCAGCTGGGTGTGGAGGGGTGACAGCCCCAGTCAGGCTTACTTCCTGCACTTGACACCTGTCACAGGGGTCGGGTCTTACCCTACACTGTATGAAATGCCGTTTTTACACACCAAAGTTTATAGTGTATATATCATAACAAGGCATGATCTGGTATTATGGATCCAGGACCCAATTATGTTTAACGGCAGTTAGTATTATTTAATTGTATAATCACCTTGTATTAAAAACCTTTAAAACAACAAGTTATCATTAAAGGGTAAGATATAATATATCAGAATATAACTATAAGGATCCAGCTGCCAACCAGTGATAGACTAATTGTAGTATGTGTCCCAACACACTTAGATTAGAAGCAGCAGGTATAAACATACAAAGGTAAAACATGTTGGTAGCTTCTTGTTACAGACATGACAGCACAGCAAAGTACTTTGGGCATCCCCTACATAGGATAATGATGTTATGGGAAATGTGAAAAACCTAGACATGATAGGTTTCTATTGAAACTACTGGCGCTGTATATGTATATATGCCATGTCACGTTTGCCCCCCCCCCCCTACCTCAAAAAGAGTCTATATAGAGAGGGGGTGAGTCTGTTGTGCAATAGGCTTATAGGTACACTCTAAAAAAGACAGATATGTGTCTAAAAAGTCAGCAACAGATTGTTATCATAACACGTCATATATGCTGTATGGAGTATGCATGACTCCCCAGAGTTCTCCAACCTTCTACTTGTTACAAAAGAATACATTTATAACCTGTTAACAAGCGATGAACCAGGTTATAGAATTTAATACAACCACGAAGTGCTTTTAAAAAACATAAGTAGTAGAATCTACCACATTGCTTAGTGTGGTATTTTTGGTTTTGAATCCAAAAAGTGCCCCACGTGTATCTGTACTGTAAAACGTTAGTAGATTTTACTGCTTGTGTACACTAACTATTTATTGTGGATGGGTCATCAAGAAGTTATTATAATTATTACGATAGAAAAGGAACAGCATCGCTTTACACTTCACGGATGATATGAATCAAGGAGATATGTATGTGGAATGACCTATTAAAGTGAACACGTTTTTCTCATAATGACGATTTTTTTATAACCAGGTGTTACTGTATAGGTAATAGGACTGACACGTTATGCTGATATGACATGACGCTTCTTGTAGCCGTAGAATTTATTGGTGAAAATATATCTACATTTCCTTGAAAAAACGCAGAGCAGTGAACTCATTGTATACTTTAAAGACGTGGTATCCAATATCCCTTTTTGGAAACTGATGCTCGCCAATTGCCAATTGCCGCACTATACCTGTTGTTCAAGTGTCTTACTAAGTATCGCAATATGCTATCCGAATTGATATCCAATAAGCATAATTATGTCTGCTGGTTTGTCAAAAATGAGAGTCAGATTGGCTCTCATTCAGCATGTATACACACTCCATTCAGAAAGAGAGCCTCTCGCTGGAAAGGGCAGCCTGACTCCAGGAAAGGAGTCAGACTGCCCAGTGAACAAAAATGTTATACAACATATAACGTTGTATAACGTTTCTCTAAGGCTCCTTACTATTGCATAACGTTATATAAAGTTTTAAAACGCTATTTTGACGTTATAAAACGCTATATTGATGTCTATTAACATTTTCTCAGTCCATTATGCTTATCTTGATGAAGACCTCCGAATTTAATCGTTGTACTTCTTCTTGCAGACTCTCACTGGTGCTCGGCTGTGATATGCATCTGGAAAAGTTCCCAATGGACAATCAAACATGCGATATCAACATCGGAAGCTGTAAGTATAAAATTAATGGACGCAAAACACAATCAGAGCATCCTACCACATCTTCAACAATTTGTATTATATATAGTACCTTGTATAATAGTACATAATAGGCTTGGGGTGAAATTGAGCTATGCCCTTTGATTCACATCAACTTTAAGTGTAATTCCACAGCGGTTTTCCCGTGAATGTGCTCAATCTGTCAGAGGAGACCTGATATAAATGTGTCAGATTTATCCTTAGGCATAATAAAAGAAAGGTGTGTTTCATGCAACCCAACCCTAGCTTCAAAGCAGGGTCGACCATAGCATTTTCCCCTACGTCTTTGATTTAGAATTTATATTCTTTTCAGTATTGATATTTTTCACAATTCTAACGGATTCTTGGTCAAGCAATACATGCTCCCATTGGTTTCAGTTGGCTAGATAATTAGTGTATTTCACCCTTTAGAGAACTCATGTACTACCCAGTACCATGAGCTCAGCACCGATACCTTATCTCTGAATCACCGATATCTCCAGCACTACTCAAGGGGTCTCTAAGGAGTCAGTCTAGACACAGATAATCTCCTTAGTAGTGCCTCGCAGAAGCTCTTCCTCATGTCAATGAGAGATGGGATTTCACTTTGAAAATGATAGCTTGAAGTCTTAAATATTTAATCCAATACAGGGTTAGGGTTATGTGATGGTGAATCCTTGAGACACTGACTGAAGAAGCTATGAAATTAATTGCAGAACACTCCATTGCAAATGCCAATAAGTTTAAATTCTCTTTCTATATAATTAACATTACAATGATCAGAAAGTTATTTCCAAATATAATGATATTCTAGCCTCTTCCCCAGATTGCGATTTGGCTGTATTTATAAACTGTAGCGCGAATGTTACTATCGTCACATTACCTTTGGTCCAGCCTTTTCATGTGACTCGGCGCTCAGATTGGAGTTGAGATTATTTTGCTAAGCCTGGGTTTCCCCCCACACCTTCTCATCACTTCTTCTTTCGTCTTTTTTTCATAGTCTTGGGACAATATCAAGTTGGCTTTAACCAGCGAAGACTCATCCACTATAAAGATCGAATCCTCATAATTCAGCAGAAGTGATTGATCCTTGTACAGCCATGGTGATTTTGCTGTTAGAATATTCAATATAAGATTGTAGAATGATTGCTGGGTGGTGGGGTTGGGGGGGGGGGGAAGTTAACCCTCTTATCACTACTGGTGTCTAGAGAGGTCATGCCTTTAAAGTGTTAATCTTCAAATATAACTAATCCGCGTCAAAACAGTCATCTTGCTTATTGTGGATGATATATTAAAAACCTTATATATAAATGTAGATAGAAGGTCATTATAACATGTGGTAGACAAAGCCTTTAGTGTCATTGTCCCCCACTCCCTTCTTTACTAGGTAGCGACAGGCCTGGTACCACCCATGTGTCTCATCAGTCGACCACTGCTGCTTTTTAAGGCTGGCGGATGGCAGAAGGCCCTGGAGGAGACATCACAAGGGGAATTGAAGATGATTGGCACCACCTTAACCCCGTGCGTTATCTCCTGGTGGCCGGGTAGAGGTTCTTTGTAGAGACCCCCTCCCCTCCCTCATTGGGTAATAGTCTGTACGTGGGGATTTGCTCAGGAGTCGATAGGGAAATGACCCTGAATGACTCAGTGTCTACTATATGTGGTAGAACGACTGACTATCCTAGGAGTATTGTTTTAAAATGTGGTTTACATAGAGAAGAGGAATCAGAGTAATTTGGTACTTCATAGCTAGAAGGAAGTTATACAATCTAACGTGTGCCCGAGAAGTATAATGCGGAATATTGGAATATTGCAAGTGAGCCGTCTCTATCAGGGTAGGGATCTAGACTAGACATTGATTTGATGGTAATTAGGTGATGTTAGGTCTAGGCTAGCCACATCTCTGTCCAGTTGTCTGAGATAAAAATAACTACAAAATGCCAGACATCTGTCTTATACCATGTGTCGATCTAATGAAAATACATGGGATCTATGCCAGAACCTCTGTTAGCGCAGCAATAGAGGAAGGGATCTGTCAATCCAGCTGTGGCTCACACGACTTTACATGTTGACAGAGCAGGAATACGTCAGTCAAACGTCTGTAAACCAGAAGTCAGATGTGGTGGTTTTGTCCCCATTTACCCCTGCACTCTTCACGAACTCAGACTATAGTCCCTAAGTTTTACCCCTCCGCGGAAAGGCACACAGAAGCCCTTTGCAGACAGAGTTTCCTCATTGTCGCCTTGACTTGTCAAGCCGAACCGGAAGTGACGTCAGTGTAAGGCTGGACGCTGATTGGTTGGTCGGAAACAGGCGTCCGTAGCTGAGCGTGGCTAGACAGTCTGAGAAGAGGTGTTAATTGCTATTTTGTATGGGAGTGAGGAGGTGGGGGGCTGGAGATGGTGGAGGAGGGAGGGTAGGCGAAGGAGGAAGCCATTCAAAGCCACAGGTACTGAAGCCGAAGGTGCATTGGCAGGAAATGGTATTTTCTCTTATCACGCGGCTGGACATTGACCTGCTGGCTGGACAAGTGCTGAGTTGCTCTCTGCTTCTTCAGTTGGGTCAGCATGGAAGTTGTTTGTAGCAAAAACATTCAGGTACTGTCCAAAACAAAAAGGACACTTAAATCAAAACAACAATTATTCTCAGTTAAATGTTATGGTTTCATTTCTTTGCTTTGTGCAACATCCACAGTTAAAGGGTCAGCGGATTCTTTGCAAAAGTAGCAAGAAAGTAACACGTGATGGAAACTTTATAATTAGACCCCCTCCCCTTTAATTGTTTCCAGGTTGGTGTTCCGTCACTGGCTGGGAAACCAAACTTCTTTTTTTGGCAGGGGGTAGGGCATAGTTGATATTGCCCCCTCCAACAATCATAAAACCGGCAAATTGGTTGAAACCATAAAGCTAATATTTAGGCATGAAAAACATATATTTAGGCAGTGCCATCCGGTTCACCCACCCGCCTGCACCTAAGGCTATCATACCTCATTCATTCATCAAGTATGTATAGCCAGTCCGGGTCATTGGTCACACCGCCCCTACATATTGGCCTACCCAATATCCTCAGGAGAAACTAGAGACACTGTGTTGTTGAAGATGGCGTTATAGCATAAGCAATGACGCACTTGAACTACTTTCAAAAAGCTTGGGAGATCTGAGGAGTAGGATTATGGGGCTGGCTACCATCTCAGTTCAGTAGTTTTGGCAGTGTCTCTAGCTTTGACAGTTTTCACTGTGCAATCTTCTCTGTTGAATAGGCGCTTATTGCACCCAAAGGCGATTTTTGTTTTGCGGCGAAAAGGGCCTGAGTGCGAGATCCAGTTGAGATGTTGACATGGATAATAGGGTTTACTCTGTAGAGTCATATGCACTTCTACATCGGATGACCAAGACACCCACAGGAAATCTCCTTATTTCCTGACTCAGTTGAAAGAGGCCACCACGGTACACCATAGACGACTGTGCTGTCAGTCATTCCGCCATCCATGACAAATGTGCCTATATGAGCCTTTGAGGAACCTTCCCTATATGACCACTGGGCTCTCTGCTGAGATACTAATTGCATCTCCTCGCTTGACACCGACACTCATGGGATGGGCTATTTTGCTGATGACCCTTCTCTACTTCTGAGTACAAGGAAAAGAGAAAATATAGCATAAGGAAGATAATCTATAATGGCTCTTTGATTCTATCAGTATCTTACTACTGTGGAAAATTGGGTTTTAACACAGGCCAAAAGATGCACGAATCGTCATTTTGACACGGTCAAGGCGCAATAGAAAAAGGGGTTGCTTCATGCAACCCGACAGTATATCTACAAAGTAGAGCCGACTCTAGTATTCCCCAGTTTTAGGGCTTAGATTTTAATTTATTTTTTAACTTTAAGCCTTTCTTTGGTGAGGAAAAATACATCTTCTGAAAGTCGCCTATTTAACCCTTCCTCTACCGTACACGCATTATTGCGAGTTTACAGTACAGGACCGTACACGCATTTATGCGAGTTACTCGCCGATTTTCGGCCGATTTTGGCCGATTTTTGACCCCCTGTGGCTTACCTAAAAGTTGGTAGAATCCCCTAATTTTTTCTGACAGTACTCTATGGCATACTGTCTCTGCATATCTTAATCCATTTTTACATACATCCAATATTTCAGAAATGCTGGGCATCTCAACTTGGATGATATTTAACTCATTTTCAATGTGATTTGAGCAATATTTAAGGCAAAAATTGTGAAAAATGTCAAACAATTTAATTTTTTGGGTGAAAAATGGGTTTGTTCAACTTTTCATGCTGAAACAGATGGTACCAAAAGTTAAGGTCCATTTTAATGCATTCTGGCCTAAATGTAAGTCTCAATGGCAACATATACACTTAGAAAAGCTATATCTGATATAAAATAGGGCTTTATCTCCCTAATTTGAACACTTAGGGCGATTTGGGTATCTTACTTTCTGGTTATTCAACATTGTATATTTTGTCATAGATGTACTTCTAGTTTGAATATTTACAAAATTCCTTCAGTTTCTGAAAGGTTAAGCCATCCCCTAAATCCAGATATCCCATTTGAATTGCATCTGAAAAAATCTGGTCTTGGGAGGGGTGTCTTTATGTGGGGCCTGGTAAAGGAAGAGTTAAAGATGAAGTGCCACACCTGTGCTAAAATAGAGATATTCAACAAAACAGATAATCCCAAATGACAGATGAGAATGATTCTAGATTTAGACTTTCAGAAAGTGGTACTGTCCAGAAATAGGACCACCACGTTCTGCCACCATTCTAGATTGACCTTGGTGTTCGCAGGACTCTGGTTTCAACATGCAATTTGTCACGGGAAAACCACTTTCCAAGAAAAAGAAGGCATTCTTCTTGCACTGTACATATTGGATATATTCATGAGCCTGTCATAACCATCTGTTTCTTCTTGTTCTCTTTCAGATGGCTACACAACCGATGAGGTGGACTTTGAATGGAATCCAAATAAGGCGTCGCCGCTCAACATGAAGGGTGACATATCGCTAGCAGAGTTCCTTATTACCGGTGCTTCAGCAGAATCGTGTGGCAAGAAGAAGTTCTCTACGGGTCAGTTTTAGAATCTCCAAAAATATTCACGTTTAATAGCTTCAATCTATACTCGCCAGCGCTGCATTCATGAATCATGGTGATAAAATGGCATAATACAGTAAAGCAATGTACGGCCCTTAAAGGGTTTTATTATTCAAAGGTGACTCAAAATTGATGTGGTCGGCACTCCATGCTGCTCATCCACTGATCCCGATTTTGCAATTGGGACCAATTGGGAATCGTGTATTTCGTTTGTACGGAAATATCCAACATAAAATCTACCCTCGTCAGTATCCCCATTATTTCTTGTTGAAAAACATAGCTGACAACTGTACTCTTCATTTTGGTCTCGGAAGATGGGTGAAAGATGTAGTCTGTCTTCTAAAGGCTGCATTACGATGTATCAATTTTGGTCAGACAGTCGAAGTGATTCCATTCTCTTCATCGAGATAGCGTCTGGTTTAGACCGTTATACCAATGATGAAAAGCTTCCCCAGTGGACCTTACACCACAGGCAACATAATCTCTTCTATCTCAAACAAAACGATTCTGTACAGTTAGTGGTGTGCCCCCTTTACTCAAATCTAAGGCTAATCTTCCTCCAACCCCAATTTACATATATTTGTGCATGTGCAAGACCTGGTTTGTACTCAATTATAAATTGGTGAGATACTACCAACGATTTTTGGTGAGAGACAATGTCATTTCACCTTACGCTTTCCAAATTGGGGACGAATCCAAGCTGGTGTAGGACTACTTTTAACATTATAAAGCATTACTCTAAGAAACATGCTAAGCTGCTCACAGGTAATATATCATATAGATAGATTCTGGGTCACCGAAGCTGTGAGCTGCACAGGGGAGGGATTTGTTTGGGGCTTTGCACGTTACCACCCTTTCTTCTTGTAGGACTTTACAAGGATGAAACTGTGTAAGTCAGGTACCATATATCATACATCGTCTCGCAGATGTAGCCTACACGTACTGTAAATAGGACCAACCTGGAGAGCAGTTATCTGCCTGACCAATGTAACTCACAAATGCAGTGCAGCAATTTCGTCCGCATGTTGACTTGTTCCTCCTACAATCTAATTTGCGTTCACAAATCAGTCTGATGTTAATTTACGAAAAAAAAGAACTCATTCCCATGGATTTCCTTTTATGACATTATCCTAGCAAGCCTGCTAGCAGGAGACTGTATATAAAATGTAGGAAACCTATGTTCTTAAGTCCACCATGGTCCAATATTTCTCAAGACCAGTAACACAAATTATCCCTGCGCAGATTATTATACAGGCTATGTACAGCCAATACTCATTTAAACTAATTTATTTTCTCTTGTCTCTTCATCTTTCTGCGAAATTCAGGGGCATTCGCATGTTTACGGGCTGAGTTCCATCTGAAGCGACAATTCGAGTACTACTTCCTACAAACCTTTCTGCCGAGCGCCCTCGTTGTCATGCTCTCCTGGGTGTCCTTCTGGATCGACATAGAGGCCGTACCTGCCCGCATTACGCTGGGACTATTGACAATCCTTACCATGACGACCCAAGCGTCATCTATATCCGAGCGCCTGCCGCGTGTTTCCTACGTGAAGGCAATCGACGTGTGGATGGCGATGTGTCTAGTGATGGTATTCGGAGCGTTAATCGAGTACTCCACCGTTAACGTCCTATTCCGTAGGGACAAGGAGGCCAAAGTCAAACATTTGAAGACACTGGCAGCCAACAGGGTGCCACCACGGTCCCCAGCCGGCGGCGGGGTCAAGGATAAGCTGCTGATGGACAATGACTTCCCTGAGCACCACCACCATGAGTCCGGCCTACATAGCCGGCACTCCTCCAAGGTGACCACCCCTACTGGAGGTCTCCCACAACCACAGGTGAGCCTGCTACACCCTCTACCCAATGCCGCTAAGGTAGAGCCTCTGGAGGAAGTTGCCGCCAGCAGTGGAGGCTTCTTCTCCAGGGTGAGCATCCTTAAGGGCCAACCCTGCAGAAGAGGCGCAGACTGGCGGCAGATTTCTCGTGTGTATGGCTGTGTCTTAGCATATACCTAGTCCCTAGTCTTCTAATTGTTACTAAGCTTATTACTTTTCTATATATATAAATATAGGTGAGCCATGCTATCACACAAGTATCAATGACGCTGCCCTGGACCAAGGACCAATACCCACTTCTTCTAGTTGGCATTAAATGACTCGGTATTGGTTGGAACAGCCTGGTGTGGATGGAGCGGGTTTTACGTGTGTGATTGTGATTAAATGGCTGCGGAGACGAATTCCCATTACAACCAGATTTAACTGATTTCCACACTTTTGTTTATTTGATAGGTTATCAGTGAATACAGGCAGGCGGCATACGACCAGACCAGATGTTCTATGGCGCTATGGCCATGTTGTTATCTTGTTTATATGCCCGATTCCCCCGTTTTACTGTTTATTGTCTATTGGCCTGCTTAAATGGCCCATTTTCATCCTTCAGGATTCTGTAATTACCAATCACTAGTTTTTACTTGCGTTAACTAGCTTTCATTGGATCTTGAATCTGAGGACTCTGTTAATGGGGTAAGCTGGGAAGGCCTTATATTTTACTATAATAGGACAGACAGCATTGTGCTGTATCTTTATCGGACGATGTAGATTACGAAGATACATAAATATAAAAAAATGGAGAGCTAATTAGTTTAATGTAATTAGGAAGCAGTTCGGCTTCCAGAGTTGGTGTCCGAATTTAATTATCAAGGTAATAAATATGTCTCATTAATTTAAACATTCATTCATTTTGTTATTAACAATGGGGATCATAGGCCAATGTCATTGCTATTTTATAGTGTCCATCACTGTAATGTGCACTCAAAACTAATACATCTTATACCGGAAATTTCTTCCTGTTATCAATTGCATTTATGTCAACCATTTATATCCATAATATCAGCAACTAAGAACTAACGAAACCAGTAATCCATTTTTAGTTAAACTTATATGTAAATTACAGAGTCTGGTCAAAAGAAGCAGAACAGGCAATGTCATCTAACACGAGGCAATTCCAGATTAGAAAATTAGACAGTATGATTTCTCTGTTATTTAAGGTTCCCACTGTACATAGCCATTTCCCTCCCTGATGTACCTCAGGTAGTGTGTATATAGCCCCCAGCCACCCTATACATTTAACAGCTGCAAGCCCAAGTTGTCTGTTCCTTGCAGGACTTCTCAATATGGCAAAGGAGAGATCCAATGGTACGTGTACCAGGGTGTCCATGCAGCCTGCATAACAAGTGGTTGTCTGGCTTGTGCTGTGCCTTTCTTGTTTCTGTTTTTACTGTGAGGTATTTCCATTCCGTTGAGTCCCATTTGTTTGCTCTGAATGCAAAGCTGTCGTGGTCCAAAGGCATTACACAATAGAACAATACAATATATATGCTATATAGGACACCAGTGGGCTATACAGAATGGTTGTGATTCAGCCCCTACCTGCTAGACATAGACCATACAGATGCTTCACTTGGTGGAATCCCTCCTGTAGCCTGTTAGAGCCACCCTTGACCTGCCTGGTAGCATCCCCTGCCCCCTCCCTCACCCCTACACTGATGGAACCCCTCTGTTGCCGTGTGTGGCTGAGCAGATACGTTTTGACATCTACAGGGGGTCATCCCATACCAGAACTAAGGGGATGGGCCGTTGGACTGATATTGGAAGGGTCATGGAGCGGGATATGAATATGACTGCTGTCCCCGCCGTAGGGTGTGTCTAAATGGTCAGTGATCTCGCTTACCTTGTCAGCTCTCCACCACAATGCTATGTTGTCCTTCATAGTAATTTAGGAATAGTTAAACAATAATACTAGACCCCATCAACCATCGTGCCGACCACCCAATTCTCTAGCCAGACACATATATGCAGTCAGCCGGCTAGAGCAAATGCATTAGAGAACTCCAAGGCTTTTTGACATTCTCTAATGAGTCTTTTTAGACAGGCTTGTCCAACATAAAGATGCTTTAACATTAGAGCCCCAGGGCCCTAGTTACGTATGCCTATGCTGTTCCCCATAGCAGCAACTGAGGAATATTGATTCTTCATCATCATTTGCTCTGAGAAAAAAAACAGGGATTTTACCACTTGAAATTGCCTTCGTTGGTATGTAATAAAGACCTCTTGCGGTATTTATTTTTAATCTACAACCACAGAGAACGCACGGAAAGAAAGAAAGAGTTCTGGAATACATGAATCATATTCTGCAGCATTGTTCTGTAAGTTATATTTTGTTAAGCTCTTAATCCTTAGAATTTGTGACAAATATGTGTCCTGAAATTTAACTCAAAATCACATTTGAACACTTCCAGAGCTGGAAAGACACTGAGCTACCCCAGGATCTACTTCCCCTACCACCTTATCATGTACATAATCTATTCATCGTTTTCTCTGCTTAGTTATATATAGGCTTCTCCAATACCTCATGACCATTAACTTCAGCAACAACCTTAACTTACAACCACTTTACCCTCAGATATTTATTAATTTTAATGCCGTCTATATGAGGGAGAAAACATTATTAGCACGAGTATAGACCTACACAAGGAAACCTTTCCACTTGACCTGACTTATATCTAACCTCAACATCATCCACCACACCCCAAAATGCACACTAGTCGGTGTGGATACCCCACTGTCAGAAGCCACGACCACCAAACCACTACAGTATAATGATTGTGTCCACGTATAGCAGCTGGCTCTCTAACCTCACTATGTCCATGTGCTAACATGTCCTGTGTGTACCAAGTTTGTGTGGATGAGGCTGATGGTGATGTGCAACAGCAGCAGCTACCTCTGGTGTCGTGGTTTAACACTACCCTGGCTGCTACAGGAGTTTGTATTGCAGCTACATAGCGTCTCTTACACCGCCAACATCATGTGTCTAGAGCTAGTCGTATAACCATCAAAGATGCTACTACCTGCTCAAGAACAACTCAATTTAATAGGAATTCTCATATTGATCAACTTTCTAAAGGTGATTAATATTATTTCAATAAGGGAATCCCTTCTGGAAAAAAAGTAGGAATTCCTACAGAAATATATACATGAGAAGTGGCATCTCTGATTATAATACTGCTCACCACTGCATGTACGCAGACACACACTCTACTAACCATTGCTAATTGTGATTATGGACCGTTTACACTGTTAATGATCTGTAGTGGTTTATTGTTGTGGTCTTACAGGTGTGGATGGCCGTCCTGTATTTTTAAACCTTTCAGAACGGTTCCTGTCCACTGGGAACTCTATGCTGTTCAGTGGGCAGTGCTATTCCTTGCTGCAAGTGCAATGTCACATTGATTCGTGTTTAGCTTGGCATTATTTAACAAATGCACAGACTATCGTGGCACCAGAAATTGCTCCCTGGTGTTTGCAACCTTATTGCTGTTTGCTTGATTTAATTTATATAACTAAGTAAGGTGGAATATTTAAATAACCGCTGAGACCACGTTTAAGCTTATCTCAATATTATACAATCATATATTTGCAGGTGTGTTGAATGCATCGGTGTGCACTCAGTGAAACTCATATTTTAGATTCTATTCAGTTTGCCTTTATTGCAGAACTTCTTCGTATACGGTAGAGGGATATATTCTATATCCCTCTACATATTCTATATCCCTCTAGGTAAAAATATAGGAAATACTATGAAATTAGACAAAATAATGCAGTGACTTTTAGTAAGCTGATTATCCTGTGGTGGCCCAGGATTGCATGGGATTATATTGGTTGACAGTATGTTGTGAGGTGACACAGTGCTGAGCTGTATACTGAGTTTCTGTGATGAGTCCTAGCTACTTTTGCAGAGTGACGTGATCTGGCAACGCCGTATCCTGCCGTCGGCCCGGGTACGGGTGGTAGGTTGTCTCTGCTAGAACAGCTCCTAGCTTACCCTCCCTGTACCATAATACTCATCATCCTGGTGTTACAAACTACTGTTAAGTTACACTCTTGCCCGCCCCCTTCAAGTTCTACCCACCTTCTTAAGAATGACGCAGCATCCAACTTGGGCAGGGAACACAGGAGACGTTTTACACACAACCATGTATATTAAAGAAAATAATAACATGCACTGGGAAAAGGGACCTTAGTGCACCCTGCGCTAAGGTCCCTTTTCACTGATCATGTCATTTTGAGTGCAAAGCTTCCCAACGACGTCAGTGAAGGTGCAGTAAGCCCACGCTGCAATTGTGTTACCAGTGGCGATTGACAGAAAAATACTATGTTAATGTCAAGAATTACTGGCCATGTCATACGTCAGAGGGTCTACACTTATGCAGCCAATGGGTTTACTGTGTCTTTAATGATTCCAACCAGGACTAATTAAGGACATTATTGTACATTAAGGGCGACCAAAGAAACAGCTACCATGTTCGTTTTCTGCTTAAAGAAGTGTATCTAGTAGAATAAGATCAAAGTGTTCTATTCCTACAGCTTATACTTGTAAATACTGCGGTGCACCCTTTGTTTGAAGATGAGGACATGCTATTGCACACACTCCCTTACCATGTAGGCATGTATAGAAAGAAAGAATGGTATAAGCAATTTTTTTGGAACATTCACATATTATTTACACATAGGATAATACAAATAAGTAGTTCAAACTATAATTTGTTCATTTGGTTTGGGTGTGGGTAACAAGAAGATTAGCTGAATTGGGTAGACATAGGGGGCATCCTGATATATCAAGCATAAAAGCAAAGTAAAGGATTTACTTCATGTTCCCATAAAGTTCATTTCAGCAGTCTACACATGCATGTATCAATTGGTCAGGGAATACTATTTTAACCTGTGTGTATACCTTGCCCAAGCGCATGTGCCCTGAACAGGAAACAAAAGTATAAACCGACCCGGAACACTGGTTGAAGAGCCTTGTCTCTACCCTCCACTACTCATGAATGATCTGGGCATCTTTGCACTAGTACACTAGTACCGAGAGGGCCCCTCTTTCATCTGTGATGTGCGAAGCTGGGCAGTCTTATATGCACCATATACAACCGTGTGACAATGATAACTTAAACTTATTAACATGATGATATTTAACAAGTTTGGATCCTTTTTTGCATATAACCCGTTTGGCCTGGTTTGACCTATTGTTGCCCTAGACTGCCCAACTTCGACAAAATCAAATGAGATAATTTACATCCAAGCACAGGTCTAGTCAACTGTTCTCTGCATGGAGCCTTTTTGGATGGTTACTTACTACTTCCGAAGACATTGTAATTGGAATTGAAATTGTGACTAACATTGCCCGACTGGTTGTCTGTGTGGTATATATATCATAACAAGTGCATAATATATATAATCCATGTTAAATGTATACAGGGATGCTGATACATACACACACTTGTTTTATCATTTTGTAGATCACTGTGTAATGGCACATTGGCATTTACAGTGACAGCATCATTTTACTTTTTGTAGGATACATTTTGCCTGCACACTGTAGTATACACAATTATATTCTTTAATGAGATAATTTTGCAACTGCATCCGCCAATAGAGTTGATAATAGCAATTTCCCTGAGCATAGAAATGTATTGAATAGATTGCATTTAACTTTGTTTGTTGGCATCTTCTCTAAGATAACCCTATGTTTGTCATACAGCTAGTTAGCTCTTTTGAAGCTTGCCACATCTCTTAATTTTGCTTATGATCATGTACATGAGTACAAAGAATTTCTTTGTTATCATAAGGGAGAATATACAAAGCAGATTCCTGGCACTAGCAATTGTAGTATGTTGCGTTTAGCAAGCAAGTTGATTTCAATATGAAGGCACCCCAGTGTGTTGCTTTTAAAGCAGATTATTTAATCATTTTAATCACGATTTCAACCTTATTATGAAGTGGCACTTGGTAAATTATGAATATTATGTTTGATATTTCCTACATTGAAACTTTATTTACTTTAAACTGAGTAACTTTGGATTTGCATTTACCTATATATACCCTAGAGAGTACTACAACAGATGCACAGGGGCTAGAGAGGGACAATACAATCTTAATTCATATATATACTCTTATACATGTACCACCCACCTTTAGAAGAAGTGGGCACTTGTTGGTACCGACCACCCGATACACTTGTAAGCACCAAAGACCATTGCCAAAATAAGAACGTATTTTTCTACTGCTGCAG
The DNA here is from genome assembly GCA_947462335.1 of Harmothoe impar. NCBI lineage: Eukaryota > Metazoa > Annelida > Polychaeta > Phyllodocida > Polynoidae > Harmothoe > Harmothoe impar. Next base: position 39,001,260 of record OX381710.1, read on the forward strand.
GTAAATAACAACCACAACTGCAATACCCCGAAGGAGGGTCCAGCGTCGCCCACGTTACAACGTGTACCGTCGTACCATGTGTACGGGTCGCGCGCCCAGTCTCCTTCTGGTGACATAGATCATGAGGAAGAGGCCGAGAAGACAGGATGCTGCGCACAGGGACGTGCCCTCTGTGTCGACACAGTGTCACGTGTTGCTTTCCCGATGAGTTTCATCGCTTTCAACTTCGTCTACTGGACCTACTACCTAACGTCCTAACTACCTGTAGAGAACTGACAAGGTCTCTACCTACCTAACTACCTACCACCAAACTACTTACCTACCTACCTACCTACCTACCTACCCGACGACTATTCCTCTACCCTCTCCACATGCCGAACTCCTCCAACCCCCGGATGCCAACTGCACTGATGTTTATTGCCCATCGACAAGTACACAATGATAAACTGACCAAAACATATCGAAGAGTGGTATAGCGCCATGGTGAAGGGATACATGGTTTTTACCATGCTTGGATTGAAGTGTTCCAATTCCTCCAGATGGCGTGAGAGACTTGAACTGCTGAATCCAGTTCCTGCAGGTGACAGGGTGGCAGGTTGGGGGCAGGGAGGTTCCGCTTCCGGTTGTTCTGACCAGATGACGTGGACCACGCATGGTAGTGGACTCTCCCGTACCCTTCCAACCCGCCACATTACAGGTCGTGCTAGAAGGCTTAACCAATACTTAAGTAGTACTTAAGTAGTAAGTTTCTTTATATCCAGTGTAGTAAGAGGGTGGATTCTATAGTGAAGATGTCAAGACATTGAGGTAAAACGGTTCTTTATTATAATAGGTAGCTCTGAATTGAATCCCTTTTTTTTAAGGAAAATTCATACTACTAGTTTGAGGATTGTTAACGGTGACGAAATTGAAAGCGAAGCAAATCCATAGGTCGTTTTCCTATCTGAGAAGACGAATAGATATTCCGGGTCGCGTGTGCTAGTGTTGACCAGTTGGTCACAAGTTCCTGAGCAAAGACACAAAACAGTTATCTGCCAAACGTGATCCTTCTTGTGCAAGATGCAATGCAGGATACTCTGCTCCAACGCACTGCAGGGTGTATGTGACAACGAAGATCTTGATGAAAAGTGCATGAGAAATGTTTTATTTATTGCATTGTTATTGTTATTTTATACGTACTACGTTATGGAGAACTCAAAAGTTTCCAGAGTATTTGCTACGTTAAGAAGGTTCTACTCCTAGTGGCTTATTACGTGGGAGACCGTATACATATGTTTATGATTCAGTTTGATCAAAACTGATATTATAACAGTTCAAGGGCTTTTGATACACCTTGATCATTAATCAACGAAGCCATTGCGTTACTACGCGCGGTGCGTAAATATGTAAACTACGCCATATCTATATAATTGTGACAGAGAATTAATATTTTGTGTAAGGGATTTTAATAGGATATATTATTGAACCATTATAAGGTTCCAAGCACCATGGTGGGAAGCTTCCGTGCCACAGTTACATGTTGTAGATATTATTCTCTACATCCTGCACTCACCCATCTCTCCATGGTGAATCCGTATAGTGATCTCAGTAGCATCTGTATAGACTAAGGCTATCGCCATTTTTATTGCTACCTTGGTGAGAATAAATAGTAGTAAGGGTTGCTTTGAATTACCGATTAAAAAAAGGTAATCCAGAGCACACCCTTTAAATGCATCGCAGATTAGATATTAACTCATGATCAGTACCGAAATTCTCATGAATGGGTGTTTCACAGGCATGTTCTACAGTAAACTTTGGTAGGAACATAGTCTGTCATTGGGTTGTTGTAGCCAATGTGTATTCGGTAGTTATACATATATATATATAACCTATACATCATGTATATACACATAGATGCACCATAGGCTTACCATTGTATGTACACTAAATAACCTGCACCTTACACACATGACGTTCAAATTATCAATAGGCTGTGCAAGATCCAGAATGAATGTGGATCCTCTTTCTTTATCATTGATATATTATCATAGATAGGGCTTTTACCAGTTTCCTTTTCCTTACATCAGTACTACAGCTCCTTCTACTCCCGTTTGTGAACATTCAGGGATGTTCTACTTGATTAATTAATTATTGATTGATTAGTTATTGATTAACTGCTGTTGTGACGTCATACTGCACTGACCAGCCATGTATGGCACATCTTCGATTCATGCCACCATCCGGGCACCTGACAGTGACGTAGTGTCATGCGGTCTGGCGTCATCATTGTGCTGTGTACTATCTTATCTAACTAAACAAGGATGTAGTTGTTCTGTTGTTCTAAGGTGGGTAGATATCTATATGGAATTATCAATTACTCGTACTGTACTCATTAATTATTTGAGAACTTTACTGTTTGTACTTTCTCACCCAGTTCTATTGCCTTTTTGAAGAAAGAAATGTTCTCAAATCTACAACATTAATGTGGTTTTCTGCTCGTGTATGTATTATCATATCCCAGAGGTGAGAAGATCATGGTTTACCATGGAAACAGACTGTAAAACAGATTGCTACCATGGCAACCAGTTATAACTTGAATCCTAGTTCTTACTTGATGTGAACTACAACAAGGACAATTGAGGGTTTTTAACACTTGGCCTATTGTATCAGTGTTTATCACGGAGAAATAATACACAGGAAGGTATGTGTAAAAAATGGCAAATATAGGCCTTTAGTTTATGAGAAATATTTACCAATGAGCTTCCATAACGTGATCAGTAGTGATTCGTTTACACCATTCCACACATTGTATCCAGTGGTTGTACCACCCCCCTCCAGGGGGTGCTTGCGTAGCTCCTGCACCCTCTGAGTTGCTCGGAGCGCATTGTGAGCATGTGGACTTGCGGTCCCCTGCAATAAGTATAGTGTATTGCGTACCAGGGTCATTTGACTGAGATTTCATACGGGGTTGTTGTCTAGATGTTAACAATAGGGATGGTGTTAATATTTATAGATATGTTGAATGTACCACTACAGTAAAGTACTAAAGCCATAATTATACACCACTAAGAAATTCCTTTACACCATTAGAAACAAACTCAAAAACAATGGTAATTCAAATCATGTCACTCCCAAAGTGGAAGTACTATGTATTTCTAAAGTATGGGGTGTGAAAATCAGTAAGGAACATGGCAGTCTTCTTAAATAAGAACATAAACGCATTGCTGAGTCTATATTGGCTATCTAAGTAACAAGCCCTGTATACTGGGTGTGTTGCTAGACATGGTGAAAGTGTGTACTCATGTTATGTTTGATTGGGGCATTGTGTAGGACTAGATACAACGTTTATACATGTATGTGTACATTTGTATTATATATCATCTGGAGCTTTGAATGGGATTCACTACGATTAGACAGGGCCTGCTATAAAGCTGTATGGTTAAACTAAGGGCAACATGATGCTATTGGGTGGGCTGATCGTATCTGAGTATCGGCGAAGAAGATAATGACACTGTTGTCTTATAACAATAATGCCAGGTCTAGTGTGAACGGTTCAGGGAGCATGTGTACAGTCTGACTTCACCCCAGCTTCAAGAAAAATGCTTTTTGGACGTTGTACATATATCAGTATTCAAGTGCATTCTTCACTTGATGATACTATAGTCTTATATAGAGTGCTAAACATCGAAGAATCAAAGCTAATTAATAGTGGCTCTAGCTGTTTTATAAGTCATACGTGAATATGTGTCAAACAATCTGCACATAAACAACCAACCATGTGGGTAGTTCTAGCTCTCTATAATCTTGAGGGATCTGTTTCAAATTCTTCTTATTTTCTTCTGGATGAAACTGGAACAGATACCTGCAATCTATGGTTATCTCTGATAGCCAGCGCGTCCTTGACGACGGAAGTGACGTCACGAGGGGTTCTTGCGCATGCGCACCTATGCCTTCTCTGCTGACGTCATGATGAAGACGTCACATATAACCATATCAACATTTTCTTGTTTCACCCCTACCAGACTATATTCCAAGGGGAACTATATGACATATATATCCTCCCCTGATGTCCCCTTGATTCCAGATACTGGCTTATCTACCTCCACATTTCCAATTTCTGTGTGTACAAAAAAAGTACCCATTTCTCCCTGCTAGTTCACTGTAGAAGAAGCATTCCGTGTTTGAAACTATATTTACAAGCGCTATATAAATGAAGTGTCGAAGCAGAACTATTGTAAGCATAATGGTGGGAGATGTAATTGGAATGTGTGGTCATCTATGGGTGAGACATGACTCTGCCAGGAGCAGGATTGGTAGTAGATGGGATGTAATACTCAACCTAGGAAGGTGCAGAAACAGAACGTGAGTGTCCTACACAATATATGAACTGTACAAGTAAACTCGGGTTATTCAAATCATCGTACAGTATCTGTAAATATGGGAGAACAATAATGATATAACAAATGTGATTGACAGATGAGGTTGTGGGGGACATCTCGTGATGGTTTGTAGTACTATACATGTTATATATCATAATAAGCAAGGAAAGATGTTGGTGGAGGTTTCTGTTCTCTTTTTGTGACTTTTCTTTTCTTTGGCGCTCTCACAGAGAGCTACTATTGTTACCCCTTCCCACGTTGCAATGTATGGCTATACTGACTGTAAGTTACATTGTTATGTGAGAGAAAATGATGCTGAGGTCATCAAAGTGCCAACTTTATTATGGTTCTCTAGTAAGGCCCTTTGCCGCCACCGCACCTCCGTAGAGCCCCATCACGAGTAGAATGACTGTGCCTCGCGACCTCGGCCCCCTAAGTATACCATACATCATTACATATATATGAATATAATTATACAGCCATAGGGGTCAGTACACATTTTCTGATGTTGTTCATAGTGAAATTTCATAATAAATGTTGTTAAAATACATCTGTTTCATTTGTCTATTTATTTCACTCATTTCTAGATTTAGATGGGATTTAAGGAATCATACCAGATAGAATACCCTTACCGGTATTTAGTAATATGGTTTTAATAATGTGAGACAACTATCTTACAGTTAATGGTGTCCTGCTAATGTAATTGGAAGGTTCATACAAGTACAGCTCATTTAATTAGGTCCATGAAAATGTAATTGAGGCCGTCAAGTTTACTGAAGGCCACTCAAAAAAATGTTGTTTCTCATTTTCCAGCAGTGAAGGATATGACGAGGCCGTTTTTTTATTTATTTTTTTTACAGAAGGATAAACTATATAGGAAAATTCAAACTTTTTGTGCATGATTTTCACATATTAGAGTTTATCGATCCACAAAAGTTGTTATATTGTACAGTATTCCTAGCTCACTGCATTAGTGACAGTATTCATAATCTTGATACCGAATATGCCATTATTCGTCAACTTTTTGACATGTTTTTCATCATCAAAAACCTTTTAAAAAAAAGAACTTTCCCCAAATCACGATTTTCATGATACGCGAGGTGATCTTTCTAGTGGCCTAAGATGAATCGTAATTAGTGTCAGACAGGAACTGTGTCTCGTGAGACATATGGACAATATCTAAATAGTCAGAAACGTGGATTTACATATTTCACAAAGTGGAGAATTAAGACCAAAGAGCCCAGCAGTAGAGTAATGTAGTAGTTATTTTGATTTATCTAGAAGTATGGTGATCGCAAATTGTCCATGGGGAAACTGCTTGCAGTAGGATGTAGTCCACGCAAGTCGAAAAAAACACACAGCCGAAACGCCACCTATCTACAGCAGCGTGAACCACCAGCATTGGACTGCACTACTGCCCCCTGTTCCCAGCACGAGGAACTTAAACACTTCTTACAGTTTTCAACCAGGTGTCTTTTCTGACATTTGAAACTTCCTAAATACCTAGTAGATGTGTGCAGTTGGATTCAAAAGTAATGACCTTAACCAGCATAATTATTGTGTAGTGTTCATATCACATAATCCAATTCGATGAATGCTAGCAACAGGGGCGGATTCTTTTCCAATTTCCCCCTATAAAGGCGGGACTCTACTGATTCCCAAATATAAACTCTATAACTCTATAGAGTTATAAATTATAGTCGACACCTGGCCCCTCCTGGATTAGTGAATAGGCTACATCTGGCCTGGGATGGATGTTCTCTACACTTGCCCTTAATGGGTTCAAGAGCGCTCATCGATTAAAATGGGATTTAGACAAACATAATTATCAGAGGACTTCATCCTAAATGGACACTTATCTTGAAGGTAGTAGAGTAATCTGTTTAAATCTTTGGAAGTATGCGGATGGCACAATGCCCAGGTAAAAGTTCTTGAAGTAGGACGTATTATACCACAATTCTGGCGTTTCCCGTGCCGAGAGTGGATATTTGCCGTTCGGTTATCTCAGGATATACGCACGCTCAGAATTCATTTTTTACACCAAGACATCTCTATATATTTTAACATGGTAATGAAAGATAGGCATAGCCATTTTGGCTACGAAATTAGTGCGACTCGTTCGGGATGCGAACCCCGGCCGCAGAAGCCAAACGCCAGCGCCTAACCTCATCGGCCACAGAGCCGACTGGTAGGAAGCCAATACTAACTTACCTTGTCGCCATGATTCTCCCAGCGGTACCAAATACGTAGTGAATAACATCCAAATGTGGCGAAATTAGAGCATGTCAAGCTTAGTCCTTCACTCCAGTACATGTTTAGAGCTCCTTGTTGATGATCCCGTGCAGTATTAGCCTTTTAATTGCTTAAATTCCTCATATTTCGACATTTTGCGATCGATAACAGTCCGCCAGGAGTAGTAAACAAGGGGACGACATAGATCACGTGACCGACTGACGCAACCAACACAGCTAATTCGAGAGACCAATGAACTAGAAATGACGATCAGCTGATCGAAGCCACCGCGGAAAGTGGGTCAATCGGGCGCGTTGGTCACTCGACTTGACGTGTTGGTTTTACATGCCGTCCCGCTGTGTACAAGTCTAACCGGGCTGGTATCGATCGCAAAATGTCGAAATATGAGGAATTTACGCAATTAAAAGGCGAATACTGCACGGGAACATCAAGAAGGAGCTCTAAATATGTACTGGCTTGAAGGAATAAGCTTGACAAGGTCTAATTTTGCCACATTCTGATCCCAGCTAGCAAAACTCGTAGTAAATCACGTCATCTCTACATCTTTTCTCAACAGATATTTACTAGATTTGGTTACGTCGTATTCTTGGCCTCATGACGTCTTATATGCAAATGGTTTAGACGTCACTCCTCTGACATCTTTTCAATGTAACATAATGATATTAGTATGACCTGCTTTGAAAGACATCAGGAAGATGCGATATAAAGATGTCAGTAAGTGGAATAATTATAACATTGTGTGAGGTGGGTATATTCCAAAATCATTTTAATTGTGGGGTAAAATTTATAACATAAATAAGATACCAGATACAGACACATTTAAGACATCATGAAAAGACATGTATCTAACGTCTACCCTACACCTAGAGTAGGACTTCTCCATCAGAAGTAGGTAACATCTAAGGCAATTGATTTAATCAGCACATTTTGCCTGAAGACATCACCAATATTCCTTCAGAGATTTAGCACATTGATCCTAGCACAGAGGCCAAGATGCGATGTCAGCTTATGGTCAGTCTATGGTTATTTGAATAGATTTAGCAACCACAGAAAAGGTGTGCTCGTACTAATATCCTGGTTGTTCGATTAATAATTGTTCTATAGAAACAAAAATAACAGATCATACATTCCAGAGAAAAAGTTATTCAAGTTTCATCTTCTATGTAAATTTATTGTGTTGAATAGATACTCATTTATGGTCAAACTATTGCCAATGTAGAATGAATTCTATTGATATTGGTTAAGGGAGACATCTTGTGTTAAAAGAGTGAACCACTTGAAAGGTAAAGTACAGATGTGTTATAGACGTCATAATCTGACCAGATAAGGATGTACCACATACATAAAGTATACGTAATATTGATGTCAAATCTGTCACATCATTTTAGCATGCACATTAAGTCATGAATTTTACTTCAATGTATTACGTGTATAATTTCTCCAAAAAAAGATGTAATATTCTGATCAAGATTTAACCACTCATTATGTCAAATAGTGACCACATTCAAACATATGGATGATATCAAATGACTAATGTCTCTTTTGCATGGCCATTTAAATATAAATGATACGTAAGTTTCCTGTCAAACTACTATGTAAATTGATTTACTCCCTCAAGATGTCATTATGGGGTCATTTTTACGTATCAACGTGAATATGACCAGTAAAAGATGTACTTTTTACATAAGGTGCTAGCTGGGATGTTATTCACTACATATTTGGTACCGCTGGGAGAAGCATGGCGCTCGGCGAGTCTGCCAGTCGATCGGCGAGACAAAATGAACAATTGAAAAAGGTAGGCCTTATACGATATGATATTCATATATTTGAAGAAATAGTGGTATAAACGCATTAATGGCTGGTGGGGAAGGCACTTGTAAGGTATATCTGTCTAATAATGAACTCGGCTTCGCCTCGTTCATTATTGCCAGATATACCTTACGCGTGCCTTCCCCAGCAGCCATTATTGCATCAGTATACAGACAGGTGGAAAAGTAATTCACTCAGCATTGAAATAAAGACCTGGTTATCCAGAGCGCCATCTGTCTACAGTAGCATGAATCAACAGACTGGACTGGACTGCACTACTGCCCCCTGGTTCCAACACGAGGTATCACCAGTGAGTAGTATTTACATGATCCCCATTGCAGACACAATAGGTCTCAGCGAAGGAAATCCTTTTACTATATATTTTGATATAGCGGAAAACGCAATAACAGCTACCAGGACATTTACAATTTCTGAAAATCACCCTTGACCTAAAAGATACATCTTTCCTACAAAACATTTGGTAACAGTAGTTATATACCCATTTCAGAAGAGAAGTACATATTCAGGGGTTTCAGCTAATTAATTACCCTATTTTTGACTGATCAGTCAATAATAATTTTCCTATTAAACTGGGATTCATGTACAGAAATATTGCTCACAGAGATTTAATACTTTCACACATGGCTTACAACACCACCCTGCCTATCCTAATGCTTAAAGTAGAAATTGGCCACCGTTGGGATACCAACTTTAAGCTCTTTCAGAGAATACCTTCTTCTTCTGTTACGCACGAAGTATGGGTGCACGTGGCGACCTAGTTTTCCAGACTATCTTTAGCTACTCTTTTCTGTCCTTTGCTATTTCCTTTGCTCTGTCTATCGTCAATCCCAGTTGTTTGAGATCTTTCTCCAATATTTTTATCCAGGTTGCTTTTTGTTCTCCTCTCAGCTTTTTCACGTTTCTAGTAGCTTCCTGCTTGTTGTGCTGGAGTGTCGCAGTGCAATCTCACTGTACACTTTCAATTTGTTGTAACACAATACAAGAATAAAAGATTTCCCGCATGGTAAACCAAAAGACTGGCCGTTCTGTTCTGTATTGATACAACTATCCATGGTTCTTACAATATAAAGTCCTTTTATTATCTATTCAACCCCATCTACACTCTGGCCTAAACACAGGCTTAAACTGATCAGCTTAGTTATACTGAGAGTAGATGATTGTATATAGCAAAAGGTCTGACAGAGCTAGACGCCCATTATCTTTATACCCTAGATGGCCTACTGCACCATGTATTTAGCCATAGACATGTGGCTCCACCTGAAGTATAAAGATGATGGTGGACTAACCAGCTTGTATATTACTAACTAGATGGCATTTCTGTCTATGTCCAAATCCATGGTAATGCCATGGTACAGTTGGGCCATCTAGGGTAGGCCTATACAGTTATCCACTATCAGCATAACCAAGCTGATCAGTGTAAGCCTGTGGCCTAGAGGTATATCAGACAGACATGACTTTTGCTAGGTTAGGGCAATCCATGTTCTTAGTTTAACTAGCAAACAGAAACCTGAAGTGGGACCCGAAAGTGATGGGAGAATTCCCATCATACATCCTGGTTCTTGTTCACTCGCTCCAAGCTGGCAGCAGGGATTCGCAAAACCTAGCAAAATCCAAGTTCAAGGTCATAATGGTTGTTACCAGTCTCCTTCGGAAGGATCCTGGAACAAGAGTAGACTTACGCCTCACTCGGAACCAGCCCAAGTATTTCATTGCACTGCCACGCCAAAACACCCACTGAACAGACCTATGTGAGCTTTCTTTTCTGTGGCACAAACTGAAGGTGCAGATGCCACCTGTCACCTTCTGCTCAGACACTATTCCCGTGTTGCTATCAGTTGCCACCATGTAGCCATCTGGCAGACGTTAACACATCGTCCTCTTGCTTCATGCTTTATTTATTTTGACAAAATTGTAGACTATTTTCGCCCTGAGGGCGACATTGGTGGATTCACGAGGCTAACAGACTGGGTTGGTTCCATTTGATACCACTAGGTGGGAGCTGCAACAATTTCCCCTGGCAACAAGCCAACAAAACACACATGTGTTGAATGCTTAGCTCAAGTGGATCAAGCATAACTTAGGGAATAAAGTATATATTATAATGGGACACCAAAGAGGTATAGGAGTAATCAATCCCTCCTTCCAACAACGTGAATTCAAACAAATTATGACAAAATCATTCAATGTGTATATACCTAGCGTAAGTCTATGGTTAGCTTAGTTAACCTGACCTTAAAGCTGCTATACCACTTGGCACTCTCAAATCTATGTTTTCTTCATTTGTATCTCAGATGATTGTATAACCCTTTCCCTATTATAATCTGCCATTTATTTTGCCAAGGGATCCTTAATATGTGCAATACAAGACTCTAATTCCAACTACTATTTAGATTCTGGTGGGCTTTGATAGTTTGGTGTTAAAAAATGACATCAGGTGGCAGCACGGAGTGGCCTGCTACCTGGAAGTCTTTCATTGTTGATCTTACCAACATAGTTTACTATTTCCTACCAGGAGGCAGCATTGAGTAGGCAATTAGCAGAGTGTTATTGTTATCCGGTTTACAGTTGGTTGACTTCTATTCTCACAGGAGATATTTTGCCTATTTCCATATAGAAAGAAGCACCCATATTATTTACAAATTGACCTGTCCATATATAAGTCTGTGTAAATTGCTGATGTGTTATAATCTAAAATTCGATGCTTGGAGCTAAAGCTGCTGCTTTAAGCAAAAGGACAATACAAAATAACCCAAAGAACACAATTCTTAAAGCAAATCATGTTCAAATACAAAAAGGGAAGTGAGTAGATTTCAAAATACGACTGTGCTTAAAGTGTCGGCGGCACATAGCAAGGTAGGAAAACAGATACAGGGAAGTAGGTGCCAATAGGATAGAAGTGGTGTCTGGACTGTGTGAGCTGGTTCATCAACCAACCTGTCAACAAACCTGCACATAAACAAACAAGCCTGTGGGTAGTTTCACCCTCTCAATTTCTCCCCACTGGTTCACTATAGAAGAAGCTATTATCAATCTTAAACTATGTTTTAAGCATCACCAATAACGTATCAAAGCAGAACTTTTGTAAGCATAATGGTATGAGAAGTGTGATGTGTGATGATCAATAGGTGAAACCTGCCAGTATTTATTTTGAAATATAATAATCAACCCAGGAGTGTGAAGAAACAAAAGAGGAGTGTCCTACACAAAAGTGGTCGTAGTCATTTATGTACTAGCTGGCTTACTCACACAAGAGGGAAGATAGGTTTGGAGACATAAAATTCATTTTATATTTTATGACGACAATGTTGATTGTGTAAGATTTGACATAAAAAGTTGTAAATACAATAACATAAAATATACATGTAGAGTGGATAATTTATGAATGTGATACGAAATAAAGTACATGTACCGGTGAGATATCATAAAAATACATTTTTATGGTTGATAATGAATATTGAATATTGATATGAGGAGTGGGTGGGTGGGAACAATTGTAGTGAAGATGTTGGCCCGATGGGAGGTGTAGGGCAAATGGATGATTTAGAGGTGGGGAAATAACACCTGGGGCAGTGGTGTGTGGTTTACCCACTAGAGGGGGGTTTGATGGATTATGAGATGGCGGAGACGCCAGGTGGACATCAATGAGACCTCCTTCCAGCCAACACGGGAATGAGGATCCCATTGTATCTGTAAATGTTAAAGAGAAGATGAAAGTATAACAAAATGTGATTGGCAGAAGAGGTAATTTCGGGGACATCTTGCAATGGTTTGTGGTACTATACATGCACTATCTTGAGCATTTCTGGAGGTTTCTGTTCTATTTTTGTAAGTTTTAACATTTTCTTTTCTTACGTGAGTTACTGTTTTCACCTCTTGCCATATATACAATTTTCAGCTATATTGACTGAAAGCCCCATCGTCATATAAGTGATACAGAGATTACCATGCTTTGTTATCAGGCCTGGACAATCCGGGACATTTTCCATTATAGGTATATTAGCCTACAGTGGGGTTTCTTCCACCAAGGGGAAATCTCCCCTTACTTAGTGCAGCCCTCAGGTCGGTCTCCTGCCCTTATCTCTGTAGAGATAAGGGCCGCCGGTAGAGATAAGGGCCGCCGCCGGTCCCCCCCTCCAAGGGGGAATCTCCCAGTGCAGTATCTTATCCAGGTGTGGTGGTAAGGGAGGGGGGAGGGGGGAGGGGGAGTCCACATATAAATGTAGCTTATTTAGGCTATATTTTGACATTTAAATCATTATATCTCGAGAAATACAAGAATGTCATACAAGCCCATTCACATACAACTGGCTAGCTATATTGTGTACCTATAGATAAGTTAATCATTTTCAGCAAATTATGGTAAGATATGAGCAAATTGGATTTTCTAGTTGTACCGAAAATTAATGTATAACAACCGAAAATCAAGGGAAGAAATCCCCTCACCCTATTTTCTCCCTTCAAAGTATGAAAGGCAGGATTTTCCCAACCTGGTTATGGTTCCCTTTGTTGCCACAGCATCTCCATAGTGCCTCATAATGAGTGGTATAAGCGTGCCCCTTACCTCACCCCCCTAAGTATATCATACATCATTACATATATAAGTGAATATTTATACCACAGCCCACTGCGAGGACAAAGGAAACCGCCTGTGTGTTATATTATGCACAAGGTCAGATATAGGACAGCAGCAACTCCTGTATGCATTATATTAACCACATTCACACCAGGATTTACTTGCCTTAGGATCGTGATCAGCCTTTACCAGTTCACTGGTCCCAATATAATACATACAGAGAGATGTTACTACTTTATATTATACAGCGGATAGGGGTCAGTGGATATGGCCAAAAACAAACTAAAACCATCCAGGTGTGCATTCCAGCATTTGGCATGATAATTAACCTGAGGAAAACAAAAGTGATTATACAGAGAAGCAGATATTCAACTCTCCTAGCCTACACTGATATTCTTTATGCTAGAAATCTTAGTTAGTACTGACTAACTACCTCAGTCATTTTTGGCTCCCTATACGACCAACCCAGGTTAGTTAATACTGTCAGGCTTGTCGGTACTGAACAACTCACCGTATAGTCTTCTCGATTTCAATGAGTATCAGGCTAAGTCCTTTTGAGTATGGCATCAGTTATGATTATGTTGTTTGGTGTCATTTTTAATAGCACTTGGTCATGCCTGACCAATGTCCCTATGACTAACTCGAGATGGCCACTACAGACTAAGGGCCGGAGCACTTAGATTATCTGTGCATACCGCATCCGACCTGGAGGTACAACTAGGTGACATACATAAAAACAATGATGCAACCAAGCTATATATTTCATCTCAATGTTTTATGTTACCATCTAATCTTACAGAGGCCAATGTTATTTTTGTATTATAAAGGTAGGGATGGGCCACCTGGCACTTGAGTTCTTAAGAGTCGCTTAGTATCTGCTCATGTACTACTCATGCGCTGCAAGAAGAAGAGATGTGAGCTGGCTATCAGCTGCTTCTGTAGCCCTCAGGCAGAGTGGCTCTGCTGTTTTATTATGACAGGCTCACAGGGATAAGGTGGATTCTGTAAGCTGACGGATTAAGCTAGTTCATATACTGTATAATAATGTTTAGATTCTAAACACAATATTAAAGAACACTCTGCATTATATTTGTCAGAAGGTCAGCATAGCATTGTTTAGGTCAGTGCTCAGTCCTCAGCTAATTGTTTATATAGCCAGGTGCTTTGGTCTAGAATACTGTGTTTCGAGGATTTAGTTAGGATCCCTAAACGCTAAGATGTTCAATAATACTAGATGTTTAAAGATATACTGGTGGGGAAGATATTGCCCCGTGTAATTCGTAGAATTAGCAAAATAGGACGGTTTAGTAGTTTCTTTTTGAATTTCATATTAATGCTAATCATGTATTGTTGAACCCTTCAATACTGCATCGTGTTTATTCTAACTAGTTTATGAAATTATACAAAGTTGATTTACTGACGTTTAGCATATTTGCAACAATAAAGCGTAACGTGATATCCGAACAGTGCATGTTACATCTACCCTTCAGACTGTTTAAGCAATAATTAAACATGCTTGACCTAGTCTTCAGATAGGTAGCCATTCATATCTCCTATAGAAGCTCAAACAACCTCGACTACTTCCTGTCTCCTGGTGGTTGCTAGGTAAATATAACCACTGTTGTTAAGTAAAATGGGACATATGAATACATATTATAGCACCAACGTTCATTGAGGGTCAATTGATATGGAGTAGGTATGGTAAATCATCTTTATGAATGATATTTGCTCTGGTTTCTAAGAAAATTGTAACAATGAATGTATATTTATCTGAGCTTTAGTTTGCCTCGTTCCTATTCAATACACCAACTATGAACCCAATGAACCTACTATCTTCAGGGTCATTGCCATTCCTAGGGGTCATTCTGCATGGAGAGATAGGGCTGTGAGGTAGTGAGGTGCTATTAGCATATGGTAATGAAGTACCAGTAGTGGACAGGGTTAGCTTCCTAACATTTACTTGCCTCCTTGAAAAAACACAATTTAATTCAGTGATTCACGTATTAAATTTGCTTGCACTTCCATTGCCAGATTAATCATTTTTAAACCACAAAAATGAATTGCAAATTCATTATGCAAATTCATATGTAGCGATACACCTCAAGGATGTAGTGGCCTTATTTCATAATAATAAAGGATTTTATGTATGAAACTATAATGTTAGTCCTCTTCAGGTGGTTTTCACTGAGAAATGATTGGTACAGTGAATTCTATAATACAACCATACTGCAGTGTGATATCCTGTCCTGCAAATGGATATCACTGCTATGTAGAGGTGCAATAAAGCAGCATATTGCACAGGTTATCAGGGTAGGGTAATGTGGCGTGTCATGTGGCTTCAGACTGTCATTATGGGCAATATCTCTACTGTCTGGTGAGGCTGATAGTATATATGACCCCTGACTGACTAAGAAGCATCCTGCCTTATGTTGGTTAGGTATCGGTATCCTAAAGAACATTGTTGAAAGTGGAGCTAGTCTGGGGTCACTGTACCATCATACCAGCTGGAGATAAAATTAAAATAATGAAGGGAAATAATCATAGCAATGCATTCAACATATTATTTGATCTTTAGTTTGTCCCAAACCTACTATAGGTAAACCAATAAGACAACCATCAACCAATTGAACCTACTATCTGCAGGGTCACTGCTACTCCTAGGAGTCATTCTGCATGGAAATTAAAAGCATAAAGGAAAATAATGATAGCAATGCATTCGCCCTATTATTCGAGCTTTATTTCATCTCAAACCTATTCAACAAGACAACCATCAACCAACTGAACCTACTATCTTCAGGGTCATTGCCATTCCTAGAGGTCATTCTGCATGGCGAGATAGGGCTGTGAGGTAGTGAGGTGCTATTAGCATATGGTAATGAAGTACCAGATAGTGGGCAGGGTTAGCTTCCTGCCAATTACTCACGTCCTTGAAAAAAACCAATTTAATTTAATTCAGTGATTCAAGTATTTACTTGCACTGTCATTGTCAAATTTATCATTTCTAAAGCAAAAAAAGAATTACCAAGTTCATTATCCAAGTTTATGTAGTGATAAACCCCAGACATGAACGAAATGTATTGACCTGATTACATGATAATTTGATATGAGAAAGTATGATGATAGTCCTCTTCAAATGACTCTCACTAAGATTTGATTGTGACTATAGATGAGTAAAATTCGACACAGGCGACACAGCGACACAGCCCTTTTAAAAATCGAGCAGAATGTATTAGATAAAAATTGACACGGGCAACATGGCCTTTTTTAAATCCAACACGATGACACAATTAGAAATATGGATACAGATATGGATATGTATATAGTCACATGATTGGCACAGTGAATTTCATAAAGTCACCATGCTGGTCCGCTGTCCCTGTCAACGGATATCACTGCTATGTAGAGGTGCGATAAAGTAGCATAGTGCACAGGGTATCAGGGTTGGGGAAAGTGGCATGGCATGTGGCTTCGGACTGTCATTATGGGCAATATCTCTACTGTCTAGTACTAGGTATGGCTACTGGTAGAGCTCTAGTCCGCCACACGCTACCCAGCAACTCCCCTCCCTGCTCCTACTTTGATTTCACAGTAACAGTTGGAAAAGGATAGACTACAGAACAGGTCTGTTTACGGCCTTTATATAGAATTAAAGGCTTGAGCAAGTCTAGGCCAGTCTCAGACTCCAATCACAGCTCCGGCTCCTTATGCTGAGTATGGTATGGGAGCAGAGGTTATTTTCAATTGATACCCATTTGTGCCACCAAACGGGCGCAAATGGGTGTGTATTGGTCAGTACACATCCAAGTACAGACAGATTCTTATCTAGATGAAAGGGGTAATTAAATTAGCTGGACCTACTGTGTAATAAACACCTATAATTGACAAAGGTAATGGAAAGATGTGTATTGGGGTGGGATGCCAGCCTGCTCCAAAGCAATCCAACTGGTAGGATAGACGCTGCGTGGCCGAGGCTGAGTCTAGGCTGATAGTATCAGCCCCTAAGTAAGCAACATCCATGATATACCATATGAAGCATTATGTCGGCTGAGTATAGGTAGCTTCCACTGATGCCTGTATCTGAAGATACTATATATTCTGCATTAGATTAGATTAGAATATCCCAAACCACGTTAACATATAGTGGCATCGTATATGGCTTCATGGTCAACAGCCCTATATTTAACATTTAAATGATGCATAGACATTTTCCCCAGGACACATACGCGTTCCACTTATCTGGGTGTGGCTTGATCATGTCAATAGGAAATTTTATATTTTTAGATTGATATGGTAGAGGCTACAGATGATCCTTGCCCCTGGAGCCACTAACACTGAGATACCGTTAGCATAACAATCAGGAATTAATTGGAAATTCCAGACTCACTAATTCGGACCATTGTTAGACTGATCTATTTTAGAATCTGAAAATAGACCTTAGAATTCCCTTCTAAGCAGACACACTTGGTGATCATAATGAGCAAACTATCTCACATTAAATAAAGTATTTTGAACCAACTTTCATCCATCTTCTGAAAGACTAATACAAACTCAATCATTCCCTCAATAGAATGTTGATAGATGATTATAATGATTACATTTTACTTTTCCTCCCTCGTTAGGACACATTCATGAGCCTGTGGTAGCCTTCCCAGGCGTCTTAGACATGTAATGTTCGATGAGAAGATGAACAGATTCATAAAGAATCTTTATGATCTATATGATGGCATCAGTCACAGATTGTCATCTCATGGTGGTTTTATCGGTGATAAAGCACCATGGTCTCCATCAAACCTGTCAGTGCCTGGTAACGTTACATGCCATGTCCCCTCATACAGTTATTATGGGTAATATCTGCCGTCTAGTAAGGCTGATATCATATGGTTTCCTGGCTGGGACCATATGAAACCACCTCCATAATATTATGTCATCGGATGATTTCACCGAGGGCTGCTTTTCATATGTTATATTTCTGGCCTCCAGATTTGCAGTTGGTCATTTCGCAAACTGCCAAAGATACATGTCATCATCCCAAGAATCAGAATATTGTGAACCATTGTTGTGTAATGTTTATCTATGAGGCTTCATGTTTAACAGCAATTACTTTAAAGGATGGGGTGTGAAGGGGTTGTCCATTGCCCTATCCATAACCATTCCATACAATGAGGACCGTTATTTAAATGACAGGTCATGGTGACATGTATCGGCCCACCCCTCTCAGGCCATATCGACTACCAGACTTCACATAATACCGACAGTTCTGTGAATCCGTGATATGGTGCGGCTTGTATTAATGATGCAGGACCTGTGTCAATGACATATTGACTCGGTGTTTGCCATGGGGGAGGTAGCACGTGGGCAGAATCCGGCCAGGTAAGCCCAGGAATACAGTTTACTTTTGACTTGGTGATGATAAAAAGTTTCTTTATGATGTAGCGCTATATATAATACTGTGCGTGGGTATAAGACCACTCCAAAATACCTGTTTCTCATCACTAAGCCATGAGAAATAATGACGTGGGCGCTTTAATTCATTGATACCTAAAGCATGTTGGATATTGCAGGCTCTTGGAGAACAAAGTTCACATTTTAGAGAAAATTGTAAATATACAGGTTTCCTCTAGCCCATTACATTTGCAGGACTTTCAGCTGAAATTTGATGTACTCATATTAAATTTCGTCTAATTTTGTTGTGTTTTTCCATTAAGATTTGCAAAAAAGAAAATGGACAAAAATCTGCAAAAGTCAATTCTGGTTATGCGCGCGGTGATTAGAAACAAGTTCTTTTTTTCTTGGGGGGGGGGGCGGGGGATTGCCTAACATTTAATGTTATATGATGTAGCATTCAATTTAAGTTGTATATTATTGTGACGTTTAAAATGGGCAAATAAATATATCAGGTTGAGTGGAAACCACTTAAGCTACCCTCAAACCATTGCGGCGTTAACATAAATTCAAAGGCATAGCTAATTGATAAGTTGGTATCGATTGTATGGGGGATTAGGATTGTAATTACTATAGGGCCTAAGAGGGTTAGTAGGTATAATTACCCGGTGTTGTAAAGTAGTTAAGGATCAATATATGGTTTAAGTCTCACTGAAGTCTTATAGTAATCTCAAGAATATCTGTATATTATACATAATACAAATGGAAACATGACAATTATAATAATGTATAATCATATCCTTTAGATTACATAAGTACTTAATTAACTTCTTTGATCAGTGCTCTTCTGTTGTCATAACCCTACTGCTGACTGGTATCCCTCACCATGGTCCATTCTGAGCTGATCGTGGCCCTGTGGGTAGTCTACGTATCCCCTGCTGGCACTGACCTTTACATGAGGACATTTACATGAGGACACACCTGGTAGTACGTAATGCTGGTACTCAATTAATCTAGCCTACATAGTGGTGACATACGATGTCAATACCTCTCTTAGCTAGACATCTATACAGTGCAATCACTCCTAAAGCATGGGATGCTGGTACTCCTGGTTCGCCCCCAAAAATGGTGATATGTAATGTCAATACTCCTCTTATTAGGGAAAACCGCCCATGGGTGGCCCTGTTGAGGAGCTGAAACCTACAAGACTGACATTGATAACAGATTACATGTAGAAAGAGTGATCCAATCCTCATGAAGTATGCAGCACTTTTCATTGGGACACTGTTTGGAATGCTACAGACAAGTCACAAATATTGATTTCTATGTAATATATTGTGAAAATGTTGATTGAAGTAAGGTACCCTTTCGACATTGAATTGGTAACATGACTGGCCCATGTTGTACCTTGAGTGGCCCACTCCAATAAGACACTGCTTATGTATCTCTAACTTGGTAAATGTGGTTACAATGTTATTTTCTATTAGAATATAATGAAATATAGCCTCATGCACATCATTATTTCCAATAGCAAGCCTATGCATATGCTTTAGGTCAAGTCTCCTATCTTGCCTTCTTGGGGGGTGTGTTAGGCCCTTATCCTACAAAATCGCCCTTATCCTACAAAAATGTATAGTTTTGTAGTATAAGGGCTGTCAGTCAAGCCCTTATCCTACAAAATCGGCCCTTATCCTACAAAAAAGTGCCCTTATCCTACAAAACCTATGTATTTTGTAGGATAAGGGCAATCAGTCAGGCCCTTATCCTACAAAATTGCCCTTATCCTACAAATGTGTCCCAGATGCTTTAATTCATTTGTCACCAGGTCTAGCCCAGAGGCATAGGGCCTATAGGTATGCTGTGGGATCAAGTTTATTTGATTTCCGTGTGTAGTCCAAAATGGCCCCTAAGATGGCACCCAAAATCTCACGTTTATTAGATTTCCTTGTGAAATATATGAAAGTAAGGGTTGTCTGGGTGTAGTGCATTTATTAGGCCTGAAGGATACCCCTTATCTTACAAATCCTCCCTTATACACGTTTTGTAGGATAAGGGCATTTTTGTAGAATAAGGGCTTAACTGATTGCCCTTATCCTACAAAAATGATATAGGTTTTGTAGGATAAGGGCAATTTTGTAGGATAAGGGCCTGACTGACAGCCCTTATCCTACAAAACCATATATTTTTGTAGGATAAGGGCAATTTTGTAGGATAAGGGCCTGACAGGTGTTTTGTAGGATAAGGGCAAATTTTGTAGGATAAGGGCCTGACTGACAGCCCTTATACTATAAACCTTAAATTCTTGGCACCTGCCCATTTCTGCTTCTGGCGGCAGAGTGTTCCACTTGACATAATACATTATTTAATATATTCTGGAACAGTTCTATGTATAACATTATTATACATTTTTATATGTTTCACTAAAAAATGTTTGTATTCACAACGTCTACGTTTTATGAGCTACAGCATGGTTGCTAAAAATCTCAACTGAAGGGAGACCGGAACCATGTACCTCTCACGCTGAAGTTCTAAGCCCTGCCAATGTAGCTACTGAGGCCGGACAAGTGTGGGGAGTGTAGAAGTACGCCATTTTTGTTCACTCAGCACTAAGCTCTGGATGACTCCCTTGCGCTTACCTATCCAAACCTATCCAAATAGGGACCTTTAGCAAACCCGACGTGGCTCATAAAACATAAGACATAAGGTCCCTAATTACAGAAGGCCTGGATCTGAATTCCCAATGTACACACTCTCACAGCCTCAGTGTCATACAAGTATAGCGTTCAGCAGTTCTAACACCATATCCTGAATAGAGCAGGGGTACAGTATAAGCCTAACATACAGAAGATCCTGAGTTCAAAACTCAATGGATCAGTTTTTCTCTAACTAGAAATCAGGGTGATTTCCATGTCAATTTATAGTCAAAATAATTTTTTAAAAAGGTTTTCCCCACATTATATAATGTCTTTTTATTTATTGGGTTAGAGGGGGCCATCCATTTATTTTGTATTTGATCTTTGAATAGATCTCACCCTACACCTAGCATAGCATAGCCTATACTGTTGGTGGGCCACTCATGGTAAGAGTCCCTGGGCCACTTAAGGCACTCCTGTTGTGGTGACAATCGATCAGTAAAAATTACCTAATTAATATAGGATTTTCACCCAATCAAGATGGCATGTTTCGATTGTTATATTAACACACCAAACCAAGACCGGTCAAGTAAAGTTCAAAACTTTATTTCAATAGCAGACAATTTATACAACAGTAAAGGCAAGAGATAATGTAGAGTTTGTCTATGAAAAATAATCAACGTTTGGGTTCAATTAATGAACCTTCTTCAGGATGTCGTTTGATGAGACTGAGGTCAATAAAAAGATCCATTTCTCTAGCTGTTACTATGGTTACAATTGTTAGAAATTATGGGATGGTCATTGATCATAGTATCTGGGCTTTCTGATTGGACCAGAGGTAAACAATGGGAGATGGTGCTGATGGCATGTTAATTGTAAAGATACTATGGGTGGAAAACGAGGCAAACATTTGGATCTTACGGGAAGACTATAGACACACTCTTGCCCAGCGGGCGCAAAAATCAGTTCAACGTTGAATCAGCGTTGAATGAACATTGAATCAACTTTGACAACCAGTTATCAATGTTGATTCAATGCTCTATGCCCGCTGGGTGAGGTATACAAAGTCTTTTTCTTGAAAGCTATCAATGAAAAGAGGGCTACATGTCACATAAACATGTCATGTTTGGCACTCCGTATAAAACACTGTGGCTACTCTATGGAGAATATAATCTGTGGTATTATTGGTACATAATTGTCTCTTCCTTCATACCTGTATTAATAAATTTGGTAAAAATAACCATGAAGACTGATGTATAGAGGTATAGATGGGCCACTATAGGTACTTGTCATGTAGGAGGGCCACTCAGGGGCGGTATACCCTAGGTGGGTGTAGCTACACCTATTGTGCTGGAGCCCCTATTATGTGAGGTGACATATTTGTCCTACTATCTGGTGGTTGAGGGTTTCCAATATTACTACTATGCGTGACAGGGGTGCTGATGGAGGTATATCACTTGTGGAGATCGCATATATTGCCTTAGGAATGTTACAGAATAGCATGCAAGCAGTTATGTATTGTTACCGTAGCTTAGATCTGGTGGAAAAGTTGCCTAGGTGATAACGGGGCATATTGTGGTATTAAATAGTAATAGGAACATGATTGCATGGCCCCGTGCATGACATATCAACAGTTCTTTATCTAACATAAAACTTACTTGAGAGGTAAGAGAAAGGGACTGAAATTATTATCATATTTGAAAAAGGACTAGAATATTGGTTTGAGAGAGCTTTGCTCGTAACAGTCTGTGCAAAGGCATTGGGCAATTGGGACACCTAGAATGTCGTACATGGTCCATATAATACACTGTAGGCAAATGTATACATTTTCCCGAGTTCATATGAGGGTAGTAATTGTATCACAATATGAGTGCTTCTATATGGACATGTAGTATGTATATATTAACTATATATATGTCCTCCATCTGGGGAGAACAAGGAGTTAATGTAAGCGCAAGGGAGTCATCATTTTTAACTTCAAAATAATGTCACCCCTTACCATGCATTAATATAATTTATTATATAGCTAAAAGGGGCCGCTCGCGATCAATTTGAACCCAGCTATGGTAGGAAGGGAGAAATATTTGAACCCCTCGGGGGGGGGGGACTAAAGCATCTTCGGGGAAAATCAACCAACTTCCCCAGGTTGTTAGCAAATTACCACTCCCTGAGGTATACAAAGGAGAGCCTTAGTGTGCGTGAAACAAGCCCAGAACATGTACTGTTGTGGTTGGTGTGGGCCTCAATGAATATGCAGATTTGGCTTTGACCAATGACTGTTGCGGTGTTTACTTCCCCAGTTCGTGAAAGCAGAGTCCATGTTACTGTGTGTGCAGCATGAGGGGAATTGTGTGCATGCCCATCGTGAGCACGTGCCCCAGTAGTACCTAAGTGCACCCTGCATCCACTGGCGGGCGTGTGCGTAGGTGTAAGCATGACAGCTATTTAAGTGTCAGCTGGTGGTGAGTTGTAGTTTAACCAGAGCAGCGTGGTAGGGAGGAGTGTTGGTGTGAGGCTCCACTGTGAGACTGAGAGCGCCATGCACTGAGCTAGTCCAGCCTCCACGTCCCTACTGCACCCAGCTGAGCAGCTCATTTTACGAGCAGCTCTGACATGGGGAGCTGCTCACTACTGCCCTAGAACAGTCAGAGTATCAACAGACTACATGGGAGGATATATCAGCTCTCAGGACCCTTCACTACTCATTCCACTAAGACTGGAGATACTACATAGACTCGCCTGGATTCACCCAGAAGGAAAGGTACCACCGCTGCACCTGCACCACTCTGAGCTGCTCATGGCAATATTCAGAGCAATTTATCAGCGACTCATTCCATTGTGGTATCACATCACATAACAATGGCTGGGAACTCCTCTCAGGAAATTATCCTGCCCTGCTGCTTCCTGTTCTGCGATCAGAATCTGGCTTCCTTATCATCACATTAATACACTATGAAGCAACACAAGACCAGGACATATTACCAAAGGACATTATACCACTTAATGTACACTGGCTATTCCTACTGTGCCTTCTGAAGCCACACAGGAAGCCCAACTGCTCACTACTACATCCATAGGAAGTGAACCACCCATTCCATTATACAATACTGACAATACCCCATGGCCATATTGTGATCCGCAATAAGACAGTACTGGACACAGCAAGTCCCAAGGCTAGTCCTACTAACCAACAGTTGCCTTTCTAATCCCCTAGACAATCCGTCCATGCTGCTGTGTTTAGAGCCCAGGAGGATGTATAGGTTGGGAGGTGCTGGAGGAGGTGTGGTGGGGTGGTTCCTCCAGGCCCTGCTTGTCGGCCTCACGCTGCGGGTGGCAACTGGAGACGGCTGCTCCGGGTGTGCCGCAAGGGGACGTTGTGGGGGAGGGCGCCGGGGCTTCCCTGCAGGAGTCAACGCCAGTCATCACTTTGGGTATGTATGACATGTAGATTTAATGGTTTTCTAAATCAATTGAAATATGTAACCGAAAATGCTTAGCATTTGCATGGTTATAGCTGTGGCATTGCATGAATTGCATGGTAATAATATTAACATGGTAGTCCCTTTACATTGATTTTAGAGACTACCCATTCGTCCTGTTTGCTATCACACTGAATTCTCTTAAATCCCTTTTGAAATATGTAGCTTACAATGTTTAGCATTTGTATGGTTATAGCTGTTGAATTGTGGGAATTGCGTGGTAATCCGTGGTAGTTCCTATGGACTAGCTTTAGGGACCATCAATCCTTCCTGTTTGCTATCACATGCAGTCAATTCCCTTCTCCCTCCTTCCATCTGTAACACTGTCATGGTACTGGTATATATAATGGGGGTGCAGAGGGGTCCCCCCCCTGAGGTCGGAAAGTCGCCGAAATTAAAGGGTCCAGGTCACAAAGTCGCTTTTTTGGACCCCCTAAAGTACTGTCAAATTCCTTTAAAAGTCGCCAGGTCACTTTTATTATTGCAATAGGTCGAAAGTCGCCTCCAAAACGGCCCAGGTCGCCAGGTCGCTTTTGACCCATCTGCAGCCACTATAATTGCACTGATAACATTTTATGTTGGGCTCATGCTAATTTTGACACTATAATATATACCCTAGTAGACCCTAATACCCTAGGTACAGTCTACCTACCGGTGTCTATAGTTAGGCCTGCACATGTGTCAATTAACGGGTTCAGTAGTTTGGGTGTCCGTCCTGCTTGAGACTAGGGTACTGTGAGTTAAAAAGAGGCTGCACCGTGTTGGCCGTTTATACTGTGTGTGCGGACATGTAAGCAAATGTTCGGGGTTGATCACCTTTATACCCTCATGGGTATAGCCACCCTACCTTTTTATCCTGCACATAAGCCCATAGTGTCGCTACAGAAGTTGGCAGTACACGTTTACTTTCTCCAAAGAGACGCCTGTAAAATACATACAGGGACTGATTTCAAGAAAGACATGTTCGAATCATCCCCAACGAAGAATTTATCGCCAATGACCTTCTGCTGGGTGTTGCAGAGATCGCAGTTATCTTCACACACATTGATCAAATTACCCATCCTGTTAATTCTCCGTTTTTTTTTAAAACAAACACACTCCCAATCGATGTGAAATGGACAGATAGCTATGGGTCTACACGATTAAAAATCTCCAGTAGAAAAAAACGGTGATTCCCTGGCAATGATGGATGCCAAACGTTCACCGTTTATTTATGGTCACCGTTACAATCCATAAGCAGAAGTATGCTAGGATTGATATAAAACAACAACTACAGTGATTTCTTTTACACTGAAATTCCATCGTATAGGAAGTAACAGTATAGGAAGTAACCATCCTATAGGAATAACAGTGCTTTACTGTAATGGTTTACTGTAATGGTTTACAGAGGTTCAAGGAATAAAGAGGTAAACACAATTGGGGTGATGGTTGGTTGGTTGGTTGTTGGGTTGCTTTACGCCCTAACAATTGGGGTGATGCCGCCTCACCGTAATATCAGGTAACAGTGATGCACTGTTAGATTTAACAGTGGTTCTCTGTATAATCAACAGTGTGGATTGGTAGATGCTTGGTCAGAATAATGATACATGGACGAATAGACTAATATTATAATTCCAACATTTCAATTTTGTCAAATTTACTTTGCTTTAAATTGCGATTCTGCTTGCTATGTTGCCTACTGAGCAGTGTTGGGGACTTTGCTGTAACTCTATGCCCAGGGGGGTCTATGGGTACACACCTCTGTAAACTGCAGTCAATCCCATCTCCATGCGGTAAGTGCATGGCTAACAGGAGGGGTGTTGACTAACCATCATACACCCTGGAGACCAGCACCCCATGTACGTGTACTCCAGGGTTTGGGGTTATTGATGCCTGATGGCCTCACTCACCGACAATTGTATTGGTCACCCTTGAAGGGTTAACGGAGTACAAACCAATACCAATTATTAGTTCCACTCCTATCTCAATTAGATGATTGAGGGGTTACTTGTGTGTAATTTGTAAATCCAATGGGATGGAATCACTTATTTCAAGTCCAATTGCAAGCCCCGTGTTGGTGAATTATACGCTTTTGAGTGCACATGTATCTAGTACGTAAGGAGTACATACATGGAATCACAATATAGGATATATCGTTATCCCAGTTACATAAAAAATAAATAAATAATAAAAATGATTGTGATGAGTTAGCCTAACTGTGTGCTTCATATATAGGATATAGTATAATATATAAGGGGACAGGTGAACCTGCCAACATCCTCCAGGGGCTGACAACCCTGCCGACTCCCTGGCTGGTGACTGGTCATTACACAGGTAATCTTAGACCCCATTAGTAGAGACAGGCAGGCGTCATGATGGATGGACAAAGAAAAAAAGGAGAAAAGTCAATTTGGGAGGGATGGATTATTGTCATGATTAACCAATTTGTCAAGCTGTCATGGTGTCCTGTTTGCTGAGGGTCACGTGGATGTCCCTCCAGTGTATACAGCTGTAGGTCAAGATAGCATGTATAGCTCCAGCCTATTTTACCCTTCTTCCTACATGTACCAGCAAAATGTTATAAAAGTAACGTAGGCCACCGCTGCAATTGCCTTCTACTTTTTCAATGAATGGAGACCTCATACACTGTAAATAGTAATTGTAGGTACATAGTAGGATCTGCTGTAGTGAGTGAGTGACACTGTCGCTTTACAGTAGATTCTTCTGTTCACCTACAATAATCTGTACACCTATAGTAATTCTACTGCATACCTACACGAAAGGAAACCAACTTTTAACAGTACAGGTGACAGAATTTCTTAAGGGATCTTAAATTCCTAATTTAATCATGTAGTAAAAGTGTCCAAACCGTTTCCCTGTTTCAAGAGGTCTTATTGATAGACAAAATATCTTTGAAAATTAAACGTGATATTACTGACGGAATGGGGAGTAGTATGTTGTAGTAGTAATGATATATGGCATTAAACATTAGCGTTGCCCCGTTAGATCTGATGTAAATAAACATTGCATAGATAGGCAAGGAGCCTGCTACAGTTATCTGGATGTTGAGTTAGTCGTAGGCTATCCTTGCTGCCTCTCCATTTGATACTATTGATAATATCCAGATCTAGATCGAGCTCACTAGTCACATAAACCAGCCCCAATCCTAGTCGCATGAAAGGAGAAAATGAGGGGGGTGAGTAGTTTAGAGTTCTGGGGGATGAGTGCATGTGCACTGGTTTTTATCACATGGGTGGCCATATGTTTCTCCAGGGCTGGAGTAGGTGTTTGTTTGTATACATAGCCTTTGGACCTGTCTAATTAACATGACACACCATGTGCTAAATGTATATATATATATATATATATATATATATATATATATATATATATATATATATATATATATATATATATGATAGCGTTATTTGCGCTATACAGTGTATACGTATCTCAGGGGTTTAATATACGTTGAAAAATGTACATCTGCCTCTTCATACAAAGAGGAAATAAAGATTATATGGATTTAATAAGGACAATATACATCGCTATTTCCCCAAAAATAATTCTTCGCCATAAAATAACAAATAATTATGTACATAAATAATACGTAGTATCAACTGGGATGTCACTTATTGACTAATTAAAATTATTCTAAATAATAAAAAGGAATGTACTAAAACTGTGTAAAATCGGTCAAACTACTTTATGGTGACAGATTATAAATGCATCTCTTTTTACACAGTGTCATTACACCCTCATTGTAAAAACATGCCATTTTTTTGGGAGGTAAAAACATGTTATATTTATCACCATGTATTGGTAGCAATTGAATGTTGCAATAACTCTGGCTTTCCACAGCCCACTATCAATACGTCTTCTGTTGCTTTTTCCCAGGCGCAGCAGCATTTTACACCGGCTGTTTGATGGTTACGATAGCCTGGTGAGGCCGGGAGCTGACGAAGGTAAATAAACGTTTTTATACAAGGTGTGTGGCAGGAAGAGTGGAGGAAAATAAATTTACTGACCCATATATATCCCCACCAAAGGAGTGTTTGTAAGTCGACCCGTGGTCATAATCAGATTTATGAATAAATCTGTAATCCAGCTGGAATGGTAGATGCAAAATGTGCATGTGCTTTCCTTTTGATTCATGAATTCAAATTTCTATGCACAGGCAAAATTAATTTTCTCATTTCAAGAAACTAGGATAAATAAACTTGCCTGGCGGAAAAATGACTAGTTTTGAGAAAATAATTTATTTATGGCTGGGTGGTATCTGTTCCCTCTTACACTGGAATACGTATGGCGTGTCGTACACAATGCCAATATCCTATCACCGTTGTTATAGAATACGTAAACATAAAGCACCCAACCTTGTCCCAGTTCTATGAATATTGAGTAATTTGCAATTCGACACACTACGATACAAAACCACCACAACCTTAATATTTACTCAGATTCCCATCCATCACTTGTTGATAGTAAATACCAGCATGCGCCATTTGACAAGCAACAACAAATTTAATTCCAATTTGCCACCACATTGCTTGAGCAGTGACCAACACACCCCATAACTCATACCCAAATTATATTATTTTATAGGGGAGCCAACAGTGGTCGACGTTGATCTCTTCATAAACAGTGTGGATTCTATCAGTGTCGATACCATGGTAGGTCTTTATTAAGTGATATCTGCATGTGTTCCCATTCTACCCTTACTTCCACAAAATGATCCCCCTATTCCAGAAATGCATGCCAGGCCTAAAACAACCGTTACCTGGAAAAAGCATGTCTAATAATTAACTTCTTACAATACAATTCTAATCACCCTGTGGCAATGAATACATCTAAAATTAATTACCCTGAAATGGGCCCTAATGATGTACAGTATGATACAAAATGAACCTTAGCATAACCAGTCAATCCATATGTAGCTGATATGTAATGATAGCAGATTCAGGCATATGTATGCGAGGTAAGTAAAGTGCTTTAGAATATAAATTTATAGCATAGGGTCTATGGACCACTCAGCAAATTAATGTGATCCTTCTCCAAGTTGGAATAGGTACAAAAGGATAAACAGTATGCCATGTGTGTGGGAGGGAAAATTTCACAAAATGTGGAACAAATCGAAGCGTGTTATAGAAATCTAGAATCATACCCAGTGGGTCCGCCATTTCATAATTCGCTGGTTAAGGTTAGTGACCACTGATACGACATTACACGATGGGTACACACTGTAGACAGCTTGCACCAGTTCATGATATACAAGGGTTACACCCAAAGGGCACAGATAAATGAATCACATTGATAACTGGTGGTCAATCTTGATTCAATGTTGAGCTGATTTTTGTGTGCACACTAGGCAGTATGTGTTATACAGCAAGCACAACCCATCCCAACACAGCATCACGCTAATTTGCTGATTGCCTCCATAGCTTTTCGAATTGCTTCTAACTAAAAGGACGGTACTTACGTCATAGGTGATGTCTGCCACATTAGTGTAATAGCTATATTGCCTATTGGGAGGTTTAGTGAGAGTTAGGATGACCTAACTCTCCCTAGAACTCCCAATAGGCAATAGTTATTACAGTAATGTGACAGACATCCCCTATGACGTATGTGAACACACACACACATGCACCTCCCCAGGTGCATGACGGTACGTCCAGGGTTGTGCCGTCAGTGGATGACGTGTTCCTCAGGCACCGTACTCCACCAGAGCAAGTGAGTCGTCTTTAAGCATCTACTTTGAAGGATCGAAATGCAGCCACTAAGGACATAATTATATCAATTATTTTTAAGTCTAAAAGAATAGATGTTATAAAAATAATGCTTAAAAGGTTAATCTATTCACAGAGGATGATGGTATCCGGGATGATCGAAATTATTTAATGGCCTGTGGACAGACATCTTGCACCTGCACTTTTTACTGAAGGAGGGGTTCTTTAAACCCTAACACCACATACCGATATATATGATATCAGAGGAACAGGACTTCAGAAGCCCGGTCAAGAACTAAACATTATTCAACACCGACAAAAACTTGGTGATCTAATCTATATGAAATGAGGACAGGGATATTTAGAATGCTGCTTCTCTGCTACCACTATTATCGTGTCTGGGCAGAGATTTAGAATGCTGCTTGCTCAATACAGCAGTGACTGTATCCGTGAGATAAAGGGAGAAACCCCCGGGGAAGCCGCTAGCAGGGCATATGTCCCCATCTCTTTTAGAAAGATAACAAGTGTCATCTTATTTGCCTGGTCCTATAATTATACAGGGGCTGGCACTATAGAATAGATAAACAAGGCCATAGAGACTATTGTCGTTGATACCTGACACATGGTTGAGAGAGGGGAGATCGGACGGTACCCCGCCATTATGACGGTGCGGCCCACAGGCTTGAACTGACCAGCATGCTTGGAGTAGATTCCTGTATATTGGAAGGTATGACAGAGCTATAGACACCAATCATCTTCCAAACCTAGATGGCCCCATTGTATCATGTGTTTGGCCATAGGGTTGCATCGTCTAGTTAGCAATCTACAAACTGCTTAGTCCATCTTTAGACCTCAGATGGTGTCACCTGTCTAGAGCCAAACACATAGTACATCTAGGGTTGAAAGATGATGGGCATCTAGCCAGAAAGAAATTAACAATGACTCCTATCTTTCTGGTCTAAATCTGTCATACCTTGTGCTATATGCAGCTATCTAATGTAGGTATCAGCATGCTACTCGATCAGGTTTTAAAGCGTGTGGCACGGCCCGTGCATATGGGCACTGGCTGCCAACACACCTGTGGCCAGGCGTAAGACCTCTCAATGTTTTGTCCCCTTTTTTACAATACCAGTTTGCCCATTGTTATTATGGAAGGCTCCAGATCGGAGATATTCTGCTCATGTTCTCTTCGCAAATGTCCCTGCTCCACAGGGGGTAGGTAGATGGCCATATTGCCCTCAAAGAATTTATTATGGACCAACAGTATGACAATATCAGCTACCATTGGTAGGCTTACGTCTGGTGATTTGCTACTGGGTGACCATATCACTTCTCTCTCGATGAGGGGCTAGGCTCAGTGAGATCTAGGATGCTGTTTTGAATTTAGTATAAATTAGTAGGAAACCTTTGCTCAGAAACCAATATCTAAACTGAGTAGTTTTGGCGAGATTCACTAGTTTTTTTTCTGTATGTATAAATACAACTCAACTGAACACAATGTTTGAAAATATATGCTCTCAAATTATGAAACCAGTAGGTTATAATGATTATAATGGAATATTATAGCAGTGTTTCCTTAATATGGACACTTAATGCGCCCTCTGAGCTACTCTGATCAACAAGATGGAATGGACATTGGGCTACTATGCCAACTTTCTGCTATTTTCTTTCTGAAAAAAGTAATGACCTTGCCAAGTAGGGTCCCTATAGTAGGCACAGGGAACGCCTATCCCTT
Source organism: Harmothoe impar (assembly GCA_947462335.1). Classification (NCBI taxonomy): domain Eukaryota; kingdom Metazoa; phylum Annelida; class Polychaeta; order Phyllodocida; family Polynoidae; genus Harmothoe; species Harmothoe impar. Next base: position 39,033,208 of record OX381710.1, read on the forward strand.
TTGACCCCTAGAGGTACTTTAGTGCCCACATATTGGTAGGGGACTGGAAACCATGGAGGCATATACTAACTTAATTTCTTTTTACATGACAAGCAGCCTTTGGGAATTAGGTCGGGGAGCCTGACCTGTATACTATGGCATATTATAAGCCAGGACAGTGATGGCTATAAGGAAAACTGGGAGTCTTGAGTGAAAGGAAGGTATCATTCCCCGCATACATAGTGCATGATAAATACCTCAAGGGTATATCAAATTGTCATGAAGAACACTAAGTCAAACGTTATTAGTTTCATGTTACATGTGCACGTGCTGTATCTAGCATTTGGAAGAATGGCCATCTGATGATGCCGGATGTTGGTGAACAATGCAGACATTATCAGACAAGTGGGCTCATGAGAGGGGTCGATTGTTATAGTGACGATATTGGCGTTATAGCGGTTAAAATAATATAATATGCTCTTGTCGCCTTCTCGGGTGTAAAGCTGTACTCTCATCATTAACATGCCACTCGTTGTTCGACTAGAACAAGCCTAGAAAAAACTACACTTGTATATTCTCTGTGAGACACTTTAAGGATTTAGAAATGAATATAATGCGGAGTATTATGTCACTTGGATTGACCAATGGCATTGCCACCATTTAAAATGGAAGGATCTGTGACCTATAACCATCTATGACTTTTAGAAAATTAGCGAAAGCAAAATCACTTTTTCATTGTGTTAGGTTTGACTTAGATAGGCAAAAACAAAAACCCGACTTTTAGAACATCACCGAAAACCACGATCACATTGTAATAAGCTACGACATTATGTATTTGGGACACAATGGATCTGACAAAACGCCCTCTGCTGGTCATACTGTTGGGGGAACTGCAATCAGAACTAAAGGTTGGTCATCAGAGTGGCAGGACGAGAATCAGATGGTTGCCGTTTAATTGGTGCGTCTGGGCCTGGTTGCCACCCATTAACCATTGTGGAGGACAAATAAATCACTAGGTCAATATTGGTGCAGGCAGTCTGGATGCAGCTTGATGTAATTCCTACTTCCAGAATGGTAAACTGGAGGACACAGGGTGCTAAGTGGGTGTAGGCAGCTGCATATAGTAGGCACAGCTGCACGCTTAAGCAGCATTCTATATACGGGATGAATTAACCTTGGCTTTACTGTAGAAACATATGGAAATGAAAGTCTTGAAAGGGTGAAGCTTCTACCTTTTTACTCTGGGAATGAATGGAAAAATGGAAGATATTAAACACAGGTTGGCCTTCCCACTGACAGTAAACAAAATGGCGGATTCTGAGTAACAATACTCATTAATTGTTAACAAGATGTGACTTGACATGTACACATGCCTGTGTTATAGACCCATACAATTACATGCATAATGAAGTATAGACCCATACTCAAACAATGAACCTAGTGTATACGATTAAGCATGAACATTCTTAACGCACCATTTTCATTGAATACCCAGATTAATTACCTACCCCAATGCGATTAGCCTAGCAAACATTGACATGCATGAACATGACGTTTTCCTCCTTGATCTGTATTAGGATCGGACTTAGGGAAGCAGCAATTTGCGACAAATACAATTCCAAGAATGCCATGAATATGCTGTGATTTTATTCAAACAAAACATCGTTTGTCCCTCTTAATTATAATCCATGCATGTTGACTTAATTGTATAGCTCTGCGTGTGTGTATATGATGCATGACATTAACACTGAAATGTAGGTAAAAATCATAATATTATAGTGAACAGACGAGGAGAAAGGGTCATCCAAAAGTTAAATACAATACACAAAATTGAAGTCAGACCTTCAATTCCCTCTAATGGATGGGATTCATCTGAGCTGGCCCTGGGTCAAGTGGGCAAGTAATGCTCTTGAACAAACCACTAAATGCCTTCCTTGAACGTAATACCAAATTATTGTTCAACAGAACTTTTTTGCGTTTTGCATCACATAGGTATATGGATCCTAAATAATGGCTGGGAATAGAACAGATTTCACAAATTTAGGTTCTTGGAACGCCATGTTATATAACCCGATTCTGCTTATGAATAGGGAAACATGGTACTGGCCAGCCATGTCCCTCTTAGGGAATTGTTCTTCGAGCGCTGACTATACTGATGAGGATGGTCAGTAGTGGTTATCCAAGGTTGGTTATAGGAGTATTCATCATGCATCAGTCAAAATGACTAACTGCTATTCTAAACTAAATATGACTAATTCCTTAGTCAAAATGCCTACTCTGATACTCCTATAGACATGAAAAGACTAAATTGGACAAAAAGTAGGAAACCTACTTCGGCCATATTTTTAAAGGAAATTTTACAATTTTCAATAAAGAAATTCAAGTTAAAATGCTGGAGTTCCTACAAAAGCTGGAAAAATGATATCTCTGAGTCAGTATTGACTAAGCTCACAGTATCGACTTACATGGGTTGGGCGTATAGGGAGCCAGAAATTAACTTACAGAACTGAATCACATTTCCATGTACGTTCAATTAAAATACTATTGCTACCATTTTTTTAAACATTAGATTATCATTTTAAAATGTTGTCCATTATACATCCCTCTAAGTGCCTCCCTATGAGCTGCTCCTGCCTGCCCCTACCTGCTCAGCACCCTAAGTTTAGAGTAGGCTCCTCTGTTACAGGACTACTCCATTAACATCTACATGCGGCAGACCTGGGTGGACCACAGACTGCGATACAGCCAGAAGGAGTTCAACCTGAGCCGGGTGACATTGGACCACAAGTTGTACAACGAGATCTGGGTGCCCGACCTGTTCTTCAGTAACGAGAAGCGCTCCAACATCCACTGTGTTACCGTGCCCAACAGTATGATCCGCATCTACCCCAACGGAACAGTGCTCTACAGTGCTAGGTAGGCGTTTATGATTGTATTTATATACCATATTGGTCAGTCACCAATGCAAGTTATGCATGGGTATAGTAATTCATGTAACTATAGGAACATGTGGTAAGGGGAACAACTGATTTGGTAGAGGGGGAGCTGGGGGACCAGAGGTGAATTCAGGAATAATTTATTTATTATCTTCTCCAGGTATACAAAAAAATAGCGTTGTTCTTACGTTTATTTTATATAGGAAGGCAGGGAGGGATGGTATATCAAGGAGGGGAATAATTATAGGCAAACAGAGGGTATAAACTAGAGAGCAGACAGAACGAAGTAGGACATCCAGTAACAGCTTTACAGCCTTGAGATGCATTGATGGATTCATCTGATCCCAACGCTGAGGCAAACAGACAGTGCCTCTATAGATTGTGGTGGGCAGATCCAAGGTCTGCTGGGGAGACTGATCTCATTATTCTAGAGTTCCATTACCCTGATACACTTATCTGGGGTTTTCTGCTGGATGTACAAGGTAATGCCGGGTCTACAGTTGTATGGGAATGATGGAGAGGTTGGAGCTGGGAGGTCAACGTCGATACGAATAAAATATAGCCTCTAGGATCGGTTATTGTGTTTTTCTTAATACAATCTAAAGTAGTTTGGATGAATTCGTTGCTGTATATCATTTGACTCAGCTGTATAAGGTTTACTGAGTTGATATCATCAGAGAACATTTTGAAACCATCCAATAAATGTTGAAGGTTATTTACAACACTTCCATCAAAATTGTTAATGTTTGCGATGCTATTCGAATACTGTTATCAAAGGGGTTTCATAACGCCCTTCTAATGCTTCTTTTATCCTAAAAAAAGAAAATAGATAAGTGGGATGCAGCAACTCAGGTATGCACGTCTGCAACATCAGCTTATGTGCAGTTAAATGAACAGTTCCCAATTGGAAAAATCAGTGGAGGCCAGAACACCATGCTGTCTAACACTGTTTTGCCACATGCCTTAATTGTCACAAGCTGTGTGTAGATGACAGCTGAGATAGTAACTGGCGATTGGGGTGTTCATTACCGCCTTCATGACTTGGTTTTTAGATGGGATTCACTGGCATCTAGAAACCGTAAAGAAGCATATGAATCTCCCATGCGGCATCAGAAACATTTCCCACACCATAAAGCTTGACGAGAGGTTCCTAGTTAATGATCGCATTCATCCTCCATCCTGGTAGTTAACCCTTTAAGGGCCGGAGAGTGGTTTAATGTAGTCTGGTATTTGTCGCCATGTTACATGAAGCAGCCCTGGCAAGTAACTTGCCAGAGCTGCATCCACGCATCATGCAGACATTACAGGGCTGACACACACACGTATAGGGTTGGCATGATGCATAAATGCACCCCTGGCTCGTAGACCCCCACAGGGCTGCATGTATCAGGAAGAGTGAAGAGGTAGCCCATTAAAGCAATATACGGTCCTTAAAGGGTTAACTGAGGCTTGATTTATTGTCAGGGTCACTCCCGCTGGGTATGGGGCCAACCACCGCACAATAAAGGTTCGGCAGACTGCACACTGCTCCTGCCATTTTCCTGGTTGCTTGGATACCTCAGTCTGAAAAAAGTCGTCTGCTTGGACAAATCATTTCTTTTCTGACAAACTCCCTCGTCTGTTCCCCCCAAATGAAGCCAATTGTAGGAAGCAGCACGGTAATAGATAATCTAAAGTAACTCCACTCCTAGCATTACCCAGCTTGAATGATCCAAGGGGAGTTGTCTGTCTTGTATAGTACATTCTTGTAGTACACAATTCTGGGGGATTCTCTGATGAAGAGTTATAGCTCATGCAATGGAGGATGATAATGGTCCTTATCCCATCCATGTGCACAGCTTCAGGATAAGACAAATAGCCCAAATACAGTCAGAGATGCTTCTGAATACCCGACCTGAAGGCGTCATTGTTCAGAATGGAAGATTAAGCGCACTTTCTTACTACACATAACAGTAAATAACTGGCTCTGTTCATTCATCCATGCTGGGCTTTTCCTTCATGTCAGTAATTTATAGTTTCTCTGAACACTGGGTGTGCTTAATTTGAAGCCTTTGGTTTAATAATTATCCGATGAATAAAACGTATATTATGTATGCTAGTTTATTTATAAGAAGGCTCCCTTTACCAGGAAGATTTTCTCCATTGTAAGTTGTTAGTGTGCGTAGAATGAGCAGCAACTACAGGATAATTTTATGTATATTTATATGAAAAAGAGCAGAAGGGGTTGTGATGAGGTAAGTGGAGAGCTGTATAAACTGTTTACTGTTGTTGTCAGATTCTAGTGCAGGGAGAGTAACTTAATATGAGAGCAAAGGTATACATTGTCTCCCTGCGATAAAGATATTTTACGCATTCCATTTTACAAACCAACCTTATTTTAACCATGTCACACATTCACCAAACTGTAAATAGATCAAGCAGCTTTTACCTTTTCAATGCAGATTTTTGTTTCATCGTGAACTGTAGTCAGCCCTTATTATACCCGAATTAAAATGGTTTTTTTTAAAAGCATCTGGGGGGATCCTTTTGGCTGGCCATATAGGTAAATTAGTTTGGTGACATTTGAGTGAGTCAGGGCTCACCTGTTTCTACTGTACATATATTATGTGTGTTTACAAGACGTTGGTTCTGCCCAGGGGGATTGCCCCATCCTGCCCTTTGATCAGATAGTCCCTCAGTCCCTCTATATGTCCCCATTAACTCTCATGCCTTAGATGGACTCAGGTAGATTTACTGTCATGGTCTATCACTGACTATATGGCCATCTACCTCACCATAACGGTGCAGCCGACCAGACACTGCTCCAACCTTTCTATTTGCCTGGGTGATTGGATACCATGCATAGTCTGAGGTCTATCTAGTGAGAAGAATTATTTCCTCATCTGTTCACCAAATGAAGCCAATCGCAGGAAAGAGTCCGGTAATGGATAATCCAGAGTGCCTTGAGTCACCCCTACTATTGCAAAGCCTGGATAATCCAGAGGGAGTTGTCTGTATTCTGTTGTGTGGGATCAAAGTATGGTAATAGTTCTACTAGTTATGGACTTCTCTTTCCATTGTTTCCAAGGATTCCCTGAGCGCAAATACACCATAAACCAGGCAGGTGCACTTTCAACCTTATTGTTAAAAGGGGAGATTTATATCATTTTACTGCCATTATAAATAATTACCTACCCTGGGCTGTTCATTCATCTGTAGATGACACTTCATATGGTACTTCATTTATAAGTGTACACTCTGAATAAATGATGGAGCTTTTACTACCATGGTGTAATGCTCCTTACAGGGCTCTGATAATTATATCCTCCTATCTTAGTAGTAAATGGTATGTGGCCAGAGTAACTGGGTTCCAGTATAACTAAACACCGCCCATATCCAGATTAAAAGTAGAAGGGGTTAGCGTTAAAGGCTAATGTGAAATGGAAACAATGTGCACACAAAAAAATAATCACAACGCCCATATTTTAGGAGAGGAAACAATAAATGAGCCCAGGTGTACACTTTATTTTCTCATATTGGATTGGAGGCGCTACATATTCACATGATATATGCACCAAGGTGTTGTTGATCAGGAAGTAGCAGATTCTTATTTCTGAAAACAGCCTATGGGGGGGGGGGGGGGGCTTTAGGCATGGTATTTCCCCAGCTTATTGTGAGTAGGCTCTGACTTCACTGTAGCCTAGACGACTGGCCACTGATTATTGTTGACCCTAACAAATATTTATACTCCTGTGGCACACCTTACAATCTGCAGACTACCCTGGAGGTTACATGGAGGCCAGATAACAGGCATGTAGCAGCTGCTGATTGCTCCAGGTTGGTTTATTGACGCACCCTTAAGCTGAACACCTATTGGTATTTGTCCACTCTGAGTCAGTGCCCTAAGGGTGACAGTATAAGGGTGGGGGTCAGGTGGATGCTTGACATTATGCTGGAGTGCCATAGGTTTAGCATCTAACCAGACTATTTGTCATTGTCAACTTTTATTTTGTGACATTAGGAATAAAATTAAGTATGGCATTATACAATCTGTGTCAATGTTTCTGGTCTTCAGTATCTTGGATTAAATAAAATCCCTTTCAATTAAGGCTCTGTCTGGTAGGATCCTAACCCAAAACACATCTATCAGTTACCTCAAGTCTGTTTGTTTAGGTAGTTTAACGTCCCATTGACTAATGCAGAGGATACTTTCTAATGTTTATTTTTTCCACCGAAGAGTGTGAGAGGGACGTGCCTATCACACCATGGGAGAAAGCAGGTGGAGTCATAAGGCAAAAAGGACCCCAAGCGCATAATATATATGACTGTGTGCCATCAGTCTGCAGTAATACATCCTGACTCACTAAGCTACCCTCATCCATCTGTAGGTGTAAATTACACAGTAGCTCTCCGGCTTCTTTGATTACCCCTTTGATCTTGATAATATTCTCTCTGTAGTTGGACGTGTATTGACTAATACACATGCATTTGGGCCATCAAAGTGGTGCAAATGTGTGTCAAGTGAAAATAATCTCTGCTCCCAGCCCATACAGAGCATAGGGAACTGGAGCAGGAGCAGTATTGGGATGGGGGTCTTGAGACTGGAGAGGACCCAACAGTATTGTCTTTTTCTAGCAGAATCTTGATATAGATATTTTCAGTTAGTATTTAGATCCCGGATTAAGATATTTTTGGATATTATATAAGAGAGTGGTTGTATTATGTGATCAAAGCCACATAAAGCCATGTAGAATTGCACAAGGTTTCCGAACTACGACGTCATTCCTTCTCAAATATCATTTTCATAATTGTGTCCTAAACTATCACTGAATATTCATTCTGCGATGCTCAATATCCATTTGTACTGACCATAGCTTGAGCCACCGTAAGTAAAGTACTAAGTTCTCTACTCTTATGTTGTTTCAGATATACATTAGGCCTGGTGTGTTACATGCATCTTCGCTACTTCCCTATGGATAGACAAAAGTGCTACATGAAAATCGAAAGTTGTAAGTATAAAATCTAGTACAAATGATGACTCGTATTAGTTATGCCATTATACTCAGAGGAATATAGAATCGCATAGCAGCCAAGGCAACATGCAACAAAGAACAAGAAGAAAGGCCATTTCAAGTTGAAACTGATTATCTGAAGTTGAAGCTGAGTGGTGATGACGCTACCATTGAAGATATCTGGCACAAACTCTCGACTTATGTTGTTTCGGCTATTTCTGGCCCTTTTCAGGCTTATACCCCTACAGAATAACCAGTTTTGCACCACTTTATTCAAATTTTTGGTATATGTCATAATGTGAGAAAACATCCTTACAATTCAGGAAATCTTTTTTTGTGTGTATTGGCCCAATAATCACCAGGTGATTCCGAGATGGAAATTCCTGAAATGTGATACATATTAGAAGGGATAGCATGCATCTGTGGACTATAAGAGTGCCTTTGTAACTGTTTAAACTGATAGAAGACATGTTAACCTTATGCCTTACAGGTATCAGAGTGCAACTATGATGATATTATTTTCGTATCTAGTCGCATAATCTCAGGAAAGTTAGAAAAATAAAGGAAATAAGAGATGCTACATATAGTAAAATGGTGCTAAATCCTGTTAGATATAGCCAGGACTCTGCCTACACATGTTCTGTACATGTAGAGATAGTTTAGGGAGGTTGGGTGGAGTTTGGTTGTGATGGGAGAACTTTAGGTCCAATGGCTGGATACAGGTGATTCCGAGATGGAAATTCAGGAAATGGGGTTTATATTAGAAGGTGCACATAGTAAAAAGCTACCAAATGATGTAAAATATACCCAGGACTCAGACCACACATGTTTCGTACATGTATAGATAGTTTAAAGAGGTTTGTGGAGTTTGATTGTGATGGGAGACCGTTATGTATAATTTTAGGGGTTAATCATATAATTATGGGTGATTCCGGGACGCAAAATCAGTGATTAGGCCATACTTTAGGCCAGTACTGTGCATACCCAGGTAGCAAGGGTATATTGGGCCAATGTCGGCAATGATCGACTCCATCGCAATCGTTATACCAACCGTGGCCCATTGTAAGCAATGCATACTTTGGTTCAACATACAAATTACAATGATGGCCCACCTCTGGCAATACTGATAATGGGCCATCGCTGGGTTGACCGCTGGCCCAGAGCTGGTCCATGCTTGATATCGTTGATATTGACCAAGTGTTGACCCAGTGCTGGGACACTTCATCATATTATTTCTGATGTTGGACCAACATCAACTCTATCTACACTTGTCCAATATTGGCTGTGATCTACACCAGGGGGATTCAATGTTGCCTGAAGAATTTCTTACAGGATGGCTCCTACTTTGCCATCATATTGAGTTATAAACGTGATCCCCAGTGTTCTCTACATGTTTAAAGGTTGGAGGAAGTTTGTGGATGAAATTTGATATCTAAAAGTGCCATTTACTGCATGACACCCATGGGAATTTGTCAAAAGTAACTTGAAGACACCTCATGTGTGGGTAATGGAGTTAGATAAGTCCTAAATGATAGTAATACAGTTTGTATTATTTCTAACCATTTTGGGATAGAGATCAAGATGGATTAAAAAGACAGAAATGGCTTTTTCTAAACTGATGATTCTTGAGAGTCATGTTTTAAGTATGCCTGTACATTCAATTATACACATAAAAGTAATATTGTTCAATATCAGTGATTGTTGCAGTGGTCCTATATTGAAAATTATATGTTGGGGCGACATATGAATAATAAGATTGGTCCAATGTCTAATTTCAAACCTTGGAAGAATGTAAAAACATTTTGATGTTGGCCAAACATTGGGCAAACATGAAATCAATATCCCTTTATCCAAGCATGGGCCATTACTGGGCCAGCGGTCAAACCAGCGTTGGGCCAATATAAAAATGCCATTATTGGCCCAATTTTAAGTGGTATATTGGCCCATTCATGGCCCAATGTACTTATGTTACCTGGGTAGTAGGTACAACCAGTGGTCATAATGCTCCTCACAAATTGAAGTACATATGATGAGGATATTGTAGAGTGATTTTAAGGACTAATTGAACCATTTTGAGAAAAATTGTGTAAAGTTGAGAGTATGTGACAGAAATATTCATAATTTTGATTGATATTCAAAATTGATCGGGCTACATCTCGTGAAGTTTTTTTCTTAGGATATAAATTTTTTGTATACTTTAAGATACATGTTGTACCAGGTTGTAAACAAAATTAGGAATTGCCATAATGTATTTAACACCAAAAAATCAATATCTATGTATTTTCCATCTCGGAATCACCCGAAATAATGACAATCGACTTCTTGAGGCAATAAAAACTGAACCACATGGTATCTGTACTGGGAACAGCACAATGATTTAAGTCCTTTAAACTCTGATCAAGGACTGGCCTTTATATTGCCTTCAATGAGAAGCAGTTGTATCAGTAGATGCTAGCAGCTAAGGCCTATAAGAGCAGTGATTAGACAGAAGAAGAAAACATGGTTTAGACCAATGGCCTATACAATTAGGCCTATGCTGAACAATTATGAGCAGGCCTATAGTGATTAGGAAAGAGGCACTCTCAATGACTTGGGGACACTTGGGCTCTTGAGAAGTTGAGTTACCTTCCCATTGGCATGAAGAGACATGTCTGAGTGAGATTCACCAAGCACTGTGACAGGATGAAGGGTCTCAGCTTAAGGTTCAAGGGGAAATATAGTTCCAGTTCCTTCATTCTGCATGTCATTATGACCACAGCTATAACAGAGCTCTAAGTGAGGCAGGGATCATGGGGCACCAGCTGGCATGTACATATTACAGATGACCTGTGATAGTGTACATACCATTGGGAATTGGGGTCACTTAATAGAATGTATATATAGCACATCGTTATTTTCTAGCAGTAACCACTCTCTTCCTCATGCAGTCATGGGTCGCTGTCATTATGAATTAAAAGTGTTTTCCTCCTCAACGTCCTGCTAAGAACTGAATCAAGACATTCAGCCACCCTGGTTCAGAGGTGGGTCCATTTCGACGAGTTTAACACTAATTGCGAGGACCTTTATATCTAGAGGCAATGGGCTAGCCCCACACTCTCCAAGTAGGCAGACATGATGTCCACTATAGCTTTAGAACCTTTTGGCTACCTCTTATAGTGGAACGTCCATGGAGGGTACGGCCAAATCAAACTCTATGGGAAGGAACACTTCCACTGACCAGTTCTCCCATATATATATAATGGAAACTGGTCAGTGCTAATGCACAACAACATAGGCGATGTTATGGTTTTAGTGGACCCTGTAATATTGGTAACAAATACTGTATTCCCAATAGGGGTTTTAGGCCTCACATACTTCGCGATTATCATGTCAGCTAGCTGTGAGAGGGCTGTAAGCACATGTGTGGACACACGCCCCACTCCTTTCTATGATGTCACATCAACTCAAAATTGCCTCACACTAGAATGATATATAGTCCCCTGGGGTAGGGTTTGATGTTCAACATGAACTGAATGACAATGTTACAGAGTCTGTAGGGGGTGATCTATCTCTAAGCCAATCAGATCACGCGGGACATGGACCTTCAGCACACTGTATGATGTGCAGTTCCAGCCATCCCAGCCATAATGATAGAATGGCATGCAACTGGGTCCCACGAGTAGCACATGCATACAAATTATCTAGGGCTGTAAGGGAGTGGTCATCTTTTAACAAGGGGAGTGGGGGTAGTTGAATTGTGTGCAGCCCAGGGCTGCCCTTCTACTCAATGAAGGACCTAGGCTCAATGTCCTTTAAAACTACAATCCAAAGTAACATATAAGACAGAGCCTGCTAAGAATCAGAGGAAGAAATAGACAGAAAAAAGCTACTGCTACCCCTTCTAAACAGCCAATGTTTCCTGATACACAGGTCGGTGGAGTAGCCATAGCTCTAAGCCTTGGTGCCATTACACTGTAAAAAGTTGGTTGCCATCTTTGTAGGTGTACAGTAGATTCTCCTGTAAATCCATTCCACAGTAGATTCTACTTTGTACCTACACTAACTATTTCCACTCTATGCCATGTACCAGTACATGAACTTCCCGCAACCGCTGAGCACCATGTAGGCACCTAATCGTTACAACTGAACAAGAAAGAGTCTGAATTGATAGAAGGGCCCTGGTAACGTGAGAGTAAGAGAGGAGAGAAAGAATCAGCCGATAGATCATTGAAATGGCAATAATGGTGGAAGAGGTATTTGGCAGTTGCGTAAACATGTGCAGTGCTGGAACGTGGCTCACACAACGTCCATCCCTAGTAGCAAACACACTGTGGCCCCGGACGGGGCCAGACTGTGTTTGCAAGTCTGGCCCGGAGTGGGCTAACCGACGGGCTCCCGTCGGTTAAGGGCACTGGGCTTTGGTCTGGCCCCGTGCGGGCTTCCCATGTTGGGCGCAGATCGGGTTTTGGACGGGAAGCCCACTTTGGGCTCAGATCAGTTTTTGGACGGGCTTCCCACTTTGGGCTCAGATTGGTTTTTGGACGGGCTGAAAGTGGGTTCAGATCGGTTTTTGGACGGGTTGAAAGAGGGCTTAGATCGGTTTTTGGACGGGTTGAATGCGGGCTAAGATCGGATAATTATGGGTTTTTAGAATCTATTCAATCATTCTCCAATGATTTCTTGTATTTGTTGAACCAGATATCCTAGGTCCTGCTAATCAACCCAAGGCATATTCATGCTCTTCCTACCCAATAATGGAAGTATCAAGCAGGCCTATTATCATCAGGTTTGAGCCACATGCAGCATAGACAAGTGTCTATGGTGCACATTGGCCTTCAAAGCCATAGTTCATACCTACATGGGGCACATGAGTCTTGTATTAAGATTGTAATGCCACAGAAATAGTGTTTACACTGGATAGCTGCTTAGAGAACCTCCTTTTCATCATTCAAATATATATTCTATCTTATTTCCAAACTGTGAGAACATCTATTTATTGTTTCCTATTCTACATCACTTTAACATTTCATTGTATAATTATATAATGTCAATTTCATCTGGCTTTATTGGAAAACTCTAGATATTGTATAGTAGTGACATATGGTGTCAATCATCAGAACTATTAGACCAGTTGCCCTGTCCAAACCCAACCTCAGCCCTCATCGGCCCGGAGTGGGCTAACCGACAGGCGCCCGTTGGTTTAGGGCACTGGGTTTTGGTGTGGCCCCAAGTGGGCTGTCCGAATTGGGCTCAGAACGGGTTTTGGACGGGTTTCCTGTCATCTGGCCAACATGAACCCAAAGCGGGTAGCCCTCTTTGAAACTGATCTGAGCCCAAATTGGGCAGCCCGCTTTGAAACTGGTCTGAGCCCAAAATGGGCAGCCTGATCGGGGCCACACTTCAGCCCAGCCATCTGCCCAACATGAAACCCAGCTCAGTTTTGCCCGACTTCAAACAGCAAATCCGAGCTAAAACCAAAGTGGCCCCATGCGGGCTTGCTACTAGGGATTTCAACTTCTCAAAACTTCAGTGCAAAGTTCCTGGAGAATCTTATTTGGAAAACATACCTTCGTCGGGTTTTCCCCAATTTCACCTTGTGTGGAAGCAACAGTAAAAATAGGCCTTTAAAGACTGAAAGGTACCCCGACAAAGACCCCACCCTAGTATTTTAGAATCTGAACAAAGACCTAGCCATACAGCGTGACGAGTACAAAGAGGGAGGCTGCCCTGTGGCATTGCGCCAAGAGAAATTATTCTAGGAGAGAATCCACTCTTATCCGCTACAATAAAAATATACGTATGAGACAGAGCCTACTCAGAATCAGAGGTGAGTAATGCAGAGAGGAAAAAAAACTATAGCTCTACTCAAAGTAGCCATAGCTCTACACAATGGTGCTATAATAGTGCCATTATGTTTCAAAGATATAATTAGCATGATTATGCTCATTTTTCCTTTTATTTGTCAACATACGTTCATCTTGAAATTGTATTTCTATTCAGCTTTCAGCAAGGACTTTTCCATTTCGAATAAAAATAATGTTCCCATGGCAATCACCAAGTACTTGGCCACTCTATTGGAATATAGAAGCTTTGCACTAAAATGGAATTGTCTACAGAAGTATTTTGTATTTTAAATCAAAAATTAATCTACCTCAAATCATGTTCTACTATGCGAATGATTAGCCTTGGGGTGATCCGTCGAGGTTCAACTTAACCTTGTTGGTAAATCAATTATTTATTTATTTCTTTTGTCTACCAGATAGCTACACTATGGATGAGATGCTCCTGCGCTGGCGAGATGGTGTAGATGGTGTACAACTTACTGGGGACCTGGAGCTGCCCCAATTTAACCTTATGAATGTCAGTACAGAGAAGTGTAACTTCTCCTATATAACAGGTTAGTATATATTCCTGATGCCAAAGCAACTGATACAAATATCTAAACATATGCTATCACACAACACAGATGCCTTACAAGTAGATCTTACAGCAGTGATGCCACGCATTGACAGACTAAGAATTTCAGTCAACTAGCTAGAAAGAAAATCCCAGGGATAAAAGTAGGATATCCTATAAAGGTGGGAAAGGTTGCACATGTAACTTGTACAGCTAATGTAGGATGCCTGATACCCCACAGCACAGACATCTAACAGCACAGGTGAAGTCCTGATATAACACACATTTATAGTAATCCTTTGTCAAATGAGACATCTTTTGCCCGTTTAGTTGGCTTGTTTCACTGTAATGACTTTTGGCACGTTTACTTGTGACAAATCATATAAAATTAGTACAGGAGTGATTTATTCCAGACAACAGACTATTGTTCAAGCACTTCACCAATATCAGCTTCAAGAACTGCTACTATAGTGACAGAAAACAGTGTTAGAGAGTGACATTACTTAGCAGATTCCTTTCCCATCCCACTGATCAATACAACTAGCCCAACCTACTCTGTCCATTAGGTTGCATTACAGTTGTCCTGTCTGTTAGAAACCACTTTCCATGTCAAGTCCTAATGCAGTGGCCAACTTTGGTGCCAGTCCCTTGGATATTAGAACTGCATAATCCATGAGCAGCTGTAGGGGGTGTATAGACATATCTCATGATAAGGGCAAGCAAAACCAATAGGACAAGGGTTGTGTGTACTTAACCTATTTACATTGTATCTACTTGTGTATGCAGAGGGATTGCTGTAATTATTACCTGTGGTGCAGACTCATTTGGTTAATGGTTTGTGATTGTAGTGACAATGCATGGTATCATCTGTGTGACTTTATCATTGTAATAGTAAATCAATGTGACATACATAATATGACAGTACTGGCTCAAATACAACATTCTTATGTCCAGAATAACTGATGGGCCTTTTCATATCATTCAGGCTTTCAGAAAATAAAGCTTCTCGCTCCTTTTGGTAATTGAATATACGAAGTCACCGGCTCTAAAAAGGTTTTGAATCCTTGAAATGCAGAATAGAATATTAATTTTGTTCAGTTATACTGTTTCTTCTTCAGGATCCTATGCATGTCTAAAGGTGACAACGTTCCTCGAGCGGCAGTATGGCTACTATATGATCCAGACCTATGTTCCAAGCATGCTGATAGTGGCGCTGTCCTGGGTGTCATTCTGGATCAACGTAGATGCTGTACCAGCGCGCATCTCACTAGGAGTGCTCACAGTACTAACACTGACCACTCAGAGTGTCGGTGTGTGGATGTCACTGCCTAGGGTCTCCTATATCAAGGTCAGTGAAGCACCCACATCTTCCCATCCCCAAAAGAAGTATTTTTCTATTATTTTGCTCATCTTTTATTATTTTGTTCAGCTAGATCATTATAATCTGTAAATTCTAGGTAGTCTTAAATAATGTTATAGAAGTGTTCATCGAATAGGCACCATCTAGACATGATTAGTGATCAGTGGTTCTATGGTACATTATATCATATCTGTGCAGGCTATAACAAGTTTTCAACAAAGATAATCTGCAATAAAGCATCAATATAATGGTTCATTTGATTGCTATCCGTTTTGATACAGGCAATAGACATTTGGATGTCAATGTGCGTGGTGTTGGTTTTTGGTGCCATGTTGGAATTTGCCATCGTCAATACACTAGCTCGGAAAGAGATACGAAATATGAGTAAAAAGGCCAGAAAGACAGCAGAGGGCCCTTTATCTACAGATGTTGTAAGTACACTGCCTACTAATCTATACTAACTGATGCCGATAATATATTTTCATCTTGTAAAAGATTAGGAAAGCGAAAAAGACATATTCCCAAAACCCTCTTCAAATTTAATAGCTTACTGCATGTTAACTGTAAACCAGGAAACAACTATGCGTGCAAAAGATTTAAGACTCATTACACTAATTTCAATCATCAACAGTAAAATATCTTATGACATCAAGTTTATAATTGCCCTTCCGTGCTTTGTTGTAAATACTTATAAGGACTATAAATACCAATGCCATTCTTTGTATTTCAGGTGAAAAGGATGATGGAGGAATATCAATACGGCAGCCCACTAATCTTTGATCCTGGTAGCAGGTTACTAGCCAGACGACTTGACAAAATGGCTAGAAAATTCTTTCCAACCTTCTTCTTTGCCTTTAACATTGTATATTGGTGTGTATTTTTAATAAAATAGAATATTATATCAATCAACATGCGACTTCAGTGGTTATGATTAGAACAACTTCTTGATGAAAAAGACGGCGTCCTGCCCATCGGCCATTATTTCACAATAATTAATTTTAAATTAAATACTTACTTGATGTAATGCTATATAAGAGGTTCCTCGTGTGAGGTTTATGCAGAACTGCTAAATTACTACCTGGTAGTATAAGCCCAGCTAGCACATTATGTAAAAAGCACTTCTTTTACTGGTCATATTCACATTGATACGTCAAAATGACCTAATCATGACGTCTCAAGGGAGTAAATCCTTGTACATAGCAGTTTGACAGGAAACTGATGTACTGTTTACATCTAAATGGCAATTCGAAAGAGACATAACCATTTGATAACATCCATACATATCTATGTGGTCATTATTTGATGTAACAAGTGATTAAATCTGGATCAGAATATCACATTTTTTTTCGAGAAATTATACACATAATACATTTATGTCAAATTCATACCTTAAGGTGCATGTTAAAATGACATAATAGATTTGACATCAACATTACGCATGCATTACATATGTAGTACATCTTTATCTTGTCAGATTATGACGTCTATGAGACATCTGTTCTTTAGCTCTCAAATAGTTCACACTTTTGACATAAGATGTCTCCCTCTGCCAATATCAATAGAATACAATCTACATTGGCAGTAGTTTGACCATAAATTACTATCTATTCAACACAATGAATTTACATAGAAAATGAAACTTGAATAACTTTTTGCCTGGCATGTATGATCTGTTATTTTTGTTTCTATAGAATAATTATTAAAGGGAGAACCAGGAGATTAACACAAGCACACCTTTTCTGTAGTCGCTAAATCTATTCAAATCACATAGACTGACCATGAGCTGACATCACATCTTGGCCACTGTGCTAGGACCAATGTGCAAAGTCTCTCCAGGAATATTGGTGATGTCTACAGGCAAAATACCTGATTAAATCAATTGCCTTTGATGTTCCCTTCTTCTGATGGAGAAGTCCTACTCTAGGTGTAGGGTAGACGTTAGATACATGTCTTTTCATGATGTCTAAAATGTGTTTGCATCTGGCATCTTATTCATGAAATAAATTTATACCACAATTAAAATGATTTTGGAATATACCCATCTCACACAATGTTACAATTATTCCACTTACTTATATCTTTATATCGCATCTTCCTGATGTCTTTCAAAGCAGGTCATATTAATATCATTATGTTACATTGAGAAGATGTCTGCAGAATGATGTCTAAACCATTTGCATATAGGACTTAATGAGGCTAAGAATAGGACGTAACCAAATGTAGTAAATATCTATTGAGAAAAGATGTAGAGATGACGTGATTAACTACGAGTTTTGCTAGCTGGGAGGTGGAAGACCACAGGTGTAACAAAACCACTGACATTACCCCTGCCCTAGCATCCCCTTTTTCCATTTATAGTCATTGAGGACACTCTGCAAGAGGTCTCTGCTGCAAAGGAGTTCTCCAAGTTTATCACTAGGGGGAGTTGCAGCCAGATTTCCGAGACATTGGCTGCATCTAATGGTTTGTATAGATACTCGGTATCTACTATTTGGTGTGACCATAGAGCCATGACAAATTTTCAGCAGATTGTCTGGGACTGTCATGGGGGTTAAACAATGCATTATGATATCAGAGTTGTCTGTAACAGCCAGGAACAACATAATGCCAACCTGTAACTGAATTTCAAGAAAGTAGACTCACACCCCAGTCAGCAAAGATACATTGGGCCAACAGTATTCAATATTGGAATGACGTCAGATTCTGACGTTGGGCAAACGTTCATTAATGTGACCAGGCCAGTGAAAAGGTGTCTCTAGGGGGAATTGATAATTAAAGTCCCTGACAAGACCTTTAAGACGAGGTGTCATAAGCTAAGATACCATTAGTAGTCTTGCAGGAATCTTATCTTGAATATGGGTTGTCATGTAAAACTGAAAATTATGAATAAGCTCTAAATGCATTATATCCCATAATTACTACATGTACTAAAATAGATTGAAAATTCAGATTTATTAAAAAATAGCCTTAAAACATGTATTTTCAGTGTAGATTTGGTTCTGGAAGGAATTTCTGAGGTCTGTTTTCAGTTTTTAGTAACTGATGTAATTCCCAAGAGATAAGAACCAACATGCTCCATTGAGGAGAATGGAATGGTTTCCATGGCAACCAGAAAGTGGCATATGTGCCAATTTCCCATAAAAATCATTCCATTTACATTCCAAATATTGATTGTTAGCACCGAAGATGGAGTCATTCTGAGATGCTTACTGTAATCTCCATAATAAATGACCCTAAAGCATTTTTGGGTCTATTTTCCACTATTTTGCCATTCTAATGCCCCCTGGTGGCCAAAACCAGAACTAAAAATCCCCCCTGAAGGCTGGTTTTCTCAGGACGGGTCACGTTTGTCCGTTCATAAGAACTTTGCCATGAAATGACGTTGGCCCAACATCAGTTTTTTAACGTTGCACCAACATCTAATGACGTTGCACCAATGTCTAGCCAACCAGTTTTAGCATATATTCCAACATAATAATATTTTCCAACTTTGGCCCAACATTTATCTGTGATATTGGCCCAATATTGTACAAAAATGTGATCAACTCCCTTCAATGGTTGTCAAGAATCATCATTTTAGAGACAACCATTTCATTCTCTATTTGCATTTTCACCTTGATCTTTGCCCAATGAGCCTAGAAGCGATACCAAATAAGCTCTCAGCCATTACACCTTATCTGCTTGCCATTACCCACAAAATGGTGTCCTCATATGAATATTGCAAGGATAATGTTATCTCACATGGAAATTTGGTACTTAAACATTTTTATAGTTTATTAATGGAATAGCTCTTGCTTTAAGGTGGATCGCGGCCATTGCAGAATGGACTTCTGCGCACCTTTCTGCGCATGCGGCTTAAATATGTCAGAATCATGCAATTTTTGGTAGGAGTATGCCCTGAATGATTTTCTACACCAATGAAAAATTTCGGGCAATTTTGAGCAAAATTAAGCATTTTAGAGCAATATGTATTTTTGATATAATAGATGTAGGGGCACGAATAATACGTGTACATATAAGGTCCGTGGAGTCAGAGCGGTAAGTGCCTCCAACGGACACTAGGTGGCAACACCTAAGCCATGTCCTTTCGGTTATCCGGTAGCGGAGCCAGGCAGGGCACTCCAGACGGCGCTACGGAGGAGTGCCACGTCGACACTGCTTGGTCCGCGCTCAGGGTATATAAGAGGCCGAGGTTGGCTACCTCAGGGAGTTCGTCCCAGGACGAGCTCTGACCCACACCTTTCGTACCTTCGCTTTGATAGGGGCACCTACACCCCTCCCACATTATGGCTCCTGCACCAGCCATGCTGGCTCAGGGCTTGACTGTCCGGTATTGCTAAGACTTCGAACTATCGATAGAATCCTGTGTGTCTTCGAATGGTTGAAAGACCAAGTGAACCGAGTAGAAACCTTCGTGTACTTTTGAGGCTGTGATCGAATAAAAACCTGTTGCATTCAAACCGAATTTGGAACCTGTGTTCGCGTTATACGCATATGAAACCCCTACATTGGTGCCGTGACCAGTTCGGGTGAAACACAGAATAGCACAGTCGGTTAGGGTGAACATGGCTGAACAGGCAAAGGGTGGAGCGTCCCTTCATCCTATTTCGAGTCCGGATCCGGAGGTGGTAGCAGCCCTTGAGAAACACTATGGGCCAAGCCGTTCGAGTTCGACACCAGAACCAAGGAGAGGCAATCCTGATACTATTCGGAAAGATCTGGGGTCAAACCTAGAGGATTCTTTGTTTGAAACTGGCGGTTCGAAGAGGCACATTGCTCCTATGCCAACACAGGGCATGAGCATGCTGCATGCTGAACGACACCAGCGGCAAGAAGTGACACGTCGTCGTTTCGCCGAAGAGAAGAGTCGATTCGAGGAAGCAAGGATTGCAGAGATGGACAGGATGAATGCAGAGTTTGAAGCTTTGAGTCATCGGTTGGTACAGCTCCGAAACAAGAATGAAGATTTAGACGGGGCGACAATGGAGAAGCAGAACCGCTTAGACACAACGAAGGCGGAACTGGAACATATGGAAGACCAGTTCTCTCATCAGCAGAATGTCTTGCGGCGACGTACTGAGGCTCTTGAACAGCGTCAAGATAAGACCGTACAAGAGTCAGACGAGCTCCATGATACGATCCGAGAGGCAACCAAGGCGATGATGGAAGAAAAAGATCGTCTGATCCGGGAAGTGAAAGATTTACAAAAGAAACGAGAAGAGGAGTCAACTCGAAGTGGCCATTCGGGGTTCGATCATGTCAGTGGTGGCATATACAACTCGGCGTCTGGTGGGGGTGGTGCCGCTGCCTCATCCGGAGGGAGACCGAAACGAGTGACCATTGATACAGGTGATTCGCATGGAAGATCTTCACGGCGTGACCAACGCCCAACGTCATATGATGACGACTATTCGAATCCTCCCAGCCGTTCGAGCTCTCGAGAGAGACCAAGCCGTTCGGGTTCGAATGATAGATCTTCAAGATCTGATCCGAACGAGCGTTCGAGTGGCCCCTCAAGGAGGTCAGGGAGATCTCCTACAAATGCAGGTAGACGAGTCTCTCGACGCGAATCAATGTCCCCTGGGATGAAATTGATTTATGATTCGAACCCCTGCATTGCTGAAATGGGAGTTGACTGTGTTAGCAGACAAGCTGATAATGCTGATATCGTTGACTGGAGCATTGAGCAGTCTTTTCTGTTGCACAGAGACAACCACAACGCTGCTAGACGCACTGCAAGCACTCCGGTTCCGTTCACAGGCAGACAGCCATGGCAGGACTGGTTTGCAGACTTCATGGACGATATGAGGTATAATCGGTGGTCAGAGCAGGAATCGTTGGACGAGCTTCTTCGGGCATTGAGAAATGGCCCCGGCAAGCTAGCTGTTTCGAGATGGAGAACGATGCATGGTGCCGGATCGTTTACCCAATTGGTGGAATGCGCCAGTTATCTGATCGGTAATGTGGGTAATGAGGATCCGCTTCGATTGTTTCGGAAACGGACTCAAAAACCAAACGAGTCGCACCGTGTGTTCGGTCTAGAATTGCAAGCTCTCTTGCAAAGGGCTAGACCAAGATGGCAGTTAGATGACCCACAGTTCCTAGATGATTTGTTCTCGCAATTCATTGAGGGATTAAGGGATTCTGATGAACGGACCGCAGCATGTGATAGTTGGAAGGCTGGAACTTCTCTCACTGATTTGTTCATGGCCATAGAAGACTATGACAGGAAACGGCATCTGCTATCTTCGAGAGTACTTTCGAGAACTTCCAGTATGGTACAAGACCCACCAGCCTCTGATACAGAGGAAGGTGATTCTGGAAGGGAGGAGGAGATTGGCGCAGTTGCTCAAAAGAACAGCGGCAAATCTTATTCCAATTCGAATTCGAAGCGCTATCCGAAGGCTGACAGGAAAACACCACCTGTGACCCCAGGAGCTACAAGCGCACCTTCGACTACATCCTCAACTCCCAGTTCTATGGAAGAACTTTTGTTAAGGTTGACTGACTTTATGTCTGGAAACCAGCAATCAACAGGGAGGAATTCGAAGCCGAGAGTGGACAAGACCACTAGGAAGTGTTACAGGTGTCAGACCCTGGGACACTTTGCTGCAGAATGCCCAGCTGAGAAGCCGGTACCAAAGCCTGAGGAGAAGAAAACGGAAAACTAGAGGGGGTTGCTCGGGATGGCAATGTAGTGACCCCTAAGGTGAATGAAAGCCAGCTTATCACCAGCGGTGCAAGCGAGGAAGTCCGAGGTGCAGTAGAGATTGGAAGCTTAGAGGAGGGGCCTGATCAGTCCCTTCTAAGTATGTCCAATGAACCCAGAGAAGTAGACATCCGAGTAGGAAGTACTGGGGAAGCGGCGAATTGGATATAGGAGCTGGAGGTAGTCAGCAGTGCCCGATTGTCCCCGGATCATCCCTTTCTGAAGCACTTGAAACGACGGGGGGTAGATCTTGGTGTCACTAAGGATTTCGAACGCTTCACCGTCAACCCATCACCACTGGATGGGAAGAGGTGGTATTTGACTGTAGCAGTGAATGGAAGGTCTGCGGAATTCCTAGTGGATACTAGAGCTAGTCACTCCATGATCTCTAAGAGATTCCATGACCTTGTAGCCGATGAACCAGATAACTTCCCAACGAGGGTAAAAGCTCATTCGGCCGACGGTAGCTGCATGCAGACGTTTGGTAAAGCGTTTTTCGAAGTCAATATAGGTGGACAGGATTATCTCCTGTCACCTACTATTGCTGATCTGAGTGATGATGGCATCATCGGATTAGATTTCGCTGCGTTGTACGGGGCAATGTTGGAACCTTGTAGGGGGATGTTAAAGATAGAACATCCGTACAAGGTGGCCGTGCAATGCGTGTTGAGGAAGGTATCTTCTGTAGCCTCGGTGGTACAGACGGTTAAGATACCCTTAGGACAGACATGTGATGTGCTGTTTTCGAGTGACAGTATCTTCCGAGATCAGATGGCGGTGGTTGAACCCGATGTGGTGAGACTTGCATCGATTGGACTCGAGAGTGCAGATACTTTCGTAGGCAGTGGCAGCAGGAATCTAATTCCTATTTCGAATCCTGGTGGTGAAGTCCGTTATCTGATGAAAGGTACTCCCGTTGGGCAGGTGATCGTTGCACAGGCAAGCACCCTCAGAAGATACCAAACCGAACCTTGAAGGGATGTTCGATTTGCGTCCGGAACTTCAGAAGTTGGTGGACGATTCGAGCCTGGTGACGGGGGACCAGAAAGATCAGTTGAGACGGGTATTGGTGGAATATGATGCAGCCTTCGGGGAGCCCACTGGTTTGGGGCGAACTGATATGGTGCTACATTCCATCACTACAGAGGAAGCTGTACCTTTCAAAATCCCTTACGCCTACCTTTGAAGAAGAAATTGATGGCCGAGAAGGAAATCGCTGATCAGCTGAGATTAGGGGTGATTGTTCCCAGCACTAGCCCCTGGTCCAGTCCTGTTCAGATGGTGACTAAGAAAGACGGCACAATTCGCTTCTGCATCGATTATCGAAAATTGAATGGTTGTACTAAGAAAAACTCCTATCCTCTCCCCCGTATAGACGAGACTATTGATTCCCTGGGCGGAAACCAATGGTTCTGTACGCTGGATTTGCAATCCGGATACTGGCAGGTTGGAATGAAGGAAGAGGATCAGGAAAAGACAGCTTTTTCGAGCCATGTCGGTCTTTTCCAGTACAATGACATTGTGATGCCGTTCGGATTGTGTAACGCCCCTGCAACATTCGAAGCCATGATGGAATCTCTGTTGAGTGATCTGTTGTGGAAGGAGTGTTTGGTGTACCTGGACGACGTAATTGTCTTTGGGAAGACCTTCGAATCGTGCCTGGCTACTCTAGTCAAAATTTTCGAGAGGTTGATAACCAATGGTTTGAAATTGAAACCAAAGAAGTGTCACCTATTTAGGACTTCAATTAACTATCTCGGTCGGATAATATCCACTGAGGGAGTTAAAGCAGATCCTGAGAAACTAGATGTTGTGTCGGAATGGGAAAAGCCAGAGGGACCTAAAGACATACGGTCCTTTCTGGGCTTCTGTAGTTACTACAGGGACTTCCTACCGGGGTATGCCAGAATAGCTCAGCCTATGCAGGCTCTAGCTCACTGGACTCCGGGTAGAAGGAAGGAGCCTTTCCCATGGGGTCCGGAACAAGATCTAGCATTCGAAGCCGTGAAGAACCTATTTCGAACCACCCCAGTTTTGAAATATCCAACAGCTGATGGACATTTCATACTGGACACAGACGCCAGTAACGACAGTATAGGTGCTGCTCTGTCCCAGATGCAAGGGGGGATAGAAGTGCCACTGGCTTTCGCCAGTAATACCCTCAATAAGGCCCAGAGGAATTACTGTACCACTAAGCGCGAATTGTTGGCGGTAGTGGTGTATACAAAGAAGTTTAAGCACTTCCTTTGGGGAGGTGACTTTACTTTACGGACAGATCACTCCTCCTTAAGGTGGCTGTTGAACTTTAAGGAAGCAGAAGGAATGATCGGTCGATGGCTAACCCATTTGTCCGAGTTCGGGTTGGAAAATAGCCAAATCCAACATAGAGCAGGGAGCAAGCATATCAATGCTGACGCCCTTTCGAGAAGACCCATACGGAAATGTTCTAGAATGGATTGTGATGATTGTGGAGCCCATAACGCTGTAATAGCTGGAGTTTGAATGCCGTATGATGTAGGACATTCTAAAGCAATGGAATGGTCCACAGAAACTATCAGGCAATTCCAGAAGGGTGATGCTGTCATGTCAAGACTAATAGAACAGGTCTCCAGTGGTGCCCAACCACAAAGACCAGCCATTTCGATTGAGAACCGAGAAATGAGACAGCTACTTGCTCAATGGTCTGAGCTAACTGTTGTTGACGGTATCTTATGTAGGTGGAAGATAACACCGTACAAGACCAAAATTCGGCAAATCGTGATACCCACAGCTATGCGAAGGGATATCATGTATTTCGTACACGGACACCAGACCAGTGGGCATTTTGGAAAGAAGCGCTCCCTTGCGCGACTTTCCAGAAGGTATTACTGGCCTGGCATGAGTAAAGATCTGCTTAGGTGGATTTCTACTTGTCCAGATTGTTGTCTGAGCAAACCAGGTGAAGGCCTGGGGAAGTTGCCACTAACTCAAGAGCTTTGGGGAGTTAGATTTGCACGCATAGCGGTTGATATCATTAGTGGCCTTAAAACCACTCCTGATGGAAACACGTGCATGATGGTGATCTCTGACTACTATTCGAAGTACACTAGAGTGTTTCCTCTGAAAGATCATAAGGCTCATACATGTGCTCGTGCATTTGTAAAGGGCTGGGTGCTTCATCTAGGCGTACCCTTGATGTTGCATAGTGATCAAGGCAGAGAATTCGAATCCGAGTTATGGGCAGCAATGTGCCATAACCTTGCTATATGCAAAACCAGAACGAATCCATACAGGCCTCAGTCTGATGGTCAAGTACAAAGGTTCAACAGAACCTTGATACAAGTCCTGAAGCCTCTGGTCAACAGTCAGATGGATGATTGGGACGAGCAATGCGAGTTTGTGGTACATTCATATAATAGTCCGGTGCATGCTTCCACCGGTTGTTCCCCCAATCTGTTAGTATTCGGAGAGGATTTGATTATGCCTGCTGACTTGGTGTTTGGCGTAGCTGGGATAAACGCAGAAACACCCTGTCAGGTGATGTTCGTGGAGGCATTGAGGGATCAATTCAAGTCTGCATACGAGATGGTTCGAAGTGAGCTAAGCAAATCTGCTTCATGGCAAAAAGTGGGCTATGACGTAGGTTTGAAACTTAGGTCCTTTCGTGTAGGGGATGAAGTAGTGAGGCTACATGACCCCCTACAGCAGCTGAAGCTGTCACTAGGTATCCCAGTAGGCGACCACTGGCCGTGTCCTCGCATAGAAAATCTCTAAAACACATACTTTTGTAACTGCTCCTGTACCCTTACTATTTGGAGTATTGCATATTTGAAATATGCTACTGGAAGGTAAAATGTATGCGCATCACCCTGATGCATCATGATAGATGTATCATACTTTTAGATACCCCTCCTGATGGTGTGAACTTCTCTAAAAATCGGAAAACGAGACCTTTGATCATTGAGTAGCCATGCAGCCATGAAGCACACACTGTCTATATATCAATTTCGCTCCCACGCCATTAGAGATACAGTTTCAGGAGTTTCACCACTGTAAGCCGGACATTCAGGGGGTCATTTTGAGGTATTACAAGTGTAGGTAGGCCTACTAGAAGTATTTTTCAATCAAAAAATTAAGATTTTTCGGGCAATTTTTGGCACTTTTTTGAAACATTATGTTCACATATTTGGGGTTATTTGATAGGTATTTCTCTGTTCTATCAGATTTACTAACTACTTAGTTGATGTAACTAATGGTGTAAGAGCGAAATTTGAATGAATCTCCCAACCCCCTTCAGCCCTGTAATGTCCACTACTTTCGCTTCCACACCATAAGAGATACAGTCTCATGTGCTTTACCATTGAAAGCAGGACAATTCAGGCGTCATTTTGAGGTATTACACATGGACATAGGCCCATTGAAAGTATTTTAAAATAAAAAAATTGGAATTTTTGGCCAATTTCCGGCACATTTTGGCCATTTTTAGAAATGTTAGATACACATATTTGGGGTCATTTGAAAGGTATTTTTTTGTTTATTGAGATGCACTAACTACATAGTTGACACACTTTATAGTATAAGAGCGAGAGTAGAAAAAGTGCCTGGCCCCTGCACCTGAGTCCAGGTCTCAAGGCACATGTCCTCACATGTTGGCCATGCATAGGTTACATAACATACAGTATCTGAGATATGACCCTTCAGGACACTCAATACTTGATATTCCATAAACAAAAAAAATCAATTAGACAGTTGTATACTAATTTCAAACACATTTGTACCCAGCATAGAAAACCACAATATCAGGATCTGTAAATCATCATGTAATGGCCCTAAAAGTCACATAATTGTGTTGTCGTCTTATAGGAATAGTATAAATGGGTTGATATCAAAAGTTTGATTCAAGGGTCAAGAAGAAATGTTGTGCGAAGATGCTATAAAGTAGCCCTATATCAGTGATATTTCAGCAATTTCAAGGAATTTCATGATTTTCATCATACATCTTAGTATTATGTAACAGTTTAAATGGGTGAAAAAATTCCTGGAATCGATGTATACCATATAGACCTATGCCTATAAAAGAATTCAACTTAATATATGTGACAACAGTTGTGTGGTGTTGATTTGGAGACTACTCATTTTCACTGTTCAGGGACAATTGGACAATTAGTGTTTACCTCATTTTTGAATGACAATTGTGAAGTTAACCTTGGTTATTGAGACCAGGAAAAAAAATTGTGCAGTCTCTGTTACCTATAGAAAAGATTCCCAGAGAACCAATGGGATATCTGATATGTTGGTGAAATGGGGTGCTGCCAAACTTTTCAGATTCAACCGTTTCTGTGTGAGATCCATGAGAACATTTGTAATATATCACAATTTTGAGGGTCTGTAAAAATAAAAGTTAATGTTTGCATGTATTGATTCTACATTGTGTAAAGGAGAAATATACTGTGATCAGGGATCAAGCAATTTTTTGTATCTATTTACTTTTTTAGGGATTTCGGAATGCTTACAATATGCCTCCATAATCTAGCTGAGACAAAGGTCTGAAATTGGCTTAGTCCAAACAACACTTTTACATTTTCAAATAGCTCCCAAATCCAAACCGCTGAACCGATTTGTATGAAATTTAAACTGTATTCCTCTTTTAACATGGTCTACCCATCTAACCACTTTCCATTAGTGCAACAATAATATCTGAAAATGACCTGGGATACCTACTGTCACCCAACTGGGATGGTCCATTTACTGTGGTTCGGATTGTTTCAGAATCTACAGTGGTGATCAAATCCTTGTTGGGACGCTTGTATAAATCCAATGTAGCTCGTCTACGTCGGTGGCAGGGTGATGCTTCAGCGCATTCAAAGTCAGGAGAGCATTCGAAGTCAGAGGACACTGAGCGGAGAGCGACCACCCCGGAACGACGTGGTCCTGGTAGACCTAGGAAACTAGTGATACCCTCAGATGAGAAGAAACCTATGCCTCCTGGTATTGGTAAATTAAAGAGGGGCCGGGGTAGGCCTAAAAACTAATTTACCAATTCGAGCTTCTAGCAAGAAGGATAAAAAGTGTGTAAAAAAAGTCTCGGCAAATGAAGGTCTGAAGGGGAGGAGGGCTGTCCAATTGACTACTGGACATCCTGTCGAATCTTCCCGGACGACCAGGTCTAAAGAACCCAAGGTAGGGTTAAGGCGCAGTCCACGGCATAACCGGGGGATTGCTGTGACCTAATTTGTATACACAACAAGAAGTTTCGATCCCATGATGGTAGTACAGACCTAATTGCTGTCGAGTGAGCAGAACTAGGGCGGGTGTTGATCATGAACGTCCCTGAGGGTGGCAGACGGATCTATCCGGCGGGTATTCTTATGTTACCCGTAATGACATTTGCCTACACTCCTGACGAATTCATGATTAGTGGTACCCCTGGTCCTGTGGAACTGACTCAATAAGGATTACACTCCGGTGAGCTACCCATTCGATTAGTGGCGGGAAACGCGAGCGTCTCCCGCCGCGTTATCCGTTAGAAAAGGGCTATCCGGTGAGGCGTGAACGCTGATTGGTTGACCTTCGCTCCCGCGGCGGGCGTGGCATCACGAGACAAGAAGGGCGGTCGCCATATTGGATCAGTGCCAAGAAGACGCGCGGACGCTGCAGGGCAAAGGAGGAGGAAGAAGGGTCTTGTTATCGACCAAAAGTCTCCAAAACCACATCATAATACGCGCCAACCTGGTTAGTTCCCGCTCATAGTGTCATTTGGACACGCGGAGCTTCGTACTCCGCAAATCTTCGATTTTAAACTTCATTTTCGTTGAAAACATTCGACTTCTATGGAGGAGCAGTACACCCCCGGTGAGGGCCTCCAGTCCGACGAGCTAGATCTGTTCGGGATGGATGATGGCCAATTCGACAATGCTCAGGAATCGGATTATGAATCCGCCTCCGAATCCACCGGGAGTGCAGTTACCGTCCGTGTGGCGGGGATCGGCTCCTATTCGACGGCTGAGCGGGACAGCATGGCCATGCCACCCCCGGCTACAGTCAACCTGGGGCCGTTGCCGTGGCGCAATTCCCCAAAACGTGTTGCTTCGAAGGACATTGACAATTCCACATCAACCCGGCTCAACGCAGCAGGTGATGAGGAGGAAGACGAGATGCCGGAGTTGGAGGAGGTATATCAGAAATTGCCCATTCAAGCAGTGTCTGACGAGGAGATGGAAGACGTTGTACGAAAATCGCTGGCCCAGCAACAACTTATGGAAGTGCTGGAATGTGATTCGCCATTCGATTCCTCGCTGAAACTACATCCCACACTGATGTCGATGATGTTGGACAGGCTGGGAGAGGAGGGCTTCTATCGTTACGATCCCACCTGGTTAGACAGTTACGGAGGGGCGATTCGAGGAGCTTTCAAGAATGGAATCTTCAGTGACATTTTGTTAGAATGTGGTACGAACTTTCGGAATCTCCAACGAGCCAAACAAATGGAGGAATCAGTGCCCTCAAGTGATGGGAGCACCACAAGTACGAAGGGGAAGAAAAAGAAACTCACCAAAACCAGAGGTAGTCGTAAAACTTCCAAAACTAGTACTCCTCCATCTACTCCGTCCATGTCTGAAGTATCCGAACCTGCCCTCGCTCAGTCCGAGTGCTCTTCGAGTACTCCCCATACAACGTCATTCGAAGAACCAACTACTACCACTGGGACCACTGAGTCTCAATCCGAATCTCTTCCGAAAGCCCCGGGACCTTCACCAGTCCCATTCGAAAAGGATCCAGCTATCGTGGAGTTGACTCTGATGGAGATCAACTCGGATCCCTCAGAATCAGTTGAGCAGGAAGCTCGTTATGCTCAGGTGGTCAGAGAATCCGATGAACTCAGGGCAGCCAATGAACAGTTACGGTTAACTCTGGAAGCTATGCAAGCTGCCCCCAGAACTCCAATGACTCGAGCCCAGTCCCGGAAGAACCCCAATCCACAGCAGAAGGGACGGTCCTTGTCCGACGCTTCGGATGTGGAGGAGGTCCCTCATCCTTTGCCTCACGAAACTACTGCGATTAATATGTCTCCAACTGTGAGGTTGGTGGATGTGGTATCCAGTACGGCTTCAACTCCTTCGACGCCTCCTAGGGCACCCGCCAAGACGCTTTCGACCCCTCCAACAACCCCGACCAAGACTCCAGTGCAGGTTGCCATACCTGTATCCCCATCTACGTCCTCCGAATCGGGACATTCGAACACGTCACCTGTGGTTTCTTCGCCCCCTCCAGCTGCTGGGGCAAACGCCTCAGTAGACGTTCCAAGTTCTCAGGCGGAAGAAATGATCTGGCGCAATGCCACCGGGGGCTTCAAGAAATTTAGGCCCGAATGCATGGAACATTGCAAACGATCCAGGGATATGTATTCCTGTCCCAAAGCAACGGACTATGAGAGGCTGTCTGATGACGAGGAATGGATGAGGTCCAATATGACTTCACCCAGTACCTTCGCATGGACAGAAAACTGGTTCAATCGGCTGCAGGATCGAAAACAGTTCCCCGAGTCCTACTACAACCATGAGGGACGCCCCAAAATTTGATGGGCTATGGCCCGGTACAAGGAAGGGGTAAGGGAGGATTGTCCATTCGATTCCTGTCGCACCTACTTCAAACACGAGAACCGCCCCATGCCTACTCGTCTTCGATTTATGCGGCATCTGGTTGAATGCCACATGCACCACCGTGCGATGTACATCTGCGCTGACACTGGCAAAGCAAACAAAAAGTGTTCGGGACTGTGGACCACCCGAAGAGGCAGAATGATCGAACACCTGATACAATGTCATGGCCAAGCCATGATGTTGGCCAGAAAGAACGTAGGAGATCTCCATGCAACACTGGTGGCAGGCCTAGACAAAGTAAAGTTCGACAGCATCACGATTGAGACCTTCCAATTCGGAAAGGTCCAGGTGACCAGGAATTCGAAGCAGTCAGCTGTCTTCCAGCGTACAGATCGACGTGGTCGACTGGACCTGAACAGCACCTTGTACAAGGAGTTGTACGACTGGAGAGTGGCCAACCCCCTTACGGGGAAACGAAGTGAAACCAGGAGTCCGGCCACTTCCGAACCTGACTGTAAAAAGGTCAAATCGGAGGTTCCGGCTCCGAGAGCTCCAACTGCAGCACGAGGGCGCGCGACAATGATTGAGCACCGGTCCCCACTGCAGGACTTGCGTCCTGACTATGGTCCAGACTTCTCGGCCCCCAGGGGTCGTTCCCAACTACAAACCCTTCGTCCTCTGACTCCTGGTAACCTGGCTAGCAGGGCTGAGTACCCTTCGATGGACTCCCCTGGTCCGGAAGTACAGACTGAGAGGGATCCGTACAAAAATCTCCCCACGGGTATCTCTGTAGAGGATGCCCTTCGCCAACCGGACTCCCGGAACGTGGAGATGGGGGATTCGGATCACTTTGTGCTGCCTGGGAAAAAGGACTTGGTGGTCACGACCACCATCCTCACTCCTCGGGCAGTAGACGAGGTGAAACCGAAGGCTGACAGTTCTACAAAGTCGGTGGGGCGTAAAACCCCTGCCACTAGTGCGAATTCATCATTCATGCAAACTGAGCCTGTGGTGGACCCGGTTCCAGTGACCACTTCGAACCCAGTTACCACCACACCAACGACAACTACTAGAGGAGGGAAAGCAGCAACTGTCGCTGACACCGTGCTCACCACCACTACCACCACAGCCACCGTGCCTTTTAGGCCCAACGTTCGTGAAGAACCGGCAGTTGATCCGAATAGGTGGTATGACCTGATGATAAGTGGTGAGAACATTCGTCCGAGGGTACAGTTTCCAAAGGACTACTTCGAGCCTGTGAAGGCTCCTGATGCAGTGTTGCATAAGGAGCTATATGAACGATGGCTGCATGAACACCTAGCTGGCATGCAGCGATATGCCGCCTGTGTGGCAAGGGCATCAGCCGACTATGCCATCACCATGCAGGGCAAGGAGGTCGAGAGACTGAGGCAGATCTTCGAACAACAACGGATTGACGAACAGGCGGAGCCAGATAAGGTGATCGAACTCACCAAGCAGCTGGAACAATCGAAGAGGGAACTCACAACGGCCCGTGCCTTCCAGAAAGCTGCGGAGGACACCTTGGACGATCAGGCCAAAACTTTGAAGGCGCTGAACGTTAAGTTCATTCGAGTATTCGGGATAGGACTCACCCAATGGAGTGGGTCCCTCGAAGAGCTCCAGGGCTTGGTGAAGGACTTATAAGATAATTTGAGTGTTCGGTTGTTCAGTTGTGTTTTTGATGACTTGTGCATATGATGTTTCGATGATATCTTAATAATTGTGTTCGTATTATAAAACGTCCATGATTGAGGAAAAAAAAACAAAAACATAAACCAGGTGTAAAATGCATAATTGTCAAGAAATGTCTTCGTTGTCTAAAAAAAAAATAAAAAAAAATGAAAAAGGTGTTCATACTTTAAGGAGTATAACTTATACTGTATACTATGATTCGAACCAAAACTGTACATAGTGTTCGATACCTACCTTTATCTCCAAAAATTTTCTTTTTGGACATAACAACTGGTATTCGGATTTCGAGAGTATATCTATTTTTAGGATATAGAGTCATATATCGGTTGCCTCATGTGGAGGCTAATATTACTACATTCCTTGGTTATAAGAGTTAATGTCACACCTATGTTGGTTCCATGTGTTTCATAATTCCAATAGTTCACGTAATTACCTCTCCAGGGACGGTTCGCCCACATAAATATTTTCAAGCCATTACTTCTGTGTCATTCCGTCCTAAAAAGTCACATATCGTGCACTCTTAACCTACCTTAATATGATTAATGTAGTAATCAATATTGTATCTCAAAAAAAAATAAAATAATAACATACAGATCTGTGATCACTGTAGTTAGAAATAGTATAGAACATATATATTCGTATATATTCATATCTTTATTAAAGATGGATACTCACGTATCTATCTTGTCGTTATGGTGTTGGATCTGTAAGATCCCTGTTATGTACATAGAGATGTAAGTGTTGTTTGGTGTAACAGGTCAGTCTAAATCTAAAATTGTACTTTCTACATGTATGTGTAAAACGTATGTCGTACCTTTGAATGTACCCCGGTATTGTCATCATGTCCACTGATATTATTCTCCTATATTCGAGTATATTATATTATATCAGATGTATTTCGACCCTTGTTATAATCTGGTGGGGGTGATGTAGGGGCACGAATAATACGTGTACATATAAGGTCCGTGGAGTCAGAGCGGTAAGTGCCTCCAACGGACACTAGGTGGCAACACCTAAGCCATGTCCTTTCGGTTATCCGGTAGCGGAGCCAGGCAGGGCACTCCAGACGGCGCTACGGAGGAGTGCCACGTCGACACTGCTTGGTCCGCGCTCAGGGTATATAAGAGGCCGAGGTTGGCTACCTCAGGGAGTTCGTCCCAGGACGAGCTCTGACCCACACCTTTCGTACCTTCGCTTTGATAGGGGCACCTACACCCCTCCCACATTATGGCTCCTGCACCAGCCATGCTGGCTCAGGGCTTGACTGTCCGGTATTGCTAAGACTTCGAACTATCGATAGAATCCTGTGTGTCTTCGAATGGTTGAAAGACCAAGTGAACCGAGTAGAAACCTTCGTGTACTTTTGAGGCTGTGATCGAATAAAAACCTGTTGCATTCAAACCGAATTTGGAACCTGTGTTCGCGTTATACGCATATGAAACCCCTACATAATTATAGGTATTTTAGGCATTTTCTAACGTTCTTCAGGAGCTTTTATTTATGCAGTAATAAATGGTATTTGAAAGGGCATAAAAGTGAATAACTTGCTTATATATATCCAAAGCTACATAAAGAAATCATTTTATATGCAGATTGTTGGGATATTACCCATAATGCAATGCTTCAAAGGTTAGATTTAGTCCGGTTTTGCATTACTTTTTTACTTCAAAGGGCCAAAACCCTCAAATTATGCACGGCATCCAATATCAAAATTACTCTTATTTATCAGCAAATGATCCAAGCAATCTTTTGGGGAAGTTTAAGAAAAATCTGATGACTTTTATTACTATTTTTCTTTGATTATGTAAGGAAATAATGAAAATTTATTCCAACTTTTCACCAAAAGATGATATTTTTTCCCAGAATGCCGGTTGATAAATCTCCAAAAATATTTACAGAATAAAGGTATATATCCTTTTGTTCATTGTGTGATGATTCAGAATCCTGGGGTTATTTTTTGATAGAAAATAAAATCATAGAAATCTTTACATAATTTTCGTTTTTTTTATGTAAAATTAAAATACTTTTATTTTTCAAAATTCCATATTCTAAAAAGTAGCTCGGCAACCCCTACTTTTCTTTTTGTTTTCTTTTTTTAAATGATTTAGGGTACTCACAGAAAAAGAATTGGGAAATTCTGATGACTTTGATTCAATGGGATCGACCCACCTTAAAACATTTATACAACCCAGGGGGACCCTAGTAATGTCCCATCATGGGGGACAAATAATGGGACTGGTGGTCAAAATCTGTCCATACAACCTTTCATGCCCTCTGGTGGACGTTTAAAATACAACGTTCGGCCAACGTTGGACTTCTTCTCATTGCTGGGAGTATGTTTAACGTTGGTCCAACATTGATCTGCCAACAATGGCACAACATGAATTATTTGATCTTGTACCAACGTTGGCAGATCACTGGGAGTATTTTCACTGTTC
The DNA here is from genome assembly GCA_947462335.1 of Harmothoe impar. Classification (NCBI taxonomy): domain Eukaryota; kingdom Metazoa; phylum Annelida; class Polychaeta; order Phyllodocida; family Polynoidae; genus Harmothoe; species Harmothoe impar. The sequence goes on from OX381710.1 coordinate 39,068,288, forward strand.
GTCTAACATAGATTTGCCAATGTTAGTCCTGCGCCTGGTTCCGCTTCTCTTCATAAATGAGAGTGCTGCCACCTAGTGTGATACTGAGAAGTCATCTACTCACTTGAAGTTGAAAAGTTACGTCTTTTGATGTAGATCTACATAGATTTATTACATAGATTTACGTCTGAATGAGGTAGATAAACGTAAATCAGACGTCTACATCTGTTGAACGTAAATAAACCTTAACGCTTTGACGTCTACAAACCTTCCAAAATAACCAATCTCAAACCTTTTGGTTGGAAAACTACCTAGAGAAACCTCTGAGCTATGTTGGAACTACGTAGGGTGTTTACTGGGTTCTCACTACATGGTTAGTGATAACGGTGCCCATTACATTGAAACCTAGATAACTGACCGTCGTTCGGGCTACATTTTTTTCCCATGTGAAATTTAACTTTAAAGATTTAACGCTATTCTTTTTTTTTGACCATTGGGAACTTACCTACCAATGGTAGTACCATGCTTGTGTGGCTGGTCATGCTTCATCGAACACGGTGACACCATGTTTATTTCAAAGTTATGCAATCGGCTTGACTATTAGGAAACTACCCTTCATATACTGCATTCAGTTGGCACACTATGCAATCATTAAATGTTTCATTTGGTTAAGGTATGCTTGTATAATTTGTTTATATTTATTCTTATCCACATGAGAAAATGTTTTAGCCAAATGTGCATTTATCATACACAACAGAGAACCGTGGTACGGGCCTCACAAAAATGTGTTATGGGACATCACAACAACAATCAAGCAATGTGGTTAGGACATCACTCATTGTGTTTATGGTGCCCAATACTATATCTAGGCCCCTATCACTGTTGAATCAATATCCACTTGGTGTGCATAGGTATTTTAGCCATCCACTATGAAGTGTTAATTCTATATACCCCAGGAACACCCTGAAATCAGAACAAACCTAGCCTCCATTCAACTGAACATCCGCCATCGTTGATGTTCTGTCCACGTGGGGGGACATCAGTGTTGGCACAGTGTTCATGGATATGGTCCACTGACGAGTCCACAGAGTAGGAGGCTACACGTAGGAAGGAAGGGCCTGTGTGACCATAATTTGGCGGGAAAATCCGATTCTTGATTGGTTGGATCTAGACTATCAATGAAAATGACAATAAAGAGTAATGGTAATTTATGTAAACTTAGAGAGTGTTCACTTATTACAGGCGCTGACAAAATGTTCACCACGCCCTCCCCCTTTTGGACTATCGTAACGCGTGGGCTTTTTTGCTAAAAAAGTGGCAAAATTCTTTACTCCCCCCCCCCCCCCCCTTAAAGAGGAGTCAAAATTTGTCTTGCCTCCCCTCCCCTCAGGAGGGGTCTAACACTTTTACGCCTCCCCCCCCCCCCTCAACCCACAAATCGCCCCTGTAACTAATAAATGAACACTCCCTTGTTCCGTAGTCGTCTACCCCTTTCCGACTAATCATCACAGATTTGAACCTAAATAGACCACATCGGTAGTTACTAAACACGTGTAGCATCTACTACTCAAGATGAGTGTCTAGACATGCGAGTGGTAAGCATTAATGATATGCAAAAAAAACAAGATCCTTGTGTAAAATATAGCCTTCCAACTCTCCATACTTGTTGAACTGATCTTTTCCCTCAAAAGTCAAATGGTCGTGGGCTAGAACTACAAAACGGGTCCCAACTTTAACGTGAAGGGTCTACCTTTAATTGTCTGGCCAGCTTTAATTGCGCCTAGACTACGCATTGAGTGTGTAGCCGTTCCGTTTGTGATCACCTTATAATCACAACTCATCACCTGGAGTGGATGCTTGATTGGCACTTCATGAACCGCAGACAGAGCGGCGCCACCAATCAGTCAGTAGACGCAGCCACGTGTGAGGTACTACTACACGTGCAGACCACGCACGGCTTTTATCTATTGTTTTACATTCTTTCATCTGGCAGTTTTTTTGGAAATCACCATGATTTTCAGGACAGCAAGGGAGTCATACATGGATGGCTATTTATACAGGCTAGGACTTTGGAGGAAATTAATCCCTAGGGAATGGTCTCTGTTCAGAGCCGTGGCAGATCAAGTAAGTCCATTCAAGCATTGTACTTTGCATTACATTTATAGTTCCATTCATTCATTTAAAACCGTTTCTATTCGTACTACGCGGTTGTGTTGATCAAATAACATTTTATTTCTCAATATGTACCCAAACTAGGTGCTAACTTTTCTTGAAGGCGTTAGAAATTTCTAACGGTTGAAAGACGGACATACTATGTTCATATATTTGAAAGGCAATCGGCACGTAATGGGAAATGAATGTACTCAAAATATTACCAGATATATTGACTTTTCAATTGATAGGCCTTGATAAGGCAATGAGAATGAATAGACGTTCATGTGTGTTCCCTTCCGGAACATTCTGAAATTAGATGGAACCATTCTTCATGATAATATTCATCCGTTGACGATTTCCACAAAGCCGAATTTTCGAACTTTAATTCTTGAACATTGTTCTTGGTTGGCTCTCAAGTACAAGTAATCAAGAATGTAAAGCTACATTAATAATAATGAACTTTTCATGCGACGTGTAGATTTCTAGGATACAATCAGAATGTATTTAGAATTCAAAATTCAATTGACTAAAATAGCGAAACTGAAATTCACAAGTGCTCTTGAAAGCGAGGGGAAATCAACTGATCGGGCCCGGCTGATTGGCTCAGTATACATTGTATTAGTGATTGGCACCTGAGTTGTATTTGCAACTTCAAGAGGGCTACTCATGCAACTGGGACAGTAGTGTAATTGGTGGTCAATGCATGTGTACTAGCTGTGTCAGTGTATGCCCGCAGTCTAAACAGACTTGTTTGCCTACTGGTGGCCTAGACAGTAGCCACAAGACAAGTGAAAGAACTATTTGTCTAGATTGTAAAAGCAATTGTACTGAAGAATCATACTAAAAGTGAAGGTGTTACATTAAAGATTTATTGATACTTTCTAATGTCGAAAGAGTGAGTTTGTTATTGATAGCTGTATACTATTATGTAGAAAACTTGCTGCATAATGAATAAATTGAAAGTTGGAATTGAAACCATGCAGATGCAGACCTGCCAAAGTAAATTCCTATGAACACCCATATTAATTTTAGGATATTGTGACATGAATTCTCCCAACATACAGAAACAACATCTTGCAAAATAGATTTATAAGTGTAAATTGAGACGTTTTCTAACCACAAGACTGTTCAATATTCCAATTTTTCTCAAGCATTTGGAGATTATTGAAATGAGGATACTAGTTTTGGTAGTTTTTTTCAGCAGCCAGTACCACTTGTCCCCACTTTAAGTAGTATCTTATATAAATGTATAGCCCTCCCGAGAAACCTTCAAATTCGTAATTTAGGGAAGGCATTTGAGCTCAAGTTTATTACGAAAATATCGTAATAGTTGGCAGCACTGCAGATGTAACCCCAACCCACATTTAAACAGTGTGAGGCCAATGTCACTCTCCTAGGACAGAGATTTGCCCCCAGACTATTTTGTGGAAATATGTAAGAAGGCAGGAAATGAAAAGACCTTTCTGTTCTCCTAAACACACCACATGATGCCATTTCAACAGTCTAATCCAGGGATAAAAGTAACCATCCCACCCAAGTACAGGTCTTTGAACAGAGGAATTCCATGCACTGGCTGGGGGAAAGGGGCCAGGTGGCCCAGGTAGGTGGTGAGAGTGGAGCCACCTGGGGAGTTCATCCGTCAATATCCCAGCCTCGAGCCCTCCAGGCCCATTACAGCCGTCAGGCTGTTGACGGCTGTAATGGGGCCTGGGCAAATTTGTAACTTATAATTGTAACCTACTTAGAAAATGATCCAGGATCCTGGATCATTTCTTAATGAGATAGCTCAATCACTGATTGGTTAGCCATGGTCACATGACCATGAATGAGGTTGTGTATGGCCTCATGGGTTCGAATCCCACCTTGGGAAAACGTAGGTTTGCTTTTTTACATTATTTATTTGGCCTTTTTTTAAAGCATAAATACTCCAATGCTGGGATAGTAATAACACATATTACATATTTGGATAGGGGAAATAGTGTAATACAGGGCCATTATACAAATATCAAAAGTACTACCCATTGTACCAAGGTCGAACCCATGATGTCCAGATTGATGATATCCATTACAACCCAATACATAAGCATTCTCCCAGACTGTATACATACAGTTGGGGTCCGATACTGTCAATACCCCAGCCAATCCTGTATAACATATATTGGATGGATCCTCCACATGCTGCCATTCCAACAATCTAATCCAGGGATAAAAGTAGCCACCCCACCAAAATACGGGTCTTTGAACAGAGGAATTCCATGTTTATAGTTCTTGGCAACATAATTATGATTTAAAACATTCATCCTTCAGTGTTGCCGAAATGACATCGGCACATCGGCTTTTGCTGATGTAGAATCGTAATGGCCGATGTGAGGCCATCAGACATCGGCCACAATGGCCTGCCATGATCTCAGCTTTGCAACAGTGCAAGCATTTTTCAAATATTCCTATTAGAAGCTGAGTTAGGTACAGTGTTGCCGAAATGACATCGGCACATCAGCTTTTGCCGATGTAAAATCCTAATGGCCGATGTAAGGACCTTGAACACTGGCCACAATGGCCGGCCATGAGCTCAGCTTTTCAGCAGTGAAAGAATTTTTCAATTATCTCTATTACCGTACAACCTCGCGTATAAGCCTAACTCGCCTATTAGCCGCACCCCTAACTTTGTGAAATCCTATAAGCCTAATAGGGTATCTGAAAATCGTTAATTTAGTGAAATACTATAGATATGAAAACTCTCGTATAAGCCGCACCCCATATAGGCATGTTTGGTATCAAAAGAAAGCTGGCTCTGACTCGCGTACAAGCCGCGGCTTCTACGCGAGGTTTTACGGTAATAGCTGAGTTAGGTCCATACATCCATTATAATGTGTATTTTTCTGTGAATTTAAGCATTTTCCAATCAACTTTATAATCTGTCATTAAAAGGAGCATCACAATTTGTATTCATTTACATTAAAAAGTACTAAATGGGCTAAATGAAATCAATATGTATGGGTCAATGTGACCTGTGCAGAAGGCAAGTGGCCTGTGTAAGATCTCGAGACACAGGCCACATTGACCTGTGTGCATAAAACGTTTTCGTCAACACTGTAGGTACATCCAGCTTATAAGCATTTTTTTCAGTCAATTTGAGCATTTTCAAATCGATTTTGTAAGATGGTGTAAAGTAAGAATTATTACGATCTGTATTCATTTATATGAAAAGAGGGGTGATGTGGCCTGTGTAGAAGCAGTGTTGCCAAAATAACGCCGGCACGCCGGCTTTTGCCGGCGTAGAATCTTAATGGCCAGCGTAGGCCCTTAGGACGCAGGCCACAATGGCCTGCCATGATCTCAGCTTCCTAATGGTGAAATAAGTTTTCAAATCGGCCAATTAGGAGGGAAGATAGGGCCATATTTGTAAAATTGAATATTTTTTTCTTTTAAGTTTGTGCATCGTATGAAACAAGGTATAATAAAGTTTATGAAGGTACCTTGAAATATCAAAATTCATATGGCCTGCGTGAAAAGGAAATGGCTTGCGTAAGATGCCAAGAAGCAGGCCACCTTGGCCTGCGTGGAGAAAAGGTTTTCGGCAACACTGAGAAGGCAAAGGCCACATCACACAAAATGCATTTTCCCACATTGAAATGAAGCCTGAAACTTACTCACATGATTTTAGTTGGAGGGTTTAAACAATTGTATAGTGCCTCACTCCATTTACACGTGGAGCAAAGAATTACCAATTAAATCGTCATGTGGGCCAACGGGATATCAACCTGTCGGATGGAGCAACCAATCAGTTCAAATATCGACTGAAATATCGCCCGGTCCCTGCACTCTGATACCTAAACAACACCATCCGTGTTATTGGATTTAAAATATACCCCCTTACCCCTTTTAGGTTGAAAACGCTGACTTTTTGGTCCCTAAAAACACCCCCTTTTTTGAAAACACAGATTTTTTCCAGCATTATTTAGCCCCTTTTTACTCTCCAAAGAAAACTATTGGGTAACACACTCATTTTCTGTTCAGCTATTACATATTAATGCAAAGCCAAAGGTCGCTGAAATTGCCAAGTGGGCCTTAGGCTTACACAGAAATATAGAGGGGTCAGAATTTTGCCCCCTTTTCTTATCTTCAAGGAGCTGATATATATATTTACCCCCCTTTTCTTTTTTTCTCTGACTTTGGGTTGAAAAACACCCCCTATTTATGATTTTCACAGACGTGCAGAGTGAGTGAAAAAGCACCCCTTTCTCGGCGTTTTCGTAACATGGATGGTGTATTTTCCCATGTGAAGTGCAGGGACCGGGAAATATCGTATGTATCTGAAGGAGAGTACGCAAATACAAGCATGGCGAGATGATTCAGGTTCTGCAGGAGTCGAGAACACTAACGCCCCCTGGCTGAACCAAGGTGAAGTAGGACACTGCACAGTGAACCTAAAATAGATCCAACAGGCACCCAGACATGTGGCAATCTATCGCGAGATATTACCGCTAGATGTCTCCACCCGTGGGACTGAATTATATCTCTGTAAGGCTCAGCTCTCCATCACTCTCCAATATCCACCGGTGGATAATGGCCGCCACCCATAGTTAGTCAGTACCAAACCTCTGCTGGAGAGTGAAGGCTACGTTGGAGACTTGAGGCGCGCAGAGACTACTCGGCCGCAGACTGGACATGTGGTCGGTCACATGGCGCCCTCTCTGGTGAACTACAGAACCAGCAGCAGCGACCAGAGCACAAGTTGTACTTGTACATTGTATGTCTACTTGAAAAAGGGGTAGAGCAAACCACCCAGCAGTCGCTCTATTTATTGAGAAGCTGACACCTACAACATTGACGTTGATAAAACAGTGAATACCCATCAAACCGGGTTCCAATCTACACAGAGTTTGATGTAAGAAAAACCACTGAGTGTCATCAACCAGTCAGTGATAATTTGTCTGTGTATTGTATCATGAAAATAAAAAGTATGCACTACTAAATTTTAATGAATAACAGTTTTTTCTGCAAGTTTGTATTACTATTATACTTAAGTCTTAGTATTGTCTTTGCCCCAGATACGGAGGTAGCCCAGCGATTGATATTCCAGAAAATATCTATACTTGAATTACATTCTTAGATTCCATGGGCAGGAAAATATTATTTTATCGCGGTACAATTACTATTACTTGCAGAAAACAATAGAAATCCAACTTTTCTGACGCAAGGTGAAATTGAGACTTCAAATTTCCTAACCTAGCTTGATAAGGAATATCTCATTCAACAATACATAAAATGCACTGATAAATGGTTGGGTACAATACTCCCCTCTTTATAATGCATCCACATGTAATAGCTCTGTATGGAATATTATAATTGCTATGCCAAAAAGAACTGCTAACTAGCGTCCAGAAGTTGCCACTCTCTGGTTGATAGAAAGTAGGAAATACTAAGTTTTTGGCCAATTTTCTGTGGAAAGTTAATTTTATGCAATACTGAAATCCCACCCAAAAAAAGTAGGAATTTTTGCAAAAGTAGGAAATGTGTCGACTGCATATATATATAAAGTATATCAGTAAATGGTTCCAAGATTTCAGTTCATACCTATCGCAGTAACTGAACATGCCTTAGCTGTAGCTGTCACATATGGCATGAAGTAACCAGAACAATCAGATATAAAACGAGAAAGTACAGCAGACTCTTTCACCCCAGTCCAGGTTTTAAACAAATACTAGAGTATACGTAGGCCTGCACACAGAGCACTGTTCACATGTGCATGTACACCTACATGAATGTCATCTTGACTCACTTAAGGAGTCATCTGTCAGACCTGCATGGTTGGACACCTTCTCTCTGTGCACACGTGCCAACAAGTTGAAGGGTGCCAACATTCACTCACCCACGCCAAGGTTGTATTGTCTGACAACCCGGGTAGTACTCTATCTAAATCACTTGACAATGGGAGGTGTGGTGGAGCAACCCTAATGTACTGGGTGACATCCAAGAGGCGTGTGCATACATTAAAGTGACATGGTCCGATTTTTTCAAAATTTTTAATCCTACCTAAATGTGTTCCAAATGTTATAGGCCGTAGGGTGAGCCACCCTGTTGTGAATTTTCGTTCCCATGAGAGGGGCAGTACGAAATTTTTGTGGATTTGTGTAGACAATGACCCTACTAATCACCTAAAAAAAGTTCTCCGCTCAAAATCCTGCAGTATTTGCGTAGGTCAAGGTCAAAGGTCGGGAATTTCCCTCTATAATCCTATATAAAGCCTTTTAACACAAGACCGTGTTATGTGTTGTCTCTGAACAAGCCTTAAAGGTAAGAAGCTGATCAATAGGTCTTATCTGAATCAGAAAATCATGGGGATTCCAAATATAGCACTCTTAATGGTCACAGTATGGTCAAAATGTCCAAAAAAAATAAGTTTAAAAATAAAAAATATTGAAAAATATACAAAAATATACAAAAATAAAAAAAATCAAACAACAATTAAATTAGCCTCTATTTGAAAACTCATCACCTAAAACTAGTGGATACTAAGTCAGAGGCATACTTATCAGGTCACATGACCTTGATATCCTTAATTAGGTCAAAGGTCACGAAAACAGTTTTTGCCATATCTCTGGTTCTTGGAGGGCTTTCTACAAGATTTTAAGTTCTAAATTAGGGTTTCTGGGACAGGGGAATCCATTGGTGTGGGTTTAAACTGCCTGGAATGAAGTGTTATGTATGTCAGCCTAAAACAAACAATGTCTATTTCTCAGTTTTGAGCATGTTCCGCAGGACAGAAGATGCAATAGATTCACCCCGATACTGATACAAGTAATATTGCATTTAGTTTGTCAGTATACTTCATTGCATTATGTCATTTGATTTGAAAAGTAAAGAATAGAGGTATCAACGTATAGAGTTGGTTTCGCTGACCACCACCCCTAACCCTTTTATGTATACAAACATAAGTCACTTCAGTAGCAGTCCATTTAGGGAACGGTCATCTAAGAACAGGTAAGGTAAGGTGGATTGGGGTGGAGCGTAAATTGGTTGCAAGAGGAAGTTCCTCATTAAGTCGGATTTCTCACTACCTGACACAATAGTGCTTGCAAAAATCCTTATATATATTTCCCCTTATGTTAATTAGAATATTGGATAAGTCACTACATCAAGATTGTTCCATTGCAATTGATAATGTGATTATTACATGACCAGAATTGCAAAGCAGGGGGAAAGGGGTCTGGGTCCCAAATGAGTACTAAAGATGGAAAACACTAGTACTATCTTTCTGTAAAAATCCTGTACAAGCAAGTTCCCCCCCTTCAAAAAAAAAAGAAAAGAGTTATGGTATTTCAAACCACCCAGTGCCAGTTAAAGATTTGCATCAAGTACATAGCTCGTACCCACTCATCAATGGTGGTCATGGTGTCTAAAAATGTGCTTTTAAAAATGTCTGTCATTATGGAAGAAGTAAAACAGCAAAAGCAAACTACCTGTTATATATTTCAAAGCATATCACAGAGTCATTACACTAACATCAATTATTTTGGACTATATCTCAACTGGCTGTTACTGCTATGTAGTATCGTAGACAATGGGATGAATTATAACATCTATGATTACATACAGTAACATACAGTGGGATCTGTAGGTGATTTTAAAATGTATAATTAGCATTAAGTCTTACAGAGCAAAGAAAATACATTTGTACAGTCAAATCTTGATTACCCTAATGGCTAGTTAAAGCACAGGGGTCTCAATGATGATGTACATGATCGGATGCCATACATGATCTGATGCTGTACATGATCAGTAAATACATGAGATCAACGCCTTCTACCATATACAGTGTAATCTGGCATGTTGTTTAAGGCACTTCCTCAGTATAATGTTGCAGTTACCTTATGTAAAGGTAGCTGCTACAGCTGCTGTAAAGTACAGAGATATGCAGCATCTAATGGAAGAACACATGCTGAATTATGTATATGATCAGCAAGTGACATACATGATCAGATTGCCGTACATAATCAGCAAGTGATGTAAATGATAGGCCAATATAAATGTCCCCTCCCCCCTCCCTGGAGCATGACATAATACAAATGTTAAATCCTTTATATTAATTACGTCTGTTAGACTGATACCCTGAAAGAGTTTACTTTAGTAGATACATTTGTAAGTTTTATGGGTTATAGGCCAGATGCTGGTTATGTTTTCTCCATTGCAGTTGTTCTTTCATTACCCTATTAGACAAAAGCAACCACAATTATCTATACTGCAGTAAGTAGACAGGGGTAGACAGCAATGCTTTCAGCTGTGGGCCTACCAGACCCATCTTCAGTAATAACTGATCGGTGTCCTATCAGTTGGCAGAACTGGTATTTGGGGAGAGATTGTGAGTCACCGTGTTGTATTACAATTATAATTGACTTACTGTTATAAGGATATTTAATGGTGGCTGGTATGGTGGGTTCCAGTCAGTAGGGTATAAGCCCGGGGGGCCACTCTCAAATTTATGGATACCATGTGCGTACATCACTATGTATTTTACACCCTTTTCCCGGGAGAAAATTCTCCTAAAATGGGAAGAAACCATACCCCTTTTTTGTAGGAACACCGCCCAAAATAGGCAAATGTGGACCCCTTTTATCGGGATACCCTATATTGCCCTAAATTAGACCCCTTATAGCGGAATAATCCGTTATATGAGCCAAATTTGGACCCCTTTTAGTGGGATACCACACTAAATTTGGGACAAATTCCCTCAAAATGTACCCTTTTTCATAGGTAATTTAGGACTTATTGGTTGGGTATTCTTCGTCTAAAAACATACCCCTTTTGCCCCAAAATAGCCTAAAATCCACCCCTATTGCCGGGTCCAGCCTGACCCGGCAGTGGGACTCAAAAAGGACCCCTTTCCCGGGATTTTGTGTACGCACATAGTCACTATAGACCATAGAGGGCCCCCGGGGGGTATAAGGGCACCTACTCCTTTCATTTTCAGAATTCATGTGGTGTGAGGATATCAGGATTAGGGTTATATGGGCTCTTTTTGGGCTGGTTGCACACAAGTGACAAGTAGAGAGAGTAATTTCAAGTCACCTATATCGAACATGAACTAAAAAGGGCTAGCCTATGGCATGTTTGAGGTATAGAATGAGAGAAATAAGTATGTAATGTGGCACCAACATCTTTCCATCAAAGTCCATATTGTTTACATTATCCAAAGAAACATATTGGCCAGCTAAACTGTGTCGTCCATACATTGATACCTCTATTCTTTACCTTTCAAATCAAATGACATAATGCAATGAAGTATACGAACCAACTAAATGCAATATTACTTATATCAGTATCCAGGTGATACATTGCATCTTCTGTCTTGCGGAACATGCTCAAAACTGAGAAATAGACATTGTTTGTTTTAGGCTGACATACATAACACTTCATTCCAGGCAGTTTAAACCTACACCAAAGGATTCCCCTGTCCCAGAAACCCTTATTTAGAACTTAAAATCTTGTAGAAAGCCCTTCAAGAACCAAAGATATGGCAAAAACTGTTTTCGTGACCTTTGACATAATTAAGGATATCAAGGTCATGTGACCTAATTATTTTGTGATAAGTATGCTTCTGACTTAGTATCCACTAGTTTTAGGTGATGAGTTTTAAATAGAGGCTAATTTAGTTGTTGTTTAATTTTTTTGATTTTTTTTGATTTTTCAATATTTTTTATCTTTAAACTTAATTTTTTTGGACATTTTGACCATACTGTGACCATTAAGAATGCTTTATTTGGAATCCCCATGATTTTCTGATTCAGATAAGACCTATTGATCAGCTTCTTACCTTTAAGGCTTGTTCAGAGACAACACATAACACGGTCTTGTGTCAAAAGGCTTTACATAGGATTATAGAGGGAAATTCCCGACCTTTGACCTTGACCTACGCAAATACTGCAGGATTTTGAGCGGAGAACTTTTTTTAGGTGATTAGTAGGGTCATTGTCTACACAAATCCACAAAAATTTCGTACTGCCCCCCTCGTGGGAACGGAAATTTTTACTAAGCTCTTTAGAGGGCCTCACCCTACGGCCTATTAGTACAATATCATATTTGGAGGATAGGGAACAATACAATGTTATCTATAGCCAATAGGAGCCCATTTAGAGGGTCCAACATGGCCGAGGTACAGTATTTTACAGTGTTATGTCAATGGGGGAATTATAGCGTGCACTTCAAAAGTCTTAAATTGAGCATAAAACTGACAATTGACTGAATTCTAAGCTAAATGAATGGGGAATAATGTTAATAAAATAGGTAGGACATATAGTAGGACCATACTGAACATTTCTGTTCATTTTTAACGAAATTGATTTTTGAGCCCTAATCATCGGACCATGTCACTTTAACAATGAGAGCTAAAAACTCCTTTTTTCTATATAAATCAATGTAATTTCAATATAATTCAGTATTTCCCCACTTGGGATAATGCCTTAGTACCCATTCGCTTCCGGTGTAAAGGTACAGAGCGCTATGGTGTGCCATATTATAACCCAAGTACATAGACTCGGGTCTCTTACATGTACTCTCGTTCCTCAAATTTGTAGAGATTTGAAGAGAAGCTGGGGGCTCTTTTTCTATGTTGTCTAAACGTGGTTGGTCTTTATGCTCATAGAGTCCTGTGGTGACATATTGTTATCTGTGTGGTGGTTGACAGGGTGGGTTTGTTTGTTAACACTTGTGAAATGGTTTACATTCATGCTCCACCCATCTCGCACCATTGGAGCAACCCCTCCCCCTCTCCCCAGCCACTGTCAGTGCAAATATTATTACCCGGTCCCCTAACACATCCTTCATCCCTAACCAGCAGAAAATCCTTGACGATTTCTGCATGGAGCGTATAGGCTACCTTTGAAAATCAGAGGTGTAGGAGGTTGGACTCAATATTGGGTATAACCTAAACGCGATGAATTTGCAAATCAGACAATTTATGTGTAGGGGACTCTAAGATATATTTGTTTTGCAATGACAAGACTAACCTTTCTTAGGATCCCTGTACAGGGTTCCATGTGTCATGGAATTTGAAAGTTGTCTGGAAAGTCATAGAATGTTATTGAATTTTGTAAAAATTCCCATGTGTCATGAAATAATGGAATCAATATCACAAAATCTCCTAAAATGTACCGTTTGCTTTCTAGATTTTAGACATTTTCTTGGCGGGCAAGCCGCCTGAGCTCCACAAGAATGTTATAAATGTCATGGAGAATTGAGATTTTTGTCATGGAATTCAATCTTTTTGTGGGAACCCTGCCTGTATGATTCCCTCTAGACTTCCTCGCTAGATGCCAGATGTACCATGTTTTTATACTTTTCCTCGATAAATCATCCAATTATGCATCGTATTTGTGTTTCTTATTTTAGTTTTTCTTAATTGATAAGAGATTCACACGTCTTCAAAATTGACGAATTGTGTACCCGACAGATAAGATGACCATTGCATGTCAGTGACAATTGTCCGAGTCCGGGTTTAAGGTATATCCATTGTTCCTATTTGGACACCCAAGCGTTATTTATCATTATGTTGCAGTTGTTCCTGACACAAACGGTCTATGAAGGTCTTCAGGATGCGTGTCTTCGACACATCAAGAGCCACCCCGAGAAATATGTCCAGGTAAGGAGTTCCAAGTCCAGTCAGGCATAGTTCCAATATCACCCATTGTCATTGAGGCTAGGCACGGAGTTCCGAGTAGTAGGTGGGAAAGGTCAACTACTAGTGATGGAGGTCTGTGTCTATGAGACTCCATGGTTCAGTCGACCCTTCTCATTATATAGCCACACATTTAGCCTGAGGCCACATATTGATACAAATGATTATTACAAGCAATGGTTATAGTCTGTCGTGGGGATGAACAAATCGATGGTCACGGTGTAGGCCTAATGAACTAAAACCTAGGCCTACTACTTTAGAGATGCCACTCACTTGTCAAGACAAAAATAGGAAATCCTTTATAGTTCAGCTTTATACTACGTTGTGCCGTGAGTTCTGCCAGAGGCGTTGCCCGAGGCATAGCAACCGGGGGGACGGGGACATGCCCCCCCCCCCCCCACTTTTGACCAAGCCCAAAAAGGTCAAGTCGAAAGGTGCCAAAAAGGGTAAAAAATACTCCTCAGTCCCCCCTATTGTGCAACTGCTTGCCACGCCCTTGAATCAAATCTGGTAAGCTGGACTAGAAATCCTAAGAATTTATAGTTAATTCAATACAGAAATTACGCAGGGTTCCCACAAATATTCAGTTACAGTATTAACTGACATTTAACCGGGCATTTAACTGACTTTTAACTGACAAAACATTCTTTTAACTGACACGCTTAGTGCCATAAATTCGACGGGATAACTCGCAATCCATAATCAGACTTAAAAATAACTTCATAGGCCTACTATTTAATTAAGTCTCAGCCCTTGAGATTCCATAGACTTCTGATTCTGAAGGGGGATCTGCATGTGGAAAGGTCGCCAAAAAATCTCCATAGCCACAACCATAAGGAGCCTAGTTGGATTGCTTCCAACCTTTGTTGGTGTAAGGTACCGAGGTACAGCGTACCTCGGTACTGTAAGTGTTGGTGTACGGTTGGAAGCAATCCAACAAATGGAGCCCGGGGCAATGATGTCGTCAATGATGATGGAGCAAGAGAATACTGCAGTTTCCCGGGTGCAGTTTGCTAAAACACAGTACAGCCCAGTACAAGACAGGACGTACTTCCAGTGAAGATTCACCAGTCCAGTCCAGAACAGCTGAGAACAGGCCAGAACAGAAAGCTGGATCATTAGAAAACCTATCACTTATCCCGGCCATTTTACATACCTGTCCGTCGTCGTCCGCCCGCGTCCCATGATTTCCCCCAGCCCCCCCGCGTCCAAACTGCCGGCGTCTTTTCAAATCAAATGCCCAAACGGATGATCGCGTCACTCGGTTGATTGGCATTGTCACTGATTGGATAAGGAATTAGGTCAGTTGGGCAGGGCGCCGAAAGCAATGGAAATCCAGACGTGGATAGTTAAGGCTGGAATTCTCAGATGGGGCCGGGATATGTCTGAGAGTTAGGCCTACTGATAGAAGGGTCTGAGGGTCAGTAATTCTACTGGACTCTACTGGGTTGTGCTTATCCTAATCAATCATGTAGATTTCGACACCCAATTAAGACAAGCTATGTGTGCCGGTGTATACTAGGGGAGGGTCTGGGTGGTGGTCTATTTTAATTAAATGGCCATCTCTTATATACCTCATGAGTCATGTCGCATATAACTAAGCCCAAATATGTCCGATTGCCACGCCATATATCTTCAAAAGAAAATATGAAAATAATTAAATTTTGCTAGCTCGCACAATTTTTACAAAAAATGCCAAAAATGTAATCCATAGACCAAGTCATAATCTTTGGTGTAGCCTTGTCAAAAGATTTAATCGTAATCCAAGACGACACAACACATGATATTTGCACAATATTTTATTATTCAATTAACACGCGGGAATAACAAAATATTAAATTCCTGTGAGGTTAATGATTCTCACAGTACCTTTCTAGTGATGCGTAGATCACTTAGAATAATTGACATATTAATTGTTTGCACCAGTAGTGCTAATTGATGAGACAATATAACAATGTTGAAATAATGTAAACATACAAATTCAATACAATGCACAATAATACATACATGTCATTGGAGTAAACCTTTAGCGCTTGGCACATGTTTTAATTATCTTTTAATGTAGGGTGTGGTGGGTGGGACAAAGAGAGGAGACGCGTCCTGCGTCGGATAAGTGTAAGAGTGACCGCCCGGCGGGCGGGAGGGCTTAAGTAGTAGAGATTATGCTAATTCTTATGACGTCACTGTTGCCGTGCAAGGGTGGCATGTGAGCGCGCCCGGATTAAGCAGTGATTATAAATTACTGACCAATCCAAGACGACACAACACATGATATTTGCACAATATTTTATTATTCAATTAACACGCGGGAATAACAAAATATTAAATTCCTGTGAGGTTAATGATTCTCACAGTACCTTTCTAGTGATGCGTAGATCACTTAGAATAATTGACATATTAATTGTTTGCACCAGTAGTGCTAATTGATGAGACAATATAACAATGTTGAAATAATGTAAACATACAAATTCAATACAATGCACAATAATACATACATGTCATTGGAGTAAACCTTTAGCGCTTGGCAAACTCGAAGGCATCCCGCAATAGGTTTGGGACAGGGTTATACATGTATGTGGGAGTGTACGTGTGTACGGCTGATGATGACCAATGGCCGTGTTGCTTAACCTCCTCCACAGTAGCCCCGGCCAGCGCCGCAGTTTGGCTAGCCCCTCGGCGGACTGAGTGGGGAGTAAAGTCATTCTTAAATGGAAAGTTTGTCTGATTCATGGCGCGGCGCAGTGACGCCATTAAGTCACGAGTGGTCAAGGGTTTGTAATCCGATTGTTTAATGAAAGCCGGGGCGTCAGGCCCGGCCGGGATCCGGAGGGTCATGTGGCGATACTGTCTGACGGGGCAGACGCCCGGCGCCCCCGGTAGGGGCTGGATTGGTAAGCACAAAGGGGGGTCCTTGGATGAGTGCGTCTTTGATGAATGTATTACCACCAGTAATCCCCCCTCTGAGGGAAGAATGTCTTTTCTGGTGAGGGTGTGCTCCGCCCCCCAGTCGGCGGACGGGGTGACGGCAACATTGCTCTGCCTCACAAAGGTAAAGAACGCCATGGACAGAGCCGCGGCGCATACAAAGCCGTCGGGTCTCTGTGCCTGCATTAAGGGTATTACAGTTAACAAGTGCTGTGGTAATAAAGGCGGTGATTGTTTAGGTACATGAGTTGATAATTGTGTAGCGCCTTTAAGCACCTGCTTAGGCATGAAGTGTGAGAAAGCTGATACATCAGCGGGAAGTAATTCTACATACATTTTTGCCCCCGAGAGGTAATTACGTACGGTGGCACAGCTTTTCATCGTATTGGCTAGATGTTGTACATACATGCTGATTACATGCGGTGTAAGAGTGAAAGGCGATACATTGAGTTCCGCCAGAAATTTTAGGAATTTAACACGTTGTTTCTCCCTGTTTAATCTGGTGGGTCCGCTGACGGCGGCTAACAATGTTTGGCGGCTTTGGAGATACAGAGGGTGCGCCGCCAGATCTGCAAAGAGATGATTGTTATAGGCTAAGGGTACATATGTCCCTCGTGAGGGTTGGGGTGACACGTGTCAGCCCACGCGCGGCCACCTCTCTGGCCGCTATTGAGACAAAGGGCTCGCCCAGGTGGAGCCGGGACAGGGCGTCACTTAATATCATGGTTTCTCCCGGGTGGTGCTCGACCACCACCCTGACGTCACGCGTGGCAGCGAACAACCACACCTCTCTCGCGCAGGCGCCGAGCCATTCATCTATGGCGCGGCCCGACGAGAGAGATGCGGCTGAACTCATGTTGTCCGTTGCCACACGTATCTCGCAGCCCCTGGGGGCTGTTTTACCTAGTGTTTTGAGTGTGAGTACTAGATTAATTGCTTCTTTTTGACTTATATGATTGGTGGTCCATTCTGGGCCGTACACTACATCATAGTATTCGGAGCTACTATACGCCCCTGCAGCTTCTAAACAGGAGTCGCACTCAATGTCGAATACTTGTCTTTTTTCCGGCATCAAGTGGACCCCATTACACTGTGCTGCGTACATGGTGAACCATCGCAAGTCTAGTTTCATGTCTAGTGGGATTCCCATTACTCCACTAGCGGGGGCGGCTCTGAGAGCTTTCAGTACCCTGTTTAGGAATGTCCTAGCAGGTAGTACCGCCGTCGCTATGTGGAATAATTTCCCAGATAACCTTTGTAACTGCTTTTTTGTAGCTACGGCTTTTTTCAGCCATTTTGTGACCTCTTTTGTGACCTCTTTGAGTTTTACCTGTGGGATTGAGATTGACATTTTTACAGTGTCTATTTCATAACCTAGCCAGACTACCCGGGTGGAGGGGTGAACGGTCTTCTCTTCTGCTAGTTCCAGGCCTAGTTTTTTTGGCCAGGCCCACAAGTGTGCTGAGAGCCATTTCACCTTCCTGTTTTGTTTTTGTCACACCTGCGTAATCATCGATGTAGCATAGGATAGGATAACCTCTATTGGCCATCATGTGGCCTACCGCAAGTGACACCCGTTGCATATGTGAGCATGAACTGCGTGACCCGAAACTTGGCGCCGCGTCACAATAATATAACCCGTCAAATGTTATGCCTGCTAGAGGGAGGTCTAGGATATCTAGACGCATCTGGCGGTATGCTGCCAATAAATCTGTTGAAAAGATGTGACAGCCCGCCCCCTTTGCTATGACTATATCAGTGAGGGTTGTGATGGTTGGTAATGTGTAGCTTATGGTTTTTCCCTGGAAGTTATTTTTAAGGATACCATCGTTTACGCTTTCATTGTGGGGATATGATAGATCCACAATTACCCTTCTACTTAATGAGTTCTTTTTCTCTCTGGTTAGGAGGGGGCTGGTTTGGGACCAGGGCTTGAAGGGGGGTTGGGCGAATGGGCCTATTAGAGTACCTTTCCCCAGCTCTTTAGTTATGAAGGCCCTGACGTGGTCAGGATAATCATTAGCGGGGCCGTGATTAGTGGTACTAGTTGTTGGGATTTTTTCCCTGCAGTAAGAGCTTGGCCAACCATATGCCAGATATTGGCATATTTCTTTATCATGGTAGTTGACAAGTTCCCGTTCCCATACCTCCACGTTGAAGCCTGATTCTACTTTTACTTTGGCGCCCATGTAGTTAGGGAGACCGTAACTTTTTACTGTGTCATAAAGTTTAGCTATCTCGGGGAACTCGGCCTGTGCCTCGGATGAGAAGTTAGGCCAGTGAGTGTCGACAAATGGTTTATACTCGAGGGGACCTTGTTTTTTGACATCTATCTCATATTCTACTGTTTGTAGGATTATGTTTGATTCGTTGCCGTTTAAAGTGGGTTCACCTCTAAGTATGTTGGTGGAGAGAGTAGCTGCCTTATTGACCTTTGAGTGGGAATCAAATACAACAATGGGGGTGTTGTTACGTGCGCCGCTGTGGGGGGGGGGTCGACTTGCTGCCGGCTCCGCCCTTAGGGCTTTGTGTTACATAACCTGTTTTGGGATTGGGTACTACCTGCCGGCGACCACCCTCTACTGGGTCGCCGGCCGGGCGTTTTTTGCAGCTTTGTTTGCTTCCGCCCTACCTTTTTTGTTACACTCTGTTTCCCCGTGGAAGTGGGCCTCAACCGCATTATTGAGGCACCAATTGCAGACATGTTGGCGTCTATAGCCGGAGGCTGTATGGTCGCCCCCCAATTTACACGTCCCTTTATTGAACTCCCTACATGGGGTACTGGGTTTTGCCGCCAGGATATCCGGCGCTACTACATATAACTGGCATGCTGCTGTGGTTACCTTTGAGCCGCTGCCGACGCTAGTACTAGCGACAGTAGCTGCCCTTACATTTGTACCTGTTATACCTATGTCAAGAAGGTTTGCGGAGTCAGGCGGGCTAGAATTAGCCATCTTGACTCTCATAAGATCAATACCTGGGCTCTGCCAAGACATGGGGGTTGTTCTTATGTCTGTAATCAGCTCCTCTGACCATGCCCTGACATTTGCCCATTTATAACCCCTCCGTACATCGTCTGTTATGGCCTGGAGGTGTTTCATAATTTCTACCTTGTCTATATCTGGGGTATTGGGATTGTCATGATATTGAAAGATCCCCCACAAGTAATCAGGAAAGTTCAGTTCGCCGGGGCCGGTCTTTTCCCTCCTGTCACCCTTTGTGACGTAGTGGTGGGCATGCATGAAGGGGTTGTTACCTGGCCTTGTGTCTTGCGCCGCCATGTGTAGAATGTCGACTAGACGCTGCCCTGGGTTGTCCGCGGCGCTGGCGTAATCCGGGTAGAACTGCTGCTGCTGTGGGTGGGGTGGCCGTGGTAGGGGTGGCGGGGGGTGGGGGCCCACGCCCGGCCATTGTGGGGGCCAGGAGTACGGCCAGGTGTACGGGCCGTTGCCTGGTTGCGCCCGCCGTGCCTCCTCCTGCCTCGCTGCCTCCTGCCTCGCTGCGTCGTGCCTCGCGGCCTGCTCGGCGACCTGTCTCTCGGCCTCCTTACGTTCTGCCGCAGCTCGGGCGGTCGCAGCTATTTCCGCTTCTGCCGCAGCTCGGGCGGTCGCAGCTAATTCCGCGTCCTGGCGGTCCTTTGCCTCCCGTAGCTCCCGTGCTACCCTCTCCTCCTGTGTCTCAGCAGGCGGGGGGGGGTTTTGGGCCCTGGAGGACGGCTTCGGCCAGCCGCTTTAGAGTACTCCCCATGTCCTCTATTTTCGTGTTGAATTCGTCCAGCCTATCTTTCTGTTGCTGTTCGAATCGGTGGAGAAGCTCCTTCTGTGTGAGCTTTTTCCCTCCTGGATGATCTTTGTCCTCTTCACCTTCACTCTGACTCATAGTGCCGGTGCGGCCGCAGACGGTGGTAGAACAAAGAGAGGAGACGCGTCCTGCGTCGGATAAGTGTAAGAGTGACCGCCCGGCGGGCGGGAGGGCTTAAGTAGTAGAGATTATGCTAATTCTTATGACGTCACTGTTGCCGTGCAAGGGTGGCATGTGAGCGCGCCCGGATTAAGCAGTGATTATAAATTACTGACCAATATTACGATTTCCAGTAGTCGTTAGGGCCATTACGATTTACCTTCCCTGAATTACGATTTTTGAGGTTTCTGGGTAAAGCTACGTATTGGTATAGAAAATGTGTTTGTCATAGTGAGAAGGGGTAAAGATTTTTTACACTCCATAAAACTAGTAATATCAATTGGTTATATGTTCCCTAAATTCATCAGAAATCAAGATACACATTTGAATCGTCTGGTATAAATAATCTGAATTGTGTCATTAGAGATATATTCGTCAATACCTCTATTCTCTTTGCTGTAAATCCAATACTTTGGCCTAAAAATATGAGATTTCAATGGAAATTTAATGAACATTTGCATTACGATTTCAATTACGATTTTTTGGGGTTGAAATTACGATCATGGAATTCACTATTTTGAATAATTTTGAATAATTCAAACTCAGCTCTGTCAAGACGCCTTGTCAACACCATCTCCTAGTGACACTACGATAACATGTCTTTTTCCGTAGTGACAATTAACATGGGGACCCCCATCAAGGGTCCAGGATAATATCTTATCTTGAATATGGAGGTATTATGGTGCATAATATCAATCAAACCCTGCTGCCAAAGCTACAACGCATACAGAATAGAGGACTTAAGACCCCTTTATTCCCCCCTAAAACAACCATAGAAAAAATCATAAAGATGATAAAATTAATTTCTTGGAAGATAATTATTGACGCAGTTGCCATTCATGCCTACACCATGACACAAAAAACAGCAACTACGAGATTGCATGACGGTCCAGAATCAAACACTTTTTACAGAAGACTATAGTGTACATTAGGAATGTGCACTACTTACCGGAAAGATCTATGGGTTAATGACCAATACATGTACCCACTTTAGACAAATAGGAAGAAATTCCTGGCCTCCATAAGGAAATGAATCTAATTTTCGGTTCATATTTTTCACATCCATTTACATATTAAAAGATGGATTGTGTGATATACATCACATGTGACCCAGGGTCCCAGTCCAAAGTCCCAACCCAAAGTCCCAACCCAAAGTCAGGGTAAGCTGGAGCTGGAGCTGGAGCTGAAGCTGGATCTTATCATGTACTTAGATATAGTACTCCCTTATAATCATTCATTGGTCAATTCTGGTATCAGAAATGAATTCCTTGTTAAAAAGTACCCTCAAGTCATGTGTCATACATGTATGTTATTCCATTTCAGGCCAGCATGTGGGTGTGGGTGAGCAGGTGGGTGTGGGAGAGCAGGTGGGTGTGGGTGTGCAGGTGGGTGTGGGCGACAGTTGCAGGCTGCGGGCATGTACCGCCTTTTGTCCCTATCAAAAAGCGAGTCAATCGGATGATAAACGGCGGAGATATGGGTGGTACAATTTCGCTCTGCTGCCGCTGTGGGACTGTTGTGCTGTCTTGTTGACTTCTTGCGGAGTACGAGAACTGCTAGTGGCGCCACCATATCTATTACGGGAAACATTTGTCCCCCGGCCTTTACAGATCACCTGGTACCCACTGACCTTTCTTTAGAGTGGAAATAGCACCAAAAGCGTCTCACAAAAGCGTCTCACCCTCCCTTCAACACTGAGCTCTATGGGTGTCTGTGTGAACGTGCCTCTTTTAAAGTCAGGATTCAAGGTCACTGGCCTATCTTCAGCATTAGTTCACACAGACTCCGTTTTCGGGCTGTTTTTGACTTTTTTTCAAGAGCGTTTTTCTGCTACAAATATTTATTTTTTTACAAACTGAAAAAAAGAGGGAGGTACAGTTTGTTTCAATCTATATGCATGTGTTTATTTCAATCAGATAAACAAAAGAAGAAATGCAGCGGAACTCTTCAAAGTCAGCTGACCAATCTTAGTTTTTTGCTGGAAAACCGTCTCACAGAGACCCAGGTCCCCTGGGTCAACAAATTTAAAACGGGTGATGGGTGATGGTATGAGAAAAATGTCTACCCTCTCCAGGGGGGGGGGGGCTATTTTATGCACTCGCGCAAAAATCCATCACTCCCACCTGTTGTGGCCAGACCTAGGCTCAAGCTTGGGGCCCAGAGCACACCTGTATAGGCTACAGGCTCTACATGGTCTTGAGGGCTTTCAGAAGGGCCTCACCAGAAGTTCACACATCCCTGAGGTGTGTTTTCTATCCTGGATGGTGTTTCTCCACAAATATACGGACGTCCGTAAATTTGCGGACGTCCGTATATATACTCTCCATATATTTATGGAGATCCGCAAATATAGGCCTATTTGTCTTTTTGGTACTTAAGCATACAAATACGGACCTCCGTATATATTTGCGGACATCCGTATGTATTTACGAAGCTCCATAAATATATTTGTGGATGTCCGCAAATTTGCGGACGTCCGCAAATTTGTGGAGAAACAGGACCCTGTCATGGCTGTAGGTGTTTTAATATGTATGAAAAGAAGGTCACTATGGTGGTGGGTAAACACAAGATTTATACTCCCCATGCCTAGGGCATTATGGGTGAGCATGGAGAAGGGGACTGGGGTAGTAGGAAGGGGTGCAAAGAAGGTCAGTATGGGGCTTTATATCCTCTCTTTCTACCTCCACTTGTGGCTGAGGTCAATATTTGTAGGAGCAAAATATGTGTTTGTGTTGTGGGCCCAGGAACCTTTCATGAAATATCATGCATTCATGCCCATGGTGCATTGCTTGTCCCATTTCCAGCCCACTTTTAGTAAATCAGTTTTTGCCTCCATTTATTTAAGGACCTAATACCAACTATGTAAAAGAGAATCAGGCAACGTGAGAAATAACTCACAGATCCCGTTCTTAAAACAAATTCTTTTCATATGCTCCTCTATTCTTTTTGCGTCAGGAGGTTTAATTTGTTTCCAATAGAGCTATAAGAATATCTACTCTGTGATAATAATTTTGCGAGTTTTGGCACTAATGCAATTGTGAACACTTCAAATCAGCATTTGGAAGATTTGGCCACAATGATGAGAAAAACAATACTTTGAATATAAGTATTAACATATGACCCATAGTCCACCACGTTCTCCTCCCGTGAAGAATGACCAGACCTGGGACAGTGTTAGCACAGGCAGTCTTGGGCCGTTCTTCAAAGTGCATGGGGTAGCTAGGGGAGCAGTGCTGTTTTGACCAATGTGGACTTTTCTTTCCCTATCTCACCCAAGCCCTGGGTCATTTGTGAATTTAAATTGTTAGTGGGGTTGAGGCGGGGAGGGGGGGATCTTAAAATTCAGTGACGCATTTTCCTAGGGGTTATTACTGACGGTTATAATAGTTTGTTTTACTGGTATTAAAAGTAGTAAAGTTCCCGTTCCGGTGACAATGTAAAACTTCTAGTGGGCTTTGCATGTTACACTTTTTGTGAAGGAAGACCCTAACAATCCTCATGTATGTCTTGGTGTGAGATTTCAAAGTTTACCCTCATCAGAATCCTAACCAAATACATCAGCATGAAATGTTCCCCTAAGGGCTGAACCGTGGGGACTAGGGCTCTGTTAGCATTTCCGACGCCCCATCCTTGGTTAAACACCCTTAGACACACTGTTTTGTTTGACAGACACCCTTCCACTGCCCCCATGACACTGGTGCCATATCATTCAATCTGGATCTGGTACCTTTCCTTCTCTTACTTTTAGCAGGATGTTGATTCGACTTCTATAGTAGGCCTTACTGTATACCTTGCAATGCTGTTTTGTTAAACTGAACTCGTCAAGGTTAGTGAAAGAGGAGATGGTAAGTCAATTCCACTCATTAAAGAAAGTTCACAAAATGACGTCTACTAATTTTGGGACCCACCATCTGTCCTTACGTTTTACAGTTTATTTGATATAACGTTTAAAAAGTTCTATCCCCAACTAATAGAAACGTTTTAAAGTGATGATGTCTTTTGGACTGAAATTGGGCTTCTTTCCCCCAGCCCCCCCCCCCTCCCAACGCTTACTTGACCACTTCATTATGTCTACCGGTTTCTCAGATTTACCCACCAAAAAGAAACTCCGTTTAACTGTTTAAAGCGTGATGGTCCAAAGTCCCTGCCGGCGCCGAAGGCGCTAGTATCGTCTATAAGTGTAAAACTTGAATACCTATATCATAAATGTTGAATGCCATGAAAGGTTTCCCTTATTATCAGGGTCAAATTGATCGCTAGGATACAATTACATTAGGCCACTCAAAAAAAAACTGGTTTCTCAAGCACAGCATGAGCTTTAATTTGATACCAAATATGGCAATATTAATAACACATTTTTTCATTAAAAAGGTAAAAGAATAAAAGATAGAAAAACATATTTTCCCCAAATCATGATTTTCATGACGCGCGCGGTGATGAGAAACCAAATTATTTAAAGGGGCATTCTCACCAGGCCCACTCAACCCTGGACCCTGTACGCAAATGACGTCGTGGGTTCAGTGCGCCTTTAACCACATAGTAGACTAGAGCAGTACTAGAATTGTGAACGGAATTCGCTTGGTGAGAATGCCACTTTAACGTGGCATTTAAAATCCCTCTATTCTAAAGAGGGAGGGGTGGATGTGATTGTCATGTGACAACAATCAGTAGATCTCTGAATGGGTAGTGTAGACCGGGGTGAAGACGGACGTAGGGGGATTGAGACCGGGTTGAGAGCAAATGATTTAAATCTGGAGGTAATGAGTCCTAATGACGTACACTGTGGCGTAATACTACAATGTAATACACTGCTCGTTTCTGGTAATGAGGGTTTCCCCCACGGCGCCCACCAGTTTGGGGGCGGGGTGAGGGGGTGCGTGGGAACGGGAGGTATTGTCTTAGATGCGTCTCGGCACCTGGCGCCAGGCGCGTCTGGACCGCGTCCCATGGACATGGTGTCGTTTCGCTGATTCCCGGCCTCTGCAGTTAAATATAACGTAACGGGCAGGTACCAGCGAGTTTGGCGCGTTAGATGAAAACATGAACAAGTATTGTTTGTTAGATCTACGACAAGATCTACTGCTAGTGACAAAAAGCAGTGCACTGCCGGGTGCAACGAGGCGTTCAAAGGTAGGGTGTATAGAGCTAAGTGCTTTAACAGGGCGATCTGGGGGAATGTCCCAGAACGGGAGAGGCAGAGCAGGGGTCCACATCTAGAATTTACGTCCACATCGTCCATATTATGCTGAGTGTGTAATATTCTGTGTCATCACCCCCCCGTCGTGAGGATCACGGCAACTCCCCAACTCACAGTGCTGGCTGCGTATTGACTGGAGGAGTATTTATTGTGTTGGGTCGGACAGCAAACATGGGTTTCGAGAAGGTCCTCCAGGACTGGTTGGATCGTCAGCAGGCGAGCCGCCGCCAGGGCCCGACCCGTGCCCTCCGCCATGCACCCCCTGACAACTACTCCCCTCACAAGGTAGGAGGCACGATGCGGGTCCCAGGGGTGGATGCCTAAATTCGACACGGCGAGATGGGCATTTTGGGACATGGGCATTTTTAATAGGGCGACATGTGCATTCAACTTAAAAAGGAGTGCATATTGATAATTAAAATATTTTAAAATATTGGGTTTATGTCGTGATTGGTATAAAGTCTGGGAACTGCCAGGGAAAATTAAAGTTGTCGGTGGCAACCCGGACATGGGTAATCTAGCGGCATACATTGTGGTTCCCGTTGTTGGGTTTCTTCCGACAATACATCGACAGTACCAAGGTACGCAGTATTACAGCGTACCTCGGTGCTGTCGATGAAGGTTTGGAAACAATCCAACTAGGTTCCCGGGAAAAGAACACCATTCTTAGTATTCTCTAACCCTTTATAAACTCGCCGGTATAAATACGTCTATGGTGCAGGGTCGATCCAAAATAAGCAATCATCCGCCTGGGATGGGGGAGGGGAGGGGAGGGGGAGAGGAATCACATCCTTGTTCAACTGTTTGAATCATGATATCATTATTATTTAGACAATGGTGTTATTAACAGTCAGGAGGCGTGCCGTCATATCAAACGTGTGCTTGACGTAACACCCCCTCAATATTGATGAATAAGTCAAAAACAACGATTTGATTAGGCCCTAGTCCTGTTGTCATCTCTGTTTGAGTGTGTCATAATTGGCGCTTGATTGGCAATTACCGTGTTAATTGGATGAGATAATATGCCATAATTAGGCGTGGATCATAAATTTCTTCCATCTTTTGCTTGGATTCCATTTGTGTACATTTGTTTTTGTTCCAAAAAATAGACATACCACGGCATATATGTGATCACTCTACAGTTTACACCTGAGCACCACACCAACTATTAATGGAGGAAACTGTGTTTTATAGCCTCTGAGGTGTAGTTATTAAGCAACGGCTCGAGGGGCTATAGAAATTACAAATCCATTTTGTACACAGTACGGACTATGACGGCCTCGTTATATCTTACACCACCCTCTTATATAAACTACACTGGGCCCCTGGACCTCTCTTTTGCTCAGTGTCCTGGTCACCACAGACCTCTGGTGTCAGGTTCTATCATCCTGACTCAGGATAGGTCCATGAGCTGTTATGTGATCGTGTAGCATTGTACATGTCACGGACATGCCCCCTTCGTCCATGGACTCATGAGCGGCTCCCATGTCTTTACCCAGGGTTTACCCCTGCCCCTTTTTGACTCCCTATAATCATTATATTAACTGTGTAAATTGTTATCTACGGTAGTCATAGTCAATCAGAACCAGTTCCGCCCGCCGCCCCGCCCCTTTCTGGATCTTTTAAAAGATTAAATGATAATTTGAACCACTGTGACTCGCGCCGCCTTTCGTTACCCTGGTGATTAGTGGAGCCTGCTTCTTAGTCAGTGAGTGGGTATAACTAATTCTTAGGACAACTAAGTCAACTTATTCAAAGGAATCTCATTTACTCAATAAAGCAATAACCTATACGCGTGGGATACGCGTCCCCCAAAGAATCCGGCACAACACCCCCTCCTACCAATGACGTAATTGTTGAACGTTTCCTTCAATGCTATGTTACAACCCCGGGGTTACAGCATACTCTATACTTTGTTTTGTTTGTGTAGTTTATTATAGTCCCATTGACTTTGCAGAGGAGAGTTTTATTTTTTCATAAGTAGAAAGGTAGGCCGAAAGCCTATACCTCGCAATCTAAGGGAGTGTTCATTTATTAATTACAGGGAGGGGGTGCTGAGATTTCGCGCGGAGGGGAATTGTGTATACCCCACACGGGAATTTACGGTACTTGTCATCACTATTGTTGACTCAGGTAGGTACCTACCTGAGCCTTATGCGACGCCTCTGTGAGACGTTTTTTTGGCAAAGGCAAAAGAAAATTCAACCCTTCTTTTTTAGCAGAAAAAACAATTTCCTGTCAAACATTCAATATGCTACTTAAAATACAATATTTTCCCTACCATATGTCGCTCGAATCACCCTTCTAATGCAATGCATTCTATTAAAAAAATTGGATTTTAAAAAAGCATGCCAAAAATCGTCCTGTTTTTTTTACTGTAGACAAACATCAAAGCACTGTTGTAGACACTGGCTCCTCTTTTGCAGTAGTAGTTAATTCAATGTAAATGTCCAGCAGTCGTCCGCTGAGACACTTTTTTTAAGACCAAAAGTTCGATAAAAGAGGACGGGAAACATAAGTGGACAAAAAGAGGAGCGCAGTAAATAGATTACTGCATTGCTGGTATACTGAATTAGGGAACTGCTGGCAAGCGCATGCCACACGTCAAACATAGAGTGGTGCCACTGGTACTTCTCGTACTGTATGGCACAACACGATGTGGGGGTTTGGGACATGAGTTAGCACATGGGACATGGGACATGAGTAGGGACATTGGACATGAGTAAGGACATTGGATATGAGTTGGGAGATTGGACATGAGTTGGGACATGGGACATGTGTTGGGACATGGGACATGAGTTGGAACATGGGAAATGACATAGGACATGCCATCGGGCATGAGTTGGGACATGACATGGGACATGAGTTGGGACATGGGACATGAGTTGGGACATGGGAAATGAGTTAGGACATAGGAAATGAGTTGGGACATTGGAAATGAGTTGGGACATGAGTTGGGACATGGGAAATGAGTTGGAACATGAACTGGGACATGAGTTGGGACATGGGACATGCGTTGGGACATGGGACATGCGTTGGGACATGGGACATGAGTAGGCACATTGGACATGAGTTAGGACATTGGATATTAGTTGGGAGATTGGACATGAGATGGGACATGGGACATGAGTTTGGACATGGGACTTGAGTTGGGATTGGGAAAGGAGTTGGGACATGAATTGGGACATGGGAAATGACATGGGACATGTGTTGGGACATGGGACATGAGTTGGGACATGGGAAATGACATGGGACATGAGTTGGGACATGGGACATGCATTTGGACATGTATGGGACATGAGTTGGGACATGGGACATGAGTTGGGAAATGGGACATGAGATAGGACATAGGAAATGAGATCGGACATGAGTTGGGACGTGGGACATGAGATGGGACATGGGACATGCATTGGGACATGGGACATGAGTTGGGACATGGGACATGAGTTGGGAAATGGGACATGAGATAGGACATGGGCAGGGTTGCCACTGTCAGGGAAAATGTCAGGGAAAATATTTTTCGTTCCAGGTCAGGGAAATGTCAGGGAATTTCAGATTTTTTGGCAAAATGTCAGGGAAAATAATATTTTCTGAAAATGTCAGGGAAAATTATATTTTGTCAGGGAAAATCTTTGAAATACAAAAAAAGTCACCTGTTTTCTCTGAAAAAAAAGCCTGTATTTAGACTCTAACTAAGATTTTAAGGGAGAAAAATATCGAAATCCTCAAAAAAAGAGAGGGTAAAATTTTGCGCGCACGCGATACACAAAATCCCTGTTGTTAACTAATGACCACTTGCTCACCAGAAGATAACTTTGAAAAGAGTGCATATTCTTAGTTGGAGGGCATTGAAAAACATTGGGTTTATATCACGATTGTCAGGGAAATTTGATATAACGTCAGGGAAATGTCAGGGAAAAGTCAGGGAATTCAAAACTACCTTGTCGGTGGCAACCCTGATGGGAAATGAGATCAGACATGAGTTGGGACGTGGGACATGAGATGGGACATGGGGGGACATGAGTTGGGACATGGGAAATGAGTTGGGACATGGGACATGAGTTGGGACATGGGAAATGAGATGCGACATGAGTTGGCACATGGGACCAGAGTTGGGACATGAGATAGGACTCGAGATGGGACATGAGATGGGACATGAGTGCACCTGCACTTATAACAGGAGGAAGTTTGGATCACTATTACATTTTGAGGAGAAAACCAACTACCTGAGTCTTTTGTGATTAGGATCACACGTTAGATTTTTTTTCATAAGGAGACTGTCATATCTGTTTATTTTATGCGATTATGCTTTAACCATTTCTCAATTTCTCCCAATTTATTCCATTTCAGGACAAGTCACCTTACCTAGAAATCCGAGCAATGTCCGACATGTACAAGTAAGTGTTTTGCTTTGCTTAATAGGTATGATTCTTCTGTATCAAATACATGGAGTCTTGTAGGTACCATATAGGGAAATTGGTTGGATTCCTCCCCAAAATCCAATTCCATGCATATAGATTTACACTCCATTTACTAAATGATATAGGATTTGTGTTCATGTATTAAAGCCTGACCTACCGTACCTATTTATTCACCCTACCCTGGAATGCATTTTACCTTTATAGGAAGAGGGATCTTAGCCCCCCCCCCCCCCCCCCAATCAAAATACTGAAAGAATAGCTGGTATAATAGCTAGCTATATTAAAGTGTGCAAATGCTCACATGTCCAATATACTAGTATTTATTATAATTATATCATTTCTTGGAAACTTGAGTGTAGTTTTCAGTTGGCCACTCTACCAGACAAAAAAGCATGAAGTACATTGTACCGTGTCCTGGGTAACCCCCTCCCCAGGTCGATATACATATTTACACCGAGCACACAGTGGGGCTGTTTGCTTTGATCCGTCAGACAGCTGGTTCCACCTATTGACACTAGGTGTCCCAGTGTCAGTGTTCTGGCAGTTGTGCATGTACGCTGGCCTCAAATTCGAAATAAAGGGTATGTTGCCTGGACAATCAAAGCATATCCCCAACATTCCTGGATTAAGCAGATCACTTATTATTAGGGAGGAGTCCTTTCTTAACATCAGGGAGGTTGAAGGATTTGTGGGGGGGGGGGGAGGAGGGGGGACATATCACCTCTCTTTAGGGAGTGGTCATAATTTAATAACTGGGGGTTGGTTGACTTTTCTCCGACTTTTCGACCCCCCTCCCCTTCCGACCCCCCCCATTGAGAGGGGTTAAAATGATAGAGACCCCTCCCCTTAAAACCCACCAACCCCCTTTCCCTGGGGTGATGCCACACTCGCGCAAAAATCCAGCGACCTCTCCCAGTTGTTAAATAATAATCATTCCCCTATGTCTACTATCAGGGATATGTATAGCCTATATCCTACACTACCCCCTGCACCCTATACCGGGGCCCTTCTGCTGAGGGGACGCCACTGACCCTAGTTTAAACATTTGTGAGCAGCCAAGCAGAAAGGATGGTCCCCGCGGGATTAGTTCCGATTTTAGCCACCAGGGGGCGCCACTATGGCCTAAAATGAAAGAATTAGGCTAAAAATAGCTCTTGGGTACTTTTTTCTGGAGAATTCAATAGGATTACATAAAACATTCCATTTTTGGTGAAAAGCTTCCATATTTGGAATGTAAAAAGAACGTTTTAGAGCCTAAATGTGTGTCTTTGTTGATATGTGTTGCCATGGAAACGCGATTTTCATTCTAAATTAAAAGATTAAGTAGCTCATTGATAAAATGATTCATTGGGATTACTATGGTCAAAACAGAATAGAATTATCATTTCTAGATCAAAATCTATGGCCTATAGGATAAAAATGTATGATCATTTTCTAATTATTCTAATTATGCTAATTACATAGAGATATCTAGAAAACTATGGGACTCAGAGCTTATTGGGGTTTTGGATAGGGCAATGCCCACCCATATTCATCAAGTCATTTCTCAAAAACTAGAAATGATATCTTCTTGTGTAATATATCACTGGAAAGCTTATGATATAAATTTTAAAGTTGACATTTTCATTGGATATCCCTTTCCCCTTGCCTGTACACATTTGTCCAGACAACAGACAACTCCCCAAACTCACACATTTCCAAATCATCTCTCCTCCCCACCTTGTGACCACACAGATGTGGGTATGGCGATGTGGGCATTCCTCTCCCTACCTACCATGTTGTAAAGCATGCTACTTAACACCTCTTTTTGTCCTCAGCCTGGGGATGGCTGTTTACAACGCCGAAATCCTGTAACAAAATATGGATAGTAAGCTTTTACAATGGCGGATGCTGGTTGGCAATCCCTGCTTACATGTTTTCCCTGCTCATCCTTTCATCTATTGTGTTTTTTTGTTGAACATATCACCAAATGTACTTGCTTAGAACTTTGGCTCGTAGCCAGGTTAGGGAGTGTTCATTTATTATTTACAGGGGGGTGGTGGGTTGGGGGGGTGGGGCGTAAAAATTTCCGACCCCTCCTGAGGGGAGGGGGCATAAAAAATTCTGACCCCTCTTGAGGGGGGGACGTAAAAATTTAAGCCCCCTTTTAGCAAAAAAGCCTGCGCATTACTATAGTTCAAAGGGGGGGGGGATTTTTGCCGCCTTCGCCGAGGGGGGGGGGGCGCGAAACGTTCCACACGCTCTCAAGGGGGTGGGGGGTAAAATCCGCGAAGGGGGAGTTAGAGAATGGGGCATAAAAAATGTTCGCCCCTCCGCGCAAAATCACACCACCCCCCCCCCTGTAATTGATAAATGAACACTCCCTTATGGAGCCTTGCCTGAGATCCTTGAATTTGTACCTGTTCCGGGGACGGGCACTGCGGACAGTGCACTGCGCAGTGACGAATACCAAAGCGCAGGATATTTGTTAAAACTATATACCAACTATAGAAGTCAAACAGAATTTTTGAACATTATTTGAAAGGGATCCTACATCACATCGACCAACCTTATAGGGCACTAGCAGGATGCAGTAATTCTACTTTGTGAGACCTTTAGCTGAAGCTGGTTCCTGTCATGTCCAAAATCTGAGTTTTAGGGGTCATAAACCTTTCACTTATATCCCTCTATTGTGGGTCCTTAGGTCATCTGTTCAGACTGGGGGAGTGGTTAGGACTCTGGCCTACCAATCAATGGGTCATGAGTTCAAATCCATGTCAGGCTTTTTTGTTCACACATAATTTTAACATGTATTTTTGGTTGGTCAAAAATTGTGATAGTATACAATTCGGTTTTAAAGATCCTTTACACAAGATCAATATTTATAGTGTAATCTAAAATGGTTTTGAATCAGTTGTATTTGAATATTTCTCATCCCACCTGGTTGCATTGGGGGAGTGGTTAGGACACTGGCCAATCAATCCAGGGGTAATAGGTTCAAATCCATGCCAAGGCAACATATCTTTTTTCATGGTTGGTAACAAATAGTAATATTATTTACAAAGAAAACCCAATGCAACAATACAAAACCATTTTAAATCTTAGATTTTAGGTGTTAAGGATCTTTACAACCGAGTTGTATACTACCACATTTTTTGACGTACCAAAATACATCTTAAAATTGTGTGTGAACAAAATTGCCTTGACATGGATTTGAACCCATGATGCATGGATTGGTAGGTGAGAGTCCTAACCACTCCCCCAATCTGAACAGGTGAACTAAGGACCCACAATAGAGGCCTATTCTTGAAAGGTTTATGACCCCTAAAACACCAAATTTCGGTCATGACAGGAACCAGCTTCAGCTAAGCAGCAGGCTTCTATAGTTAGCAGAGGAAAGAGCACTGGTACCAGACAAGATGGCGCTGTACAGTGATCATCTAGCTAATGCGGAATAGAGCCATTGTCTGAACTTTATAATTATATGGACCGATCCATCAATTTCAAGGGGGTGGGGGTAAAATCCTCGAAGGGGGAGTTTAAGAAATGGGAATTTTGCTAGGGAAGTACAGGGACAAAGTGAACAAGAGGGCAATTTAGAGGAACTGATAGTAGCTCAGCTACCAAGGACACGTTGGGTCAACGTTGGCAATGCATGATTGGCCGTATACAGTCACAGACAATTTAACATTGTGTACATGTATGTTGTACCAACATTGTTAATACTCCCGATGGTCTGACAACGTTGATACAGTGTTTGAAACGTCACATGTTAATATACTGCAAATTGTAAATTGATGTTGTACAAACATTGGCAATACTCCCAGTGGAGAGGGTTTTGTTTGGCAGAGAAACCCAGTTTCTGTACAGAGAAACCTAGTTTTTGTTATTGAAACCCAGGTTTCTCTATACAAAAATCAGGAGTCTCACGTTTACCCAGCACATGTACTTGCGATACACAGCAGCAGGACCTGAACTCAAGAGGGATAGAGCTTTGACGTCTTGAACTCACAGAGATGGGACGTGGGTGGCTAGAACTGAATCAGAATCGCCATGTCGAATTTAGGGGTCTAGGGCCATCTGAATGGGCAGACTTCGCTGGTCGAATTCAGAGCCAACTGCATGTAGCAACTGTGCTGGGAGGTGCAGGGTGCATGGGGTAGGAGCAGGAGATTAACCCTTAAAGGGCCGCATAGTGGTGTGATGCTTTATACCCTCTTTCTTCAGCATGGTGCCCGAATGCAGCACTTGCGAGACTACTCTTGGTGAATGTATTAACCCCCGCAGTTCAGCATGATGCTTGAATGCGTCCCTGATGGGTTGAATTGCCACAGCTGCATTCATGCATCATGAACATGAATCGCATCATGCATTAAATCACCCTGCGATGTGACACTTCCCTGTACGTTGGTGTTTTAATAGAGTATTATGCATGTACAACTGTCCCTCTATATTAAGGTATGCTTACCCCTGTCATGTGGTGCTCATGTGTTTTCTTTGTGTCACTCCTTTCAGCAAAGACTTTGTCGTGTTCCAAGACTACAACAGACATCCAGTCAAAATTGTTGACAAGAACAACAATGGGCAGGTGAGTGATTAACCTGTTTTTTAACTATACCCGTGTATTTCGTTTGCTTGGCAACAGTAGATTATATCATGATAAATCATAGATCGCCATTATCTATCTGTACCATACTGCTCATCCATTATCAGTCCTCACTACATTAGTAGCTTCTGTAAACATTTGATGAGGCTCTGTCTAAAAGAACCAATGCTTTCAGGCCGTGTTAAATTCACTAACCTCAGGTATCTGTCTGGAGGTATTAAGTACTGGTCTTGATCTCATAACTGTAGAGAGTAGTAGGTCAGTAAACGATTTATATAGTAAAGTTCACATTCCAGCTCAAATTAACAATCAATATCAACATTTAAAAAAAGCAAACAATCTATGTGCCAGTATACTATGTGTGTGTCCTGTATTGAGTGTCTGACTGGTGGTATTGTACAGGTGTTGCTGTGTCAGGTGGACAACAGTCACTTTGACAGCGTCCGACACAAACAGAACCTGGAGAACTCGGCCATCTGTCAATGTGAGTACTACACTAGTATACTACTCAGTCTAGGCATACGGATAAGTTTCAGTTTCGTTATTGCACACTCGTCCCAAAGGATGTTTTTAGGAGCACGCTTAGTTGGCTACAAATGAACTCCGTGGTTCATCCTACAATGCAATACGGTATTATAACGGTGCGACATATATGTCAAATCATGGACTCTGGTCAAATAGATAAAATAATTGATGATAAGGTAATTACAATAGAAGAATTTACAAGAAGGTCTTTGCAATGTTCGTAGTTCTAAGGGGCCAATGCCTTATGGGTTATGAGTAATAGTGCAAAGGTATGAACGTGGAGGCTTTTAAGGCATCTCATTCCTCGTCAATAAGGACAGCCTTAGAAGTACCTGTATAAAGCGACAGCTGGTTGGCAATCTCTGTATTTATCTTTTTCAAGCCGGTCCCATAGAGAAAAACCGCGATAATACAGTAACTTTTGACAGAAATTGGTTTTAGCCCCCTTTTTCTCGAGACGGTATAAGCTTTGATCTAATAGCAAATATGCCTATATTTGTATGTTTATTTCTATCATATTTTTCATTTTAAAAAATCATTCAAATTCTTTTATTAAATTTTGGGATCCCCGTTACCAGACACATCAAGATCATGCACTAGCTAAAAGATCCGGAATCACAACTGTAGACTATTTTGCATATGATGGAGGTGAGGCATCACACCTGCCACAAAACCTCGCTTAGAACTTCTACTAGAAGGGAGCCCTGTTGACAAAAATGCGTTATTTTACGTCAAAATAGCATTGTCAACGTTACACAACGCTTTGTCATGATTAAGAGTCATAGCGAAATTTCTAAACGTTGTATGATGTTTTCTATTTACTGGGGGAGATTGATGGCCAAAGTCGGGTTGCCGTTGCAGCTAATGCATCTAAGAGTACTTAGACACATATGCCACTGGTTAGATGGCTGGCTGTGTATTGTTCAGTTCAGATAATAGCCTATACAGATTCATCGAGCCAGACGCTATTGAGTTTTAACTACTGGAAGTGACCAATGACGTAGGTACAGCCGTCATGGAATACTTCATGGAGTAGGGGTATATGGCAGAGGCCTGCAGCCATGACTCCACACGTGATGGTGTGGTGAACTATGACATATGTGGGGGTCTGGATGGGGGGTCCCGATTTTCCCTGTCGATTTTAAGAAATGGCCATGTCGCCCTGTCGATTTTAAGAAATGTCCATGTCACCATGTCGATTTTAAGAAAAGGATATGTCCCATGTCATTATCTCTTATAATTCTCATGTCGCATGTCACTAAGCCAAAAAGGGCCCATGTCGCCATGTCGAATTTAGTGGTCCACACCCATATATGTCTGTGTAGGAGACACAGATGGGCATTGATTGCTTTCAGTCTGAATAGGTACTTGGAAAAATGGCTAAAAGCCATTAGGGTATAGCTGTTATAGTGTATAGGGAAAGTGGTTCAATTGTTAGTTGATAGTGGGCGGTGGGGTGGACAGCAACTATAAATCTTCCCACCATATCATTGATAATTTTGCAACCCCTCAACCTAAAATAGTAATCCAAGTATCAGGTTAAAGCTGAGGTGACAGGTTAAATGTTTGTGGCATTGTCACTCCCTTATTTTGAAAATCATGTGACCGGTTGCCATGGTAACCATGACAATTCTTTCTGAAATTTGGGATTTTTATCTAACTTTCATCACTCTGATAGCCACGACAGGAAAACTATGCAGAGTGTGGACATGGGACGTCCATGAAATTAGTAAAACTAAATTCCACTTCTTTTGAACCTATTTTGATAACTATAGCTTACTTTGGAAAATACGAGCCTCTAAACAGATTGTCAGAATTAGGCAAACATACTCTATGCCTGCAATGGGACAGAATACGCTAGAATCTCTTGAATTCTTATGCTCCGAGAGCCGCGCTTAGATGCAAATCCAAGCTAGTAGTTAGACCTACAATCCTTAATGAGGGGGGGGGGGCTAGTGGGGAGGTTAGGGGCTTGTATTGGCAGCCAAGATAACGTTTTTGTCATCCCACTCTGTTCTACTACAGGGAATCTGACCATTAGGTCTACCAAACAGGCTTTCAAGAGTTAAGTGATGTCTTCTTGCAAAAAGTGTTAAAAGATGGGTAACTAATTGTTACATTCTGCCTCGTAACTCAAGCAATATTAACCCATTTTCTCAAATTTAAACAATTTAGGAAAGCCAAGACCGTCTGCTTCCCAAAGAATCAAAGTTATACAAACTCTGTGTTTGATGCTAACGGTCTTAATATATGCTGTTTGGGACATATAAAATGCTTCAGAAAGTTGAAAATCAGACAGCATGTAGGCCTGTGTAGGTCAAAGTAAGCCATAGTTACTGGACATCGATTCTCTGTCTCTTTGTAGCTCTATAGTGATCGATGCCCAGTTTTAAACTCAGCTGTTTTTTGCCTCACAGATTGCTCCTAGCACAAAATCCTGACTAGGTGTCATTATATTCTCTATGCCAATGTGTAATGTGAGGGTAGAAAACACTGGAACCTCAGTTAGAAAAAATCCTACTGAACAGTTTTTGAGAAAATAAGGGTTTTGTTGCCTTTTTTCGCTGTTTTTAGTACATTTCCTACATAAACTGTGAACGTCAGCATTTCTCACTTTTCAGGTATTTATATCTCGAATTTGACTTATTTTTATTCACAGTAGGATTCCTGAGTATCAAGCCATTCTACACAGGGTGTTATTTTGAAAAAAAAAAAATCATTTGATAGTGCATTTGGTCTCCAAAATAGAGGGAGTTTTGTCATAGTTTAATTGATTGTTGACAACCCAGTTAAGGGCTATTGGGTTCAGTTCAGTGCAAGTTGCAAAACAAGTGACTTGCACTTTTTAACTTGACCTCATGTCTACTATGTAGGTCTTCACTATGCATGGGTCTATCCAGAGTCCATCAATGGGATCACACATGGAGGCAGATTCCGCAGCATTTGGAGAGAAAAAAATTCAAAATCGCAAATAAGTGAAATTTGCCTTAAAAACCCCCTATTTGGCGAGAAAAAAGTTCAAAATCTCAAGAAAGTGAAATTTGCCTAAAAAAAACCCTATTTGGGGAGAAAAAAGTTCAAAATCGCAAAAAAGTGAAATTTGCCTAAAAACACCTGATTTGGCGAGAAAAATGTTCAAAATCGTAAAAAAACTAAATTTGTCTAAAGCATCCTTTTAGGCGAGAACAAAGTTCAAAATCGCAAAAAAGTGAAATTTGCCTGAAAACACCCTATGACTGTATCATGAATGCAGACACTCATGGAGGGCTTCTATGGTTAGGACCATATCAATATCGGTGTTGCTCCAATGATGCAGTTCACCCGAGGCGATTTTGTTGGGTCCTGGTCGGTAGTTACGTTCCCGCTCGCCGCCATGTTGTTACTGCAAGTT
This sequence comes from Harmothoe impar, assembly GCA_947462335.1. Classification (NCBI taxonomy): domain Eukaryota; kingdom Metazoa; phylum Annelida; class Polychaeta; order Phyllodocida; family Polynoidae; genus Harmothoe; species Harmothoe impar. Next base: position 39,107,099 of record OX381710.1, read on the forward strand.
TCTTCTCATGGCACCAGCCAAGAGACCAAAATTAATGTTCACAGTATCGACAGCAGCGAAGCTGCTGGTATGATCTAAAAAAACAACTGGCAAAAACACATTTGATTTCCTTCAGTGAATACACCTCAATTGTTGAGTCCCGTATATGGTGGGAACATCTATAGACGTAGTATAGATCCCCCATAGGTCGGGCACATTCATACTATACCCTGAGATGGACAGTGAAATTTGAGGTTATTCATGTACACTACAACTTGTAATGTTTGCTTTTTGGACAAAACATATTCATAAAAAAATGAGCTTAAAATGCTTGAATAATGTGTCCGACTCCAGGGGACTGTACCCGAGCTGTGCCCCTTGAACTTTTAAAGCTGATGAGAACGGACATGATAGTGATCGCAGAAATCTTTGCCCGAAGGATCACCGAGTCAGTGATTCATTGAACTTGGCATTTTGTGATACATAGTTTACTGTGGAATCAGACATAGAGAATGGATTATATTACTGTATGCTAAAAAAGGGTGACCTCTTTTCTGGTCCCTCTCACCTCAAGGGGTGACTTCTTTTTTGCCCCCTCACCCCATACACCCCATCCAACAAACCCGTCCCCACTGTTGCTGACTCAGGGATCCCCGATCTGGTCTCTTGCGCCGGGTTGGCAAGACCACCATAGACAAAAAACTTTTTTTTTTAAATAATTAACAATCATGGCACATGTGAGTCTTTTGGCTGAAAACCGAGGCAGACTAGCGACATGAAACAAGGAATTTAAACATTATTTAATGAATATATATACATGTACATGTACGTGTACATGCACATGTACATGTACACGTACATGCACATGCACATGCACATGCACATGCACATGTACATGTACATGTACATGCACATGCACATACACATACACATATATACATTATACATTATACATACATCGGTTTGCAGCCAAAAGACCCACATGTGCCATGATTGTTAATTATTTATTCACAATCAAATTTTATTCTAACTATGAAATTCATATGGATGAGTCAGAAAATAGTCTAGGACCCACTTGTACGGAATGAAGCCTACATAAGATTAAACTTTAAAAAAATGCTATAAACCAAAATATAGATGCCCTATCTGTTACAAATTCCGCGATATCATCTATTTGATGAATCGTCAATCTGACATTGGGATGTTCTAGTTCATAGAATTATGCCATCCATATATTTTTGTGTCCAGAGTTGAGAACATAGCTAATACATTTAGACTGGCTTATATGCATCTCCCTTCTATCAGCTAGGGTATTTACCTTTAGCTTTACAAATTCTTCTTTGTTATAAGTGGTTTTTAGACCCCTATTGAAAGCAGTTTGTAAACTTTCCAAAATAGTTTTTGGGGCTACATCATAGACAGTGTCACCATAATCCAGGCTGGGAAGTATCATATGCCTGAGTACCTTTTCACTTGCTGTAGTGCTAATTTTCCTCCTATATCTCCCTAAACATGTGAGTCTTGTGATTTACACTTTATAGATGTCTTAGGCATTAGTTTTAGTAATGCATCTGTTCCAAGGTTCATTACTCTTAAGTATTTTTTTGCATTTAAGGAGAGTTTATTTGCTTTACACCATGTGTTTACTTTTGCTAGATCTTGGTTGATGATGTCCTCTACATTTGCGCTATGTTCACCAGTAGTATAGTATGTATCGGAACGGGACTATAGTTAAGTACTGTTTATTACTCAATCGACATGCAGCCAATCAGAGGCCTCCATTTGGTCACGTGACCCGTTGCCATGGTAACGTGACCTACTTAGGGCTCTCAGCCAATCAGAAGCCAGCATTCTGGGTGACCTACTGACCTACTTAGAAGCTCTCAGCCAATCAGAGGCCGGCATTCTGGTAACCATGGTAACGTGACCTACTTACGTCACGTGACCTACTTAGGCTCAGCCAATCAGAAGCCGGCATTCTGGTAACTAGGGTAACGTGACCTACTTAGGGTTTGTTTGTAAACAACACCACGTGGCTTTCTTGTTTGTAAACAACACCACGTGACACGTGACTGTTTGTAAACAAACAAACAAAAAAAAGTTATGTAACTTATATATAGAAATAAAAACACAACAAGATAATTTCTTTTCTTTTCATTTTATTCTTTATTTTTTCATTTTCAATCAGAAAAAACACACAAGTTTATGCTTTTTTAGCTTGCTTCTTCGATTTGCAGCAACTCAACAGGCCGCAAAGTCTCACGCCGCCGTCACTCGCACCACCACACCCCGGACGACTTTTCTCCAATAGACATTGCACGACTTTGGATAAATCCAACACCATTTCGGCAAGGCAGAGAATCTTTGCCTCCATGAAACGGCCGCCATCGCAACAACCCGTCACAACAGCATCATCGATAGCTTCTGACTCACGACCCGGTCGCTCAGCTTTGGGATTTTGCTCATGCGCATGACGCACTTCTTGGGGTTTCTTGTTCGACATGCTTCAATTAGGAAATGAACGCAATGAGGTCCACAGGTGTCAGCAGAAGTGTCTTGTAGTTGAATGCGGTTTCTTTGCCACTTGAACGGAGCAGAGCGTTCCACGAAAGACAAGAACTCCGCACTCAGCGGCGGTAAGCCGAAGGAATCAAAGTAGTACACTTCACCCGTGCTCGACACGTAAAACGCCACCCAATGCTGACCTGGTAAATGTTGCGGATCTGTGTTGCTCACGAAACAAGTGTCTTTGATAGGGTGCTTCGGAATAGTGTCACAAGAGAAAACGCCCAGGAAACGATGTTTTGTGTGAACGTTTTCCTTCAACACTCTGCTTATTTCAAGCGTGTTCATACGATACGCCAAGTACCGCCGTCTTGTCTTCAGTTCATGTGGTAGTCGGTGACGGGGTGTCGATCTCGGGTCAGCTCGACGACGTTGTCGTACACCAAGTAGAGTAGCACCGTTGTTGTCGCTTGTAGCGCCGAGCGGAAACTGACTTCCACCCTCAGCTGACCCGCTCTTATAAGGTTCACGCGACACCCGTCGTGCGATCTGTCTGGGGTTAAGTCGAGGGGGAACACCGTGTAACCGTTCAGGAATTGTTCGTATGAAATACCGCAGGAGCGCGCGCCCTCGTACATCCCCGTTTCCGTGTGTAGCGCCAAGTACTCTCTCACGGCCGCTTTGGTCTTAAAGTCGGGCACGTAGGCGTCGTTCGGCACTTTCTGATCGTTCACTATCACTTGAAGCAAGCTGATGTCGTAATGCTTCATCTCGAACGGGTTCTTGGTGTAGCTACCGTTGAAGGCGTCGTGGTCAAGGAAGCAAATCATCATCGACTTGGGAAGCTGGCCTGTGTTGGAGTGCGTGTAGCTGTGATCTCTGTTACCTTGAGGGATGGCGTAGGTCGTCACCTCCACTCTGTTCACCGGGTAGTCGAAGGGCCCGTGTTCTATCACCGCTCTCTCGTGCGTTTCCGCTACAGCGTCCGCCACCAGCACGCGTCGCACGTAGAGCTTTGCTTTGTAGATCTTCAAGCTGTAGCCTCCGTCAGCGGCGCACATCAGATAGAAAGAGGGCGCCGCTTGTTTCAGAGTGAGATTGATTTCTGTCTCTCCAACGATGAGCTTCGGTTGATGAGCCAGGTCAAAGTGCAGTCGCGCCATCAGCGAAAAGCGCTTGTTGGAGATTAGCTTCTTGCGCGCTTTGTACCCCGCATTCGCGTCAGTCAACGTGTCAAACTGACCGGGCGTATCTTCATGCCACCCCTGGGCGCTCATGACGCCGTCCTTCACGTCTTTGTTGTAGTTGAGTAACCCTTCCAAGTAAGCTCGGTAAGGGTAGGTCTCGGTGTTGCCAGACACTTTGAAACCGCCGATGGAGACTTGGACGTCTTTGAAGAGCGAGTGAGCCAAGTTGTTCACCGGAGCTACCGCGTCGGTGTCCTCGATCGCCGCTCCGTCCTTTAGCACTTGACATTCCAGATGAAGGTAATTCTCGTTCAGGTCTGTGTACTCTTGCGACTTGTTGATGGTGAAATTTATGTTACCTCCATCCTCTAAAGAGTTTTTTGTTTCTATCCCCAGGAAAGACGACTTTAAGATAGTAGTCTGAGTCGGCGCTACGGTGTGCAGGTCGAGCTCAGAGAGCGCGCACTCGTTACTGCTCTCGTGTACGTAAGCCATTGTGTTCTCTCTTCATGCGGCCGACAGACTGACGCCGGCCGCCTCCAGTCTTTTTATTTATACCTGAACGCCTAGGCGCTTACCGGTCGAATACATCCCCTCTACGTCTCTTGCAAGAGCCACCGCCCGTCTGAGGAGAATGCCGGCGACGTTTCGACCCTTTCTTAGACGCGACAGGCGTCTTTCCTCCCGAGAACGCCGTACTCGCCAGTCTCTTCAGAGCGCCTGCGCCTCGGTCTTTCACGCTGCTCTTTAAAGTCCGACCCGCCAGCACATCTTTAGCTACGCCCACACCGGCGCGGAGCAGCGTTTTTCCCACCGACTTCAATAGCGGGGTAGCCGAGCGCATCAGACCTAACAGAGCGCCGCCTAAACCGTGCCCGCTCTGGAAAGAGCGCCCGCTGTACACGTTGACGCCGTTGCCCAGCTGCGCGTTGTAGTAATCGCTGTACCCTCTGCCGACGGTGCGCCTGGGTGGAAAGTACGGAACGCGTTGACGCATCATTTTTCTCTCTTTCAGCGCTCAATAGGTCTCAGATGAAGTGTCACGGTCACCTCGCCTCTACCGAATGGGATGGAATGACCGGATCGGTCTCTTAAATAGATGCCGACCTCGGTAAACCTCTTGGATTTCAAGGGGAAATAATCCAAATGGGGAAAACTGATAGCTTGCACGCCACCTCGACGCTTTCTGCCTCTGTCCACCGCCACGCAGCGCAACAGCGGCACTTGCATGTCGCCCACACGTCTCTCCTGGATCATGTCGGTGTATATGTACACAGAGTGCACGTCCCCGTAAACATCCATCGAGTAGGCGCCGGTAGTCGGCGACGCGAAACACGTCTTCTCTCCGAAGCCTAGAACGCATGCGAGATGCTGACTCAGCAGGACAGCACAGTGTCTCGGCGGTTTGATGGTGACGCGTTTCGTCTTGGCGTCGTACGATAAGATCCGCATCGGTTTGAGCAAGAAGCTGTCGCCCTCTAGTCTGTCATCTCGCAACGTCTCACTCAAGCGCTCGATTAGGGTGTGGTTGCTTCCGGTGAAAATAGGAGGTATCTCGAATATGTTTGGCATGAAACTGCGCACTCCCATGTCCTTCTCCATCTTTTCGATCATCTGTCTTGCTTGATGGCTGATCGTCTTCTTCTTCACCGCCGGGGACAAGAACTGCTTGTATACGGCATTCGTCTGTCTCAAGTCGACCTCTCTCTTGAACCTTTTTGTTTCCGGTTTCAATTGCTGCTCTTCCGACGTGTCTGATATCTCTTCCACCGTTACATAGCTCGCTTCCTTCCAGTTCAGCGGGAATTTTGAGCTGAACGTTAGCTTGCTCAGACCGTTCGCGTTTTTCATTCTCTTCCAGTCTACCTGTGGTTTTTTTCCTTCGGAGAATTTAGTTTCTTTTAAAACCTGGATCGCCTCCTCTAGCGAACCTTTGGTGCGCAGAGGAACAACGATGATCAAGTCGTCGTCGTGCACGTTAGTCCATTCTGTAGGGAGGATGATCTCAGTCAGAGCCGCTTCGTACGCTTCGGGCAGAAGGAGCGGCGAGTCGAAGTGAGTTCGGAAAGACGTCAAGCTGTTGTCAGGATAATACTCCATAGAGCTGTTGCTAGGTAGAGTGATGTTCATTTTTTTTTTTTTTTTTTTTTCTACGTTATTTTTTTGACGGGGATCCACTCGTTGAACTTGTCGTCGTAACCTAACCAACGTACGAAAGCTAACTCTTTACCGTCGACGGTCTTGCGGCGCAACACCTCGTCTATCAGGTAGTTGTTGTCGTAACGACTCTTGTACACCTTCTGAACCTCTTCCGGGTAGAAGACGCCTTTTATCTCCTCGCCCTTGTCGTCTTTCAGCTCGAACCCTCTGCTTCCCAACGTCTTAGCAACGTCGACCACTTCCTCGCGCCAGTTTCCCTCGTACCCTTTGTCGAAGGCGCCTTTAGTTCTCAACATCCTCACTCTGTCACCCGGAGCGATGACGTCGACGGCGGACGTCTTTGTTTTTTTCTTCTTTTTCCATATTTCGTCGATTTGTTTGTTAGTTGGGAGATCTTGTCGGTAGAAAACTGTTTCGCTGTTTTCCGAGCTGACTTGAGCCGGCGCCATTTTCAACGTCTTGTGGTGAGTGCGATTGTAAGAAGACACTACATGGTGCAGTACGTCTACGTAGCGATACGTGCGCTTGTGTGTGAAATAACGCCACAGCTTCTCCTTCAGACTGCGGTTCAAGCGCTCCACTAGACTAGCTTTGATGTCGTCGTTCTCGCCAGTGAAGAACTCTATGCCCTCGCTCTTCAAGTGATCTTGAAAGATCTTGTTCAAAAACTCTTTCCCCTTGTCTGTCTGAACAGTGCGCGGTCGTCTCTCGCCAGTGCCTGTCATCTCTCGGAAGGCCTCGGTGACATCAGCGCCGCTCTTGGATTTAATGGGAACGGCCCACGCGTACCTAGAGAAAACGTCGATCGCCGTCACCACGTACCGGAAGCGGTCGTTGTGAGACGCCAAAGCTTGCATGTCCATCAGATCTATCTGCCACTGCTGATCGATTGCGCCGGTTATAGTCTTGTTCCTTGCGAATTTTCTCCGAATGGGTTTATGTTTAGTGTAGGCGTCCAGCGACACTAAAGCATCTCGGATGACGGCTGGGTTCAGGTGGCGAAAATGATGTTTCTGGAGTTTAGTCACGCTAGTGAAACTGGAGGGCGCTTTGACGTCGGTATATCTAGCTACTACGCGCTTCTTTTCTTTTTCCTTCTTGGTCAGTCTCTTCACTGGTTTGCCCATGGTGGGCTTGTTGAGGGCGTGAACGACGAGCTCGCCGCTAGGCGGTTGCGCCCTTTCCTTTTCTTACGCGGCACGCTCCTATAGGAAGTCGGAGTTTGGAAAAGTTCACGGTCGTCCTCCTCGTCTTCAGAGGATTGATCGTCCACCACCTGGAGAGTCTGCTGCTGCTGCTGCTGCTTCTCCTTCTTCCGAGTCGAAGCTCGGTCGTTTCCGACCTCTGTCAGCAAGCCGTGTGTCCAAACTTTGGCCAGGTCCGCTCGCTTTATACAGATGGTTTCCGATCAAGGAGTCTGTGGGAACTGCTTCGCGCAGCGCTTTCGTGAACGGCGAGTAGCCCGCCGGTCTGGGCGCCGTCTTCCTGAACCTGGCGGCGTCGTTCAGTAAGTCCACTATGTTGATGCGACGCTCAGGTGGTATTCTCCGACCCGACATCTCGCGCACCGCACCGTCCTCGTTCCACTTGATCACACCGGATTTCTCCAATTGTTTGTACAGCGCCACGGTCCGAGTGCGATTCCTCTTGGGAACTTGGTTCACCAACCGCTCGAGTAGGGACGCGCTGGCCTCTTCAGCAGACTGACGGAGGTGAGCCGGGGGCGAAGAAGAGTAGGACGAAGAGATGTTGCTGTTGTGGGGATTCGCGAGAAAAAATTGCAATCTATTCAACAACCTTCGGTATTTCAACATTTTCTCGCGCGATTCCAAAGTGGGGTCGTTCAACACTAAATCCAAGTCCCTGTAGATAAACTGTAGCACCTGGTGCAAGGCCGCGTCGGGATGAAGGGACTGTTCTGCCTGCTTGTGGTAATAGGCCATGTCGGCAGGTAGGCGGGCGGCGGTGGCAGGAGCGGAACTCTCGTTCTTTTCAGTGCGCTCATCAGGAAGAGGAGGAAGGTTTGGAGCAGTAGAAGTACTAGCAGCAGCGACTGCAGTAGTAGCAGCGCTAGTAGTAGCAGCAGCAGCGGGCACATGATGAAGTAGACCTGCTCGTGATGATTTGTAGAGCGTCTCAGGATCCACGAGCGCTAAACGTTTGTAGTGTTGTTGCTGCTCTGGGTCCGTCATGGGGACGACGGTGGCAATGACGCTGGTGGTGGCGGTAGTGGTGGTGGTGGTGGTGGTGGTGGTGCTGTCGGCGAGTAGGTGTCGAATGAGGTGTCTCATATACGGAGAATGCTCTTTATAAGCGGTAAGGCCATCCCTATGAGAGCCGGAATGAGGAAACCTCCCTCTTGTACCAAGACGCGTCTCTTTTTTTTGATGGGCGTAGATTTTTTGCCGACCTCCCTCAACACGTCAGCCGATTCTCGAAGCTTGTCCAGTTGTTTGTCGCTGAGCGGGATGTTCCCTACCAGTAAATTGTGACAGATCTCACTTAACGCTGCGATCAGATCGTCGCTTCCAGAGTCTATTAGATGCGAGCAGTCCTTTGGCGAGCACTTAGCTAAGTGCTTGAGAGTACCAAAGTGTCTTTCGAGTAGATGAGAAGACATTTTTTTTGCTACTGCTTTCTCTTGTTCTTTTTTTTGTCTAGCGGTACGAACACTAGCTGAGAGTGTATGGACGTCAAAGAGGAGCGTATTCTCAGATCGTCAGGTGTTGACTGCTTGAAGTCCAGAAGGAGGTATGAGTGAGGTCGCTTGAGTTCATGGGTAAATATACTAGAGAGGGCCGCCGCGTTGGACGGAAACACCTGGCGAGACAGACTAGCTATTTGCCCCATGTCGCGCGGGTTCTTGAAAACGATCATGTAGTGAGCGTTCAGACTCATAGTTCGAAAGTCGGGTGATTTCTGGAATAGGTTCTGAGTGATGTATATGACGCTCACGTTCCAGTGATGCGAGTATTTAGTAAAGATGTCGGCTACCACTTGCTGATTGGAACTGCTCATCAGATCGTCCAATATCAGTAGAGTGTGGGGTCGTAAAGCGTCTTCTGCTACTTCCACGTCTCCCGCTATAGACTCTTTGCTAGGAAGACCTTCTCTGAATTCCACACCGTACTGATTTTGCATTTTTTCAAACAGAGGTTGCCACTCGCCGTAATGGTAAAAAGTCTTTTCCACCGGCGGCGTGACCAAATTGTTCACGTCGCTCAGAAATTGATCCACCAAGCGCGATTTTCCACAACCCGACGGACCGCTAATGATACAACTAAAGGGTCCTTGTAGTCGAGCGTCGAAATGAATTTCTGTGAAGAGTTTGCTTTTACTACTGGACATTTTTTTTTGTTTTTTTTTCAGGACGCGTCAGAGAGCGGTTGTGTGTCTGACTGTCTGCTGTGTTTCTCACTCGAACGGTCGGTAGTGAATGGTTGTGGAGAAAAGTCAGCCGACCTTTTTATTGATACCGGCCGGTGTCACAGTAGCGGCGGCAGAAGTGACTTTTTTTTGCGATAAAATTCTATTTTCACTCAATAGTCATAAATGTTTGTATCAGACTCCAGAGGAGTCTGATACAAATATTTATTTTTTTTTAAAAAAAGAAGAAGAGGAGGAGGAGGAGGAGGAGATTATTTTTTTTTTTTTTTTTTTTTTTTTTTTGATCATTTAGGCAAAGCTCGTCGCTTTGCCGTTTTTTTTTCTATTTCTGTGTTGTGACACGATCGTCTCGAAAAAGCAATAAGGCGTGTGAGCGCGGCGGTGACAAATACATATTGGAGCGTATGGTTTAAAATAGTGCGTCCCTATCTTCTTCAATTCGGCTGCGTTGCAATATGCGGGATAACAAGTGACGACGTCGAAACGTTTAGAGACCGTGTTCACGTCGGCCACAACGCGCGCCCACCGAGTGGGAGCTGCAGTCGCTCCCAAGAAACCGATCGGCTTGTCGAATCGTTTCATAGCACTTATTCTCACTTTATAAGAGGAGGCAGGGTGAGGAGAGTAGCGGCGCTCTTTCTTTTCATGAAACGCCCAACGAGTGGGGGCGCTGAGAGCAGCTGTTATGCAATAGTAGAGTAAATGCTGTTCTGAGAAGACGGCTCTCGGCCATGTCGCTACGTTTTCCTTTTCCGCTCTTGTATAACGACGATGGCGCTCAGCTTTGCATTTCTCGAGAATTCGGTACGCCTCAAGAGAAGCGTGAACCTCAACTACGTGACGCTCTCTCCTTTGAGATAAAAAAATAGCCGGGCAGTTGAGGAGAGCGCTTTGTTCGCGCGACCGTCTTTTAGAAACTCGCGCCCTCTGCAGCGCCATATTTCTTTCCTCCGAAACAAAAAAGACTGAGTGAAAATAAAAATTTAAGAAAACAAAAAGCTCAAAGAAAAAAAATAAGCAATAAGCAGACTCAGCTCGAAATTCCCTGCTGGCGTGATGGCGGTGACTGCAGGCGGTGGCGGCGGTCGGCTGGCCGGCGGTGGCGGTGTCGGCGGCGATGGTAGAAGGGTGTGTGGAAAGAGAGACGCATCTCAGTCTTTTATAGGAGCGGCGAGTCTGACATTTTCAGCTGTCGCATGCTGACCTGCTGCTATCATAAGAGAAACAAAAGCCCTAATCACACTTTTCAGCTGGATCCTTCCACCCCGCCAGACATGGATCCCAGATGGGAAGGCGGTTTAAAATTAAATCCGTGTACCGACTGTCATACAATAGGGTAATTAGTTGAACGCGTGTTACCTGTATAAAGGATTAACGGGTCATGGGCTCAGCGTGTGTATAGAAAAACAACTACAGGTAGCGTGAACAAAGCGACCCCCTCCCTTTCTGTCACTCTGTCTGTGACTAGAGGGTGCGCGTGTGGTAAGCGGCTTATATCTAAAGAAAAAAACAAATCACCCTCGCCTGTCATCAGCAGACAGCCGGCCGGCGGCTGGAAAATGCGATTAGAGGGATGATGAGCCACGTAGTAAGCGACTTAAGGCTGATCTAAAGACCTGCCGTGAAGGGGCAGCTGGCCGGTGGCTTGAAAAAAGGCGGGGCGTAAGGGTATATAAGGGGAGTGAAACCACATTCAGCATCGTCATCATCGTTCACGCTACTACTACTACTACTACTACTACTACTACTACTACCACCACCAGCACCGCGCCTCAATTTGCAGATCCTCGTGATGGAAAGTTGCTACCGTGACATGAAGCGGAATGACGAAGCGGCGCGCGAATGTGAAGCTGATGCTGTAGCCTCTGCTACTGCTGCTGCTAGTGCTGCTCAGCGTGCTACTGCTGCATTTACTGCGGCTGTTAGTGACGCGGGTCGTGATGACGTTGTTGTTGTTGCCGCTGCGGCTGTGACTGCTGCTGTTGCTGCCGCCGATGCAGCTACTCATGCCACCGATGCCGACGCTGCTGCTGCTGATGCTGTTGCGGCTGCCGATGACGCCGCTGATAACGCTACTAGTGCCCGCTCTGCCGCCCTTGCTACTGTCGCTGCTGCTGTTGTTGCTAATGCTCACGCTACTGCTGCTGCCGCTGCTGCTACTGCTGCTACCGCTGCTGCCGAGGCTGCTGCCGCTGCTGCCGATGCTGCTGCCGATGCTGCCGATGCTGCTGCCGATGCTGATGTTAGCAGTCGCGTCGACAAAGAATCGTCATTTGTCACTCTTAAAGCCGCTCCAGTGGAACGCGCGACGGGTAGTAGGGCTACCAACGCGACGGCCGGATGGTGCAAATGGTGTCGTCGCTTCTGCTCGTGCGCTTGCTTTTCTTCCGGTCCTACCTGCTGCTGCTACGGTATGATAGTGTTATAGTGTTTGAATGAGAACGCGCGTAGTTACACATAGACGCTGTTACAGATGTGCTTTTTTATTCGAAAATATAATTTTAACATAAGATGGAACTTGTTGTGTTTTTTTCTATATATACGTTGTTTGTTTACAAACAGTCACGTGTCACGTGGTGTTGTTTACAAACAAGAGAGCCACGTGGTGTTGTTTACAAACAAACCCTAAGTAGGTCACGTTACCCTAGTTACCAGAATGCCGGCTTCTGATTGGCTGAGCCTAAGTAGGTCACGTGACGTAAGTAGGTCACGTTACCATAGTTACCAGAATGCCAGCCTCTCATTGGCTGAGAGCTTCTAAGTAGGTCAGTAGGTCACCCAGAATGCTGGCTTCTGATTGGCTGAGAGCCCTAAGTAGGTCACGTTACCATGGCAACGGGTCACGTGACCAAATGGAGGCCTCTGATTGGCTGCATGTCGATTGAGTAATAAACAGTACTTAACTATAGTCCCGTTCCGATACATACTATACTACTTTCACCATTTGGGAAATAAACCACAGTGTCATCAGCATAATGGCAAGATTCATAATGAACATAATATGTGCGGGTAAGCCTAGCATTGCTTCTTTTAAAACACTGGTTTGTATTCTCACTATCCCTGAAGGTTTTTTTTTTTTTTTTATTTCCTAATTATTTTTATACACTCTAGTTCAGTTACTGGGATAAAAGAGAAATATTCTATAAAGGAGTCTGGGTTATACGTCCAGGGTTCAGACAGATTCTCTGCTAGTTTTGGGCCGGTATTTGCAAAATATTGATTTAATTGTTTCATTTTACAGTTAATATCTAGAATATAGACCGGCAATATATGACCAAAAGATGCACCAATATGGATAACAACCTTAGGCATGTATAACTGAAAATTTGACCATCTTGTGCTCATATTAAATTCATAACTCATATTTAGGCCGAGCTACTGCTACAGTCTAATGTATTACCTTTTGGTGTAATTGGATACCAAGCAAAAACCCTGGGGATAGAAGGATGGGGAGGTGGGAGAAGTATTGGGTGACACGTTAAGCCTGCAAAAATGAATACTATAGGTGTGTAGGATGCTGCTTAGAGGCTGATTTAAAATGAGCCAGAGAGCATGTGCCCTGTCATAGAGTTAGGCCACACTGAATTTGACATGTCTACTGGCTCAGCATGGTGACTGGGAGGGTTTTTACGTTAAAAAAAAGTTATTGTGTTTACCTTGATAAACTGCTGTGTCCTGCACAATTTACATCAAAACTTTCACACAGAAGTGTATATTATACGTATATACCATTTAAATAGGCAGGTGAGGCAGTATCATATATAATGGTATTTTATGGTTTCCTATTTGTATTGTTGAACATATTGAACCCTTAGGGCACTGAGGGCCGAAGGAAGGACTGCGGGGGATATGCTGCATGGTATTTTCAGACATATGATTGCCATCTAACATCGGTAGTAGAAGCTAACTAGGCTTCTGGCTATGGATACTACTCTTAACGGCTACTACACACATGTACAATTAGGTCCCCCGGCCCCTGCCCTCCCTTCCATACTGCTGTGTTCTAATACTACAATTAGCCCTCATTGAGTCACCATCATATAGTTAACCTACATATATACATGATTAAATCAAGGTCATCAATAATCAATGCAGACTTGATATCCTGGTTGATTTTTCACAAGTCTCGTAATAATGGGAAGATCATTTTGTATCTCAATAAGGACCTAATAAAAAAAAAGAGGAAAAAAAAGAAATTGTACAGAAATGACTTTACATGTGCCCGTTTGTGTGTTTGAGGTTCAAAGTCTAGAGCGGGGGCGGGGGGGGGGGGGGTGGTCGAGTAGCTTAGTAGCAGCTAGGTTGCTAAGTTGTGAATTGATATCCCAAATGGGAGATGTTGGTTTTGATGTGCATAAAACCAACTGATATCTGACGGTAACGATCAGAGATGTGCCAATTATGTCCAATACATTGGTAATTCAGGTATCCAATTTGAGATATTATGATGAATTGAAAGTGAACCTGCATGGATAAATGTGAGTATTACTAAGTGCGTCCTGATAACTCGAGTTCCATTTATTTCATGATAATATATAACACAATAAATAGATGTATTATTTGGATATAAAGTAGATAAAGTACATGGGAAGTCCGATTTGCAGTGTGTGCTCCCGTGTGTGCCTAACCATAATACTTGTGGATATAATTACATGTATGCTCATCTCTCCTGTTATAATTTACATTAATTATGGTGTTTAATGCCGACATTAACACTTCAAGGCCAGCACAGCTAGTATTAGTGTATTAGGTTAATGCAGTCTTCATGATGTATGAATGCAGCTTAGGCCAGTTTACTCAGCTGGGCTACATTCATGCATGTATCATACCGGCCCTTCGAGAGTGTACATTCATGCCTCATGCCGACATGTGGAGAGTGTATAAATGCACACCAAAAGAATCAGCAAAATGCATGAAAGCAGCCTGGGCGAGTAGACATGGCAGGGAGAGTGCATTAAGTTACTATGCTGCCCTTAAAGGGTTAACTGCCGTGACACTCACTTAATGTTGCTCGATACGACCCTGTGATGGGACAGCAGAGCTCTACTCCATACTCGGCGGAACCACGACCATTATTATACAGAGACATCTGGTACCTGAGGGCATTACAAGATGTAGCCCGGGGCAGGGAGACTGCTGCCGTGGGTAAATACTGAGGTGTAGATGAACAACTTGTGTCACTACACAATACACACAGTAGAGCTGTAATACTATATTTCAATAGGCTAATCTGCATCTTGGTGTGTGTTGTAAAGTGTTCTCTGACACTAAGGACATTATTTACAGACACTAGAAAGTTGACCCAATATTGTAAGATTTCCTACTTTTTGTTGATGAGTGAGTGGCATCTCTTTCAATTGATTATCAGATTTAGGCTACATTTTATGTAAATTAATAAGTGTACAAGTATTTGGAACACTTTTAAGAATGACTTAAAATGGGTGGTGAAAAATCAGACCATGTCACTTTAACGGTTACACAAAATACAACCTTGATGACTTGTTCAAGTTAATTATGGTGATTTGCTTCATGACCAGTTAAAATATGGTGGGTTACATTAACATAAAGAACTGCAGTGCCAGCTCAGTAGGTATACACTATAGCATGTAGTGGGAGTAAATGAGTGAGGTACAATGTAGTACTGAGAACTGCATGTAGCAGAACTAGATGGGGGCCAGGTGTGAGCAGGTCTACATGATCACCTGGAGTTCAGGTACATGGAGACACTAGGATGCAGCACACAGGTGCTGGAGGACGAGTCAGATGTCATTTAGCTACTCAGGTAAGTTAATCGGCATCTTGTGTACTCACCTCTTACCTGCCATCGTCCACAGGTGGTCTGCATTATTCAATATGGGCTGTACAATGCACAAGGCATGTACACATTGCATCGTTAAACATCACCATCGGCTACATTTCATGCCAAATGTCAGATTGTTGTACGCAGGGTATTTTTTTAAGTGCAGGAATAAAGCCATGTTGTCATAATGCAGTATTCATTGGAACAATTCCGAAAGGAATAACTATAGAGGATAGATTGATAATACTGGTTTTGTACTACCAGCCCACTGCAATGACATTTAGTCGCCTTAGCTCAAACATATGGAAACTAATGACATTGTAGTTATTTATAGGTGTTTCAGCCAAATTGCACTGGGGAGGCGAAATATGTCATCGGACATCATCCTTTCTCCGTAGCTAGTCGGCCCTCTCTAGGATGCAACAAGGGACGAACCTGCGAAGTCACTAGACGCCGCCAATTCTCCCTGTAATCTTAAATCGCCACTTTTCCAGTAATCTTAACAGTGCCCCCCCAAAAGTTTGATACACCATTTGCCTCTAAGATTACGGTCAAAATGGGTTGACTAGATGCCACCCATTTTACCTGTAATCTTAAAAACCCATTTCATAAAAGAAAAAGAAGAAAGAAGGGAGAAAGAAAAAGGGAGCTTACAACTTACTAAAGGATAGGCCTGGAAATTGAATAAGATTACTGGAAAAGTGGGCATTTTAAGATTACAGGTACAATGGGTGACATCTACAGATGGCATCACCTAGTGGAAAAAAAAAGATTACCGAAAAAGTGGACTTTTTAGGATTACGGGTAAAATGGGTGGCGTCTTGTGACTTCCCAGGTTTGTCCCCACGTGCATCTAGGATCACGATAATAATAAGGTCTACTGAAGTATTTACACAAAGGACAAACATACTGCTCAGGTTAATATAACAAAAGGAAAAAGTCATTTTATGAAAAGATATACTTAATACTTGCACCTGTGTGGTGGACAACGTGATAAAGGTAATAATGCAAGCAATATCCTTTAGCTCCAGGTCATTCCCATGCACTCTGATTACAATGAGGATACGACTAAAAAGGGGAATATAATACGGAGCATATAATATGAGACTGTTTTAATGCCTCTCATGTCAGGATGTGCCAACACGACATCTCAGTAAAACTAATACCTGCGTCATATAGCTGCATCAAATCATATTTGCGATCCCTCTGAAATGTATTAATGACATATGTGTATTATGATCTGCTCCATTATAAATTTGACGAGGTCTACACCACACAGGACTGGTCTGTGAAAATGTAGATTTAATTAAATGAAAGGTGGTGGATTGTAAAACGATGAGATAGCATCGTGAGTTATACAAACAGTGGGTAGCTGGATATGCTACATGATGTGTCTCACCAGATCAATACAAGTTGATAGTCTTTGACTGGGTGACGTCTTTGACCAGCAAGCTTCAAAACAGCTGAAATGGGGGCTATGTACACAGAAATACCGGAAGAGGATTAATGGATATTTTAACACGATTACAAATTTCCCGGCATTTCTGTGTACATAGCCCCCATTTCAGCCGTTTTGAAGCTTGCCCCAGTCAAAGATGTGACCCGGTCAAAGACCGTCAACTTGTATTGATCTGGTGAGACACAGCCAACATTATAAGGGGACATTTGATGGCTCCTTCATGTTAATCAAGCCTGAACTGGTGTGGAGAGGTAGGACTGTGAGGAAGACTACTAGGGCACTGGGATCACATACTGAACTCAGGTAAAGAAGCTAGGACACTGGGATCACATACTGAACTCAGGTAAAGAAAGCTAGACTTATCCTTGTATTAGTGCATTTCAATCACATAGATACCATCAACACAGGATGGCCCTAGACCCCTAAATTCGACATGCGACATGAGGCCTAGTGACATGCGACATGAGGCTTAAAGAGATAGTGACATGGGACATGGACAGTTCTTAAAATCGACATGGGACATGAGCATTTTTAAGCGACATAGACATGCGACATGGCCATTTCTTAAAGCCGACATGCGACATGGGGACCCCCCCCATCAAGGGCCCCCACAGGGGGAGCACATTATTTACTTCCTGATGCTAATATCTTCCAAACCACTCCTTGCACACATGGGTGGTTCAAATTGATTAATATGTTTAAAAGCTACTCGTATTAAAAGCAGTAAAGTAGTTGTGGAAGTAAGTCAATGTGTGCGTGCACAATGCCAGACTGTTAATTGAATAGGCATGTTCATAGAGAAGCAAATTGCCCAGACAATGATGAGGGGGGGGGGGCATACATCGATTCGGTTCATGGGTCATGAGAAGAACATATAAGTTACACTTCCATAGAGAAACAGTTACGGTTAACTACACTTGCATAATAAGCAGACATAAAACGCCATTCTATCTAATGAAGCTGTATATCGTTTGTACCAGGTATACTATTCATGCCATGATCATGCTGATGAACTCTGTACTATGTGCTGCCATGGTATTGTTGTTGCCCCTATGTTTGCAGGGTTGGACGTCTTCAAGTTCTCTAATGGTTTTATAAAGATATTGATTGCCAAAGAGATGTATGAGTAATACATATAAACAGTGACAAGATACCTTACTCCTATGTCTGCAGCTACAGTGTACAAACTGCTCACCTATACCTCTCTGTTTACAGCTACAGTGTACAAACTGCTAACCTATACCCCTCTGTTTACAGCTACAGTGTACAAACTGCTCACCTATAGGCCTCTGTTTACAGCTACAGTGTACAAACTGCTCACGTATACCTCTTTGTTTACAGCTACAGTGTACAAACTGCTCACGTATACCTCTTTGTTTACAGCTACAGTGTACAAACTGCTAACCTATACCCCTCTGTTTACAGCGACAGTGTACAAACTGCTCACCTATACCTCTCTGTTTACAGCGATAGTGTACAAACTGCTCACCTATACCATGCTGTTTGCAGCTACAGTGTACAAACTGCTAACCTATACGCAAATACTGGATAGCTCTCCAACCCAGCTAACAAAAAACGTTTTCCAAACGATTGCAAACGTTTTTACCTGGTTTGGAGGAAAACGTTTGAAAAGGTTACACCAAAAACCTTTCCTATAACGTTTTATAAATGTCTTGAAAAGGTTTGCAAAAGGTCTGCAAAAGGTTTGCAAAAGGTTTGGCTGATCATCATTGTTACATGTACACTAAAAGTCAGATTGGGGATAGAACTGAGGACCCTTGGATTGGCAGTGCCAGACTCTCCTGCATGAGCTAATGAGGCCGTGAATAAAAGCAGGCTCAAAGTTGAGTGACCTGTAATAGGGTCGTACAGTGCTATATGTATAGAAGAAACACCACTCAAAAATAACTACATTAGAAACCTTTAGCAAACCCTACGTAGCTCATAAGGTTTTTGATGTTTGATATGAAAACGATAATGATATGGAAAGAACAATACCAGGCATGATAAATATACCTTTCTACATAACCACCTACAACAGATTCCATAGTATAATGGTTACAGTGTCTGCCTTCTGCTCTGAAGAGCCAGGGTTCTAGTCCCAGACATGCCAAACCAACTATAGTTTTATCAATTTTGTTAGAGCATGTCCCAATATGACATAAGGGACCTTTTAAATAGCAACCACGCCGTAGCTCATATAACGTAGGTGTAACGTAGGTCATTGGGGACCTTTAGCAACCGCGTAAAAGCTCATTAAACGCAGACGTAGCGGTGCTGAAAGGATAGGATAAGTCTGCGTTTAATGAGCTTTTACGTGGTTGCTAAAGGTCCCTACTAGCACTGCCATCAATCTTATGAACGTGTATATGTGCCTACGTCTATGTTCTCTCTATGTTTGATAAGCTACATTGGGTTATAATCATTTTATACTTAGTTTTGTTCTATTAAAGCTTGTTAAAGCTTTAGGGACGTAGGCCAGTATATGTGCATTAGCTTTGATGCTGAACATTGCTAAAGGTCCCTATTATCTCTGTTCAAATTGGCACCTACAGAACCAGGGCAACAGAATGGTCCAGGTCACCAGACCACAGACACAGATTCATAAAGCTTTTCTACTTTAATAGGATGATGTCTATATCAGTTTAACAACAGGCCTGGCTAGCACAGTTGGTAGAGCGTTGGTCTTTAGGTACAAGGGGAACAGGTTCGAATCACAGTGGTGTACAATAGGTGACTTTTTAAATGAATGGAGTACCCCCTATGGAACAGATAATCAAATTATGATATAAAACTATATATTAGGGACCTTTAGCAAACCCGACGTAGGTCATTTAACGCAGACGTATCCTATGCCTTCATCATTGCTACGTCTGCGTTTTATGAGCTTTTACGTGGTTGCTAAAGGTCCCTATTATTTGGCCAGATTTTACGCTAGATTTGCTACTTATTCATACGTACAGTTATGTTTTTTTTATGGGAAAAACGTTAAACAAACGTCCATATAACGTTACAGACAAACGTTTGGCTGTTACGTTATAAAAACGTTATTTAGTGTCAACGTTTTTACGTAAAAAATACGTTTTTTATACGTTTTTGCAAACGTTTGCAAACCTTCTACAAACATTAAACCCTGGTAATGTAAACGTTTTTTTGTTAGCTGGGAAGGTGAGAGGACAGACGTTTAGAGCGTTATCTTAATCTTAAGTCTTAAAGTCTTAATTCAGTATCTTACGTTGGGACATGTTAGCTTAAAGAAACTCTGTGTAAAGAAGGGGTCATATTTTATACCGCTGACGCGAAAAACCCCCTAGGCGCTTGATGAGGGGAGATCAGTGCAAAGTGACTGTACTGGAGCCTAGGAAATAAAAACCTTACAAACTTGAACTTGAACTTGGGGCAGCGGTTTAGGGAATAGGGTTAGGGTTAGGTGCAGACTACATACTTGGCAGTGGGGGGGGGGTACTTCTGGCGTAATCTTATTCCAGAAAAAGAAAAAGAAAAAGAGAAAGAAGAAGGGGGTGCGGGGGCAGAGCCCTCGATATATACAGCAATGTTACAAACTTACAGTGGTGCAATCTAGAGGATCTTTTACTTTAAGACAATTAAGACAGTCTTAATAGTCAAATAAAGATAACGCTCTAAACGTCTGTCCTCTCACTGGCGAGAGCTAGCCCATGCATGCCACCTATACCCCTATGTCTACAGCTATAGTGTACAAACTGCTCACCTGTATCCTGCTGTTTGCAGCTACAGTGTACAAACTGCTCACCTGTACCTCTCTGTTTGCAGCTACAGTGTACAAACTGATCACCTATACCCATCTGTTTACAGCTATAGTGTACAAACTGCTCACCTATACCTCTCTGTTTGCAGCTATAGTGTACAAACTGCTCACCTATACCCATCTGTTTACAGCTATAGTGTACAAACTGCTCACCTATACCTCTCTGTTTGCAGCTATAGTGTACAAACTGCTCACCTATACCCCTCTGTTTGCAGCTATAGTGTACAAACTGCTCACCTATACCTCTCTGTTTACAGCTATAGTGTACGAGTTGCTCTACCAGGACGTGATGGGAGTAGACAAACCTGTCGAACGTGCGAGAGAAATGATGGCTGCCTCCAAAAACCGTCGGGAATCGTCCTACCACGTGGATATCAGCAAGACTGAGGGGTGAGTGATTACCATTTTAATACATAAGTGTGGTTAGATTATGGTGTGTTATGAGTTATGTTTTAGACAGTAGAGCAGGTATAACCTCTGGACGCGGCTGTATACTAAAACCATGTTCTAAAGTACAGCAAACATGATTTGCGACGAACTTGGCTTACAGTGCCCTCCCGGGGTGCCCTCCTACTTTACCTGAAAGTACCGCTGAAAGTACATCTTTACCAGTTTAAAATTCGTTACCATTTATTTTGTAATAAGCAGGCACCTATCTATTTTGTTATAGGCACACTCAAAATGGAGACAGCTCACCTGAAGCCACGGTAAGAATTCAAATATTCTTAATTACCAGCACGAAATATGCTTCGGGTTTGTGATAATTGTTATCAATTTACTCCTAACTTTTGAGACAAGACATGACAACATACATTAGAAAACAGATGATACGGACAAGAATGACAAAATTCTAACACAAATCGAACTTATCATCTGGTAGTTTGGTGGGGACCTAAAAACCGTGTGTACTGTCTTGATTTCTGACACGTAGTATACCCCTGACCTCAAGCCCAGAAATATAGGGGAATATATGTGTACATAAGCGTTGACCCAATATTATAATGGAGACGAGAAGCCCTCCCCCACCCTGTGCCCTTCCCCTTTGCCGGGGTTAACAATGTACTTGAAGGCAATAGTAAAAAGTACCAGGTTATACTACGATGCACCAATAGGATGTGAATAAACAATCCTAAAAACCTTTCTAACTTCTGGCATGGGGAATGCGCCAGGGGCAATGTGCTGACTAGCTACATTTAAATGACCCTCTTCTGTCGTTGATAAACCAGTGACACATAAGTAAGTACGTGGTACATCTAATACCTAATGTGAGTGCGCGGTATATTGGGGCCTGCAATCGCAATATCTTTTGCATTTCCAAATTAAACCAAAAATTTATAGTTTTTGCAGCTAGAGTAGTAATGCTTCGGCGGTCGTCTACAAAGAAACAAAAAATCAGTAGCTGGAAACTTTAATGCTTGGTTCCTTTAGGCAAGGGCTGTGAAGGAAGGCTGAGAAGGGGTTGATTTTTACCTACCGGTAATTCAGGTTAAAAGGAGTACATTTTGTATTTTATACATAGCTCATTTGTGTAAACCTCTTTCCATTGATTAAATTGGGTAAGGTATGGATTTTTCTGGGTTTTGGCCCCAGGATAATGATTCCTAAATTTGAGGTGATGAAAATGGAGGGAGTGTTGTTTCTGTTCCCATATCCACGTGTCCGACCTTGGTTCTCACTCTGTGTTAATTCACCATGTGTTACACACCTATTGGAATGATCCCAACCCCATTTATGGTGGAGATCCCTGTATATATCTACCAACAATGGCCTACCTTTCAACTGAGAGGATATCCCTTGTACTATTACAAGACACAGAGTGATACATCTCTTCCCTAAAACATGAGAGACACTGCCTGTACACACGTATAGGTAATACCTACCCAGCACCGCCCACCCTAAATTAGATGATACTATTTTACCACTACTTTAGGCAGTGTGAATTTACCCCTTTTTTTTAATAGGATGGCAATCTTATGATATGGTTTACACCATTGGATACATTATATCTGGCAGCTTATATTGTCGAGGAAAGTGGAATGAATGCCATAGTT
The DNA here is from genome assembly GCA_947462335.1 of Harmothoe impar. Taxonomy (NCBI): domain Eukaryota; kingdom Metazoa; phylum Annelida; class Polychaeta; order Phyllodocida; family Polynoidae; genus Harmothoe; species Harmothoe impar. Next base: position 39,129,414 of record OX381710.1, read on the forward strand.
TAAGTGCTTTTTTATTGTGTTTAGGCAGTGTGAATTTACCGCTTTTTTAAAAAGGATGGCAATCTTATAATATGGTTTACACCATTGGGTACATTATTATCTGGCAGCTTATATTGTCGAGGAAAGTGGAGTGAATGCCATAGTTTAAGTGCTTTTTTATTGTGTTTAGGCAGTGTAAAAAAGTTTAGGCACTAAAAAAAAGTAGTGATTTCGATTTTCCTCAGAAAGCCTTATAAAATCCCCTCTATGAGAGATCAAATTCATCTGCAGTTGTTATGAATCACTGCTGAAAAGAAAATAATTATTTCGGTTTCCTATGAAAACTTGTGTCTATGTCTAATGTTAAGAATCTATATTTTTCCTTGCACAATGACATTTCTAATGGCATAGGCTCGTACATACTATTTAATCCCTTCCTGTAGAATTAAGAGGTTATCAATTTTGTTATTGGCGTATACTCTCTGCCATGTGGCTTATTTACACTAGTCAAGGTGCAAAATGGCCACATGTCGATTTTATTTGTACCTGTGGTCTAGATATTGATGGGTAGGCCCATCATTTCTAGGAAATGACCACTGACATAGACCGAGCTCCCAGTGCACATATATACCACCGATGATGGGTCCAGTTAGTGCCCTTATTAGGAGTGTGAGTAGTGGGTCACTGCAGGCCACAGAGTAGGACGTCCCCACGTGATTTATGTACTGCTCACTCTTCAAACCCCGGGCTTCAAACACGAGCTATCACTGGCCTGTGCATTGCCTACCCTCCTCACACTACCTGGCACTGACTTAGGCACTGGCTATGGGTACGGACCACTAATGGGCATTGAACATGGACCTTTGCATCTGTTTGTGAGGCTTAGTGACATGCGACAGTGGGATTAAGAAGATACATGTGTAGTGACATGCAACATGGACATTTCTTAGAATTGACAGGGTGACGTGGGCATTTCTTCAAATCAACAGGACAACATAGACATTTTTCAAAATCGACAGGAACTGTGTATTGTCCAGCCTCCCCATAGGCCTATACTAGCTGATAATAACTTGTGCATTGATACTCTTCCCAGAAACTCTCCCTTCACTTGCTGGCACTGACCTGTATGTTACTACCCTCCTTACACTTGCTGACACTGACCTGTACCTTGCTACCCTCCCTACACTTGCTCACAATGACCTGTACATTGCTACCCTCCCTATGCTAGTTGACACTGACCTGTACATTGCTATCCTCCCCACACTTGCTGACACTGACCTGTACCTTGCTACCCTCCCTACACTTGCTCAAAATGACCTGTACATTGCTACCCTCCCTATGCTAGTTGACACTGACCTGTACATTGCTATCCTCCCTACACTTGCTGACACTGACCTGTACATTGCTACCCTCCATATACTTGCTCACAATGACCCATACTTTGCTACCCTCCCTATGCTAGTTGACACTGACCTGTACATTGCTACCCTCCCTACACTTGCTGACACTGACCTGTACATTGCTACCCTCCATATACTTGCTCACAATGACCCATACTTTGCTACCCTCCCTATGCTAGTTGACACTGACCTGTACATTGCTACCCTCCCTACACTAGCTGACACTGACATGTGCATTGCTACCTTCTCTACACTAGCGGACACAGTGTCCATTGTCCACCCCTCGCTTCACTTTATATTGATACTGTATTGTCCAACCTGTTCAGGCTGACCGACGACCTCTGACCTTCCCCTTCCGGGTGGCCAAGGCCCTGGACCCGACCATTTACAGAAATGTGGAGTTTGATGCCTGGCTGTACAGTAAGAGAGGTGAGTTTACACAAATAGAGGTGACACATTCTAAAATGGAGTTCATTTACAGGTGACACTTTGCTCTAACCTCTCTCTTGTAATGACAATCTAACAGCTAGTTGTTGCTTATAATTGCTTCAAGGAATAAAAAAAAAAGAGATTTCAGAAACGTAAAAGAATGAAACGTTCCTCAAACCATGGATTCACTTCGAAGTTTAGTATATGTTTCTACTCTTCAGTGCAAATTGACAGACCACGTCCACCCTTTCTACCTGGAGACAAATGCCAGGTAAATGATCCATGTCTTCTAAGAATGCTATGAGTTTAATGACCAGATATATCTCAATTATTGTAAATGAAAGATGATCAGGAGATGCGAGAATGTAGACTGTAGTTTTTAGAGCGTGTTCTAATGTCTTTATTCTTTAACAAATATTTCATTATAGTGAACATTATTGGATATTACAATAATGATCTTTACCTCCCCAGGTGACCCTTGACCCTGTGTCCGAGTCTTCTGTAGAGGGCGCTGCGGACGGCGTCACGTGCCCCCCAGAGGAGACGCCCCCTAGTGACAGTCGGCTGTACTACGCCCACATACAGGAGCTCAGTCCTAGTAAAGGCCCCGTCTCCGTCTTTGTGGCTGAACTCGGCGAAATGTAAGTTAAAATAGCCTGAATTAAACTAAGTAGAATATACATTGTACTGGGTAAATGCATTATTTCGCAAAAGGAGTCGTACTTTGGCACTTATATAAGGGCAGACCAAAAAAGAAGTTGGTGAATGGATTTCGCGCACCTTTTTTTCAGAAATGGAAATTTGTTTTATTTTGAAAAAAAAATAATTCGCTCGCCTTATTATTTTTTTTCCAAAATGAGATTTAACAAAAAGATTCTCCTAGTAATTCCCCCAGATCAACAAATAATTTTTCATGTTTAAGGTCCACAAAGAACTTGTTAAAGGCTGGGTAAAAGAATTAAAAAAATTGTCGCTCGCACCACTTTTCCACCTACAAAATCCATTGACAAAGAAAATCTTTAAAAATCTACAACAAAAAACGCTCGCTCACAGCATTTTTTGAAAAGTGAAGTCCATTTACCAAATTTATTTTGGTGTGGCCTAATGGGGTGTGTTTCAAAAAGCTCCTCTTTAAAGTTTAAATGTGGCCAATACTTCACTTCAGTATTATTAGGATGCGTACTCGATCATGGGGGGCACTTCCCATTTTCTGTATAGGCCACTAGCCCAATGAAATCATTCGCTCCATTTACCTCGGAATTGTTAGGGTGCATTATGTGTATGTAACAATTGATACCCATTGTGGCAGCTGTTATCAGTGGTTATCTTAATTAATGTCAGCAACCATAGGACAATAAGCTTGATTTCTTACAGTAGACCTAACTAGGCAAATCGGCAAATCTTCATGGGCAATAGAGCAATATTATAGAAAAAAAAACCCACAAAAGATAGCCCTACACATTACCTTAATATTTCTCAATGCAATCTAATGCATCAAATGTATCTATGATATTAAAACAGATAAGGAAAAGTCATCCAGGTAGTACCGGGTCTTTAACTGTACCATGACCCCCCCCCCTCCCCTCCACACCCACAGAGTTGCCTAAAAGGCACACCTCTTCAATGGGTATCGCAAGGGGGCCATATCCATTGGAATCGTGTTCACACACAGTATAAACCAATTCTCAGGGAGTTGCCCCCTGGGACTCGAAGCATGCATGTCTAGAGTCCTTGATCTACCTTTTAAAATAGTAACATCGTCCCCACTTCGTCACCTTGTCCTAGAAAAAGTACAAAGTGGGTGTATCCTTGTGTGACAACTTCACACCTCACCGCCGCCAATCACTGACATAAGTCATGGGCCCCGTGTGCCTAAACTAATTGCTGAAGCAAGCAATATATCACTTAGGACGGGGGGCCCCCTAGGGCAACATCTAAATAAGGTTTAAATGACAAGCGATCCCAAGGTATGTCTTTCTGTGTATGATATATGTATGCATATTATGGGTAAATGTGACATGGGGAGTGAGATTATCCAACCTCTAGGTGTGGTGTGTGGTCGTGTTTTTTTTCGTTTTCCTAATCCTAGACACAGCAGCTATGACTGGGATTAATGAGGTAGTCTTCCAACGATTCATAGAATTATAATATGTCGATGAAATAGAATATAAAATAATGAATACTAGATGGGAGAAGATAACTGCATGATTAAAACCTCAGACCCCACATACTGGATGGAAGACCGTCTTAATGTATGGCTACCTACCAGAGCTACATACTGGGGTTGGGTTTGGGAATGATTTTTTTTTGTTTCAACTTGGTCACATTATTTTCATGATTTTATGTGACTGCTGAACCTTTATTTGTAACCGACATCTACAATCCCTTGGCGTGCTGGCTATACCGGGGGCACTATACCGTACTGTCATGTTAAGCGCCGAGTTTTGAATAAGGGTCGGTCTTGTATAAGCGCCGGGGGTGGGTGAGTCTTTTCAAATATATCTCAAGCACTAGCCACAGATCTTGAATGAGTGCATGTCTTGTATGAGTGCCGGGTGTAATCATGCCTCCAAATCAATAAGCGCCGAGGCACTTTTATAAGACGGTAGGGTAGGTGGACTGAGGCTGCCAGGGTAAGGGGGATTGGGATTGCTTAGTGGAGTCGATACGGATTGATTAGGGAGAAACAGACACGGCGTCGACAGGGGTTTAAAGGGGTAAGTGGATATCGTATTCTATATATTTTAAAACCAGGATATCATGATGTAAAGCAGTGCGGCTGATTGGAGGGGATATATGGTTGATGTGAATGACTGAGACTAGTGAGAGGGAGGGGGAGGGGTGACGATAAGGGGTGAGTGGGAGTTGGGAGAGGTGTGGTTGAATATCCCAGGTACTGACCCCATACTGCAGCTAATACCCCTACAGCTGCCCCCCCCCCTCCCCGCCCCCACGTCTCAACCCTAGGGGAGCAGTGAAGCAGCAAGTGAGTGCAGGCAGGGCTGGACTGAGTAAGGCCGAGGTCATCAATAAATAAGTCTGTGTGAAGTAAATACCTTCCTTCTAGAACCTCACAAAGCCTCAGTATTTGTAGTAAACACTTCCCCCTATACCCACCTCTAGACACCCCTTATTTAGTACTCCCCATGCAACTTGCCCTTGGTAGCCTACAGCTGTTTCACCAGATACTTCCTCGTCTACAAATCAAGGATTCTAAAACCATGATACTTTCGTTTTGGGTACACACATGTTTAACTCATCTTACTAAGTGGCTATATACCCGATTTAACATTACTCGATGGTTGGGGGGGGGGGGGCACACGTCACTTTTATATTACTGATTAATGATATGATTAAGTCATCCCACGAGGGTATGTAGTATATAAGGCCACACTTTTTTTATCCTTTGGGTTACGGACACCATGAAGAGATTTTTAAGTACGGAGGACGAAATAAAAAGAAATAAAAATAAAATAACATTTTGTCCTTCACATTTTACCACCTAAAATCTTTAATAATGGTCCGATTTACACACCGTAAAAACTGACATATGGCAATTTAAATGGGAATCACAATCTTTTCATAGTAGTGCGGCGGACCCGTAAGCCAAAGAATAAAAAAAAGTGTGGCCTAATACATGGAGATGCATGATAAGACATAGAAGTATAAAGCAGTGACTCGTCACAGGCCTGATCGACAGGCATCCCACGAGGGACTCGTTACTGATGAATAGGCAACGATCACCCTAGTAGCAAACACACTGTGGCCCCGGACGGAGCCAGACTGTGTTTGCAAGTCTGGCCCGGAGTGGGCTAACCGACGGGCTCCCGTCGGTTTAGGGCACTGGGCTTTGGTCTGGCCCCGTGCGGGCTTCCCATGTTGGGCGCAGATCGGGTTTTGGACGGGAAGCCCACTTTGGGCTCAGATCAGTTTTTGGACGGGCTTCCCACTTTGGGCTCAGATTGGTTTTTGGACGGGCTGAAAGTGGGTTCAGATCGGTTTTTGGACGGGTTGAAAGCGGGCTTAGATCGGTTTTTGGACGGGTTGAAAGCGGGCTAAGATCGGATAATTATGGGTTTTTAGAATCTATTCAATCATTCTCCAATGATTTCTTGTATTTGTTGAACCAGATATCCTAGGTCCTGCTAATCAACCCAAGGCATAATCATACTCTTCCTACCCAATAATGGAAGTATCAAGCAGGCCTATTATCATCAGGTTTGAGCCACATGCAGCATAGACAAGTGTCTATGGTGCACATTGGCCTTCAAAGCCATAGTTCATACCTACATGGGGCACATATTAAGATTGTAATGCCACAGAAATAGTGTTTACACTGGATAGCTGCTTAGAGAACCTCCTTTTCATCATTCAAATATATATTCTATCTTATTTCCAAACTGTGAGAACATCTCTTTATTGTTTCCTATTCTACATCACTTTAACATTTTATTGTATTATTATATAATGTCAATTTCATCTGGTTTTGTTGGAAAACTCTAGACATTGTATAGTAGTGACATCTGGTGTCAATCATCAGAACTATTAGACCAGTTGCCCTGTCAAAACCCAACCTCAGCCCTCATCGGCCCGGAGTGGGCTAACCGACGGGCGCCCGTTGGTTTAGGGCACTGGGTTTTGGTGTGGCCCCAAGTGGGCTGCCCGAATTGGGCTCAGAACAGGTTTTGGACGGGTTTCCTGTCATCTGGCCAACATGAACCCAAAGTGGGTAGCCCTCTTTGAAACTGATCTGAGCCCAATTCGGGCAGCCCGCTTTGAAACTGATCTGAGCCCAAAATGGGCAGCCCGATCGGGGCCACACTTCAGCCCAGCCATCTGCCCAACATGAAACCCAGCTCAGTTTTGCCCGACTTCAAACAGCCAATCCGAGCTAAAACCAAATTGGCCCCGTGCGGGCTTGCTACTAGGGCAGTTAGCTTAAACTGGCTTTAAACGAGTAAGGAATGTCTAAACTCTTACACTGCATGCAATGATCCAAGTAGTATATGTAATACATGGACATGCATGATACGACACAGAAGTATAAAGCAGTGACTCTTCACAGGCCTGATGGGGTTGGGGTGCGGCCCTCGGGAGGGGGGGGGGGGGGTTGTAATCGTGGGGCTGTTACAGGGCCAGGTCTATCAGGAGGGAGGGGTCCCAGAGATCGAGGAGGTCGAGTCATGAGGCGTGGAGCCAGGTCAGCCTTACATACACTCAACCACACCACTTCTGTCAGCTCTATTCACTGCTCAAAGATGGATGGCTACCTTTATAACTGCACCCCTCATCATAATAGAGACAGCTCTATGCCATTAACTTGTAAAATACATCACGTTTCAGCTATAAGTGTATGGTGTACATTGTCATGTCTCCACTGATACATAGATGAACGACAGTTTTTGAGAGTTATCAACTATGATAATATATCCAGATATGGGGCCATATGTGGGTGGACAATAAAGCATTGCCATTATGTGAAGTGAGGACCTTCGTGATAAGGGCATGAGGGATAAGCCTGATTTTATCGATCTTGAGAGCCTTACATTATAACAATGGGCATAATAGATTCTAAAACATCTTTAAATATCGTGTCTGGCTGCTGGTGTGTTGGCAGCCGATGCCCATAACAGTGGGCCTCAGTATAACACGTGTAAAATGTAAAAGGCGGTTGTTTGCCCCGTCCTGTCTATGGGACCAGGCAAATGAAAGAACACTAGTCTTCACTAACCATGGAAAAGAGTGGGAGACTTGGCCCAGTTGGGTTCTCTTTAACCAGTTTGTGCATTAAATTCCTGTTCAGATTGGATCACGACTGTAGTGGAAATAAGTGTTGTCCTCCTTTCAGAGATTTGATATTTAAGTAACATGAACGAAAATGTTTATCTACATGTGAAAGGCCCTGCCAGAGGCCAGACGCCAAGAAACTCTTTTTTATTGTAATGGATCAGCTCATGATAGCGTTCACATGGCCCCAAATCTGGCCAATGACATGTGATATATGATCACATTTTGATACTAACAATAGACATGCAATACTTCACTACCATATATAGTCCAATACACGATTCGTCACAAACGTCCCACAATAAATTAATAGTACATGTTCTCATTTAATAAAAGCCCGACTCTTAACCTTTTTGCAGTATGTCACTTTTATTGGGTCAAATAAAACTAGCATGTTTATACTGATAAATATATTTTGCTCTGATTTCGATTTGATGAGTTTTCCATTTGGCTGGGGCTGGGGTGCGCACAAACTATGTAGTGGTCCCCCTCCCCCTGCCTACATGTTGTAGTGTTGTGGTGTATATTTCACCTCCCCATTCAGAGTTAGTCATCCAGCCCGACATAGTTGTAGGGGGCGCCCTAAACCCAGATTAATTTCCAGGGTCTCATCTGCCCTTCTCCTCTTGACTAAATGGCTGCCCCTCGTATGCTCTACAGACCGCCCCTTCATATTGGTACAAAAAAAATGTTAATATACACATTCAAATTTCTCCTTCACTTGTTATCCACAATCACATTTAAAACAACCTTTATTATATATTTATACCTCGGTATAACCCACCTCATTTATTCTCTGTATTCTATCATCATCCTCATACCTGTATATATACCTGTAAATACTAACACATTGACTACTTTAATGTAGCATTCTACTTGCCCGGTTTTATGAGCGTCTTGGTCAGGAAGACCATCTGTACTGATGAATGATCAATAAAATAAAAAAAAAAAAAAAAAAAAAAAAAAAAAAAGGGGGCGTGACCAGCGTTTTTTGCACCTGTGGTGAGATCCTGTCCCTTGGGATATGTATACAGCCCACTGCTGGAACCACGTTCCCGCTTTAAAAAGCTATACTCATAACAACATACTAGTCGTTTTTTTTAATAGAATAGTCTTAGGAAATTATATAGACCCTAGGCGACCATCATCATGCCGCTTTCAAATATCATCATATGAAAATGTAACTTCAGTGCTGGTGACAGGTTGGGGGCAGACACAACAATCTGTTCCCTCCTATTAAACAAAGTAAGTGCAATGACACAATGGAGTGCATATAGGGCATTGGGGGAAACATATCTCTGAGGTCTAGCATGCAGAGATGCCACTATTCCTACTTTTGCAGGAATTCTTACTTTCTGGCTGAAATTTCTGTATTGAATTAAATTCATTTCCTAGGCTATAGAAATTGACCCAAGTCTCAGAATTTCCTACTTTTTGTAGACGAGAGAGTGACATCTCTGTTTAGAAGAGACGTTGATAATGTGTAGACTGAAGAGCAAGGTCAATCACCTCACCAATACCAGTACATTGCACTCAATGCTTTCAACAAACCCATCATCCGTAGATACAGCTCCATGTTTTACGCCACATCTACTATCGTTTATATGATTCACTCGTTCTTTATTACAACTTAGACGTAAAGCAGTCACCGGCACTAAAAGTTACTGGTTTCATATACATGCACATCCATGCACAAACTGCATACATTTATAATCAACTGAACTCTATTCTGGCTCATATCCAATAGTGCCACTGTGATAAGGCCTATGCCCCATAATCTGACCTCTCCACATCGCATCTTGATGTTGTATATAGTAAAGCCGCATCTCTAACCTCCACACCATGTCCAGGCACCTGACTGCACATATAGAGGGACAACCTGAATACCCACTCCCAGATTGTACATCCACCTTGAACCACACCCATGTCCCCATTCAGCCGCAGCCTACCTGCCCACCCCTATGTTTGGTGTTACCCTCCATCTACATGCCTACTCCCTGCACTGCTCCCTGTGATCCTATTATAGCAGGGTGGGGGAGGCTATGGGGAAGTAGACCGCGTCCATGCCAGGTAAGGGGGTCGGCTGGGGCCGCCCAACTCAACCACACCACCCATTGCACATCTACACCCTGCAGAGATAGCCTCCTCCTGTTGGACACTGGAGCACCCCACCCACCTGTGGGCGTTAACTCGACATAGCTTTTGTACCTGGGACAAAACAGTAGGTGGGTAATTAGATCGTATAGTATAGAGCACAGATAGCGGATCCAATTAGCCCCAGCCACCCCATACCCCCACCCCCATTAACAGTTACTTCCTCCTGCGTTAGATTCACACCCCACCAGCTCACTCCCATCTTACTCCTGTATATATAACAGTTATTGAATGGTGCCTGCAATAGTTGCCACCCCTCCTCCTGTATCCTCCTGTGTGATGCTGTGACAGCCTGGAGGTATACCTCCAGGTGTGTGTATGTAGCCTCCTCCAGGTGCCTGTATATGTTTGTACCTTATAGTACACAGTAGTGACAGTGTGACTTGTTTGTAGGAGGACGGTGCCCTACTGCAGCCTGCGCCCCGTGCCCCAGACTCACTACAACGGATCAGGTAAGTCACATCTACCTCCTACCTACCAGCTCCTACCTCCTACCACCTCCCACCTACCAGCTACTGTTACCCTGAGTCTCTCACTGAGAGGCAAGTGCACCTTTTTTAGACATCAATAAAAGTTAACCTTAATGTACCGTACCGTTGTGTTTAAGCGCCCCGGTGCTTATAGATTTGGAGGTCTATATACCCCCGGCGCTTGTACAAGAAAGGCGCTTATTCGAGATCATAGTTTAATGCTTATAAGAAATATTTCAGCATCCCTCTACCCCTGGCGCCTATTTAGAACCCATCGCTTAAACGCCATGCTACGATAGGTCTGGGGTGGAGAATCTGTAATCTTATTTTCAGAGCAGATAGTACATGACAGAGGCAATATCATCCTATAATATAATGTCCAATGTTGAAAGGCTCTATAGGGAATGCCATGTATTTACAGCCTTTGTGTTCACATTGTATCCTCTAACAAGAGAGTAATTGGTGTGCTCAAACCGTGCAGCCTGGATAGAGCTGCTGACGTGGTCATGTCCCGATAGCGTGACTACTGAGACGGAGCATTTACTGCTAACTGCACATTGGTTATAGGCTAATAGTATAGCTACCAAATGAACTGTACTGGCAGGGGAAAAGGATATGTAAACATACTCTAAATATACAGTGTTTGGGTACCTCCTCCTGCTGGCCAGAGCTATCTTGTTATAAAAAAAAAGGAAATGTAAAGAAGATAATCTGATCATGGTTATATTTCTAACCTGCATGATTATGATATATAAATACATAATCATATCACTTTGTTTCTATGTAAGGGAAGGCTGCAGAACGTTTCTGACAGAAAAAACAACATCCATTCCTTCTTTTTTTGGCTGGAATACATAATTAGCATAATAGCAAGCTTGCAACTGGAAGGTTAAACGTCACGGTAAAGTAACCTGCTAAAGGAGGAAGTAAAAATCTTACAAATGCCATCATTGTTCCGTGATTCACTATCATGTGGTATAACTGTATTCACCCTCAATTAGTGTAGCTCAGTTTGGGCATATAAATGATCACTGGTGTGCAGTAACCAGGTCGATCAAATCTTACCATCAATGGCTGAACAATCGCTGAACACAGTTTATGTGCACTGCCTTATGCTTATAAATTGAGAGCTCCAGAAGGAGCATTTGCTACCAGACATATTTGCTCCTTATAAGCAACGTTCCTTATAACCAATACAAACTATATAGAGAATGGAAATGGGCTCCTTATTACAGAATGTCCAGTGTATCATTCCTCCTTGTATAAGAAGATCTCACTTTAGTTATAGCTTTGATTTTGTTCATCTAAATGCCTCATTTTTCGAGAATACCTGTGATTACCTATAGTTGGCCTCAATTCAGAAGCATCCACTTCTCGTGGTAGATACCTAGTCGTATTCAAAAACGTAGATGATGGGGAATTACCAAATCTGACGAGACAGAATCCAAGGGAGAATGTACGACTGATCTCAAATGGTGTCCTTTATCTTTTAAGAAATCCCATACTCTATTGACAAAGCGTGACTGAATTGTAAAAAAAAGGGTCTTATTTTCAACAGAAATAAGATAACATAACCAGTCAGGGTGACAAATATGTGGTACTATTATTGTACTATTGTCACAATCATTCCCCTAGACTATTGAACTTGGATGAAGTAAAGTCTAAAGGCTTCCTGTTTTTGTGGAATAGGGAACATGAGGTAGATCAAGTATCTGTCAACTATGTGGGGAGGGTCGTTGGTAATATAGGAGAGCTTTGGTGAAGATAGACATGGGTATGGATTGTATTGCAGAAACCGTCTCTAATAAGCGGCACTTTCATTTGTTAAAAAGACAGATTAGATAACCCATCCATCGCGTGAAGAAGTAAATTATTTTCTCAAATGAATTTAAGAACCAGGTAACCTATCAAATGCAATATATTCCCTTTGAAAATATATGATTATATAGTTGGCCATTAAGGCCGTTGACATGATATAGGAGGGCCGGCTAGGTTGGTGCTATATAAGCTCATGAGTGTGTGCCCTTCCCTGTTGGCTCTACAAAAAGGATATGTGTGATGACAGTAAACAGTGTGTGGTTGTCTGTATATGGGCCGCCCGGTGTGCTGTATTGACCCATAGGTAGCAGAGTAGGGTACTTTAGGGGTGAAGTGTACAGGGTGAGGGGATGGGAGGTGATGCTCATTGTGAGTCCCTGTGCACACCCAGATGTGGGGCAGGTAGATGTGTGCTCATGTACAGGTGGTGTTGTAGTAAGCTGCAGCTAGAGAGGGGAGGGTCCAGGGAGACTACACCTGTGTACATGTATATATGTTCTTTTTTATAGCATGAGGTTATAAAGTACCGTTTTAACTCGTCCGCCATGCTATCAAGGAGTCTAAGAAGAACCTTCATGATCATATTATACATGTTAGACTAAGAGACTACTAACCCGTTGATGCACACATACGACACCTTGTGGCAGAAAATGAAACTTCATGGTGCATGTAGTATAATCTTACCCCACGTATATGGCTGTTTCCCATGAGATCGATACAATTTGATAGTCTTTGAACGGTTGACGTCTTTGACCAGGTGACGTCTTTGACCAGCAAGCTTTTATAATGACTGGAATGTGGCCTATATAGAAAGAATTTGGTGGAAAAGGTTAAAGTATATTATAACACTACATATTACAAGTTTACAAGTATATAGACCCATCTCATGAGACACAGCCGTACGTGTTAGTACCTGGGAGTGGTGTTCCTTGTACATTGGTATAGCATTGGTACATTGTACATTGCATTGGTATTTGTAAGTCCCTCGTTCGACTATATTAATTCTAGTTGATCCAGGGTTATCACCCTGAGTCTTATACACCGGTTTGTATGAGGTTATTCAAAAATCATATGAAACAACAGCATTTTAAGCTACATGGTACCAAGAAAATGATTCCGAAACATCGATTGGAAAATGTTTAATAAAGTCATTGAAATCAGAGTACAGAAAAAGTAGAATAAGTTGGGTTCTGAAATTAAACTCCTAAGTACTAACCTGGACGTTTGTCTCCCTTACATTTTCTGTAGTAAGCCTGGCAAGGTGAAGCGCTTTTAGTGAGACCTCTTTCCACATAAAATTTTCATGTCACAAGGTCATAGACTATCAACTTGTATTGATCTGGTGAGATTTAGCCTTAATCACCCTGACACTGAGTCATTTTTGATGTAATTCACAAGCTCAATGTTTTTCAGGGTTAATTAGTTTAAATGACAGTTGATTTCTATATAGGGATACTGTGTGGGTGGCTGCACATACCTTAACCTCGTGACATAGGACACCAATTGATGTTGTACCTGACAGGCTAGCCAGGAATATAGCCACATCCAGGGTAATTAGGACTCCATTAGACAGGCTTGTTAGCAGATATAATCGACATAATTAACACTTAGTAGTTGTAGGGCCTTCGGATAAACCGTAGTGTCATGTTACTCATAGCAATCGATTTTGTATCAGATTTTTCCTATCCCAACGTTTATGCATCGTTTTTTCCTTTGCTAGGGAGTAGAGCTCTTCATTAATTTCGTTCTTAGGAAAGTCCTAAAATGCACCACATTTAAATGAGCGCTTGTATTATGTCGTTGGCCTACAAATGTGGCTACGGTTGTTGACCTATCAAAGAGTCAATTTTCTCTGAGGGGTATGTATCCCTATACTGAGTTATAAACCTCCAAGGGTAGGCATGGTTAATATTACACTTGTTCTGGGACAAATTGGCACTTGTTAAAACCACTAAATATAGAAAAGAAACGGCAATATCACCTGCTGAGATACCTATATTCACTCACTTACATTGTTACATGTATATACTTATAGTTGGCGGCATTTAAAACATTGGTTTTATGTAGCGATTGTCAGGGAAATTTGCTATAAAGTCAGGGAAATGTCAGGGAAAAGTTAGGGAATTCAGAACTACCTTGTCGGTGGCAACCCTGAATACATCCAAATTTTTTTTTTTTTTTTTTTTTTATTCAATCGAATCATTAGTACAAATGCTCCTCCAATTGAAAATTTATTACCAGCTCACCAAATTTACTCGTTCTAATCTAAAGACATATCTATTTTAAGCAATTGATCCTTGTTAGTCCATTTGGTATAAATCGCCAGTATTTTGCTGCCAAGAGGGTCAGACTATAACAACAACAAGAAAATACATGTGTGTATGAGTATTCACAATTATGAGCAATGAAGATATGACAACTGCAGTGCAAGCTACAGCGTCAGGTGTTAAGAGCATACTCCTTGGGAGTGTTATGTGTCAATCATTTGAAGCTAGCTTCATGATGCACAGGGCTGAGGCCCGTTTGGGTCCATTCAGTATATGCAAGGGTGGTAGGACATGTAGGAGGGATGTATAGGGAAGGAACAGTGCGGGAGGGGTAGTGCACGGAATTTGGTTACCACATGTAGGCATCCGACTCAGACTTAGACTGGTTTTAATTTTCCCATTAAAATGGCTCTCCTGGTTCCTTTGAGATTCGTCCCTAGGAATTTTTTTATTTCAACTTTAAACTTGAACTTGTCAGTGATTTTCTGTAGGTGTGTAGGTAGGGCATTCCAGTTTTTTGCTCCCCTGTAGGCTGGGCTTCTCTTATAGAATTCTTGCCTTCTGCGCCGTATAGGGAAGGTTGGCCTGAAGTCACTCCTGGTACGCTGGTCTCTTCCTAGAGGCGGTAGCTTCTGTGCCCTCTTCAGAAACATAGTAGAGAGTAGCTCCCTTCTCCTGACTGCAGGAGTAGCTGCTTCACAGAGTAGATGTAGTTTTTTTATAGGCATATCAACTGGGTTTTTGACTCTGAGGCAGCATGTTTAGTGTCAATATCTCACGTTTCCCTTTTCTAAGACAATATTGAAGCTTATGGAAATGCAATTTGTCACATTGGAGGCAATTTAGATTGCCATCAGGCTTGTTTACTGCAATGATGATGCTGAAAATTGACCAAAATTGTAATTTCGAGGCCACTACCTTGAATTATGAAATGGCATCCATCCAAAAGCTATTCTTGGAATAGTATTCAATACTGATGGTGCTGAAAATAGACCAAAATTGTGACGAAATGGCATCCACCCAATAGCTTTTCTTGGAAGTAATATTTAATACTGATGACGCTGAAAATAGAATGGGGGTGGATGGCTAAATTCGACACGGCGACATGGCCATTTCTTAAGATCGACATGCGACATGAGGCCTAGTGACATGCGACATGAGGTTTGAAAAGATAGTGACAGGGGACATGAGCAATTCTTAAAATCGACATGGGACATTGGGATTATTAAGCGACATGGACATGCGACATGGCCATTTCTTAAAATCGACATGCGACATGGGGGGCCCCCCATCTACACCCCCAATAGACCTAAATTATGATTGCAAGAAAACCAACTTGAATATGCAATGGCATCCATCCAAGAGCTTTTCTTGGAAGTGATATTCAATACTGATGATACTGAAAATAGACCAAAAATATGATTTCGAGGCCCTCACCTTGGCCCTCACCTTGAATATGTAATGGCATTCATCCAAAAGCTATTCTTGGAGTAGTATTTAATAGAAGAGATCCACGATAATCTGTCTGAACGACAGGTTTCTCCATGAGTGGTGCCTTGGATCATATCACACAAGGCGATAACTCAAAATAGCCCTCTCCATATTGACTGTGTATGCATATGTATTAATTGAAACAGAAATTCTCCTAAAGGGAGCCCAATCAAATGCTCCTCTCCATGCATTTCAGTCATCATGTTATATCATATTGTTTATCTCCTTTTTCCCCCCCGTTTTTTCCCCCACCAATGTCTCCTCTATCTCGTCCTCTTCCTTTTTTCCTGGGAGAACCCCCCCCCCGCCCCCCCCCCCCCTCTTGATCATCCACTGACATATGTCCTACTCCCTGCTGTGAGTAAACGCCCCTCTCCGTGACGTCCTCACATTATTCATGACAGGTGCAGTAGGGTCATGGTCATGTATAGCTACGCACTCAATCGTGCAGCTCAAAGACATGTTTAGGTGCCTGTTTATGTGACATTGCCACATCGGACGGTAAACTACTCGAAACAGACACACAAAACACGAAGTACATGCCATCAGGCTGTACTACCAAATAGGTGGCTGCAGAGAGCTCAAAAGCGTCCTGGCGACCATGGCTATTTTCAGGTGACCTGTTACAATAAGTCAAAGAGTTGGACAAATTTGGCTATTGCTTCAGTGGTTCAAAAAATGGCTTTGTGACCTGGGGCCCTTAATTTCGGCGACTTTCCGACCTGAGGAGGACCCCTCTGCACCCCCAAATAGGCAAACTCTTCTTCATAAACCCAGTTTTAGTAAAGAGGTTAAAGGGCCTTAAACCCTTTTCACTAAGCTTATGAAGCGTTCCCTCACCACCATGCAGTGCAGTGGAGAGTCTCCTCACCTTGATTATGGACATTATGACCACGGGTCTCCAAGGTTGACTGGACAAAAGGAACCAACGCCCAACTGTTTACTGCCGAGCTGGCAAACTGCACTGCTCATTCAAAAAAAGGCTTCCTGCTTTGATCACCGGGACAACAATAATAGCTTTGTCATGATATCTAAAAAAGGGAAACAGATGTGAATGTTGATCTGAGAGGTTAATTTAAGCCTTGACAAATGTATTATGATTGATGGAACAGTCAGTCAAGCCTAACGCTTCGTCCTTGGTGAGGCTCTACCCTGTGTAAAGAACTCCCTACTTTGAATCCGGCACGCATGATCTTTGTAGGAAATAGTTGCATTCCCTGTCATCAATTCAGATTCTATCATCTACTATATACATGTCCAAAATCAATGTCAGACTTTTTCTTCTTAGTCCAGGCCGCCATAACAGAACGTTTATTGCGGGACATTTTCGTAAGTGGCATGTTTTGACTTTATAAAGTATGGCCAGAGATCCCTAAATTCGACATGGCGACATGGGCCTTTTTGGGGCTTAGTGACATGGGAGAAGAGGAATGATAGATAGTGACATGGGACAAGAGGAATAATAGATAGTGACATGGGACATTCAGTAAAATAGACATTGTCACATGGGCATTTATTAAAATAGACATGGTGACGTGATCATTTCTATAGATTCGACAGGGGACGTAGCCCCCCCCCCCCCCCCCATCAGGGACCCCCAAAATGATTCTTTTGAATTATGAGAACTCAAGTGATAATGCACAAGAAATGGAATAGGTAAAATAGCTTCATGTCACCTTGTTTATCCCTAAACTGGTGGCTCAGTATGCTATATAGGCCATAGAGATGCTGACAAGACCCACCAAAATAGGATAATTAACGAGGCACCTTTGCCGACCGTTGCAAATTCATTTGTTTTACTTCAAATTTCTCTAGATTAACTGTAGATCAACAACAATATTTGTTGCTGTGGGTTCACTAAGAGGCTCACTCGCTTGCTCCACTTTTCTATGGACAAAATGGAGGTGTTTTATACTATTCTAAACCAGTGCCCCAAGAGATGAACAATTAGCAACTGCAATGCATTCGCACTGGAGCTCTGTAGGCCTACCAGAAGAAAATAGAAAGTCGGCAGTGTTAATGTAAGCTACAGCAAGAGAGCAGAACCAAGGTCTCACGAGATTGCTGGTGTCAGTGTGTACAGAGTGGTTGCGGGAACAAGTCCGATCCCGGTATAGCCCTATTAGCACAGTGCACTGTACCAGCAGGTAGAGGGTGAAGCAGGGTAAGCTTTGTTGGACTTTTTACCAGCTGACCATACAGTCAGACAGGCAGCGTGATGACACAAGTCCTCGTTAGTCTGTGGTGCCACCTGAAGTTGAGTAGGATGCAGGAGGCATCAAGCGTTCTTTGTACATACATGGTGTGACAAGAGTTGCTGTTAAGATAGCATTAAAATAGTTTAAGATAATACTCTAAACATTTGTCCGTGCACCTAGGAGAGCTACCACGGACGTGCCTTAGTCACCCTGCACTGACATTGTACCCGTGCACTTCCGTGGTGCTTCTGAAGTGCTTCCATGGCGGTTCTGTGGTGCTTCCATGGTGGTTCTCAGGTGCTTCCATGGTGGTTCTCTGGTGCTTCCATGTTAGTTGCGAGCTGGTGCCGAGTTGTTGCTAGTTTCAAGAGTGTAGGACAGTGATTATTTTTCAGAGATTTGATGTACATTAATTTATATCATGAAAACTCATTCCCTAAGACGCGTTTACATCAGTTTGGAAAAGGCGATTTTTGGGATACTTAAGAGCCCTTTTTATTTCTTTTTTTTTTCATTTTATTAGGGCACTCACTAAGTAGCAGAGTGTTCTGCCTGACCAATTTTGTCGAGATTAAAGTGGCATATTCACCTAGCGTAGCCCACTCACAATCCTAGTACTGTTCTAGTCTACTATGTGGTTAAGTGCGAGTGGTGAGAATGCCCCTTTAATGTACAGGGGATGTAGAGTAGCACAAATCTGTTACTAGTAGTTTATTGCTGATATATAAGTTGAGTGCTTTATTTTATTGACACAGAAAGCCTACACAGACTTCATTGGAAATTGCCACTCTATAGTATGTACAACGACACACTTTGTTATCTCCGAGCATCGTGGCTCCCTTTTGTCCATTAGAGTGGTGTGTCACATGGTGGCCATTTTACTGTACTCCCATTCTCATAGACCCGTGGGAAAATTCCCACTGCCTGACCTGCCAGACAAATCTGTGGAACGTATGTGTTCGCCCTCGATAAATGACAGTATGCCTATTGCTGAATATGGAAAAAGCTGCGAAAAAAAATTCAATGAATTGAAATAACAGCTTAACTGATCATTTTAGGACTGTATAGTGTGAATTAACTCCCCCATAAGTTTCTTGTTTAACACTAGGGGCCGGGGAGGGAAGTTATTCCCATGTCGTTTATCATAGATCATTGATAAAGGGACGCTTGTCACTGGCCTGCTCCCCTTTGTGCACGGTGATTATTCTGCACTCGCCAAGTACCAGGCCAGTCTACTTGACATGGTCGAGTGTAACGTCATGATTGAAGGGTCCCTCCCACCTCCTCACTGCAGTATCTTCATGCTGAAAGAATTGCCGTGATCTAGGGGGTCTTTGCCGGTAACATACACTAGGGGGTCCCCTGTGCCTCTAGCATGGCCTTTGGTGTGACCTTTCTGACTACAATGTAATTATAACACTCCCACTACAAGTTACAACGCCTACATTTATTTAAAAAAACGATGTGTTATTCAGATGGTATTAGTCCTGTTCCCAAGATGTGGATCTCTACCTTTGTATGGGTGTCTATTTAGATGGTTGTCTACATCGTCTCAACAATGGAGGGTGTGGACACGTGTATTTGATACCATATTAATCATGGAGTATAGAGGTTTCTTTAGAGCACTGAATTAATTAACGACATTCATGTCTCCAGTCTGATTGTGTATGTTTAATGGTACATACATTGGCCACGATACATTCTTTGACAATTGGGCAAGTAGCTATAGAGACGAAACCTCGTTATTGCTGTGACTGCATTGCAGAAGGCTCTTTAGGGACCTCCCAGCTTTAGAACAAGAAACCACGTTAGTTTACGTCAGAAATATCGTTTTAAGCGTTATATAACGTTTTGCCATAGAAGGGAGCCTTAGAGAAACGTTATATAACTTTTTAAAATGGTGTATAACGTTTTTTTGTTTACTGGGCGGGTATTGATGTTTCTCAGGCGAATTCTCGACCTGCAGCAATACCCCCAGCATGTTTTTTTGATTGTTCATGATAATATTCCAAAGTAATCTTGGAGATTTTATTTTCAAGAAACTGACTTTGCGACCCGGGGCCCTTAAGGATGCGACTTTGTGACCTAAGGAGGAGGGCCGTCTATATCCTCTTATCAAACCAATAAGGCCGGCTATAAGGGCAAAGTCGATCGTGAAGTGTAGATTAATAGTAGCCACAAAAGAGGCTAGCTATCTTTGAGTGCCTAGTTGTATTTACTATCACTCTTAAGGCCCCACCCATGTCCAGTCACGTCCAGCCACACCCACCAGGTCGGTAATCTTATCACACCTGCACACACCCATAACTAAGAAATAAATACAGATAAGATTATGAAGAATGCAGCATGGCCGTATGCTATACTTCCTTGTATACACCATAGACATACTTAACTATGATACATAATATATATATTATATTATGCACTAACATAGTTTGCAGTTCATTGCTTTATTCTAATTATTATTGAAATGGGAGACATCTTGTATACAGTCCGTCTGAAATCTGACAATATAGAAAATGTTGAGCTAAGAATTTCGAGTAGGTGATACCCTAAAACTACCTGGGTGCTGTTTCTCCACATTTGCGGACCTCCACAAATTTGCGGATGTCCGCAATACACATTCCATATATTTGTGGAGAAAATAAAAATGTGGAATAACATCGGTTTTTTGGTACTTAAGCCTACAAATACGGACTCCCACAAATTTGCGGACATCCACAAATTTGCGGAGTACACATTCCATGAATTTGTGGAGAAACAGCACCCAGGTAGATCAACATAGAGTGGCATATATTCCCATTGTACACATCCTGCCAGTTCTCCTCCATGCTTATATGAAATCAATAAAACAAATATCAGCCTGGCTGATTCTATATACATGTATCGGTCTAGGTATGGTGTATATGTTTCTCTATAGGTTTATTCGGTAACACATGGGTTAGACAACTCATAAAGAATATAATGACCGAGACAGTTCTTTTTCACTCACCCTGCATGTGCTAAGGTCCCTTTTAGCAGATCGTGCCACATATATATGCACACACGCAAACAGTCGAGGATCTGTAAATAAATGCAGCCTCCATGCATGACACTTATCAATAAGTGAATAAAAACATATAGCCTTTTGTGTAACTATAATGTATAATATTGAATATTCTATCTCGGGATTCTATCATCAATATGATGCATATCGCGAACCTGAACCTGGTCCTACCGTTTTGCATTATAAACATGTAAATTACGTTACACGTGCCAACAAAACGTTGCAACGTCCTAACAGTAAGTTTTTCATGGGAATTTCATTATAATGAATATTACTAATTCAATTACGAGTTGTATAGGGTGAAATTACGAAAATTACGATTTTCTGGATTAAAAATTACGGATTTATTGGGATTGGGGTTGGCTGCTCTGAGAAATGCTTACTGGTTAATTTTACTACTTATCTCAACAGCTGTCAAACCAGCCTTGACATCTTGTCCTCACATCCACCTGGCTAGGTGTGTACCTGCATTATGAGCTTGAAATAAAAGTGATATGTCATCTGGAACCAGGTTTCCAGTTTGAAGGGGCTAGTGAGTGTTGACCACGCAAACCAGAGTTCGTATATTAAGCACTTGTACAACGGAAGGGTAAGACAAAGGAGTTCACACCTTGGTTACTTACATACCCTCACATGACCTTACAGCCATGGGTGTCAGCCAATTTCCTGTGGTTACTTTTAGATACCCTCTCATAACCATAGTATATCTATTACATAGAAGGGAGCACACACACTGGGCACCTGTGCCTAGCGCGGGCAGACAGGCACTAGTAGTACTGTAGTAGCAGGGGCTCAAAATCAGCAGTGCTTAGAGTGATTTGTTGCAAGTGGGGAACATGTTATTATATACATGGTTGAATCAGTACTTTTATAGAGGAGGAGTTAGTTAATCAACCCATAAATTACGTGAGCTAGGTGCCATCTGCGTAATAAATCACAGTATAGCCGCAGTGTTCATGAGACTGCTGGGTCTCAGGAGGAAAATGTCTTTGTGGAAGGCAGCTTCCAACGATGTTCATAATATTATGTATCCCGCTGGTATTATTCTCCTTGAGAGTAGGAGTGAAGTATCCAAAGGATATCTAGATATAGGCATATAGGGGATCATACACGGTGAATAGCCGATGTGGTCACTCATCAATGCTGTACAATGTTCTCCCGGGAATGTTCTACATGGGCATGAGTGGGACCGCTGGGGTTGGTTGTCACGCTTTGTCACAAATTTCTGACCCCCACCCCCAGCCCCCTTAGGCGTGACATCATTTATGGATCACGCCTCAAGAGTCTCAGGTACATGTTTATATAATATCCATCCTCCTAACCATTATAATATGTAAAAAAAAAATAAGATGCTTAAAATATTGGTATATCCATGAAGAAGGTTATCTGGCACTTGTAGTATTGGGGCACCTGTAGACTGCCTTTATCAATACATACATGGGCAGACCAATCAAATCGTTACTTATAGAACTCGTGTAATATAAGAGCCTCTGGTGCAGAGATAAGGTGTATTTATACTGCCTGACCTGAGCAGTGAGGCGAACCAGCCTAGTAGAGTCTGCATACATGTAACGTCTGGAGTACCTGCAGTATATGGGATATTATCTACTCCTGTGTCTACTACACGTGTCTTAAGGTGGGTAATTCAGTGGAGAGGAACTGCCTTTAGTCTGTAATTATAGGGGGTATGTGATTATACATGTATATACATGATGGAGTCACTGTGTCAGCTTAATTATGTGCTGCAGAATCATTAAATGCATGAAGGGCTCATGAAGGAGCGCAGGAATGTAATCAACAGCTGATCAAGTAACCTTTGGTAGTTTTCTTTCACCTGGAGCACAGTTTAAAATGCCATGATTAAGGAGGGAACGATATGTTGTTTTCAATTAAATTCGCCTTTATAATGGCCACATGAGTAGTGTAAGGGAGAGAGGAGTACTGAGGAATTTCATTTATAAATTTATAAAGAAATATGGGAAGTTGACAAGACACAATTGTGAGATATTGTATAATACTATCACACCCTGGGACATGTTGAAGGTCGTGTGTGGCATGTGCATCCGTAGTTATGTATACAGCCCAGGGTATTGATTAGGTTCACATTTAAATTAATGCCATTAGGTACCATGGTGCATATTATAGATTGTGTGTTGGGTATCCATGATAGTAGAGCAGGTGGATGTAAAGTGAGGGATAAGAGATGTATTATGGGGACCGCCAGTGTATTAGCTATATTAGGAGATCTTTCTGAAATGAAACGTGAATCTCCCGAAAATGAAAAAGTGTTGCACATCATATAAATCAGTTTTGGAGTGCTCAAAGGCTTGATATAATTATCTAAATGAAATAGCTGGGATACAAGCAGCAACAAAAGACTTGTAAATACTGATGACATGGTCACATGTATGTCACATCTCATAAGAAGTGTCAAGCTGGGCTGACTGAACTCTACACGCTGAACCCAGAAGTCTAGGTCTGACCATAAATCAAAGTGGGAGATTGGGAGTAGCTCAGGACCACGTCAAAGTATATGTGGCTGACCAGGGCACAAAGTAGAAGTAAATGCCCTGAGGGAGTCACTCCGAGTGGCCATTTTCCTCTGAGCATTGATAGACAAATATCTCATTTGCAAACAACATGCAAGAAAATCGTTGGTCAAAATCAATCTGCCAAATATTCAACTCTTGACAATTCGCTACATCCTCCCCTACCACACCACATAATATAGAGCTAGAAGAAACATACAGGCTTGGTGCAAATATGAAAGGAATCGTGACGCACTGCTGCAGAAGAGGAAGACCAGACAGCCCCGTTGAAGACTAGACTACATAGACCAGATAGAAATGAGGACTACCTTATAATGGATTTGGATAGCGTGCCCAGAGGTATTCTCTACAACACACAAATACAAAGGATATGTAGCTGCCGGCTTATGAGGTGGAATGGACCCATATATATGAGATGACAAAGGAAATCAAGGGAAGTGGAAGCCCCTTGTAAAAATCGGGGCAGCTTTAAGCTATGCATCTGTATATATAGTAACTGTAATCTATGATTCATATAATGTATAAAACATTGCTTTTAGATAAATGTAGGGGAAACGGAAATCTTGGCATCATGATCATGCAGGTGTACGACAGTGAGTAGTAATAAACATCAAATAACGTATATCAAAGAGGGGGGGGGGCTGAACGCCCTGAAGTTAGACATGTCAATAAAGCAAGGAGAATATCTTTTCACAAAAATAGCAAAAAATATGCATCATGCCCACCCTATGTGTTGATACAATGGGTTAACATGATGCACAAATTTATGCTGCCATCGCCGAGCTGCAATCTTGCAGAACTATATAGGTTTGTTGTGCAGAACTAGCCAACTTATGGTACATTTTGCATTTATATTTAGAAACACTTGGGTAATTAGAAATAGGTTGAAGGAATTCAATAGCGTGAGGAAAACACGTGGGGTGTCAAAAAGTGGGTTTGTCAAAAAGTAGAGGTGTTGGAAAGGGGAATATTGTCTGACAACAACCTAGGTCTCACGACCACGTATAGGCCTATCATCCAGTACTATTCATTATTCCAGATCTCATTAAATAAATATAAAAGTATGAACAATTAGGCCAAGAAAAAAAAGCTGTGTTTCACCAAAAGCCACCAAATTACTTTTAAAGTTTAGATATAAATATTTTCTCAACATTGAATAAATATGTTAACGTCGGCCCTGTTTTGCTAGGTAGGGTCAGGTAACCTGAAACGCACCTTTTTTTGGCATTATTGTATAGAGTGGTTCCACATACCATCAGTGCAGGGGAGGGTTAAATTCAGCAGGGCTTGACGTGACTGTGACGCTTCATCCCAGACCGTGACCAGCCTCCACGTGCTGGTGGCTGCATGTAAATAAGGATGTGTCTCACCAGATCGGGCCAATGTGAACGTCTTTGATTGGGTGTCATCTCTGACCGGGTGCCATCTTTGACCGGGTGTCATCTTTGACTGGGTGCCATCTTTGACCTCCCAACAGTTTATTTAGGGCAGGTGAAGGTATGTATAGAGATATAACCACAGCTATTTTTATTTTATTTTGACCCTTAATATAATATATCAACGATTTTATTTTTTCTTTAATTTGTTTTTTTTCATGGTGGCCGGTCAAAGATGGCACCTGGTCAAAGATGGCACCCGGTCAAAGACGTTCACATTGGCCCGATCTGGTGAGACACAGCCATAAGTGTCCACAGAGAGCAAAGGGGGCGGTGGGGGTGATGGGCGTTGTCTCACTCTGAGTACACTCTGGTGTTCCTCCTGTAGACACACGTCAGACCTGCACAGGGAGATGACGGCAACAGGTGGAGTCAGAGGTGAGTGGAGGAGATCTGTGCAAGTAAGGGCCAGGGTGTTATATGACAGCAACTTCATCTCATTCATTCTGTCTTTATACTTATCATGTATATCTGTTATATAATGGGGATAATGCCTTGTTGACAGCCTACCTATTTTTGCAGGTAATCTGATCCCTATGTAGGCTACCTTACAAATAGATGTATACAACCGATTGAATTCAGGGTGTAAATTGCAACAATCATATTCAATTTTGTAGTAACAATAACACGGCCAAATAATTATGCGTTCCGCTTTATAGGGGATTATAAAGGGGGTTCCTAAATAATATTTCCTACCCTGATACATATCATGCCCTATTTTTGGAGTGGGCTATGTTCGCTGTAACGCTATGAAACTAGGTCAAGCCCACTCTTATATAGTCACCCTGTTTTTTTGTGCAGACATGTTTTGCCTGATCTGTTACAACTTGATGAAATATCCTGTGGACTATTTGAGCTATATCATTCTTTTGCAAAACACCTCAGGTATCTATATATGTAAAAAGAAATGGGAAAAAAAGAAGTTAAATCACCTAAAATAAGAGATTTCTTTAAAAAACTGAAAAAAAACTCAGATTCTGCCAAAAAAAAAGTGAATGTTGGGAGAATGTAATTTTCTACATGATTTCAGTATTGTACCATTTCAATTATTGTTCTGTTGTATTCCCTACTAAAAATGGTGATAACTCCTGTTGTTAGTTTAATGAAAATACTTAGCATCAAAACAATATATTGATGTGAAGTTGGCGTTTTTTGGCGCTCGCCATGTTGGATTTCGACAATTTTCTGCGTGCCGACGAGTCGATATCTCCGGATCTACTTTGTTTTCAGGGTTGCGACCAGCGCCATTCTCTTTATTTTCGAATTCTAGGCCGAAAACATGTGGTGGGGGGGTGGAATGGTGAATATTTAGGTCATTTAGAGCAAATTTATCGATTCGAATCGATGCGAGTTGACGAGTTGACGCCCGCCATGTTGGATTTCTACTGTCCTCACGTGACCTCAGTCCTGACTTCTGATTGGTCGAGAGCTGAATCACGCCAGAGCCGCCGTCTTTCTGGCGGCAGGCGGCAAGCAAACTGGCATCGATTCGAATCGATAAATATGCTCTAAATGACCTAAATAATCATCATTTCAACCCCCCAGCACATGTTTTTGGCCTAGAATTCGAAAATAAAGAGAATGGCGCTGGTCTTAACCCTGAAAACGAAGTAGATCCTGAGATATAAGTAAAAAATGTAGAAAGACCGAACGAAATCCAACATGGCGGGCGTCAACTCGCATCGATTCATACCGTCCCTCTTTTCAATCGCCAGTCGAGATTTCGGCGCCACTGTTTGTCTATGGGAAAATTTTACGATACATTTTTTCGCCGATCCATCAAGTTAACAAGTCTCAACCAAATTTTCTGGGGGGTTAAGGCCTAATTTACCCATTGTACGTCCAAATATAGGATCTTTTCTCTTGCGTGCGCTATGTTTCTTTCAATATAACTCCATTTTAGAGCTAAAAACTACCATATTACTTTCCGGGGAATGTGAAGAAACCACTCGCGACAAAAACGTTTTGCCTACTAAAAACGAATCGCACTATCCGGGATTCGAACCCGGGCCGCCGCGGCTCAAAGCCAGAACGCTAACCGCTAGACCATCTCGACCACACTGGCTGGAAGGCAGTCAGTTGGCCTCCTTAACCCGCTGACCTTAGACAGTAGGGAGATTTTAACAGTGCCCTTTGACCTTTGACCAAGATGTATCAATTTTCAGCCGCTACTAAGATGTATCAATTTGCAGCCGCTACTAAAATGTATCAATTCGCTGCCGCTACTAAAATGTATCAATTTGCTGCCGCTACTAAAATGTATCAATTTGCTGCCGCTACTAAAATGTATCAATTTGACCTAGGCTAGGCTATTGAAAACAAAGAGGGGGGGGGGGGCACCGGGACTATAATCAATTCTCTCAATGTAGGCCTACTAACTATAGCTTGGCCTATTTTATTTATAGCCCCCCTACCCTTGCTGAAGCCAAAAAAAAAACACAAAAAAAAATTAATTATTTAGCACCTTTTCTGCCCGAGATCCTCTTTTATAGCACCTTTCCTCCCCAAATTCCTCTTTATTAGGACCTTTCCTGCCCCTAATCCTCTTTTATAAGGCTAGGCCTACATTTTAGCTTGAGGGGATAATAAAATCTTCCTATATAAATTCAATTCCTATTGGGACTAGGCCTACTTTTAGCTTGAGGGGATAATAAAATCTTCCTATATAAATTCAATTCCTATTGGGACTAGGCCTACTTTTAGCTTGAGGGGATAATAAAATCTTCCTACATAAATGCAATTCCTATTGGGACTAGGCCTACTTTTAGCTTGAGGGGATAATAAAATCTTCCTACATAAATTCAATTCCTATTGGGACTAGGCCTACTTTTAGCTTGAGGGGATAATAAAATCTTCCTACATAAATTCAATTCCTATTGGGACTAGGCCTACATTTTAGCTTGAGGGGATAATAAAATCTTCCTACATAAATTCTATTCCTATTGGGACTAGGCCTACATTTTAGCTTGAGGGGATAATAAAATCTTCCTACATAAATTCAATTCCTATTGGGACTAGGCCTACTTTTAGCTTGAGGGGATAATAAAATCTTCCTACATAAATTCAATTCCTATTGGGACTAGGCCTACTTTTAGCTTGAGGGGATAATAAAATCTTCCTACATAAATTCAATTCCTATTGGGACTAGGCCTACTTTTAGCTTGAGGGGATAATAAAATCTTCCTACATAAATTCAATTCCTATTGGGACTAGGCCTACTTTTAGCTTGAGGGGATAATAAAATCTTCCTACATAAATTCAATTCCTATTGGGACTAGGCCTACTTTTAGCCTGAGGGGATAATAAAATCTTCCTACATAAATTCAATTCCTATTGGGACTAGGCCTACTTTTAGCTTGAGGGGATAATAAAATCTTCCTACATAAATTCAATTCCTATTGGGACTATTGGGACTAGGCCTACATTTTAGCTTGAGGGGATAATAAAATCTTCCTACATAAATTCAATTCCTATTGGGACTAGGCCTACTTTTAGCTTGAGGGGATAATAAAATCTTCCTATATAAATTCAATTCCTATTGGGACTAGGCCTACTTTTAGCTTGAGGGGATAATAAAATCTTCCTACATAAATTCAATTCCTATTGGGACTAGGCCTACTTTTAGCTTGAGGGGATAATAAAATCTTCCTACATAAATTCAATTCCTATTGGGACTAGGCCTACTTTTAGCTTGAGGGGATAATAAAATCTTCCTACATAAATTCAATTCCTTGTGTGATACATGGATTTCATGGTTATCTAGGGTGTAGAATCCATATTTTGGGTCAAAATTACAATTAGGAAAATTCCAAGATGGCTGCCAAGATGGCCACCAAAAACTCAAGATTGTCTGATTTCCTTGTGTGATACATGGATTTTAGGGTTATCTAGGGTGTAGAATCCATATTTTGGGTCAAAATCACAATTTGGAAAATTCCAAGATGGCTGCCAAGATGGCCGCCAAAAAGTCAAGGTTGTCTGATTTCCTTGTGTGATACATGGATTTCATGGTTATCTAGGGTGTAGAATCCATATTTTGGGTCAAAATTACAATTTGGAAAATTCCAAGATGGCTGCCTAGATGGCCGCCAAAAAGTCAAGATTGTTTGATTTCCTTGTGTGATACATGGATTTCATGGTTATCTAGGGTGTAGAATCCATATTTTGGGTCAAAATTACAATTTGGAAAATTCCAAGATGGCTGGCAAGATGGCCACCAAAAAGTCAAGATTGTCTGATTTCCTTGTGTGATACATGGATTTTAGGGTTAACAAGGGTGTAGAATCCATATTTTGGGTCAAAATTACAATTTGGAAAATTCCAAGATGGCCGCCAAAAAGTCAAGATTGTCTGATTTCCTTGTGCGATACATGGATTTTAGGGTTATCTAGGGTGTAGAATCCATGTTTTGGGTCAAAATTACAATTTGGAAAATTCCAAGATGGCCACCAAAAAGTCAGGATTGTTTGATTTCCTTGTGTGATACATGGATTTCATGGTTATCTGAGGTGTAGAATCCATATTTTGGATCAAAAATACAATTTGGAAAATTCCAAGATGGCTGCCAAGCTGGCCACCAAAAACTCATGATTGTCTGATTTCCTTGTGTGATACATGGATTTTAGGGTTTCCTAGGCTGTAGAATCCATATTTTGTATCAAAATTACAATTTGGGAAATTCCAAGATGGCTGCCAAGATGGCTGCCAAAAATTCAAGATTCTCTGATTTGCTTGTGTAATACATGGTTTTTAGGGTTTCCTAGGGTGTAGAATCCATATTTTGGGTCAAAATTATAATTTGGGAAATTTGAACACAAGATGAAATGGAAATACAATAATCAAATAACACGTTATACAGACATAGCCCACTCCCTTAGTTAACATTGGTGTTACTCTTAAATAGATATAGTTTTAAACCGCTATTTATCACATATGAAATAACTAGTTTTCATTCGTGAACTATAATAACCTATAATATTTCCTACATTTTATCGACGAGGGAGTGGTATCTCTGTAGATTAATTACACAATCCTGCTTCAGACAGGTCATTAAATAGACTATAATCCTTGGTAAATATCTACGGTATGTGAAATATCAAAGATGTTGAAAGATGGCGAGCACAGAACCTGTCTTTCCTCAATTAACATTTTGTCTCATAGACCTTGACGATTCTGTGCCCTCAACCATGCAGATCCAACATGCGTCTTAATTCGGTGGCCATGGGACTGTTAACTACGTTACAGAGTAGGGGGTAAAATTAGAGCTGAGAAAGCAAATTAGAGCTGAGAAAGACAAGGGACTGGGAAGCAACATTTGTTTGATCTTTGTCTGGACTTTTAGGTTTGATCTTCTTTTTTTTCGGGAGGGGGGGGGGGTTGATCAAAAATGGTTGGCATGGTTGGTCTACAGGTCACCCACTCTCAGGCCCTGACTTTATAATGGTAGAGTTTGATCAATCAACACGAATGTTTGACCATCCGCTCCCCTGACACTACCTTGGTCTACTGGCGCGGTTGCCATACTCGCCCCCTGAGGTCAACTTTCGTTGTCAGAGTAGTCTCCAGGGCATCTGTGATGTCATAATCAGATGATAATGGTAGAGTTTGGGCAAACTCATATAAACAGAACCTGTCTGACTAACTTTTCCTCAGGAGTTGACCAATCAAATCCTGTACACCAGTTCCAGGCTGGCCCCACCTCGACCTCTGTTCCCGAGCGTCATCGCTGGCACCAAAGGTTGCTGGTTAAAACAGTTCCTGTGTGCTTGGTGCTGTTGTATTAAAAGTGCAGATGGGTACCGCGTAGGAATCCACCCCCCCCCCCCCTCCCATGTATGGGGGAAGTGACGCGGTCATGGCCCCTCAAATACCAGCGATGTCGCTCGGACGCGTCCGAGGACGAGTTGGGGCCAGCTTGCACCAGTTCCTGGACACAGCCTAACAGGAAGTTGCAATCTAAATATACCGATAGCCGACACGGCCTAACAGGAAGTTGCAATCTAAATATACCGATAGCCGACACGGCCTTAAACAGGAAGTTGCAATCTAAATATACAGGTAGCCGTTCCACCAGTCCTGTTTGGAGACCTTGTGGCAAGAAAAGGTACTGGCTGAGCGAGTGCAGGTCACCTGCCCGTTTCCTTTATGATCACATTGTCAACCCTCACTGTATCGGATTTGGAAAATGCAAGGGGAAATACCTGAGGAATATCTAAGGACCTAATTATAATGGAACATATAAAGGTAGTTGCAAGGGTTTCTGTTTTGAGAAAGTGAGGGATTCGAGCCGGAGTGTTGAATGGATTCGTTGAATATGTCAGGGGTCGTGAGGGTTGACTGTGCATGAAATAAGTCTTTAAGTGCCTTGACCTATGCCCCATCGTTAGACTGGAAGGGTAACTATGGCCTATCATTTTAGTGGTTTAGGATAGGCCTTTACTACTAAATGTGTATGGTTCTAAAATTAGTAGCAATGTTCATCTCTATGCCCTGCTATAAGTATAATGCCCTTCACTTCAGGTGCCTCCAAATAGACTTGACCAGTGCGCGTGCCTAGCATTGTATTTGGTCAGCATAGGCAATTTCCCCCACAAACAGAAACGCGTTCTCCCAGGCACCTTATGGGAATCAAACAATATACTGGGTAGTTTCAGTATATAGGACCCACCCCCTTGGGGATCATATAACCCAACAGTATTGCCTGGGTACCTTTGGAGTAAGGGGGGCACTATAGTGGGGCAGATTAAGACTATGGATCTTCACTGGTTGGTTCTACCTGAATCTTCCTCTCTATGCTTTGTTTGATCCCCATTGGCCCTCAACACATGGACCAATTACCCATATTAAAATGGACATCTCTGCTAATAAGTACCAGTATTCATATTGTGCTTGCACTGAGGAATCAGCATACTCCTTCCTCAGGTAGTACTATACACTATAGACCTGACCAGTCCGTATGCCCAGGCACCGTATGTGGATCAAACAATGCACAGGGTTGTTTCAGGTTATATGGCTGATAAGTGAGTCTACCGACTTATTGAAGACCCATTTATCGAGACGTGACAGTATAGAACACACCCACAAATAGCACTGACTGGTAACTGGCCGATGCTATCCGCACGCCACAGGCGTGCCAATAGCGGCCGCTATTCGCAGGCCCACAGGGTGCGAATAAGAGCCCTTATTCCCACTCTAGGTAGGGTCTGCATAATACTTCTTATTCCCACACCATATAGGGTGTGCAATACAGGTCTTATTGGCACCCTATCCTATACTTGTAGGCCTATGGGGTGGTGGTTGGGGTGTGCATTAGGGCCATTATTCACACCCTATATAGTGTGCAAATTAGAATCCTTATTCCCACACTGTGTGGGGTGTGAATAAGAGTACTTTTTCACACACCATACTTATTCATACAGGTTTAGTCTGGTGAATAAGAACTCATATTAACCGAGCTGTATGGGAACAAATTGATGGAATGGTAAAACATATGTGAATAAAGCTTATGACGTCATTCATAAAAATAAAAATACTGGTCCTCACTCCACTCACACTCCTCCTACAGGAGCAGCCTTTGATATTTAAAGGCCCAGGTCTCTGTACCCCTCCAGCGACAGTCGGAGTGGAGCCGGGATAGGTACTCATCCCTATTCATAGGGGCGCTGGGGCTTTAAGTTCAACATAAACACTATGTATACATTATTTCTCAATCCACAGGACCACAGCCATGCAGATGCCCATGCTGTGGTCTAGTAGACATGCCACATGGTGAACAAAGATTACATGTGTACAGTACAGTGGTGCCTCTACATGGGTACCCACAATTTTGACCGTGTCACTGTGTCGTTTTTTAGCTGAAAGACTCTCAGTTTGAATTGTGTTAGTCGGCGAATTTTTTTGATAAAAGAGGCGGGGTGGGGGGGGGGGCTGCAAGTTTCAAGTTGTTCAATATGCCATTGACGATGACGCGTGTAGTGAATTAAAGCACTATTAGATATAGTGAAGGCAGTGTTCAATGAAATTTTATCATGTTGGGCTGCATATATTTTATCATTAGATCGGGTTTTTCTCAATGGACAGTATTATTAAAGGAAACTGTGTTGTGCAGCCTACCAATGTAAGCCCTCTCTGCACTAATCGATGAGATCCAGGTCCACTTCTACCCACTTTCACTTCAACCTGCGGGGGTCGGCGTCGTATTCATAATAGGTGGTAATATGGGGGCAGACCATATCCACGCTGACAAAGTAGGCAGTCTGCGTGATACAAAATGGGAGGAAGCTTGCAGCCTTTATGTGGGGTGTTGGTGAGAAAGTCGATACACAGAAACCTGTTGATGGTAAATACATTGCAAAATTAGCAGTTGCTCTAATCGTCACCACGATTACTGATGAGTTAACAGAGATGCATGTATTTCAGGGGCATGGGACATGCCCCCCCCCCCTCACTATTGACCATACCCAAAAAAAGGTCAAACCAAAAAGTAAAAAGGGGCCAAAAAGGGTCAAAATACCCTTCAGTCCCCTCTACTTTGAAACAGCTTGCCACGCCCATGACATTTTCACCGGCAAGTGACCTCGTTCTCCAATCGCATTTTAACAATTTAAAGAGTGGGTTCTGCTTTACTATCCACATCTCGGTATGTACAATAGACAGTATCCTTATAGCCCCCGTACCGCCAGTACACGTTCTACCTGCGTGAGTTGCTATGCGACTGAGCTGCTCACCCCCATCTGAGGAGCAGTTCGTCACACCTGACTGACTCCTATGTCCACCTGCTCGTCCAGGTATGATCTCGGGTCGAAGTTTACTCAATTATTAATGGTGAGGATTCAGAAGCCGCCTCCACTCCCTCTGATCTGTGTTTGCTCTAAATCCAGGAGGAGTCTTGTTTTGACCTCACCCCCCTCCCACTTGCCATCTTCTAGCACCCTGATAGGCCTTCCTGATAACTGTATCCAAGAAGACACCAAGGTTACCACTAGCACAGTATGCCACCAGAGTGCCCCCTGGCTGTTGAGTGTTCTGGGCGCTTGTGTCTGTTGGTTACATTTACTATCGACAGCAGGTACGGCAGGGCGTTGACTGGAGCTTGATTTCATTATATACTTGTAGGTATGATATAGTTTGTTTTCTTATCTCGTTTAATATTCATCAATTCTGCATGTCTTATGTCATGCGTTGATAGTATGGGGACAGATAGCACCGTTGAAATAGCCAGCTATATAGATGCGATCTTCAACCATTGATAGTCAGCATGTCTGCTCAATAGTTAAACCTGGACTCTTTGCCTCGCCGTGTATCCACTGCATACAACTCCCAATGTAAACTTTTACCTGAACAGAAACTGCGCAATTTGTTTTAAGAATCTTCTATTCTTTTATGGGCAAGGATAACTACAGGAAGCAACAAGCGCCTGTGCTACAATTCTGCTTTTAGCTGGAATAGATTATGTTCAATTTGGTAGCACAATTATTTATGTGCATAATTCCCCTATACAGGGCGTTTATATGGGGACTTTTATATCTGTATCGTCACAGAGCAATGGGCATTTATTAGGGCTTTGTACATGTAATAGAGTGAATACCCGCCTGGAGAGATTTCCAGAATTTGCGTTGTGCGACATGAGAATGGGTTATTGTGGACCTATGGCAAACTCACAACTCGACACTCATGTGTGCATACACACCCACATCAGTGGGTCCTGGGGGTGGACATTACTTTTTCAGCTGTTGACCACTCGGGCTTTCAGCTCCAGGAAGCTATGTGGTGCAATATAATATAGCCTATACCAATCTGGCCTATCGGTTGAATACCTAGGTGTTCAACAATAACGTCCGTCAATACTGACCAGCTGACGTCTGCAGTGGCCAATAGTGATAATTAGATCCCATATAGTGTTACACCCCTTGTAAACACATGGATGCCGGTGGATGTCACTAATGCAGCGAAGTGTCCTCACCTCCCCCCCCCCCCCTCCCTAAATAGTATAGGATAACATTAGGGCTATGTACATTTGAATACTTTTCTGAATACAGGACGGTTCTAACTTTACATGTAGGCCTATGTCTTAATTACCATGATGCAGTGAGACTCCTGAAATGATGCTGTCAAATGTTGGGGATGGGGGTCAAAACATAGTACATGTGTATTGCATCCCCACCCCACCTCTATATTAATCTAAAAGTTGCCGCCACTTTGTTTGTCTGTTGTGCATATGCGCGGACACATAGGCTACACATGTCTTTAGCTATGAAATTGATTCTAATGTAGTTTTTTTCGGCATGAAGAGTACGTGCGCCCTTGGATGTCGAAATGGCGTTAAGATACCATTGCATGCAATTGAAAATTATATTTTTTTCATGGATACCACCACTATCAATAAAGATATGACATCTAAACAACATAGGGAAGCCTACTTTATATCATAATACTTAGGCCACTCAAAGTTACTTCTCATCACCGCGCGCATCATAAAAATCGTAATTTGTGGGAAACTTTCTTCTTCTTTTTTTTAGATTTTTAATGAAAAATATGTCAAAAAGTGGTCAAATATTGGCATATTTTGGTATCAAATTAAAGCTAATGGGATAGAAATAACTTGCATTTTCCCACTTTTAAAGGTCAATGAATTCCCAATTATCAAAACGTGAAATTTGGCCACGAACAGCATAATATCCTATACATTTTATCCCGCGAAGTAAAAAAAAAAGAGAGAAAAGCCTCCCTCGTCATATTTTCAGACCTTGGTGATGAGAAACTTTTTTTTTGAGTGGCCTTAGTATAGATCTATGGGTAATTACAAAATATATCACATCTATGTAGCATTATAAGCATACATTTGTACTTATACACCATATATTTGCATGAATTCCGTGAATCTAATGTTTCAAGTCGTACAACCTGCCTGTAGCATTGTAACACCATGTGTAGTTACATTTAATGCCTAATTTATAGGATGTAAAAAGAAGATTTAAAAAATTAAATACTCAGTCACTATACAAATGAATGTATCCCATAAAAGGGTTTCTTAAACCCCGGACCGCCGTATATAAAGGGCCGAGTACCTGTCATGCCTGTTACTGGAGGGGCACAAGTTCTGCGCCTTTAAACGCTACACTAAGTTAACAGGTGATTTATTATCTGTCGGTCATGGTGGGTTGTTTAACCCTAGAAGTAGCTCCACGACTCAACCCCATGACCTTCTACAGAAATGTATAAGTGTGCACAACCCCCAGGCACAACCACAGACGGCGAGCAGACACGAAGGTTATATGTCATCACCTGTTGCACACTACATGTCGGGTATTGACTCAGTTACAGCCGTCACAAACACGCCTACCCCGCTATGTGGACAACCTCCATGCTTAGGTATTGAATGCTGCATATCATTGCAGGCTATCATATGGGGGAAGCAGCTCCTGAAAAGTCTAAGGGCCGGACCCAGGAAATTCAAAGGTTGGGAGGGGAGCTGGGGTTGGGGTGGTGGGTGGTGGGTGGACCAAACTACCAAACACCACTTGTCCAAAGCCTTGTGTCCAAGGACAATATACCGGAAGTACCATTCCATTGCACCGCGAGTCGTAGCAGATCACAATAGCCCCTCCCCCCTCCCTCCCCCCACCGACAACTGGGATCGGTGCCTGGAATAATGTACCACTGAACCATATCGTACTTCACAAGTACGCGTGTATAGCTCTCTAACTGGTGTGGACTTGTTCCCGTGATCACGTTGTTTACACTGACACCAGCAATCTCGTGAGACCTTGGTTCCGCTCTCGTATTGTAGCCTGTTCCCCGGAAGCTATGGTGTGTGAGTGGCTGGTCACTGCCTAAGTCTCACGATAGATTGCGAGCACAGAACTAACATGGCCGCCCATACGGAGAAAACCGATTCATCGCTATAGCCACACTTGACACGTGGTCGTTACGGCTGTATGGCATCACTGGCAGTTCACTCTTTGCATCATGGGTAGGATCCTGAAAATGGTGCCTTGAATTGTAATAGGCCTAGTCATCACAGCCTTTGGATATGTGTATGGCTATACAGATATCTGGGTTGGTAGCATAGGCATTTAGGGGGGGGGGGTTGACCCAATCAAACACCAATGCATATCATCCATATTAACCGTCAGCGGCTAGCCATCCAGAAAACACTGAGTCAATTGTCAGTGTTTAAAATCCGCGAATTCAAACATGATCAGTATGCAAGTATAGGTACAAGAAGCTATCCTGGCTTCATGCCCATTATAAAGTTCAGCCTCCACCCAGGTCCACCCAGCCTGCATTAATATTCCAAGACCAGAAATCTAGCCCACAGTACATTTACTAAATGATTTAGGTTTCTACAACCCTAAAATCGACAGGATGACATGATAATTTGGGACATTTATTTAGAATCGGCAGGGAACATGGGCATTTCTTGAAATCGACAGGGGGCATTAGGATCGAGCCCCGCCCCCTCCCTGATACCAAGCATTTGCCCAACTATAACACGGAGAATCCCTACAAGACGCCATACAGGGTATTACGGACTATAAGAACACTGTATGTTAGTTACAGCCTGTTGCAGCTTCCCGGGGGCAATATTCTGGATTCATCCCAACTGGGGTTGTTTGTTGGTCACCATGACAACGACTGACGACGCCTGCTGCTGACGGTTTAACTGCTGCTGCTGTTACCCGGCGTCAAGTCGATACTGGTGGAGCTGGTGTCGGCCTGCCTACTACCGGTACTGCTCACTGCCTCCTCCCGCCCCCTGCCTGCTGTGGTCTAGGAGGCAGTGTACTGTGTCTAGTACATAGACACGTGGCACCTATAGTTGGGGAAGAGCAGCCCCCCCGCCCACCAAAACACACAACAATGCACACCAGCCACTCATGTCCCACCCCGTCAATAACCAGTGACCAGTTGGAGAAGGGCGCCACTTGCTGGTACTGGTAGCAGACACAGTAGCAGACGACAATTAGATCCCTGCGCGGAGCTGACGAGTGAGGATCCCCGACCTTGTTCCCGCCATAACGCACGTAGAGCTCAACAGGTTGGCATGCTGGCTACTGTGGTTTTACGACCCGGGTGGAGCAGTTAGACCATATCTGCTGGGCACACAGATACGTCCATATCTCCGTCTGAGGAGGCCTGAACAAGGACAGTAGTTACCTGTTGGAGTGGACGCCCCTGCTATATTATCAGGGACTGCAGTCTACTCAAGGTAGGTGGAGGTATACAATCAGACCAGTGCAAACTGATCATAGCTATATTGGGAATGGCTGGGCTGTGTGTTAGTCATGCATAGGTCATGAGTATGCAGCTTTAATGTACATATATATAGTAAAGCTCAGTGTGGTAAGGAATCCCTCTAGGGTAGATTCACCATGAGTCGGACACATACCCTGAGACGGACAGCGGAATTAAAGGTTATTCATGTACACTACGACTTTAAGTGTTTCTCTTTTGGAAAGAATAACACTTAAACTTTACCATTATTAACAAATAAAGAGCCTAAAGTGCCTGATTAACCTCAACATCAAGTGTCCGTCTCAAGGTATGTATCCGACTCTAGGTGAATCTACCCTATGTATGCAGTGTTTTATTTGTTGCTGTTACGCTCGTCGGGACACACTCTCATGGGAACGTGGACAAGAACATCTTTCCAATCTTACATTCGATTTATTTAAGATTATCTACACAAGACATTGAGTATACATGATTAAGACGAGGTGGCACCATCCGTTTCGTTTCTCTCTCTTTTTGACCCTTATTTATTTAGAGTGTGGCCACTTGTGCCTTTATTACCCTGATGCAACCGTTCTGACATCCTGTCACCCCAGCTCGCCATGGTAATACAGTAGAGATTCATGGGTGGCATTTATTGTTGCAATAATATAAATGGGATATATAGTGAAGTCATATCTTATATCGTGACATTTAAAATTAGGATACACGTATAAATATGCCAGATTAACAATTGAGTACATAGGGGTGATGTATGTAGGACTCTAACATAGACAGGGAAGAGTGAGAAAGGAGTGTCCCAGATACATGTAGACATATCTTTATCACACTCTTATGAGTGGTGTTTTAATCACCAGAGCATGCCAGGTGAGGCAGATAACTAAACATTCATAAATGAGTGATAAAAATACTTGTGAATGTATTTGGCATGAGTATGGTGGTGGATTTATCATGGTTTGGCAGCAATATTATTATTGCCTTTGAATGGGACAGTAGCAGAGCGTAGGGAGCAAATCTTTATTATATTTTTAATTTTTTTTTTTTTTTAAAGTCTTTTTTTTGGGGGGGGGGGGGGGGGCAGGAGATCTAACTCCAGCCAGGTATGGTGAAACATAGACCCTACACCTGCTCATATAACAATTGCGTAGTTGATAAGTGACCCTGCCCCCTTTAGTTCTAATTGGGGGGGGGGGGGGGGCAGGCCCCTCTGTCCCCGCTTTATCTGTGAAAGAGTAATGGCTTGGGAATTTTGTGTATTACATAATAGAGTGTTGGCAAATTTTTGGGGGCCCAACCATATCCAGGCCCCCTCCTGTGTGATTGGTAGGGGGTGGGGGGCAGGCCCCCTGGCCTATGCCTTTTCCTACACCACTGAGTAGACACGGTAAATACATTAACTTCTTCCCACCACAGTGTATTGTTTTGTCATTGTTTATTATATCAAGATTGCCAAGCGATAATAAATGCCAGTCATTGCATGTTGTGTGGGAACCCCGTTTGATAGTTTAACTGGTGGAATAGAGTTATACAAAGGCGTACATAGTGTAAGAAGACATGCTCTGGTTCAAGTCTGCACTTGGCACCACATGCTTGAGCTGCGAACCACTGCGACCTCCCCCCTACTGTGTTGGGAAGAAAGCATGTCAAAGTCATGTCCATCTCACACTGTGTGGGATGTCGAAGAACCTTTGCCTCGGTAAAAGTGTAGGGGCTTGATCATCATCGACGTCCTTATGGCTGCTACCTAAGATGTTAAGGAACCAAAACATGTTCTATATACCACATTGCCTTGCTAGTAGCATAAACATGCAAAAATAACATTGCAAGAATTCAATGTTAGTATAATCTTAGCCTAGTTTAGGCTAAACCAATAAAAATTGATTTCACGTGCCGTATTTTCAGATTGATTCCACTTGTCTTATAACACTTTTAAAAAAAAAGATTTTACACTTCTTTTTATTTTTTATTTGGTGCTTGTGGATCAACTAAAATATTTGGGTGCTATGGGTGACTGTTGTCAGAGGTCGCTCGCTCCACCTTTTCATGTACAAAACCCATTGACTAAATCTGTATCTGAACCTAAACATTTAGGGAAATATGTTTAAAAAACATAGCGTACTTCTTAAATTCGACATGGGACATGACACACGGAGCTTCTTAGAGCGACATGGTGATTTATAGGTGACAGTCGACGGCCCTTAGAGTGGTAGATAAGCTGAGGCATCGCTCTATAATGGGCCAGAAGGAGCCAGAACCTATTATACAAGGTACATTATATTGGGGAGTGTCATATTATCCTGTAGTCGGCACATATGTTTGGTCGGCTAGCTGCAAAGTGTAACTAGGTTTCATGGAAACACTTTGCCGTCTGTATCCAGAGACCTGGGGAGGCTTAATAACCGTTTCCTTTACTTGGTGCTGCATGCCAGTTACCTGGGCAGATCTCCAAGTAATTTCGTTGCCAGGTAACCCTCGGCTGGGAGGGTAATATGGGGGATCCCATCA
Organism: Harmothoe impar; assembly: GCA_947462335.1. Taxonomy (NCBI): domain Eukaryota; kingdom Metazoa; phylum Annelida; class Polychaeta; order Phyllodocida; family Polynoidae; genus Harmothoe; species Harmothoe impar. The sequence goes on from OX381710.1 coordinate 39,170,176, forward strand.
AGCTTTAAGCATCCGCTTACTAGTATATAGACATTCGTATATTGTATGTAGGATTTGTATAGAACAGCAGTATTGTGCCCCCCCCCCTCTCCTTTAGTTTTGATTATGCATGGTCCCACTATAGCCCCCTTGTGCCTCTCTTAACGCCAATAACATGTTGGTCCAATGTGAGAGGTGAGCTTTGGGAATTCTGTATACCGGTATTATCAAATGGGGGGGGGGGGGGGGGGGCAAACATATGCAAAACCTACTCCTTCCTCTTTCCCTAGGCCACTCAGCTCCAGGTTTCCAGTCACACAGCCCATGCTTACACCGGTATGATTACGGTTTGCTATCAGCGGAGATAGTCCGGGAGATAGTCCCAGAGACAGTGACTCATACAGATACTTACTGTTACACTTATAGGGCTCCCAGACTTAGCTGCATAAAGCACACTGGGTCACTGACACATGGTAATGCCAAAGTGATCCCAATCAATGGGAAGGCAACGACTATATCCACACGCATGAAGACTATAAATAAGCAATTACCCCTCCAATAAAACCCCACTGAAAGATGCACGAATGGGCCCAATGCTAGATTCATCATCTAGCATGTGAATAAAGCATTGGGTGCAACATTCTGTGTATAAGGAGAATCAGTGGTAAACTTCTATAAGACAACATAGTGCTATTGCTCTATTCCCATGTATATAGCCAGTGTATTGTAGGTTAAAGGGTTCATTATAGCAATTAGTTGTGCAATTAGTCCCAATTGTCTCCACGATTCGATGAACTCAGAAGCACAACCCTAGAAAAGATTTGGCTTGATGTTGATTGCAGTTGATATCATTGTATGGTACAGATGAAGATAGTGTTTTCATTATTGATGACGTAAATTCACTCGTAGAAGCTTTATATAAGCCGCACCTAGTCTCAGCTAATCGTAAAGGCCGCACCTCGGGTCTGAAAATGCTTAATGTTCCACCTACTAGGATTTACGGTAGTACATGGAGCTACTGGGAGAGTAGGGTAACTGTTCAGAGACGTACAGACCTGAATCATGTCCACGCTGCCTTAACATGGGCAGCATAAAGCATGCCACGTGCTACATGCACCCGCCGATACATGTTTTAAGACGGAGGTTTATAAATACTTCAACTGTCTGCAGTCTTCAGTACTCAAAGAGGTGTCCACTATTGTTGTGGATCAGCTAGTGTAGCATGTGCCATCATGCCATTGGAATACTATATAGAATGCATTGATAGTTGGCCGCGATCCAGTTTATTCAGTATTTTATGTAATTTGGAGATAATAGTTAATACTTGTCTATTCACAGGTTCAAATATGATTGTATATTGCCATATTGGTTCATGGAGTATTGCACCTGGTAGGTTCCAACTTCCATGCAGGCCTGTGTATTAAGGTGGGTAGTCCCCATAGTCTAGAAGTTATTAGATTTTGTCTGGATTTTCGCCATGAGGCCCATATTATAAGTAGTCTCAAATGGTGTAAAAAAAACAGGGGGGTCCCGAGCTAGTTTCTGAGATATCTGGCTTTGAGTTTGGAGTGATCTGTAATAGGATCATATGGTGATAGTACATATGTGCATCAAATAGCATCTTAAAGTAATTAACTTTCCCTATATTTCTCTCAGGATATAGTCTACAATCTTTTACACCCAGAAACAATATTTTTGAACATATGGTCCCCTGCATATTTTAAAGGTTTTTTGTGTTTGAAATTAAAAAGTATATAAATGGAGCACACAGTCTTGATGTGGTACAGGTATAGCTTTCAGCATGCCCACTACCACAGCCCCAGTAGTGTAGGGGTAAAGCGTTAGACTCACATGCAGGAGACCCTGGGTTCAAGCCCCGGTCAGGTCTCGCAGGGTAATTTTGACAACACATGAAAATATATATCTAATATACAAAAATATGACCAAAGGCACCCTCTAGTGTGTTCTGGCACAACTAGATGTGCATATGCGCAATGACCTGCGCAGTTGACCTGTTTACAATAGGGTCTAGCCACCTTAAAGCTATGACAGTTAAAAGGTGGCAGTTGACCCAATGGCTTCTACATATATATATAACCACCAATTGACACTGCAGGCTACTGTGAGCAGTAGCAGTTACAAGGTGGCAGTTGACCCAATGAATTCTACATAACAACCGCTGTAGCAGTTACAAGGTGGCAGTTGTCCCAATGACTTCTACATAACAACCGCTGTAGCAGTTACAAGGTGGCAGTTGTCCCAATGACTTCTACATAACAACCGCTGTAGCAGTTACAAGGTGGCAGTTGTCCCAATGACTTCTACATAACCACCAATTAACTCTGCAGGCCTGTGTGAGCTGTAACAGTTACAAGGTGGCAGTTGACCCAATGACTTCTACCCAACCACCCAATAACCCTACATGCCTGTGTGAGCTGTCCCAGTTACAACATCATGGCAATTGACCCAGTGACTTCTGCATATAACCACCCATTAGGCTAACCATAGAGGACTACTAGACAAAGACCAACAATTTATTTCTAAATGTTGGCACTTGACTACCCTCAATGATCCATAATGATCGTCGTATCTGAGAATATGGCTTCAAAATTACCTTGGAGCGTGTTTTATCGTGTCTTAGGCTACTTGAATATGAAGTGGGACAAAGCTCAATAGCCACTTCTCAACAGGTAATCATCTATCTGTTTGACCCTTCAGGTAAACATACATACACATGCTTGGCTACACAGTGTAGGTGAAGTTGTACACGAGAGCTATTGAATGTGTTCCAATAACTAGCACCCCAACATTTAAAAAATCGCAACAAATGAATTTAAAAGGAGAATACGTCAATGGATCATAAGGGTCACTACATGGGAAAAATCTCAGTTAAAGTTATAATTTCCTAATTGGCTTTATCTATCAAGGTACATTAAGAAGGGCCGGGGAGGAGGCGTGTGACTACATAGGTACCTAAAGTTTTTGCTATGTCGCCCTTTAGATTGTTAGAAAAGTACTGTGTCGATTTTCCTCCAATTTGGACTATTAAGGCACTACATGTACCAAGTATTGTCTTGAGGCAGTGGGACTATTAAGGCACTACATGTACCAACTATTGTCTTGAGGCAGTGGGACTGTGATGATGGTACCGTGACCATTTATCGAACGTACCTCATCTCTACAGTGACATACTGAGATCTTCTTGTCAGATAATTTGCGGTAGACAAATCCTCCACCCATGCAGCCTCAAAGATGTGCGAGGCAATTAGCTTATTGGTAATTAATACAGCCATAGTAACTGTAGGTTATTAAATATGGTGCATGGTGCACGTTGGCGTGCGTAAGCCGATGTTCAAAGGCAGACCGCCCCAGTGCTACATCATTGTGAAGAACGGGACACAGATCTGTAGGTGGTTGGGTTAATGACCCATGGAAAGGATACAGAAAGAGTAATGTCATCCACACTAAAGTAAAGACAGACAGGGGCCGAAGATGGTCCAAATCGGTACAAAGTTACTATGTGCATTTTGAATAGGAATGCCCAGTTTTTATCAAAGTGTAAAATGGTACTCAAATGCCATCCAATAGTCAAGTGTTTCACAGAGCCAATGCCAATGGGTGGGGTAGATATTGGCCTTCCTTCAAGAAATCATATACAGACTAGTTGACATTCTCCGTCTCCTTCAAAGTAAGCTAGTCCACTGTATTGTCTAATGGGCAGCGTGATATATGCAGAGCGCATTGCCCTATACCAACTCTACTGTCCAATGTGGCCCAGTGGCAGTGTGCGCTTGGTGTGTAGCATTTATGGACAAACAAGGCGTAGGGGCGTGATTTTGGTAAATATCCGATAGGCCTATCTATTAAACTGATATTGAACAATAAGACGATAATACTATGTCCCGCCCCTACACTTTGCCCCTAATATAGGCCTTTTTTACAGCTAGCGGCATACCTAACTGTCTCGTATCAGAAAGTAATGAAATTTTAAACCGGAAGCTGCCACTGTCATAAAGCCAATGGTTACATTGTCTCTATTACTAGACAATCAAAGGGAGAATAATGTGCACTGGAATCATTTGAATTGACACTCATTGGTAATAGGAAAACAGGGATATCTGAACCATGTTTGAAAGTAACTATTGTCTTTGGGTTTGTCAATATATTTATTTGATGTGTGATAGCTAATCCAAGATAGGGCTACTCCATTTTGTTGTTTATTCTTGAATTCATACACTGGCGTCACAATATCCCGTTACTCTATATCCATGCTTTTTACCATCCAGGGTCACCTGTTCAAATAATAACTCATACTTTCATTATGATCGCAATATCATATGTAGATATTTTATTAACATGTATTTGATTTATCGTTCATAACACGTAAAAGCTTGCACGACATTGCCGACAATTGCGACGGGGGTATGTGTGAGGAATATAAATTATGTGTTTGGATGCTTCATTAATAGTGCACACAGTATAGGCCTTATAATTCTTATGTATTTTTCGACTGGAGCTAGGGTTGGGGGTCAACCACTTTGAATTTTTTTTTATTATGTATAGAACACCGGAGAATATGGACAAATAGATAAGGGTGCTACAGAAAAAAGAAGACAATAGATTATAAATGATGCGGCACATACATAGTACATGTATACTACCAGTATGATTGACAAAAAGATGAGATAAAGTTTCAATTAAGGTTACACGAAATACGGATAATCACATCTTAGTAGGCCTACAAAAAATCGCCTATACCATGAAACAGCTGTCACAATAATGTCATAATCTACCATGCATGGTATCTCATCAGACATGGTCATGTAGCAATTAAGGGAGTGGTCATTGTTTATCAACGTAGGCGGGGGGCGGGGGGGGGGGGGGCAGAAAACGGTCACCACTATTCACCAAAAAACAAAACACGCATTAAGTAGTTAGTTAGAAGGGGAGAGGGGTCAGAAAAAAGTCAACCCCTCTTTAGGGGGCGGGTTAAATGTGTGTGCGTTCGCCCGAAAATACACCAAACACCTGCTGTTAGATAATGACCACTCCGTACGCTTCCACATAGTTCCATGACAGTAATATCTGTCGACAGTCCCGATATATATGAGTAGCAGGTATCTGGTGTTACTCGTACTGGTGAGCTGCTCACAGTGGCAGGTAGTTAATGTCATAGCAGCCATATACAGGTATGCTGAGGTCCCTACCCGACATGGTGTACTGTAGGGGCACTGGGCGGCACTAACCACGCCCTGTCTGCACACCATGCATGCACGCAGCAAGCCGATCGAGAAGCTCCTATTACTGGCCCCATTATATATAGCCAGACTTTGAGCAGGATTTCATATACCTAGAATACTCGAGTTCCTCGAGCAACAAAAATACGCCCTCTTTATGGTATTTCATGTCCAACTTCTGCCCGTTTAGCACCTGATTGTAACAGGTTCCCAGTGCGTTTCTCCCCTTTTGTGAGATATATTTTGATCTCGGTGTTCTCAGCTATTTTACTATTTAAGATAATTACTTATGAATTTGAGTATTGTCTCAAACATGGGAAATTGTAACAGTTTATCCTTATGAACTTAAGTATTGTCTCAAACATGGGAAATTACAACAGTTTATCTTTTCTCTTACAGACTCACACTTTGGCGGCCGCAGAAGAATCTACAGAAACAGAAAGGTAGGGAACATATAAACGCCTTGTTACAGATACATATATGTTAATGCATTCTCAGGTTGATTTCTGGTTTCCAACTGGAAGTCATCGGGCATATGGATTTACATTCAAAGTCAATACTCTCAGTTGCATCTTGCCCGGAAGGATCGAGAACTGGCTAGCATGATTCCAGATTATTTCTTGTGCATCTTTCTCTCAGGTTTTCCCTATTATAACTCCTCCTGTTAATGTTGCATGTCAAGAGCACGTCAGTTTTAGCTATTTCTGGGATTTCGTGTCAAGAGAGTGAAATTGAAAGTTGATGCGTTACTTGGTAATTCAAAGAGATGCCACTTTCCCTGCCTTTGCACAAATAAATTTCATTCCTGTGAAAAAGCAGTTTCTATACACAAGTACTTGGTATGCTAATTTCCCAAGGAGATCACTGGCATTGTCAGCCGTACTTTGTCAACCAGCCAATGAATACCTATCTTAAGCAATAATGAATTCCGAGGGTACACTCCCCAGTCCATGCCCGACCCATGCTATGCCCTGTGACAGAAATACATTGTAGTATAGTTTTGTGAGGTCGGATGTCGGGAAGTGTCTATTTGTGACGGTAATTGGCTTAAAGGTGGCGGTCAGGAAAGGGCCATTTAGTGTAGCTTATTTTAGCGGTATCGGGACAGAAAGGGAGACACTAGTGGGGACAATTGGTGTTTGGCCATGGTGGGGACGGGGTGTGGCCAGAATGTGGGAATCTCACAATGTAGGCTCACAAATCCTAGCACATACATATTTATAAGGAGCTTTCACCTAAGGGAGTGGTCATTTTTTAACAACTGGGGGGGGGACCAAAAAAATTTGGACCCCTTGAAGGGGGGGACCAAAACAATTTGGACCCCTCTTGAGGGGGGGACCAAAAAATTGCACCCCTTTTTAGTGAAAAAGCCTGCGCATTACTATAGCTCAAAGGGTTCAACCGCGCTCAATTTCAGCCGGCCTGAGGGGGGGGGGGACCAAAAAGATTTCGACCCCTCCCGTGGGGGGGGGGGGGGGGGGGCTGGACCAAAAAAATGTCAACCCGCTCGTGCGAAAATCCACCGCCCCCCCCCCCCCCTCCCTGTTGTTAAAAAGTGACCACTCCCTAACGTGATGCAACCTTTTGGTGAAGGACAGAACCCATTGTAGCAGACATCATGCTAGGGCCAACAGATTATTTGGAGCTGTTTATGTCAGATGCATGTGAAGAAATGAGGCAATCCGGGATTTTTTCTATTGCTTTCCCTTTATATTAGGCTTTATTTCTATTTAAAAATGAATAATATATGTACTACAAAAATGCAATCTATCTCATGTTACTTTCAATATTATAAAATACTATAATCATGATCCCTCATACATAATTGTATAGTATTCCAGGACGGAAGCATTACACCATAATAAATGATCTAAAAACATAATTTATATCACCATGAATGACGTTTCCTTTCCTATTGTTGAATTCTGTTCCTATTGTTGAACCCACAAGTATATTTCATAATACTTATAACTCATATTGCCCCGATTTCTTAACAATTTAATCTTTAAAAACGGTTATCAGACTGCATTTATAGTGTACTTTCATGGTGGTGAATTGTAGTCTGTGATACAGTTATAGTGCACCTTTGGGCGTCCCCAGTAATTACCTGGCTTTATGAAGCAGGCTCCAGTATTAATAGATCAACACGCCACGGTACTGTTACGGTGTATGCCCAATGCCACCGAGTCAAGTCAGCAGGTTTAAACCCGCAGTTCTTACTGCACGTGCAGTAACAGTCAGAGCGCAGTCGGGGCAGGTACTCAGCCGTATATATAGGGGCACTGGGCCCTTAAAATCAGGGACCAATCATCTTTTGTTCAAGGGTGTTGGGGCCGGGGAAGGCTGGCTCTATCATAACTGTACTGGGGAGGCTTTTGGTTTAACTAACAAATGCTGTTTAAAGAGAGTCAAAGGGATGGCAGGGGCATGAAAATGTCCCATAAAACCGTGACATAATTGTCAAACGTTCCCTTTTCAAATCTCTGCCCACAACGTTGATCTATCCCACTTTCCATGTAGGGTCAGCAAGACGCTGGCCTTTAAGAAAATACGTTGCTGCCAGGCAGTATGCTACTTTCACTTTGATGTCCTTATGCACATTACTCAGATCGAATCAGAGGTATTATTAAACCTATCGGCCTCCGTGACGGCTAACCCAACCACCCTCTTCTTCTTATAGACTGAAGAACCCAAAATATATATCAGGGTATAAGTCCATAGTCAGCGAAATGTAAATTATGGGCTTAAAAAAAATAAGTCCATAGTCAGCGAAATGTAAATTATGGGCTTGAAAAACGACCGTTTTGTCTCCTTGCATTGTGAGATACATGTGCATGTACTTAGAAACGATTTAGCTGTTGTCCAGAGACAATAAACAAAAGTTGTACCCAACCCCAAAGATTCACATACTCTCCTCCCCTATTATCCCGTTTCCCTCTTGAATTTATGCCAACATTACTCGACGCTAGCCTGGACGTGTGGACGGGGGTAGGGTTGTCTACTCTATTCCGGGACTCTTTATTTCACGCCCAGAACGACCCCACCCACAAATATAGCCTGGCCTTTACTCCACCACCCCCGGGTCACCCCTCCCACTCGTAGCCTAACCCACCAGACGCATAAGACGTGGCTACCCAGGTTGGATCAGCTGGTCAGTGCTCTAGCTGCCACAGAGCCTGGAGGAGGCGCACCTGTGTGGTAGTCACGTACAGGTGTATATGTTGTAGTACTGCTAATAAGGGATCCTCCAGGTGTTGAGGAGACAGCTTCACGTGGGGAGCTGCAGCAGATACATCACACCTTCCTGCAGGTAAGGGGGATACAGCACTGTACAGGTAGGGGTACAACACTGTACAGGTAGGGGTACAACACTGTACAGGTAGGGGGGATACAGCACTGTACAGGTAGGGGGGATACAGCACTGTACAGGTAGGGGGGATACAGCACTATACAGGTAGGGGGACACAACACTGTACAGGTAGGGGGTACAACACTGTACAGGTAGGGGTACAGCACTGTACAGGTAGGGATACAGCACTATACAGGTAGGGATACAGCACTATACAGGTAGGGAGACACAACACTGTACAGGTAGGGGTACAGCACTGTACAGGTAGAGGGGTACAACACTGTACAGGTAGAGGGGTACAACACTGTACAGGTAGGGGGTACAACACTGTACAGGTAGAGGTTACAGCACTGTACAGGTAGGGGGTACAACACTGTACAGGTAGGGGGTACAACACTGTACAGGTAGGGGTACAACACTGTACAGGTAGAGGTTACAGCACTGTACAGGTAGGGGGTACAACACTGTACAGGTAGGGGGTACAACACTGTACAGGTAGAGGGGTACAACACTGTACAGGTAGGGGGTACAACACTGTACAGGTAGGGATACAGCACTATACAGGTAGGGGGTACAACACTGTACAGCTAGGGGGGTACAACACTGTACAGGTAGGGTACAACGCTGTATAGGTTGGGATACAACACTGTACAGGTAGGGATACAACACTGTACAGGTAGGGGGTACAACACTGTACAGGTAGGGGGTACAACACTGTACAGGTAGGGGGGGTACAACACTGTACAACGCTGTATAGGTTGGGGGTACAACACTGTACAGGTAGGGGGGGGGAGACACAGCACTGTACAGGTAGGGGGATTATCATGTGCAGTTAAAACAGCTTTTGGTGATCTATACATCTGGGCCTACATGCATTACGCAGGGTTCCCACATGTCATGGAAAGTCATGGAATGTCATGGAATTTGAAAGCTGTCTGGAAAGTCATGGAATTTTGTAAAAATTTGCCATGTGTCATGGAATGTCATGGAAAATGAAAATGATAGAATTAATATCACAAAATCTCCTAGAAATTTCCCATTTGCTTTCTTGATTTTAGACATTTTCTCGGCGGCCAAGCCCCTTGCCCCCCACAAGAATGTTATAAATGTCATGGAAAATTGAGATTTTTGTCATGGAATGTCATGGAAATGTCATGGAATTTCAATCTGAAATTCTTGTGGGAACCCTGATTTCGTAGATGACCAGAGCCCAACACCATAGATGTTTACATGTGGTTGACACACGTCTTCTAAGCAGGCTAACCAGGTTAACAAGTCTAAAAGTTATTGCTAAGTATGCTAACGGCTCTCAATTGCTCTCTTGGCCATGTCATAATCAATTAGAGGCTTAGTGTGTTAAAGACTTACAGAGCAGAGTGTACATGCATTGTACTTTCACAGATTTTGCTTTCTGTTCAAAAGAGAAACTACATTTACTTATAAAGACTTTAGGGGCTATACGGTACTAGCACATTTGGCTTTGGAGGCCCTTGTACCCCGGCGCTCATACAAGACCAGCTATTCTTTTCTTACTCGTATCACTCTTCTCAAACACTTCTGCTTTTTCACAGGAGTTTTTGTATCAAATTATGTTCATTTCTTGCAAATATGTTCCAAAATGATAAGATTTCTCGCATTCTAGCGACTAGGGAGTGACATCTCTGCCTTAAATCATATCCGCTTAATAGACTGTTATGAGTTGTTTCTTTTAAACACACAAAAAAACACATATGAATGTTTTATGGTTGGCCTCATGTCCATAATACTATTTTAATATGGATGAACATATTCTAATGAGATATATAAAATCCATGATTTCTTCCCATCTCTAGGAGATGCCACTGCTGCTGCCACCTTTTGGGAGAGGTGGAGGCGGAAGTGGACTGCCCCCCAGACTACAGAACCAGCAGCAGGACACGGAGGTGTCCACTGGGGTCAACAAGAGGCCTGCCCACCTGCCCCACGCACCTGGGTCAGTACCAACTCGATGTAAACTAGCCTATGTAAAGGCACGTTACAATTCACATGTGGCATAAGACAGGTGATCCGAGGACAGTGGGCAAGACGTCAAGACAGGGTTAACTAGTCAAGACAGCGTTAACTATTTAGATCTGATCTTTTATATGAACCCTGCATGTAACATGGCATGGCATATTTTACATCATGTTGTATGTACACAGTAAAGAGGTTAAATGGGAAATCCGTCACCCGTGCCATGTCAAAAATACTTATCATAATGCACTTGCTGGGCAGACTGGGAGACAATTTATGAAGAGTCGTCTCTGCGCGCCTCAGTCACCCGAGCGCAGTCGTCACTCTCCGGCAGATGTTTGGTTCTGACTCTGGCTAGACGGGAGTGGCGACCACTATCCATTATTATTGGAGAGTGAGCGCCTATGCTTGGTGAATTGAAGCGCACAGAGATACAATTCGACCCCATGGGTGGAGAAATCTATCGTTTATATCTCGCAATAGTTGGGGAGCCAAAGAATGGGTCGGAAGATGAAGTATACTTGTTTACTATAAACACAGTGTGGGTGTGGTCCACTAGATTGGTGAGGGGGGGGGGACTAGCTCATTCAGGGGACATTTTATGTAATATTTAACATGTCACGACAGAACTGTCAAGTTCAGACGCAGAGAGGCATATATACATGGTACACCTAGTATGCTCCAGTTGTTCAATATTATTTCAGTCATTAACTGGAGCCGATCCATGTGCCATACACAACATTATGATATAATAGAGACAGTAGATAACACGCCCTATTAAATACTTTAAATGGAAATATTGGCACGCGCTGCAGCGTATCCCACAATATTATAGCTCTCCACCTTATATGCTAAAACTAGACGTTTGACTTCTTTGAATAATAGTCGGTCATAATATTAACTAGAGTAGAGGTTCAGAGCTCTCAGGTGAGTCAGAGAGAATGTCATGCTACTCGTTAGTGGGTATGCAGGATGGTGGAGGCATATGAAGATGGCCAGAGGAGAGTGCTCGTAGTGCTTATTGATTATGGTATAGGAATCTTGAGGTGGGTCAACCAGTTTTTCTTCTGTCGCTGGTTGAGGTTATAACCACTGATATGACATTCCAGGATCGGTCCAGATACTGGTACAGGTTGAAATGGTTTGGTATTGGTTTAGTTGCAGTGTGCAATGCACGATTACACAGGTAAACGTGTTGACCGGTTCCCATACAAAAGAACACCAGTTATGTGGATAGGGTACAAACAGCTGAGTCATAGACCGGGGTCATAGGTTATATAAAACCAATGGTGTATTAGCTGAACGTGGTGAGAACTGTTTTATTGTGTGCTTTCAGTGGACGTGGGATCCGACTCAACTGGAACAGACAGCCTCCAGGCTACAACACCAACGGGATGGGACCCCGCGACCGCCGCCTGGATAGCCCGGAGCCTGGCTTCTCAGGAGTAAGTTCTACCCAGGAGAAAGAGCAGGGAAAGAAGGAGAAGGAGAGGAGCAGGGAGATGAGACAGTCAGGGTCATTAGTGTTGGATCCAGAGGAGTTTCCCGCCCTGCCTGTAAGTGCTGGCCCCGTAGCGCCCCCACCCTGCCAGGCCGAGAACTGAAGCCTCACCGCCTCACCGCTAGGTGTCACTACTAGCAGCCCTGCAGCACACCCCTGCTTCCACAAGTGTCCCCTTAATACACCCTCCTAACCCACCTAACCACACCGCCTTGTAGTGCATTGGGTATCACAGTGAGAGGGCACTTTTTTCTGTATGATGTTATGTGTGTTGTGTTTTTTACTTTGCTTTAAAACACAAATAGGAGTGGGTGGAGTTACCAGTGATTGTGGTGCTTATATAGGAAAGGTTGGACGTTTGCTCAGATTAGCATATCAGTTGTGTAGATAACAAGAAGTATTGATGTTTTTGGGAGTGGCTCATTAATTTTTCGTGCATTAATTCTTGTTTTTTCCTCGCATGCGTGTTTGCCATTAATTCTTTTTCATTTACAAATGTGGGTTTCTGGTGGTCTGGTTTTTCACACATCACTAAAATATCTTTTCTATATAAATGTTTACAACAACAAAGAACTATTTTGTGGAACCTTTAAATAGTTATCATGAAGGGTTAACTACTAACTTCCTATGTATAAATACAAATTCTTGAATGAGTCTTGATAGAATCGCATGAGTAATTGGAATACATTTTCTGATTTCTATCTATTTCAGAGTCGTAAATTGGAGAGAATGTCATCAAAAGGTGTGTATGCCATGAATTATTTACTTACATACATGAATAGAATAGCACCCACTATTGATCTACCAATGGCTCCCACAATCACAATTCCATTTGCAGTTGAATACATTTTCTAACTGCGCATTGCAACCAATGATTTGACAATGTTTGATGAATCAGTGTCGAGCGACTAGGTTACCATTAAGAACGACAAATAGAATGCCATTCTGTCTATAATCTGATAGCTACACGTACTAAAGGTATTGATGTGTCTAATGGTGTGCTTGCTTTCAATGCGAAGGGTTGTGCACCTGTGTCACTCAGGGCAATATTGGTGTGTGAACCAAACTGTACGGAATTAACTGTGGCTCTGACATTTACAGTGAAATATCGTTATAAGGAGGACTACTGTAATAATACAATATCAAATAAACAACGTCTCGTTATAAGGATGTTTCCATGGTCCCAACTGTCTCCTCTCTCTCTATATATTCAGTATTGGTTATAAGTGTGCTTTTAAGGAGCAAATTTGTTTTGGGACAAGCCTCTTTTCATAACGAGATTTCACTGTATACCATTGGATGACCCTACTTTATGCCTACAGGTCTGTCTTGCCCCAAGGCTCTTTATAATATATATATTATATTGAGATTTCAATGTGCACCATTGAATACTCCTACTGTGCACCTACAGCTTTGTCTTGCCCCAAGGCTCTTATACATATACATTTCACTGTATACCACATACTAACCCTCCTGTGTACTTGCAGGTAGCAGTAACAGCAGCACAGACGGGGAGATGCCCATGCCGTCCGGCTGCCCCTTACCAACAGGTGCCTTCACAGCACCCCCACCCCCACCTCCCCCCGCTCCTCCAGTACCACCGGGCCCGCTCCACAACAGCATGGCACCCTCCCCCTTCCTGTTCCCACCCCCGACCACCGTGAGTCAGACTCAGGTGCCCTTCAGCCCCTACCTGGTGGTACCCCATGTGGACAACTCGGCTCCTATTAACGTCAACGCTAAGAGCAGCTCGGACCCTAAAGGCACCGACCTGCCCATGAATGGTGAGCAACTCAGAATAATATCATTAATAAGTGTATTCTTTGTGCATGCTCTCATATGGGCATATATGGTTTGCCTTTGTGCTATATCTATACAGAAGTTAATACTTTATAAAGCAACAAAATATACGATCTGATGTCAAAAATGTCAACGGGGACATGGAATAGCTAGACTGCTTAGAAGCTGGCATGGATTGATGGGAAATACGTGTGTATATGCAAGAAAGACAGTGTTTCCTCCGCTACTATACTGGGAACTATATATAATACTCCAACTTAAGGAAAGAACTACAAAGTGTAACACGATGTGTTTTTCTTTCAGACATTGCGACACTACGGTTTTTCTTCAACCTCGGACTGGAGGTGAGTTAAATTATCATTTCTAAATTGTAGGAATAAGAGAAAACAGCTCGACCACCACATGTACCCTGTTCAATCACTGGCATTTGATTTACTTTTTGATGGGCAATGCCCACTTTGCATGCCCTCTCGGTTGAGGGTCAAGCCAGATTGAGGGACGAGAATGCTCCCGGGAGAATGCTGCAGCAGTATCATATATATGGTAGAAACAACGCCAAGTATCAGTTGTCAATGTTATCATTTGTGTTGAGCCAAGAGTTGCCCAGACAGGTAATACATTGATGAAGTTTATACTTTGGCGTTGGGCAGGAATTTGCCCAGACAGTTTAATGTTGATGAAGTTTATACGTCAATGAGTTTTATACATTGATGAAGTTTATAAACGTTGATGAAGTTTATAAACGTTGATGAAGTTTATATACGTTGATGAAGTTTATATACGATGATGAAGTGTCTACGGTGATGAAGTTTCTACGTTGATGAAGTTTCTATGTTGATGAAGTTTCTAGGTTGATGAGGTTTCTAGGTTGATGAGGTTTCTTCGTTGGTGTTGAGCGTGTTGCTTGTGTCTTTGCAGTACTACCGTCTGTGTATGCTGTTCCAGCTGCAGCAGCAGCAGCAATACGCCGCCTACCTGGGCTCCCAGCAGATGGCCGCAGCCGCCGCCGCCGGACCGGTCCCGCCGCTCGATGGTGCCATCTATGTCGGTGATCTCGAAGATATTCAGGGTCAGTCTAGTTCTAAGGAAGGCCCCTCTAATAGTGATAAGACTGTGCCAAAGGACAAGCAAAAGCAAAAATCTGAAAAGGTTGCTGCGGAGAAGCCCGCAGAGCCTGAGGTGGTGTCGAAGGGAGGGAGTGCGGAGAAGAGTGCCACAGTGGGGACAGTGGAGTCTGCTGCAAAAGGAAAGAAGGAAACTGTGGATGTAAAAGACAGTGATAGTAAAGTGAAAGTTGGCCAGTCTTTGCATTGTGAAGACACGGCTGTTGACAGCGGGTGTGCCTCTGACGTCAGTACAGATGGTTCTCCGGTAACTGATGAGTGTTTTGATGCGAGCCGCGTGCCCTGCCTCTTTGATAACCACTCCGATAATAGCGACAGTCAAAGTAACTTGCCGGCCGACTCGCATAGTGACAGCTCTTCGCAGCACTCAACGTCCAACCTGAGTGTTCTGAGTAGTAGTAGTGGCTCAGACTGCAGTAGTGTCAGCAGTCTGCCCTTCCAAAAGCCATACTATACACCTCTACGGTCTCGCAGTTCTCCAAAACTCATGAAACCCCTAAAAGACATTCCACCCCGCTTCCAGAAGATGCTCTCGTGCAACCCGGCTATCCGACAAGACCAGTTTGAAGGCCAGCCCATCATGCGGCAGGCGTTCCATGGCAATGGCCATCACCACCACAAGCCTAAATCGGTGGTGGTTTCAGCCAACAACCTCAATGACCTCCCTACTTACCACAGTTTTAACCCCCATGCTGAAAGCTTTGTTCCCCGGCAGTCTGTTAGTACTAACCCCTGTTCCAGTACTAACTCCTCTTCCTGCACGCGTTCTAACTCTAGTTCAAGCATGTACAGTACCTGCCCAACCAGTTCAGATATGACTGGTGTACCGCCCTCTGAGTGTTGCTCGACGAGCAGCTCAGAGAGCGGCTCGGCAGGAGTTGGCGATGGCTCGGTGGTAAGCTGGACTGCCCCTCCCCCTACTAGTCAGAACGTGCCTGCTGCGTCAGGACCCATTGCCCCAACCTACACCATCCATATCCACTCAGCCGGCTGTACCATCGAGCCCGCCGCCGGTGTGTGTTCACTCAGCGGTAACCACTGCCTTTCTGCTGCCACCCCCGCAGGTTCCTACGCCGTCTCCAACGCCCTGCCCGCTGCCCCGGCCAACACCACCTATATAACCCAAGACCCCAGTGCCGCAGCAGCCCATAGCATAGTACCTGCTGCTGCCCCTGTGGCCACAGGTGCCCCTGCCCCACCACCACCTGCTCCTCCAGGGGGTATAGTCTACTACTGCCAGCAGCAGCAACAGCCACAGCCGCAGCAGCATCCAGAGAGTTACACCTACAGTGCCACCACGTACACATTGCCTGCCCCCCAGGCCACCTCTCAGTATGTGTACACCGCCCCTGCCACAGGCTACCAGACCTATGACAACTATGCCTACTCCTGATCACCCAGCACACATGCTTAATTATGGTATCACCAAACTGTGTTAAATACCAGTGCTTAATGCTGTAACATGACCCTTGCTTCCTAATACAGTAACTGTTAAATAGTATATATAGAATATAGGGGCCAGCTGAGACTGAGGTGATGCCGAACCCTTAATATTTAGCTTGGATTTTTCTTGGTCCTTTTGACATTTTAATATGCTTCAAATTGGGTTTACTTGCACAGCGATTTAAACACGATTTTACTGCCTCTGTACTTCCAGTTTTATGTGTGGTGTGGTCTCTGTAAGCCTACTAGGGTAAGGGTATCAAGTAGAAACATCTCTTAACATTAACATAGAAAGTAACTTGTATTATACAGTGAGCAAGAAATTCCACTACCGGTACATGTAGATGGAAATCACTAGGTTCTGCCTAATAAGTGCCCTATACATTAACCATGTAACCTATGCCCTTTTGGTCACAACATGACTTTACAGAGCGAGCAACGGTCCAGAAACCATTATACGGCTGACATGACTAACCAGAATTGTATCGTATTAACTTGTAGTCTTTGAAACAAGATCTCGTTAACATTTACCACAGATGTGCACAAGCCATATATTCACAGTAACAGTTAGCTGTATAGCTGCAAATTGTCCATAGGCTGGTAAATGGGTAAGAATCACTATTTTTGCCAACTGCGTTGGAACTATTTTATTGCATTGGTGTCTGCTACTTGTTTGGTATATTTGTTATTTGTGATACAAGATACAACAGGAACAAGATAGTACCGATGTATGTAAAGTGAAGCGTCTGACCTTAGGTGAGGCTTAATATGATACATTGCGAGTACAATGTAAAGCGCGTCTAGATTGACCTGTGTTACAGAATCTTCTATTTATCTAGATTTCTATATTTACCTATGTTATTAATATCTATGTTTGGTACCCTTTGTTGGCTCCAGCTAGTGAAGTATCTATTCATGGTTTGCGTATAAGCAAACTCTTGACAAATATTCCTAGACTGTATAATTTAGATGTATATTATACTATATTCAACAGTAGAGTTTGTGTTCAACAGTTTAATATATTAGTTATGGTTGTGGTATGGTTGTGTCACTACTTGCAGTTGGTGTCCGGTTTACATTCCACTTATTATGTAGCAGTGTCTCGTGTTATATATCATAATGAACCAGTGTATATCATGGTTCCATTCTCCTGTGACAATATCAGTACAAAAGCTATATATACAGTGTATCCACCCACAAGTGTGCCACAACACAACACATAGTGATAACACAATGTCAACACAGTGATAACACAATGTAACACAAGCTAGCTGCAGTGCAATGTTGAGTAGGAAGCTGTAGTTTCCTAAACCGTGGCCAAGGTGTTTTTTGTACTGTACAGCTTAAACACAAAGTACATTACTGATCTGATTATAACATATATATGTACTTAAGTCAACTTTTGACGGAATGGATAAGAGTGTATAAAGATAAAGCGTGTGTAAGCAATTGCAGATATTATATTCCTTCACTGCTAGACTGAGAACCCGAGAAGCATTGTATCGGCTATAGATTATTGTTATATATCATGCAGTTGCTATTCCTAGTAAAAGCAGAGCACACCATGTGTACACGTATTTGAGTGTGAATATGCGCATTTCCCACTGGTGTGCTAGTCATGAAGTAAACAAGTCATGTCACTAGTGTATTATAATATATTACAAGGTGCCCAGAGGAGTGGCTTTGTTTCATCTTAATTAAACTACCTATACAGAGAAGCCTGTAATGATATTGAAAACAGCCAGGTAGAGGCAAGAAGTACACCCTTACACCTATGCTGCTGATGATAAAATAGTCTCATTGAGTTCCCACCAAATCTGAGGCAATGAGATGTGTGAAATTTGGCTTACTACTGTAAGTAAAACACTGGTTTGTACTGTTGATTGGCTTTACTGGATTTCTATGTATACACCTAATAATATACATCTATATATCTAAATAAAGTTGTGTTGTACACATAGTACCAGGATGTAGCTCGTATGGATGTAATCACGTGGTGTTCACAGTGTTATCAGTTCACATACGGGGATGTATTAAAGACATATATAATATATTCAAATAAATTCTCAACAGCAACAGTACGACAGATGTTACATATCCTGTCAGATGCTATACCTAGTTGTATACCATAGTGCCCCTCGTATTTCAAGTGCTACACTATGTAGATGTGTAACAAGAAATAGTAACATATCAGAAGCTACTATCAGACAGAAGTAAGTCTTGCGCTGTGCCCAGTGATCTTGACTGCGTTTTCATGCAACCTTCTTGAGTGAAAACATTGAAACTCACAGGTAATGAAGTACTGCGATTAGTAGTGCAGTGTGATTTGAAGTTCGCTCCGAAAACCAAGCTAAGTCTATAGTTGGATTATTTGGATACATCCTGCTGACCAGATTCTTTCAACTAGCAATAACTGCATCTCATATGAACATTACTGGCTACGGTATTGATATTGTGCAAAACTGACAGATTTGTTAATGTTGAAACTGATCAAAAGATTTATTGTTGATGTCACTTGTTCATTTCTGTACAAGTGTTCAGGTTATAAGATATACATAGTAGTGGTAGGTGTCGTAATGACAGTTGTAGCAAGCACAATTTATTCTCTGCAGTGCACAGTTTATTGCATAAATTGTTCTGGTTCTTGGAGATTTGAAATTATACTGTTCTATTTTAAGCAGCCTTATGTGAACCCGAGGACATGATGACTTTCAGTAGGCGTACAATAATGCTCTTTGTCATTCTTTGTGTACGTGCCATGAAGTGAATACAGCTAAATGGATTATCAGTGAAATATCCAGCCTCAATGTTTTACTTAATGAATGTCTTCAAATCGCAGGCGTGTTTTACATGATGTCATGTTTCTTAAAAATGGAATAAGTGTCTGAAAATCTGCTGGAAAAAACAGAAGAAAAAAGTACCCCTCAGGTCTTTATTGACTGATACATTTATATATCTGGTGAAAAAAGTACCCCTCAGGTCATTATTGACCGATACATTTATACAGACATGTGTCAAGTGCTATATGAGCTACACTGAATTTTGTGTCCAGATTCTCAAGGTAAATGTTAAAATATGTCTCAAACCTTAATTCAAATTCACAATTAACGATGTATTTACCGAGAGGGCCTTACTAAAAGGGTGCCATTGATCGGCATGCTTATATCAGGTATGTAGTAAATCAGATGAAGTTTACCCCATGGAATATTGTCAAAAATGGTATCATTTATGGCAATGTTTGCATGATTCAACATTCTCGAAATGGAATGATTGCTCGATTTCTCAGGTAAATTAGACGAGTTCAAATCATCATGCAAGTTTGATAGAATAAGAGTATTTGCCCAAAATATCAAAGGCACCTTTACTTAAATTCTAATCCTCTTTATGAAAAAAAACAAAACATTTTGAACAATAGAGGTCTAATATCTTATGGTGACTTTGCATGTCATGTTTATACGTGTATATGTATTGGACATGGAGATGAATTATAGAAACTACCGCATTCTATAAATGAGTTTCCTTGGGTTTGAGATCTGCGTTATGATATAGTAATTTAGTAAGTTTTAGGTTTTAAGGTGTTCTAGGGTTTGTAAATCATTACCGGATATAATCATTCCAAGCTCGTCTGACTTGCTCACTGTAATTAGTGGCATTTTAATTCGGAAAGTTTTCGTATTTGCAGACATATATTTTTACACAGAGTGATCCACATTAGGATTTCACAGATTTTTATCATTCTTAAAATTAACCTCACCTTTACCTTTACAATGTGTTTCTATCTATGACTAACGATGGGTGATTATCTTTGGATAGCTTCGACTATCTCAGATCATGTAACGTAGAAAAGAGCAAACAGGATTTGTAGAATCACTTCTGTGACTTTCATCTGATAATATTTGTTGAACCATGTTAAATAGATGATAAGTTTTAGAGTTTGAGAACACTATTTAAGGCTTTAACCAAATGTGTAGACTTCACATGAACAACTGCTGTCATAAACTTGAGACCTGACTTTTAAAGCAGGCCAAAGAACCAGAGGAAGAACCAGACTATACCTATCATGCGCTCATGTAATGCAGCTTTTGAATAAAAATGTTAAATCTAACATGTTTATCTGTGTGCTGTCTTTTGTTGATCGAACTTGGAATTTTCTTTATACTATCGTGACTTCTAGTACAGGGATGCCAAGTGTTACGATTTTTTTCATAATTTTACGATTTTTTACCCCAATTACGACCATTACGATTTCTGCCTGCAAATTACGATTTTTTGGAATTTTTGAAGTGTGTATACAAAAGGGCCTAGGAGGGGATATCCCTCCACTTTAAGCTAAGGGGTAGAAAAAGGGTAGGGGAAAAAAGGGTCCCCTTCTTTTGAAACTGCCTACAATTTTGTCTACTTTAGTATGAAGTAGGCAATAATTATTACATATGAAGCATAAAGCACAACCCTATGTGGACAGCATTTTAAAGGACATAAGCCTACCGTTACGATTTTCTTTTACGATTTCAAGCAAAAATTGTTACGATTTTGGGGTCCAAAAATCCTAATAATTACGATTATGGGGTGAGGTAACTTGGCATCCCTGTTCTAGTCATATAATAGTAATAAAATATTAACTCCTATGATTGGTACCTTAATCGGGGATCACCAACAATTTGGGAAGGCCACTTGTAACCGTAAATTTCTGCATATAACCGCCGAGACCCATTTGCCTGTAATGAACAATTAGAAGGCTGGGGGTGCAGTTTCTATTCGAGGGCTTTTGGGAGTATAAAATAGTCAACATCAGACCCCAGGTACTGGATATGGGATATGGGGTGTGAATCCCAGTGAAAACTCTTAATTCAGAGGTGTGTTTTTTTATCCTCCTCAATGCAGTTCATTAGATTTGTGCAGATCAATTGAGAAATTTCTCTCCCTCTATACAGGGGTGAGGGTGACTTAAGAAATATTTATAGACCAGAAGACCAAATACATGAAATTGCACCATTTGGCTTCAAGATTTTAAACATTTCAAAATATCCCAAAACTCCCGTAGTACTGTCAATGTATGTCATTTGCAAGGGCTTGGAGTAAATGCTTGCCCCGCGCATGGTCTTGTCACTTCACGCACCATCTTCAGAGGAAATTATTTCATCCATTCCAAACCCTGAGGATTTCCTCAAACTAAATGTGCAGGTAATTTGCGAATTATACGTGGGTTTTTACAAACCGGTGAATACGTCAACCCCTTATAGCCAAACTCCACTGTAGAACTTCTGGTAGGCGGTTGTGCAATATTGAATGCTGCAGTTTAATTTTTTCCCCTTATGTCTAAGATTTAGATTTTTAGTTTAATATAATGGCCTCACCCCTGTAATTGCTGTGGTGGAGTTCAGCTATCATTGAACACACTAAGAGAACTAGTCTTGAAAGAAACACTCCAACAACGTATATATACTTGATAACTGATATCTGTGTATTGACTATGTACATGGAATCATGAGGCGGTAGTTAGATGTGAAGGTATATCAGGGTGCCGCTACCTTTCTACCGCGAGCTGCGTCTCGTCTATGAGTCTTCGTACCTGGGTGGCCCTCTTGTGGGCGCGGCTGATACACGACTGGAGCTGCTGTTCTGTCATACTGCTGCCACCTACACACAACACCAACACCACAAAACGTCACTTATTTTTAATATTAAACCATTTTTATTCATTTCCATGTTATTCGATGAAGCTGATCCGAGTTGCTACAAACTTAATTGATTTTAGAGTACCACTTTTTTTAATTAGTTGAATTTATTTTAAACCAGTTTCTTTTAATGCTTTCAAATTTCTTTTTCCTAATATTAGTAGTAGGAATACACATTATTGCATATATTTGTACGAAGCACTGTGGGACAAATAGTATTCCTATAACTATAGCTTCATAAAGTATGAGGCATCCACATGAGGTGAATTACCTGATGAAGTTGTAGGTGAACAAAGACATTATCGTATTAGGTGGGTGCACATGTACATACCTGGTTTGTGCACCATGCAGAGTTTGTCGTCACCAGCGGTTACCACGGTCACCGTACCCGTACACAGAGACTCCTCCTCAGACGTAGGGTCCACCAGGATGATGCGGCTAAAAAACAGATATCATTGTATGTCTGGAGCAAAAACACATTAACTTAATAATAGGAATCAAAGTTGTTGAGACAGGCATAATAATCTCTGAAAAAAAGCAAGCTTTTGCCCATAGCATGTTAAACAGACAAAATGTACAAGATTTTTCAAAATTTAATTTTTAATTAAATTTAGTTAAAATTGATAATGGAGGGAACAGCTATAATTTTGCACTTACGCGTCGAAAACTCCGAAGGAAGTGGCCACTGGCTGAACAGGTACAGGAATGGTTTTCCTCTTCTCGAGATCCACCTCGGGCAGACCGGTCTCCTCTCCTAGCGTCACTGTGGGCAGTCTCACTGCACCGGGAGCAAAGGTAAATGACGTTTAAAATGTGTGAATGACATATCGATTAGAGGATCTATGTATAATCTATTCTCTACTACTACCACATTGAAGATCAGATTTGTCAATGACAAGCAGCTTAGTCAATTGGCCATGTATCGGATAGCTCAATTTTTATGTAAATACCAGCAGCTCCGCTGCCGGCGAAAGTGGAGCGGGAAATTCGTGCAGACAGCGTTTGTCTGACCTAGTACACTGCACTGTGGGAATGCCTTAGCCTATCACAAATAGGGTCGGTAGTGTCGTGAAAAATCATTCTTCTAGCAGATGTTAGGTCTGTTTTTTCTACATTTATACTCAGAGAGTAGGATGGAGAGTGAGCAGACGAATTGCATTCTTGGGTAGGCTCCCGATTTCCCTGTTGTTGTTTAACAAGCTGAACCTCTAGATATCATATAATCATTTTTAACCAGACACGAATTGAATTGTTCCTGTAAATTTATCTTGATAGGGTAGACTCACCTTGGGTCAGACACATACCCCAAGACGGACACTTGAATTTGTGCTTTATCAAGCATTCTAATCTCTTTATTTGTAAATAATGCTAAAATTTACGTTGTTTTCTTCTTTTTACAAAAAACCATTAGAAGTCGTATTGTAAATAAATAACTAACAATTTCAGTATCCGTCTCAGGGTACCTGACTATGGTGAATCTGCCCTAAGCTGTATAAGAAGACATTACTTACAGTTTTTGAGGGCTGCTATCAGGGCTATGATACAGGCGTCGTAGAGGCTGCCGTCGTGGTCCAGGCACATGAGGTCACAGTACAGCACCCACACCAGCTAATGGGAGAGACAAAGAGGTTTGTATCACACAACACCATACAACTTTTTTTTTTTACAAGGTTGCATCGCGATGTAGAAAGTAACTTTTACTGCTCGTCCTGAAAAAAACAACATAATACAGGAGACGTTGGCTATTGTGTTAGAAGTTACAACACAGCTTATCACATATTTTAAGAAAAGACTCATTGCAGATGAACTATATAGAACTATGATTAAAATATTCAGAATGGCAGTGTAAGGTATATTTCAAATCATGCACACTCACCTTTCCCTCTTCGATACACAGGTCTTCTCTGTTTATACATTTTGACCTGAAAATATGTAAAACATTAAAATGGGGAAGACTTAATTGACTTCTTTTTTTAGGGGCTTTAAACTCTGAATTTCGGAAGACAAATTTCTATAACGTATAAGCACTATAAATATTTTACTTTTTATCAAAAAAGCAGTGGGCTATAATGTTACATATTGTCTGAGTGGCAGGTTTGTCCATCTAACAGACTCAGGCCTGTAGAGCAATAACCTCTACCCAAACATGTAGTTTGTAGTACAGGATGTGTGTGACACTCACGTCTGGATAACTTGGTCCACCAGGTGACTGGCGATCTGCGCTGTGTCTGAAGGAGGGCCGGGCCGGAACTGGGGAGAGCACAGCGGGGGCAGGTCAACGTTGGGGACTGAAACCAATGTTAATGTAAACTGTTATTTGTTTAATAGAACATGTTTTGTTTTTTATATTGTTTATTTCAATGCAATAATGATCTTGATTTACAAATATCATATTCATTCAGTAATCTTGGAAAAATATTTACATTTGCATTTTATGATAGGTATACAAGCGTTTATCACATCATATAATAGTGAGAGGTGAGGAAATATATATGTACATAAGGCCACTTAAAACTGATAATCAGCTTTGCGGACACCGCGCGCATCCTCTAAAAAGGGCCACATTGGTCCTTTTTTTCACCTTTTAAGAAAAAAAAGGCCAAAAAAGGGCGCATATTAAAAAAATCAGAAGACTTGTTGCAAAAGCTGATAGTAGGGGTAGAAACGAAGTTTAAAGGGCATTTAGACCTCATTTATATGTGCAGACCATCAATTTATGCCAAAAAAAAAGAAGAAAAAAGACCCTCCCGCACCTCCAGGAAAAAGTAGATAAAAAAAAAAAAAAAAGCCTCCCTCCCTCACAGACTTTTTTTTCCAAAAAGTGTCTGCAAAGCTGATCATCAATTTTAAGTGGCCTAATATGGATAACAAAGTGAAATTAAAGAGATTGCCTACCTGTTGCAAAGTTGTTTTATGCAATAATGGCCTTTACAGTATATGTCACTTAAACATCAGTTTGTTATTCAAATGAGTGGCACATCTTACCTATACATGTATACATGCACAAGTACCGTAATATGTTTTTTGAGACTGGTTACATATTCAATATATTTGTTCAACCACATAACCAGCGCGGGGAGTGAAGCTTCTCCCTACAGTATTTGCGCTATGCAATTCATTTACAAAGTTCTACCAGCATGAAAGATTATAAACTGCTATTCCGCTTACATAAATATGGGACTAGTGGGTACAAAAGGAATACCATCTATTGCAAAAACTTCCTGAGTAAAGCCCTATTTCGAATGTAATATTTGAAAATTACTTACCAATAAACCCATTTTTTGGTTCTTCCGACTTTGGTGTTGTTATCTCCTGTTCAAAGAAAATGTCTGCTTGGTTAAATCAAATATCGAAACATATATACGATAATACCAAGTTATGTACAGAAACTCCCTGCGATATTCTATGATTATAATTTACTACTTTAAATGTAGATATTTTCGCATGTATAAATTTTCACGATTTTGCTAAGAAGTGCATTTTCGCATGCATTTAAATTCACGATTTTTGGAAGATTGTAGTACCGGTAGTATGACTACTGTATAAGTTTTCGCTCTGTACATGTTTTTCGCGGATTTTTTAAAATCTCAAAAATATGTACATTGACAGTATGTAGAGAAATATCAATATGATGAAGCTTGACTTACCGCCTTGATGCCACATACTATTGTTGTATTTCCAAGTTTGACGAGTGCCGAGCCCTCAGCTGTACTGATTGAACCTACAGGAAAATAATTAGTTATTAATTTTACACTGAAAAACATTTTAGCCCTGTACATCCATTTTCATTCTACCAAGAGCCCCAACCGTGATCATTTTAGCACAGTTCTTTATGTACTTTTTTTGTTTTTTTTTGTTTTGAAATACAAGATTTCATATGCTTTAGCACTGAAGGGCCGTATTCAATGCCCCCCATTGAATACAATGTGGCAGTATTCAATGGGCTAGGAAAAGATAGTTTTTCTTCATTAAATAGCTTCAAATAAAAAATAAACACAAATGCCAACCAACTATATTGATACCATCTCTGATGTATTTCACTTGTGGGGGCTGGGGCCATATCCCACTCAGCCTGCGGCTTCGTGGGATATGGCCCCAGCCCCCACAAGTACATCAGAGATTGTATCAATGGGCGTTGGCATTTGTCTATATATTGATGCAGGTTTAATCATTGGCTATAGTACACAAAATGTACTTTATCTCGCTGGTTTAATAGATAAGTATGATATCAAAATATGATTATATTATTGAGCGGAGAGCTGTCAATCGCTGGATATAAATTTGTTTTCAATAGATCAATAAAAATTTATCCTACCGATATTGAGAGTAGTTGGTCTAACTCCACTCAGGTCCCTGCCATCTGGTCGAACATCTTGTTCCTGAGGCAGAAAGGATAATCTACATGTTGTGCATGTTACAATAGCTGGAGACCCTCTGGCTCTGCGATCTACCCCTACCCTCTATCCTTTGTGTGACGTCATTTAGCCTAGGGAGTGTTCATTTATTAATTACAGGGGTGGTGGTGAGATTTTTGTGCGGAGGCATGCATTTTTTTATGCCCCCCGCCCCCTTGAGCGCGCGTGGAATATTTTGTGCCCCACGCTTCGCTGATTTCCACCCCCCTTGACCTATAGCACGTTTTTTTTTGCTAAAAGGGGGCCTAATTTTTTATGCCCCACCTGTTACATACCAGTTTCTACTATATATGACTCCTATTTTCATCCTGTTATTGTTTACTATACTGTACCCTATTTTCCCTTCCTGCACAAACACTTCTAGGAATATGGATACTTTGTTATGAGTCAACATTACTATCTGTAAAGGGATTACCCTGTACTGGGAATCCCTGAATGACGTCAATGATCCATACTCTCCATGACGTCAATAGCAGTGATGTCATGGGTAGCCAATAGCAGCTCACTGCGTCACAGCAGGAGCTCATACCCTAAAAATCACCTAGGAAAACCCCCAACAAGAGTTGTATTTAACCTGAAGATCTGCTGTCTCTTAGACAGAGGCAATTCTACCCTACACTAGTCCCTGTTCTATATTCTGCAATAAAGCCACCATCACAAGAATCTCTACAAGCCTTCTCATCAATAGTAACTCTGAAATACTGAGTTTAACACACCTCAAGAGGGGTCGGAATTTTTTATGCCCCCCCCCCCTCAGGAGGGGTGATATTTTTACCCCCCCCCCCAACCCATCACCCTTCCCCCTAAAAACTAATAAATGAACACTCCCTTAAATAATAATATGGACGGCCCCTAGCCTAGGCTAGTGCTTAACTTATAGTTATACTCAAACTTCCAAGTCTAGACAGTCACAATTGTACTAAAATTGCAACGTTCAGACCCCAGGTGCGGGTTATAGGATTCTGCTAAAGTCGGGGTGCGGGTTATACGCGAGGTTTTCGTTATACGCCGGAATTTACGGTAGTACTAGTGCCGGTAGTCTACATCAAGTGATTATATTAAAGCCTTTAATAAAGGTTGATCCTTATGGAAAAACAACCTATTATCGCTCAGTCTGTTCTCAACTCACCAGATATTTTCTGTAGTACTCAACTGGTTGCGATGTCCTGAAATACGCAGATGCATATACATTAGAGGTACATTATTTACATCATCAGAAACATGAAAGACATAGAAAAACATTTTTCTAGTGATTTCTTACTTGAAATCTACAGCCATGGTGCGATCGGTGTTGTTTTCAACCACGTGAATTTCGAGCCGACGTATTCTGTGTCACGTCTTCTGATTGGCTAGTTCTAAAAATAGCCACCAATCAATATCCAGTTTACTTTCAGCACACGTTGCGCAGGCGCATTAGGGAACAGACAGCAACTTCCGGCCGGTCGTGTTGCTGTCACGATGGACGCCTTTTCAGCAGTGTTTTATCTCGTTTTATTGGGGATAATCCTCCTGGTTGGGGTGAGTTTACCAAGAGAACATGACAGCAGAGTCTTGGGGGTTGAACGCATACACTAGATAATATTCTTCTGTGTAAAACGGGTCCAGAGACCTCAATGTTTACATCGGTATTTGTTTGTGGACGTGTCACTGTCATTTCATCAGCCGGGCTCTTGACTTGTAAACAGTAGTAGGGTGTTCCATCGATAATAGAATTAATAATGTCATAGCAGATCTGTGGCATACACCTCAAAGCTCTTTATGTAAGAAGAATATCAAAAAAAGAATTATGTTGATTGGACAATTATTAAACATTACAGCACCATTTGAACACGGAAAAATATGGAGAATAGTGAAAGTCCAAGACCATACATTTACTATACAATGGAAGGCACCAATCAAAACTGTGGGTGACTGTGTGTATGCAGTGACACCCCCTGCTCCCTCAGGGTATGGCCAGGGGGACACTGCCCACACCCCCCTGGAGGGGAAGCTGTGAATGCTGTACATTCACAATTTTCCTTGTCCTATGCTCAATTTTTGGAATATGATTGATGTAAAGACATCATTGGACACCTAAGATATGCAGCAATAAATGGTGATATCTGGTGAAACAGCATGAATGAGTCTTGGTGCTGAAATATGCTGATTTGGTCCAGAAACAGCTGTATCTTTTGAACTACTTGGAGTAGAATTTCACCACTTGTTTTGTAATTAGTGCAAACATGTAAGCTATCTTTATATTGGCTCATATCAACCAATACACATATATCTTACATAGGAGAGCTTTATGTGTGAAGCAATGCTGAGTGAGTGTTACCCAGAGGTGCTGTCCACCAGCCACCCAAGATTTCAACCCAGCCTTACTTCACATCCACTCTCCTCACACCTGAGCCAAATAAGATAGCTACTCACTGTTTTAGGACATAAAACTAGAGACTTAGGCGATTTTAGAACTGCTTCATTTGTGAAAAAATTCCCACTAGAAGTACCTCCAATATACTTGGAAAGTAAAAAGACGGGAAGTCGCGCTCACACTTACGCGAGGTGCGAGGTACCTGGAACACCCTAACAGTAGTAGCCTGAGTAGTACTACTACGGTAGTAGTAGGCCTACCGCTAGTACCGGTAAGGGAGTGTTCATTTATTAATCACAGGGGGGTGGTGGATTTTGTCAAATGATGAAGCCAGGTCGTGTCCATGCTGGGAAGTAATTTATTCAACACTCACAAACGTGACGTCACTACTACGTAGCTGCGTCTCTGACTGCGTTCCCGCGTCGGCAATACTAGCTAACATGACATCCCCCTTTTTCTATACAAGTGGGAAACCATATATATAAAATGATGACTCAGTCTTTTGAGTGTATTATAATAAAGGTATGTGTGTAAAATACAATATGATAATTGAGTCTTTTTCCAATCCTCTTTGGTAGCGTGTAAGTCTTTAGTATACCATATATGTAGAATGATAAACATGTTAACCATAATATAATATTCCAGTCTTTCCCAAGGTCTTTCTTGTTTTCCTCATATTCCTCACTTTAGGAGCAGTCTCTTATTTTACTCCACCTGTATATATATGGTTTAGCACATATTCAATACAATACACACATTCAGGATATCTTCTTCCTTTTTATACAAAAAGATCAATCGCAATATAAAACTGTGATACAAATTCTTATTTTCTCTGAAACTTGGTAACTGATACACCCATGCTTTAGGTGTAAAGTCACTGTAGATGTTGACGAGCACACCTGGATGTTAGGGGCATACTCAGCTGTTGTTGACGAGCACACCTGGATGTCAGGTGCACAGTCTGATTCTGTTGACAAGCACACCTGGATGTCAGGTGCACAGACGCTGTTGTGGACGGACACACCTGGATGTCAGGTGCACAGTCTGCTGTTATTGACGAGCACACCTGGATGTCAGGTGCGCAGTCTGCTGTTGTGGACGAGCACACCTGGATGTCAGGTGCACAGTCTGCTGTTGTGGACGGACACACCTTGATGTCAGGTGCGTACTCCGCTGCCGTTGACGAGCACACCCGGTTGTCGGGTGCTTACTCCGCTGCCGTTGACGAGCACACCCGGTTGTAGGGTGCGTACTCCGCTGCCGTTGACGAGCATACGAGGTTGTCGGGTGCGTTATTCTGCTGCTGTTGGCGAGCACACCTGGATGTCAGGTGCATATATTCTGCTTCTGTTGACGAACACACCTGTACGATCAGATGTGGGGCACCGTTGTGGTCCCGAGTTGTCCTGTTGTATTATACACCTGTACGATCAGATGTGGGGTCACCGGTGTGGTCCCGAGTTGTCCTGTTGTATTATACACCTGTACGATCAGATGTGGGGGCACCGGTGTGGTCCCGAGTTGTCCTGTTGTATTATACACCTGTACGATCAGATGTGGGGGCACCGTTGTGGTCCCGAGTTGTCCTGTTGTATTATACACCTGTACGATCAGATGTGGGGGCACCGATGTGGTCCCGAGTTGTGCTGTTGTATTATACACCTGTACGATCAGATGTGGGGGCACCGTTGTGGTCCCGAGTTGTCCTTTTGTGTTATACATCTGTACGATCAGATGTGAGGGCACCTTTGTGGTCCCGATTTTCCTCTTGTTTTACACACCTGTACTATCAGATGTGAGGGCACCTTTGTGGTCCCGATTTTCCTCTTGTTTTACACACCTGTACGATCAGATGTGAGGGCACCTTTGTGGTCCCAATTTTCCTCGTTTTACACACCTGTACTATCAGATGTGAGGGCACCTTTGTGGTCCGGATTTGTCTTGTGTTGCACACCTGTACGATCAGATGTGAGGGCACCTGTATGGTCCCGTACCTGCCTATTTTTAGGTCTTTATCCATTTTTGGATTATGCCCTGTTTTGACACAGAACCTTTTTACATGTGGGGGACACTTGTCTACCCTGCCTTTCGCTTTTCACACTGTTCTAGCTGTTAACACGGAACCCTTTTTCGAGTGGGGGGCTCTATTCCTTTCCCACAGTTCCCAGTTTAATACACTGTTCTATTGTCACTGTTGTCTTCACCTTGTTGATTTCATGGTTACTGTTTTTCCCGAAATACACATCTTTTTAATGTGTCATTTTCATTGTTTCACTTTTCCCGAATTATTATAGAGTTTTTATGTGCAGTTTTCACTGCTGTTAACACTAGGTCGAATATATGGGCATCTAGGCTGTTATCACTGTCGAGTTCTTGGGGTTTTACCGGGGATTTTACTACTTTTCCCGAATTTTTGATTCCCGAAATTTACCACGTTGGCATGACATGACCTTCTCTATGGCTATGCCTATCGATTTCTTGGCATTCATAGCCTACTTTTCCCGATTGTTTGCTGAATACTATCTGACGTTTATACCCCTTCTCATTAACCTTTCCTGTTAACCGTGGAGGAGATTCATGATTCAGGACTTCCCTTATTATGGCATCTACCTCTATTTTCGCTCAAGGCACGATCGCACTGACTCACTTCATTTGCTTCAATCCTACCTTCTTTGGCATTGTCACACATAGGATTGGCTTTCTACTTATTTCTTGGGTTACCACTGACATCCTCGCCTACTTTCTGTGAGGTGTTACACAGTCAGAGGCAGAATATCAGACCCAAACCGCTGCCACCATGTCAAATGATGGTGTTGGGAGAGATGCCACAAACCAATTTCCGCCAGCAAAATGAGTAGTTCACTTTTTTATTTCTGTTGGTCAATACAACTTTTTAGTGAGGGGCTATTAAGGAGGTAACAGTTTCGGCAGTTAAGCCTTCATCAGACCCCTAAGCCTAACTAACCACTAGGGAGAGAATCATGGATTTATATACTAATGCAGAGGATTATGGGTAATATTTTTATAAATACAATTGCATCATGGGTAATAGGGGGTTCTGGGAAATCTGATTGTTACAGGGCAGCCATCTTGGATTTTATTTCAAGAGACTGAGATTTTCTAAGTATAGACTAGATTTGATATCACAATTAGCTCTGATGACAAATATAAGGATTTATGTAGAAACTTCACAATACCATAACATAACAACAACAATGTATACTTTTGGGATATGTAAACATGTATAGTAGATGTCATTCTAAAAAGGGGTGGAAGTTGACTAAACTAAGCTAAGCCTCCTCTCACAATATCACAGAATCAGAATTAATTAATGAATTGTTCATATCAGTCCTTGGGGTTAGATTTCAGTTCACCAAAGTCTCTGGCTAGGTTGGGATCCAAGGCATTGAGTACCGTATAAAAACTCCTCAGGATTTGAGCGGAGACTTGGTACCCTACCGGAATGGATGGGGGGACCTCAGTGCCATCCGCTGGCTGCTCCATCTCAATATCTTCATCACTGGAGTTAGTGTACTCATGCAGGGACATAAGTGCCCCAAGTCCCGCAGGTGTTAGTTCCAGGTGGTTGAGATCTGGTGAGGACATGTCATCAGTCAATTGTTCATCAGATATGGTTGGTTGAGTCAGAGGGGCTGAGTATGAGTGGTCAAACTCTAGGCCCGTCAGAATGTCAATTACTAATGGTGCTGGGACATCCTGTGGGCAGTCTGAAACAGGGGTCAATGATGGTGAGATGTCGTCAGATGATGCTGAAGCCACACTATGTAGGTCTACTGGTGGGTCTACCGCTAAGATAGTAGTGATATCATCAAGAGATAGGGAAGAAATTGGTGTCGGTTGTTCACCAAACAAAATGTGGTCTAGTTGTTCAGCAGCTGATAATCTCAATCTAAGGGCTTGAGCGGCCCCAGAGAGATTGTTGTCGGCGATTGTCGATTCGATTGATCTGAGATGACTGGCTGATCCTATGGGGGTCAAGGCCGGTACATTGTTGTGTAAACCGAGGGAGTGGTAGTCTTGTGAACTAATGGTTGATGGTAGAGGTGCACACTTGGTCGTGGTGCCGGTGGCTTTAGATGTCGATTTCTTGGTGTACTTCCTCTTTATCAGTTTTTTAGACACATCTCCTGTGGTTTTAGCAAAGCTGTTACTGACCGGAATGACCGCCCGAGATGGTTCATGGCGGTCTAGAACATGTCGTCTCAAGGCGCCTCTGGAAATGTAGCTGCGGTAACAAATGGTGCACATGTGTTTTGCCTCCTCATTTATCTCGTGTACCCTTAAGTAATGTTCCCTAATAGATGTTAAATCAGGGAAGGCGGTGTCACATACATGGCAAACATATGGCATAGACGACATCTTGACCGCGGTTGATTGAGTTTTGAATTGACCGCGAGTATTCGATTGTTGTTGTTATGAAGGCAGCGGAAGTGACGTCATAGTGACCTACTTCGTTGTAAGCGCGCTGCTGATTGGCCTACCACTTTCGGTTCATACCCAATGGGGTGTGAGTTCTCAAAAGCTTGATCCACGCTGACTCGAGACGGAGACGGATGTTGGTAACTGATGCTGTGTTGTCTAAAGACAAAATGGTAATGTGGTCCGTTAATACTTCCTTGTCTGGTTTGTGTGTGTCATCACACATGTGATCGGCCACCGCTAAAGTGTCCCGATTGTTGTTTACATTGCCCGTGTGTTGACGTCTTCTTGCATCCATTGTTTTCCCCGTTTGGCCTACATACATGAAGCCACACAGACGACAAACTATTAGATAGACTACATTTCTAGTCTGACAGGTGGAGTAGCCTACAGTCTTGTAGGTGGTGGAATTGGCAGAGTCTTTAACCTCATTCCCCGGGATAATGAGTCTGCATGTCGTGCAGTCAGTTTCCCCACAAGGAAATGTTCCTTTTAGGGTGACTGGGCGTGGAAATGTTGACCTACACAACATATTTCTGAGATTTGGATTCTTTCTGTATGAAATGATGATCTTGTTTTCCAAGAATTTGTCATTATTGAATGACCGGTCCAATAGTTTTTGGCCGTCTTCTAGGCATTTCCTGATGGAGGCATGGTGTCTCACATCATAATTGAGAACCAATGGGATGATCCTGGTGGGGGTAGTCTCCTTTGGCGGTGGGTGTACTAGTTGGCGTCGATTTTTACCTCTCACCTGATGGTAGAACTTCAACAAGTGTTTCTTTGGGTAACCACGAGCAGCGAAGTAGCTCAACAACAATCTGGCGTTGTCATCATATTCTTTGATTGTGGAGCAGATTGTTCTCAACCTAAGAAGTTGAGAGTAGGGGGTCGAGGACTTTTGATGTTGTGGGTGGTTGCTGGTGAACTCAACGTACAGATGGGCATCTGTAGGTTTGGTGAAAAGGGTAGTTTGGAGGGAATCATGTGCATCTACATATACCAGGACGTCCAAGTAGCTAATTCTGGAGTTACTCACCTCATGAGTGAATTTGATTGTTTGATGTGCTGAGTTCAGATGGTCCATGAACTCACCAATCGTGTCTATGTCTCCCTTGATGATGCAGAAGACATCGTCAATGTACCTTTTCCAAAGTACTGGTTGTACTGGTGATGTGTTGAGCAGTCTTCTTTCCAATATTCCCATGAATAGGTTGGCGTACGTTGGGGCCATCTTGGTCCCCATGGCAGTTCCCCGAAGTTGATGAAAATATTCCCCATTGAAGAAGAATGTGTTGTTTGCTAGGATCTTGTACATCAAGTGAAGGATCACATGTGTTGGCGGTGTCTTGTCTTCTCTTTGTTCCAAGAAGTACCTAGCGGCAGCTATGCCCTCATTGTGCGGTATGTTGGTATAGAGTGAAGAGACATCAATGGTCATCATGTGTTCGTTTTCCTGCAAAAAGGGGATTTCATCTATGATCTGGAGGAAGTGCCGTGTGTCCCGTACATAGCTGTCTAAGAGGGGAACATATGGGTTGAGGATCTTGTCTACATACTGAGAAATTTTCTCAGTGGGACCACCACAGCCAGACACTATGGGTCTACCTGGTGTGTTGGCCTTGTGTATCTTGGGGAGGAAATAGATTGATGGGGTTCTGGCTTTGTCGCTGGTGAGTGCATCATTGGCCTCTTTGGGGAGTGTCCCCAGTTCTATGCAATTTTGGACGTAGTTCTTGATGCTGGTCAAGTAGATTGGTGTTTTGTCTGTGGGTACCCTTTCATAGTGTTCAGTGTTGTTGAGTTGTCTATAAGCTTCACTTACATATTTGGTGGTGTCTTGAATCACAACAGCCCCTCCCTTATCTGCATGCCAAATAATGATGTCGGTGTTCTCCCGTAGTTGTTTCATCGCTACTTTCTCTTCTGGTGTTAAGTTGCTGGGTAAGAAAGTGTCTGGTAGGTGTTCTATATGTCTTTCTATGGTGGTGATGAAGGCATCTATGTCTTTGTCTTTGTTCGCCGGAGGGGTCCAGCCCTTAGAAGGTATCATTGATTCAAGTATCGTTTTATCTTCTAGAGTGTCGTCAGAATTTTGGAAGTGGTGTTTGATCCTGATTCTTCTAGAAAAAAGGAAAGCATCTCTAAGTCTGTGTGCTGGATGGTAGGTCTTCATGGTTGGTATGTATTTCATGCCCTTGACTAAAAGTGATGTTTCTGCTGCTGTCAAGACATGTGACGATAGATTAACTATTGCCGGTTTATCCCGGGGGGGTTTCTCGATTTTTTCGAAACGCCTCCCTTTTTGTCTCTCTTGGTCTGTAGTTCCTCCTGTGCTCGTGTCTGGGCCTCGTCTAGTTGTCGCTGTGCCTCCTCTAGTTCTTCGGCCTGGCATTGTGATGTAAGTGTGGTCAGAAGTGTGTCAAACTGGGCTTTCTGTGTGACAGCCCTTTCTGTCCAGTATTCAAGAAGGAGGTTGGTCAAGTTCTTACCTGTTGCACTGAGACAGGTCTCCCATCTAATGTTAAAGTCTGCTGGTATGTCAGGGATTTGGCAATTGAGTTTGGGTGTTAGACCATGTGGTGTGGTACCTTGTTCTAGGTACTTGTCAAGAAGTGTTTTGTGGTGTTTGGCTTTTTCTATGTTTCTCCTTATTTTCTTCAGAGTGGTGAGTATAGGTCTATTCTTATCTTGGATAGGTACCCTGGTTGTTTCGTTATTACTAGTGCCTGGTGTATTTACCTCTGCATTGGTTTCCATTGTTGTTTCTTCTCCTGTTGCAGTTCTTTGTCTCTTTGAAGCTTGTGATTGACCACTTATGGGTGTGTTGCTCATAGTCCCTCTTGGTGAGTTCTATACTCTACCTGTGTTGGATCGCTGGCGATGCGTGTGTGCCTTGTTGTACAGTGTTCTTGTAGTTGGTTGGGTTGACGCACAAACAACACATTGTTCTGGGGTTTGCTGATGGTTGGGATCCGCTGGGGATGCATGTGGTGGAGATAATAAATGGTGTTGGGAGAGATGCCACAAACCAATTTCCGCCAGCAAAATGAGTAGTTCACTTTTTTATTTCTGTTGGTCAATACAACTTTTTAGTGAGGGGCTATTAAGGAGGTAACAGTTTCGGCAGTTAAGCCTTCATCAGACCCCTAAGCCTAACTAACCACTAGGGAGAGAATCATGGATTTATATACTAATGCAGAGGATTATGGGTAATATTTTTATAAATACAATTGCATCATGGGTAATAGGGGGTTCTGGGAAATCTGATTGTTACAGGGCAGCCATCTTGTCAAATGATGAAGCCAGGTCGTGTCCATGCTGGGAAGTAATTTATTCAACACTCACAAACGTGACGTCACTACTACGTAGCTGCGTCTCTGACTGCGTTCCCGCGTCGGCAATACTAGCTAACATGACAGATTTGGCGGGGGGCGTAAAAATTTCTGACCCCTCCGGGAGGGGGGGGGTAAAAAATTCTAACCCCTCTTGGGGGGGGCGTAAAAAATTTAGCACCATTTTAGCAAAAAAAATAGCGCGTTACTAGTCTATAGTTCAAAGGGGGGTGGGTGAAAAATTGTGGGCACCTTCGGCGCGGGGGGGGGGGGGGGGGTGGGGTGGCACAAAACGTTCCACGCGGTCTCGAGGGGGGGGGGGCGTAAAAAATGTTGGCCCCTCCGCGCGAAATCTCACCACCCCCCTGTAATTAATAGATGAACACTCCCTAATTTATGATAGCCTAAAGAGTGAAGGACTTAAAAAGGTGGACCGGGCCCGGGGTGTTAGGGCAGCTGAGTTAGGTAAACAAAGAGGGGGTGTTTAGGGAGTTTTCATGTTTGACCCCCTCCTGAAGGGCGGGGGGGGGGCGTAAAAAATTCTGACCCCTCTTGAGGAGGGGGAGGCGTAAAAAAATCTGACCCTTTTTAGCAAAAAAGCCCGGCCATTACTATAGTTTAAAGGGGGGGTGAAGTTGTTTCCGCGTCTTTGGGACCGGGGGGGGGGGGGGAGAAATATTCCACAGGCGCTTGAGGGGGGGCGTAAAAAATGTTTGGGTCTCTGCGCGAAATCTCACCCCCTACCCTCCTGTAATTAATAAATGGACACTCCCTTAAAAGTAAAATGAATTTAGAAGGGAGTGGGGACATTTTCACAAACAGTCAAAGTGTTTATATGTGCATTGACCCCGGGGAGGGCACTGGCTCTACTAGTACCCGCCCACTGCTAACTTACCGCCTGCCTAAATATAGGGGCTGTCAAACCGCTGCCCCATATAAATGCAGAAGACCACCCCATGATTCCATATTTAGAAGCCACCGCCCCTGTTATTTCATGGACCCCTATAAAAGTGTAATAGGGGCCTACTACCCTTATTTCCTGATGCAAATAATATAGTAGCAATGGATGATAATTGCTCT
Organism: Harmothoe impar; assembly: GCA_947462335.1. Classification (NCBI taxonomy): domain Eukaryota; kingdom Metazoa; phylum Annelida; class Polychaeta; order Phyllodocida; family Polynoidae; genus Harmothoe; species Harmothoe impar. Next base: position 39,207,899 of record OX381710.1, read on the forward strand.
CTTTACATTTTATCAGTTACACCTTGCCAAGATCCAATTAATTCCCTCTAGTCTAGAGTTACTGCCCCGTCTTTTTTAGTGTGCTGAGAGTCACCGCCCCCGCATTTTGAGATCCACCGCTACCACTCTCGTGGCCAGTTTGCCAGTGGGTAGCAATTTCAGACCTGAGACTCAGGTCTGAAATTGCTGAGTACCCTCCCCAATGCATTGGTGATTCAATGTAGGTAAAAGATATTCTCTTAAAATTAGTTTTCTGTTTCAGGGTCTCCTAGTGGTATACTTCACCAGTATGCCACCCAACCTGCATCGGTATGAGAGTGAGAAGTTCTATATCGACCCCAAGCAGAAGAAAAACCAGAAAGTTCGATTTCCCAGTATCTCAGACGCAGGGACGATAGACCTATCTGTGATAGTACCTGCATACTATGAGGAGAAACGATGTAAGTTCAAGTCCACATAAACTCTATGTTAATGTTACTATAAATATCTTTCTCTTTTTTTAAAGCGACAAACAATTATTAGAGTGTGCCTTGGTGAGCTGTAGTGCTATAGTGCTATAGATAGGCACTCTCTTATGTAGTCAGTCCTCTGTGAGTCAGATTGCCGTGATATGGTGTGTTGGTTCATCAAAATACTCATTGATGAAAAGACATTTTTCAATTTATCTCCAGACCATTCTGTGCTCAACATGTTCAGCTATCTTTTTGGTTCAGCTTGAAATGATTTGGTTTATAGTTTTGTCGTAGTTCATGATCTTGTGGCAAAATCAGCTGTTTTTTTGGGGGTAAATCACTGCTATAGCACTGCAGCCTATGGGAAGAATGGTCATGGATTCAGTATTTTTTGTGCTCATTTTATACACCTTTCCTAAATAGATACTGCTTAGATTCTTTTACAGTAGCGAGTTAAGATTTGGGCATTATCATTTCTTAAAAATGTAAGTTGGAATATTTTGTATTTAGGTGAATTTGTAGCTGTTGATCTTTGCATATGTATATGCCAGCATGTCTAGCTATATGCCAGAATGTCTGGCAAGCAGCTGTCAAGTAGGTGGATAAGTGGGTGGATTACATAACTGACCTGTATTGTATTATATTGGTGAATTGTTTTTGCAAAACAAGGTGAAGGTCAGTCATTTGTGGCAGTGCACTCTGTTACCCTGCCTTGTTTCTGGACACGGCAGCGGCCTCTACCTGTGTGTGTGTGGGTGTTGGAGGGGGGGGGGGGTAGGACATATGTGCACATCGCGTTCAAAGGCGAGAAAAAGTTCGAAATCGCAAAAAAGTGAAATTTGCCTAAAAACACCCGATTTGGCGAGAAAAAAGTTCAAAATCGCAGAAAAAGTGAAATTTGCCTAAAAACACCCGATTTGGCGAGAAAAAAGTTCGAAATCGCAAAAAAAGTGAAATTTGCCTAAAAACACCCGATTTGGCAAGAAAAAAGTTCGAAATCGCAAAAAAAGTGAAATTTGCCTTAAAAACACCCGATTTGGCGAGAAAAAAGTTCGAAATCGCAAAAAAAGTGAAATTCGCCTAAAAACACCCGATTTGGCGAGAAAAAAGTTCGAAATCGCAAAAAAAGTGATATTTGCCTAAAAACACCCGATTTGGCGAGAAAAAAGTTCAAAATCGCAAAAAATGTGAAATTTGCCTAAAAACACCCGATTTGGCGAGAAAAAAGTTCAAAATTGCAGAAAAAGTGAAATTTGCCTAAAAACACCCGATTTGGCGAGAAAAAAGTTCGAAATCGCAAAAAAAGTGAAATTTGCCTAAAAACACCCGATTTGGCGAGAGAAAAGTTCAAAATCGCAAAAAATGTGAAATTTGCCTAAAAACACCCGATTTGGCGAGAAAACATATATGTTGCCTATTATGCCAAGGCACACTCTTCTAGTACACAAAGCTGTTACTATACTAATGATGTAGAGCTGGATGCTATATTTTTTTCATGAGATTTTTACATGTGTAGTCCTACCGACATTGTTTCATATCGGACCATTGCCATCTCATTTTATATGTATGTCTTAAAAAGAGTTGTTCATGAATCCCACATTCCAATTTGATCTGAGATGTTTAAAGCGATATCTATCTTATTCACATATCACATTCACATATCCTTAAAAAACTCCTCGACCTAAATACATTGCTATTCACCTCCCACACAGTGTCCGTTATGATGGACGAAACCTTGACGTATCTTGAGTCCAGACAAAAAAGCGACAAGGGTTTCACCTACGAAGTTATAATAGTCGATGATGGTAGCAAGGATAACACCTCACAGGTTAGCCCTCTACTTTTATGACATGCGATTTTAAAGTTATAGGTATAACTCGTGGCATATTTAAGCATACCAATTTATTTCTAGGTATATATATTCACTTAATGATTGATTCCCAAAAGTTTTAAATATAAAATATGATGTAGTTCAGGGTCTTAAAAAAAATCCAAATATATCTTAAAAATCTTAGTGCATCACTATTAAATGTACACTTTTCTAGGTCGCTCTGGGATACACATCAAAATATGGAGCTGACAAAGTGAGGTTATTGAGACTGAGGGTCAACCGGGGGAAAGGATGCGCTGTAAGACTGGTGAGTTTCATGCTGAATACCTATGGATTGGTATTTCTGGTTGTTATATTTTTCGCAAAAAAAACCCACATAATTTACTTGTTTTAAAACATATATGTAGATATCAATATAAGAATTTCAATATCAAGGTACATTCAGAGGCAAATCGGAAACCCTGTTGCTTTAAAGGTATATGATATCCTTTCCCAGGATCATGTTAAAGGTGTATACGTGTACCTAACATAGGTGGCCTGTAAAAGTAAATATATTAAATTAATTCGATTTCATCTTTTTTGTCCCCCGGTATATTCAGGGTATGCTCAGTTCGCGCGGCAAGCTGCTTCTATTCGCCGATGCTGACGGGGCAACAAAGTTCAGCGACGTGGAGAAACTAGAGAGTGCCATGAACACTGTCAAGGATGCAGAGGTCAGGCACTAAGTATCATTTATTTTATCCAATGAAACATAAAGTATGAATATTATATAAAATCGTAGTTTATGAACATGTAAAATATATATAGTTTTTGCCCTAAAATCCTAAAGTCCTGTTGCAGCAGTAAAGAAGAAAACCGACCACAAATAGGTAATAAACTATGTATGTACAGGTATCATGGTTTTGTGCCCTTTTATGATATTTTAGTACCGGGTAATTGAGAATTGTGTTGTTTTATTCACAGGGAGATATGGGTGTGGTGTGTGGTTCGAGGGCTCACCTAGAACAGGATGCAATCGCCACGGTATGTATGCTACGGCCGTATCAACACGTATCACTATGAACCAAGTGACGACATCCGTATCTATGTAATACAATACATTGAGAATTGTACACTATGTAATCAGAACCAATTTCAAACTATTTATGACCTCTTACATACCGCAACATGCAGTCATGCAACCATACTGTTACTAAGCAGTTATGGGGGCACCAAAAAGAAAGTCAGCCCTTTTCAGAAAAAAAACTCCTGCATGATACTTATACAGGGTAAAGAATTCGACGCCTCTTACTGAAGGGGGGGGTCTTGATTTGGTCTAAGATTTTTTAGTGAAAAGCCACCAACCAAATGAGCACTGCCTATTATACACGTGTGTGTTTTGTTTGACAGAGGTCTATGTTCCGCACGTTCTTGATGCACGGCTTCCACTTCTTGGTCTGGTTCCTGTGCGTTAAGTCAGTTAGGGACACCCAGTGCGGCTTTAAGTTGCTCACCCGCGACGCCGCTCACCTCCTCTTCACAAACCTACACGTAGACCGATGGTACGTCCAACCACACGCTTATATTTTTTTCATATATATTTTTTTTACAATTTTTGCTGAAAATGTTGACAAATTAAGGCCAAAAATATAGACATAATTTGGTATCAAATTAAAGCTTATACTGTTGGTTATGACATGCGTTAGAAAGAACTTGCATTTTCACAACTTTTGTAGATCAAAAACACTTAACTTTTAAATGGTAAACCTTACTCAATATCAACCTTTCACTTGGCCCGTGGGCGACGTTTATAGAAATCAAGGCATTTAACGAAAACAATTTAGACTTCTAAATATAATATATTATCCTTTTGACCAAAGATTGAATTTATAATTCATTTTATTCATTAAATGATTTTATATATTAAATTTATGGTTGGAACCTGGTATTGATGGTGAAATGAATATACGATTTCCCCCTCATTTCATTCTAGGGCATTTGATGCCGATTTGCTGCACATAGCCGAACACTTTAAAATCCCCATTGCTGAGGTAGCTGTCACCTGGACGGAAATAGACGGTAAGTGGTTCTTAGAAATATTTGGGTCTATAGAAAAGGGAAAACCACCGGGAAATGGCTAAATTTTGTATGTGAGTCATATCGACTTCAGTGAGTCCTTCCTGGTATATTAGTGGCCACTTGTAGCTTGAAATATTCCAAAGAAGTTTGATTAAAGTGATTGCACTCAATTGCATGGTGAAAAACAAACGGACACATACACAGTATCTACCTAACCATGAAAATTAAATTGGATGAATTAGATTTAAATGAATTGCAATTGTTGTCTCTCTCCAGGTTCCAAGATAACGCCTATAATAAGTTGGATGGAGATGGGACGGGACTTACTCATGGTCCGACTGCGGTACATGACGGGAGGATGGCAGCTGCAGCCACTCTCCAAACTCCACTAGTCAACCGGCCAGCACCCCTTCCAGCCTTGCAACTTCTACTGTGCCACCCATTAGTTAATTATCATCCTTCATCCGGCAGGAGTTGCGTGTGAGTTTACACTGGTTTCACAGTGCCGCGGTACCCAAGCGCTTGACGCGTGGCATGATTACCGTAAAACCTCACGTATGAGCCTAACTCACGTATTTAATTATTAGCCGCCCTCAACTTTTAGCTGATTTTATAACCCGCGCAAGCGATCTAATTTTAGTGGCTTCAGTACTGTGCTAAAGCAGCAAAAACTCGCGTATACGCAGCACCCTGACTTTGTCCTGATCCTATAAGCCACATTGGCGATCTGACTTACATACTAGCCGCCTATAAGTGAGGTTTTACGATAGGTGAAAGTGTGTGTGAACTCACATAACAATAGACTCATGTCACTCAAACATTGTATTAAAGATGGTGTATCAACTAATACACTTCCCAAACTTTTTCCTTAAAAGGAATGCCATGGGTTCTAATATAACTTTAGCTGATAAACATTACTCAATATTTGCAAGATATTTGTCTATAAATATATGATTTGAGATAATTAACAATAAAGCCTATTCACCTCACTGACTCAGTCACTCCCCCAGGTGAGTACAGGGAAAACTAGCCTGGTAGAGAAAGCACTGAGCCATGCAGTACCACAGCATAGGGAGTTTTAGTGTCGACCTACAGCAAAAATGATTGCCCTACATGTGTTAATCTTATGGATTTAGACTCTGCCAATTGTTTTAAAATTTAGGGAGTATGTATAGGATAGGATATGCAACGGTAATATGGCATGATTAAAAAGTCACGAAATTTTAGCTGATACACCATCTTTAACGTATGGTAGGATGTTTTGGATTCTGTCTTTATCTAATAAACGTGCTGCTGGTTCTCAATGGGAATTACAAACTGCTTTTGAAGTAAATCACACTTTACTTAGTCATGGGGTTTCTACCAACATTATGGGTTCGTCTGTTACTCTTTGTAAAACACAGTTTTACACTGTATAAGTTGCCATTTATATGAAAGCTGTTGCTATTCGTGTACGGCTTAGATCCCTGAGCTTATTTGGTGTAAGAAGTACTGAGTAGGGGCTCATTAATCTAGATGTGATAGCCCCTCTGGACGGTCGAAAAGATTTCCACTGTTCTCTGATGTGTAGCAGTATGTAACAACCCTCGACATTGTTCTGACACTTTGCATCAAATACCATGTAGTAAATTAGAGATTATGACGTCACAGGGTGGCAAGGTTTTTTGATTGTGATCAGGTACTATGGACCAAGTGAATGGGTGATAATCAAATATTATTACATTTTCATATACATATGTATATAGCTTGCCGATATGTATGTAACATTGTAAATAACTGCTATACTATAGTGTATAATAATTATTGTGTGGAAAGGTAGTGACGTTTGAAGGGAGAGCGAATGTAAATGTTTTCATTATAGGGCAGGGAGTTGTAAAGACGATCTCCATCTTGCCATGTCCAGGGGTATTTCATACATCACCTAGGATACAGATCTGGTTTATGAAAAATAGTTGATTATGTAAAACATCGAGATTTTGATCATTCTGACATTGTAGATGCTCTCAGTCTAGTGTGCCCAATTCGAATCAATATTCTGTAGTCCTAGATATCCCATGTTGTGTCTATTTTGCGACCGATCTCAGAATACTGATCTCAGGCCTGAGACCAGTTTTCTAAGAGGCAATTTTTTTCTCTTTGCACATTTTGATATATAATATCAGTTGCCAAATTATGAATTCACACAGATGTACAGCTGGTTCTTACTCCTCAAACATGTCTACATATTTACGAAGATTCGAGATTGGTTAAAATCAATTGCTCTTGTTTTGCAACTGCTCCAACGTGAGCGTGGCTGTGCGAGTCGATAGCATAATTTATTATGAATGTGTACAGGATGACTATTCTCAGTCACACTATTGTGTCTGTTTTGATCTGAGTATTCGTGGTGTTGATTCTGGACAAGAGAAAAATAAAAATGTATGATACAAATGTATTCTAAAAGTACTTTTTCACAATGATATTTTGATCTTTACCAACAATATATTTAACAGTGAAGAGCTGTTTTTGTTCTTGATCCCTATTCAATAGTGCAACCACTGTACCAGGGTTTAGATGGCATATATCTCTTGAGTGCTACTCCTTTCATCGTTTACAAAAGGGAAAAATCGACAAGACAGAAACTCTTTAGTCTGAAGTCTGAAATCTTAAATGCGCTGTGAGTAGTTCAAATCAGAGCCATTGATCGTAGTCTCTTCTCACTTTCTGGGCACCTTCATCGTAGCGCCACCTGGTGGTTTTAAATTCAACTGCTAATTCTCACTTTGGAACTAGGGGGCGTTAGTATGCTGTTAAAAGTGGACGAATTCCTTCAGAGTCCGCGAGGTGGCTTCAGCTCCAATAGAGGAGCGTACGTCACTCTGGATCAGAACGGACTTGGACACTGGCCTTAGTAAATGTGAGTTAGTGACACTGTTTTCTACAGAGCCTACACGGCTGGTGTGTAGTGCAGTTCAGTGCCAGGGTAGTTGCTTCAATTAAGATTATGAGAATTGGGGTGTATATTAGAATCGATATTTGATATTTCATTTGATTACTGCCTATATTATATTGAGGTATTGTTGTCGAAACACCATCTTTTTAATCGAAACATATTTTAATACATGCCATGTCTATATGTTATCAATGTGTATGGGCATGTACATGTATGCATTTATTCATGAATGAATAATTGACTCAGGGTTACCCTGAGTCTTGTGCGACGGGTTACAGTGGCTCTCTCAGCCTAAAATTTAAAACAGCTGTCATTCCTTCAAAATTGGAGCTTTTTCTCTCAATTTTGTGTCATTAGATGCGTTACAATGTTGTCCTTCCTATGTAGTCGCGCTTTAATCCATTTTCAAAAGCTCCCCCCTGAAAAGCATGATTTTAATTTTGTGTCTAAAATGGTGGTAATTTGCTTCAGCATAGAGCCCTATGGGAGCCTGTAGATAACCCTTAACATTGAACAGTTACATATTGAACGGGCTCAGTGCTATCTCTATGGGAGAGGGTTATCTGCAGTGACACTACAGGAGTGAGATGCTTTTTTTCAGACATTCTGACAGCTCTAACCTTAGGGTAATTGACAGGGGGTTACTTTGGGAATGGTCAATGCATGGTAATTTTGTATTGTGTGTGATATTGAACATGTCAGTTGGGGAGGGGGGCACTTGATGGGAGGGGGTCCTCATGCCCCCTGTTGATTTAAAAAAAAAGAATTCATGTCACCATATCAAATTTCTTTTTTGCCATGTTAAGACCTTAATAAGCATATAGGATGCTTAGGCTAATATAAAAATGTGAATAAGGGCTCAAGTACCCCCCCAAAAAAAAGTCAATGCACACATTTTTTTTGAGTATACCCTTTTTTGCGCTGCTAGCCTCACTCGGTGTGACTTTCTCAGGGCACCTGCGTCATGCGACCTATAGGTTGTGAGGTGCAGGCCTGGAGGTAGTGTGTTGTCAGCTCCAGATATGTTATACTTGTGACGCACAATTCGGGTATGCTATCCGAAACGGTGCAGCCAGGATACAAGAGAAGTGTGTGAGTGAGACCAGGTTGAGACTGGGTATCCATGGCAAAGGGGAAATGTAAAACAAACATAGTAATTCCCCATACAAAATGATTGTATAGATTATCTTCCAAAGATAACAAAACAAAACAATAGTGCTTGTATGTATATTAGATAAATTTTATTGTGGGCCAGTTGTTGTTTTCCATAGGTTAGAACACATGTACTTTGTGGAGCTATGCGAATAAACGGGATCGGTACTTGTACTGTCTCAAATCCAAAAAAAAATTCTGCCACAGCTTTAGCTACAGTGTCTGCCACAGCTATTACCACAGCTTCTGCCACAGCTTTTACCACAGATTTTAGCTGGGTGAGACGTTTTTCATCAGACCAAAATAGCTTAGGAACAGATATGTGGACAAAGCTTGTGTATAGTAGGGTCTGTGTGTGGTGGTGTACAGGGGTAGGGGCAGGGGTAGGGGTATGCATGCACATTACACAATGCACACTACACATGCATCCTACACCTGTACACTACACATGCACACTACACATGTACACTACACATGCACACTATGCATGCACACTACACCTGTACACTACGCATGCACACTACACATGTACACTACAAGTGCACATTCCACATGCACACTATGCCCACACACTTCTCATGCATACTACAGGCAACCACCCTTTTGTGATTAGGATCACACGCTCGATTTTTCATGTGTGCAAAATATATGTATATAAGAAATAAGAGAAAGGAATGCGGTATAAATTATTTATTTGTGAAGACATAATGAGAGGTACATAAAATATGAACGGACTTTCACCCAACCTCGCATGCACAGAACATAGACCTACCACGGGAAGAAACAACTTCAATGTGGATAAAACAGGATCTTTCACTTGGAAAACCAGCGTCTCTCAGTATGAAAAGATATATAAAACCATGGTAACTCAAATGTATTGCTTTAGGCCAACCAGGGCCGTAGATATCTCTCGAGATATGTTAACACTTGTTCTACTCACTAGTTCTGACAAGGAAAACATGAATATGTACGTGTTATATCTGAATATGTTCTGAAAATGTAACTTATAAAAGAGCACCCAATGGAGACGCTATACTTATGAGTATTATTTTACTGTAAATAATGAGTACCTTTGGTTTGTGTTATATCACCTAAAATAGACTATATTTATTATTCAAATTGTTGATGAGCTTTAACCAGAAGTCTATATAACTCAGCTGCCTGTATTGAACGACTTGCACTACATAAGAACATAACCTTATATATAGGATATACTTGGAAAGGGTCGCACGCTGGGAGAACGTCGTTACATGTTGACTCACAAAGATGGAGCAATAATGCATCCACAACTATTAACGACTAATGTTGATATAAAACAGCTGGGACCTACCTCAGAGAACTGAACTTTTGAAGAATTCTCAAACATATAGTATCATAATACTATCTCAGTAAAAAATATTAGTAATATATTTATTAAAACATAAATATAATTTCCTTTTCTCTGTAGCTGATATAAATGAGATGAGGTAGCGTTAGTGTGCATTCTGGTAATACTTCCTTATTGCATGACTTTTTTTTGTCGATGTGTTGTACAAAATGAGAATTTTCTTTGACTGCAGACATGAGATATGTCTTGTAGGATATGCTGGGATATGTAGCTGTTGAACTGTGAATGGTATTGAACGTCATATGTGTGCCTAATGCAGAGATGATATAAAACCCAACATCCAACATTCACATGGTATGAGGGTGAAAATCTAACCCGCAGTAGTTGGTCCAACAAATAAGGGTATATACACAGACCTACCCACCCCCTCATGGTATCTTGAACCCCCAACATTTATTTACCTGTGGCAGTAAATATCCAGTCCATGTAGGAAGATAGGCCTATACTTTGTGATTTCATTTATATACAACACTCCTCAAGTAAAAAGATAGATACCTGAATATACACGGTATATACATAGAGTATGTACCATATACCTGCAGCAGGGGCCTGCTGATTTATGTACATATATATAACAGTCAGCGTCAGAGAGCTGAGCTCCACTGTCCTCGGGCCAGATTCTAAAGAGAATAAGGCACTAGATTTGATACAGTTTGTGTGGGTGTCATGTACATGTCGCGCACTCCCCTACATCCAGACGTGCCACCTCTGTCCTAGGGTACAACAGCCTGTCCAGACAGTGCTGTTCGACAAAGGCGGTTAGCGCAGGTTGCTGCCCACCGGGCGGTTGGAGCAGGTTGCTGCCCACTGGGTGGTTGGAGCAGGTTGCTGCCCACCATGCGGTTGGAGCAGGTTGCTGCCCACCGGGCGGTTAGCGCAGGTTGCAGTCCACCGGGCCGTTAGCGCAGGTTGCAGTCCACCGGGCCGTTGGAGCAGGTTGCTGCCCACTGGGCGGTAGCACGGAGCGCTGTGGCGCAGTAGCCGATATGGATTAACGCTGTATTCTGGTAGTGCAGCAAGACAGTGCAGACAGGAGCAGGCACTGCCTTCTCCTCACATTACACTACTCACTGCCCAAGTGAACAATAGTACTCTGGTACTATCATAAGCAATACATCACACATGTCCCAGCATTGTCAGTGGTATGGCCCTTTGCTATACTAGAGTTTCCTGCTCTTGGTCACCACGCTCTTTAGCAAGCATCTCCCATCGTTTCCACCGCTCTTTTTGCCAGTCTGTATTTCTATGCGAGGAGTGTCTGTCTTCACTTAATGTGGACTGTCGTGATGAGGTGACACGTAGTCCCAGTCCGAGCGGTCGTTGCCTCGAGGACGTTCTCGCCTCGAGACTAGACAAATGTTCATTGCCGGTGCCGCTTTGAGGTGTCCGCGGCGAGGCGGGTGGAGTGTCCATAGCCCACATATGGTGGGGAGCATCCGGAGTGATGGGACTGTTAGTCGTTGAGCGTGAGGTGCTCTGGTAATAGCTGCTCAACGAGGAACTAGAGTCTGAGTCCCTGTCTCGTTTGAGACCCATGTATCCACAAGGTACTGTCAATGTGTGAGAGGAGGCAGCGGTGGGTGCCGATGTCGATGATGGAATGGTGGCATTAAGCGACAAGTGACGCGCATTGAAGCGCACCGGCCGAGGGGTGATGAGCGAATTAGTGCTTGACGCCCTTTCTCGCGGACTATCCGGGAGTATCCGTATGCGAAGATCTGGTGTGGCAGACTTCATTGCCTTGGGACTCGGAGAAATCCTTGGAGACATAGGACTGGGACTCCGACTGTCTGGACGATACCACCCTTGCTCTGGAGAGCTGATTCGAAACTGTGGAATTTTCAGCATGTCCAGTTGGGGTGGGGGTTCAGCACGATGCGATCTGCTCAAAGAGCGACTCGTGCGAGTTCTCAGGTCATGTGACCCTGTGCTATTGTTGGCTGAGGCATTGTCTCCCTTAGCGGGAGATCCATCCACCACGGTGCGAGACCGTCCTGTGTCGTTCTCACTAGGGTAGCTCGGTAACGAAGAGTTGTCGTTCTCCTCGTAGAAACTACTCGACGTCTCTGGATCCGCATCAACGCTGTAAATACGCAGTTAGAACCATGCTTAGCTCAGGGGAATTTTAAGATCACTTGCTCCAAATACAGAGATCCATTGTACAAATCGCAGTCTTGCTACTATCAATAATATTTTATATTGAAATACTAAAAGGCGATAATCATGATCACTCTTGATTTATAAATCAGAGGAATCGACAATTGGTATAACCAAAGATTTCCAGCCAGATCTTAGCATACAAAGTAAAGGACCAACTAATTTATAGATTTGATTCTATTGTAGTCCCATGTAAATGAGGTAGCAGACTACTTACCCACTGAGTGCACATTTCCTCCTTAGAATATAATCTGCTGACTCCGGGTTTGTCTCCATCAATAACCGAATCACCTCATCGTGTAGTTCAGCAGGGACCTGGAATAAAGCACAGTCATGTTGATAAATCATCTTCAGCGTAATGTGTATCATAATCTAATATCGATATACTTACGGGTCCTACTGTTAGTGTCAAAGAAGAAAATTTACATGAGCGACAGGTAAAGGAAGTATCACAACAGCGAGCCTATAGATGGGGGGTTCCCCTGTCGGTTTCAAGAAATGCCCATGTCATATATCATATTCACTAAGCCCACAAAATACCATGTCTCCTGTAGAGTTTAAGGGTCTAGGCCCACACCAGTGAATTTACGATTGTCGCCCAGATGTCCTTGGGACATCCTGCAAGTTTCACAAAATATAGGTCATTTAAAGTACAAGTATCCTCGACATTGCATACCTCAAAGAGACGGGCGTGATGATCTATCATCTCCTGGACTACGGCTATGATGTCGTGCCGTTCCTCGGCGTGCTCGGCCGTTGTCACCTCAAACTCGCCTCCTTTGGCCTTGTGCATGATATTGGGGCCAAATAAGGTGGCAAGGTTGTGGGAATCCATCTTGTTCCCCTGTACCTAAAAGGTATAGAAGGATTTAATCAATTGATGTCGAGTATTGACTGGACTGAGTTAATGATGGCTTCAGGAACAATTTGGACCCTCTTTTAATATGGCTAAAAAATGAGAGTGCGGCCAAAATATGTGGCCACATGTAGTTCGGGGCGTGGCCACATAAGCTGCTACAGTAAAATTTCGTAATAAGGAGAGTTTTGGAACTAGACAAATTTACTCCTTATTCACAAGCAATGTTCTTTATAACCAATACCCGGTACTAACGATGTATATAGGATAAAGAATCAGGACCATAAAGATGGACTATAGCAGGAATGATAACAATAATTTCATTGTACCAGTCCTCCTTATAACGAGATCCCACTGTACATATTAATGTAGGGTTTCAGGGTGAATATTAATTACAGATTAATTTAAGCAGCAGTCTTACCTGGTTGCCGTCGGCATCCACAGTGTCGTAGGAATGGCGCACGACTAGCGCCAGGAAGGTAAGTAGCGCCCATAAGGTGTCCCTGTTGACGGCCGGGAGTAGCGCCACCAGCAAGGACAGAGCAGCCACCCGCCGCCGCTCATCTTGAATTTCTGTACAGAACAAGATAAAAATGTTAATTTATAAAGTCATACCTACATGTGTTTATCATTATGAATTTCTAGACAGGCAGCATTTTGACGAGAGTGACTAGGGCTGCTCTCCCAATAATGAATTCCCCTATACAGTATGATATGAACTTCTTTTTTTTAATTAAGCAAAAAAAAAGAGCAAATAGCCCCTTCCCCCACAAATAAAATCCTCATGCCTTATCAGTAGTTTTAAGGTTGCCTTGGTAGGATCTGATTGAGAAGGAATCTTATGCTAATATTCTTAAACATTCATCACATCATGACCAACACAGGAAAAACTGACCCCTTTTATATAATAATAGACTAATTTAAGTATTGTTGATTTTCTTTTTCCCGTGATCTCGTGTGTTCTACTTACTGCGGGTAGCTAGGAATGCATTGTAGAGGTCTCTGGTGAGGAGAGGGTCAGGCAAGTCGCGGAAGAAAAACTTGAGAAGTGCCCCCACGTCGTGTGGGTTGTGGTCCTCCGTTAACTTGACATCCCGCCCACAGTCAAACTCATCCCGTAACTAATCAGGGGAGAAAGACAATATTATTAATCTATCACTGCCCATTTAATAGCTTCATGCCAGCAGTTTTTACAATTATTATGCCAAAAGAGTATGGACATGCCGTACCTATATTTTTTTATAGTTTAATATGGAGCAATACTAAGATTGTGATGGTATATTGCGCGAAATTTGTCTTACTACATGTATTTGTGTAATGAAGTTACTGCAATAGTCTTACCTGTTTTATCCGTTTCTTTGAGCTCCCTATCCGGAAAATCCCTAATATATTTAGACCTGAAAGAGAGTATTTGTTCAACTGTTACTGAATATTCATATAATTAAATGGGACTTTTACCTCAAATGACCTGTATGTATGCATACATTCTCAGCAATAAATTTATACATATTTCAAACGTGACAGGAAAGACACTAAAACGCTTTATCATAGGACATCAATATATACAGTTTTAATTATTACCTAATTGAAGTGAAAACATTTTCTTGAAAGGATGTATGTTTTCTAGACAGGATATTCCTCAGAGCCACATGTTTCTCATCCACCGCAAGAGTGAGTAACCTATTAAAAATGACCTATCTAACTTATTAAAAATGACCTGTCTATCAGTGCCATTAACATTATACATACCATAAGTCTCCAGGTGCTTACTGCACACGTTCACCAGGTAGGGTACCACAGGGGTGTGAGGGGCTAGTGACTCCCGCTGTTCCCGCCAGGAGGACTCTAGTTTGGCCGAGGAGGACAGGGACAGGGCGTCTATGAGGTTGGATCCCTGTAGGGACCCTTGTGTGGATCCCGCACCTCCTGTACTCCGACTGTCTGTCTCTGATAACGAGTCTGAACTCATGGCCCCCGTCTGTTTAGAATGTAAATCAGGTGAGAGTCAGTATGATGTCTGTGGGGGATGTATTAGATTTACAGTAGTTCGAATTTTCTTGTATCATACCATGGAAGTATTGCAGATGTATTGTTTAGGTTAGTTTTTAATGGGTTTAGACAAATAATATATTCGGTTATTAGGTAATTAATGAGGATAATCTACTTTCTTTCGTGTTGATGAGGTTATTTCCTAAACATATCCTTTACATGTACTTATATTTATACCATGGTATACTCAAGTTTAGAAAGTTTAAAATCTATTCAAATTATATTGAGATAGCCCAATAGTGTCAACAATCTTGCCTGCATGAAAACCCATGCTACACACGAACCGATTATCTGGTATGCTATAATATGTTTCACAAACACCATAGGTATATATTCATGGTAGGCAATATAACAGAGGATACAAATATATATATATATATATATATATATATATATATATATATATATATATATATATATATATATATATATATATATTTACACACACACTGCACGTCAGTAAGCCACAACACAAACAGCACACACTTCACATCGACACTTCACATTGAGCTAAAGGGCCTAATACATTGTACATTATATATGAATCTATCATGATTCTATGCCTCACATATACACACGAGGACAGTCTACACGTTAAACCAGTACTAGTGGCCGCATAATCTCCTTTGGATTGTTCAGATAAAGCCCATTTCATGCACTGACTACATTGTTACGATCACCAAACAGTGAAAGGGGATTTTGGGTTTTCCCAAACCAGAAAACTATAGTTATACAGTCTCTATTTTGGCAGGCTCCCAACATTGATTACGATTTACCAATGACCACTAGTATAATATGGAAAGCTCTTTAAACTTATTGGTGTAACATTAGCTAATGATCACTTAGTATGTCCAGGGGTCCTGGGTTAAATCCCCAATGGTTATAAAACTGGACAATATAATTACCATAACAGACCGGCCACAGAAGTTTGGCTTCCGATCTATCGCCATTTGTGACTGTCTTTGTGAGCGATAATTAAATTGGCTCCAAAGTGCCCGAAAGTATACCTTATCATAATCAAGGCCCATCATCCCGGTGACACATAATTCATTTAGGGCTCTTGAGAAAGGCACGTACATTTATAAAAAGTATGTCCATGGTTGCTATAGGTTAATTCTCATAAGCGATGTCTACCATGTGTGGATCAACAAGGGAAAAGGGACCTCCACGGGGGATTTTTAGTACCAACTTTGGCCACCAGGAGGCTCCATATAGTCAAAAAGGACCAAGATATAGCAAAAACTTATCTATACTACTTTTTTATGTAGAATATGATAAGCCACGTTAGAAGATTCCATTTTTGGTGAAAACATTCCATATTTGGAATGGAAAAGAACGTTTTTGGGCCTAAATTGGTGTTTTTGCACATGTTGGTTGCCATGGAAACATGATTTTCATTCTAAATCGAAAATTTTAAAAAATTGAATGAAAGAAGGCCCCAAAACGATTTCTATGCTAAAAACAAAATGTAAATACCATTTTTAGATCAAAAGCTGTGACCAATTGTTTGAGAAAGTTTGGATATTTGGTAATTAGCATAATTATGCTAATTAGATAGGAATATCTCTAAAACAAAGGAAGATAGAGCTTATTGGCATTTAAGATTGGACAGTGACCACACATATTCAGAGAGCCAGTACTCAAAAACTAGAAGTGGTACCTGCTTATAAAAGATATCACTGGAAAGCTGATGACATCAATTTTATTATTGAGTTTTTACCTTGGAGGACCCTTTTCCCTCGACTGTCCACATGTGTAAGAATTGTGTGAACCGGTTTCTGGGTATTTCGCTGAGTTGAAGTATGTTATAATTCTCCTCTTATCCATCTCATACACCTGTTAGTCACAATTCATAAGAACATGACTTCAAGATGCCGACCGCATTCTTTGAAGACTCTGCACCCCACCTCTTTGTTTTTATAAGGAGGACAGTGTGCTAGAGCATTGAGGACTCTATATTGGGATCGGTATTTGGGCCATTCCTACATCATTCCTATGCAAACATATGGGTATGATGCAATGACATTTGTATATGGTACACCCCTGAGTTATCCCATCACAGGTAGATTAATCTTTTCTAGATGCATCCACCCAGGGCCAGCTAATTGTATATATACCCCTCCGTGAACCAGGCAATTAATGGCACTTAAGGGAAATAGTTGGCATGCTTGAAGAGGAGCCATCTAGGAGAGGATTCCAGGAATTTCTAGGCATCAAAAGCAAGCAGGTCACCCCGCTGAGCCAGCCCAGGCTTCTGGTGTTAATCTATAGCACTGACTGTGAGCTGCTCAGTAGGGAATACCATGTGTCACTCCATCTGAGGCTGTGCAATGAGCAGCTCATTGATATAGGTATCAACTCAGGCATATTTCACTCATGGAGAATGTGTGTCAGTCCATCGTGAGTCCTTTTTTTAAATTTTTTTATATTGGTCATTTGTCACTGTTGGTGGCAATGGATGGGTCAATCATTAGTCATTAAACCATATTGATTTAGTTGGATTCAAGGAATTGGGAATACGGAGTCCGGAATCCTGATACAGGAGGAATTTCGGTTAATAAAATGTAGCCCCCTCTCCTCCAGAACTCTCTCTTTGATGTGGACTTCTTGGAAAGTTGTATCCATCACAGGTATCCCTCTCCAAAGCTGACCCATAAGTTACTACATTATTTCATTGTAGCTATTCCTACATCTTGTATAGGGAGTATCGGGTAGATGGGGCGTGTGTCAGTTATAAATATGCCACTTTTCTGCTATTTTATCTAGCTTGATAAATCGAGATGGTGACCATTAAAATAGTGATGATTACCACCCCTTCCCCATGCCTAAACAAAACACACATTCTTTAGTGACGAATGAGGGAGAGGGAGATTCCACGGTAGCGTCCTGTATGAATTCTAGGAACGACAGTTTCTTTCCCCTTCTCCCCCTCTCTGTCTTTATGTCTGAGTATGTGTATGTTTGCAGGGTTTGTTTTTAAACACAAGCCATCCCTGAAACTCGCCAGGCATGCGGGGATTGTCCAAACACAAGCAGTGCAGATGAGCAGCTCAGGGGGCAATTTCTGAAGCTGGTATGCAGGGCAGCAAGGCCTTGGGGGAGGGCAGCAGCTCACTGCACTGGGGGATGGGGGGACTACTTTGAGTGGCTCACATGACGTACAGGTTGGTGAAAGGACCTGAGCAGTTCGAGGCTGCTGGAGACGGACAGAGACACCAGAGACTGCTGACACGACAACTGGGAGGAGCGACTCACCGAGCTACTCGACGACTTCCTGTAAAGACACAAAGGGAGGTACACCATTAGAATACAATCGATATCGCCATTTGGAGGTTTATAACAATGCAACTAATCAAAAATGTAATGTGCTTTGTAGGATATATAGATGGTGCAAATATATCTTCTTTTTTTTAATAGATTATTTCATAGATTATTTAATGGAGTATGTTCTAATTATGGGTTAACCCGGTGAGCTTAGACATGTGTGCATTCAATGCAGCCTTCTCATATATCATCCAGAATGGATACTTAATATTAAAAAAAACTTGTTAGTAAATGTAGAAATTAAATGAGGTGTGTACTATGAGCTAGTTACTAACGAAATGTAGGTTTACGATCAAAATAGTCAGACATTTAAAAAAAAGTTATTTAAAGAGAACTAGAATTGTTGCAGTGTTAGAGTATCTTAGATTTCTAGTGCAGACCCACTTCGAAGCACTTTTTCTAAAGTTTCTGTCTAACTTTTTCTAAACCGTCTAAAATCAGATGTCTGACTTATCTGTGAAGAAGTAACCCAATACCTATGAACACACAAAGTTACTCAGGCATTCTTTTTCAGGAAGCTTTTAGTTTATCCCAAGTTCCCTTTCCCTCCCATCTCCTTTACCTCCAACATGTTGAGTAGTTAAAACTTACCGTGTGTGTCTCTGCGTCAGATCGAGGCTTTCCCGTCGTTCTCTTAGCGACGACGGCTTCCGGCGTCTCAGCTCAAGGTCGTTGGCGGTGACCTTGGCCAGGGGTATCCCAAACACCCATCCTGATGAGGAGTCTGTTGGCAGAAGACAAGAGGCGTTAATGCACAGAGACCACCCACAGACATGGTACACACAACAAGGGGATAACAAGGGCGCACTATATGTATGTATATATATATATATATATATATATATATATATATATATATATATATATATATATATATATATATACATACATACATATACACGGCTAGGCTATTATACACCTGTAGATTGTGTTATGCCCACTTTCTCCTCGTTCACTCTCTTTTTTCCCCCACCGATATTTCTAATGGAAGAGTTGGCAGAAGGAGTGTTTCTATAATCTAGGATGGGTGGTGATGATCAATGCGGATTGGCTGACGTTAGCAAATTGGTATAAAGCTAAACGCCACAAAATAGGGTAATTCGGAGGTAGGGCGAGGGGCTGTAATATGGCATTCTATCTACAGATACGTAATTGCTTGGAGAAGCATGTTCCTGCAGGCATTGTTGCCGAACCCATTATTAATATAAGCCTTGATGAAATATATCAGTTTTCTTGATGAAATATATCAGTATTCTATATGGGTGAAGATGTCCAAGATGGCATATGCTAAATGTAGGTGAGGAGACACTATAGGATATAGCTTGTGTGCCATCAGTCGGATCATTGTTTGACACGTATGAGAAGTACTTTAGCAGATGGGAAGACACCTTCCATAGCTCCAACATTCCCAGAGATCAACCACTACCCTTACCACTAACCCTCCCAGACACCAACCTCTACCCTTACCACTAACCCTCCCAGACACCAACCACTACCCTTACCACTAACCATCCCAGACACCAACCTCTACCCTTATCACTAACCCTCCCAGACACCAACCAATACCCTTACCACTAACCCTCCCAGACACCAACCTCTACCCTTATCACTAACCCTCCCAGACACCAACTACTACCCTTATCACTAACCCTCCCAGACACCAACCTCTACCCTTACCACTAACCCTCCCAGACACCAATCACGACCCTTACCACTAACCCTCCCCAGACACCAACCACTAACCATCCCAGACACCAATCACGACCCTTACCACTAACCCTCCCAGACACCAACCACTAACCCTCCCAGACACCAATCACGACCCTTACCACTAACCCTCCCAGACACCAATCACGACCCTTACCACTAACCCTCCCAGACACCAATCACGACCCTTACCACTAACCCTCCCAGACACCAACCGCTACCCTTACCACTAACCCTCCCAGACACCAACCACTATACCCTTACCACTAACCCTCCCAGACACCAACCACTACCCTTATCACTAACCAATATCACAGAGCTTGGGGTTGAACAGAAAAACGGTCAACGACCAGTAAAGACATCTCGGAAGGAGCTCTATCATCAAACCATGCTTCTGCGCCCCTGTATACAAGATCAAAACTAGATGCTCCCAAACATCTTCCAGCAATATCTTGATAGTCGAGGCAGTCTCCATGCAGTGGTTAATGAGGTAACTCTGGGGCTGGACTGGTTAACAGACTGGTGCCAGCTTCCTCCTTCTCCACCAACCTAGGGCCGCATATAGACAGGGTCGGCTAAAAATAGCATCTTCTACGTCGATCCTCGAAACGCCAGGAAGGAGCGCCTAGAAATCTGGACAGAAGCCAATGTCCCGATGACAGAAATATAAATGGGTTTGTGGCTGCTGGACCAGCTCAGGCCCTAAGAGACTACTTAATGTGTTGGCACGGGTGAGGGGAGCCGCCCTGGGGATATGGGTGTATATCATTAAGAGTGGTAGCTTGGTTGTATGATATGTTGGGTAATAGAAGGTATAGGGTATAGTAGTGGGCCGGGCTGAGTGGTTGCACAGGTGGATAAAAGATCAAAGGGTAGCTAGAACACAGGTAGATGGGTGGGGAGGCCGGCTATCTTAACCGTCCTGATACTACAGATAGCAGCGAGTTCTTGTGGCTCTAAGGTAGTAAGTCTACATCAAGTGAAGGAGATTACTAATCAGCAGAAGTGTGCTCCCTCCTTTCTGGTATAGTGATGCTGGAAAGCTTTCTATATTATATACTAGTAGTAAAATAATGGGTACCAACAAATCATGTTAATCCTATATTTCACATGTCCACCCAACGTCTATTTCACTCTGTTCGAAGCATTTTATCTATTGTTTAGGTTATTTTGCCAGAAGTGGGGGATATATGGACAAGGTGCTGTATGTCTTTGAGGAGGTCATTATAGAGATGATGATAAATTATTCTTGTGATGTGATATTTTTGTAACATTAGCCTTGTAAGTGCAACATGTACATAGCTTGAATAGAATTAATAGACCTGAACGTTCATTCTAAATAAGGTCAGCAGAGAAGCCACTGTAGAAGCCACTATTCATGATTGGGCAGCACATAATTTATATTTATATTGAATATGAATCATAAATCCTCTGTTGATTATCACATCACAACACATGTAACGGATTTTGCTCAGGCAGAAAGCGTCGAAAGATGCTAAGACCAATAAAAGATTCAATTCAATTCAACATAACCCACACTACAAGATGCACCCCATGTATATACATTAACAGCAGAAGGACGAAACACTACCCGACATGAACCACACTACAAGGTGCACCCTGTGTATACAGTAACAGCAGAAGGACCAAACACTACCCGACATGAACCACACTACAAGATGCACCAAACACTATCCGACATGAACCACACTACAAGATGCACGCTCTGTATATTCAGTAACGGCAGAAGGACCAAACACTACCCGACATGAACCACACTACAAGATGCACCCCGTGTATACACTAACGGCAGAAGGACCAAACACTACCCGACATGAACCACACTACAAGATGCACCCCGTGTATACACTAACGGCAGAAGGCATGGCAGCTCCCACCACGTGCTCCACCATCAGACGCTGCTATCAGACCACATCAAAGGCGCCGACATGGATCAAATAGCTCAGGTGTGGGGTCGGGCTGGAGCTGCTCTTTGATGGTAGGCCAGGGTGGGAGAGGGGGGGGGGGGCTGAGAAATCACTCTGAGGTTAGTCTTTCATTAGTTGTATATAGAGGATGACTGCTTCAGGTAGTGCCACCATTGCTTTTGGGACTGGATTGTGTGACCATGGAGAATGTAATTTGATAAGCGATCGGTATATTAAATGCGGGCGTTCGCTAATAAGCCGCGCTGTAACTTGCTTGTTTGAGCCAAGATCAGAGAGACTGACTTTAAACTAGGGGAGGGTGAGTGGGGCTGTGTGGTGTGGATACTGGGTGGTCTGGCAGTCAGGGCTGCTGGTGAGCAGCTCAGGGGGTGGGGGTGGGGGAAGGGGGGAGACATGAGCAGCTCAATGTGTACCTGGGCGGCATCTTGTGAGCGGCTTGGAAGATGAAGACACGCCGCAGCATGTAATGGGGTAAATTGTCCACGGGTCGGCGGCTGGGGTTCCGCAACACAAACTACACAAGCTACAAGACCAGCAGACTACCCTGTGAGGGGGTTTACCGGGGGAAGCCCCTCGGGGGAGCCACATAGTGGCTTCCTTTGCTGCTGGACTGCTTTATGGTTGATACATGCACTGCACTGCCTTCATAAAGGGGAACGCGCTAAAGGAAACCAACGCTGTAACATCTCACATTTGCCATGGTATTGGGTGCATTTCTCCCTAATCCCATGTGTATGTGAGACCATGTGTGTGATCATAGTGTCAATAGTCTTACTTCTTTCCTCACAGTTTGCTGAATCACTGAATCACTAGAGAGAACCTAGTCAGAGCCCTAATCAGTGACTTCCCTGAAGCCAGTGTCACCGCTACTTCTAGGAACTTCCGGGAATTACCTACTCTATTGGAACCAAGATAAATACACAGAGTTCCAGACTGCCCAGAGGGGGTTCCCCTGGTCACCCTGGAGCGCACTTCGAGGAAGCCATCAACCCCTTCTACATAGAAATGGTCTAATTTGAGTGTTCAGGGAATTGGATGTACCAGTCCTGGGACTATAGTGTGGGGTCATGGGGGTTTACAGAACCATGGATCCCTGCAGTGTTAACAAATAGGACTCTACTAACCCAGGGGTACAATGTATATGTCATGTCAACTAACCATATATCATGTAATAAATCAATTATGTTATACATGTAAACCACATGAGCTATGATACATAGCAATTTAGCTTACCTGAATTCGTTTTCCTTTTCAATGAGAATGTACTTCGTTTTGACCGTTTGTTTGAGGAACCATCTGCAAAGATACAACGGATACATACATTACATGACATGCATTTAAGAAGTAATTAATAGTTACATTTCTCAATATATCACAATTAACTGAATTAGATCCATGGGTGGCATAGTGATCAATAAATCCATGTCTAATCGCCATTGTTAAAATAGAAAACTAGCCACACGAATACAATGCAATCCTATCAATAGAAATATAAGTGCATAATCCAGGTTTTATTCGGGTCCCTATTTGACTGATGCCTGACAAACATCTCAGACAGACATGTCATGGATACCCCAGATAAGGATTTATAACGGGTGGATCTTCTATAATCCTCATGGTAACGGGGATTACATTGACCACGTGATAGCTTGCCCTGTCTCATCCATTGTTAAAACCTCAAACTCTCCAAACTAAAATTAGCACCCCATTATTCTATCAGTAATCTGGTCCTTAAAAATGTCAAGGGCAGGGGGCAGGTGGAGGGCAGGGTTCCTGTCTAATTGGTCTCGTCCACATAGGGGCATGGCGCTCTAGACAGGACGTCACTTTCCCGCTACCTTATCATTCTCCGTCAATTGTCGTCTGCTTCTGCTGCAGACGACCAGCATGATGAATGGTGGCGGCTGGACAGTCATACTGATAAACCTCCAGCCTGGACTGGTAGCTGAACCAGACTGGGGGTCACTCCCCCACTATAGCCCTAGACAAGGGGTCACAGCAGATTCGGGGTTTGTGGGTAAATGGCTAAATTGACGGTGACTGACAGAGGGCTTGGGACTGAGTATAGGGTGGGTCTGGGCTTCCTCAGGGCACAAAAGTCGTCTGCTGTTTGTGTGGAGGAATACCTCAGGTAACAGGTGTTTACTGTTATAATGGGGGTGATAAAGGGCTGGGTACCGCCATTGCCCGTGGATCTGGAGAGAGATAATGCATGTACATGTACATGCCACTTCTGTATTTTGTATGATATCTCTAAATTGAGATCAGAATTTATAACGAGTTTCATATTGCACGGCCGAGTAGAACCAGTATTAAAAGTAAAATTTCATTATTGCTAATCCAAATATAGAAAATTACCAGTGTTTCGGACAATCCATTCTCTAATCGCAAGAACCCCATTATTGAAAGTGGCTAGTGTCAGTGCCCCGTAGTGCCCTACCATTGTAGAGGTCGTTTTGTACTAATTTTGTGCCAGAGGGCACAGTGCAGTGTTTCAGCAGCGATACTGGGGGTTGGGGTGCCTGGACGGTGTGGTGGTATAGTCCCCAGTGAAACCCCAGCAGGGGTAGAAACCCATACCCTGGGTGGAGCACAGATACGATTAAAAGTTCAGATTTGGTTGTTTCCTGGGCCATTGCTCTTTTTTTTCTTAAGAAGTAAGGATTGGGACAAGAAGTGTATGTATATAGGGAAGTATTCTCTCTTTCCTGAGCTTCTTAGATGTATTGTTGGCCATTGAAGAATTAAAGAATCGTTGGCCTTTGTTGATTGTATTGTTCACGGAGTGTACTTAAAATGTTATTGTATCAGCATGTTTAGAGCTATGAAAGAAATATGAGAATGAAAACTGGTTAGCTAAACGGAGATGGGACCAGAATAAGGCATATAATCATGTATTGGCTGGGTCTAATACCACATGTAATACATGTATGTTGAACACTCCACCAGACATGTATGCCCCCGATGTAATATGGCTGCCCGTATACCTGTCACACAAATAACTCATCCCAGCAATAAATACTCTATTTCTAACCACTTTTATCACCTCCTACAAATTGCAAAGTCGCCCAAATGCGAATCATGTAAATAGCCTGAGGCCTATAGCTGTTGGACAGACCATTCACATACCCAACTGATAACTAGTATGGCCTATAAGCAGGGAGATCCAGCCACAGCAGCGGCAGGCCACCCGTGGTCACCCCTCCAACTGCCAGCACCTCACTAACTTTAGCTGACCTCCAGAATGCTTAGGGGAAGGTCAATGGGGGACTATATAGCAGAAAGGAATGCCAGATTCTGATCTGCCCCGGGGCTTCAGTATGGAAGCCGTTAGCTGGACTGGTCTGGGCTAATCCTCCGGGCGGGACCTGGAGAGGGGGTGGGGGTGGGATGGGAGGCTGGGATTAGCAGCAGGAGGAGTGTGTATATATCTGACAGGACACACACATTCTCTATAGAGACACGTGCATACTGTAAACGTAGATATTTTCGCGCAGCTAAATTTTCGCGCACCTAGCACATAAAGGCATTTTCGCGCAATCATATTTTCGCGCATCTGCAATGAGGTGATCTTTAGCTATATGTCAGTTTTTACGGTTTTTCAATCGGACAATTATTAAGGATTTTACAGCCCAAATGATGTTCCAAATAATAGGGAGGGGGTCTAAAATTCTTCTATCTTGGAAATTTAATGTAGCCTTGTATCGTCATATCAATAGTTCTTAAGTATAAAAGTTTCTTTAGTATAAAAGTTTTCAGGATGTGAATTTTCCAGCATATTAGATTTATTATTTGGGTAATATTATAATTATAGAGTGCATATAGAGTGCCAGACATCATTGGAAAGCTATATTTCTATGTGCAAAATTTTCGCGCACATCATATTTTCGCGCACCTAGGCAGGTGCGCGAAATGCGCGAAAATATGTACTGAGCGAAAATTAATACGTTTACAGTATACCCAGCTCCAGCAGTATACACCTGTCACGTGCCAAGCATCTGTCCAAACTCCATGAGAACCATGATATGTGTTCATCACACTGATCAATGAACATCATTAAATCATTTGGACTCCGATACTAGCACTTTAATAGAAACCACCCTCCTATAGGTGATCGTTTCTGTATGTGCAATGTGGTCTGTAATGATAATCATCTTCATCAGGGCCAAGATGGGGAATACCCTTAGTTGAATATGTCGTCTGCTTCAAGCAATTCTTTTTGCTACCTCTGAGCGTGTTTAATTTAAAAGTAGACAGATAGGTGCTCCAATTAGAGTCTGGTGCTAGGGCTGGCAACACTTGAGACATACCCAATGGTATCTGAGGGCGTCCTTTCACTAGGGGTACGTGTGATACTACCTCTTCTGTATACCTGCAGGGGAGCTGGTGTCGTCTGCGGGATGGCTTGGCAGGTGCCAGCAGATAAGACACACATAATATGATCTGAGAAGAAAGCACACAGAGGAGGATCAAAAGAACTTGGGGGATTATAAATAGACCCCTGGGAGTTTGTCATACCACTAGGGGTTTGAAGATGGATCAGGTTTCTCCTGAAATAGTAGGAAATAGTCAGACAAAATGCTGTTTGACTAGGGTACTTTTATAATAGGGATAATATTGAAGGAGTAGGTAAGGGCATCTGTTCTCCATACTTCCATATAATAGGCTTGCACTTATTGTTCAGCACAGAAATTGCCTGCTTGAATTGTTCTGGAATATGGGGCATGGTCTCTTTGCATTTGCACCACTTATATATTTAGGTGTCTAGGCCATACTTTCCTACCAGGGCTGTTCCCACCCTCCATACCATAGCCCCAACCCTTAAGGTGACAATCACTCTGGTGCCTTTATACAAACTGTACCAGAGATGACCGCTCCCCTGCCGTTTTCATTTCCAACTGCCGTACCTCCCTCAATCAGACGCTCACGGCGTTTTTCATCCGGGCATTCATCTCTCTCAGCAGTAAATGCAATCTGCGGTCTGATTGGTCAGAGGCGGAAGTGGATTTCAGCCCGTGTGAAAAGGTGGTGTTCCCTGGTGGACAGACATTCCACTCGGGAACCCTGCTGGTTCCTGGCACAATGGCAAGGTGAGGAACAAGCGCAGGGTATGTGAGGCTAAACAGCGGGAGGAAACTTAGATAAACCCCAAATTATCGCCCGTCAATATGTATAAAGGGCACAAGACGACTTGAGCGTCCTGGCTATTAATCAGTAAGGTCACCTAATACTGTCCCTTTATTCCTGGCGATAACCCTATAGGTATCCTATAGCTTTGTTGAAATAGGTTAGGGCCTATCAGTTGGGTTTGCTGATCCTATACCTGATACATGTATATATATAGTTGCTATTTCAATGGAAATTAGAGGGCCCCTTACTGATTAATTGAAACGTCCAGCTTTGAGGTGGAGTCATGTTTCTGTTTATATCTATAACTATGTGAATCATTATTACCAGAATGGTGTTCAGCAAGGGATGCCGTGATCCTGTTGTCTTTGTGGGGTGCCGAGGTGAAGGATATTAACATCACTTAGATTTACTCCCCTGAGAGTCATAGGACTATCTTAGTCCAATTTTGGTGTATCTTGCGTATGATCAATTGCCTTAAATATTGGTTAAAAGAGCGCAGATCAATGGAAACAATGAGATGAGATGTTGCAGTTGTTTTATGTGCAGTCTAAATGAAGGTCAAGATCAATTGCTCGAGAGTTCCTACACCACACCTGAGCCATGCCTGCTGGGTAAAACGCCCATTTGTACCAAAGGATGCCCAAGGGGAAGCTTGTACGTGCACTGCATCATAGACCCCAGGTACAAAACTGTACTATTGGTGGGGTCACGTCGGACAGGGTCATTCCGGGATCTATAGACACCTCCTGCTCCTTGAGACCAGCCTTTATTTCCGCCTCGTAAAAACTGTTTCAGGGACGTGCTTCACTGGATGGCTGAGGTGAGGGGGAAGGTCACCACTACAATGTCACTACAGGGTCAGCTTAAAGGTCAGTACACGTGGTGACCTACAGAGCACTGACAATGTCTGAATGGGGTGTCTTCTCCACTGTTCTGATTAATGACTCAGTCACCCCACCTGCCTCACATCACCGTTAAACAACCCACCTCCAGCTCCCACCCCAACCTCTATCCCTATAACCCTTCCAGCCAGCATTCCTGACCCATGTCCACATACCTCAGGGCTGTATGGCATTTTAATGTCCTTTAATGCCTGTTTTAATCTCAAAGGGTGGTAGTTCCTCACACTTTGGCAACATGGCTGTCTTGTTAATTGATGATTTAAGTCAGTGACTATAGGACTGCTCTTTTCAACAGTAGCCATCTAGCTGAACACTATAGGTGCCTGTCAACAAGTGGATGTCTGAAGGAAACCATTGCTAGCAATGACAGACAGATTTTTCTTTGGGGGTCTATGGTAGGCCTGAGTAAAATAATGGTGCTACATCCATTAAGATGCTTGTGCACATTGCTGAAATCGTTTGATGT
Organism: Harmothoe impar; assembly: GCA_947462335.1. Lineage (NCBI taxonomy): Eukaryota > Metazoa > Annelida > Polychaeta > Phyllodocida > Polynoidae > Harmothoe > Harmothoe impar. The sequence goes on from OX381710.1 coordinate 39,236,251, forward strand.
TCTATGTCTATGTCAGCAGGAATGTGTTGCTGAAATGCGCAAGTTGTATATATCAGTCTGTTGCTATAGGTCACCGCTTCAATGGGTTCTCTATCAATTAACAACCTATCTTATTGTGTACTTTAGTTCAGTTCTTCGGATCAATGACCTACTATGGAGATCACTGTTTGGATATACCACAAGCACCAACTATATTAACTGGGAATTTACCTTAAGCATTGTGTTTACAGATTCCTAGTAATGGTAAAGTGCATAAGAAATTTCCTTTTACTGAAATCTAGATACCTGGTTTCATGAACAATAACACCCATGTAACTCGCTTGGCACCTCCCCGCATTGTCCAGAGGCAATCGGGAGGAAATGCCCTTTTGGCAGTAAGGCCGTTTCACAGGAACACGTCAGGAGTGATAACATTCAGAACATGCAATCTATACCATTATGACCTATGCACACCAAAACCTGCAACCCTCATCCCTCCACACTGACCCACTCCGACACACCCTGCCCCACACCCTTAACCCTGGCTGGGTGGGAGTCAGTGACCAGAGTCCCATGAAGATGAATGGTTGGCGATAGACATCTCAGAGGGCATTATTCACCATGCATGCCCAGCCCACTTAATAGGGTTTGGGGTGGGTTACACAGGGGTTCAGGGTTCACAATGTTAAAGGGAGAGGTGACATGCATGGGCATTGTGGTACATGACTACCGAAGAACATAGCTGTAGCAATAAATAACTGTAGCCATTCTTCGTGTTGTGTGGCCCTGATACCTTGACAAGCACACAGAGAAAAGAAACAGCGTCAAAAGGAAGTCCAGGTTGCCTCCAGAATGACTCCCCTCTCTAGGGAAGTCCAAGTCGCATAAGGGAGCCTAGGTGACTCTCTGGCTGACCTAAGGGAGTCATCTGGGGGAGTCATATATTTCTCTGGGTCATAATATTCCCCCAGCTAACGCCCTTAGGTCTGCCAGAGAGTCACCTAGGCTCCCTTAGGCAACCTGGACTCCCCTAAACAGGGAGGCCACCTGGACTCCCTTTTGATGCTTTTTCTTCTCTCTGCATGTGTAATGGTCACTTAAGTCATGCAGCAAGACACCACTTCCAGGTTTTGCCACCCAGCCTAAAATCCATTTTCACCTATTCCGTTTCTGGTATACCAGTACATTTCCTGGCACAATTCCCTCAGAGGAAAACATAGATATACTTCCAAAGGAAAAAAATCCAAGACACCATAATGGCAGTTTTCAGATTCTGTCCTGGAAATAAAGGTGGGCCATGTCTGGCTTAACAAATGGGAAGTATACACAACTTGGTCCCCCTGGAGCAGGCCAGGTGTGTGTTTGTCAACAACCACCTCGATCCCCCTGACCCTAACCCCCATTCCCTTCTGTTCCAGACTCCCCTGTCCAACACAAATCAGGTTAATGCTTAGTGAGGCTGTGTTGTGTTGTTTTCTGTCACCTCCTCTCTCACAAACCAGCGACGGAACCAGCGTTCCACTTCCTGCTCATGCGCAGTTGACCCCTTCATGCTGATCAGCCAAAGAGAGGTGTAAAAACGTTGGTTTGTGTCTGACATGCGAGGATGGTTATATAGGACTTAATTCTACTTCTAGAGGGATATCCCTTTGGTCCCTTTAGCCCATATAATGGCATTCTCGTTTTACAACATATAGTTATGCAACAGTTACCCTGTAATCTGATCTTCCATATACCTCTTCCACTGAAAGGGTCTTTAGAGAAAAGTGACCCTTCCTGAGATGGATTTGTTAACTCAAATTGTAGGCGGTTTTAGTGTCTGAGGACATTCCCAGGTGGCGCATGTGTGCCACTAATAACAGAGGGTACATGTATGTCAGGTACATCACACAGAGATAAAACAGCGTCAAAAGGGAGTTCAGGTTGCCTCCAGAATGACTCCCCTACTTAGGGAAGTCCAGGTCGCCTAAGAGAGCCTAGGTGACTCTCTGGCTGATCTAAGGGAGTCACCTGGGGGAGTCATGTGACCCTATATGACTCCCCAGGTGACTCCCTTAGATCAGTCAGAGAGTCACCTAGGCTCTCTTAGGCGACCTGGACTCCCCTAAGTAGGGGAGTCATTCTGGAGGCAACCTGGACTCCCTTTTGACGCTGTTTCTTTTTTCTGTGATGTATACATCTTGTACTGGCTACTGGTCTCAAGGAGAACACATGATCACATGTCTGGTGCAGAACGGTTACTTATCTAATATTATGATAACGCTATAACATTAGAATCAGATCCCTATATATAGAACAACCAGCGTCCAAAGTCCAACTAATCAATAAACGAAATAGATTATTGACTACGGATTTATACTAATGTAAACAGAAATAGATCACTCGAGGAATCGATATGCAGAAGGGGATGACGATGCAGGAGCAATACAATCATGTGTAATAATTTGCCTTTCTGTATTCTGTATCAGATGTGATATATAGCGTTGTCATATGGAATGCATTTGAGTATGAATCACCTGAGAATCATCCATAATAGATGCACCACATAAAGCTTTGTAACATGTGCTGCCAAAGTTGAAATACTGTTTTCTACTGCTTAGTGTCATAGATACACACAGCCCTGGGTACACTAATCATTAATTTAAGTTCAATAGTAGTTTGTAAATCCCCATGCCCATGAATATCGAGTATTGGGTCACATGAACTACCAGAAATTGTTGGACATGAAGGCATTACATATAAATGAGACCCACTGGAGACGTTTAAAGGAAGTTGAGAAGAGAAAAGACTCGTAACTGAACCCTGGGCATTGTGGCACATACGACGCACAAAGTCAGACATAATGTTCATTTATTAAGCAAGAAAGTACAAGGGTGATTAATTATAAGTAATTGCTCACTAGCGGTTATGACTATAATTAACGCAAAAAGGTCAATATGGAATGACACTCCCTTTTAAAAAGTAATAAGCAATTACTTGTATTTGCTCACTAGTGATTTAGGACTATAATCAATGCAAGAAAATCAAATATATAGCAGACCACTCCCAGCCACTCCCATCTTAGATTCCTTCACTGGGAAGGTGACTAAATATCCGCTTAAAGGCTCAGGGAATTCAGTATCTGAGTATGTGTTGGAGCTGCAAAATAGAATCAACATTGAAAACTTTCTCATCCGACCTTCCCTTTTGTCAGCAAAATGGTGGAGAAAGTTGAATAACACGGATTATCACCTAAAAGCCACAGCGTTCACCAGTGAGGTGGAAAGGTGATTTATTTATACACTGGGTTTAAACGAATGCTGACTGGACATCTTTGGGGGGGGGGGGGTTCAGCCTTATCCCTAACTCAGGTATTACAGACTTAGATTGCTCCTGTACCATCCCCTGATGATGTTTTCATGAAGGCTTAAAACTATCTCAAGACATCTATAATGGTCAGTGGAGTGAACAACAACAAGGACTGAGATCAAGTAGATATATGCGTAGACCATTTTGCCCCCAAAAATAGAACAAACCCTTTTATTTGATTCATTTGAATTATAGCTGTTTATTTAAAGCTGCTTCAGACTTTCCTCCCTATCTCCAGCAGACCAGGCCTGGACTTGAAGTCTGTGTTGACACTAATTAAATTGGTCTGCGTCTAATGGCCACAGCAGGAGGGTGGCCATTCATTTACCTGGACATAAGCTGGTGCTCCTGCACAGTCTGAATGTAAAGGGTGGAGGTGGGAGGGTGTAAAAGGAGGTACTAATGGCGCTGCTTTGGACGACTGAATAATAAACCTGCCAGGTAAAGGGCGCAGGCCTCGTATAGTGTTCTCTAAGCAGGTAATATGAGGAGGGTCTGGGGTGGGGAAGAGGAGTAGGACTGGGGGATCCAAACCCATGACCCATTGTAGATTCCTATGCTAAAATCATCATCTAAACTTTCTGTGACATACCAAGAGAGACTACATGTATCAGAAAACACAGAGTGGTGTTATACCTACTCACACTGGTTCCCAAATGGCAGAAGTCCACTGACCTCTGCACTCTTACATAAACCACTTTTAAAGCAGGCACACACGTTTATGGGATTTACAAGAAATGTGAGAGCATGTTGACCTGACAAGTTTGGGATCCAAATATTGGCCCAACTGGTTAAGGATCGAAGTGTGGGGTCAACGACTAGGGAGGTAACAAAGGTGGGGTCCTGACAGTGTCCTGTAAGTGTGAAGGTGCTACGTAACCTGCTGGTGGTGGTGCAGTGTGGACTATATGCTGACCACTCACCTCCAGGGTAGGTGCCTGCACCCTCCACCCACCCACCTGTACACTGCCACCAACCTCCAACCTTAAACCCCCAGCGCCCTTATAAATAGGGCTGAGTACCTGCCCTGCCTCCAGTCCAACTATCGCTGGAAGGGTACCGAGATCTGCGCCTTTAACACACCTCTAGCCCTGGAGCATGATGTAATACCTACAGGTAGATTAATGATCCTTCCCCAGGTGTGCGCCCTAACAGGCAGCCAGAGCTCTACAGGTGTAAAGAACACAGGGGGTAACTCCACAACAATCTGAAACTTTACAGGGAGCCTACATGCCCCACCTCTTACTCCACACCAACACTGCGTATTACTACCATCCGCCGCTGTGGTCTGCAGTCAATGGGTTAAAAATAAGGGATGGCTAAATTGATCTTTAATGGTTATTTTCTTCTGTGTGATAAGTATCTGACATTGCTGAAATAGTCAATTGTGGCCATTTATTACGAATATATCTCCGATTGTAGAGATCTATTAAAAATTTTCCTATATAGTACACCATACACCTTAGGCCTGATGTTTGTTAGCAAAAGTAATGCACTTCGATCTTCAACCACACAATCAAAACGACTGAGAACTGCCGGATCAATATGAGATAATAGTATATCTCTCCTCCCAAGTGTAGAACAATGGCTCAACTACATCTATCCCAAAATCAAAGAGTGACATCATACTATAACGTCACAATATAATACAAATTTGCACTTTCTCTTCTTTGCTGGTCAGTCGCAAAAGTGTATAGGGATCACTTTAATTGCACCAACCGTGGTCTTAGATCAGAGGTCAGAGGGAACTTGTGTTTGTGTGCTGGAAGTCAACACTCAAGCCAAACCATCATTTCCCCTGGATTTACACCCGAATACTGTACACACAACACCCCTCCCACCTGCATGTATGGGGGAGGTTAATTAGTCAGTAACACAGAGTACATACCTTTTACACCCTGGAGGAATTTAACAGGGAATACCTGATTATTTTCTGTGTACATATCCATACAGTTCCTGGTCCTTTGTTTCTAGCAGGTGATAATCTATTCCATGAGATATCAATTAAATGGATATTTTAAAGCTATGTTTCTCTCTTAAGCCCCCAGCTCAAAGACTCATTTGTATTCTTATCTTTTATATTGTATGTTTCAATTCCACAATGCATTTACAGTGTAGCTGGTGTCTGCATCCATGGATGTAACCCCTTTAATACCTGACCCCCCCCCCCCATACCCACCCGACTCACACAATAGTATATACCTGATGAAATCTACCTGGTAAAATCTGTGGTTGTTTGGTATGGCAGTATAAGGTGGGGAGGGGGAGAGCTCTTTGTGTAGGTGTGTATAGTGGTATAGGGTATCGGGGTATTGGTTAACCCTATGTGGGTGGTGGTGCTGTGGCTATATACAAATGTACTGTGGTTATGAGAATGTAGAGTATTTACTCCTGTTGTAGATATATACCTGGAAGGCCCTGGATGGTCAATGGTGGTGATGGGTAGGGAGATGGTGGCTGTGGTTAGAATACCTGTAGTTGTGGGCAGTGTGGGGGGACCATAGAAGATTAGAACCACACACCATTAATTCTGTAAACAGTCATTTTTCAAATTCCTGTCCCCCATACAGTAGCAATCCTCATTGACATTTCTACTATTAATAGTTATCAGAGGTATAGGTGAGGGGTATCAAAATATAGAATAGAGTAAGATGAGGCAGAGGGAGGTATATAACCTGCACTATAGGAATACTTGGAAATGGAATATCTAAATACAGTGAAATCTCGTTGTAAGGATGGCCTTTTGGTAAGGCATATTCGCTCCTCATAAACAAAGTTCCTTATGACCAATACTAAACATAGAGAGAATGGGCAATTTTGGGAATGGAAACAGTCATGTTCCTTATAACAGAAAGTTCCCTATACAATGTACATGTATGTATCAGTCCTCCTTATAACGAGATTTCACTGTAGATAAATTGTGTTAAGAGTACCAGCAAATTATTATGTTGGTGAAATTAAGCAGTCGCCTGCCTAGTCTACAAATACTGCATGTGTTCAGGAATTCCATACATAAACTGACAACATTCTGACAACTCTCTTATTGCTAATGACTTCCCCTTACATAACACTGCAGAACCAAGGCACTGGCGGAGATCATACCATAGCCTTTCCCAACATGCAGAGGTTGATAATGACTGGCCCAGCTAAACTCTGCTTGGGGAGCAAGAAGTGATTAGGCTGGCATGGGCGTTCTACTGTTTAGACGTGAGGGTGGTGCCATTGAGCTATCTCTAGTGTTGCTAAATACGTATACAGAGGCGCTATATATATAACGTGGCATATCAGTTGCTGATATAGCGGCTATATGCGAATCAACAAGGGCCCAATAATGCAATAAAAATCATGCATGAGTAGTATGTTATCATTTACAAGTAGAATGAACTTTACTACCTCCAGTTATCATTGTGCATCTATCTGTGTGACTTTCTGACCTTCGCAGCATATTATGCCACTATGGGCTTAGGTATTAGAGATGAGATTATTGGAGGTATGAAGATCAATGAGGTATGAACTCTCATGCATCCGATTTTGGGAGTGTCTGAAAACCATAATGACTAGGATTTTCATATCAATAATTAGGGTTCCCTTTGTCTACATGTATTGCAGCAACACAACCTATATCTCTCCACAGATCAAAATGTGAGAAAGAACAGCTGCAGTGTTCTGAATGCAATGACTCATACGGTTTCTAATTGCAATAATAAAACTAAGAGATATTGGGAGAATCACACAGAGTTCATAAGAATGGGGGCATGTTCACAGGTATATGTAATGGTGGAGAGATGGCATCCTATAGCCTAGAAGTGGGATGTGGAGGAGAGTGTGCATGGGTAAAGTGTATGTGTTCAGGGTTATGCGCTGGCGCAGGGTATTTCTGTATGATAAGTGTAAGTATAACTCAGGCTCACCCCTCCCCCATTCACTCAGCCAATATTGACCTAGTCACCAGAACAGGCCAAGGTCGATGTGCTTGTTCCGGCAGAGGCCCTTTATATATAGCCACATTCTGGTGCATAACGGTAACCAGCATATACACTATATTCTAAACAAGAATCAATCTTTCACAAAAAGCTAGCTATTTTAGATGCATCCTATATAAGGTCCTTTCTACTACATGTATGTTTATAATTGAAAACTCTGTTCTGACGGCAAAATATTACTGGATTTATATGAAATGGCTTGATGTGTATATGCAAATTACTATTTGGTAGATACATATTTGACAACGTGACTGGCACATCGGGAGCCATATATGCTAAACTAGGTTTTACATATTTATACCTTGTTACTACCTACTGGAACAAGAAAGAGCGGATACATGTGCCAGAGTATTTATAATAGAAATAAAGACATACACGTCCTAAGAATGTTAACAAGTGTCGCTACTCTATCATTTATCATACCAATAAGTTAAATCTGTAATTATTGACTCTCTATTTACTTATTTATAACAATTATTATGTACTCAATCCTAAGATTATTCCCTAAAAACCAATGATGGGGGTAAATGTCCATGCCAAGCAATAACAAGTTAACGAGTTACATTGGTCATTATTATGTAGTAAAATTGCCGGTATCAGCGGACTATTCCCTAAAAACCAATGAAGGGGTAAAGGTCGGTGCCAAGTTATGAGGAGGAAACGAGTTGCACATTGGTTTCTGAATCATGTAGTTTTGTACTGTGTATACTTCTAAATAATGTAGTATAAACTGTTTTTAACTGTCTACACTTCCGAATTATGTAGTTAACTGTTTTGTACTGCATGGTTTATCTGGTCACCCCACTTCATCACCAATCCAGATTGTACCGTTACTAGGCAGTTTCTAAGGGAAATGACACCGGTGTTGCAAACGGCACATTCTAGAACTGAAAGATGCCTCCAATTAGAACCAGCGTTATGAGTGATTTTGTACGGACAATTTATCTCTTGGAAGTTATGGGATATTCTATAAACAATAGTATTTTTCCATGCATCTTTTTGAACTGGACAAAACTAAGGGTGTTTTCCAGTCCCGTCTCCCTTTAAGATACCTATAAGGCCTACCAAATTTAGATGAAAAGGGTATAAATTCAATTCTAAGAAACTTCCTGCGGGAATCTAGCGGCCCTACAAGCTTGGAAGGCTGCAGGACTGAATGTTCTGAAAGGTGAAAAGGATTCTGTAGACTGACTACGTGCCTTGTTACTATAGTAAAGGAATGACAACTGTAAAACGTTATGACACATAATAATGTCATTTTACCATTCAGATGAAATTGGCCATGGTAACAATGATGATGATAACTGCGCCAAACTACATTGGCAGTCGTAAGGTGAAGGTATGTGCTAGGTGCATACATGTATGTAACGACATCGGAGTCAGGTAGCCTCAGCAATGCTAATAAGGGGAGAGGTGGGCAGTTAGAGGGGCAAAGGTGAGCAGTAACAAAGCCATAGTTATATAGACAGTACCAGCGGCACAGGTAACAACAGTGGGAGGTATTCCATGTATGCCAGGGCCGTGGGACCTGGGGCACTGTCACCTGCCTTACCTATACCATGGAGGCAGGACATGATAACTACTCATACCTGGCTATAGACAGCTCCTCCAGCAGATGACAATGGGTTTCAATATAACTGATCCAAAGCCTGGAGGAATGGCTGTAGCTAATTAAACCCATTGTTGTTGGTCACATCAAGGACTAAGTGTGCAGAGGGATAATCTGAGTCGTGTTACTCTGAATCACAATATAGATAGCGTGTCCTCTCCATTCTGCTGATTTCCCATTGATGTGAATCTCTTCTAAGGATTGCTATGTCAAGGCCTACTAAAGAATACCCCAGACTAATCCCATAAACTCTATAATCCTTAAATGCAAGTGTATAAAACCAAACACAATACATAGCCTATTAGTCCTCTAACTCTTGATAATAATTATACGAATGCAAAGGGTCACATACTAGGTTCATATTGTGTTCATACCTTAATAGTAGATGGGAATGGTTTACATAATTCTGACATTGTAACAGCATTTTTGACAATCCATACTCAATAACTCAAACCATGCATAATGCATGAAGTTCAAAGCCATCTACATGTCAAGTGGGCACTGGTCCTGAGTCCCCTATTTAACATTCGGGGGATGACCAGGCTGTTAAACTACCACCCACCCACCATACACCTGTACCTCCAGCCCATTAAAGTACATGGAGGAATGTAACGGACAGGTGGGTAGTAGGTGGGTTAGGGAGGTAGTGCTGAGTAGGCTCATTAGCACCTGTATCGACAGGTGGGGGTAGGATGGGTAGGGTGTGTGGTGGGGGGGGGGGGTGCCTATCTCTACCTGGTTCTACTGTCTCCATACAATAACGTGTTTTTACGGCCACAGTGCATCCTTCTCTTGCTGGAATTAAGTGCACTCTTCTACACTCTCCATGCAAAGTACATCCATAGAAACGCCAATCCTCAGACACGATTACCATCTCTCATCTGATCCAAATCCAATAATTATCATGTCTAGTTTATTCATTTCTTCCAAGAGCTAAGCATTATTTTATAGTAGGAAGACAGAAACTTGGCAAGCGTTGATATGCACGTGTTTGGTAGTTGGAAACTGCAATTTGGGCAGATAAAAAGCTGTCCTGGCAACTATTTCCACCTCCAGAATTTGCTTTTACCTCCATACATAGATGTTGGGCCTATATTGCTGTGCCAGCAATGTAGTGCCATAATACAGGCTATATATAAACACAATCCTCAAGCATAATCTATAGAAATGATAAATGCATTTATAGAGTGTATCACCCCGGTGATGCATGTATAATCAAGAGGTGGGCGTGGCAGTTTTCTCCGGTCGTTCGCGAGCCGTGGTTCCCCGTTCCCCCTGGAGGTGGCGCGCTGTACGCCTCTGGCCGTAGTACGGCCGCTGGCCGTGAGATGGCGCCCCGGGCCGTTGCAGTAGATACTTCTTTCTGTTGTTATGACGCTACATAAGGCCACATAGCCGTAACGGCCGTCAGTCGCCCACCTCCAGCCGTAGAGGACACACCCCCTGTGCTGTCTCTACCTGTATTTTAAACGGATTTGGAAGGAATTTGAAGAATTTGAAGAATTTGTTGAAGAATCCGAGGGAAGAAGAGACTCGAGACAAGATGGGGAAGAAGAAATCTCCTAAGAAGACCCCGAGGGCGGCTACTACTGAACGAGGGGCCGAGGGCTTTTCCGGGGCTGGTGGATGCCAGTCCTCTCCGATAATTTCAAGGAGGAGGGGAGGCCCGGCCCTTGACCAGACGAATGAGGGGGCAGCAGGGACGAGGGCGAATCACTCGAGGGCGACCCTCGAGATGGATCAACGCATGGCGAGGGTGGAGGCTGGATTTCACCAGCTAACCTCGGTACTGGGCGCCGTCCAAGCATCAGTTGACAGATTGAACCACGACAGGTCGACCAGCGGCAGGGGCAGGCGTCGGCAGCGTTCTCCTCGCAGAGACTCGAGCAGCTCGTCCTATGAGGCTTCAAGATCCCGCTCGCGGTCACCCAGGCGCAGAGGTAATCATCCCTACCAACATGCTAACTTTATTGATCGCCACACTAAGATAGACTCATTTGAGGCCTTGTTGTTGGTCAATATTAGAACTATTAAATTAGTTGCAGAGCAGGGTAATGACATTACGGGCCTGTTGCGCCACTGTGATATGTTATGTGACAAAAGTATGACTAAAGTATATAAGCTTTCAGCCTTAGTAGCCTATGACCAGTCTGTTAGGTTAAGGGCAGATGTGGGAGGGCCTGAAATTTTCGGAGAGGTGGACAATGCTGACGCACTCCGCTATTTCGCCTATGATTCTACTGTAGTAGCAGAGAGCAAGAAATCCTCCAGGTCAGTAGCAGGAGGTGGTTCTTCTAAACCAAAAAGGTCTTGTTATGCTTTCAATAGAGCTGAGGGCTGCAAAGATTCGCCTTGTAAGTACTACCACAAGTGTATGTTTTGTGGCTCGACCTCACATGGCTCCAGCACCTGCTCTAACACAAAGCAAGCCAAATAGATTATTAATGAGGGGAGGGGCAGTTGTACCGGTCTTCTAAATATGAATGCTGTCCCTTTCTCTCCTGCTCCAGTGGGTGAGATGCTGGCATGTCCTAGCTCTCCGACGCCTCCCCCTGTGGGTGATAGGCTGTCGTGTTTTAATGTAATTCAAAACAACCCTTATAATAATATAGACCGGTTAATATGTGATCCTGTTGTTACTGACCAACCACTGTACTACCTAGACGGGGTGGGAGATATGCCTACCATTCCGGTATATGCTAAATGTGTAAGTGGCTCATGTACTTGTGATCACTATATAGGTGGGAATATTTCCCAATTGCGACCTTGTCGTTTCGCTAGTTTTATATCAGGTTGTGCTAATGTTTTTCCACACCAGCCCCATAAGGCCAAATATATTTGGGAGGGGGTTCTGCAAGGTTTTAAAATAGTTGACGACACTTGTGATACTTCTTATACATGTAGTAACTACAGCTCTATCCTGGAGCCTGCCTTCCACCAAGAAATGTGTACTCTGATCACTGAGGAACTTGCCGACGGTCTGATCTCAATAGTCTCGTCCAGGCCTCAGTGTGTTCATGCTATGGGGGGAGTTCCAAAGTCCAATGGCAAGCTAAGACCCATCACCGACTGTTCCATGCCTCATGAAATCTCAATTAATAATTATATGAAAGAGACCTTTATACCTTTTACTTACAAATCTGTTAATAATGTAGTAGAAGTATTAGACAAGGGAGACTGGATGGCTGTGGTGGATCTTAACCCTTTCCCCGCCGCTTTACTATTGAAAGATTGTTCCCAACCACCGGAGACATTGCAGATGAATATGTCACATTAAAACCGGCACTACACTACAGATAGTGCCCTGGTACTGCATATATGCAGTATTGGTTTTTGGGTACTAAAATACAGTACTGCATATATGCAGTACCGGTTGTACAGTGGTACTGCATATATGCAGTATCGGCAGGGAAAGGGTTAAGTCAGCTTTTAGGACGGTAAATGTGTTTGCCCCACATGTTAAATTTCAGGGTTTTGCTTGGGATATGGGGGCTGGCCTAGAATGGTACCAGAGCAACCGTTTGTGCTTTGGATTGAGATGTGCTCCTTCAATTTTCGATGCGTAGGGTATATTTCTCGCAGGGTTCTTTTTCAATGCCACTCGTGAGCAGTCCATACCAGCTGTAATGTTTGAAAAGCCTCCCTCTTCACACAGCCTTCGGTGAGGTGCATGCACGCCTACACAGATCGGGGGATTAGCTACACAATTGGGCAGGGTGCTTTGTATTATGCCATTCTTTACACAGGCACAGGGGGAGATCGTTGACAATGGCTCTCCATCCTGGGTTGCTGTGGCAATCCCTCAATATCCCCATCATAAACCATGCAAATACCCCTCATCTTCTTCCCCCGCCCCCACTTCTTTCAAAAGGGACCTTCAAGCCCCATCCCTTTTACATCATATTCTAACCTGCTTTCCACACCTCATCACATATACTATTTAAACTCCCAATTCATTTCTCACAACATTCTGTCTTCCTGTTCAGATCCCCCTTCCCTATCGCCCCAAATTGATACCATTGGAACCCATATTCCTGAACTTATAACCCTCAACCAAAATGCAATTGCATTTATACCTCTACAAACATCTTTTTAGTATCCCAAAGGTCCCCTCCCCCTAGGTCCCACTTGGAGCCTCAGGTCCCACTTGGATGTTGCGCCCCACACAGGCTTACTGACATAAGCTGTCCTCGCAGTGTTCTTGGGGCATTGTCTGTAGATCTTCCGTCCAGATGGTTTCTCAGGCCCCAGGCAGTCACCACAAAGCCTCCACCATTCAACGTCCAGTTCAACCCCACAATGGCCTCACCACACACAATAAAAAGGGGAATCCAAATTTAACCTGTCATAAGGAGATAACGGCCTGACTTCAAACAAATACACCATGAGTGTTTTCACTAACGCTTTGTAGGGAGGTTGTGTGGTAAAATGGGGGAAATAAATGAGTGTATTCAACCTGGATCAGAGATGAATGATTGGGGAATTTGGGAGGAAAGCCTATACTCTCATTAGACAGGCTATTGTTTACATTGGGAGAAATTGAGCAATTTGGGGTCTCACATGAGTGTTTACTGTCACACAGAATCTTTTCAAAGCTTGGGTTGTGTCAACACACCCACTGGGCGATAATAGGGTGATTGCAGTAGTAACGTGCCATAGGGATGGGAGTACGCCCCAGTAAGGGCACACCATACGGCGCCATAAGGGTGCCATGGGGGTATTATGGTAGAAAATGGCCAGGAGGAGGTTAAGGAGATAAGCTACCTTTGCCTCACCTGTCCACATTACCTGTACATTTAAGGGTTCCTTATGTAAGACCTCCCCTGCCAGCCTCAGGTAGGCTTAGGGGCATCTAATCACCATTGCAGGTGGGATGGGCAGACTACCCTAGCAAGGTGATATGGGGCAGGGGTGTCAACTCTAAAGGTACATTAAGGTCCAGGTGAATAGCATTAGTTACAGCCTATAGGGGTATGGTTGTTAACAGGTAATCAAAGATGCGACTAGGTTGAGGCTGCAACTTACATAACTGCGAAACCAGCAGAAGAGCACAAAAAGGGGGGATTTTATATATGAGGGGCGTGCTAATGGACCATGATAAGATCAATGCTACAATAGTCATCACTATAAAGTAGTGGGCTATAGGTTTGAATAGAAACTTAGTCTGCCAGCCCAGAAATATATGCCCAACAACCCCTTCACAACGCTTGACCTTTACCTGTTATTATATACCTAGGGGTCAACAATCAATATTGACCAACCACTTTTAAACAAGTATGCATAAAGGTCAGGGTACCGTGTTGAATAGGGATTAGTAGCCACCTAAACATCGTGCCAAGGTTAATGTGGTTGACGGTGGGTATTAAGAGTAAAGGTATTTCTACGTGATATAAGGAATGTAACCTTAACCCTTTTCTATATAAGACTGTCCTTAATAATATTAATGTTCCAGTAATAACATCTGGTAACTGATGGAATTAAAAAGAATACTTTCTACATTATCAAGGAGCAGATCCGACCCCATTCTCTTCGACTCATATGGGCTAACTTTGACATACACATACATGTGTATAGCTCACTCAAATATCACCTCAGTCCTAACGGCCACCCTGGAGGACTCGAGTAGTTGCAAACATACAAGCCTGTCATCTCGAGAGTCGGGCGTCGTCGCCTAAGTCCCAGTGGAGTGGCTGAGCAAACGCAATTATGTCCTCCAGGGTGTAATTGTATTCTATAAGTATGGGCTGGGGACATGACTTTAAACCTTTAATATGAATGATCCTTCAGCGCGCAGTGAGGGATATTCAGCTGATCATTGATCAAAGGGTTGTAAAGATGTGCATGAAAGCTTTGATATTTAGGGTCAAGGGCAATTCTGAATTCTGAATCCTAAATCTAGGGTTGACTTAAGGTAAAGCTAGGTACATTCCCCTACAACAATATAGCCTTATTATACCGTATATCTGTGAGGAATTGCTTGTAAATTAACACACGTTTTGTGATAGGTGAAGGGGGAGTGACTGGCACACAGAAGCCTACCTATTGCTGGACACAGCTGGGGTGCATTTATACAATTTCAAGGCTTTGTCAACCGTAGCAACCTTGAAATGGTGAGGGTATAGAGATGAGAAATCGTATTGATCGTGATCCGCCCAATACACTATCAAAGAGCTATAAACCAAACTACAACAATTGTACCAACACTTATCCCCCTTTTCAACTTCGCCCTTGGGACATCCAGCCCTGTTTCCCCGCCTTGCATCTCTAGGGACCCCCGACTAGTGAACCCTGAACGCCACAGAGAAAGACAACTGCTGGAGAGTTGGTCACATGGGGGACCCTCTCCAAGTTCTACAGCAAAGGTATACACAAAAGGGAGGACTGCATGAGTAACAGGCTCGTTCTGTGGTGCACACCTGCCCGCCACCACTTAGAACAAGCCCCACCTGAGGCCGTCCCTTTGATGTCCACCCCAGAGATAATCCAGAAACCATGACAACACCACTCGTGGGATCAGCCCCTCAGTCACGCTGCGGATTTGTCGAGTTAATCTCTCTGTGTGCATTATTCTGTGTGGCATAGGTGAGGCTCAGATGAATGGATTCCTCTCCTCTTATACTTTCATCAATTATAGAGGCTTTTATGAAGCAGACAGGGTATGGCGGTAAGGCCACAAAGAGCAGAGGGGATTAGTGAAATCAGGGTGATTGAGTGATGGGGTGAGGAGGTGGGGCTATAGAAAACGGGGTTAGGTTTTCTGAGGTTGAGTATGAGAGCGGTGCTTAGAGTTGAGGTCACCGGTCGTGAAGTAATCCTATTGAGGTAATTCAGGGTATTTTGGCCTCTGTGCTTTGTTGCTAATCATAATTTATTACAGCATTATCAGCGTTATGGCTTTGACTAAGCCACAGATTATAGGCTCATGGTGATGCAGGGTCAACATCGTTGTCCTGCAGGGCAGCTGGACGGAAGAAATGCCCAGTATTTCACCTGTAACAGGCAACCACATGGCAGTCACACCGACAGTGGAATTCTTTATTTGGTGCTCAAACAATTTCAAATGATTAAATTGACACTTTTCATCTATTCTCTGGCAATCAGTGGTCTAGAACTAAACAAATCGCATACGACGCAGACAGCAAGTAAGGAGGGTTAGTTTGGACCACTTCCAGGTCGAGGCTGTTTTCCGTCATTTTTATCCAGACGCCATGATTTCCGCAGTCGGCACGGCGTGGGTGGGGCTGAACCACCGGAAGTGGAGAGACAGAAACAAGATGGCTGCCTCCAGACGTGTTTATGTCTGACGGAAGTGGTACGCTGGGTACCGGTGTGGGGGCTGTGTGAGGCCTATGGTATATCTGCCAATGAAAGTACCTCTATTAAAACGGTCATTAAAGATGCTCATAGCGGACGCTACAGTGTTGTCAAAATTTAATTGGAACAAAGATGGCCGCCATGCACTTGTCAGCGTTCTGCAGCTGGCAGCAGAATATGGGTGCGGGTGTGGACAGGGAGGGGTCACTGGTATGGGTGCAGCATATAACTACTGAGATATCTTGAAGTCAGACAGCAGTCTACAAGGGTGTTTGTCATAAGCGAGGCTAATCGCTTGCTAGTCCATTTGAGAAATAGCAAAGGCTCGGGCCAAGGCTACCTCTAGACATACACAAGTTCAATTGTCCACCTTTTGGGACAGCTAGGGTACATTGTATTTTAGAAATATCATCCAGCAGTGGACCCTCAATAAATGAACCTGCACACAAAAAGGGTAGGGGGGCACCTATTGGTCTCTGGTCTCTCTCTAGTCTGGTCTCTCATTAATCTCTGAATGCCTCCATGTGTATGGGTATATCAACGACTGTGGACAAAGCTTCCACCGTCGCCAAAAATCACTCCACATTCAATGAAATATAGACTCGGTAGCCATTAGATGATAAAGCGGAGCAGCTAGCCTCTGACCCGTCCACTATTAGAGGGCGATATTGGGGGATTTGTCCGAAGCAGACGACATTTAACAAAAGGCCTTCTACAAATAGCCTTGTCCAGGTAGAGAGGGTAGCTGAATGGACGCGCCTGGAGTTGTTATTGGAATTGTCATCTTTGGGCTTGGGACGATGTCGGGTGGCCTCTCCGCCACCAAAATTAAATTGAGAAGACGGCCAGCTTATCAGAAGCCCTATAAGTGGGGAGTAGAGTGTGTACCGACACCCAGCTGTGTAAGTATAAGGACCCTTCAGTGGTTTATCAATCACGTGACCATGAAAAGAAGCCGCAGTTAACCTGATAATGCCTGTAAATGTCCCCTATTGAAAGGGGAGGGCAAACCCCAAAGAGAACAATTGAGAAGATAATGGGGGTCCTCATTGCCATTCAATGATTGTATCAAATGCCCCTCGAGCATTGTGTACAAGAGCACTGGAGAACTGGGAAGCGACATTGGATAACTGCGAACCATAGAGGTACGGTCGGGCAAATTGGGCATTGAAATTGGAGCAGGGCTTTGTAAAGAGAACTTTGTGGCATAAGAGGAATACTATATACACCAGGAGAGAGAAGGGTTGCAACCACAATGTAATAGGAGCCAAATTATTTGGAGGAAAGACATGGTGTCGCCCAAAAATAAGATCCATTGGCTTTAGGCCATGCTTTGAAAATAGTCATTCCGATAAAGATAGGATAATAGCTGGGGATTTTGAGTAAACTGTAGGCCCTAGAATATGGTTTAATGAGACCACAATCATGGTGATTGGGTGCTCAAATTTGAATTGGGACGCTGGCAAGGGACCTGTTCCACCATTTCAGAGCTATGCTGAAAGATAAATGAATATATATTTTACAGTGAACTTACCTTTAGGTATCGTAATGCCACAGCCGAGATCCATGGCTTGTAGTTTAGCCAAACTGATTTTCTGCAGAGCTAGCCGTTCTACGTTACACAGACTGACGAGTGACGTCGGCGTCAAGGTAACCCTCCTCCCACTGCCGCTTGTCCAGGCACACGATCCCTGGGAAAGAAAATATATATCCAATTAATTACAGAGCTCATGTTATAGGATTTAGTTAATATGGACATATGCACAAAGAAAAGAAACAGTGTCAAATGGAATTGACTCCCTTCTCTGACTCTCCTATTGGAGTTATGTGACTCGCTTTGGTGAGCCTCGGCTCTCTTAGGGAGTCACCTGGCTCCTTTAGGAAGTCACCTGGCTCACCCAAGGGAGTCACTTAACTCCCTGGCTCACCCAAGGGAGTCGCATAACTCCAATAAGAGAGTCAGAAAAGGGATACATTCTGTGGGTAGCCAGGACTACATTTTGACTCTTTTCTATTCTATGTGTGAGACTATGGATTATCATTAGATAAAAATGACTTTCAGATTTCCCACATTTAGCAACGACAGTGAACTAACTGACCTCCAAGACATATTTCGATTAATATGAACCAGGTTTGAGGGGAACTATATGAGTGTGAAGGAGGAGGAGGTGTGTCAGAGTTACAAGGATGGAGAGGGGAGGTTGACTTGTTGTCGGCCTACTCTGACTTATCCCGTGTATACATGTATAAATAACCGCAGCTAGACTACTGTGGGGATCCACTAGTGCAGGTAGGGTACCTGTCGGGGTACCTGTGTACTCCATGTATACTACAGATAGCACTTCCTGATAACCAGTATACTCCCATGGTGTATAACACCACCACAAGATACACACAACATGAGGGCTAGCTGATCCACTGGAGGAAAGATTACAAAAAAAAAAAGAATGACAAAAAGAATTGTAAAAAAGACAGGAGGGCTGCCCACACCTGCAAAACAGCACTGGTGCGAAAAGAAAGGAAGCGGTTCTTTCATGTAGGGACCTGCTGCCGAATGGTTTACCGAATGGTTTTATGTCGAATAGCTCTGCCTCTAAGGAGCCGCAAAAGAAGCATAGCATCTCAATGATGAATCTATTTCGGCTGCATAAAACTATGGTGAGATTCTTCTGACAGCTGGAAAGTATTTTGCTTTGGAATAGTATATGTAGTCTAGAGGGCTCCAGTCCCGACCATATAATGCTAATCATGAGCAACTCTCCAGCTCACTGTAGACGGTGGTTTCTATACTCACTTAAATTGCAGCACGAATGTGATGATCAATATTAGAGTTAGCTTTGAAAATGAATATAGAATACAAATGTATTTATGCATGAGTACTTCATTAAAATCCAGATATGCACCCTCGGTGATGAGTATATGGGTATACATGGAGGTGTTTTGGCATTGCTGGTCAAGCTGCAGTCTGAAGGTATGCTGGTTAGGGGTGAGCATGTACATGGACATACATACAAGCTATTCCCTATGGGGTATACGTGAGTACAGCCACAGGCTGCCGCGACCTCAGACAACCTCCCAACTCCAGGGCCTGTGATGTATGGGGCGAACTCCTCCAGGCCCCAACTTAACCCTTCCCCTCCCTGTCTTCTATTCCCAACCCCCAGTAGACTAGCCCCTGCCCCCGCCCTGCCCCCTGCTTCCCCCCAAACTCCACCCTGTATACTGCCCATGCTCCTTTACCTCTATACATCCTGATCTCTGCACTGTTTGCACTAACCTCTATCTCAGCCTCCCCCTCCCATTGCTACACCTCACCCTATCCTACCCTATACCCCCCAAGCATATTCTCCTACAGCCACCTACAACTCTCCTCCTGGGTTTCTTCAGACCAGTTTAGGTCTACCAAGTACATGTATAGAGCCCCCCCCCCGCGTTTATATTGGACCCTATCTACGTCCACTCACCTATTGTTATGTACACCTTTTGAAATTTTGAAGATTTGGAGAAATGAATTACTGTGAGTACTGTTCCAGAAATAGGAGAAAATATTACCTGAAATTAGAGGGATTGACAGGGAATATGTTGGTAGAATACGGTGAGAAAAGGCAATCTTAATGTTTGCCTTTCTCAATACAAGCGACAGCAATCAGCACTCGTTAGTGAAGTTTCTTTTATATAATAAAGAGTGGCAATATTTCATATGTGGAATCAACGTTGGAACATTTAGAAAGGCCACAGAATGCACTCGGAAGTATTATAAGTATTTGGGTAACCTATGCAGGCAGTATGACTAAACACCCTGGAGGAGGATCCACCCTGCCTGGGGGGATCCTCCAGTACTACAGTGTCTGTCACCATGGCAACCAGAGATACCCTCTCCACCCCTCCCAGCCCTAAACCACGATGACCACTTAGCCTCCGTCTACTGACGTCAGAGGGCAGTGCGACGTCACTGACAGATAGGGGTCAGGCAAACTGGAAATATTATATCATAAACTGTACAAGACCATTACATGTATGGCCTTGGTCTATCAATATCCATTAGATCTTATTGGCTCTTGTTCTGGTCATATCTCGCTTAGTTTAGTCACAAGATACTTGCTCCATTCGCTTGACAGTCAAACCAGTCACCGTTTAGAAGTGGTAAGTCACCAATGGGGGTTTCCCTATACTGTTTACAACACTTGTACATAGAGTTGTGATATAACCTGATATAGCCTACTGTATGTCCCACTGCCTCTCAATGCCATGACACCCACCTGAACACCCAAAGGCCTTTTCACACCCAACTGACCTCGAATACACGATTCCCCTCTGAGATGAGTTGGCAAACACGGAAATGATACGCTTCTTCCGTGCTTTTGATCAGAGCAATTCATTGGAGCTAAGATAACTTTTGAAAAAGTTGTCAAAAAATTGCACACACTGAAAAGATCTTTACTTCCGCCCCAGCACCTCTGTGGCTACTGGCACAGTGCCAGGGGGCGCTACTGAAGCATGTTTACATTATGGCCGGGGAGCTCCAGAGTGGGGATAACTCTACAGTTCTTTTTTGCATTTTTTTATTCAGGGAGGAGGGGGGGGGGGGTAAGGAGGAAGACTACCATGAAGAGGTATACCATTGCCTCTAGATGGCTACTATATGAGATGTTCATAACTATTATGTTTATTACCATTAATCTGCTCTGCTCTGGCATTCACCTGCTTTTATCATTATTTATTGAAGTCTATCCTATGGAACATGGGCTTTCTATCTGGATTCAGAGTTTGTCAAATCAATTGTCAAATCAATTTGTGCTTTGCAATCTAGTTGTAGCATAAGTTATATGGTGTTATCGTCAAATATCACCGTAATAATTAGGCAACCCCATATTTATCTGTCTGTCTTCCACTTTCCCATTTACCTTATTTCTATCCCTTTCACTTTTACTCCGTCTATATGTGCCTCCCCCTGACCCTTATGGCACATATGGGTTAATGAGGGTAACTAACATAGTATTAGCATCCATATTTAACCAGCTATAGGACCCCGTGACCTGGCCCACCACAGTAATGGGGTGTATACCTCTGGATCTGGATCAGTGTGGTATAGACTAGTGGAGGCAGCTCCTGGGTCGTGGTGTGTGGTGCGACATAAATAGACTGGGGTTAGTGTTATTGGTGTAATATTTCATGTGATGTGACACCTGAACTAGGTATAGGAGCTATTGGGAATCAGGACACTTATCACACCTGGGCACACCTTGCTGAAATCGCAGCTGGATTTAGGGGTATATAGGTGATGTGAAACTGAAAGTGTGATCCCTCAGAATACCTGTATACCAGAAGATACTTGGGTATCTGACACAGAAGAGCATGGGGTAGGGTAAGGTTTACTTCAAAGGCAAAAATGTGGTATTTTTATTTTATCAATTTTTAGGACGAGTAAAAATCTTTTTTTTTTGTGGTCAGGTTTACTTTATGAGTGACAAACTCTCTTTAATAATTGAGGAAAATAAATCTTAGTAATAGTTTCGATCATAAGAGGAATACATTGTACCAGTTTTGTGAGTCCTTTGCTTTAATACCTGTCCTATATACTAACTGGGCGTTAAATATGACTGGTACAGTGTCAGAATCATATATAAATCATAGCTTCCTATTGTTGTTCAGAAGTCCGTGTCACTGAGACATGACAAAAGCCATACAGTACACTACACATACATTACTGGTGGGTGGTACCCCTCCAGATTACCCTAACTTATACATGCTTCAGATTCACTCAGGAGGTAGAGGGCCGTACCCTGACCTCCAACCTACTGCTTTTCACATAGTTTGGCAGATTTATACATGCATTATCTAAATTGCTTGAAGATAAATATGACGCTGAAGGTTGCTGTTCTCTCTAAAATACTTAGGGGGGGGGGTGAATTATAAGTGCTGTAACTTGCAGTCACCGTTCAGTAATGATGCATACTTTGTATAACCATAATCTAATATTGTTGTAAAAAAGATCAGTAAAATGCGAGTGTAACTGCCAAACGGTTTACCCCTAATGAGGTCATATTTGGTTCCAACACATCTCGACACCGTAAAAAAAAGATCAGTAAAATGCAAACTTGTGTAACTGCCAAACGGTTTACTCCTAATGAGGTCATATTTGGATCCAACACATCTTTACCGCCAACCTGTGCCAAATATACCCCACCTCTACCCCCAAGTAGGGTAAGCAGACACACTGGTGTGTACAAGGATCTAATTGGATGACGTCACCAGGTATAGCCCACCTGGAGCTGCCCACCCCCTCCCTGACCCCCCATGGCCTCCCCTCCAGGTCCCCGCTCCCACGGTCACACCTGCCCGCCTCCCGCTGCCACCTGACCGCAGGATCAAAGCCTGCCGCGGCCCGCCGCCTCCCCCACCCCGCCTCCCCTGCCCAGGTGGTGGTGGATCCTCTACCTGTCCCGCTAACCCAGAAAAAAAGACATCAGGCACGGGTCAGTAGATGTAAACACACCTTCTTCTGCAGCTCCGCTTACTCCTCCTCCTGTGCAGCCTACTGTGTATTACTGGGAGTATGTAGTGGTGACTGATAGCTGGGTATGGTGGTGGTGGTTAGGGGGTTCTACTACTAGCTGTCACGGCCCTTTTTGGAACTGCCCTTTTTGGAACTGCCCTTTTTGGTACTGCCCTTTTGGAACTGCCCTTTTGGTACAGCCCTGTTGGTACTGCTCTTTTGGTACTGGCCTATTGGCACTGGCCTTTTGGTACTGCCTTTTAGACCTAACTGGGTATCATGGAGCTTTAACCATGTATCTAGAAATGTTTCTGAAATGGCCAACGCTATTGCACATTGTTGCAATACATTTAATGGAGGTTCCTACATGGGATCACTCTAAACCTTAGACACTCTGCACTAAACATTTAAAAAAAGCACATACAAAAGTGACTCTCCTGTAAGGGGAAACCCTTTTGTCAATATCCCTTTTTCTCTCATTTTATATATTTCCTTTTTGTGACCCTAGAAGTGGAACTTACAACCTAAGCCCCCTCCGTCACTCCTCATGTCGTCAGTCCTGGAGATAGTGAAGGAGTACTGAAACCCGTCTTACCACCCCCATCTTTAAGGTATTGTAGAGGGTATTTCCTGCCAGTATAAAAACACTCACATTCTTCCTCTAATGGGAGATCCCCCAGGGAAGATAACTGTGTGACAAATTGAAGTGCACTATCATGTACCTCTTAAGATCTAGGCCATCAGCAGGAAACATGGCAGTTTGTGGTATATCTTCTTGATGCACAGTCACTAGGTTTGGGTAGCCATTATCAAAATAAAACTAACTCATACCAGCCAGATCCGGCACAGGTGGAGAGTCAAAATAACCGCTCCTTTCTACTTTCAAATACCAGTGATTGCGCTACATGCTTACATTTCATAGTGTGCAGCTCTGGGGTAGGGTAAGGTGGGATGCTGTGCAGATCCAGGCACACTTATGTACACAGGTGAGGGCTAGGTGAGTGGTCTAGTAGACAGGTAGAGGTTTACCTACCTGGCCACGAACCAGGCAGTGTTGTTATGCCTGGAGTGGTGAGGCACTCGACCCCCAAAACAAACTGCTATCTATACCCCCATCTAGATCATAATAATTTATTTACCTCAAGACGGGAGCTACTGAATAAATCAGTGATTTCATAATCTGTTTCCAAGAAAATGTAATCATTTCTCACTAGGGAAAGATTGGCACCTTTAATAAATGGCCTTGAATAACCTACCATCCGAATGATTAAAAACATCTGCAATGATAATACCTGCTTGTGTTTTCCTTCTTTAGCCAGCTTGTTTTGATTACACCTGAGATTGCTTCCTGTCTATCTCCATGGGGCCCTAGAGATTGGGGTCCCCTCCCCTTGATTTATGTAGTATACCCTGCCCAGCTCACCCCCATACCCACATAGACTATAGCCGACCCTGGAGGAGCAGCTCGGGTGGGGCTCTACACACCTGCTCCTTCAGCTCACTGTGACCTACAACCGCCAGGTGGAGACACTATCTGCTCGCCTGCTGCTCCTAGGGAGGTGAGCAGCTCCCTGCTGTTTGTGTATATATGTGTATGGGTGGGGGGGGGGTGCTACTGTTAGAGGGTGAGTTTACCTACTGATAGTCTGTTTGCCCTACTGCACTTCTACAACTTTCCTCCCAACCAATGAGACTACCTTGGTGCATAGGTATGATCAGGTGAAGGTTGTTACCTTGAGACGTTACCTTGAGATGTGAATAAGGGGGTTGAGGATGCTTTGGCTTAGGGATGGTGGGTCTGAAATGGCCTTTGACCTCCTCCAGCTCTACTACAACTAGCTAGTGACTGAACATGGTATAGGAAGTGCAGCATGCATGCATGTTTGTATGCTAAGCACGCACCCCCTGTCTATGGGACTGTCTAGGGCTTGGGGTTCCTACCGACTTGTCTACCACCTGAGAGCATGCACCTCTTTACCCACCTACATCCCCAGCCCAAACACATGCTTCCTTACATAAAACACACTCCTCCAGGAGCTACCCTTATAACATAGAGGTAAAGATCCCCCTACCCTGCTTATAGTGGGTATTCTCTACCCCTCATGCTTACTTCATAGACCCAGTTAGGTTCCCAAAGGTAGATCTCTATCATCCCCTCATCCCATGAGATGGCTGGAAGAACTACCCTGGCTACCATACCTGTGTCAGATAAACACAGGAGGTGGCCAAACTTAAAAGTGAATGGGTTTGATCTGTATCTACCTAGGTCCTTGCACCGATTCCTAGTAGTCATTGTACAGAGAAATAGCTTTCTGAGTGTGCAATTACTGTCCTGACTAAATACATTTTATTCGATACCTTTAATACCAAAATAGGGGTTTGTAATAGAATAGAAAGAATTGACAAGACAGACATAATATTATAGTGAAATGCATTAAACCAGTTACAGGATTAGATCAAACCTTCCATTCAGAAAGGGGCATATAGGATCAGCATTGGCTTGAACAGCAGGCCTAGGCAGGTAGAAAGTGCATTGTTATAACGTTCTACTATGGGGATGGAGGCACAGGTTGGATTACTTCTCAGATTACCATTACATACACTCAGCTCCCAACCACTTCATCCAAATACATTGGTAGGCAGGCCCACAGGCCCCATTTCGGGGAAGGGATTTGGGGTTAAGCACCGCCCTTTGTCAGCTTAAACCCAAACCCTTTAACTCTGAGACCCTTTGAGACTCCTAAAGTAAACAGCATTTGTTTGCTTTGACAATGTAAAATCTCGGGCATGCAATAGCAAATATGATAAAATCTAGAGTATGTCTACTGGTCATTCTTGTTGACCATTCTGGTGGGCAGCCACAAGAATGTCTGACAAACAACATGAATCCTACCAGATAAGTATCATCTGGCAGGGTTATGAGGCTTATCAGCAATACCTGTTGGTAGACAGAGGTACCTGTTGATTCTAGGTATTTAAACTTACACAATGAGGGGCATGATGGAGCACCACCAATAAAGCATTTGTAGCAGGGTCCAGACCGGCACTCCAGTGTTCCAAAAGCTAACCTGGAGGACTGAGATATATTCTTTAATTCTGTCCAATCAGGCGAACCATTCCACCTCTTAACTGGCTGTTCCTCCAGTGTGTGGGCAGTATAAGGGGCAGCCAGGTTAGCTCGCGCTGGGGCTGTGTAAGAACACAATGTCAATACCCTTGTGCCCCCTTACCCTCAGGGGTTTATCCAATTACTGGCTAACAGGCAGACCAGAAAGAACATTCCTAATGGACTTATGTTTAAGTTAGATGCACACACGCCATGACTAAATGTGGGAGCAATTCTGGGGGCCAGGACTTTAAATAGGACCCAATTCAATGCCCTGGGACCTATATGGTGCTCCCAGATTGGGTTTTCAATTTGGCACGGTGTAAGGAGTTGGCTTAGAAGATATTGCATACGAGTGAATCAACTAGATCACATATCTAGAGGTTCAGAGCCTGTATTGAGTGCTCGGGAGCTGTATGCATAACAAAGGGTTTATATTATTCTATCAAGCAACTTCATGATTCCAATGGTGACTTCTGAGCTTCCAGGTTGTTTTTTTATAATCAATACACATTTGACCATGACCAAGTATTCGTATGGACGAATCCATTTTCGGTCACAATTAATGTACTATATCCAGCCAGGCCCCCGACCTAAATAGTATTTATGGCTGATATACATGTCCATGTCCTCTCGGGTACTGTGTCAACCTTTTTCTTTGAAATGAGGGGTTCCCTTGCAATTAGGAAGAATAGAATGCCTTTTTGTTTGGGCCACCTTATCTGCACCATGATTATGTCTTTAGTCTGGGTTGTAGGGACATATAATGAGTGTAGGTAGCGTGTAATTAGCTCAAAGTGAGGAGGAGAAAAATACAGAAGGGTCCAAGTAAAAAGTAAGAAACAGTCGATCTAGAGAGATATGAGGGTTGCGTAGGGTTCTATGTATGTCAGCCTGGAGACCTAAGGATAGAGGCCCATGCCGAGTGAGTTATTATCAACGTTAAATAAACCTCTCTGCTCATTAAAGTTCAGGGGGAAAAAATGGACAATGGTTTGCAAGAGATAATGCACAGCTAGCTCCCCCTCCCCCTAACAAAATGATACACTTGCATTTTGTCCTATACTGTAGCTCTACCCTCAGCCCAGCTACCACCCACCCACTATTTACATGTCACGACAACACAGGACTACTGTGCCCCTTCTCATGTCACCGACCAATTCCACTCTGGACACAAACCCAGCAATGATCGCGCAGTTCCCCAAATGCCTAATTTACCACCAACAACAGATCAATCGGCCTCCCTTACTCCCCCACCGGAAGGGGCTTCTGCGCATGACAACCTGGGTGGTGTCTCCGATTGACTTTTTGACAAATTGCCTATGGCTGACTGCTGAAGTTGGAGCAACAAAGAAGGGTTTGTCGCACCTGGGAATTTAACGAGCTGGATGTATCCCCCAAGGGGACTTGTTTCCAGCCATGTTTATAGAGAGAGGGGTGGCGACAGGTCCCAACGAAAGGTATATAGACTGCTAGACATGCATGGCTTTTTTTTTGTTAAATACCTGATCCCTGTAGGTAGGCTACAGGTATTAAATGTACTTTGGGAAGAGATGCCAACAATAAAACTACCGATACCTCTAGGGGAAACATGCATACAGATTAAAGTGTTGCTTCCTGTAGACTATAAGACTACAATAGTATATACATGTAGTCTATATTATTATTTATATTTATATACATGTATAACTTTGGTGCCTTTCTGAGGAGGAAGGACACAACCAAACACAACATGAAATATTGCCGTACTTGAGTAAGAGTAGGACAGCGAACAACTGTGGTTGGTATGACAAGAGGCAGTTTGGATCCTAGTCCAGGATCCTCATGTCATGTAACATACCTTATGCTACCTGACTAGGTGTCTACCATGGAGTGGTCACCTGTACACATCCCCACCCACCTGGAGCGGTGCCAGCACCATACAGGTGGGCGGTGGGCCTGCCCTCACGTGTGCAGCCTCCTGGGCAGTGCGAATGGGATGGGAGTACTGGCAATTCCAGTACTTAAGCATAGTATTTAAAATATCGTATCTCAAAAAAATAAATAAAGAGGGATGCATCATTGTCCGTTGCCAGTCGAAAGGAGTTCTAACTATGTCTTAAATTATCTTTGTAGGGGTGTTTGATCATTGCATTAATTCTCTTCAGCAAGCAGTGTCACCTATACTATAGTCTGACATATATTTACAAGGCAGGAGAGTAATCACCCGTTTCATACATATTCATTGTATAGCCATTACACATTGGGTATGTCTAGGTGTTGTATACCCGTAAAGATGCCGAGTACAGATACATTTATAAACAGGAGGGGAGGTCACTGCCAGCTGCCAAAAGAGCACCACTTGGCACCGAGATTAAAGGAGACGTTGAAGATGCCGCATTGGTGGCTACACTAAAGGTGCTCCTTATATGTATTTATAGTAGCCGAAGGGGGACTAGGAAGCCCTGGATCTCAGCCCCATAATACCCCTGGAGATTTCTGGCAACGTCTCTATGTCATTTCCTGTCCAGGGCCGGATGTGGCGTCACCTTTTGGTGTGAGGTTAGCACGCGACGTCAGCGACGTGTGCCAAACGTCAATGACGGAAGGGGAAGATGACCTGGAGACTTTATTTACAATCAGGTTAAGACCATCAAAGTTTTATTCCAGTTTTACCTATACATGCCCCAGATAGATACTCATCTTTACTGCCTTTTACAGGATGGAGAGGCGGCCATATCCCGGGCCATATACCTTCAGCTCTCTTAGATTCTGACACCCAAAAGGCAGGTGTAAAAGAAATCGTGTAACACTAACACTAACATTGGGAATGTACTTTGGCAGTCATGTATCTTAGTACGTGCGTGGGTGGAGAGTCGTATCTGTTATAAATCGAAGCACCCACGTTTAATTGGGAAGACATACGCCAGCAAAATTGGTATGGCTATTTCATTTTTAGAAATTTTAGATTGATTTTTTTAAAGATGATTAGGAGACAATATAAAGTGTCCCAAGTATATAGACGTGACATCCTTTGACAAAAAAAAAACTGTTTAGTAACACACTGTTGTCAGTGACTTCCAATGGTTGTAGGATGAAGATACATGATACCTCATTATACTGGGGGTACATTATGCATGTACATGTACCACACATAATGGTGGCAGATACTATACTTACTAAAGAGACTCACCTGGTGTGGTCTGAGGAGTCCCCCCCCCCCCCCACTCAGCTGCACCCATGACCCATTGACACCTGCCCACTCGACCTTACACCCATCTTCCATGGTTCCCATGTACTTCCCCCTGCCTCCTTAGAGAGATACCCACTGGAGCGGTGCACCGCTGGTATATTAGATGTATAAAACAGCCACCAGGTCCTGGAGGAGGCCCTGAAATACACCGATTAGGAAACAGCGAGTGCACATCAATGAAGGGTTGCCTCCAACAGATCCGTGCTGTTAGCATCGTGGTCTGGTGCACACCGTTGGTGTCGGGAGAAGTGGGGGGGTGGGTCGTGATATGGGGTGATGCCATCTCAGGAACGGTTTTACCACTTAAAGTTCTTGCCATATGTCTTTAGAAAAGGGATAAATAGGCTTTGAATGAAAAATATGTACTCAAATATAGTGAAGCTTTGGCTAGACGCCCAGACAGTTGAACCTCGCTGGTTTAGTGAATAAAAGCCTTATTTTATATTCATGTTTAAGCACGGTCCAAACTTCTTCAATGGCCATGTGTCTTTTCATCGGATGAGTAAGATAGTGAAAGATCACTAGCAGAGAAACTGGGGAGGAGATGCATCAGTGTTGGGCTATGTGTGAGTATCTCATGAGTGGTACCTTTAGATAACTCAGGTGACCATAGCGGTACACCACTGCAATGCAGGTCAAGTGTGTGGTATAAACTGAAACTGAGTCAAACCAATCCAGTAGAACATGAGTCACTGCTAAACACTGAGATACGAAAACACCACCCACAGGCCACTTGAGGGAAAATGGAGGCAGAGGGAAATGTATGAAAAAAAGGTCCATTTCAGGCTAACAGTAACAGCGTCAGACACTATAGGAAGGAAACACTAATCCCGTGACTCCAAGGTTTACATGAAGTATCTGAGAATTAGTTGATGTGTATACCAGTCAGTTAAATGGAATTTCATTATATATTTACATAAATAGATAATGACCAGCTACCCTGGGCCTCCCCATGTACACTAAGTAAAACACACCGAGTAACTCATGGTGGGCTGTGTGGGGGATCCACTGAGCAGCTCATGACTCAGGGGCAACTCCTTCGTGTAGCCATAGACTCTCAATAGTCTCATTGGTGCAACGTAATAGTGTGATGCCAGGGAAATTGCAAGTATGGTCAATATATTTCACCAGTTGTTTAGACTTCTATTATTCATGGACATGCAGCAATTCTCCACGTTCTCTGTCGCGGCCTGGAAATAAGGCTTCTAGTATGAGATATAAGTCTGAATATCTTTTGTTTTTGTCAATTACTATTGGATTTCTATTAACACACTAAACCCATTTGATTACCAACGCTGTCTGATGTTAATCCCTATGCAAAAGCTCACCATTAGATTTCTCAACAAACAATGCTTCTGGCAATATTCCCTTAAAGCTATTTGCCTAACAAAGCCTGATGCAATTAGTATTGAATTAGTACAGGTTCATTAAATTCTCCTTCACTCAGCTCACTCAAATAATGAAATAGTCAAGGCCTAACCAGCCGATTCAATCAAAGTAAACTTGCTTTTCGTGATTAGACAAATGAGATCCTAAGGTTAATAAAGATCTCCAAGGTTCCAATCTGTGCAAAACCTCATATACTACTTCTCTTTGGTCACAATGCAAATATCTATCTATGACACATATGTCATCAGATGTGAAATAAGAACACCACAGTAATAACAGTTATAATGTAAAAAAAACAACATGTGATGCTTTAATCATATTACTACAGTATCATGAAAGTGTGTAACTTCTACATCTATCCTAACTTTACATCAACATCTGTGGAAGGCTGACCCCGTCAAATCAATCATGAAGAAAAAAACGAAACATCGCTCATACATAACAGAGAACAGTTTAAATAAATGACAGGGTTGGGAATGACACTCTACGTGTAACATGTGACAGTGACATGATGTACTGACATGATGTGTTGACGGTGACGGTACGTCCAGGACGTGCAGCGTCCTGACAGTGATTGTGACGTGTCGGGGGACGTAGATGTGCGTGACAACGTCACCCCTCCACAATAGACAAACTGTGACGTACGTCACGCGACGATCCACTCCCGACATGCCCTCCTCCCATGGCAAACAGACATGCGAGAACATCCCCAACCCTGCTCTCCAAGCACATCCTACCCTGGGTACAGTCAGTGCAGAGCATGCCTAGAAGTGCAGGAAAGTTCATGGAGAGTGGATGTGGATTACACCTGTGGTACAACCTTGTCCCGTGACCTTGCCAGTGAGGTCAAAGACACCTGGGAGAGGTCAGAGGTCAGGGGAATACCAAGGGAAGATCCTTACAGTTTTAAGTAAGGGCTATAAATGTATGATAAAGGCTTGGTGTCCTCACAACACCACCTAGCCTCGGGCACAACATGGCGGCGTGTTACCCTTACCAGATTTTTAATGTCCCGCACTCCCACCAGGGGGTGAGTCCTTAGAGACTTCCACACAGACAAACCAAGTGCACCCTGGGAAATTTGGGAAAAGGACAATTCGACAGATTGCTGGTTCGACAGGACGATTCGACAGGACTATTCGACAGAATTTCCGAGACTGTTCGCCAGATTTTTGAGACCATTCGACAGATTTCTTTTGTGAGCAAGACAATTCGACAGAATGCATTTTTCAAGTAGTATCCCTATATAAAAATGTCTCTAGGGAGAATGCCTTAGAATTATACAATAAAGCATCATACATATAATAAGCCTATATCCCATAGACCATAGGTAATTATAAGGTAATAAAATATCAATTTAATACCAGGTTCTAAGTCCAATAGATCCTATTAACTCGGGGACTATGTCACTTAGACAGCCTCCCTACGGTCGGTGTCTCAATGCCATAGACTAGAGGGATTTATCAATAACTTGGACTAGAGAGTCCCGGGGATCTTCTATTTCTACTCATTCAGCAGTTGAGCATAGTACCGGCAGGGCATTGCAAGCAGTGCCGGCGTCTCCTTTAATGCATCATGCTCATGATGCTGTTGGCCGTCATGATGCATGGATGCAGCCCTGGTGAGTAGCTCGTCAGTCCTGTATCCAAGCATCATGCCGACCATACGGGGTTGATGCTCTCCCAAAGGGTCTTCATGATGCCCCAATACAGCACCAGCACTAAAAGATTAATATTGCACCAGCGCCTACGGCGCCGGGATTGTGGTAATTACTCTCTCTGAAAAAAGAATGATCATGCCCCACACCCACACCGGCACCCCGACACACAACATCCCCATACTGGACACACAGCAGGCGGAGTGTCACCCACGCGGCACCTGGCCGAGGTGCACGGCCCTGTCCTGCCCTGTCACTGAGCCCCTCCCCCTCCCCCTCCCTAAATAGGCTCTCTCTCGAGTCTATGGTCACCCTGCTCTGCCCTGATGTAGCTTAACACTGTGTGGAGTGACTTGCAGGGGCCAGTGTAGCTACTCCTGGCTGAATGCTCAGCATACCTCCCATCTGTCCCTTACAGACTACACTGTAGGACCCACTGCAGACCTGCCTCCCATGACCCATCTGAGTCCCCATACTCTCACTATGCAGTAGCTATGGACAGTGGGTCCTATGGTGCAGCTCACTGGGTCGCTCACCATACAGCCACCTGCGCAAGAGTGAGGTATAGATGGACAATCCAACATGGCGCTGAGCATGGGGCCAGGCCCCTTCGAGACAAAATAAGGAACGGAGTATAATAATCAATGCACTTTCGGCGCTACTCTAGTAGTGCATACACTACCGGCGGCCATTCATGCACTATCGGTGCTGCAGTGGTAGTACATTACTGCACTAGCGGCCATTAACACGTCTAAGAGCCAAACTTCAAATCTGTCGAATGGTCCTGTCGAAAAATAAAATCTGTCCAACAGTCCTGTCCAATGGTCCCGAAAATCTGGAAATTCTGTCGAACCGCCGATCTGTCGAACCGCCAATCTGTCGAACAGTCTGCCAGCCGGAAATTTAACCCCTGAATTGATATCTTCTTGTTGGGATTCACCTATCCAAACGCACGTCCCATTTTCTCTCCCACGCCGGACGTTCTTGGTCTTTGTTAAGGCACCACCAGGGAACCCCCTTTTAAAGCCAGATACCTATATCACCTGACAACATAGCAGGGGTCTCCTTATAATGAACGACCTAAGGCAATGCCCACAGGTCGTGTGATTGTATTGTCTCATTATATGCCAAATTAATTGTTATTTTTTCCTTAATGATGGCCCTCAGTGCACCCCTATGTGGTAAATTAGGGATGGGGTCAGGATGAAGAGAGCAGGTAACCACAGGTGGGTTCTTCACCTGGGGAGGGGCCAGTAATCAAGGGGGCAATTAGAGTCGTCTTAGCTTAATGAGCATCGACTTTCATACCTGCTGGGATGGCCGCTGTAATGATAGGTCTAAGGGCTCTTCAGTCCAAGGCAGAAGCCCTACAAGGGTTGGCAAGCATGGCCATGGGTCAGGTGCATATAGGCAAAGACTTAGAGAGATATATACACTCTGTTATATCAGTAATTATAGTCTGCCCTGTCCATATTATTTCAGGATGATACAGGAGTGGATTACCTTTTTGTACAATAATGCTCTAATAATGTCGTGACAAAGACCTATACATATGTTGGGGATCTCTAGGTTGGTCTCACCTTTCTCAAACCCTTTGTCCTTGGAGTAAATGCTCAGCTATAGGGTCAACTATATAATTACTTGAATTCACCCCTCATTATTATCCGAGACACTTTGACTTTGAGTGATTCATTTAAATATAATTATGATGTGCCATATCTAGTTAGGATAATTACACAAAATCAAACAATTAAAGTGACACAGGCCTTGTATTACAAGCTGGGTCTCTAATACAGTTAGAGAAGCTAAGACACAGTGTCCGTGAAAACGTGCCGGACACCGGCTATAGCCGGCTAAAAGGCTTCTGGACCGGCTGGACTAGTCCTGCTGCCAGTCCAAATGACTGGCTGGATCTTTGGCTACATGTCAGTTTTTATGGCTTGTAAATCGGACCATTATTAAGGTCTGTAGAGAGAAAAGCATTTTGCACAAATATTTTGAAAATCATTACTATAGATTGTACATTTTACAATGTTTCAATAGGAACATACAGGAAAGCTGTATTGATTCAATATAAATTCTTGCTTAATATATATTTTTTGAGATATGAAAAGTGCCTTCAGGCGTCCGGGCCTGCACAATTTAAGCCGGTCCTGCCAAATAATAGATTTGCAGGACCGAATGTCCTGCATGGCAAAAAAGTTTTCACGGAGACTGAAGACATGTTATGTATATAATGGAGTCTGGCTGTTCTGGCCAGTGATCAAAACTAACAATAAGTCTCTTAGATTTCATGTATAGATTGCCGCAGTTTGCTTTTGACCTCTGTAGTGGTAGATCAGTAATTCCTTCAAGGAACAGCTAAGACCAAAAGGAAAGCAAACGAGTACTGAACCTAGATATTTCAATCTGCTTTCGGATCTTACATGTTTCTAGCCTTTTATAGGTCGTTTGGGCCTGTCTACAGGGTAATCTGTTTTCCGTGATTAAAGAGAATATTTGGCCCCTCTAGCCTAGATGATTGTTACTTAAAGTACACTTTTCCTGCTAACAGAGGGTCTGGTTGGATATCGTCCAGTCATGAGCTTAGCCAGTCAAATTATAGCAGTCATATTTGAGTCCAGATCTGATAGGAAGGAGCCAATATAATGTCTAAATGTGACATATAAAGGTTAAATACAAGGGAATGTGTATTTAGGAACCCATGGCAAGACTCTTATTATATGAACTTCTGGGAAGAGTTGAGTGGTCTCTTGTAGCTTCCACTTTAATCCCACTTCATGCACTCCCACCCAGCAAACCCACATGTAGAACCTGCATGTGACATGCTCCCACGTGACTGGCAAATTGTCCACGTGACCTGTGATTATACTACTTATGTGATTTTGTAGCTTGGACTCTGGCCAATCACAGCTAATCACGGTCCAATCACCTTCCAATGAGACAACTGTGTGATGACCTTAGGGGTATAGGGATGGTGGTGTGTGATACTGGGAGGGAGGGGGGGGGGGGGTAGACAAGGAGAGGTCATGGGTAACAAGGCCACAGTATGGACAAAGCTTGCACTTGTAAGACCAACATCTTACAGGCTTTTCACCCTGATATAGGGTGAAACAATTTGCATGTTTCCATATAATTCTAGTAGTTCCCCTAGTTGTCCTATTCTGGACATAGGCCTACACTTTTCTGTGCATGTATATTATGCATAATGCATTTCCTTTAGGCCCACATGCTACATATATTATGCACTTATTGGTGCTTTGTTATTTTGTGCAGTTCCTAAAGTATGAGTTTGAGGACAGTTTAGAAACTGGGGGAAATCCTACTCCTTCTGCCTAGTGAAATGTCACACGACACACACATTGTGTATGTCCTTGGAAACCATTACAGCTTCAGTGTTTGGAGGTTGGGCTCCATTGTCCCTGGCTTCACACTCTACTTATGTTTGGGATGATTTTTCAACTGTTTAAAATGCACCTAGAGAGTTGAATATAGACTACTAAATCTTTGTCAGAAAGTGGTCAAATTGACTCCATTTGGCTTGGTCTAAAGTGATTGCTTGACGCCCCTTGTAGGGGAAATGGGGGCGCCTGAGGGTAGGGACCTATATTGCTACAACCCTCTGTCCCATGACCAGCAATCTTAAGAAGGTAAATATGTCACTTGTTACTAGTGCAGGCATATCCATCTAATATATAATAGACTGTCTAGCTCTTTCCTCTTCATGATAAATGGGTGTTCATGCTTCACTGAATGGAGCTGTTAATACTTAACATTTGCAAACAGTTCTTTTTTTGTATAGTAGTAGTAGTGATTGATCTGAGTTTAACAAAAGTTTGAATCCAAACACTTTCAAGTGTATACATGTTGTACAAGTTCCCCTACGAAAGCCAGTGTACATACCAAAGAGCCACTTACTTTTGATTGAAATGAATATAACAACATAGCATATTGCTATGGTGAGTTGGTGGGTAAATTGACATGCATTACATATTATACATTATGTTTTCTGTTCTGTATGTTGCAGCTTTTGCATTATTTAGAGTAGGCTAACGATAGGAACAGTTCTCCTTCCAAATACTCTACTGTGTACAGAGAAACACGTGTGTAGAATACATAATATTATACCCAGGCGTCCTGGAAATGCTTAAAATGTAGACTGAGGGGGTAGACCCTTCCCCAATAATACCTGGGCAGGATGTCATAAAATATTGTAAAAGGGCATTTGAGACGGGGGCGTCGTGTTTGCTGAGTTGGGTTGTGAAGGGTTGAGGTGCGCCATAAGTATGTTGGTATGTGGGTGGTGAATCTGGGGATGGGAAGGTAAGACTACGTCAACACACCACCACTCCCACCCACCCATGTCAACACAACCCAATAACAGTAGTAGGCCTATTATGTGCACTCTGTCCCTGAGTCTCTTGTACAGGTGGCTGCATCAAGGTATGCTCGCATGCAGCCATTGGTGATTCCATGCCCCACTCTACCTCTCATTCCTACCAAACCATTTCAGTAGTTTTCATGCAACATCTTCCTAACATATGAATTCACCAAATTAATGAGTTATATATCTATCATGAATAGTATGCACCTCAACAGGACAAGCCTATAGATTTGACCATGTTTGGTCTGACATCTAGATTTCTGCACATCCTATACCTCTGCCACTCCCTGAGATACAAATCGGTCAATCAGCATTTGATCTACATTTCTATTACCGTGTGTACTACAAATATATAATATTTACTTATAATGAATGAAAAGAACTCCCCAAATGAGGCCCAATCTCAATGCGTGCGATAGTGAAATACTTTATAGATGTATGGTTCTCCCTTTGGTCTCTTTATCTGCTTCAGGTAACACTTGCCCACCCACCTATATATCTGAGACAAGGAGATCCTCAGTAAACCCCAAACCACACTCCTCATGTGGACCACCAGCCACTGGGCCGCCTATACGGGACTAGCACATCCTGGTACCTGAGGTATTGGGGGGCTTAACTCCATCTCCTTATCAGGCTGATCTCCTCTCCTCACACCTTGAACAAAGGTGCTGATAAGAAATTCTCCCAAGATGCACTGCTCTGGAGTCGGGGGCCCAACCACAATGCA
The DNA here is from genome assembly GCA_947462335.1 of Harmothoe impar. Taxonomy (NCBI): domain Eukaryota; kingdom Metazoa; phylum Annelida; class Polychaeta; order Phyllodocida; family Polynoidae; genus Harmothoe; species Harmothoe impar. Next base: position 39,273,475 of record OX381710.1, read on the forward strand.
TTGCTCTGAGTCAAGATGGCGGCCTCCATAGCCTAATATGCTAGTCCCCTATACCATCCTCGTGTAGCACATTGCTCGTGTGGCACATCCTAATGTGTCAGGTGTCTCACTGTCATAGGAGATCCACCTGTGAGAGGCTCTCTCTGCTATTTTGGTTAATGCAGACTATATTTCACTCAATTTGATTCCCTCCAGTCTAAAAGAGTGACATTCTTCGCCCCCTCCCCTCAAGAGAAGATATTCCCACCCACCTAACATTACCCACTCACCTAAGTGGTCTAAATAATTGAATCCCTATACAGATCCAACAATCTGTTGTTGAGTGACCACTCTTTTAACTCATGTATGCAATACTGTTGCATTCACGTATCCCTGCTATAATAAAGCTAACGGCATTATTGGTTGACTGGATAAGACAACACACTTGGATTGTATTTGTTGCCTTAACGATCTAGTATAGGGTTGTATCTGATGGAGATTCATGTTGACCACAACATCCTGTAGGCTGTTCCTGATCGAGGCATGCATGCATGCAGCTAAACGGGTTACATCTCAGCAAGCAAACAACCTGTCACCTGCGCAGTTCCTCCTGACCATTTGGTCGGCCTTTGTCCCCTGGAGGACTGTGGCATTTTAAGCAGCCATTAGGCAAAAACACGTGAATAGAAGTCATAAATGTGGGCAGTGAATTGTGCATGGGGAGGCAGCTGTGGAGGCTAGTGTATGTGCACGATGCTATTGTGTCCGCACAACAACGGGACTTCTGCTGCACAATTGGACCGGCTTAAGACTTACCCAACCTGAGCTTGTCCAGCCATGACAAAAACCGCCGCGGATTTAGCGGCTATGGTCCAAGTTTCGAGCCACTAAGGCCAAGTAGAATAATGATACAGATTATTGTTTCACACCATAACATTTTAGCGATAGTAAGTTTGAGGGATGGTGTACAGGCCTATATGAGCGCTGGGTCTTTGAATAAGCGCCTGATCTTTGAATAAACACCGGGTATGTGAACAAGCGCCGAGAGTGGAATTGTGTTGACATCATACGTACACTGTAAACTAAGTATTGCATAGATTTGTATAAGCGCCGGGGGTAAAACTTAGTTAAAATGAATAAGCGCCAGGGCAGTGCACTTCCACAGTAGTTGGTATAGATGCATTGGTCCACTTAATTCGTGGATAATATATACATTACCTTGCGCTGGGTTCTTAAGTAAAGTATGGGTTCTATAATACTTTGTTGAGCTTATAATTATCCTCTCTGAAAACGGAGAAGCAAATTACTTTTTGGTGCACCCTTCATGGACCATGACCGGTAACGTACGCAGGAGGCTACTGTGTAAGACATTGGAGGGAAAGCTTCTTAGCTTCTTAGGGAGCTTCGGTCAATACGCAACCCACTGAGTTTGTATTTTTAGGTTCGCCACATGTCCCTAAATGCTATAGCTCCTAAATATATATTAGACCTAGGAAACCCCAAGAGAAGTATGCTTTAGGGGTACTTCCCATCAGTATTGAGGTTGTAGCAGCATGTCAGCATTTTGCCGCGAAAGTCAAGTCAGCAGCCGACAGTTGACATGAACGTTATTTTCCATAGAAAGTTGTAGGCCTATAGGTGGAAGCAGAACTGCAGGTGTATGGTATATGAACTCATGGATATCTGTAAAGTAGGTACTAGTGTAGCTCAATCTTGATTATAAGTGGTTTTTTTTAAAACAAGCCTTCTCCTAACTTAAAGTTGTGAACTAATTCAGTAAATTCCGATATGTTGAAGTGCTGGGATAAGAGTGCATTATAGGACCAGGCAGCTGCAACAACAAGAGAAATGCCATGTGGACTAATCCTAGTGGGAAAACTTGAGTTCTCTGAGGAAGTAATCCCAGTTGTAAGTGGCATAATGGCATGTCCACCTGTCAAAGTATTACACCAGGTTATACCATCTGTTGATTGGAAGGTATAGGAGATGTACAGTAACATTGCCCAGCTCCATCTAGCAAAGTCAACAAGTAGACCCATACCAGAGGTTAGGTATTATATAGCCCTATACTTTCAACAAGTACAAGTTTTATTTTTGGACAAGCCAGGGTATAATCATAATCATTTCCGTGAGAGAAGAACTTCCCATTTGAGGTGTAGAAAACATTGCATATCAGAAATGTCCCTTTTCAAATGCTGTTTTTAATTGCAATTGGAGAGACAAGCACATAATGACTTTGCCCTGAGGGTGGACTTACTTGGGAATCTTATCATCACCAAAGCCTAGGCCAGAAGCTTGTCTAAATATGTCTCCTCACTGACTTTCTGCCTAGGTGGGTTAACTTCAAAGGGCAGTGAGAATTAATCAAGGGATAAAACGTCCACAGAGTTCAATTGTCAGTGTGGCAAATGGGCGCTCTGGCATCGACCAAGGCGATCAGAGGGTGAAAAAGGCTGCCCTCGGCTGAATCTCTGAATGGGCGATAAAAGGGTGTGATGGGCAGGTAATGACTAGGTGGGGTGTCTGCCGATGGGGGCGCTGGTGTCACCGGCCACGCCCCTTGCCCCCAACACTTACAACCCCATACCTGTGGGCCTTTTCTCTCCCCTCCCATCTAGTCTATCCCCTGGTCTATATCCCTCTCCACCACCTGAGATGGCCCGTGGGTAGTAACAGGTCCAATCCTGATACTCAGGTGGAAACACACTGGGCTGTCAATCATTTTAAGACGCCCCCTGGCGCCATACGCCCGGCCCCGCCCATTGGAGGCTCTAAACGTCTGAGGTCCCGCTAGTCGGCATGCCTTTGAAGCCCCCTGGTCCCTTTCTACTGACCCCTATCGAGCTCAGGTGAGGGCAGTGTCTCCAGTCCCTGGACAATGTGTTCCACGATGCGGGCATTGCAATGCTATGTATGCTCCATCACTGGTCTTTGTAGGCATCTTAGGTAAGAGCAGTGTTGCTTGTAAGGCCCCAGGTGATGTGTTGTTTGACCATACCTGGTGACCGGAGGGTCATACTGCATGTAGCCAAGGACATTACAATAGAGGCTATGGATGTCACTGATGTTGCTAAATGGTGGTATGTTATGGATATCACCACAGGGCTGAGCTGCGGGTTGAGTAACGGGACACCCAAGATGTTAACAGAGGATGAGGTTGATGATGGGCCCTGAGCATTGTCTGACCATGAGGGATCTCTGAAATAGTTATGGTTGGAGACAAGAGTGTGTACCATTGCTTATTCTAATGATCTTTCTAGGGAGAAAGGTGTAGAAAGGTTACATGTATGCTATCATCATTATTATAGAGCCCGGGTAAATGTTACACTGGCAGGGTGGGCATGTGTCTTTTAATCCAATGGACATTTTGGTTTTCAGACAACAGTGAGCCAGCATGGTGTTCATGGACATTACCATCGCGTCTGGTGTACACTATTGTAAATGAGAGGAGGGGAAAGTCAATGGACCCCCTACAAAGAAACTAATAAATATCAATATTAAATGTCTCATAAATCACTAGTGCCACCACCTCAGGTGTTTGTGAACGCCTTAATGGGATATACAACCGCTGTTCTATTGTCACGTCTTGGTGATGTCGGGAATACATCAACTACAAGTCCACCAAATGATTGGCTGGACGCAAATTGACCGCAGCTGTCGCAATCCACATAGGTGCCACTGTTATGTGTGGAGTTCAGTATACATACAGGTAAAGGTGAAATGAGTTCAGCATTGCCATCAATGACATACAGTGTATCGACAATGTAAGGAATATCCCATGGAGTTGTCATATTTGGTTAATTGATTTAAGTATAGTCCAGTTGGATGAGTTAAGTTGAAAAAATATCGCAGCAGTAAAAGTCTCCAAATTTGCATTAAGTTCAATAATTATTAGTGCACCTTATTGAAATTGTTAACCATAAAAAGAATGGACTTCCTGATCTCGTCGAGCCCATCGTAAATATCGCTGCTGTTTTGTTGTTAGTCATGTGTGTTATTTTTCGACGTATGGAATGCAAGTGCTTCTGTGATGTATAATGTCAAGGGTAGAAAAGTAGGAAAATAGCCAACAATAAAATAGCATTTTGTTTGTCTTTAATGGGGATTGTTTTTTTGGCCAATGTCCAAATTGGCATGTGTGGCGTAGTGAATGATAACTATAAACGACTTAGAGGGAAATCCAGGTGTGAGATAAGGTCAAATGTAAACACTCTCTTACACAATGATGGCCTGTTGCAATAAGGAATGGGGAAATAATTCTGTAGGATTACCATAACTCCTGTTTCATTAATAGATTAAGTTGGAGCAAAACAAGATGTTTTGGCGACGTTGACAATCATATATTATTACTATAGATATCATCAATGCTTTTGATGGCAAATGTTTGTGGCCAGTATATTATTCCTGGAACCTTTAGGCTTGGCACTTGTAACCCCTTTTGATCTGAGATCTAATCCCCCATGGCTTGGTATGCGAAATAAAAACAAACATGTTTAGAGCACATTCCTGTTGCCGAAAATATCCAAGGAGCACACTCACTAATCCAAGCTCCAAGGAATCTGGATCTCCCGCCAATCCATTGATGGGAAGTCTTCCTGCTGAGTTGACAAATACAATGAAATCTCGTTCTTTAAATCCCTAACCATATTTTACATAACATCTAACAAGGAAACAACCAGCTATGCTAGTAAGACTGTGTGGTTGGGTATAGGTAAGCCCTTTGGAATTTGGTAGCTTTGAATGGAATGCTTCCACGTGAAACAAACTGAAAACAACACGTTATCGTATGCATATATGTGAATCTTGTTGTGCATTGTGTAAAATATGTTATTACATCGTAGGTTTTAATCATGGATAATTAAAAGTGCCCTTTAAAAAAAGGTTTGAACTCGTGTGGGGTGAAGTGGTGAAGCAGAATCGGGAACGTTTTCTCACAGTTACCACCTGTTACAAGGTTATTAAATAAGTTACTAATTTGCTTCCCTTGTTGCCTTTCCCACCAGGCTTGCCAGTCACACCTAACCCACCCCCATATTCTGCCACAGGTGAGCAGACTAGCAGAAAGTCGTCCATTGTGAACTTTCAAATTGGCGCAGACGACATTTACTAGATATTGGCCATGTTTAACATGTAAGAACATGGGGGGCAGTTGGCGCCCTTTCTCCGTCTTACAATGAGCACACCACCGTCCACCCACCATACAAACATACGGGGCAGTTACACCACACGTCAACATAAGGACAAGGGGTGGTACAGGAGGAACATGATTTTAATGCAGTCATGACGAGTGCTAGTCAACATTTTCTCAGTTCTCGCCGCCAACAAATTCGCGCGCTTTCTGCATGGTCCGACTGTGTGACCGACGTCAATAAAGATGGCGGATTAACGACTCTCTGCCAAACGTCACCGACGTAAACGGTGTAAACCCGGCCCTAGTGGCCACTTTAAGTAATGTCAACATCAACAGGTCCAGTCCCAAGGCACACACTCCTCCAGGGTGGGGCTCCCTCCAGCACCTACCCGCTGTGCACTGGAGGCCTGCCTTTAATGGATTACTGCAGGTGGGTTCTCCACGGTTAGGGTTGGAGTGATCAATTATATACTTCTTAGTTCTAGCCCAGTAGGGTGCACACAAGCACGGCACAGCTATGGGCAAACAACACTGATTACATCAACTCCAGTGTGTAGCATAGGTGTGTACATGATATTATACATTGCACCAATGTCAGCTAGACCACTGTATTGATTGGACCTTATCAATATAGCCTATAGGTGTACATACTATCTAACTGTATATCTTATTCAATGAGCTAGGAACACAGGTTGGATATATTCATTGACTAATAGATATGATAAAACTGATTAAATGCTTGATAAATCAAAGTACACCCACACAATGTCTTTCACTTAAAGTCTAGTCATTTATATTGCTGGTACATAATACATTAATGCCAATTCCTAGACAGAGCAGAGAATTTATATGGTGGTATCAAACACAATATCAATGAAAAATTATGGGGTTTCTACTGAAAATGTGTACTTAAGTTTATGCTAAGATATGACTGGGTATTAACAATTATTTGTGAACAAAGGTTTAATCACCTGTGCAGGTGTGAATACGACAAGGGGGTCAGTGCTGAGATAAGGTAGGACGAGACCACACCTGTATAGCCCACCTGTGGGAACAACATACCGTTACAGGTGTCCCAACCACAGGTATGCATGCATGGTATAGTGCATACCGTTATACCTCCACGCACCTTATTATCTACCTGTCTATTTTACACACACACACTCACAGATACCATAACGGGGGATGTAGATAATCCATGTAAGATAACTCTTGCGCAGATTAGCGCCCACTGCCATACAACCTACTAATCTGGCAGGTAAACCTTGCCGCTGGCCAGGTAACCCCCAACCTGTGTCACTGTATCAGGCACGGCAGCCGATAGCAGGTAGATAGCTTAGACCCTGGAGGAGGCCGTGATACATTGAGGGGGGCCTGAGAGGTAGTTAATCCCTCCTGGGTTGGTAATCAAAATGCGATTTGCAGTTGGCATGATTAATAGCGATATAACTAAGTGTGGGGGTGGAGATGGGGGATGGCTGCCTACCTTTGATATTGGTCAAACCATGGTATACGGACACATCGTATTCCACGCGAGTATGGTGTTTCATCTCTATGGTTTAACTTTTTATTAATTTCTTTTTATACGCTTATTTTCCTAAAAGTTTTTTTTTAGAGAAACCTTATTGCTTTATTGCCGTGCTTTTTAGCTTAATTGTATATCAGCAGGTAATAAACAGAGTTTCCCTATTCTTTTTTATTCTCTTTTATACCATCAGCATTGGGTCCTAACATAAGGCTATAATAAACCATGACAGGACTGGAGATACCAGGAGGAGGATGACACCAGACTCACCCAGCCATGTCCTCCAGGTCCTCTCACCCTCTATATACCCCTCCCATCCTACAGCGTGTGAACATGGAGACACACCCTTTTGTCACTAGCTTTTTGTAGCACGACACAAGAGGTATACATTTTTGTACTACCCTGGTGTATAATGGTATAGGCCGTGGTCTCCCCACTCTATTGGCTACACTGAACGTCTTTCTATAGACCGCCAACCCCCGTATACATTGAGGCAGGTTGACCCTGCCCCATCCTCCTCCCCTCCCTGTAGCTCACCTCCTTTAGATCCCCACCCTAGAAAAACGCAGAAAAGTGACTTTATGTTCACTGGGGCGTGAACCCAGCAAGTCGTGTTACAGCTGAACACAGTCTATAGGGTTACAAGAGGCAGGGAGAGATTGATCGTGTTTTAGAAACATCTCCCACTTCCCAAAACACAAAGACCTCCCCGTTAATCATGTCTTTGTGAAGCCTACATGAATTGCCCAGCCCCCCTTTCCGCTTGTTTGATTACCTCCGACGGAAGATGCTCATTTTGAGTAAGAAAAAAGTAGACAAAAGTAACATAGTTTCCGCCGAATTAAAATTGGAGCTGTGGTTAGATGTGATCTACGACTTCCTTTTAGAGAACACATCTCTCTGTAATCAGTGTAATCCACCTGTCACCACCAAAATGGCGCTGCTAACCTTGATATATGCCGCAACCACATACCAGACACATGTATATATCACATAAGGGATGCCACTGAGTCCCCATTGTCCCATTGTTAGGTAGTATTTAGTATAGCACTATTGGTTCATAACTCTATATACAATGGGAAATGGTAATGGTTTCCAATGTAAGATTGGCATGTCATTATCTATGAAAACAAAAAATACATGTACATGTATGCAGTTCTTAAATTGATTAAGTTATCTCAATTAAACTGACATGACAAGCTCATACTATATATATATATATATATATATATATATATATATATATATATATATATATATATATATATATATATATATATATATATATATATATATATACATGTATATATATATATAATATATTATAGAGAGACAGAGAGACAGACAGAGAGACAGAGACAGAGAGACAGAGAGAAAGAGAGAGAGAGAAAGAGAGAGAAAGGGAGAGAGAGAGAGAGAGAGACAGAGAGAGAGAGAGAGAGAGAGAGAGAGAGGGTGAATATAACCAGATACTAGTACATTGTACAGCTTTTACATGGTTCCATGGCACACAATGTGAGAGGAGTCGCAGCATGGTGCAGCCTCCTTTATCTCACCTTGGTCTGACCTTGAGTTGACCTTGGCCTCAGGACATATCTTGTTAGGCGTCCAATACCCATAATGCCTTGCACCAAATGGGGAGCACACCTACAGCACCTCAACTGACATGCATACAATGCTGTGGCCAGTCTCTAATAAGACACCTCTCGTCTTTGTTCCTCATTCAAATACATTTTGAGGGATGGGAGAAGCTTTTATCCTGCATGCCCCTACTAACATCGCTGTTCTCACCCTACTATGGATAGTCGCTTTCTGACCCCCTCCCCCTTTTCCTCTACTTGATTTCATTCACCTCATTATATCCATGAGACTTTCATGGCCATCATGATTTTATACATGTACATCCGGTTACGAGTAAAATAGCAAGCTAAATGCTCATGGAAGAAGCAATATGTGCTGTCTGAACCAATTTATTCAATTATTTTGACCTACTCTGCATGGAGTCGTAGGAAATGTCCTACATCTCCAGGATACTTGTTCACATGTAATAATCACATGCAGCCTTCTACACTATTTCTACCATGTCTCATCGCCTTTCCTACAAGCAACCACGTGTTTCAACCTACACAAGGGTAGGGTAGCGTGACCGAAAGTCAACCACATACCTTGAGATGTCCACCTTAATTAAGCAGTTATTCATGTATGATATTGTCTCTATTTGTCCTTTGTTGAAGAGAGTAACACTTAAAGTGTACTGGGATACAAAAAAGGAGAGCTTATCATGCATGGAAAACTACAAGATTGAGGTGGACATCTCTTCAGATGAATGGTAGGTGGTTGACTCTAGGGCAAGTTACCCTAGCTTCATGAGTTGGTAGCGGTGAGAGGCCTGAATGTTCAGCGTTCAGTAAGGAACATGTGTAGAATACCTGCAGAAACTTTGAAAGCATGGATTGATCCTTGTTGTAAGCACACGTAACACACATAGCGGCAGCACCAAGGTATTGCCGAGGTGGACGGGGGCTTAGTGACTGGTCAGGTAAATGGGGGCCGGGGTGGGGGGTGGGGGGCTTAGGGACCGGGCCCCGGGAGCCGCGGACCCAGGAGGAGGTCGGACTGTAGGGGGCAACCCCGTGGAGGGATCAGGTAGCGATTGAGACCCACTGGAGCAGACAGCCCTGTGTAATTAGGCCTCCATGCGAACTACCTGGAGAATTGGACGTTCCTGTGGCCACATGCCGGGTATAGGCGACTGAGAATAAAAGTAGGGGAGAAGTAACATGAAATTAAAAGAGAAAAGTAAGAGACAAATGTAGAGGCTAACGAGGGATGGCATAAGAATTAAGATGCTACTTTCAGCAGGACATTATATAGAAATAATAATATGCAAATATGCAGATCTACATTTGGTCCTGGTCGTGAGATGTTATAAGGTTACTCACAGAAAGCAACAGGAGGTGAAGAGGTATTACATATCTGAGGGACATAATCCTGATGACCAGGACATCGGAACATTGTTAATGCAAACATTGCCTTCTCAGTAGTTCACACTTCTTAATTCCCATCAAATAAAGATCACCTATACTCAATATAGTGCCTACACGTCTGGTTTGTCATGAAGGTATATAGGTTGGGTTATATAAATAATGCTGAAATAAAGCACAACTGCACGGACTTCACATGTGACTTGGGTTTATCAAGGGCTCACATGGTGAGCAGGATCTCGTGAGCAGGGGGCTGCTCCTGAATGCTCTCTACTCAATGAATTCGCACGCACATAACCTGATTCTGGTATAGTTATTCTGCTATTGGCGCTGGCACTTTGGACGTTTGGGGTGTACACAGGAAGGTCTTAAGAAATAAAAGTAAAGTCAATCCCTTGAAGGTTGGCGAGAACCTTCTCAACAATTTAATTACTAATCAGTGTAATGCCATTCGGTGGAAAGGGAGCGATTTTTATTTGAGCGATTTTTATTTGACAGTTATGTTGCAGCAAAAGTGAAATGAATGCAGCTTCTCTCAAAAGATCTCAAGCTGTATGCAATTTAACCCAAGTCTGCAGTATGGTCCGATCTCTTGTTAAATTCTTAACAACATTTTAATCCTTAAAATAATGTGTTTTCAGATCAGACGTAGCCACTGTTCCTTGCCAACATGTGAGGGACTGACTTCATTCATATTGAGAGACGTGCTTCAGAGCCGGTACAAAAAGGTAAGTTAGTACAGTGAAATCTCGTTATAAGGAGGGCTTTGGGGCCAGGCAAATTTGCTCCTCGTTCGCCTTGTAATGAAAGTTCTTAAAAAAAAACAAGATTAAATATAGAGGGATTTGATAAAATTTGCGAGACATGGAAGCATACTCCGTATAACAGGAAGTTCTTTGAATCAGTCTCCCTGATAACGAGATTCCACTGTAGCAGCATAGAAAGTTTTAACTGCGACTTACCTCTGGCGTCCAGGGTACGGTAGGCTCCTTAGACGGCGTCCACTTGGGTTTCCGCCACCTTTTGGGCAGCAGGCGGCGGGGAGCGGCGGGCGACTTGGACTTGTGCATGCCTGAGGAGGAAGAGACAACATGGCCGTTATTGTTACTATTGTGTCCATTGCTGTCACGGGGCGGGGTGGCGAACAGGCCGCTGTAGTGGGACAAGAAGCCGTAATCGTCATCATCGTCACTGTCAGCCTCCCCCTCCCCCTCACTCCCATGGAGAAGCAGCGCCGCCGCGTGCGCCGGAAGTGACGACGACTGGCTGCGCGCCCGCTGCCGGAAGCCGCCGATCGGCATGGTATTTCCGCTACTGCCGCGGCGCATGAGCAGACCGATGTTCTCTGAGATGGTGGTCAGGTTGAAGGTATGGTTCTTATTACCGCGCGGCGTACCGCTAGGAGTACTTCCGGCGGTACTGGCCGTGGACGATCCGTCGGTGGACGGGGTGGGGGAGGTGGGTGTGGTAGGGGCTTCCATATCCGGCCCCCAGGGGTGGTACTGCGGCGGCTGCTGCTGGTACTGACGCTGACAGTCGATCAGGTACCCGAGATCCGCCGACATGGCGCGGACCGTGCGGCCTAACGTCGCCGGGCGGGTGGCGGTAGTCCCGTTCGTCATCACCCTCCCCATCGTCCCGTTCATGCTCTGTGTCAATTTACCGGAAGTAGCCTGGCTGCCGCCATTGTGGGGCTGCTTACTTCCGGTGCTGTAATTCTGCGCAAGCGCCCTGTGCAGCTCTAGTATGTGCGAGACGCTGGCGTCGTAGGTGTAACCGACGTCGCCGCCTGCCGACGACACGATCGGCGACGGCGGAACCGATGACGACGACGCCGCACTAAAGACGCCGTCACTGCCCTCCTCCGACAGTTCACTTCCGGTCGACATGGCCTCCCCGTCGGAGCGCGGCGCCTCCCCTGCCCTGAGTAACGTCATCCCCGACGCCGGCAGCGGCGGCGGCGGCGGATGTGCCCAGGCCCGAGAGACGTCGATGATGTGTATTTCCGGTATGTCTCTGACCTAATGTGTCTATGACAGATATCGATATATATGGTATTAATACGTCCAGGTCCTACATTAATATAAGGTACCCCTCAACAGGTGATATAACAGTAAAAAACCCTACAGGTGCAGGGTCGACCCTCTACCTCACCTGTATACCTGTGGGCACAGGTAGAGTAACACAAGGGGGTTGATTGGACGGGCTATACCCAGATGCCTGATGTCAAGCCTCTTCCACCCTCCGTGTAGGACGGCCTAGATCAGTGTACCCAGCTACAGGCAGTATTAACATGATGTCGCCTAACACCTAAAAATGGTGCAGGAGAGGCAATCCCAATGTCCTCCAGTACCTAACAAGAAATAACTGTACTATTCGGTAATTACACTGTATATCATATGGTAAAGGTCTCCACCATAGTGTCGAGAACATAGGGTGCTGCTGGGGTGATAGTGGTGGTGGTGGTAGACCTGAATACCCTCGATCCGTTCCCACGTACTCTGTCACACTGATTTAAATATCCACTAGAGCAGACTCAGCCAACCTCGGCGAGAACCCGGCTGGATGTCGACTGTAGTGTAGTAGCTGGAGGTGGTGGTGCATGGGGGACACAGGGCATCAACTCAACCCGACAAGTTTAACACCTCCTGCTACAGGCGCTACTCTACTTACAGTCCCGACTCTTCTACTGTATACAGTGTACAACTGTGACAACTTGCAGTAAGTTTCAGAACTCACTAACACAGTGGTAACATTCCCTGTACTAGAGCACTGCTATTCTCCTCCAGTAGCTGCACACAACAGTGACCAGTTGTGAGTTGCTTGCTTAGACCGTGGAGGCAGTCCAGTGTTGAGTAATCCAAAGGTGACTCCAGCCTAGGTAGAGTCCAGCCTCCAGTGACTAGATCCCGGGACCAGATCCCAGAGGTGTGTCCACGTTAAGGTGTATGAAGGTGGGCGTCACTGGAGGAGAGTTTCACAGATAGTAGTGGTAGTATCCACTGGTGTATGGTAACTCCAGTAATCACATGTACCACCACCAGGTAGGTAGGTAGGTAGACAGGGCTGCACAGGCTACTCACTCCTCTGGCACTTACTCCAGGGCTGTGGCAGGTGTGTGTGTTGTAGGTGTAGAACCTCCAGTAGGCCGTGCCTCCCACTGACTGGCGGCTTGCTACTACCAGCTAACCAGGTATCCCACGGTGGTGGTGGTACGCTCTCTGAGTAGTGGGGGCAGGGGGAGGTGGTGTGTGTGTGGGGGGGGGGGGGGGCACTACAGCGTCCCCCTACTAGCTGTACCTACCTGGGGCCGCCCCCTCCCCCACTCACCTGTCCCACTAGTAGCGTTAAGGTATATTATGGCGGCGGTGGGCCCATTGTCAGGCAAAGGTGCAGCCACCACTACTCACGGGTACCCCCTCCCCCTCCCCCCTCACCTACCACCACACATACACCCTGCACATACCCACACTGAACCCACAGGTAACAACACACTACCTGGGTGTGCAGCACCCCGACCTGTGCTTTCTGCAGCCTGCTCACACATCACAGGGTTCTCAGCTTTAACAACTTGTAACAAGTTCCCTGTGAAGTGACGCCGACCATACTGTGTCAGACCCAACTTGATAATTCCACAAACAAGTATAATTATGATGGCTAATATGGTTGACGAACATAGACCAGTGGAACCCAACCTACCTATTACATACTATACGAATCTTACTGGCTCATAACTTTACACAATTAGACTCATTTAGAGGTCCATTACCGATATTGAATGCATGTACTCTGTGGGTCAATAACATGAATGCCCAACGATATATTTTGTCTTCAGCATCAGGTTTCATGTCTTATCCAATTTCTGATCACCATATTTAAGGATGGCAATTTAACACCCCGCCCAATCTCAACATATTTTTTTCAACACAAACTGAATGTTATCCATCAATTTAATGTGATCAATTCTAAAACGAGGATTCTTGGGTTCGAGTTGGAACACTAGAAGTTGGCCCAAGGCCAAAATGTAAAATCTACGTACTGCATTCTTCCCCTCTCTATACCACTGTTTACAACCGGTGCATTTTCATTTACGTCGCATTTAAAGCATGCTATAAATCACTCTATGTGAAGCGTGAAAAATTACTAAGGAAAAAAGTAACACCAGACAAATTATGACTCTACTCATCGACACCACACCACCACCACAGCCACCGCCGTAATTCTCTGTTAGTATGTGAGTAGATCATTAAATCCACCCAGCCTCCCTATACTAGTATAAGGACCTCCCACATATATGGGGTCTGTGGTGAATATTGATCATTTCTCACCAGAACAGGAGCAGAGTAATCACAGCCACAAACACAAGACTACAAACACTGGCCACCTGAACGACAGGTCATAATTAATGAGCTAGCAAGCAGCAGTAAGGTGCTACTGGAGGAGGGATTGGTCATTACATAGATTATACTCATTTATAGAGTCCTATCACTACTAGTATGCCTATGTCTATGGTCATTAGTATGCTTTTAGAGCAGGCACCGTCGCTACTTTGTGGTGTGCCCGGGGGCATTGAGATGGTCCTCTACCTTGAATTGTAGAGAGTTTGTCTTGGCTGCATTGATTTATGGATGGCTATATATTGATGTTGATCTGAGACCTGTCGGCCCTATAATCCCAATACTGAAAGTCTGACAGTATTACCACCACACCTGCTCCCTATAGCCATCTGAATTCAGGAATGGATCCTTAAGCCACGAAGTGGTGATGACCTAGGGGGACATCTAAAAAATAATCTCTTTTTTAACGTATTGTACTCCCTGATTGAATCCACTACAACCAATGAGTATATATATATAGAGATATACTCATTGCTACAATTGATGTCTATACTCATCCCATTTCTACATGCTCTCACGAGACCAGATTTCTGGAAGTTGTTGACAATGGAAAGGCCTACACACACTTATGGACTTATGAGAGTGGAGAAAGGAAGGAGGGAGGGTCATCGTGAACTTGTTCTCCTCCCGTTATACATACAAACGGTGCACCTCCAGTAGCTTTTACCGGTTGCCCGGGACCCTGGAGGGGCTGCAGGTGTTTTTATTGCTACAGTGTGCTGGAGTGGGCATTGTTTAAGGCATACACAGGTAGACCCCTGTGTTTTCTCTTTAAAGAGTGTGTGCGTTTAGGGTATGTAGGGATGAGAGGGTGGGATTACATGGGGGGCTAACTTAAGCCCCGATTAATGCAGGGGGCCATTTCCACATGTTGTTTTGTTCCCTCCCCGTGCATACCTTCCGGATGGGTAGAACAAAGGTATGCGCACACGTTTAGAGGTTTATGTAAGCCCGGTAGTTGCAATTAGGACCTCTTGAAAAGACAAGCCACCAAATACTGTCCATTATGACGCCTCGCAAACAAACCTTTGATGAGAGGGTTATTCACTGCTTAAAAGCTAAAGGCTACAAAGCCACATAATCAATTAAGATTAATTTTCATATGCATAATTAGAAGTATTGGGGATTAAAAGGCTATACAATCATGTACCTCTAATACCTGCATATAGTATAGAAGGCGTCATATTGCTACTCTTTCTTCTAAAACTAGCTTATGTCCTTGTGAGAGTGCATGATTTGAACCCCTTCTTTATTATAATCTAACATAAGGCGTTTATTTGAATACAATCGGTTTGCAGGTTAAATCAAAAGCCGCCACTGAGTGTGCACATGATTGATGTATGGATATATCGAGTTCTCAATCAATTATAAACAATTAATCCTAACATGGCAATTGTTGATTGCTTTTTAGCGTTTTTGAACATGATACGAATTTTGAGTGCTTTTTGGACCATTTATTCTATTTCTTTACAAGAACCACAACCATGTCTTCGATAAGGCCACACTTTTTTTTTAATTTGGGTTACGGGCCCGCCTGTAATATAGGATAGCTCTACCAACTACAATCCCTTGGCAGTACCCCCTCTACTCAATAAGAACACAACTTGTCGGTTTGACTCCAGTTTCCACTCTGCTTTATTTCTAACAATCTCAAACACAGCTCACCCCTCCAGGGTGTGGTCCTTATTCTCTTGACCAATCACATACCTCCACACAGTCCCCTTCTATTCTAGGCGTCTATTTATAACGTAGGGTCTGTGTGGCCTCCACCCTGTTACAACATGTAACCAGGTAGGGAGGTCTATATATACTCTGGATGCTTTTAGTAGTCCTTGTATTCAGTGGTGGTATAGTCTCTGCACCTATACATAGTAACCAGTATTGAACTAACAATAAAGATATATACTTATTCATTTAGTACGTAATATAGATACACATATAATCACCCATTACATAACTCCCCCCCCTAAGTCTTCATGTATATGAAGTTATCATCTTGTCGTTTTCCTCCCCACTGATGTCATGTATATTTAGCTCAGTTGACATAATTTCGACAAGTTCTCTTATCATACTTATACAGGTTTCGGTTTTAGTATGTGATACATCGAGTATGCCTTATACAGTAATCATTATTAGTTTATATTTTCATTCCAATTTTTAATAGTTCATTCTCTCTCACCTTCTCCCAATAACGCCGCTCTGTTTTCAGGAGTGATTGGCGGGTTGAGAGGGTGAGAACCTTCTATGGCCGCAAGTTCTGTTTCCACAGGTGTCGTCTTAGGACATAGGTGTCCACATAGTATACCGGTAGCTTTAGTGATAATCGGTCTACTTATATAATATTTCTTCATTGCCCACCTACAGTAGCACAGCATTACCACTCCAGCTATAATGGCAATTAACGCCAACCCGGTCCCAATCATTCCCCAATAAGTAGGTAATACAATAGGCATAGCTTTAGGTAGGTGCCATTTATACAATTCAATCATAGGGACAGTGATCCGTCGTTTCAAACTTAATTCACTATGATAGTGGGGGTCTATTACGTTTGGCCAAGTGAAATTTATAGGAGGAAGTTTCATTGGTTTAACAGCTGTTATTGTCATTCTGGTATAGCCTATGTCTACTCCTCTGATTCTCCAGTCATTTGCTTCTAACACACATAATCTGCTTAGGTACATCATTTTAAGTCCTGTGACGGGAATGCGTTTTGGGGTTTGTCCCGGACACCTCTGAATGACTGTAACCGGCCTATAAGCAATTATAGTAATTTGAGTTATGTCGGTCACTGACCGATGTACCACCGATGCCACCTTTGGTTTTTGTTCAATTGAAACGTTACAGTTTATTGGAGGCTGTCCTAAAATGAGTTTATGTTCACATCCCTCTCCCACCTGTTGGGTAGTAGGGTAACAAACCACTGGTTCCTTACCGGCACATGCCTCTGGATCTGGTACAAAAGCAATGCTGTTCACAGTAGATAATGCAATTTTGTTCTGTCCGTTCAGTTTTCTTAACAAATTATTATTATATGGTACAGGGAAATAAGCCAAATTGTAACCTAGGAATTCTTCTGTAGACACTGCAGGTATTATAACCCTAAAAGCAAGCTCTCCGTTCTGTTTTTCCCAAATGGGTTGGATCAACAGGAACTGGTAATACCAATGGGTAGATAGGGTAAAATGTCCGCGTTTGTTTAGAATATTTAATATGAGTTGAAGTTGTGCTGGGGGTAACACTTCACGAGTCAAAAAACCCCTTTCTAGTTGTATACGTTGTTGGTGATAATGGTGGGCTGCGACATTGAAATCATTTGCAACCATTTCCATTAAATCTATTGATTGGTCTAAAATGCGTTGTATTTGTAACATTCTTATTGCCTGTAGGTAATTGTGCACACCTTGTTCATATTCCATTAATATTCGATATAGATCTTTTGTTTTGTTGGTCAGAAAGTCAATATCATGTCTATTTTCGTTTACATATTTCCTGGTAGAGTTCATAATTGTCAACATGTTATGTTCGTTTTGCATTATATCCTGTTCCCTATCTGCCATTCTGTCCACCTTATGTGCCAATTCTTGTACGTCTTCATCCATGGCCGACCCAAAAATTGTTTTTCCTAAACGTGCAAAAATGTTCATTAAACCTCTCTTGCGTCTGTTGTTTACAGCCTGTTCTGATGTAGATATATCCATTTTTAAGTCAGCGTCAGTCAGTATAACGTCCTTTATCTCTAGTTGTCCTAACCGTAGTAGATTGTCTATAGCAGATAACCGCAATCTCCAGATCATGATGTCATGTTTCTCTGTATGACTCCCTGCTCCCGAGATCTGCACATTAATCCTGTCACGTAGTCCGCGCAGATCCGGCACCGTTGGTGGTTGAATGACAACTATAACTGTCCATATTCCTGATACTACCCTTACTTGTCCAGTTTTGGTTATTAATACACCGTCGTCATGCAGTATATCTCCCATGACACAGGACAGCAAACACAGCCATGACCATAAGGCTAGCCACCTCATGATGTTGCTTAGTTGGCAAAGAGACACAAACTGTTGGGGGGTTAGTGACTGACTGAGCTATGTGAGTGTGTAAGTTGAGACCCAGGAGTTGTAAACTACCAGTGGGCGTGGTGCTTGTATAAGTAACTGGTTATTCAAACACCTCATCTAAAATTACCCCTGTAATGGTGTTTGTTAGTATTGTGTTAAAACATTCCACCCTGCAAGTTGCACAGTACTATTGTTTAGACAGCCATTTTGGTCGGCATTTATGGGCCCCCCCCCTTTGGTTAAGTGGTTTGTAAAATCCTGTAATTGGCGTTCCCTTAGCCACACTTAGTTCTGAGTAAGGCTATTGTGTTAGTTCTATATATGTCTTCTGGGAACACTAGTTGAGGGGGAACAATGTGTGATAGTTGGTTTGCTAAAAGCTTTCTTAGTCCTTATTTTGGTGGTGCTTCTAAGTGGTACTCTGTTTTATTGTGCCATGAATGGTTCTTAGTTTACATCTTCTAAAAATAATGCTATTTCAAAGTCTTCCTATTTTAGTATTTTCTTTTAACAATGCTGACTATGGCCTCCTCCCCCTTTAAAATACATTCATACTCCCCTGTGAATGTAATCCCAAACGCAGCGTAATGTGATATAGCAACTTTTAAAGCTTGAGTTTCTGGCATTCTGTACCTTGTTTAAAGCACGACTTTAGTGTTCTTTATAGAACCACTGTTTTTTATACAATACATTCTGTATTAAGTAACCAGGCCAGCGGCCTAGGCCAGTTAGGCGGTGTAACACCCGTTAATGAGTAACTCCTAACTGACCCTTCCTTTTCTATAACAATAACTTATATACAAAATTACGTTTTGTTATCATAACTAAAATACAGCCTTCAATATTATATCCAATAATAACTGTCAAATTCATCCATACAATCCCATTCGAGAGCAGCCATTTCCAGAACAGACAGCAGTTTTTCATCCTCATCCTCAGATAACGCCACACATTCGTAATCTAGGGATGCTACTTGGTGTAAGCCAGTTAGTCTGTCATCATCGTCACTCTCGCCAGAATCAATATCCCTATTTTGAATTGGTAGCATGGTGGTGGGTTTATACGTAGGATCTTTGTGTAAATCTGCATCCCCACTTTCTACAGATTCAGAATCGGAATCACTAAAAGTCACTGTTCGAGCCATATTAGGCCCAGAAACAATATTATTTTTTCTGGCTCTGGTGATTGGACCCTGATATGACGAGCTTTGGTCATCGTCCCTGTTTAATTGCCGGTCATAATTTTCTCCCCTTTCTAATCTTTGAACAACCTGCGGCCTCGGTGGGGTGGGCAGTGGCGGCGCAAGTGGAATATAAGGTTCGTTTGGGGCGGGGGGTATTTCCTGGGCTGGTGGGTCATGTGGCACTGGCAACGGTGCAATGACAATTTCCCCCTCCTCTGGTGGCCTTAAATTCCCATCTATACCCGTCACCCATTTTGGGCCCAGCAACAATGGGTGGTACTCAGTTGGTGCCACATTACGAGTTTGGCGCGCCTTTGTTCTAGTAATTGGTTGGTTTATATCTAAAGGGATGGTAGCTGTAGGGGCAGGTCTTAGCCTATCCATGTTTACCGTAATCTCTTTCATGTCATTTCCCACTAGTTTCACAAGAGGGCCGCGTATTCTAGTAATTAAATAACCATGCTTGTATTTTGGGGCAAAAGTGGTAGGTTGTTGTTCCCTAAGTAGTACCTGCTGACCTATTTTGTACAGTGGAGCCGCTGGTCTCTCCCCCATTTTCCCCAAATTTCTCTCCTGTTGCTTCCTCACATTTTCTTTGGCAATATTATAATTACCTGCCAGTTCATCTACCCTTGCTGCCAATACCTTCATCTGTTGTTCCTCGTTCAGAATAGGGGGTGCTGACGCTACTGGTCTTGACTCTCTACCATGGTGAAGGTAGAAAGGGGTGAATCCAGTGGCAGCAGAAACAGAATTTCGGTATGCATATAGCGCTGCCGGAAGTGCTGTCTCCCACTCATTTGCTTTGGCATTAACTAACTTTCGTATGGTATCTTTCAAGGTGCGATTATAGCGTTCTACGCGCCCGTTTGTGGCGGGATGTCCCCCGGAAATTAATCTGTGCTCTATATGGTGATTTTCTAGATAAGCCCCCAAATATCTGTTTTTCAGCTCAGACCCCCTGTCACTCAGTAACACCTGTGGGAAACCATGTGTCGGTAT
Organism: Harmothoe impar; assembly: GCA_947462335.1. Taxonomy (NCBI): domain Eukaryota; kingdom Metazoa; phylum Annelida; class Polychaeta; order Phyllodocida; family Polynoidae; genus Harmothoe; species Harmothoe impar. The sequence continues at coordinate 39,293,734 of OX381710.1, forward strand.
GTAATTAAGCTTGATGAAATCCACTACTCTATCTGCCCTTTTGTCTGGTATAGGGTGGACTTCCGGCCAGCCCGAGAAATGGTCCATGGTTACTATGGCGTAACGGTTTCGGTTTCTGGACAGTGGGAGGGGCCCTATTAAGTCTATACCCACCAGCTCATTTGGCCTAGAAGGTATGGGCATACTTTGTGGTGGTGGATATGTTCTCCCTGGTCGGTTAACTGCACATGTGGGGCATTGGGTGACCTCGTGATATACCTCTTTCTTCATACCCTTCCAAATGTAGGCCTCCTGTAACCTTTGGTAGGTTTTATCAATACCTAAATGGGCCAACTCCTCGTGTACCGCCTTTATCAAAGGGACAGTTAATACTGGTGGCACAACGATGCGGGGGTACACTGGCCTCCCTGGAGGAGGGGTAAGGGTGTATAACACTCCATTTTCTAATACCCACTCCCCTTCCCCCGCAATTGCCTCTTGATACTCAGGCATTTCCCTTTGGGCTTCAGTCAGCAACTCTCGTCTGAGGTGGGGGTCTGTCCATGGCACCTCTACCGCGGCTTGGGCGAGGTTAACTTCCGGTTTTACCTGGATTCGAGACAGCATGTCGGCACGTACATTATAACACCCCCTCCTATATTCAATGGGAGCACCATATTCGGCTAGTAACACCGCCCATCTTTGGATCTTTGTATTGTGGATTTCAGCTAAAAACAATGACTTCAGCGGTTTGTGGTCAGTTATGATGGTAAACTGTGCGCCATGCAGGTATGGTCTTAACTTCTTAAGCCCATATATTACTGCATAGGCCTCCTTTTCCACAGTGGCCCACTTCAGCTGTCCCTCTTTCAGTTGTTTAGAGAAGTACTGGACGGGCCGCTCTACCCCATCCCCATTATCTTGTGCTAGTATTCCCCCTATACTAAAATTGCTGCTGTCCACATATAGTCTATAGGGCTTACTGAGGTCGGGGTAGGCCATCACCATGTCGGATGTCAGAGCCTCTTTTAGGGTCTTCCAAGCACTGTGTTCTTCTTCTCCCCAGCTGAACGGTATTCTCTTCCTCGTGAGTTTAACGAGGGGAGCCACTATTTTTGCGAATTGGGGTATACAAATTCGATAATAGTTTGCCATTCCCAAGAACCTCTGTACCCCTTTCACGTCGACAGGAGGTAACATGTCCCGAACTGCTGCTACCTTTTCAGGGTTTGCACATATGCCCTCTTTACTTACAATATACCCTAGTAGCTTGAGTTTCTCTTTTCTGAATTTGCATTTTTTCACATTGAGTGTGAGGCGGTGCTTTTGTAAGGACTGCATGACCTGTCTGAGGTGTTCAGTGTGTTCCTCTGGGCTTTTTGAGTATACTACTATGTCGTCTAAGTATACCATGGCATACTTTCCGAGGTGTGGCGCCAATACAGAGTTGATGTATCTCATCCAGGTGCCTGGAGAGTTACAATGCCCAAACGGCATCACATTGAACTCATATAACCCCCGGTGTGTAATAAATGCTGTCACTTCTTTACTCGCCTCCTCCACTGGCAGCTGCCAATAGGCAGATTTCAGATCCAATACCGAGAATTGTGTGCTGCCAGTGAGTGAGTCAAATATATCCTGGATATGGGGAATAGGATGTGAGTCCTTCTTGCTCACACTGTTTGCCAGGCGATAGTCCACAACAACCCTTATGGAATCATCAGGCTTTGGGACTATGATAATAGGTGACGCCCATGGGGAGTGTGATGGTCTGATTACCCCCTTCTCTAACATACTATCTATCTCCTGGTCTACTGCGTCTCTCAAGTGCAAGGGTATTCTATAGGGCCTTCTTCTAGTGGGAGTGGCATTACCTGTCTCTATTTTCATTTTCACTGTGTCTGTGGTGGCTATACTATCTTTGTCCTCATCAAACAATTCTGGGAATTCTGTCTTCCACAAATCCCCTTCTTCACAAACTCCAGCTACTTCTAAAGCATTATCTACACAGGCCCCCCAAGGGTAAGTTGTCCCTACCAACGTTACTAGTTTGTTAGTACAATCTATTTGTGAGTGTAGCAGAGTAAGAGAGTCAATTCCCAACAGTAATTCGTGTCTCAAACCTTCAGCAACATACAATGACAGTGACTCACCTAGGATGGGGATGGTTGCCACTCCTCTCGTCTGCAGCTTGTGTCCCGAGAGAGACTGTAGTGGTGGTGCCTTCCTCAGCACGGCGGGGTAATGAAACTGCTCACACAGTCTCTTCCATGTATCATAGTCTATCATCGATCTACTAGCGCCAGAATCCAACAATGTGTGTAATGGTTGTCCTCCCACCATAATATTTAAACACACTCTATTGTCCAGCGCAGCTCCTAGTTTTTTTGACTATACATGGGTTGAGCAGTTGGTTGGTCACGACCTTGTCCCACTGGGTAGGGGTTCCCCCCATTGCTGTTGTTGTAGTAATTTCCGCCATTCTGGTCGTTGGTGTAATAACCTCCGGCGTCTTGGTTTCCTCCATTTGGATAATAACCTTGGTTATTTGATGCCATGTCTTGTTCCCTTCTGCGACACTCGTGCTGAAAATGGCCTTTGTCTCCACAGTACCAGCATTCCCCGTCCCCCATGTTCCTCCTGGGTGCGCCTCGGCCCATTCCACCTCCACGGCCTCGTCCTCGTCCCCCTCTTGGTCCCCCCCGGTTGTCATAGCCTTGACGCCCAGGTTGACCAATTTGGATCCAAATGTTGGGCTGTGAACCCGTGGGGAACGGCCCAGGTGTTGGGACGTTGTTGTGGGCTGCAGTATTGTAGGTAGGGGCGTTAGTGGAGGTATACCCCGGAGCTGTTGACATGGAGTTGAATGCAGGGTTTGGTGTCACGCGCATTGCAGCTATTTGGTTTTCTAAGAATGCAGTCGCCCCGGTCGGATTGTAGTATGCTTCAGAACCACCTGTTGCCCCTAGGGTATTTGGGGATGTAGATTCCTTTTTTGCTAAAGCTTTGACTTCTTTTTGTAGACTTTTAGTGATGTGCCAATTTTCTACAATTTTATCCCTGAGAGCAGCATCTAGTCCCCCCTCCTGTGGTATTAACGTTGGTGGGGGTGGCGGTAACGCAGCTTGTTCTGCCGCCTGTATCTCGTCTCCTAGTCCTAGGGCCACTGCACCTTGATTCGCCATCGTGGCCGCTTTCTTATAGTCTTTCGGTTTTTGGAAAAATACATGAGCTTTGAGTTGTTTGTTCTGTAGTCCCTGGATGTAAATGCGAGTAAGTCTTGTTTTTCTTGTTGCATCCTCAATTTGAGCCTGATCATATGCTTTACCTACTGCATCCTTGAATCTATTGCCGTAATCAACCACGTCCTCGTATGGTAGTTGAGTTAACTTGTCCACTTTGTCTCTCAACAACTCTAATTCCTCAGTACCTAGGTAGTTAGTGGTGATGTATTCCTTAGCCTTTGACCATTTGCGCTCTTCCTCAGTCAGTGAGAACAGATACTCTCTAACCAGCGTGGCCAAAGGTTCAGATACTAGATATCCCACCATTTCTAATACTAAAGCATCCGAGGCTTTTGTAAAGTTCGCCGTGTGGTCCACAGCGCGGATCCAGGTCCTTAGGGTTGCTTTGTTAGAACCATCCACAACTCCTATATTTCTACCATGTTCCCTAAGGGTGTGTCTCATGCTCTCATTTAACTCCAGAGTCAGTCTTTGTTCGTCAGTAGTTGGGGGTGCCATGTTGTAGCTTATCCAATATTACCCTGTATAATAAGTTCCAAGTCCTGCCAAGATCGCCACTGTAATATAGGATAGCTCTACCAACTACAATCCCTTGGCAGTACCCCCTCTACTCAATAAGAACACAACTTGTCGGTTTGACTCCAGTTTCCACTCTGCTTTATTTCTAACAATCTCAAACACAGCTCACCCCTCCAGGGTGTGGTCCTTATTCTCTTGACCAATCACATACCTCCACACAGTCCCCTTCTATTCTAGGCGTCTATTTATAACGTAGGGTCTGTGTGGCCTCCACCCTGTTACAACATGTAACCAGGTAGGGAGGTCTATATATACTCTGGATGCTTTTAGTAGTCCTTGTATTCAGTGGTGGTATAGTCTCTGCACCTATACATAGTAACCAGTATTGAACTAACAATAAAGATATATACTTATTCATTTAGTACGTAATATAGATACACATATAATCACCCATTACACGCCGCATTAGGAAAGCCCAAAATCAGAATATAAATAAAATTTGAATTTTAGACTTTCTTTTTTTATTCCCTCCGATGTGAAATCCAGAGAAGAAGAAAAAACAGGAAAAAAATAAAAGATTTATATTATGATATACCGAAAGAAAGCTAAAATCAACAGGCAAACAACTATTTACTTTTCAGTAAGGTAAAATGGGACTTATGTACCTTCTCGACCATGTACCTTGAGTCAACCACTTTGCCCTGCTTTTAGTGCCAAGTTACAGCCATAAGAATCTGTTGAATTGGTATTTACCCTATTTTCCCTAGTAGAATAGAGGGAGATTCAGCTTTCTGCTACTTAACAAATTTGGGGACACAATTCTTCTTCTCTCTGACGGATGCCTGATATACCGTGTATAATCACCTTTTGCTGTATTTTTTAACCAATAATGGGTAAACTCCAAGCCAACCCCCAAGACCCCAGGGCTTTTTGCTTGATGATGGTATCGGTGACTGGTATGTTGTTAATTGGTATGAAATATTTTCTTAAAAAGTATTTATATTCTAGATTGTTACATTTGGATGAAACAACAAATTGATTTGAAAAAAATCCATATGTGATTACCCAGTCTAGTGAACCTGTGAAAGGGATGTTCTTATATGTCAAGGTGGTTGACTCAAGGTACCAACGTGGTTGGCTCATGGTACTGGAGCCGACAAATTTAACACCTTTTTCATGTTAAGCCAATAGGCCCTAATGTCTTAAACTAAAAATTGGGGACCTCAATTTTTATAATGCCTAGGAGTTGAGAAAAAAAACTTGACCATCTTTGGGGGACCCATACTGGTTAGCTTACTACAGTATAGGTCCCAAAATACCTCACAGCTGGAACACAAGTCCAAGTGGTCGACTCATGGGCACTTTACCCCACCTAAATATTATTGTATTTCTATTGTCAGACCATCCTTTCTATTGGGGGTGGTCCTTTTTATTTTTCCCTCCGACATTGGGATATACAGGCTTTCTGTACAAAAAATAAGTAAAATGCCCAGAGGCTAACTTTTATTTTATTTTTTTATTTTTTTATTTCGTCCTCCGTACGTTGATAAATTTTTGAAGGATCCGTAACCCAAATTTAAAAAAAAGTGTGGCCTAATCAGTCATCACCAAAAACAATACAAGCGTCCCAAAATGGGAAGCGATTGTTCTGCATACGCCCCATATAACATGAAACATTATATAAAGCCCACTAAAATAATTTTGATCAATTGCAGTTGAAATTAAGAACATGGTTTCCCAACCCTTGGTGCAGAGTAATTACTCAAACTGCAGGCACATTCCTCATCTTGACACATCCTCCATCCCTCCCTTGTAGCGTTCACGGATACGCTCCCAGCCCAGTAGCGCCCCCTGGTGACTCAGGTGAGTGTCACCAGGTGGCGGCAGTGTCATCGCACCAGGCCCTCCCACCTGGGAATGTGAACCTGGAGATCTGGGGATCTGGGGCTCTTGACTCCCCACTAATGGTCTCTGGGTGCTGCTGTCTAACCCTGGGAGTCAGCACAGCTGGTAACGACTGCACAGAGCACCAGGGTACCTCCGGGCTGCTGCTGCTGCCATGGGGCTGGGATATATCAGCCTGTTTAGTTTAGGCCAAAAAAAAAAAAAGGTTTGTTTCCGGTCACCCGACCGGGTCTAGCAAAACAGGGCCGGGTCCCCCTCTTTTTTTCTCTTTTTCAAATTTTTCCCTACATACCAGTTTTTACGGTTTGTAAAACGGATAATTTTTAAGGATTTTAGAGGAAAAACGCTAAAAATAGGCCTAATATGAAAAAATTAAAAAAAAAAAAAAGAAATCCGACCGGCCGGGTCTGGGTTGTCTGACCATGTTACCGGAAACCAACCTTTTTTTTTATTTGGCCTTACCAGCCCCGTGTAGACAGCCAGCGCCCCCTCCACACCTGGCGGCCAACACGGGCACTAGGGGTACTACCGGGATGTGTACATGGTAACCAAGGCAACCCACTGCGGCGGCGGTCGATGACTAAGACCTACGTCACAGAGCACTAAGTAGTCGTCCTGGACGTAGACTGCGGTTGCAGTGGTTCCTGTTCTCTATCTCACCTACGTCTACTGTATCTGGGTAGACCCTCCACCAACGTCAAGTGACAGTAGGATAAGGCTATACACATACTGAAACAGGCTCCTCTACTGCCGGCCTCTTCTAGTTTCTTCTACTACGTCAGGGACCTCTGTGTCCAAAGCTACAGAACAGATCATCACAGTCCACATGTGTAGCATGAATGTGTTCAGATTAAACTGGTCTCTAGCTCTAGAAAAAAACACAATGTCGGACACCTAATGTCCATACTTCCTACCTGTATAGCCTAGTACCCTATCCTATTATTGGGGACAGGGCACAGGAACCAACACGAAATACACAGTACAAATGTATATCAAGTCCATGTAATTATAATATCAGAAATATTGTGAATTCATTTCTACATGGTTCGTGGTATACTGTAGGCCTATAATATTATATACACAGAGAAGAGAAACAGTGTCAAAAGGGAGTCCATGTTGCATCCAGGATGACTCTCTAGGGGAGCCCTCGTCCTTATGTGACCCCCTTTAATAGGTGAGCCAAGGAGTCATGTGACTCCCCACTCCCTTAGGTCAGCCAGGGAGTCACCTAGGCAGTGATGCCAAGTTACCCCAGCCCAAAATCGTATTTGTTACGATTTTTGAACCCCAAAATCGTAATAATATTTGCTTAAAATCGTAACAAAAATCGTAACAGTAGTATGTCCTTCAGAATGCTCTTAAACATAGGTTTGAGCTTTATGCTCCATAATAAATTGATGCACTAATGAATGCCTACTCCAACATTCTAAAGCAGTCAGTTTGTAGGCAGGGGTGTGGCAAGCAGTTTCAAAGGAAGAGGATCAGAGGGGGTTTCTCCCGGTTTCTCTTTTCTCCTAAAAATCATATGCTAAGTTGCCAACAGAAATCGTGATGGTCGTAATAGGGATCAGAATCGTAAAATTACGAAAAAAACGTAACACTTGGCATTCCTGCCTAGACCCCGTTAGTCAGCCAAGGCCCCCCTAAAGAGGGGAGTCATTCTGGAGACAATATCTGGACTCCCTTTTGACGCTATTTCTTTGTGGTTATTATGTGGTTCATTGCATGATCTCTCCACACATTAGTTGATGCGTCACACATGCATCTTACAGAATTACACTGCTTATCATATGAAGGTGTAGACCGTTGTGATAATCAAAATGGCACAACGTTGTCTGGAATACTGTGTTTTATGTAGACACCACGTGACACCATTTGTAGGCAGCCATCCCACATACAGCTGATGGTCTTGCCGAAGGTTGCTGACGGTGAAAACCTTCGTGAAATCTGCTGTTCTCTTTCTGTCATCTTCCAGTTATCAACAAGCTCTGTCCTTGGAATATCACATGTAATCCCGGGCATGTAATAAAACAAATAATAAAAACTTGTTTTTGATTTCCTTGTGAAGGTTCTCGGCCGGGGGGGGGGGGGAGATCTTTCTCCTCTTTCCTTATTGTGTATAGGCTATACATAGTCCCTCTGTCCATCAGTTGTCTAGCCTTGATAATGGATGTCGCAAGGCAACAGTCACAGTCACAACAGTCAATAGTGAGGATGGTCAGTGTGAGCCAACTGTCAGTCTGTCCAATAATCATGCACAGTAAGTAAATATACAATCAACAATCACATAAGAACATGTATTTGACATTAGATACTATATATAGTTAAGCCTTAAAGTAAAAAATTGTAATAACTGTTGTAATCTACAATCATGAATTAAAGGGTGCACGCCTAGTATATTATGAGAACATACATTTGCATGTAACTGGATATACATATATATACATTATGGCTCGTCCTTCATGACTGCATTTTTAAACATCAGAAAATGCCTCTTTCAACTATAAATAAGCATTGCGTTTATACTAAATCTGGGAGGGAACAGTGCTATGCTGAAAAGCCATGAATCAAGACCTGTATCCCATACAAATAACCTTACAATATAAGTACACACCTATTACAAAAGACATGTATCACCCATGTACCTCCTGCTGAGTAAAACCTGACACCTCATCTGGAAAGGCTCATAACGCAGGCTATTTATTGTCAGAAAACTAATAATTCATATTTAAGTCTAAGGGAGTGTTCATTTATTATTTACAGGGGGGGGGTGGTGGGTTTGGGGGGGGGGGCGTAAAAATTTCCGACCCCTTCTGAGGGGGGGGCGTAAAAAATTCTGCCCCCTCTTGAGGGGGGGCGTAAAAATTTAAGCCCCTTTTTAGCCAAAAAGCCCGCGCGTTACTATAGTTCAAAGGGGGGGGGCGAAAAATTTTCGGCACCTTCGGCGGGGGGGGCGCGAAACGTTACACGCGCTCTCGAGGGGGGGGCGTAAATTTTTTTCGCCCCTCCGCGCGAAATCTCACCACCCCCCCCCTGTAATTAATAAATGAACACTCCCTAAGGGCCCTAGTACCGGCATGGCATGTCGTAGTAAGTACCAGACTCTTACCCTGAGTTACTCAACACGACCTCAGGCCATTAGGTCTTACATAAAATACGCAGGTGAGGGAGTGACTCGCCTTGCTACTTCCGGTTGGGGGAGCAGGTGAGTAGGTGAGACCACTCCCCCCAACACGGATCCTCCGGTGCACTCACATACATCTGTATTAACTACTGCCAGGACCGCTCTTTAACAGACACTCATGATGCCATAAGTCATAATAGAAATATGTATACTGGTCTAGGTTGTGGTTATTCTATTACATATTATATATAAACTAAAAAAAAATTAAAATATTTTTTATTCAGGTTATATCCAATACATGTATGTTAAATTACATACAACCAGAAACTCGGCTACAGCTAATACCGATCTGCCCCAACCCAGTTGGGGAATAGCATTAGATAATTCTTTTTTTCAGTTTTATGAATGCAAACTTCAGTATACAGGGCAAAATTAAATGAGGAAAATAGTCTTAGACTAGTCTATGGCCTAGCTATTGATGAGGTAGTGGTAATCTATATGTTACCAGGGATGACAGTCCATATAATGTATTATTGTACCTGACTCTAATAATAATAAAAAGTGGCCGTCACTCCAACCCATCAAGCTGCCCTATCAATATACATCATGTACCAATAGAAAATTAGAATTTGATATTATATCAATCGCCACAAAGTTTTTTTTCTTTTTAAAGATGAAATTGGCATATACAATGTAAAATAATAAGAATACTTACTTAGCATATGAGCGGACGGTAGGGCCAGAAATCCCATTGACTCCAGGTAATGTGGTCGGCTGGCAGGCCGTCAGTGTGTGGGCGGGGTGCCGGGGGCAGCTGGCCTGGGGGCGGCGGGGTGTCGGCACACTGACACCGGACGCCGACGATGGGAGGGCGATGGCCGACGGTCGGCTCCATACACCTCACAACTCTCCCTGAGCTCACACCACACTCACAGTGAGCAGCTCACGGAGCTCTGAGTGAGTCGGTCTGAGCTGCTCCCTCCCTACTCCTCCCCCATACAGCAGCTCACACCCACTCCTGGGTAAAACCACCAGCGGCTGCTGACTGCAGTGGTGCAGGGACAGGTAGGAGGTAACTGACAGCAACCTACTATTACTACACTAGTAGGTAGACCCACCCCTCCTCCTGCTCCTCCTTCTCCTGCTCCAGTGGCACCTTAACGTACAGGATGAGGTCAATAAGAACACCTTGCCGAGCTGCTCATCCCGTTATCCATGTCGCAGCTCCTTGGCAATTCCCTATGTTAACGAATAGTAGTAAAGCAGTGAGTATCCCTGGATTAGGTTGTAGCTGCTGGAGGTGGTTGGGCAGTCCAGGTCCTGGCCACAAACTATGAAGATCCCCAGAGGCCTCCTCCAGGGCAGGCAGGCTGGTAGCTGCTCCTGTCCTTAGCTGAAGCACACATGAGGGGTATACCTAGAGGACGTTTGTGACAGGGTAATACCCTGGAGACTGCTGCAGAGGCACCGCAGAGATGCAAGGCATCAGGGCAATGTAAGAGACAATAGTCCTGGAGGCAGTGGTAGTAATCACATGTAGTATTCTGGTAGTGGTAATTATATATGTGGTATGTTCCCACTGATATACTATCTGATTCCTGTGGCCACTACAAACAGCACGAATTCAACACCACTAGAGCCACCAGGAGGAGGTCAGGCCTACATCCTCCGGCTCCTCCATGCTCCTCCTGTATGCCTCCTCCTGTACCTGTACAGCACCTAGCCCTGTGGTATACAGAGGTGTCTGAGCAGCTCCTCCTGGGCACCGAGCAGCTCTGTAGCTGCAGGCTGTTGTCACAACGCGTGCAGCGCGATGCTCACACGTGTGAGTTGCTCCTCTGTCAGATCCCGAGCTGCTCTCGGCGGTCAGATGCTGGCCGCCATAGTCGCTGTTCTATATTGGGCTTTACGTATAAGGCGGTGGGGTAGGGAGGGGGGCAGGCAGGCCCCGACACTCTACCCGAGTTGCTCCTACCAGCCGCCTGCCGCATTGCCTTACGTGACGCCTGCCGAGAGAACCACCAGCCAATCACTAGATCCCTTACAGCCCGGCATTGGTGCACTCCTAGAAGCCAATGGCAGAAGCCGACACGAAGGTGGCTTCTTAATACTCTCGCGTCTGCTCGGAAGCGACGAGAGTTTACTCAAGTGGCGTTCTTCAGCCCAGCACGGTCGTGTTGAGTTGCTTTCTCCAACACAGGTCTTTTCCAAACACATAGGCTACAAACTGCGAGCTAAACGCTCCCAACAGAGGCTCTAGTAGTAGTTCTTTTATTATCCCCTAGTTGTGTAGCTGCAAGAACACTGCACAGTGTTGCCATCTTATAAGAAGTTTGTGTTTTGTCTCACCGGTAGTAATGATAATAAGTGACAAACATTTATAAGAGGAAAACATGCTGAAGAAAAATCTGCATTAATATTTATGACCATGCCAGATGAGTATGGTTATATTGACCATACATTATTATGTTGCTTTTAAAATAAAATACATTGCCAGAAATAATTTAGAAGGTAATGTCATGATATGTGATAACTGTTTTACCATTCCCCCCTCCATAGAAAGAAAACACACAGAAGTCAATATTTTTGGAAAAAGCCCGTTTTAATAATGTCTCCATGGTCATTGTAAAGGATTACAAGTCATCAACTACTGGACATAATACTCCATCTGACAAGAAAAGCTCAACAATAATGAGCAAGTGATGGTCTTTTATGTACGGGGTAAGTTTATAGTAGTACCCTGAAGACATTGTGCGTAGGGCCTAGGCCTAAATCATACTACAAAGGTATAAAAATACTTCAAAATGATGCTTTAGAAACATTACACAAATATATATTGGAAGCTCGCTTGCTGCATATATGTAGCTCTATGAACAGTAGAGGACATATCTTAGAAATACTTCCTGAACACTTTGGTGAAGTTATAGTTTTAGAGTGTACTTTTTTTGGGGTACACGATCCACTTACACTTGGTTCTGTTACACATAAGGGTATATTCCTAGCAGACCTCAGCTTTTCTATATTTAGGAACTAAGAATATCAATCAAGTACCTCGGGGGACAAAGATATCTAAGAATATCAATCAAGTCGCTCATGGGACCAAGATATCATCTCCTATGTCCACAAACCAGTCAACTCTGACAATCAAGGACACAATCATGTACACAAATGGTGGGGTCGAATTTGTATTGACATGAAAAATAGTCAAACATACATGAAAATCAATAATTGGTTCCGTTTTGTATATATGTGTAGCTTTCCCATCTAACAAAAAAACGTTATTTTACGTCAAAATAACGTTTTAAACTTTATATAACGTTATGTCATACTAAAGAGCCTTAGAAAAACGTTGACATATAACGTTATATAACGTTATAAAATGGTGTATAACGTTATTTGTATACTGGGTTAGCGTATACTTCACTTCCCAGCACACGATTAAAAAAATACCCAAATGCTTAAATGCTGAATATGAAAACGTTTATGCTTAAATACATTATACAAAAGTTGTTTTAAATCCTAAAATATTCACTTTAACACTGCTACAAGAGTCCCCTCATGAGAATATAAACAATCACCTAAATATTGCAATACTTGATTTCACTTTGAACTTTCACTCCTAAATCTCTCTTTTCTCACTCTTTATATCTCACAACGACTCTAACTACATGTACTAAGAAGAACTTTTCTTCTGAACAGACAACAAAATACCTACATATCTACTAAGCGTTGTACGATGATAGAAAGAGCATCTTATCACCATTCAGCAGCACGCTGAAACCCATCACAAGGAAACACACACCGAGTCTCACAACATAGAGGACGTTCACAAATGATGACACCAGTGGCCACTGATATTTGGGCTTTTTTCAAAACTGTTGCAATCTCCTCCAATTAGATTGAAGATTTCCCTATGGAGGGGTACATTCATATTAAATTAACAGTTCGTCAATAAAACTGACACCCCTTCCGTTAGGCATGTAAATAATGACGGCCTCAGAGAGAAAACATTTTCAGCAGCGGCCGTCTTCTCCATGGGGCCAATGGGTGACGTATGTACACGTCTTTTTGTGAACATCCTCTACACGCATCTATATTCACACACATCGGACAGCACATGTCAACATTATGCATGTCTAACACTTACAACTTCAGGTGTTTTAGAAGTGCACAATTTGGGTGGAAGATAGTAATTCCGAAGATGGTATGTTTCAAATATTCATATTTCCCACCAGTATGCACATGAATCTTGGTGTATAGGTTGAATGTTGACCATACGTTTTTTCCCTAGAAATTTGGCATAATAAGGCCCAGTGACCAAGGGTTTAATTACAGAGGCCTCAAACAACCCTTCAATGTCTATAGTAGTTTAAGTTAGGCCTAAAAAGAAAAGAGGGCGTGTTCCAGTCACCCAACTTTACCTAGCAAAACAGGGCCGACCCTAACCTTTATTTGGACATTTTTCGGAAATTTCATCATTTTTTAATGTAAGATCGGTTAAAATCGTAAAAATAAACAACCCACAAACAAACAATAAGATAAAAAGTGGATCCGACCCTACCTAGACCTTCTGAGCATACCTAGACAAAACTCCCCGCCATTGACATACATGCACATTCATACTTCACGAGTTGAAGCTGGGTCATATCACACGATGTCGAAGGCTGAGTGTGATATGACCCAGCTTCAAGGAGTGATGTATGATGTATATGTATGTCAATAAGTGGGGTTTTGTGTTTATTACATGGCCCTACAGTCTTTGAATGAAGAAAATCAACAGAATTGGAGACGATGGAATATGGCTACACCGTACTCCATCGGGGCATGGAGTACGGAGCTCCCATAGGCTTAGCATGGAGAAGGCTGTATACCATGCGGGTACCATGTAATAAAATGTATTACCGGAAGCGCACCTTTTTATTTGGCCTTATTACATCGGCACAGCACGTAAATCAATATATGCCATGAGTACTATTGATACTGCATAAAATAGACTTGTACAGACTTGGTCTACTCATTTCCTGAAAGCTTTTTTTTTGTAAATGTATAATATATATTCATGCCATGAATATTATACGCATAAAATATATTTAAAAAAACAAAAACAAGTATGGGACAATTGTGCACTTCTAAAAGACCTCACCTTTACTTTAAGATCGTCCTTTCCAGCTCACGCAGGTAAAGGATCACCTGTCTCCTGGACGGGGATAGTCGGCTCACTAGGTCCAATTTCTGCCGACAGAGGTCCCTGTGTCTCCGGCACGATGAGATGGCTGAGGTGGCGTTCTTGTGTTGGAGCACCGTAGGTGCCTCCACCTGGTGTCGGCAGACTGAAGTTCTCCAGCACCCACACAGACATGAAGAAGACCACGTCCATCCTCCCCAGGGCCCTCACTGCCTTCAAGAGGACCACTAGTGTCACGCGTTGACGTCTCAGGTGAGCCAGGAGGTCATCGAACGCGCATGCGCCGCTGAGGACTTCCGGTGGGACACCAAGTGCTGCCCCCAGGTGGCGGAAGTTCCGGTCTCCCACCAGAGGGCGCGGGTGGAGGCTGGCACCTAGACGTTCCGTCATGTCAAAGTCCAGCTCAGCCACAAGACGATCTGTATGGGACAAGAGGCATGTTATGATGTCAGGTTAATTATACCACGTCCAGCTCAGCCACAAGACGATCTGTATGGGACAAGAGGCATGTAATGATGTCAGGTTAACTATTCTATGTCCAGCTCAGCCACAAGACGATCTGTATGGGACAAGAGGCATGTTATGATGTCAGGTTAATTATACTATGTCCAGCTCAGCCACAAGACGATCTGTATGGGACAAGAGGTATGTTATGATGTCAGGTTAATTATACTACGTCCAGCTCAGCCACAAGACGATCTGTATGGGACAAGAGGCATGTTATGATGTCAGGTTAATTATTCTATGTCCAGCTCAGCCACAATACGATCTGTATGGGACAAGAGGCATGTTATGATGTCAGGATAATTATACTACGTCCAGCTCAGCCACAAGACGATCTGTATGGGACAAGAGGCATGTTATGATGTCAGGTTAGTTATACTACGTCCAGCTCAGCCACACGATGATCTGTATAGGACAAGAGGCATGTTATGATGTCAGGTTAATTATACTACGTCTAGCTCAGCCACAATACGATCTGTATGGGACAAGAGGCATGTTATGATGTCAGGTTAATTATACTACGTCCAGCTCAGCCACAAGACGATCTGTATGGGACAAGCGGCATGTTATGATGTCAGGTTAATTATACTACGTCTAGCTCAGCCACAATACGATCTGTATGGGACAAGAGGCATGTTATGATGTCAGGTTAATTATACTACGTCCAGCTCAGCCACAAGACGATCTGTATGGGACAAGAGGCATGTTATGATGTTAGGTTAATTATACTACGTCCAGCTCAGCCACAAGACGATCTGTATTGGACAAGAGGCATGTAATGATGTCAGGTTGATTATACTCCGTCCAGCGCAGCCACAAGACGATCTGTATGGGACAAGAGGCATGTTATGATGTCAGGTTAATTATACTATGTCCAGCTCAGCCACAATACGATCTGTATGGGACAAGGTGCATGTTATGATGTCAGGTTAATTATACTACGTCCAGCTCAGCCACAAGACGATCTGTATGGGACAAGAGGCATGTTATGATGTCAGGTTAATTATACTACGTCTAGCTCAGCCACAATACGATCTGTATGGGACAAGAGGCATGTTATGATGTCAGGTTAATTATACTACGTCCAGCTCAGCCACAAGACGATCTGTATGGGACAAGAGGCATGTTATGATGTTAGGTTAATTATACTACGTCCAGCTCAGCCACAAGACGATCTGTATTGGACAAGAGGCATTTAATGATGTCAGGTTGATTATACTCCGTCCAGTGCAGCCACAAGACGATCTGTATGGGACAAGAGGCATGTTATGATGTCAGGTTAATTAAACTACGTCCAGCTCAGCCACAAGACGATCTGTATTAGGCATGTTTTGATGTCAAATTAATTATACTACGTCTAGCTCAGCCACAAGACAATTTGTATGGGACAAGAAGAATGTCATGATGTCATGTTAGTTATACTACATCCAGCTGAGCCACAATACGATCTGTATGGGATAGGCGGGATATGATGATGTCAGGTCGATTATACTGCATGTACATCCAACCCATCCACAAGACAATATGTATGGGATAGGAAGCATCCCATGGAATGATGTCAGGTTAATTATATTACAAGCCTGATATTATATCTAAGCTCAGCCACAAGACAATTTGTATGGAACAGGAGACACACAATCATGTCAGGTCAATTACAAATACTACATCAAGCTCAGCCACAATACCATCTGTGTGGGATATGAGGCCTGATTTTGTAATGACGTCATGGAAATTGAACTATACATCCAGCTTGGCCACAATACATTCTGTATGGGACAGGAGGCAGGTAATGATGTCAGGTCAATTAGACTATATACATCCATTTCATCCACAATACGATCTGTATGGTATAGAGGACATGGTTATAATGATGTCAGGTCAACTATATTATTATATCCAGCTAAGCCACAAGATGACCTGTATGGGACAAGAATAATATAATGATGTCAGGTTAATTATACTACATCCAACTCAGCCACAAAACGATCTGTATGGGATAGGACGCATGCATGAACATTGTAATGATATCAGTCAGGTTGAATGTTAATACTCTCTAATGATACATGTTTACTTACCTCTGGCTAATCTCAGTGCTTGTGCATAGCGCTCCTCATCCAAACTCTCAAGCTGAAATAATAAAAAAAAGCTAATATATAACAAAACTGACCATCCAAGGAGAGGAGATATGGTAGATGAAACACCTTTTATGCAGAGCTATAGGTCTATAGCTGTTGGCGATGATCTGGATGTACTGATATTTTCTTAATATCCCACCGCTATTTGAGAGAACAGAAGTAAACCATTCCGGGTTAATCCATTCACATTGTACTCACCATACGTGGTACGGTCTCTGTCTCTGACTCGGCGCTCTGGGCGAGGTCTCCCCGACTTCTGGTGAAGGTGTTGGCCAATGCCGCCAGGCGGCGTGGGGGTGGACCGACGTAAGGTGCCCCAACGCTGACGTACGTAGTCTCATTGTACGTCACGCAGGACGTATCTGTAGACGGACTGGGACCCTCAGCCAACGCAGGGACCTGTGAGATGGCACTTCCTCTGTCGCCCAACACTGGAGACTGGTCATGGGTGGGACGAGGCTGGATGGTAGTCAGGACAGAGTTGGTATCATCCGCAGACGTCATGCTATCAGAGGGCCACCGAGTGGTAGACTCCAGTGCTGTCATGGGACCATCCCCTACAAACACGGTGGGTGGTGAGTCGGACAGGCCCCTGATGAGGACCGTGGAGGCCTGACTCACGTTACCTGACGACCCCCTGGAGGTGGTACCAGTGGTGTCCCCCTCAAGGTCACGGTCAAAATCGATGGATAGGTCGAGTCCCAGGGGATCTCCGAGTCCTGATGGTGAGGTGGTACGATGACGTTGGTGGGGTGACAATGTGAGGTCGCGGAAGTCAACGTAAGGCCACATGGGGCCGGCTTCCAGGGGGAACTGGTGTCGTCCAGGGGGGAGGGCGCAGGCCCCATACTGCTGCAGGTCCTCATCGTCATCGTCGTCCTCCAGGGTCCCTTGTCGTGGCTCCTCCAGGCGATGCACGCTCTCCTCCACCTCCCCTACATCCATAGCCTCTTCCTCCAGGGGCGGGGGTCCGTCGTCCTCATCTTCACCCTCCGTGTCCTCCCCATCCTCCCCCTCCCCCTTGTACTGCTCATTCTCCGGCAGGAACACGTATTGCTCACAGCAGCTCGGGTTATTGGACGTCAAGGGGGTGCCAGTATCGCACTTAGGTTTCAGGGTCAACGTCATGGAAGTCTCTTTAACCAAAGTATCAGCCCCCATGGACCCAGTCTCCACTGACCGTCCATAGGAGCCCCTTCCGCTTCCACTTCCGGTTCCGGTCATCTTGGGTCGTTTCCGGCTCAGCAGGTGGTCGGTGTCGCTGCAGTCGTTCACTTCCGCTTCCGGGTCGTCCTGTGAGGAGGTGGGTGACCCCTGTTGGGTCCGCTTCCGCTTGGCGTCGTTGAGGTCGGGCCTGAGGGTGAGGCCGGGACACCAGGGCGCCGCCTGGCGGGCGGGGGTCATACAGGCCGCACCATGACGGTGGGGGGCAGGCTCCTTCCGGCGCCACCTATATGGTGTAAACATACATAATAAAATCCACTGGTCCTAGCTAACGACAAAAGCGTTATTTTACGTCAAAATAACGTTTTTCACGTTGCATAGCGTTTACCACAATAAGGAGCCATAGGGAAACGTTATAATAATGTTGTATAACATTTTTTGTTGCCTGGGGTATGTATACATAAATATATCTATATTTAGCTATATAGACTTCTGTGCAGTAACTGCTATATAGGTTATGCATTATTAAAGGAAGGCTGGAACTTCATGCCTTCACCTTTTTGTAGTATGTAGTAGGTAACCCTATATGGTGTAAAGCTAAACGGCCGTACGTACGTACCCTGTATTTGATAACGAAGTCTCAATTTGATATACTACTAACATGGATAAAGGAGATGCCATATGTCATACGCTACATGTGCCCCATTTTGATATACTACTACGATGTGCCATCGGCAGGCCGCCTTTAAATTCTGTGAGTAGTATAAAAATGGGAAAATATAATCAGGATATGTTCATTGACTGTGTAAGCTATTTCCTTTTCGAACTTAATCAAGTACCGGTACATGTAAATGTATGAGAGACCGCTTTCATGTAGGCCCACCTATAGCGGATTTGAGATGGTAGAAAGGTGGATTCTTTACTCACACAGTTGTGTCGTCAGCAAAAGCACCTGAGTGATTCGTGCATCCTGTAACAATAAAATAGACAAATGAATAAACAAAATAAATGAACAACATACAATGTGTTCTACGTGCACGGCCCTAACCGTATTTGTATTAGGATATATAGGTACGGTGAACAAGTTCTTGTAGAGTGATTATTCATGTATTTTGATATAATCGCCATTCAACTAAGTGTATGTCTTTACGTTACCAGCTGCATCTTACCTTCTTCTTCCACTCTTTGATCCTCTTCTACCGCAGTATCCTGCTGACTTCCGGTGCGCAGACGCCGTATGAGACGTCTATGACGTACCAGGAAGAACGTCAAGAGACCCAACGTCAAGAGACATCCAGTTCCCAAGATGACGGCCAGGAGGGCGATGGGGCGTGTCGAGTGGCCATCAAGTGGAGCTGTGAATAAAAGCATAACTTGTGGACATCCTCGCCGTGTGGCTAATCACTAAATCGGGGCTATATAATCATGCTGAATATTTAAAGCATTTAAAGGATTCTGAGCCATTGAAATTCTTTGGATTCGATTCTATAATTGAATAATGTGTAATGAGCATCAAATGAAAAATAAAATGCATCTGCATATATAGATGACTATAACTTCTACATATATGCAGGAAAGAACAAAGGAGACCAGTATGATTAAGCGGCACCATATGAGTTCAAAGATGTATCACCGCCTTTCACTGTATTACCTTCCAGACAGATGCATTAACAATAGTCTAGCTGTGTGGGTGCATGTCTTGGATAATGCATGGTGAGACTGTTGAGCTATATAGTACAATTATTCTTTGCTAAATTGTGCCTCTACATGGGTACCCCCAGTTTTGGCCGTGTCGCCGTGTCGATTTTAAGCAAAAAGGTCTGTGTCGTGTGTCGATTTTTATATATATAGAATATACTGGGGTCTTATAAAGATGTCTGTGTCCGTCGATTTTTAACAGTGCCGTGTCGCCCGTGTCGATTTTTAAAAGTACCGTGTCGCCGTGTCACACGTGTCGAATTTTACCCCATGTAGAGGCACTAAATTGCTAGGCAAACATAGACCTAGATTTGCTAGGTAGACATAAATACCTGTATATTCATTCATTCAACTCACCCTCCTCTGACTGAAGGTTAGCCTGCAGTCTGATAGTTACCGGGGCCACCACCTGGGGGCGCGTGTGGTGGCACTGGGGGTGCTGAGGATTCTGGGTACAGGAAGTACACGGCAAGAGTAGATTCAACTGCAACCCACCTTCACGCTCAAAGAAGCTGTAAATAAAGGTACACACACGGTTCACAGTTATATATCAAGTCAAAACATATACTTGTGTTAATTTAAATAGCAATTTAAGATAAGATACTCACCGCGGATACTCACAGAGGCAATATTGTCACAGAGGCAATATGGTGGTCGGAGAAGGGGCACTATCAGTATCAGGCGCTAACGATCCATTCTATAGTTAATGCAGACTAACATGTATACACAGTTCCTCATAGTGGTCTCATAGTGATCTGTTATTCATAATTATGATTAAACACATCATACTGTCACAGTGTGTTCACGTTATTACACATGATTACTCAGAGGAAAAGACTCGCACACACGTGTTATATATCACGTTCACGTAATATTACGGGGGAAGGGGGTTCTTTCCATGATGGCATTGCCTACTAGTTTGGCAATCTGCGTGTTTATTCTATAGGCTTTCGCCTATGGTAGTCTATAAGTTAGCATAAGTCTCTATCACAGTCCTGAATAAATATGAATAATTAGAACAGATGGTTTCCGAACCATTACAACATTGCGATTAATTTCCAAAAAAACGTCTACCTACCCGTCTAAACACTCCCCACAGGCGGCGTCAATGACGTTACGGCACTTAAAGGTGACTTGACGTCCGAATGACGTACAGTTTGTGCACGTCAAACAGGTTCTGCCCCCTGGTGGAGGGTTGTACGAGCCGACAGGGCACGCAGCACAGCTGACCCCCTCACCACGTCCATGGCCACAGTCCTATTGCAGAAGGACGTCACATGAATCACAATTATTATACATTTTATTTTCTTGTAACACGTGATCAAGACTAATAAATATTCCGCTGATGGAGAGGGTCTCTGGATGTTGATTTATAACATACACTGCTGCAGCCCCTTATAATTATAACATGTACTGAATCTATCATTTTTTCTGCAAGCTCTTATATGGACTTATATCGATAGTCTCCTAGTTTTATATTACCATACAAACAAAGCAAAGTAAGTACTTTAATTAAGGACAATACATGTAGCATGGGACTTATTTACCAAAATGGGTACCAGGGGCCTAATATTGATTGGAAATAATCTATAGAGTTTTGAGATTAAATGATGTTTATTCAATATATGCATATGTATATACCTACCCCTGTGAGCCCGTAGCCGGGGTCACAGTGGGGGCAGGGCTCACACTTGCCGCCCACCCTCCTGTGTGTCCGGTCACAGTCAGCCTCAACCAGGGACACCTGTATGTAGCATGGAGTCAGTATATCAAACACTATGACATGCTAATACTTAACGTGGAAAATACGAACGTCACTATAGCCCGGGCTCCACTAGGGCGACACACCTACCTGCGAAACGATGCGATCTTTTTTCATGTTTTGATTTTCACATTTTGCTTCATTTCGCTTCATTTCGCGGCAATGTCGCCCCATGTAACGCCAGTAGCAGGGCGAAACTGACGCGAAACTGACGCGAAACTGACGCGAAACTGACGCGAAATGAAGCGAAATGTGAAAATCAAAACATAAATAAGATCGCCATGTTTCGCAGGTACCTGTGCCGCCGTATTGGAGCCCAGGCTTATATATTATACAGCGAGGAAGTTGGCACCCCGACTCCCTCTTCGGGGATTTCGGGGGGAAATGATATCACATGTTTTCGGGAGGAGGTTGGGTTATTTCCGGATAATTGCAATCCCTCTTGGGAAATACAATTTCGGGGGCAGAAGAATATCACTTGTCAGCAGGGAATACACATGTTTATGCATGAACATACAAGGGGCGGGAGAAAATGGTGCACCCGTGTAATATGAAACCTGTTGGCTCAGTCTCACGACTTTGTAACAATTGGATCGTCTTTGACCGGGTGACGTCTTTGACCGGGTGACGTCTTTGACCGGAAGGCTAGAAAAGGCTATTTTTTCTTCATATTTTACTCTACTATTAGAGAAAATATGTGGATGGTAATTGCATAATACTTTGGACAGTGTACCTCTTCAAATTCCACATAATATAGAAAGTGATGTCTTTGACCGGGCAGAGGAAGAAATATAACATTATGCTATAATGCGTGTAAAAGAGCCTACATATGAATATAACAAACTTTCAATAAATTTCCTTTCATATAGTGTGAAAATATCCTTTAAGTTTTTCCACCCATTTCTTATTATATAGGTCTTATTTATGCTATAATAACGTTTCCCGGTCAAAGGCGTCACCCGGTCAAAGACGATCCAATTGTTACAAAGTCGTGAGACTGAGCCTGTTGTGAGTAAAAGCGACCCTCAACAAGAATTATACCCTCATAGACTCACTAGGCATGTTGGATCCCTCGAGTATCCTGGCGCATAACTTCATTAAGTGATATTATTGAATGCCTTTTGCTAGTACATCCTAAAATCACCACAAAGATGGATTATAAATTTATGTTCTTACCGTAGATAATGTCATGAAGATGGTTATAAGATGTTTCGCTGGGAGAAGAACCATGTTGCCGTCGATACTCGGATGTTTCCATCTGGATATTCCACCTTCAATATATTGAAAAGGGATGGACTATACCACTTCTTATATACATATCGTTTGCTTTTCTGTCTAAGACTAGTAAGAGGGAGGGGGGGGGGGTACATTATTATAAAATTACATTAGTGTGTCCGCTCAGTGGCGTAGGAGCCAGCCCCCCTCCCCCTCGAAATACTGAGAAGGGGGGTCTGAATATGTTTGGTCCCCCAAATTTGTCAAGACCTGTTATATAATACACACAACTTCCCATCCGTAAGTACCTCTCCCGCACAGGGAAAAGTGGGGGCAGAGGGACCTGGGACCCCAATCAGAATTATAGGGGGCTCAAATACTGCAACATAATAAAGACATTCCAATATAAACATTAACATGTATATGATAGATTACCCCTGGGCCCCTCAATGAAGATTTGCTTCCTAGGCCTCTGCCCCTCCCCCTATGTTCACATTGCTTTTGGGAGTCTTATTCCTGACCATGCAGATTGACAGCCTACATTGCTTCATTCAGATCGGTCCACCATAGTGGCTTGCCATGTTGGACCCACTAGGCCTAAAGTTTTGTATTGGGCTGTTAAGTTAGTCCTATATGGGTTTGCCCAAACTCAGATGTAGCTTAGATGGAACAATTGAAAATATACAATGCCATGAGCATTGTACTTTAAATTGTGATTTCTTAGAAAAATCACGGATGAGTGTGTTTTGAAGTATTTGCAATGCATTTATGGATATAAGCTGGTGCCCAAAACCTAGAAGTGCAAAAAACCTCTCTCTCTTTTTTTTAATGAAATGCCACCCCAAAAAATAGACCAAACAAATATTCAAACGTCTACTGTGGAAGTTTCAGATTTCTGGTGGAACGTTATTCAATATGTACTATATCTCCACATTCATCAATTTTTGTGAGCAGGCGAGGGAAAATGCCCACCAGGAGAATCCTTTAGTGTGCCTCTATACATGCATACCCACAATTTTGACCAAAAGGGCCATGTCGTCGTGTCGAATTTTATGCATATACCCAGGTAATATAAGTACATTGGGCCATGATTGGGCCAATATACCACAAAAAAAGGGCCAATATTGGCATTTTGATATTGGACCAGGGCTGGTTTGGCCGCTGGCCCGGTAATAGCCAATGTTCAGAGAAAGGAATGTTGATTTCATGTTGGCCCAATGGTGGGCCAACATTACAACGTTTTTACATCATTCCAAGGTTAGAAATAAAACATCAGGGCAACCTTGAAATACATAATGTTGCCCCAAGATATAATTTCAATATAGGATCACTAATCTTGAAAAATAATATTTTTATGTGTATAATTGTATATGCAAGCATACTTAAGACATGACTGTCAAGAATCATCAGTTTAGAAAAGGCCATTTCTGTCGTTTTAATATATCTTGATCTCTATCCCAAAATGGTTGTTCATACAAACTGTATTACTATTATTTAGGACTTCTCTAACTACATTACCCACAAATGAGGACCTGGTGTCTTCAAGTTACTTTTGACAAATTCCCACTGGTGTCATGCAGTAAATGGCACTTTTAGATATTAAATTTCATCCATGGATTTCCTCTGACCTTTAAACATGTAGAGCACACTGGGGATCGCATTTATAACCCGATTTGATGGCAAAGTAGGAGCCATCCTGTAAGAAATTCTTCAGGCAACATTGAATTCCCCTGGTGTAGATCACAGCCAATATTGGACAAGTGTATTTAGAATTTATGTTGTCCGACATCAGAAATAATTTGATGGCCCTGAAATGGTTCAACACTGGGCCAACACTGGGCCAACATCAGCAATATCAAGCATGGACCAGCTCTGGGCCAGCGGTCAACCCATGAATGGGGCCCATTATCGGAATTGCCAAGGGTGGGCCATCATTGTAATTTTTATGTTGAACCAATGTATGCAATATGGGCCATGGGTCGTATAACGATTGCGATGGAGTCGATCGTTGCCGACATTGGCCCAATATATATACCCTTGCTACCTGGGTAAGAACTTATAGAAAAATCTTTGTAAATCGATTTTTATCCTTGATTTTTATGTGTCCATAGATTTTTAGCCCCCCGTGTCGCCTGTGTCGATTTTTACCCCCCCCCCCCCTCTGTTGCCTTGTCAAATGTTACCCATGTAGAGGCACTTTAGAATTGGTTTTGGCCACCAGGGGGCAGAAGGAGAAATACGCCAAAAAAGTGCTTATTGTGATCTTTGGATGTAGAGTTATAGCTAGTCATTCCATCTTTGCTGCTATTACATTACATTTTCTAGAGAAAATAAGCATTTTTGGTCGCCATGGAAACCATTCCATTATGCTACACCGGAGATATTGGTACTGATTTAATCAGTAACTCAGAACTGAAAACATACTGGGAATGTTCTTCCTAGAACCAGATTTAAATATGTGCCTGAAAAGTCCCCCCTGTACAACTGCTAAGTGTATCAACCCTGCTAACTGTAGTAACTACACTTAGCATTTCGCCATCCAACTGCTAAGTGTATCGAAAAACTGCTAAGTGTATCAAGTTTTATTGATACAGTTAAGGGCATTGATACACTTAGCAGATGGTAAAAATGTATGGTACCATCTCAGTCTAGCACAAATGCTCTCAAAATAGCACTTCCATAAAACTATTTTAACCTCCGACAGGTGGTGGCCTGTGGTGTGGGGCTTTACACTAGGGAGTTGGTAGTTTGACAGGATATCATAATAACAGCCGGTACTCACATGGAGGAAAGGTTGACACAACTGGCCCAGAGGACTGGTTAGTGGACAGGATGTGTGAGGGTAGACATAGGGAGCCCCACTCGGGCCTAAGCTAAACATCAAAACAGCGGCCACTGGCCAAAGATTGCCAGTCCCCAGTCACGTAGACGCAAGACTGATTTAGAGTTTTGGCAAAAATGCAGTACTAGATCAACGCATAGGTTTCACAGTTCACCATTGAGAATCAAACAGAAATTCACCATGTGTATTATTTTATGAGTTTATGACTTTGTCTTTGGATTTTGTAGAAGGTACCACTTTTATGCTGAAAATGGATTCTCTGACCCAGAACATTGCAATTTATTTCCCTTATGAAACAGATAGCATTCATTGATACAGATAGCAGTTCGATGTCCCTATAACAGACATCCCTGGAAATTGATACACTTAGCAGTCTTTTGATACAGTTAGCAGTTGGATGGTTGACTGCTAAGTATACTTTCTACAGTTAGCAGGATTGATACACTTAGCAGTTGTACACCCCCCCCCCCTGGAATGCAGTGCATTTAGAGTCGGTACATTGTATACCACTTTTATGTCGATGTATGAACTTGAGAAGCGAATACCACAAAACGACTAGAAATATATAAGCTCATGATATATCTCTTTTTTAAGATCATGGCAACAACTTTAATCGTGGATATCCATTCTATAGCCTGCCTAGTCTCATTTGCATATACCGGTAGTCATATGTTTCATTTTAAAATTCTCATTCACAGAGAGAAGTAAAGGAGTCATCATGATTCTGACGGTGTGTCTCGCACGTGACTCTGATGAACGGGAGCGAAGTGAGTTTGACTCTCCGTTTCTAGGGAGTCAACAACAGTTGACGCATCAAAAGATGGGGATTTAGAATCGACACTTGCATAGATGAGTGGCCTGCAGGTAAAGTTGATTGTGTAATCGGAGTTGACTACTACCTTTCTGGTGTTATTATGTCAGGCTGAAGTGGGGCAACATGTATTTCAGGCCAGGCTAGGCGTGTGAAAGTAATGAGTAGGTGAGGCCAAAGTGATCATGAAACCACAGAGTAGTATATCCCTTACAGGAACACACCATAGTAGTATATCCCTTTTGATGTTGTACGGTACTCTATGATGAAAGTCAACTAGATTTGACTACAGTAGAAGAACCATTGTGCAAAACGACATAAATTCAAATGCCGTTTTTCTGTATATACTGGTAATGTCAGGCATTTCTAATTTTGGTTGAGTGGGCATCAATAAAACACGTAAATGGGCATCAATAAAACACATTTAATTTTGAAAGATCCTTGCATCATATTCATTGGATTTAATTGAATATAAATTATGCTCTATTATGTGTTTTTGCACAATGACATAAATCCCAAAGTAGTTTTTGTTTTTGCAAAACGACATAAATCCAAAATGAACATTAAATGTGGATTGATGTCATTTTGCAAAAAAAAAAAAGGCTTTTGGATTTATGTCCTTTTGCAAGAACCCTCTATTTTAGGTAGGCTCTATGTACTAGATGAGGACAGTTTTGAATAAATTAGTTTACACAATCTTTTAGAATTTGCCCTAGCCTTTTCTTTGAGTTGTTTATTCCCGTTTTTGTATTTTGTCATTTATGTCGTTTTGAGTCCAAACTCGTTCATGTTATATATATATATTTAAAACATGTTGATCAGCATTGGTCAGCTTTGATCCACCAGTTATCAACACTGATCCAATGGACGTGTTCCCACTGGACAACGGCATTTAGCCAAAGGTTCATAGGGATGTAGCCAAGGGGGGGGGAGTCAAATAAAGAAAACGTCAATTCCATAGAACTGTCCAACTAGTAGGAGCCGCTTAAAGGCCCAGCACCCCTATATATAGGGCTGAGTACCTGTCCCGACTCCACGCCGACTGTCGCTGGAGGGGTACTGAGATATGCGCCTTATAAGATAGCATATCACGTCACGCAGTCCCGGAGTCCGGACAACACTTCTATATTATTTACACATTATTCTTCCATTAAAGGGTTTCCTATTATTTGACATACCTGATTACAGGGAAGGATCTGCCTCTATAGGATATTGGAGTGTGATAGCTAAATACCTGTGGTGGGGGATCAAATCTGTCCATTGTAACACATGCATATTTTAGGTGCTCAGTCTGGATCAGTCCATAGTTGAAATATACATACATTTGGTCTTGAATTGGCCCTTTCAATGTACCAATGGATGGATTGAACAGACTATCAAGGGTGGTTTGCACATCCACAATCATGGGTACATAATGATTGCCAATGTGGCTGGTATCCCTGCCTAATGTAGTTATGTGGTCAGGGGAATCTAAGTCTGATAGACCGTAACTCATTCTGGGTGAGTTCATTTAGTTATATTTAGTAGTATCAAAAACCTATGCTATACCCTTAGCCATATGACTGTACAACATGAAAGGGAAATTTGATTGAGTTGAGGTCATATAATATGACACATATACAGCAAGTCACTTGTATCATATCTATTACGTACACCAAGAGAATTATTAAGTATCATAATATCATGTTGCCAATTGACATATTCCTATTGGCTACTTCCAGCAATGGGGTAATCTTCGTTCTAATGAAATATTAGCTAATGTGTCAATTGGGGTGTGTTGAAGTAGAAGAAAATGTAATGTCTTTGAAAGTACATTTTGTCGTAACAGTTCTAAGATGATATCATTGAAAGAAATAGAAATGGACATGTCACGTCATAGGTCCATGTTCAAAGGTCAAATTTCTGTACATGACATTGTGATCTCTATAAATTATCTAATGCAATGTTATAATCTAACGTATTCAAAAAACAATTAATGTCGTTGACTCATTCCCAGAGGGCAAGGTCTGGCCAGACCTCGTGATTCTTGACACTTGTTTGCAGCAATTGCACACCTGCCCTTTTTTTAAATATAAAATGTTCTTCCAAACATTTGTTTCAATCTACAATATAGATGTTTACTCCCCCTACCGTCTGGATACATAGCAGGGATGTAGTCTACATATTTCTACCTTTCAAGTGATACTCAGTGTCAGTAGGCCTATCTTTTTTTCGTTGTTAGTTGTCACTGAAATAATAATTGATACCCGCACAAGGTTAATGCTACATCATTGTTTTAGTTTGGGTAATGGATTACGAGTGGGTAGGGTGAAATTGGGATAACCATTAGTCAAGTTAGTAACGATTTTAAGTTAAGAAATGTGACCCATCTAGGCAAAAGACCCCTTCAGGCGGGATTTTTAGGTCTAGTTTTGGCCACCAAGGGGCACCATAGATGCAAAAGAGTGTAAAATACATGATAAAATGTTCTGGGACCATTTTTTGTGTAGACTGCAATAATCTCCATGAAATTATTCCATCTTGATGCTAACATTCTATATTTGGAATGCAAAAAGTACGTTTTTTTATGAAGAATTAGCACATATGACACTTTCTGGTTGCCATGGAAACCATCCCAGAAGGCAAAATTAGGGGTAATAATCCTTATTTATTTAAAAGTGCCATCAGTTACCCAAAACTGAAAACAGAACGCAAAAATTCCATCTAGAAGCAAATTTAGACCAATGAATCCAATTTTATTCCATTATTTCTAAATAAAACAGATTTTATATAATTATCATTATTTACTATGGGATACAATGCATTAAGAGCTTATTTACCATTTTTAGTTAGTGGTATGTATCAATGTTTGAAAAGGGATTCCCACAAACCTACTAGGATTTTTTTAGCTCATAATATCTTATTTTAAAGATTATGAGACCACCTTCAAATATTAATTTCCCCCCTGGAGGGGTCTTTTCCCTCACCTGGTCACAAATGTTTGTGTTGTGTTTGGGCTTTTATTGATATTTTGCCGTTTGCAATTGGGGCACCTATCGTACATATAAGGTCCAATTCCATCGACGCACCATTGTTTTAGGACACAGTTGATAATATATATATATATATATATATATATATATATATATATATATATATATATATATATATATACATGGTTAGTACCGTTACTAATAATATGATGGGTAGTATAACATATGAGCCTGATTGTGGCAATGTATGTCCCTTGGTCTACATTTATAGTCGGGATTATAGTCAAACATGTGACAGGGGGAAAGGTGTGTATTGCATTCCTCCAGCGTACTACATGTAGCAGAGACGACGATGACATCAGCTCAGGAAATAGAACTCCAGTCATGGCAAGCATCAGGAGGGGACGTGTATAAGGCAATATTTGCTAACTTAATATGTGTTTTAAATATGGACTTGGTTGTGCTGTTCCCCCCACAGTGCAAACTGAACCAAGGAATCTATTCTATATATGTCGTGGTAAATATGGCTAATTAATGATATATTCTGATGAAACTTAGGCCTATCTGGATTTCACCCGATCTAGTTGTTTATATTTTATGCATCTGGATTTCCTACTTCCTACAAATGAATTTAGATACAACTTTATGGAAACCAACACATAGCGTATAACCGACGTATATGCATTACCTTGGACATGGATGGGGGTCTGCAGTCTCTAAGCTCCAGGGGCACTCTGAGCCGCCCTGGACGGAGATAGCGCGCTTCAAAAGTTGCCCGCCATAAACTTGTCCTAGTCTACCTCGATAAATATTTCTTACTTTTCCGGTGGCTCTCTGTCGCTGTGGAATACAGCTGATAAAAATAATTCACCGTGGTAACATCGCTGCAAGTTTATTTTAATAGAATTATACAGGTTCCCTGGGACATGAAACGTGAATGTTTATGCACAAGCCGGTGCACTACACACGGGTATAATTTAGGAATAAACGCGGGGTCGCGTGCAAGGCGAGTACGCGCGACATGTTCAGACTTGTCCGCCGTGTAGTAGTCGTCGAGAGCGCCGCCCCATTCATAACGCCAGAATAGCCGACAGCAGACCCAATATCAGAACACTGTTAAATATACACAAACTAAATAACAAATCACACCCCTACCTCAGTTATAATGTCCTCATATACACACGGATGGCCTGGCGTTTCTGCACTAATATTCCAAGATCTGCTTATCCAGGTAATTATTTCACTTTCCCTGCCTCTCTCTCCCATTCTAAGCCTGCCGTAGACTTCAATGAGATTGCGAAATCCATCACTTGGTTGCCGCCGCCGCCGCCGACGCGTGGCCCCCAGTTGCCCTCTTTATGACGTCACGACCTATTGACATAGATAGACCAAAACAGAATTAGGTAAACATAGCTCAACATGGGAAACAGGTTATTATTAAAAGATGAGCTCATTTTGCTGTCAAGAAAACTTGAATGTTATTTTTAAAAAAATCTTTTAATTTACACAATAATATTTTTTGATTGCCCTATATTTGATGTAATACACATGAGGATAATGATGCGAGAGGGGTTTGGTTTGTTAATTTATCAGCGCATGGATATAAACAGCACATGTATAATTACTATAATTATGTGCTCTTCATTTCTATGATCAGAGTAGAGACCTGAACGCCATCATAGCCGGGTTGAACTCTAATAGGTGATAGGTGCTGAAAGTGGGTGGCTAGAATATTATATTAAAAACGGTGGTGTATGTGGAGGGGGGGGGGTCGGTATGTACATGTTTTGTGTTTTGTCCTACACAGGTGTCCGAAGCCCTGGCGAGGGTAATTTTTGAGTTACCCCTGTACAACCGTGATGTGTATCAAGAACGTGATGTGTAGTAACTACACAGTTACTACACATCACGGCTGACCATGCAAACGTGATGTGTATCAAATAAACGTGATGTGTAGTAACCATCCAACCGTGATGTGTAGTAACTAACGTGATGTGTAGTAACCAAGGGAAACTTAAATTAAGGCACATTGAACCGTTATATGTATCAATAAACGTGATGTGTATCAACACCCTACTCTGACTGGTAGGGGTTGAGGCAGGGTACACTGAAAACACTATGGGGGTGATGTTGATGGTGATATTGATGATGATGGTGATGACGATGGTGATAGTGATGGTGACCTCAGAGAGTGCGCTTGTGCTCACTAGGTGGTTATATTTGATACATAGATAATTCTTTGTGGGCTAGTATATTTTTTCTGCATTACGAGGTAACATTTACTCATTTAAACATTATTTCATAATTCCCCCTCCCGCCCATCATCAAGTAGCATTTTAGAGCACTTTATAGTCCTCATTACAGATATGATTAGAGTAATTATCTGGACTAGTTATAAATGGTAGTGTAAAAATAGCGTAAATACGGTGAATTTACGTTAATGCCTTATGTTATTTAACAACTTACGTTAATACTAATGAATATTTAATCATTTATGTTAATATCTTCAAATGTACGATAATTTCTTGAAATTTACGATATTTAGGCTATATATTAGCACCATGTCTGTAGCAGTGTAGGGGGTGCAACTGTTTTTCTGTAACACCTTCTTGACGCTGTTTTACTGCAACAGCCCCCAGGTCTCTTCCTTTGATGGTTTTGCCATAATTTTCTTCCAAATTATTGAAATCTCTAATATACGCTTTACCTGTTTACATAACTCATTTTATAAACTTATATGATCAAGATTAGCATAGGTATTGATCAGTGGAACACGTTTTAATGGATCACCCCACTTTGACACCCCGTTTTGATACAGATAAGGGCAGGGGAATTTAAAAATCCTTGATACAGATCACGTTGATACAGATCACGTTATTTTGATACAGATAACACTGTTTTGATACAGATCATGTTGTGTTGATACAGATCACGTTTGCATGGTCAGCCTTGATGTGTAGTACTACACATCACGTTACTTAATACACATCACGGTTGTACAACCCCTCCCCCTCCTTATAATTACCACATGTTAGTGTTAGAATAGGCTACACAAAATGCATTTGAATCCCTCCAGTCAAAGGTCCACAAATACCTTTCATAGCCAAGGGTCACTTTTCTTCAGGCTTCCCCAACTATCTGCCAAAAAGGTCACATTAATTTTGTTTAAACATTGGCACGTTTGAACAGTGTCTCTCTAAGGAAAATCGTGCTTCAACTTATTTCTTTTGTTACCTGGGTCAGAAGAGAACACAGAAATTGACCCGTAAAATGTTGCTAGGGCTAGGTAAGAGCACATTGTCGAATAGAAGAAGTGGCAATGTCCCTTGTCGAATATAAGAAATAGGTCTTGTCCATTGTAGATTTACTAAGTAGGTACACTCTAAAAAATGTGTGTTAACTTAACACACTTTTGTAACACACTTTTTTGTATACTTATTTTACACACCCTTTTTTTTAACACACTACACACTTTTGTCAAAAGTGTGTTAATCTTAAAAGTGTGTTGAGGTAAAAAAGTGTGTAAAATATAAAGTGTGTAGGAGGAAGTGTGTAAGAGATAAATATGTGTGTTGCTTTATAAAGTGTTTAGATATATTAAGCGCGTTATTCAACATTCCCTGGCACTGGCTGCTGACGGAATACCCCTAGTGCACCAACAGGCAAAATTTCATTAACCACAGCATGTATAGCCACCTGTGCAATGGTGGCTAATTGTGGCAGTCATCCTACATAGCAAGGCCATGTACGGAATGACCTCATGCAGATTTCAATTACACATTGACTTATATTATAGCTGAACACACAGGAAAGGTGTCCTATTCCTTCCACATTTGTTAGACCTCCATAGGACAGGATATTCAGTCTTTAAAGGGAGTATTACTTCTTAGATTCATACATCTATTGAAGTTACACTTAATTACATGTTTAAAATTTGATATCAAATCATTAAACAAGATCAAAAGTGCAATTACAATCTTGAAGTGTGACTGACATTTTTAAAACAGTGCTTGTGGTACCATCTGGTGTCAATAGAAATGTGTGTATATCATACACACTTTTATTCCCTACACACATTTGACAAAAAAGTGTGTAAGTGTGTTGAGAAAAGTGTGTTCACGCTCAAGTGTGTTGAATATATATGTGTGTCACGCTTTATCCATGTTCCCGCAACACACATTTTTTACAGTGTATTGTCCCGGTCTTGTCCCTTAATTGACGCCAACCTCCAGCATCCCCTTGTCCCTTGTCGAATTTATCCGACAGCAACATTTTTCTAAAACATAGGCACTTTTGGCCAAAGTCCCTCTATACTCAAGGGTGTCAGGGTGCATTCGTGTCATACAAAATTGACCCCCTCCCTGGGGGTGGGGGGAGGTTTATGATGATATTCAAGCAATGTTCAGGAGGAGCAATGCGCCCGGGAATTCGATGCATTTTCTTGGTTGTAAGCAATAGAGAGTATCGTGTCTCCGAACGTGTTTTCCTGTTAATAAACGAGTGCTCATTGAACCAAAATACATACTCACCTTGATTTTTCTCACGCACACTGACAATAATCGTTCCCCCTAATTACTCTACTGGGAATGATTGTGGCTATAAGTAATACCCTGGGCGAGTATCAGCGAGATTGGCATAAACTCTATGGGATTTGGTAAAGTCTTGCCGCTATAGAGAAGAAATTGCACGGAATCTCATCGCCATCACCAGCAAACATTCATTTTTTGGTTGCTCTTTTTAGTTTAATATTCCAGGAGGGAGGGGGAGAGCATGTCAGCCCCGGACCTTAATACACCACTGAAATAGTTTAGTGTCCAATTGCAAATATCAAATATAAAGAGTACAACTTTATGTATAATTGAGTGGTAGACACCCCCCCCCCCGCCCCAAAAACATACCTCAACATGTCTGGGAAAAGCACAAGGGTCGACCTTTTAAATCTATTTGGTAGGAAATCCTACCATGGAGGAGAGAACAATTAATAGCATAGGCCTAAGGGAGTGGTCGGGGTCCTCTAACACACAGGGAGGGGGATCAACATTCCCATATCGAGTCGATAGGGCCTAGGATGGGGGGGGGGGATTGAGCAACAATTCTGGCCCCCTCTAGGGAGGGGGAGGGGCTCGAAACCCCTTTTCAGCAAAACCTGCACGTTGCTATAGTTCAAAGGCGGGGGCGGGGGGTGCAACTCCCCTCAAGGTGGTTGGAAAATATTATATTTTACATGGTCACACGAAAACCCACCACCTCAGGTGTGATTATGGTTCATGATGTGTATTGTGGAGGACATTGGAAAACCTGTCATTGAGGGCAAAAATAATATTTCAACAACTACAAATTAGACATCTTCCCAAGTCCAAGCCATCATATATATTTTATATTAGTTCCCGAGTACTCACCAGAGTCCACTAGTTTTGCCTGTTTCGACCATGTTCATGAGATTCTCATGCAGAGTGAATTCCACCACTAGGTGTCCTCACAGCGGTGTTAGAAGGGATGGAGTGATGCAGTGAGGGAGGGGGGAAAGGCAAGGAGTCTGAGGCAGGGTGGGCGCGAGTGAGCGAGGGAGAGAAAGAAGTTTGAGTTTGGTAATTTTTTTATTGGCACAAATTACATTACATTACGTCTTTCAAACAAAGCCAATGACACTATAACTATCTATTAACCACAGAACACATAATCACTGAGCCTAAAAAAAAGTTGCAGTTTTGGTGTTTTTAAATTTATTAATTTTTACTGAAAAAAGAGAAGACAATCGACCTACCGACCCTATATATTTTTGGCTGTGCATATATCTCACAAAATAGAGGCAGATAACAGTCTCCGTGAAAACGTGCACCGGCTATGGCCGGCTTAAAGGCTGCTGGACCGGCTGTACTGGTCCTACTGCACTCAAAAAGTAAACTCGTCTGCAGACTCTTCTAAGTGACAAGAGAGTGGGTCCTCTAGCTGTAGTTGTCAGATAGAAGATACACTTGGTATGTGCCAGCCCAAAACCCGACTCATGCCAGCCCTAGACTCGTCAACCAGGGTCTGATTCAGGATTTTCCCTGTAGGTGGCATCAGTATAACATGCATTCTGTATAAAGTTGGGGAATGAATTGTATAATTTCTATGTTGATTTTAATCATATTTATGGGAATACACATTCATGTTATGGAGAATCCTGAGATTTATCTATTGGGGATGCTAGAAAAGGTAAAGGAATCAATGTTTTGATATAATTGAGACAAAACAAATATGCGTAGGGCACATACACCTCTTTTGTGGTTATTTCTATGGTACAATAGCTGCAAGGAAGCTCCCATTGGTATGACATCCACATATGTGTTAGCAGTCTGTAACTAAAGGGTAGAAATACTCTCAATATAGACTTGGGGATATGGCAGGAATTCCCCTAACCTACATACCTCTATGTTTGTATGAATTAGCTATTATAAACCTCAAAAATATAGACAGACATGAACAACAATCATGCATAGGCAGAACCCAGTTAGCTCCACCTGCAGTGAAGTATAGGTTATATTGCACAGGTTAACCCTCTTAGGGTGCATAGTGCTTTAAGGTGCCATGCTCTATGTGATCATAATACATGAATTCAGCCTTGGCAAGTATACTCGCCCAACTGTTGATTCATTTCCAAAGGTGCATGAATGCAGGCTTGGCGAATAGACTCTCCAGGGCTACATTCATGCATCATACTGACAAAGGGATTCAAGCACATTTAAAGCAGTTTGCAGCCAATAAAGGGTTAACTATTCTGGGTTGTGAATTTGACGACCTTAGACTTGTCACTTGGAGTGGGCCACTGCCTGGGCTAACATTGTCAGTTAGATGACCCTAGTCTTGTCTTGTGGGATGGTAACCGGACAGTTCATCAAATAGACAACCTTTAACTCGTTTATTTTATGACCGTCACTTTAAAGACCCTAAACTCTTCTTATAAGACGACCTTTTGACAAGTTTGGATCCCTTCATTTTATCAGTGTGTACTGGATCCTTGATACTGGATACGGCTGTACTGGATCCTTGGCTACATCTCAGTTTTTACGGCTTGTAAATCGGACCATTATCAAGGTTTCTAGAGAGGATAAAATTTGCATAAACATTTTGAATAACATTACAGTACTTGAAATTGTACATATTACAATGTATCAATAGGAATATACAGGAAAGCTGCATTCGTTCAATGTTAATTATTGCTTTATACGTATTTTAAGGAGATATGAAAAGTGCCCTCGTGCAGGTATCTGGGCCAACAAAATGTAAGCCGGTCCTGCGAAATAAAAGACCTGCAGGACCAAATGGGGGACAATTGTATCTAAATTAATGCTGCTCTTTTGTACACTTTAGTAACAAAGTAGGTGAGAATCTACCAATCTTCACAGTCAACGGTGCAGCCAGTATCCATCAATTTTCACATCATTTTTGTTTGACTTTACTCATGAACAGTTTTAGAGACTCAATTTCTTGTACGTCAGGACCCAGATGGTCCCATTTGAATGCCCTTCTATATAAAGCAGACTATTCTCATACTGTTGACCTTTAGGCCTGTATCGTTAGCAACATCTTTAAACTACTTGTAAGTACTATTGTCAGTACGACCAGAGTCCACCCACTTACCAACTAGCCCACCTACTATCCAGCCCACCTACCAACTCGCCCACCTACCAACTCGCCCACCATAATTTTTAAGTTCAAGTTTGTAAAGTTGTTTTTTTCCTAGGAGTTTTTAATGCATGTTGTATAAAAACATGTTTTGATACAGTTTTTAATGCATGCTGTATTAAAACACCCCGAACCCAGTTATCCCCAGTCAAGTGGTCGCACCCCATCTTACGCCTATTAATATAGAGAATGCCAGCGGCAAACAGGCGTACTTCGCCCGACTTCTACCTGAGGCGGCTGACACCTGGCGACTCTACCGGGGATGCTATGAGAAATGTGCTCACTCCAGATTAAGGGCCGATTTTTTCAGGCACTTGGCCCACATTAACCGATTTCCTGCATGGACCACAGGTGTACTACCACCTGGCGGCCTGATAACCACGACAGAATCGGCATTGGCCCTGGTTAGCATGCGACGCACACAAGCCATATCTACCCTCAATACTATGGCGTCCATTTTGGACAATAAGGCTGATGGCCTCCGCGTTAATATGGAGGCGTACTATGCCGCGATGCAGGCGCATTACGAGCGCCAGAATGCAACACCTGGTAGTCCAGAATATTACGAGTTTCTCCCCGCTTGTACTCTAGCCACTCAAGTGGTGGAAAGAGCAACGGCTGAGTTGAACAAGAAACTGAATGACGAAGCAACGCAACTCAAAGACAGACCACAAGATGCCCTGTGGTCTGGCATCCTGGCTGAACTACGCCCGGGATACAACCCCCATGCCATCACCGGGGCAAACAGCCTCCTCCAGACAAGGGACCCTCGCTCTCTGGCACAGGTCAGCCCTCTAGTTTCACCCCTGACAACTGGCACCATCCCCCAATCAGCTCTCACCCTGGAACAAATCCTGGCTGCGGAAAACAGAGCCCGCTTAGAAGCCGAAGCCCCACGTAATATGAACCAGGTTTTTTCCACTCAGTGGAACCGCGGCAACAACCAGAGAGCTGCCCTTCCTCGGAACACTCGAGGCGGGACATCGGGAAGCCCCAACAACCAGCGACAATCAGCTACAAACAACCCACGCTCCCAACCCGGGCGCCGCCGCAACCAGGGAACCCCGGAGAACAACCAGGGGCGCCCTCGCCGACCAAGAGTGGACCTGGTGGACCTCCTCCGCCAGGCAGGCCACCTCTGAATTCCCTACATCGGGTCCCTAACAGTGCCTCGGTAGATCCAGACATACCCCTTTTGTTCAATCCTATATTTGACAATCCTTTCGAAGACGAAACATTTGTAGAAGCATTCGAACTTTATTGCATGGACTATCTGCCACTCTTATACGACTATCAAAACTCTAATGGTAATGCAACAATCAACTCTGCTAACAATAAATCTCTAGACTGCCATTCCGGTGTTGTTAATCTTTCAGATAATCAGCTTTCAGAAGGGGAGTTCACCCTCTTACAAAAGGGGCTCACATTTGTAAGCACCCCATCAGCACCAGACCCCGGTATTATCATGGAAGACATTAACAAATTCCATCGTAGTGTTAAGAGACATATAGCACTAAGCAAATTTGACGAGAAGGTCTCCCCTCCGATAGATCTTGATAAAATCCAAGTCCCCTTCAAGGACCACAAATTCAAATGTCCGTCCAAATGGAACCCTCCAGCTCCCGGTATAGTAGAACATATGGCCCTACTTAATCAGCGAGACATAGAAAAGAGTTATCCTAAAATAAAGCCCCGCTCCAACCTAACTTGGTCCGAAAAACAAGCAAAAATAACTCTCTCAAAAAATCCTAACATAGTCATTAAAAAAGCAGACAAGGGTTCCGCAGTAGTACTCCAGAACAGATCTGACTACATCAAGGAAGGCCTCCGCCAACTAAATGACAGAGACTTCTACCGACTGCAAGAAGATAATCTCACCGAGATCCACAACAACACCATCACTAAAGAGGTAACTAGAATGTACTATCAAGGTGAGATTCATTTACAAACAGCTGAATATTTAGTCGCAGAAAAACCCAGAACACCCAATTTGTACCTATTACCCAAAATCCATAAAAATGTCCTCCCCCCTCCGGGGAGGCCAATTGTTTCGGCAAATGAATGCCCAACAGAGAAAATTTCCCAATTCGTTGATTTTTTCCTACAACCAATTATCCCAAAACTACCATCCTTTCTAAAAGATTCGGGTGACTTCATAAACATTCGACTAGATCTAGACATCCCCGAGGGCGCCATTTTGGCCACCATGGATGTAACAAGTCTCTATACGAACATTCCCACACCTGAAGGCATCACAGCTGTAGGTAAGGCCTTAGCCACAATGAGACACCCAAATCTGAACCCCACCAATCATTCCCTATGCAAACTATTAGAACTTGTCCTTACATGCAACAACTTTCAGTTTGATGATAAGGATTTCCTCCAAATTAGCGGAACAGCAATGGGAACGAAATTGGCACCAGCTTATGCCAATATCTTCATGGGAGATTTTGAAAACAGGTTTGTATACCCCTACCACACTCAACCGCTTGTATGGAAACGGTACATTGATGATGTCTTCATCATTTGGACCCATGGCAAACCTGCCTTAGATATCTTCCTACACCATCTAAACACATGTCACAAAACAATAAAGTTCACAATGGAAGATTCCACCACTACGGTAAACTTCCTAGATATCACAGTCATCAAAAATACTGAAAACAAACTAGAAACCACCCTCTATTGCAAACCCACAGACAGTCACAATTACCTCCTGTACTCCTCAGAGCACCCCAGGCACGTAGTCAGAGCTATCCCATACTCTCAATTCATTAGAGTCAAACGGATTTGCACTAGAGACTCAGAACTCCTTAGAAATTCCCTCATGCTCTGCACACATTTTCTACGCAGAAAATACCCTCGGAATCTCCTCCTAGATTCTCTCACGAGGGCAAAACTCCAAACTCGGGCCGAACTAATCAAACCAAAAATAAAACTCCAAAACACCGGTAGACCAAAAGCATTTTACTGCATCACTACCCACAACCCTCATAATCCCCCCATAAAACAAATTCTCACAGAGAACTGGGACCAGATGAAAAAGACAAAAACCACACGAGAGTTCCACGAGCACAAACTGGTCTTTGGCAACAGACGCAACAAAAGTCTAGGTGACGAATTGGTTAGAGCATCCACCAGCCAAAAGACCCCCACCACCAAGGTCCCACACATTAGAAAATATCCGTGCAACACTCCTCTGAACTGTCGATACTGCCCGAAACTCAACAAAAGTGGTTTCATTCAATCAACCACTACTGGCAGGAAGTTCAGAACTTTGACTTCTGTCAATTGTCAAAGTGCCAATATCATATATGCCATTACTTGCACATCATGTGGTATACAGTATGTTGGCCAAACCCTGGAACGCTTAATGGACAGATTCCAGGGCCACAGCGGGGATATAGACAACAACCAGAATAAACCGGTTGGCAGACATTTCAACTTATGCCCCCCTCCTCCACAGAAACCAGCTAGATGGAAAGGCTTTGAAATAACAGTACTAAGTTTCATAAAAAGCGCCCCAAGATCCCCAGCTGGAATAATGGAACTTAACGTGGAGGAACGAAGGTGGATGCACCGCCTGTGTAGCATCACACCAAATGGGTTAAATCTACTAGACTAATCTAGACCTAGGCCTACGATCTCCAATTATCCGTTTTCCCAACATGATCAACACCAAGGAGATCCCACATACCTAGGTACAGAAGTTACATGACACTTCTGTCATGCGGACATTGTCCAACCGAAATACCCTATGCTTTATTGTTGCCACATAGGCGGCCTACTACTATCGCTGCCCGCACCCTCAAATCTCTTTCTGTACGGTGCCCAGATAAACTATCTAAGCCCTGTTTATCCAGTGCCATTCAATCCTGTGTACCAATTTAAGTCACACTTAATACACTATTGAACATTTTATTTCTGATCCCCTCCTAAAATTAGACTATTCTAAATTGCTGACAACTAATATTCAGACAAACTTTTGGATCAAAATAAAATAAACACAACCGGACTGGACTAGCCCTAACACCTATCATCCAGCCCCACCTGAGTTTAAAAGTTCAACTAAAAACACATAAATCCTGGTAACCTGATAAGGAAGTAATCAATCTCAGTTTTCTCCAAACAACTCACACCTGATGAGACATTCAAGTCGAAACCACTAACTGTACCATACACACTGCACTATCACCAGCGTCAGATAGGGCCCCATCCCCCTTTCTCAATTTAATGGGCCCACATGATCTTCACATAAAAATTTTCCTAAGTCCTTAACATCTGCTCTAAGATAGTTTGCCACATTAGGAAGTCCTGCAAGACTCTGTTAGGAGATTGCTTAGAGGAAGTGAGGTCACAGACTAAATCCCTTGACTCTGATTGGCTAGAGCCACTGGGTAACCATGGTACACATAAGCATAGTGAGCCTTGTCAACAAGGCATTCAGTGGTTGTGTAAGGTAGGGACAAGAAGTCCTTTTCCGTTTTTCCCTAAAACATGTATCCGGCCACATTCATGGCTTGTTATGGCTAGGGGTGTTGGATCAGTTGATTAAGCCCAAGTCAAGTGGGCGACTTGGGGAGTGGGCGACATGGTTAGTGGGCGACTTGGTGAGTGGGCGACTTGGAAAGTGGGCGACTTGGTAAGTGGGCGACATGGAGAATAGGCGACATATGGTAGTGGGCGACTTTGTGAGTGGGCGACATGGTAATGGGCGACTTGGGAGGTGGACGAGTTGTCCGGATACCTTTGCCTTCGGGAATCATGCCGGATATTTATGGAAAATGTCTGGCGCAAAAGTCACGAGTCCTAGTATGCAGAGATGACTAAAAAGTGGCATAATCACCGAGCGTATCCCACTCACAGTTCTAGTACTGTTCTAGTCTGCTATGTGGTAAGTACGAGTGGTGAGAATGCCCCTTTAATTTTGGGGTCAATGCCCGGACGGTACGCTGGGGGTCAATGCCCGGAGCTGTCTTGTCTTTTTGCATTGCCTGTGTTCCGTCATGCATGTCTCACAGTCTGTGACATGTCCACAGGCGGCACAGGGCCAGCATCAGCCTCGGCCACCATCTATCCTACCAGTTGGATAGCCTGGGAGGGGCCCTTGAT
This sequence comes from Harmothoe impar, assembly GCA_947462335.1. Taxonomy (NCBI): domain Eukaryota; kingdom Metazoa; phylum Annelida; class Polychaeta; order Phyllodocida; family Polynoidae; genus Harmothoe; species Harmothoe impar. The sequence goes on from OX381710.1 coordinate 39,335,574, forward strand.
AGGGGGGTCCCCATGTCCCACGTCGGTGTTAAGATACAGTATGTTTATGTCGCCATGTCGATCTTAAGAAATGGCCATGTCGCCATGTCGATTTTAAGAAATGTGCCACACTGTAAGAAGTAAGTACTGTACACATACAGCAAAAGTTGCTGGCAACTTTTGTTCCAGTAGATTTTGCTGTAGATGTACAGCAACTGACTTGCTGTATATGTACAGCAATTTTCTACTGTAAATTTACAGCAACTTCTACTGTAAATTTACAGCAACTTCTACCGTACATCTACAGCAAAAGTTGCTGGCAACTTTTGTTCCAGTAGATTTTGCTGTACATGTACAGCAACTGGGTGCTGCAACGTTACAGTAACTTCTACTGTAGGTTTCATATTATTGTTGTCATCAATTTATATCAATTAATATGCATGCATGGAGACTACTTTCCTGCATAATAGTTCAATTTTAGCTAGGATAATACACACTACACAATGCAATGGTTTAATCCTGCATTTATACAGCTGAATTGTATGTGATACCAGCTTTTTCCCAGTCCAGGCACTTAAGCATTTAATTTTTCCTTCCAATGTGGTGTCTATTCTATACTTTTGCTGTTTTTTGTATTATTCAACACAATTATGCAAATATCAATACATTTTATGTATAATTGCATTCAGTCTCTCTTATCCATTCTACAATGACTTGAGAGTTTGTGAGGCTTTATTTGACTGGGGAAAGGGTTGGGCGGAATAATTACTGCAAAAATGGTATACTGCTGCCACCTAGTGGCAGAAATCTACAGCACAATTTACTGTAAATGTACAGCAACATTGCTCGAGACCCAATTTACAGTACGTAATGCTGTACATAATTATACAGCAAATAGTGCTGTAATACCAACTACAGCAAAAAGTGCTGTAAATGTACAGCACATTGTGCTGTTTAAATACAGTAACTTCTTACAGTGCATGTCCCATGTCACTATCTAGTTGTGGTACTACTAGCGTTTTGGGAGGACAAGATTGGTCCCGAAATAGCACTCCCCTGCTACAGTGTAAGTGGTGGGGATCCAGGTGCAGTGGAGGGTGACTTACACTGTAAAAACAGTGTTTAACTTTAAACACCAAAAAAGCTAAACATGTTTAATCTGTACACACTTAAGACATCTAAACACACTTTATGTATGTTAAACACATCATTTCTAAATGCCTAAACACCAAAGACATGCATGTGTTTAGACATTTAGAAAGTAAACACTTATGCAGATGGGTGTTTACTATTTAAACATACGTTTTCTTTGTGTTTAGCCTTTAAACATTATGTTTACTGCCTGTTCAGCATTTAAACAGTGAGGTGTTTAGATACCAAATAGTGCGTGGATCACCTTTTCTCTCGTATGCCAATCATATTGTTATCATTATTCTGATTATCTTTATAGCAGCTTTTTATAACCTATTGAAATGCAATTCTAATACTTATGATCCCAACATAAGCTTGGCCTTTTCCAAAGTGTTTCTCTAAAGTTCAGAAAATCTGCAGAAATGATACAAGTACCCCAATTATAGGCAAAGTCAGAACCAGAAAAGTGGTAATTAATGGAGTGTGATCCCCTGCCTATATTTGGGGCACAGTTTATAAATAAGGAGATATAGTATTTTGCCTAAAACTGGATCATGGCTGTGTCTGTTTGTCATAATTAGTATACTTGTTTAAACACTTAACATATACATTGTAACCATGTTAAATATTTTATCAGTTTAGACTTAAACATATTTAATCTAAACATCTAAACACTAGACCTAAACATGTTTAAGTGTTTAGATATTAAACACAATTTATCCCACCAGGTGGCAGCTAAGTACATGGATGGACTTTCCCCACCCATCTCTAAGCTGATCCTTGAATAAACAAACAAAGAATGATATCATTTGAGTGATTCAAATATGGGAACATATGGCTTTTAATACGCAAAAAGTAGGTCTATGATTTCGGGTTTAGACTAATAGAAATAATGTGCAGAAAAGCTATAACCACTGGGGACACCTGTTCTGTGGGACATAAGAAAATATATAGCAATGTTCCCTCTATCATTCTGTTGTACACATTTCCCAGTTACTTAGTATGGATGCTATGTAACATATGTGATGACACTCTATAAAAGTGTAATAAAATACTACTATTTTCAGGCTATCTGAATATAAGATGATAAATTGGACCGATAATATATCCTAATATGCACATTACAATCACTGTAAACACATCAGCTTCACCTAAACACTATCTAACTAAACACCTACTATATCTGAATGCTATTCATCTAAATGCCTAATAATTCTAAACACTACACATGTAAACACTCTACAGTTCTACACACTATTTATCTAAACCCTTCCTTGGTCTAAACTCTATACATGTAAACACCTACTAGATCTAAACACTTTGCACACTAAACACGTTTTATCTAAACATGTTTAGAAATTAAACATGTTTAGATGGAAAAAAGTGTTTAAAAATGTGGGACAAGATAGTGTTTAGAAAAGTGTTTAGCCACTAAACATGCGCATTTACAGCCTAAACACTGTTTTTACAGTATACTTATAGGGAATGTACTACCTCTCAGAAAAGGTAGATCCACATAAGTGTAAATCTGCTAGCCAATTATTTTCCAATCACATTGTTCTTCAGATAGGAGCTAGTTAACAAATATGGGGTTTGGATGTATGCTCCCACATCTTATGCCCCTCTATTTTAAAGATGATTCCATGTATTTTAGGAAATATTTGGTTGTAGATCAGGATCTGGTGGTACATTTAACATGTGTAATATATATAAATGTAGGCCTATATCTTAGCGTTACAATCCAATCAATTCTGAACAGGGGGGGGGGGGGCAAAGAAATTTAGACATCTTGCCCCGGGGGGTGTAAAAAAATTCGACCCCTCTTGGAGGGGGGATCAAATAATGTAACCTGTTTTGAGTCAAAAACCCAGCACATTTCAATTCACTTTTTCAACAACAGGTGGCAGGTCGCCTCTTTTAAGTAGTCCCCTAGGTACAGAGTGTAAACTGGGAGTCTCTGCGTCCCTTCCCCTGTATAATATGCTAGGTGCGATATAAGTATAGGCTACCTGTATTTTTCATGCATATGTATAGTTTATCATTAACCCCTGGTAGTAAGCTTCCAATGCTGCACTGAGTAAAAAGTCAGTGATAGGAAACTGTGACAGTTATGAGTGGTTGCACTGACCCGGGGAACAGACTCTATGCCTATAGATACATCCCGCATCCCTGCACCTAGTAACCTGTTTTGAAATGACAACAGAACATCGACGTCATTATGTACTACATATGGGACGCGTCATTATGGACTACATACATAGACGGGACACGTAATTTATTATGACGCATCTCTAAAAGTAAAAGTAGAACACCGGAAGTAGTAAACTATATGTGTTCCTTCTCAGGTAAAATAGTGCTCCACAGGCGGATATTTGATATCCACCTAGGGCCTCTAGGTCCAAGGTGGACCAAATAAATACCCACATCTCGCGGGTGTTTATTTTTCCCTGAAAAGTAGTAAAGTATGACCAGGTGGAAATGGAACATTCTGAACATTCTCCTCATAGTCGGGACCATATATCTTCTTTCACCTGCCATTGACCCTGGATCTGTGTAACGGCCATATAGACATTATATAAGAAAAGGTAATAAATCACAAAAAAAGTAGACTTTCCTGAAAATGGCCAAATCAGGGAGGAAAGCATAAAAAATCAGAAAAGTGCATCTCGCTGAAAATTTGCGAGGAAAATGTAAAAAATCTTGGGAAAATCTGACTTCAAAGTACATTTTCTTGAAAATGGCCAATTTGGTGAGAAAATGGTGGACAATCGAGAAAATGTCAATTTCACGAAAATCGATGATTTTCTCTTTGACACAGATAGCAGTTGCTGTACCAACCGGTATATGTAATAAAACTGCTATCTGTATCAACCATACCATTGGGTAGGGTAGGGTATCCAGGCAATACAGGAAAGGTAAAAAAAGGTCAATATATAATCGGAGCACATGTGCAGGTCAATTGGAGGGCGGTACATTTGGCTAGGTCAGGATAACATGGCATAGTAATCGCTTTGATGCGTTTTGTAGCTTTGACACACATAGCAGTTGCTCCACCAACCGCTATCTGTTGTATAACCGCTATCTGTATCAACAATGCCATTGGGTTGGAAAGAGTATTCAGGCAATGCAGGCAAGGTCAAATAAGGACAATATATACTTGGAGCACATGACTTGTGTAGGTCAATTGGAGGGGCTGTACAACTGCTAAGTGTATCAATCCTGCTAGCTGTAGTAACTACACTTAGCAGTCAGCTATCCAACCGCTAACTGTATAAAAAAACTACTAAGTGTATCAATTTATATTGATACACTTAGCAGTTGGTAAGATAAAGTTATGACTGTCTTTGAATTTTGGAGTTCTTAGGTGAAACTTTTACACTGAAAATGGATTATAGAATCCATTAAATTCCGATTCAGACCCAATAATTTGATTCTACGGCCCAAGAAACATATTTCTGACATATTACACCATATACCTATTATGATACAGATAGCATTTATTGATACAGATAGCAGTTGAATGTCCGTATAACAGACATTCCTAGAACTTGATACAATTAGCAGCTCATGGCTGACTGCTAAATGTAGTTACAACAGTTAGCAGCATTGATACACTTATCAGTTGTACAGGTGGGGCATTAGGCAGGGTTCTCCACAGACTCAAAAATCACACCGTAAATTCTGGCGCGCCAACATATAGAAATCGCGCCATGTAATGTTTTCCAGTAAATGAGAATAACTTCTATTCATAAGTCATGGATATAATTATCAGTTTTTTTTCAATAAATTTTTTTATGAGTATAATCTTTTTTTAAAGATGGATATAACGATTTTTTTTCAATAAAAAATGGCTATAACTTCTTTTCCAATGGATGGATTTTCAAAATTTAAAAACCTATAGATACCCAAAATGACGCCGGCGGCGATTCTGGGGCAATTTGACGCCGGCAGCAGTAAAAACTACGCCAGCGGCCCGCCGGTGTCAATGCAGTATGGGGAGAACCCTGATTAGGCCTAGTAGGTCAGTATAACATGGCATACCGTAGTGTTCCTTTTGATACATTTTATAGCTTTGACACAGATGGCGGTTGCTCCACCAACCGCTATCTGTACTATAACCGTTATCTGTACCAACAATGCTATTGGGTAGGAAAGGGTATGCAGGCAATGCAGGAAAGGTCAAATAAGGTCAATATATAATCGAAGCGTGTTTACGCCTTTATCATTTTGGGCCAAGGCTGCATTCGTGCATTATGCCAAGGCCAAAAAAAGAGAGGTTTGTTTCAGGTCACCCGACCGACCCTATCTAAACAGGGCCGACTTTACAACTGCTAAGTGTATCCATCCTGCTAACTGTAGCAACTATACTTAGCAGTCAACCATCCAACTGCTAACTGTATCAAAAGACTGCTAAGTGTATCAATTTCCAGGGATGTCTGTTATTGGGACATCCAACTGCTATCTGTATCAATAAATGCTATGTGCATCATAATAGGAATATAGTGTAATATGCCAGAAATATGTTTCTTGGGCCATGGAATTAATTCATTGGGTCAAAATTGCAATTTTGTGGGTTATAAAATCCATTTTCAGCGTAAAAGTTGTACCTTCTACAAAATCCAAAGACAAAGTCATAAACTCATAAAATGATAACATATTATGCATGGTTGGTTTTTTGTTTGATTCTCAATGGTGAACTGTGAAACCTATGTGTTGATCTAGTACTGGATTTTCGCCAAAATTCTAAACCAGTCTCGCATCAATGTGACTTGGGACTGACGATGTTCGGCCAGCGGTTGCTGTTTTGATGTTTAGCTTCTAAGGTGAGTGGGGCTCCCTATGTCTACCCGCACACATCCTTTCCACTAATCAGTCCTCAGGCCCAGTTGTGTCAACCATCTCTCCATGTTAGTTCCTGCTGTTATTATGATATCCTGTCAAACCACCAACTCCCAAGTGTAGAGCCCCACAGCATAGGCCATGGAAGCACTATTTTGAGAGCCTTTGTGCTGGACTGAGATGGCTACCATACATTTTTACCAACTGCTAAGTGTATCAATGTCCTTAACTGTATCAATAAAACTTGATACACTTAGCAGTTTTTTTATACACTTAGCAGTTGGATGGCCAAATGTTAAGTGTAGTCACTACAGTTAGCAGGGTTGATACACTTAGCAGTTGTACACCGACCCTACGTTTTTTTATGCAATTTTGAAGAAATTTTTATATTCTTATTCTTTTTTGGGCCAATTTTAAGTTGACAAAATTTAGAAAAAAAAATCTCCCCATTTTTACACGTTTTTTGGGTCAATTTTAGAGGGGAAGTAAAAAAAAAAAAGTTTAAAAAAAAGAAAAATCCGACCTACCGACCCTTGAGTTTCTTCCCATGTTACCTGTTTTTCATTTGGCCCAACCATGATTGTATCAAATCTGTATGGTCTGCATGATGCTTGAATGCAGCACTTGCGAGTTACTTGCTGGGGATTTGTTTATGCCTCATGACGATA